>OV702290.1:287427431-289827431 GCA_916181665.1 Avena sativa
AATAAATTGTGCTCACATCCATGCAACTCAGTAACTAGACTGTGACCAACGTATATATGGAGAGAGAATACGAGTAATACAATGATCAAACAAATAGAATCCACTCATTACTACATGATGCATGCAACTCGGTATCCTCATAATATCATGCACGTAATCATGTAAGTACCTTTTTTAGCTGCATGCATTCAATCCTGAGCACCATAAGTAAATGTTTGAACTCGTGGAGCGCCAAAATGAAATTTCCCCAGCTAGCCCAATTAATGATCTGCTACTACAGTAACCTACACATCTACCCCTATAGTCTATTCTGGGACACCCCGCAATTGTTTGCATAATCGTCTGCGCCAGAGCCTTCGAAGTGAAGGTATCCCCTCTGGCCTGTTGATTTGGGATGGACGGACCAGCTTTCTAGACGGCCAAAATCACGTGGTCCCCACTCCCTTGCGCCCCTCCATTTCAAACACTTCAAAATTTCTCGCGCCCCTCTGTTTCAAATGATACCAAAATCATGTGGTCCCCACTCCCTCGCACCCCTCGATTTCAAACACTGCGAAATTTCTCGCATGCCTCCATTTCAAACAATACCAAAATCATGTGGTCCTTACTCCCTCGCACCTCGCCATTTCAAACACTGCGAAATTTCTTGCGCCCAGAACCTCCCACAACACTTCTCCGGCTGGCTTGGTCTGCCGGAACTCGACACCATGCACTCCTCACCCAATAGTATACCGGATCTGCATCAGCTATGGTCTCATCCATAGCACCATTGCCGCTTCGCCGACGTCCACCGCACCAGACCGAGGTCACCAAGTCCGTCGTCGTCCACTGCACCTGATTTTGTTTTCCCACTTTCCCGTCCACGGGACCAAATCCGTCAATGACTGCCCAACATCTGCATCAATGCCGCCGGCATCCTCCCCACATGTACCATACCTGAACTGCTGTGCAATGCACCAATTCTCCCTCGTCCACCATGGTCAATTATCGAGCACCGAAGATCTACTTCCCTGATGCAAACAGTCAGCGCAACCGTAGTACCCAGGGTGACAAGGATGTCACCCACGCCGGTATGTATGATGCTTATAAGCCTATCCGACCATGGTAACCAAATCTCCAACTCTTTTTTTGTTTTGTCAGCAGGTTCAAGCCTATCGTAGTGAACTGCCGTTTTTAATCGTGTCGTACATCAAATCGAAGTGCACACCTGTTCTTCGTGCTACATACTACAGAGTAGGTCACTAGACATGTTGGTTTGCATTCGCTGCTCTACAAATTTTGAAGTCATGCACATGTTCCTAGCTACTCCGAACAACAGTAATTGCCTGCTATCATGTAGTTCTTGCAAAATGTAAAATCAGTGGAAAATATTAGTGTGGATTCCCTACTCCACACTTACTGAATCTATCTGGTTCGTCCTAGGATAAGTTTCTGTTATTATTTCCTCCTTGGCATCATTCTACTGTCTTATAGTACACGGTTAGAATCTTCATACTAATCCGATTATAATTTTTTGAACATGATGATTTGCATAGCCTCTTCTAAAGGTTCACAAGCGATGCCATTATTTCCTTATCTAGTGCTGGTTCGTCCTAAGCGATGGCATAACTATTCTCTACTATGCAGTTCACTCGTGGTTTGCATTCCTACTCTAGAAGTTCTCTTATGATGCCATTATGTTTCTATCTGGTTGATTCTTAGCTATGAGAGTAACTGCATGCCATTGTGTAGCTCACCATAAATTCTGAGTCACCGAATGTCTCTTGCATTCCAGGAAATACCACTTCTTCCATATATATTTGCTTATATGACCTGGCTAGTTTATATTTGCTAAAACTCTAAAAAAACACTTTGTTTGATTGCTCATTTCATTCTAGGCACACTGGTCTAATGATTGTTTGTCTTGTTCTACAGTTTCACGTGCGATGCCTATATCTCGCATCTGGTTCTGGTTCTTCCTCTACTATATATAGTTCATTCCTGTTTTGCATTCCTGCTTTACAAGTTATCATATGATGCGATTATAATTTCTATCCAGTTCATTTTTAGCTACAATAGTAACTGCATGTCATTGTGTAGCTCAGTGCAAATTCTGAGTCACCCAACGTCTCTTGAATTCTAGGGTATACAACTGCTTCCATATATATTTGTTGAAATGACCTGGCTAGTTTATATTTGCTGAAATTATAATCCACACACACATATTTTTTGATTGCTCGTTTCACGTTAGGCACACTTGTTTAATGCGTGTTTGATGTTCTGTTTGTTTGACGTGTTGGTCAATAATTGAACCATTGACCGGTTGTAAACACCAGTTCATAGATCCTGTCATATCAGTCAAATGAGTAGTTTGTCTTGTTTGATGTATTAATTTGTTATTACTTAGTTTCAGAATGCAATTATTGCTATCGCCACCAACAAGGGGGATGCAAGATCATGTCTCAAGGTGGTTTTCCAATGTAGCTATCATACTCAAAGGGAGATGCAGTTGGTGGATTGGGAAAGCAAATTGAGGACAATGCTATCAACTTCATTGTCAACTGAAATGCTGAATTTTCTTTCCCGAGCATTGATATTATGTAAATTTTTAAAGAAGTTTGCAGCTGATGTAGTATCTAGATAACTCTCATAGGCCATGTAGGCATTTAGTTCATGCCATCCACGCATGGCGGTACCATAACTGTGCCAGCCAGGTCGATCAGGTAACAGTGTAGGGCTTTGTTATTTGCCCTTCTTGTATTGGGCCTACCATGATATTTGCGTGGGCTTCACAAAGGCCTGAACTGTAGGTGTCCATGACCGTAACGGGTCTACCCTCAGGCGGCAAGTAGTAATAGTAATAGGCTAGAACTGTAACAGGCCAAAACAATAACATGCCAGACACAACGGCAGTACAACAAAGTAACGGGACAAAGCATTAACGGGTTAGAACAATAACATAGCACAACAGTAATGGACCTAAATAGTAAATGGTGCGAATAGTAAATGGTCTGAACAGTAAATGGCCAGAACAGTAAATGGCCGAAAAATTTACAAGACAAGAACAGTAATAGGCCAAATATATTGTGAGGCTAGATCAGAAAAGTTGCAGGCTGCCTATGGGCCTGAAAGGTTGACGGACAGTATAGTAAAAGGACAGAACAGTAACAGACCTTTTCAAAGATGGGTCGTTAGTAGGTGGCCCATGACGAGCTGCAAGAATAGTGACGGGACGACTGTAGGCCTTAACAGTATCGGACCTACTTGATGCAGGCTGTTAATGGGACGCACAGTATTAGGAGAATGTGGGCCTCTTTAGGCCAAAATAGTTATAGGCCTGAAATTTGCGGGTCGCTGGTGGTTCCATGTTTTCTGTCCATTTCAAACAGTGCAAGATGAAATAGTAATGAACCATCTTATTATTGGGCTCTTTTCATGGGCCAGCCCACTTAACATTTAGTAGGCCTTGGCTGGGCCTAGCTTCTGCCATGGTTTCTGTGACTGTTAACGGTGGTACCCGGCCATTAACGGCCGCTGCCACATGGTGGTTTGCCTGATGTCAGCACTCAATGCAGCTGGCGAACAGATCTACAACAGAACAAGTTTGCGTGGCTGAAGGGTGCGATCCGCCACGGTCAAAAATAAATGTCAGGTAGATTCTTTTGTGATGGGGCTTTTGCCACGAAGGCTATCCATCATAGAAGACTTTTTAACCACGAAATTTGTCTGTTGTAAAAGCCAACTTTTCTTGTAGTGCTAGAGTGAATAATCTAGTTTTGAAAAACTTGCGCATTCAACACCTATGGCTTTCTGGTGTTGCATATACGCATTTGCTAGTTGTTCACATAATCTCCGGAACTGACATTTTTAGGTCCGTGTGTATTTGCATGTCTTTGCGTCTCTACGCATCACTCATTCTCTAATGAGATGGCATTGTATAAATTTAGTCCTTTGGTGAGACCTTTAGTTCCTTTGGGTTAAAACATGTTGATATAATTGTCGCACACTATATCTTCATAATAGTAGCCCACTATGAACAACACCTAGTTTGATAACAAACTACTTAACACAAATACCCTCCTTTGCTGCTACTATAGCAGTCATGTAATGAGGCCTTTGTTGTAGTATCCGTCACAATGGCTTAACTTTGGAACTCATCCAAATCCATCATGGAAACTCATTTCCATTAGTGTCACCCATAGTTTAAATTGAGATAAATTTAATTTGTATCTTGTGACAAACTAGTAGAAATGTAACACTTTACAATGAACTACTTTTAACTATTTGTCACTTATACATGATATATTGTTAGTTCTTCTAAAGATCATAAGAATATCTTTACTATCATCCAATGATCATCTTATGAATCATTCTGGTATATTTTCACAACGTTTAGAGCACAGGACATATTTGGATATGTACATATGACGGTATTATTGATGAACATATTCATGTGATTTCACTCACCAAGTGTCGATACACTTGAATCTTGATTCAATCCTTTCCATGAAGCAAGTACCTTTATTGTCATTTCCATATTGAACCCTTTCAATATCTCATATATATACGTATGGCACAACCATATTAGCGCCTCAATCTATCCATATAGACATTGCTGCCAAATATTCCGGTTTTGCCCAAGTCGTTCATCGAAATCTAGTTTTAATGAAATTCTTCACCCATGCCAATAAAAGATACATCATTTCCAATCAACAACATGTCCTCTACATAATGTATTGGAAATTTGTCTCACCGCTCCCACTTAATTTCTTGCAAATGCAAGCATCTTCATCGTCCCCAATGAAATTAAACATTTTAATAGTTTTATCACGGTGAAGATTCCAACTCCGTTATACTTACTTCAACTATTGAAGTTTGCATGCAATTTCAGCATCCTTTGAATTAACAAAACCCTTCGGGTCGTGTCATGTACACGTCCTATGTAACCATTCTATTAGAAGAACTTCGTTTTGTTTGTTCAACTACCATATACCAAATTATATGTAGTGGTTGCTATATTAATCCGTCAAGACAAAATATCGCTACGAAAGATCAAATCTTGTCGTAGTCAACTCCTTGAACATTGTCGTAAACTCCTTTCTGACATGTTGACTATTTCATAGATGTCAAACATCCATGTATATTTCTTTATAGATCCAAATACGACCGATAGACTACATGCTTTCCGGAGGGTCTTCCAAGTTTAGAAACTTGATTTCTCGTGTATGTATACTATCATGGACTTTATGACTTCTAGTCATTTTGTAGAGTCAGGGCCCATCATCGCTTCTTTGCATGCAGTCGGTTCATCATTGTCAAAACAATAACGACTTGTTTATCAAATTTCGATATTTGATTCTTACTCGATGCATACGGTTCAAATAGGAACTCTAATCTCCAAGATCCCACCCTTTGTAATTATAGGAGCCATGCGCATTGTGGCTGCCACCGGGACACTTTCCAGTGCTGCGCTACTTATCACATATAGCTAAGGTTCAATAACCTTACAAAAGTTCTATTTTCCTCCCACTTAAATTTTTGCGAAAAAATCCTTCTCAAGAAACTTCACGTTCCAAGGGACAAACTCTTTTGTCCTCGGTGTTATGGAGGAATACCCAACTATTGCTTTGGGATAACCTATAAAGACGTGCTTATACAACTCTCGTTGTAAACATTTTAGTTATGCCTAGCATACCAAAATTTAAGAAAAAACAACTTAGGTTTTATCCCTAACCATAACCCATATGGTGTCATTTCAACGGTTCACGATGGTGCTCTTTTCAGTGTAAAAGTGGTAGTATCTAAATATTTAATCCTTAAAACATAATGGCAATTTTATAAATGATACCTTTGATCTTACCATTTCAAACAAGGTTTGGTTTCATCTCTCGAACATTCCATACTCATATGGTTTATTAGGAAACACAAATACATGGAACAATTCCTCAAATCATAGGTGTTTTGCTAAACATGTAACTCAAATATCTTCCTTTTTGATTGAATCATAAATTCTTTATTTTCTTATTACAATGATTTTCCACTTAATCTTGAAAGTCTTTGAACAATTTTCAAATGTTTCATACTTCTTACTTATTAAGTAAATATACAAATATATTCACTCAAATTCCTAGAGAAAGCATATGAAGTCGAAAGATCCACCGCACATGGCTACGTATAATGGACTATATACATCAACATGCATAATGTCCAATAAGTTAGTCATCCATTCCTCTTTGGCCTATGAACGGAGTTTCAATTATCTCGAGGAATGTCTCACAAGCGTCCATTGAGCAAAATGAAAGAGTCCAAAAATCCATCAACATGGAGTTTCTTCATGTTTTCTTTCCAATATAATTTAAACAGCGATCTCACTTCATAAGTGATCTTTCAATCATTTATCTTGCATAATTTTAGCATTAGTATTTATTGACATAATTTCTCCAAATAGACTTCTAGAAGTTCATCCATCTTTTATGGAATATAGTAATTATTTGAACAACCGTTGTTCTCATAATACCGGAACAAAATAGTAATTATTTAAACAAATCTTGAAGGCAAGCTTTGATGTCAACGATGAATACAATAACACTTCATTTGTTTTTGATGAACATCATCACATATTCTCTTTCTAGTTACTTAGGCCATTGTAGTTCATGAATTGTGTTGTTCCATATGACATTTCACACCAACCAATTCGGTATATAATACCCAAGAAACACATTGTTTAACAAGCAAATAATACAACCATAACATGTATATCATCAATATACCTTAGTTGGACATTTCTAGTCTTTTCTCTCTTCTGCCAAATATTTTATAGATTCTCTTTTAGCATTTCCTTTTCTTTTAAAATAATCTATCAACTCAATAGTGGCGCCATACATATGACACATAGTCCAACACGTGTATAGTCAAATACTAATACCTTTGGACTTGCACTTTGAAGTGGATCACCATCATCAAATGATTAGCGTCCTTTCAGAATCCATTCTTAGTAATCTATTAGTGTAGTAAACATTTTACCTACATCTTGTATTCATCCTTATCGTGACAACTTTCATGATCAAGCTACTATAGCCTATAAGAACGAATCATGAGTATAATGTCAGTTCCCAAAACCCTTTTGGGAGATTAGGACGCCTAGCGTCTCCATCCTTCGCAAATTCTCATACAATATGAGAACATATATTTTGCTAAATCATACTCTATCATATTGCAACCTAAACATTGTTTCAGATATCTCATTATCTTTCTCACATGATAGTTTCCGAAACAATTCTTTCATCTCTTATATAAACTCGATATTAAAATAACTTTTGAATATCAAGAACCATGGAGGCAAACATGATACTTTAAATACTAACACTGTAATTGCTACTCTTGATTTAATACTACTTATTAAACTTCATTGAGTAAATGGAGTTTTTTGAAAGTTTGCAATAGGACTTCTAGACTTTAGGTTGACACTCAAAACAATACGATACCAGTTCGTAAAGTAAATATCCAAAATTATATAGTTGTATTATCTCAATTAAAACTAAGTATAAGTTAGTAAATGGATGTCAATGACTACAACAAATTATGCAAATTCACTTTGATTTTAGTTTATGATAAATTGAGTTCGACTAATCCAAATGAACTCCCACTCAAAACCAACATCCCTCGAGTTGTTTTAGTGATTCCATGAACCAAATCTACTACACCAAGTCCGATTATCACATGATTTGGTGTTGCTTCAAAGGCGAGCATCTATATGGGGATCATATCTACCATATGAATCATGCTTAACCTTTCAGTCCATGTTCCGAGGCCATGTCTGTACATCCTAGGCTCGCCAAGTAGGAACCTTAGTACTCACGTGTGTAAAACTTTCTTACACCTGTTGTATGAAAGCGTAGAGTCAAGTACACCCGATCATCTCATGATGTCTAGAAACGACGAACTTTATTAACGGTGCATACTTAAGGAATAACAAATTTTATCTTGATATCTAAATGAGGGATCATCTTATAATGCTACTAAAGCGCCATACAAGCAATATAATATGCAAACAAACATCATATGCATAAAGTGAAATGATATTGTTCTTGCACTTGATCACTATCATGTGCATCGTGGTATGATACTTATCATTCCTTTATGTGTAATGCCAAGTTCTATAGAACTTATACGTTAGTATGCTATAATTTCTAAGAGTATTAACCATACTTCAAATTATAACATTACCATATCATGACACTCACCCATCAACAACTAAACTATATGCTTCTATTTATCAATTGCAAGATTTTACATGGCTTAGGGCTTTCGATGATAGAACCGGTCTTACCTACCAACATGGAACCACAACGATGATAACCAAATTATTAGCAACTCATTGTAAATCAGATATTGACTATAGTAGGAGAGACAGACACCCGCTAGCCACTTATGCAAAACTAGTTGCATGTTAACCGTGGAATATGTCTCATCTGCGAGGACATGTAAAGTTAGTCCTGGCCACTTCATCCCACCATACCACCAATATCCAAAATACATAGAAGATGAAATAAAATGATCATCAACACCCACACACTCATGTGTGTTCTACCCGTGCAAAGCATCTACGCATAGATCAGGCTCTGATACCCCTGTTGGGTTCGCAACATACAAAACAAATTTCTTCCTACGATGTGAACAACTAAGCACCAAGATCTTTCTACCTAGTAAAATCAACACGTGGATAAACATCCATAGATAAAATACCCTTGAAGAGCGACAAAGCATTACATGGTTGTACCTGTGGATGATGTAGTCGTACACTTACCGATCTCAAGATTTTGATGAAGTCCAGCGAGTCCAGCAGGTCCAGCACTAGCAAGTCCCGCGGGTCCAACACTAGTAAGTCCAGCAACGGAAAACAGCGGTGCATCCGTGATCGCACACACGTCCGCTACCCAACAACCTCTGAGTCCTCGCTCCAATAAAGCAGTGGAAGTAGAAAATCCTTCCAGAAAAAACCACTGGGAACATGTATCTCGCTAATCTGAGACCATGTGGAATTGCTAGAGGGGGAGAGAACCTTCGCGAGGAGGTGGTGCAAGAGGAGAGGAGACATGGGGCTCCTTTTATAGGGGATGAGGCACATCCCCATGGCCATGGCTGTCCAGCCATGGTGGGTGCCCCGACCTCTCCCTCATCCATGTGGGTTGAGCTTCCACTAAGCCCACTCACATAAATTTCAACTCCACTCACTTGCATTTAATGTCCACTAAATTAAATAATTTTTTCTCTTTAAATAAAATAATTTTATTTATTTTATTCAAAATTTTGTTAATTACTTAATTAACAAACATGCACATAAAACCACTTGCAACATTTTGATATCACATGGAGAACCAATTTCAGCAATTTCACACGAAACAATTTCGGTATCCATCGAAACAATTCCAACACTTTCATAATGTTTCTCTGGTATGTTATTTTCTCCAAAGGGTGCCGGTATACCTTAAGTGTGTCACCCTATGGTTCATGAATAATACAGACATGATTGAGACACTTCTCTGATCAATAATCAGCAGTAGGACCTAGATATCCATACTGACTCCCACACATTCAATGATGACTCTAGTGATCGTGTGACCCTTTTAACATTGTAACTAAATCCCTTTGTCTCACGATATATTACATGTCCGATATTCGATCATCAGTATCTATATACCAAGTTTGATCTTGTTACCGACATGCACTCTTTTCTCGTTCCCGTGATATAACATTCTAGTGATCACATCACTTGCTTGCAAGCTATCTCAATGTGACATCACTAAGAGGGCCTAGAGTATTTCTAGCCATCATCGGGATGGACAAATACCACTCTTGATCCCTGAGCCTCTACATAACACCTTCGCAGTATCTGAACCCACCTTTATTGTCACCCTGTTACGGTGTGACATTTGATGTTATCAAGTTACTCTTCTAGTGTTAGTGATTGACACGATCTCATTGTCTAAGGACTATAATTACTTTGTATGATGTTATAGCAATTTAAATACAATGACTTTGATCATATTGCTATACCTCGGATGAATGTTCATCACACCATTCAACCAATGTTAGGACCTCACTATTAACAACATCCAATGTCCATGATCAGGAAACCTTGATCATCTTGTTAATCAACGAGCTAGTTTATAAGAGAGGCATAATAGGAACCCTTTATTTTTTTATTAAACACACATGTATTAATGTTTCCAATTAATACAATTATAGCATGCAAAATAATCATTTATCATAAACATGGAGTAAGATAATAATAACTTTATTATTGCCTCTCAGGCATATTCCCTTCAAGCTCAAGGAAGGCCTCAGCCTCGTGCCCAACAGATAGATCAGGGGCACGAAAGCTCTGAATGCCAAGGGTAGGGAGAATTGTCGTGCCCTGCTTCACAAGGGTGGAAAATGACTCCCTTTGGATCTCCAGCGCCTCGCGAGCCAGCCGCTCGTTCTCCTCACGGGCCCTGGTGGCGGATGCGGCATCTTTCTTCAAGGTCATGACCTCGCTGTTGAGGTCCTTGACCTTGCGAAGCGAGTCATCCCAGTGTTTTTCCGCGGCCTCCAGGGCCCGGTGCATCCGGGAGATCTCCTCTTGCTCCATGGCCAAGGAACCTAGGACCTATTCTAGCTTGGCGCTAGCCTCGCGGGACTGAGCGTCAAGCTCCCGCTTATGTTCGGCCATGGCCGCCTCCAGGGAGGAAACGGCCTCCTCGTGAGCAGATAAATCCTGAACCTATGAAGAAGCACACACCTCCACATCGATGATAACCTTTGTCACCTACATCTAGGGGCACTAAAGCGTGGCCTCCATGGAGAGGCGGACCTTCTCCTACTCCGCTGCCATCGTCCTCTGAGCCTCATTGAGCCGGTCCCGGTCTAGCACCAACTGAAGGTCCTTTCTCGTGGCATCCGTGAGAAACTGGTCCATTTCCCCAAGAAATCTGGATATTAGTCTCCCTAGGCGCCCAACTCAGCCGAAGCCCGAAAGCTCAAAGACTATCCCGGTGTCGGAGGAGTCCTAGGGGATGGAGCCAGAGTCAGGCCCATCTCCTGTAGAGGGAGCAGGGGCCACCGAGGCCGACCCATGAGCTTTGCCCTCACCTATTTTCTCGGCCAGGAGGTCTCGCTCCTACACACGCAGGCCTAACGAGGGGAGTTCACCTCCCCACCGGTTCTGTCGGGGGCGGGAGACCGAGCGTGTTATTGACAAGACGCCTCCCGAGGTCCGGTCTCACTGGCCCTGCTTCTTGTCTCCGTGGCTTCCCCGGAGGTGGCAAGACGAACCCCCTCATCAAGGGTGAGGGAAGCCTTGCCTAGTGGATTATCTTGCTTCCCTGTGTGGCCAGTAGGGAGAATCCCTCATTCGTCAAACTGAGGGAGGGATGCCTAGATCTCGGCCTTCCGGGGGTCGAGGCAAAGGGTTAAGACCCCCGCAGGGAGCTCCAACGTGGTGGAGGTGTGGAGGAGATCGTAGATGAACTTACCCATGGTAGAGTTGTCAGCAATGCCATCCCCCAGGGACACGTGGTCTTCCTTTTTCAAGTCCTAGAGATCCTTGCAATGCTTCTACAGTGGAGCTATTCGGCCTCGGAGGAACTCCGTGACCACCAGGGGCCTGGTCAGGCCAGAGGCATTGAGCTGCTCAACGCGTGCGTCCAGGGCCTGAACTTTATCCCCCTCCAATTCTGCCATAGACCATCAGTTGCTGATCTTTTCAGCCAAGGCTGCAGCGAGATGAAGTCACAGATTGTCCTACAGGACGTCTAGGTAGAACCAACACTTCTGGAAGTCCTCCACCCATTTTGTCTAGCCCATAGGGAACCCGGAGGTCCCCTCCATCACAAAGGAGACACAACCAGCACTTGGGAGGTGGAGGTGAGGCGAAGGGCGTACATACGACGCAATAGTGCCATGGAGGGATTCACCCTGACGAACATCTCGCACCAGCAGGCAAAGATGGACATGGTGGTGACAGAGTTGGGCTAAAGGTGCGGAGCAGAGATCTGTTAGTGCTATAGGACCGCCATAAACATGGGAGAGAACAGGGAACTAGCCCCGCGAGCATGGTGTGGTAGAAGAAGGGGTGCACGGAACCGACGAGACTCACCGGATCTGCTGAGCCAGGCCACACCTGGGTCACCCCCACTCATCCCATCTCGAGGCGAGTTGCAAGAAGAACTTGTCAATTCCAGAGTTTGCGCAGATGGTGGAAGGGATCAACACCTTGCATGTCTCCTCCTCTTTGTCCTCCATCCGAGGATGCTCAGTAGGAATGGGCCTCGTTTAGGTAGTGGGGACTCCCGGGCGAGACATCTCGTGTTGTTGAGGCCAAAAATCAAGCAGAAAGAAGTCACAGAAGTGGCCAGTTGGTGGTTTGAATCAGAAGGAGTTAGTGGGCAGGGACACGACCTTATATGGGCAGCCCCTCCCCTGGTGTGGGTCTGTCTTCCTAAGACGTGAAAAGCGGCCCCATGAGGGCGGCACCTAGGAAGCAGGAGCGACACGCATCCTAGCGGCACTAGCCGATCGTTGGGCCGACCGACCCTTCACTCCCCGAGGTGAGCGTATGAGCTGGATTCCCGAGGACTACTGTTGGACCAAGGGCACAGGGGGTCCCTAGAGTACCTAGTTAGCTGGGCCTCCGGATGGATCATCTAGGCATCTCGAGAGGGTGAAGGGGGGCGTTGCCAAGGATCTTCAGTGAGCCCTCCAGGAGAACCCTCTAGAGGGAGAAGCACGCACGGGGCCTCCGCCTCTAGAGGGTCTGGACGAGCAGTGGTCCCTTGGGAGGGGCATGGCATGCTCAGGCACCTTGGTGGAAGATGACAACCTTGGCGGTAACATCTGATACTAGCCCGATACCTTCCAAGGGGTCCCGGGTGGTCAAAGGTGCCTCTAGTAAAGGTCCCAATATCTAAGGCGATGCCTCTCCATTTCGAGGAAAGATCCTAGAGGATGACGCGCCTGTGGAACGGACGTCATCCATGACCGAATACACGAGGAGGACAGGCGTCTCCAAGGCAGCATAGGCTGAGTCCACGAAAAGTACTCTGATAGACCAAGCGCCGGAGGGCGGCATTGTGGTGACCCTTCCTGCCAAACATTTGGGGGGAAGAGACCCAACGCCCCTATATAGTGAGACCTCCTCCTACCTTAGAAGGGGTAGATCATAGTGATCTATAACCCTAGACACTGACACACCATTGTGCCCACGCGAAGCATCGTGAACAATACAACCAAGAAGGAGTAGGGGCTTTACCTCCTCACAAGGGTCCCGAACCTGGGTAAAAAACCTTTGGTTCAACCTCTCTGTCGTCCTCGTGCGCCGCTGTCTCCGCCATTGCTGAGACGCTCAGAACGCGTATTCATACCCCTCTCGTACTCAGGGCTTGTTGTACCCATTTTTCCTTCACAGGACGCTTTCTCCAACAACAACTCCTTGTCCGGCAGTGCCTTCACGTCAATGCGAGGTACAAATCGAATAGACTATGTTCGTGTAATAATAGAAGATGTTATAATACCTTCTTTAATAATTCTGGCGACGAAATCTAAGCCATCTTTCCAGGGTGGACAATTTAGAACCCACTCAAGCTAGTTAGAATAGGCTCCTAGTGGCACTATGAAAAATAGAGTATAAAATATTTTCAGTATTTACTCGAGGGGAATATAGTTAATGTTATTGGCAGTGCCCTGTTATTGCAGGAAACTAACCGGATAACCAATGTGGTGGGTTATATTTTCATAACATGTGACCTTCTTCTAAGTTTGACTTTGTGCTCGCTTGTTCAGTACTACATGGAAACATCTGTAAAGGCGATGACAATAACACATGTATGTATATCATGTAAACCGATGTTTCCTTTGTGAACATATAAATGTATCTTATGTACATGACAATATTCACTCACTTGTCAAGAAGCTTGGTTACATCCATGTAATCTATCTTCTGGCTTAAATCAGAATCAAGATAATATACAACACCATTCACAAGTGACATGCAGACAAGAACCGATGTTGTGTCAGACTTTGAGAATGAACAAATTAATTCCTAACTTATATAATGTAGAATTAGTTTACCTTACACTACACGGCCATATGATAAGATGCTTCGAAGTGCTCTTCATCATCAGGAAAATGATGTAATCCTCAACACTCCTAATGTCTATTCTCATGAGTTGCTGTGAAGCATACTGAGGGTCGTAGAAGATTACATTTTCTTTAGCATGTGCACACAAACCATATTTCATACATAAGTAGATGCATATATTGTGAGATGTAGAATTTGAACTACTAGAAAGTCTTATATTTTGCAAGAAAGGTAGTATACTGATGGCTGTGAAATACTACCTCTTTTAGCCATATATAATGAGCCATTTATCTCTCATATCATGTTTCTTTTAGCTATAGCTATGCCTTATATGCATGACTTCTAATTCTCATTTACTTTCAAATGAGATTTGCACATTTAGTAGTTCAGGTAGAATTTTATCACTTTACCTTGTCTATGACATATGTGTAGGTGTTGATGATGATTATGGATAAAACAAAGGCAAAAGGGACAAAGAGAGCATAGTATGGAGGAGCTGCAGGGACTAGACTTAGCCATTTGAGAGGTTGAAAAATTGAATTTCGCCAGCTTATCAAAATAAATATCCAAGACAATGGGATTGTAGCCCTCGATGATACGAACTCAACAAGCCCAAGAACACCCAAAACAGAGTTCGTATGAAGAAATGTCGGCCAAAATACTAGAGGGGACAAACGGTTTGACGGGCAACTATACGGCCGGAGCTATTTTTATGGTCGTATAGCTCTGCCCGTATAGTTGCCAAAAAGGTCGCAAACGACTAGATTTGACCCTCGAAAATCTCCTGAACCATCCCTAAGTCATATGGCGGTATTCGGGAACACTAAGGCACCCGCAAAGCCTATATAAAGGAGGGAGGACCCAAGATAGAGCCACCAAGCCATAGCCCTTCAGGGGCAGAGCCCAGCAGCCGCTGCCACCCATCCAATCTCCATTGCAGCGGAGCTCTGCATCAACCACACCTCCGAGATCTAGATCACCCTCAACACCATCACCATCAAGGCATCCAACCAAGCAGAAGGGGGGAGAAGGAAGACTTCACCACCACCACGCATCGATCTCCATCTCCATCATCATCTCCATCTCCCTCTCTCTCTTGTGTTTAGTAATTATAAGATTGAACACGGTTGTGATATCATTATATATTTATATATGTTTTGCTGTTCATCCATGTGTGAGTGATTGATTCAATTCTAGGTTGAGGTATGATCTAGTGCGCTAAGTTAGAATTTATTGTGATCTAAGATGATTTTATGTGATCCTTTGGTCCGGAAGTGCCTTTTGCCTTGCCGTGACACGCGAGAACCATGCATAGTGCACATAGTGTGACATCCCGGGAATCAATTGGGGAACATTTATTTGTCTGAGAAATCTCTTATAGATCACACATATATTTGCCCATCTAGTACTAGTGAGACCGAAGCCTAGAATCCCTCTCTCGTTCCATTCAATCCTCCAACTACAAACTCTTTAATTCAGTTCATATTACTGTTCACTTTGTGTCTTAGTTTATTTTGTTCTTGTTAAAAGTTCTTTGTTATTATATACTTGAAACCTCTCTCAATTATTGTTGTTCTAGTAACTTATAGAATAGGCTATTTCCAAACCACGGTTTGGGTGTGAAATGTGGCTGCATTGACAATGTGGCTGCGGGGTTGTGTTGTTTCCGTTCACCGATCTCCCATCGGGACAAACTCTTAAATATTTGTTGCTACAAGTACCGCAATAACCTTGTTGTTGGTGTAGAATTCCATTCATCAAATTGGCACCATTGCCGGGGAGATAAGCGTCCGGTTATTACCTTCCTACTCGCACATAGTTTATTTCTGTTTGTTGCTATTTATCTTACTGCTTTTGATTATTTGAAAAGAACAAAAAAATAGTTTACCTTTTTTTAGTAGTCTTGTTATTTATTTTAGTTATAGGAAATTAAAAAACATAGGAACTATGGAAATTAAAAGTCTTGCGGAGTATGCTTCTCTGAGTGTTGATCATTTACATGCTCCTATTGTTCAACCTGCTATTGATGTGGATCGTTATGAGATTAATCCTATGTGGATAAATATGATCATGCAAATAGCTTTTGCAGCACATCCGGACAATGATCCATATGAGCATATTAACAAATTTACTTCATTGTGTTCTACGGTGAAGGCAAATGGATGGACAAATGATAAGTTGAAGTAATATATGTTCCGGTTCTCGCTGAAAGGAAAAGCTAAAGATTGGCTAAAATCGCATCTCGAGGGACACTTCAATTCATGGAAAGGTATCTCTAAAGCTTTTATTGGTAAGTATTTCTCACAAAAGAAAACTTATGAGCGTAGGCTTCATATCCTGAATTTCAAGCAAAGCGATTTAATACAAGCTTATAGTAGGTTCTCAAAATTGATGCATGATTGTCCACATCATAATTTACCTAATTGCTTATTATTGAATCACTTTTATGGAGGCTTAAATCACTCTTCTAAGGGTAAGCTAGACATGATGTGTGATGGTGCATTCCTTGGAAAAACTTTGGAAGAAGCTTGGAAACTCTTAAGAGATATACATAATAATTTTCATCGATGGCAATGTGAAATTGTACATGAAGAAAAACCTCTCCCTACTGATCTAGAGAACTTGGTCAATGAGTTTGTTAAAGATTAAAATAGAAAAGGAAAAATTCCTTATGATGATACCTTAGTTAGAGATGTTCTTTCTAAAGCAATGTCTTTCATAGCTGATTATTTTAATCATATTAGAACTGCTTCTACTAACGATGGAGAACAACCCTCAACTGTTACTCCCATATCTTCCACTTGTTGCATCATTGAAGCAGGAAATAAGGGTAAATCCAAGAAGCCTAAAACCAGGAAAAATAAAAATAAGAAGCCTCGTGTTGAATATCCCATACATCTGACACCTGAAGATGAAGTGAAACGGAATTATGAAGAATATCGGAGAAATGAAACACGCATCAAGGAGAAAGAAGAAAAAGAAATCAAGGAATGGAATGAATTGAAAGCAGCTCTCAAACCTTATCCCTCACCTATTCCGCCACCTATTATCGATCTTTATTATTCTTCTGACTCTAGTGACGATGAGGACTTAAATTATTCTATAATCCCTGATAATTACTGTGAAGAAGTTTTTGATGGTTCTAATAGTGTTTGTTTAAATACTCTTTTTAGGGAAATCAATTATGATGAGCCAAAGACGGAATCCTGTGTGCCTCCCATACCTGTTTGGTATGACTTTTGTTTTACTAATGAGGTGCATGAAATTCCAATGGCAAAGACCAAGCTACTAGATCCAAAAGAACATTATGAGCTATACCCTCAAAATAGTAATCAAGGTAAAGATCCAAAGTTTGATAATAAATGTTTAACACCCTCTATGCAGGAAGAAAAGAATACATATTTACCGAGCTTGGTGCATCCATTCTCACGTGGCAACGAGAACACATACAAGATACCAATGCATCGCAAGCGGGTACGTCTTAGAAGAAAAAAGTATGATATAAATCCTAAAAACACACATTGGAGTTAAGAAAAATTACTCCTATAACTGCCTCCATTGCTGAATAAATGTGGAGTATAAAAGTCTGGCTACTTGGTTATAAGAAAGCGCTTCCCGAGAGGCAACCCGGAAGTCATTAGGTGTCTTTCTTAGTTTTGTGTCTTGATTCTAGATGCATTCATGTTGCATTGGCATTTTTATCTTTTGCATGATTTTCTATTAGAGTTATCTTGTTGTAGTTTTCAAAAGGTAGAATTTATTATTACAATGTGTTGCACCACTCAGTTGTACCTAAATCTCATCCTATACATGTTAATGTTGGTCGAAAATTTAAGTTGTTATTTTACTGTAAAAACAAGGTATATCACTAAGTTATAGGATAAGAAATAATTTTCAAAGAAACAATTTTTTTTGATGCATATAGAGAATTTAACGACCAACTATACAGCGGGAATAAAAATTCCGGCCGTGTAGCTCCGGTCGTATAGATATCTTTGCCATCGAATTTTTTTCTTTCATATGTATGATACGTCCAAAACGTATCTACTTTCCCGAACACTTTTGCTATTGTTTCTTCTTTAAATTTGTGTGATTTGGATACAACTAATGCGGACTAACGCTGTTTTCAGCAGAATTGCTTTGGTGTCTCGTTTTTGTGCAGGAAATCAACTTTCAGGAAAAATTCCGAAAAATATCGCAAAACTCCTATTTTATCAGAAAACTCATGGAGCCAGAAGACGAGACGAAGAAGAGCCACAAGGGGCCCACACCACCTAGCCGCAAGGGCCAGACCAGGCCGCGCCAGGGGGTGGTGTGGCCTCCTCAGACTCTGCCTCAAGTCCGATCATCACGTGAGTCGGTGTAGCTTCAAAGGCGAGCATCTATATGGGCATCATATCAAAACTATGACTCATGCTTAACCTTTCGGTCTGTGTTCCGAGGCCATGTCTGTACATGCTAGGCTCGTCAAGTAAGAACCTTAGTATTTGCGTGTGTAAAACTATCTTACACCCGTTGTATGAAAGCGTAGAGTTGAAAACACCCGATCATCATGTGATGCCTCAAAACACGATCCACAAAACGGTGCATACTTAAGGAAGAACACATTTTATCTTGATATCTAAATGAGGGATCATCTTATAATGCTACCAAACGCACCAAACTAGCAATATAAGATGCTATCATCTAATGTGTGAAGTGAGATGATATGGTCCATGCATTTGACCTCTATCATTTGCATCGTGGTATGATCTTTATCATTTCTTTGTGTGTAAGGCCAAGGTCTATGAAACTTACATGTTAAGTGAGTTGTAAGAGTATCTATTATACATCTACTTACAACAATACCATATCAAGACACTAGCCCAGAAACGATCTAAACTAGACGCCTCTAATTTATCAATTGCAAGTTTTACGTGGCTTAGGGCTTTCGGAGATAGAACCTGTCTAACCTACGAACATGAACCACAACGAGGATAACCAAGTTATTAGCAACTCGTTGTAAATCAGATATTGACTATAGTAGGAGAGACAGACACCCGCTAGCCACTTATGCAAAACAAATTGCATGTCAGTCGTGGAACCGGTCTCATGTACGATGACATGTAAGGTTGGTCCGGGCCGATTCATCCCACTATGCCACCAATATCCAAAGTACATAGAAGATGCAATAACATGATCATCATCGCCCACATATAAACATATGTGTACTACCCGTGCAAAGCACCTACGCATAGATCAGGCTCTGATACCACTGTTGGGTCCGCAGCATAGAAAACAAAAAAATTCCTATGGTGTGAACTACACGCCAAGATCTATCTACTAGGTACAAAGCAAATGGGTGGACATACATCCATAGAGAACTTACCCTCGAAGACAACAAGCTTTGTTAACAAGTAGGAACTCGTGGTTGATGTAGTCGTACACTTGCCGATCTCAAGATCGTGAGGAAGTCCGAGCGCCGCAACTCAGCAGCGCATCCGCACTCGCACACACGTTCAAGCCACCGGACAACCTCCACCTCCTCGCTCCAGCGATCCAGCGGAAGCAGCAACTCCTTCTAGACGAAATGCCACCATGAACATGTATCTCGCTAATCCGAGACCATGGGGGAATAATTCTAGAGGGGGAGAGAGATCCTTCACAAGGAGGTGTGAGGACGAAGGAGGGAATGGGTGGCCTTTTATAGGAGGAGGGGGGGTGCCCCCTCTCTCCATGGCCGGCGCATAGGGGGTGACCCCTCACCTCCCCCATTCATGTGGTGGTAACTCCTCCACATTAAAATGCCTCTTCACATTCCCTTTTAAAGTCTCCACTTTAAATGCATTAAGTTTCTCCAAATTTAATGCTCTTTCATTTAATAAAACTCTTTTATTAAATTTATTCAGAATTTTGTTAATTACTTTAATTAACAAACATTCACATATAGCCCCTTGCAATATTTCAATATCACATGCAGAACCACCTTCTGCAATTTCACCCGAAATAATTTCCGGTTTCTATTGAAACAATTCATGCGCTTTGCAATTCTTTCGTCTGAAACATATGTGCTCCAAAATGGTGTCCGGTAACTCTTAAGTGTGCCACCCTACGGTTCGCGAATAATGCAGACATGATCGAGACCCTTCTCCGATCAATAATCAGCAGCGGGACCTGGAGATCCGTACTGACTCCTACACATTCAACGATGACTCCTGTGACCGTGAGAACCTTTAACGCTTGTAACTAAATCCCCTTGTCTCTCGATATATTACATGTCCGAGATTCGATCATCGGTATCTCCATACCTAGTTTGATCTCGTTACCGACATGCAATCTTTTCTCGTTCCCGTGATTTAACATTCTAGTGATCACATCACTTGCTTGCAAGCTATCCTAATGTGATATCACCGAGAGGGCCCAGAGTATATCTATCCGTCATCTGGATTGACAAATTCCACTCTTGATCCATGAGCCTCAACATAACACCTTCATAGCACTGAACCCATCTTTATAGTCACCCTGTTACGGTGTGACGTTTGATGTTATCAAGATACTCTTCCGGTGTTAGCAATTAACATGATCTCATGGTCTAAGGATAAAGATTACTTCGTATGATGTTATAGCAATATAAACACAATGACTTGATCGTAATGCTATACTTCGGATGAATGTTCATCACATCATTCCACCAATGGTGTGACCTTGTTATTTACAACATCCAATGTCCATGGTCAGGAAACCTTGATCATCTTGTTAATCAACAAGCTAGTCTATAAGAGAGGCATAACTAGGAACCCTTTTTGTTTATTAAACACACATGTATTGATGTTTCCTATCAATACAATTATAGCATGTAATATAAAAATCTATCATATACAAGGAATACATAATAACAACTTTATTATTGCCTCTCAGGGCATATTTCCTTCAGGACATACCTGGATAGTTGTGCTAATTGTGTTATCAAGAAGAGAACTCCCAAAGAAGCTGAGAAATTAATGGCTAAAATAAGCAAGAATTGGGATGACTGGACTTCACCTGAGTCAACTACACCTGAGTTATCTGTCCCTGAGCCAACACCAACACCAAAGAAGTGGGGATTTATTGAACTAAATTATGAAGTGATGTAGGAAGCTAAGAAATATCTTAAGGAGAAGGCTATTAAAGCTCAAGATCTGAAGAATCTACCTCCTATAGAAGAATTATGTAAGCCAATCTTCCACTCATCCACTATTGAGGTACACTCTCTCCAACATTTTGATGAAGGTGATATTCCTTATTCGAAACCTCCTGATCATTTGATAGAAAACTCTAGAGCTATTATTGATATCTTTGTTCTTAAGCAAGATAATTTTAATAAAAGAGTGTAGAATCATTTGAAAGAAAACTCTAGAGCTATTATTGAGTTGAGGGATATTGTGGAAATCACCTCCAATGATGTTAAAATGCTTTTTAAACATTTCCAAATGGTTCAAACTCAAATTGATCAGCTTATTAAAGTAAAAAAAGATTTGCTAGTTAATGCTTCTAAAGAAAAACATGCTTATGAAATTAGAACTAGAAGTGGTGCTGCCACCTAGGATCCTCTATATCCTGAGGGGAATCCCAAAAGAATTGAGCAGGATTCCCAACAAATTGAAAATAGTGGCACTTCTTCTAAGAGAAAGAAAAAGAAACATAAAACAGTTGTAGAACCTTCTGAAACTGCTAAAGATCCTAATAGTATATCTGTCTCTGATGCTGAAACTGAGAGTGGTAATGAGAAAAATGATGCTCCTGATAAAGAAGAAATTGAAAAAGAACCTGAAAGGAACACTAAGAATGCTAAGTACACTAAGGAAGATTTTTTTGCTAATAAACATGGTAGTGAAAGAGAGCCCTAGGTTCAAAAACCAATGCCTTTTCCTAATAAGAAACACAAGTCAAAGGAAGACGAACACTATAATAAGTTTTGTGAGTGGATGAAACCTTTCTTTTGGCAAATTCCTTTAACTGATGCCATTAAATTGCCTCCTTATTCAAAATATATGAAGGATATTGTCTCTAATAAAAGGAAGATCCCTAATGAGGAAATTTCTACTATGCTTGGTAATTATTCCTTTAATGGTAAGGTTCCAAAGAAACTTGGAGACCCAGGGATTCCAACTATTCTATGATCTATTAAAAATAATTATGTTAGAACTGCCTTGTGTGATTTGGGAGCAAGAGTTAGTGTTATGCCTTTTTTCTCTCTACAGGAGACTTCAATTGGAGAAACTAATACCAACTGATACATCTTTACAAATGGCTGATAAATCTACCGCTATTCCTGTTGGTATATGTGAGGATGTTCCTGTTCAAGTGTCTCATAATTGCTTGATATTAACTGACTTTGTTGTGCTTGAAATGCCTGAAGATTATAATATGTCTATTATTCTTGGGAGACCTTTTCTTAATACTACAGGAGCTATTATTAATTGCAATAAGGTAACTTTTAATGTTAATGACAAGGAGCAAACTGTCTATTTCTCCCCAAGAAGATTGATAAGACCTATGGCCTAAATTCAATTGAAAATATTGAGGGCATCCAAGTTGGAGAAATATATTGTCCCATACCACGAGAAAAATATGAAACTATTATGATTGGGACCATTGCTATCAAGATTGAGGTAACATAATCATTTAGTGAAATGCAAAGTTTTGTTTCAGATAAAATTGTTTTGGTAACAAGACCTGATCAACCTTGTTAACAAAGGGATTTTAATGAACAAAGCCATGTTTTCACCATGATTATCTTTGCTTACATTTAGTTTATCCATTTTAATTTTTGCTTTCACTTAGTTTACTTTCCTATTGCTAGTTGCTTCCATAATATAGTGTCTTAGAACTTCTTAAGTTTAGATTTTGTTTTGTTATTGCATCATTCCAAAATTATCTTTCTGCCAGAAAATTATTGTGTCTCGAAGAATTCTAGAAAATTCATATTAAATTTTTACGTCAAAAGAGGGGCAGTGAAGTACCTAGAGTGACCCAGGGGGGCCCACCAAGCAGGCACAACACCTAATGGCCCGTTCACACCAGGAGCGTGCCTGGCCATGGTGTGGGCCACCCCTAGCTCTCCACTTACTCTCCCTCCTACCACTCCTTTGTCTCTCCTGAGAAAACACCAGTTCATTTCTCAAACCCGTGTTCTTGCTCTTCTTGCTCGCGATTTTCGATCTCCTTGCTCAGCCCATCTTTGTTGCTGAGATTTGGAGCATTTGATCTCCGGTATGTGACTCCTCCGCTTGTCCAAGTAGATTTGTGATTAGTGGATTATATCTTGAGTATTTTGCTACTGTAGGTGATAGGTTATGTGAGGTTACATGATTGTTCAATGCTTAGAGAAATGGTTCTGATGCATGTTTAGGCTTCTCAGAAGTCCCTATAAGTAGTTCCTTTCATTATGTAATCACTTTGCAATCACTTGTATGATGGTTGTCTAAATTTCAGAAAAGGGAGAGATGGACAACCACACTTTTGGAGAAGTATTTGAGAAAGACACACCCAGGAGGGCAAGACCTTCAAGATTAGCATCACAATTTAGGTCATCATATAATGAAGATCTTATTGCACCGTGCTTTGGCAATGAAGGGGATGAGGGAGATGCTCATCCATCCACCTTCCCTTGCTTTGCCTTTTTGCAAGCTGCAGGGATCCTTGATGATTTCCTACTTCTTGTTCAGAGGGTTGGCCTAACCACTTACATGCAGGATGAGAGTGAGCAATATGCCGTGCTCACCAAAACTTTCGTTGAAAGTTTCACTTTCACTAACACCCCTTATAGGTCAACTATTTCGTTCAAAATTTATAATATGCCTATTACCATGCCATTGGAAAGATTTTGCAGCATTATAGGCATATGCATGACTAGGATAGTGAAGAAGATCCAAGGTCGGCCCGCTGATTTGCTGGAGCTCTACCGAAGTGTGACAAATGATGATGACCGCATAGCTCAGCGCGGGAAGATAAGGAAGATTCAACTCCTAGCTCTTAGATATTTTGCCTATTATCTTGCCACTAGAATGCTTGGTAGGGAAAACACTAGTAATATTTCTAATTATCATTTAGCCTTTCTTGCTACCACACTTAATAATGATACCAAGTATAATCTTGGTTCTCTCATTGCCTGCTGCTTAGCTGCTACAGGACCCATTTATGGGAGCATTATTGCCACATGCATGGTTGCTGCCTTGGAACTTTCTGTTGATCCTAATGATACTGTGTTGAAACCACAAAGGTTTGATCTTTCTGCTATGAAAACACATCACTTTGTTACTACTGACTCTAGTACCGAGAGGTTAGTTTATAGGATGTTGTTTACTAACGGAGACGAGAGGGAAATTCCTTTTCCATAGTACACTTTGTTTAGTATTTGCAGGATGCCATGGTCGCGTTCCAAGGAGGAGGTGGACGAGCAGGTCCGCTTGCTTGGTTTCCACGGGAAGCACCAGGGGGATGTGCCCTCTTACGACTACTCTGCGCACTATGCTGGGGCGTCCTTGAGTTCATATCAGGATGAAGGCACTTCTTCGCCATATTATGGAGGCCCTCCTTCCTGGCCAGCTTGGGATTGATACCCACTTAGGCCAAAAGCTTAAGCTTGTGGGGAGGTATACCGACATCACACTCATCTACATATCATGTTCAGTCGGTACTTTGCATATCCACGTTTCGTTTTCTTTTTAGTTTTTGTTCTTTCTTTATTTCTACTTTCCAAAACATAAAAAGGCCAAAAATATTTTTGTTATTACTCTTTGTTTGCTTCCTTTTCTTTTATCCTTGGTTTGCTTCTTCCTTTTAGCTTTGTTCTGATTATTCGAAAAACCCAAAAAGATTTCCCTTTGCTTGTTCTTCCTTTTGGTTCTTGCCTTTAAAAATTGAAAACCCAAAAAATATTTGTTGTTCTTCTCTGGTTTTGTAAAGTTTGTTGCAGGGTTCAGTGGTCCTCAGTGACTCCTTGGAGTTTGGTTTTATCTTATTATTCTAATCACACAAGTGAAAGGCAATGATGATTTATGACAACTCGAGGTGTGGTAAGAGGCTGGTATGAACTCTATTTGTTTTCATTTTTGTACATATACTCATCATGGTGAGCATGCTTAGTCTTTTTATGTAAGGTGTATGTTATTTAATGGATACTTAGTGGTCCTTGCCTTCTTATGATCAGTTCCAATCCATTATTAGTTCGTAACATGTCATATAACTGTTTTCTCGCATTGTTCTATTCATAACTTGGTTAAGATTATGGTGTCCTCCTCTAAACATTCTATTTGAATCGACTTGGCACATGCTCACACATGCATATGACTAAACAAAAAGTCAGTTAAGCCTCGATGATTTATTCTGCCTCGGAGTTCTTGTGTCACTTTTATGCCACTATTAATTTTGTTTTGTCACAAGCATGATTATGATAGTTACTGCTCTCTCGATTGTCGCTCCCTTTCTATTGCTAGCCTTCACTCGTGCTGAGTACTTTACTCATCCATCCAACTCCCTAAAACCAAAGTTGTCAAAAAGAGTTCACCATATCTACCTATTAGCGTTATTGCTATTCCTTGCATATTTATTATGCTATGTTTTCTTCGAATAAAAATGTTTACTTGTTATGTGAAAATTAGTTAGTAAAGCTCTCACGAACTTGATGGCACACTTTACTTTCTTGCACTTAATAAACTGGAACCATTGTGCCCATATATGTTGCGTATATGCTTGCACTTTGTAAGTTGTTAATTAGCAGAACCATGTTATCATGGGGAACGCTTTCAACATTGCACTTTATTTAGTTGATATCATGTTCTTTTGCTTATGGATCCCGGCGGGGTGAAATGAAAGGGGAGCTAGTAAGGCTCATGGAGTTCTTATATGTGTTAGAAAAACGCCTGGGTGGCTGGTCTAAGCCATGCCTAATCATGGTGGAAACCTGCAGCATAACCATAGTGATCAATCTATGAAGCATCCTCTATAAAAAGAAAGAAAAGGGAAAGAAGAAAGAAAAAAAGAAAAAAAAAGAAAAAAAAGAGGAGAAGCCTATGCACATAGGAAATAAAAGGATAGCTGAGATGCTCATTGTCTGCTTACCTTGTCATTTTGATATGGGGATTCTTCCGTATCATCGGGCAAGGGGTACCTCGATGGCGGTTCTCTATGATATACATGTACTTACAACGACAAAAACTTACATCTGACTAAAGTTGAGTAGCATGAGGAACGGTACTCGTAAGCAAGGGGCATGAGGTTTTCAGATTATAACTTGTCAAGAATATCCTCATATTTGTTCACTTTAACCACAATCACTTAAAGATGCTGATGATAGGGGCAATGAGAGCTGAAAGCTAATGAGTACCATACTTTCAACATTTGGAAGCCTTTCAAACTTTTCAAATATTTTCTTTCACTTTTATGTTGAGTCATCATTTATTTTTTGAGCACCTTCCCGAGAGCATAATTGTCATTCTTAATGTAATGTTCTTGTCCCAAAACATGGTTAATTATGACATAACTTTGACACTTGTATCTTTGATATGTTTATTTCTAGTCTTCACTTAAACTTCAGAGGTGCCTTGGCATTTATGTTTTGCTCCAAAGAAAGGCAAGCGAGACACCACTTTATCATATCTTCTTATGAGCACTACAATCCTGTATATGCTTATGTGTCATGTTGCTTATTATTAATGAGTTGGAATCTCTTCATAGCTTGCATGACCACTTGGTAAACTTATTTGCATACTCTTTATTATGAATTGCCTAAGTATTTGATCATATGCTGAGAATATATACTTCTTATGAAGCAAATGTGTTCATGAAATTTTCTTTTATCACACTCAGTTTTCAACTTAATTGCTTAAGGACAAGCAATAAGCTAAGCTTGGGGGGAGTTGATACGTCCAAAATGTATCTACTTTCCCGAACACTTTTGCTATTGTTTCTTCTCTAAATTTGTGTGATTTGGATACAAGTAATGCGGACTAACGCTGTTTTTAGCAGAATGGCTTTGGTGTCTCGTTTTTGTGCAGGAAATCAACTTTCAGGAAAAATCCCGAAAAATATCGTAAAACTTCTATTTTATCAGAAGACTCACGGAGCCAGAAGACGAGACGAAGAAGAGCCACGAGGGGCCCACACCACCTAGCCGCGCGGGCCAGGCCAGCCTACGCCAGGGGGTGGTGCGGCCGCCTCGGACTCTGCCTCGACCTCTCCTTTTGCCTATAAAATCCCTCTGACCTAAAACAGATGGGAGGTTGGACGTTTTTCCAGATAGAGTTCCGCTGCGCCGCCACCATCAGATACCGCGATTCGCAACCAGAAACTCCATTCTGGCACCCTGCCGGGATGGGGAATTGGAGGAGATCATCACCATCGCTTATCTATCAACCATCCATGATTCCCCCATCCATGGGTGAGTAATCCCCCGCTGTAGGCTATGGGGATGGTAGGTATTGGATGAGATCGTTCATGTAATTGCATCAGATTGTTAGGGTATGGTGCTTATTAGTGCTTTGACTTTGTTGCAACTTGTTATGCTTAATGTTTTCACTAGGGCCCGAGTGCCATGATTTTAGATCAGAACATGTTATTGATTCATGAGGATATTATTGTTTATGATCTTACCTGCAAGTTGTATACACATATTATTATCCGGAACCAAAGGCCACGAAGTGACAAGAATCAGGATAACAGGAGGGGATGGCTGTGATATGAGGATCACGTGTGTTCACAGAGTGTTAATGCTTTGCTCCGATGCTCTATTAAAAGGGGCACCTTAATTTCTAGTAGATTCCCTTGAGGCCCCGCTGCAACGGGCTGGCAGGACAAAAGGTGTTGTGCAAGTTCTCATTACGAGCACGTATGACTATATATGGAACACATGCCTATGATTATTTAGTACTTGGATGCTTTACCTTATTTATCTGCAATTGCCCTATATCTTGATTGTTGTATGAATTGTCTTGTCCATGCAACGCCCGTCCACCCATCCCTATGCCTACCGCGCTTTAATCCTACTGTTTACTACAATTGTTACTACTGTCTTTACTTTTACTACTACTATCACGTTGCTATTGCTATTACAAAGCTGTTGCTACTGATAAACTACTATGAGCAAGATTGTTTCCAGCTGCACCTGAATTGACAACTCAGTTGTTAAGGCTTATAAATATTCTTTGGAACCCCTTGTGTTGAATCAATAAATTGAGTTTTACATCCCTCGAAGACTGTTGCGATCCCCTATATGTCATCAATGTACTGAGAGTTTAACGACCAACTATACGGCGGGAATAAAAATTCCGGTCGTATAGGTCCGGTTGTATAGATATCGGTGCCTTCGTACAAATGCTTTTCCAATGTATTGACAGTTTAACGACCAACTATACAGCAGGAATAAAAATTCGGGTCGTATAGTTCCGGTCGTATAGATATCGATGCCTTTGTATATTTTCTTTTCGTAGGGACAGACAGTTTGACGACCAACTATACGGCGGGATACTTTTTGTCCGGCCGTATAGTTGCGCCTGTATAGTTGAGAAAATCCCGCAAATGCCAACTAGAAGGTAACCATTGCTC
The DNA here is from genome assembly GCA_916181665.1 of Avena sativa. Lineage (NCBI taxonomy): Eukaryota > Viridiplantae > Streptophyta > Magnoliopsida > Poales > Poaceae > Avena > Avena sativa. The sequence goes on from OV702290.1 coordinate 287,456,092, forward strand.
AAAATTTTATTCTTTCTTCTTCTAAAAACCTCGAAACACCACCTAGGAGCTTCTCCCATGATATAGAGAAGCCAAGCATATGTAAGCAATAAATTTCTACCTCATAAACCTCCTAGATTGTAATTCTCTATAGAAGTCCATGTTTTCTTTTTTACTTTCCTTTTAACGATGGGGTAACGAACTATGCTCGTATACCAAACCGATGCATTTTATTTTGTGTGTTATTTTCGTAGGGACTTGAACCTTGTGTGATGATGTGTACAGTAGTGCCAACCATGAAAACACTCGCATGAGACACTTGGTTGCTTCAATTCAATGCTTCAAAAATCAGTGTATGGTAAAACCTTCCAACTCAAACCTCTTTTAATAAGCGCACAGGACTGCACACTCGTGTCTCGTATCCTGTTTCACTTGCACCTCATCACAATCTAGGAGAGGCATCTTCTAGAACTAGTTTGTGGACTTAAGCGTGGTGCTTAGGTTGATGAACCGACTTAGTGGGACTTGTATTTTTATCACTTGTGAGCTAAACCCGTGTCTTCAAAAACACAAAAATATTTCATTTTATTTTTAGTTTTTAAGCAGGTCCTCAAGGAAGGCACACCGGGCCATATCAAGAAATACATGTTGAAGCAAAGGTTCTTTGTCCATCAAAAGAGAGGTCAGTTGTACCTCAATAGTAAAGTGTGTCACCCTTGTTTTCAACTAAGCTTGGGGAGGTAACCACTTATCACACTCTCTTTTGAAACTATATTTTCTCTTTTCTTTTGGTGATATACTCAAGTTTGGTTCTTGCAAAGTTCTAAGCATGGGGAGGTTACTTCTGGATGTGTAGAGACTTGTGCAATGTTTGTATTCAATGAAGGTTTAATTCAATCATGTATCCCGCTGTTTTTGAATGCTTGTTTAAGTGAGTCTAGTTCTGTATTCATATGGGGATACACTTGCTCATGATAGGCACCATAGGAGTTGACTTAGAGCTTGTATGCATCTTGCTAAATTGTTTAACAAGCTTATAACACTATTTGTGTTCCTCTAGAAAACATTGCCACAATATCTACACTTGGAAAGAATGAATACTTGATCAATATCTTTTGAAATTTGTTGGTTGTCACTAATAAGTCTTGTCTTAAATGAATAGGTTATGCTCGACCCCATAATGTCGAAACAATAGACTTGATAGTTTGGTTATGGAAGGAGTTATCAATTGGAAATGATATTTTGAAGTTTTGAGTTCTATTCTAAATAAGGTGTTGTTTAATTGTCTTAAGAGTTTAGCCTTAAAGATACTCAACACCATAGATGTGATGATCAACTTGATAGCACTATTTGAAAGGATTTGTTCGAAGAAACTAATATTTAGCTGTAAATTCAGATGCATGCCAAATCTTGACCTGTTGACTAAAGTACGATATTGCTTTATACGTGCATGCACCACTGTCGCACACCATGGGATGCTAACAACTCTGCTGGCCTTCGAACAATCCAAAAATAGGAAACTCTTCAAGTTTGGCTATGAGTTGCCCAACATATGTAGCAGAAATGCTATATTTTGGTATGCATTGGTATTCTCATGAGCATGCGTTCAAAGAGAAAGAGGGAATACTCCTCCGACCGTTATGAGAAATCATTATACCGAAAAGGGAGACCTTGGTAATGGTCACGAGTATCCATTCTTAGCCTACATAGTCTAATTAAACACACTAAGTTTTGTCATGATCTCATTACTAATGAACTGAAGTTTTAGAAAGACAAAGAATAGAAAATGAGTGTTTGATAGCCATGATTCATTGATGTGGATGACCAAATGAGACACTCTAATGCTATGCTTCTTTTGACATGTTCTCGCATTTCCTTTTGGCATAAATCTCGTTACTAAGAGATAATCTTTCTGAAAACTCAATAACTGATGTTTGCACTTGGGAGTCTTAACTAGATGACATGATTGGGTAGAATCCATTCCTATTTATGCTTGACATCTATTTGTGACTAAGTTTTTCCTAATAAAAAAATAAAAAAAATAATGATATGAAAAGTTATACAAAAGGTGAAATAAGAGCATCACAAGTTTCTCTGCAAGTAGATTCACTGTTGACATGGAGCATATAAGTTTTGATTAATCTTTAGTGGTCTTTATAACTGAGCTTGTGTTGCCTTGTATGAATACATATTTTCTCTCTTCAAGCTTGTAGAAGAAATAAGGATGCAAGGCATTGGTTTCTAATGATAAGCTATTTCACAACCATTAATTTATTACCGACCCTTCCTGCTCGAGGACGTGCAAGGTCTAGCTTGGGGAAGTTGATGGCTGTGAAATACCACCTCTTTTAGCCATTTATCTCTCATATCATGTTTCTTTCAGCTATAGGTATGCCTTATATGCATGACTTCTAGTTCTCATTTACTTTCATATGAGCTTTGCACATTTATTAGTTTAGGTAGAATTTTATCACTTTTCCTTGTCTATGACATGTGTCTAGGTGTTGATGATGCTTACGGATAAAACAAAGGCAAAAGGGACAAAGAGAGCATATTATGGAGGAGCTACAGGGACCAAACTTAGCCATTTGAGAGGTTGAAAAGTGAATTTTTCCAGCTTCTCAAAATAAATATCCAAGAAAACGGGGTTGTAGCCCTCGATGATACGAACTCAACAAGCCCAAGAACACCCAAAACAAAGTTCGTATGAAGAAATGGCAGCCAAAATACTAAAGGGGACAGACGGTTTGACGAGCAATTATACGGCCAGACCTATTTTTCTCGTTGTATAGCTCCGCCCGTATAGTTGCCATAAAGGTCGCAAACGATGGGATTTGACCCTAGAAAAGCTCTAGAACCTTCCGTAAGTCATATGATGGTATTGGGGGAACCCTAGGGCACCCCCAAAGCCTATATAAAGGAGGGAGGACCCAAGAGAGAGCCACCAAGCCATAGCCCTTCAGGGGCGGAGCCCTGCCGCCGCCGCCACCCATTCGATCTCCATTGCGGTGGAGCTCTGCCTCAACCACACGTCCGAGATCTAGATCTCCCTCAACACCATCACCATCCAGGCATCCAAGCAAGAAGAAGGGGAGGAGAAGGAAGACATCACCACCACCACCACGCATCGATCTCAATCTCCATCATCATCTCCATCTCCCTCTCTCTCATGTGTTTAATAATTGTAAGATTGAACACATTTGTGATATCAATATTTATTTATATATGTTTTGCTGTTCATCCATGTGTGAGTGATTGATTTAATTCTAGGTTGAGGTATGATCTAGTGTGCTCAATTAGAATTTATTGTGACCTAAGATGAGTTTATGTGATCCTTTGGTCCGGAAGTGCCTTTTGCCTTGCGGTGTCGCGCTAGAACCATGCATAGTGCACACAGTGTGACAGTCCGGTAATCAATTGGGGAACGTTTATTTGTATGAGAAATCTCTTATAGATCACACATATATTTGCCCATCTAGTACTTGTGAGACCGAAGCCTAGAATCCCTCTCTCATTCCATTCAATCCTACAACTACAATCTCTTTAATTCAGTTCATATTCCTGTTTACTTTTCGTCTTAGTTTATTTTGTCCTTGTTAAAAGTTCTTTGTCATTAGATACTTTAAACCTCTCTAAATTATTGTTTTTCTAGTAACTTATAGAATAGGCTAATTCCAAACCACGGTTTGGGTGCGAAACATGGCCGCATTGACAACGTGGCTGCGAAGTCGTGTTGTTTCCGTTCGCTGATCTCCCATCAGGACAAAGTCTTAAATATTTGTTGCTCCAAGTACTGCAATAACCCTGTTGTTGGTGCAGGTATCCAGTCATCATATACTGGAAGCTGTAAGGATAAATACTCACACTACGAGGCATTTTATGATGTTGTCACCCATGCAAGATAGCTTGAACATCTCTTGCAACTCCATGTAAGCGACTTTGAACTGGATGGAAGTGTTCAACTTAGCAGGTCTATACTTAACAATGATCCCTGTGGACTTGCTCTTCACATTCACATTAACATGACTCATCAGTTTTCCAAAACACTAACCTGCCGTCTCATCGTGCCTAAAGTTCAACATAGGCCTTGACAAAAACTTTTCCTCGTTGGAAGTCTTTTTCGACAGGGAACACTCTTTGGGATTCTTCCTGCAGTGAGTTTGTCATTTCTACTCGGTGCCTCCGTCGACTCGTTTTCCCCACTCGATGCGATGGGATCTTTCTTCTCACTCGTGGAGGTAATTCCCTTCGGGTTTTCATCATCTTGTGGTGTAAGGGGTGCTTCAGATACCTTGGTGGCCGTCATATCCAACTCATTTCCCTCGCTTTGGATGGTACTTGATATGGTATTGTCCGGGCTCATGACTTCAGTCTCTTCATGTGCAGAGGGCAGTGATGCCGATATCTGTAGGTTTTGCACCATAGGGGGTGGGTTACTGCTTCTGTGAAGAATGTCACCAGGACAACCTCGGTGGATCCGACGCTTCAACAATTATATCTGACTTTGGCCACTGGATGAAGGTGCCTCTCGTTTCATAAAGGGTGGTGACTTCGTTGTTGATGGGATCGGAAGAAGGTGGCTATGGTAAGGAGCTAATACACTATTGGCTTGTACCTTAGCATATAGAGAGCTAAAGAAACGTTGTCTATGACATGCACTTCACTTGTAGGATACATGATGCTGAACGCAGCATCCACGGGTCCCTGAGTTGGTGTCCAGCACTGTTAGCCAGCATTTTGTGGGAACCTACAGGACAAGTCCATGTAAGATAGGATTTTTATAATTCGATTTTCTTAAATATGAAACATAATTTGGTAGTTTACCTTTAGGACATCACATGGACACAGACTCGTGTCATTGACATCAACGACTATGGAGCCACGACTAATCCAACATAGATCGATGGTTTGCGGTGGTGAGGGGAGGCACTCGATGCTAGAGGCCCGTAACTCTGCTCTTAACTTTGCCTATATTTCATCTTTCAAAGCAGCCCTTGCATGAAAATTCTTATGTCTTTTTCGGTCCGCTTGTCATCCAAAGTCCGGTCGCGGCCATATTTCCATTATGGGTAACCACCTACTCCACTCATGCGACCAGGATGCTCTGAGTTCCCCAACGCCTTTACGAGCACATATACCTCTAAGATGCCATGCTAACACTCCTCATCCTACTGGACCTATATAAACCAAGATAATGGACATCAATGATAAGAAAGGTAAACATAGTTATGAAGTGATGGATAAATTTAGCATGTGAACTCTCACCACTTTCTTATATTTAAGGGCAGTATCTAGATGAACACCGCTCTAGCTCTGTTCCATCTTCTTGCCCTGGAGTCTCTAATGTGATACAACATTGGTGTGTGTCCTTCCAACACAGCCTTAACACCCTCTGCCGCCCATATCTTGGACATGTCGGCGTACCCATTAGTCCCCATGTTGTGGGGGCTCCTAAAATTCCTGACTCGCTCTCTTGCAACATCAGTCTTAGATTTAAACTCATTGGTAGTATTCATTTGAACAAACTCAGTCCATTCACCTAATGTGATCTGTGGGTACAGTTCAAAGGGACTTCTTGGGGTGTCATATTTTCTAACAAACCCCATCACGAGCTTGTTCTTCCAAGTGTTCCATGCCTTGCAACCAGACAACATGACATGCTGTTCAACAGGAGGAATGAGTCGGGCGCTAATTACGAGGTTGAAGTAACCGAATATCTCATCCCTGATACCACTAAGCTCATTTTCTTCTAAATGCTTCTAGCTACGCAGAGTGATACAAACTCGTTCCCGGGTAATGATCCTGCAAATGTTCGCGAACTTTTTTTAACACCCTCTGGCTCGATGGGAATTCCACCGGAAAAATCGATCTGTAGCACGTCACACTTTCTCTCTGGGTCAGAGCGTTGTGATTTCCTCTGGCCAGGGCCATTATATTTTTGCTTAGCATTCTTCTTTATTTGTCTAGATGTAACCACCAGTGTCGGAGTCCTAGCACACGGTGTACCACGATCCTATGGCCGACGGGACCACTGATATGGCCACTGCGCCTCCAAAAGAGGAGGCATGATGCAGACGCCCTCAGGAGGGAACTTGAGGCTATCGCCTCGAGCAGGGGACTTGCCCAAGTCCTCCCGTCTACTACGGTGGATGATCAGCTCACCCGGGTCCTCCAGCCGGCCTCGGATGCTTCAGAGCATGTCCTAGGGGTGTGTTCTTAATCACAGGGCAAAAGGAAGGAAAAAGACACAACCCTGCAGGAATGGCCAGGGCATTATGGACCATGTTGGTAAAGAGGATCCGGTCCACCCCTTCTGGTGCAAAGGCTTCACGGTCGTCATCGGTGCTAGAGAAGATGTCCCTTGCCATTTCTGTGCCAAGAAGACAAGGTATGTGTCGAGTAGTGAAGGACGGCATCAGGCACACCCGCTTTGTGGAGGACTAGAGGGCACCCAGGACGATGGAACGAGTCCATGGAAAGTAGCCTAGTAGACCGGGTCTTCTAGGACGGGAATGTGGTGATCCTTCCTGCCCAACATTTGGGGGAAAGAGGCTTGGCCGCCCTATATAAGGATACCTTCTCCTACCTTAGAACAGGTCGATCCCAGTGATCTGTAACCCTAGACATTGACATACCTTGGTACCCTCCCGAAGCACCACGAACAATACAACAAAGCAGAAGTAGGGGCTTTACCTCCTCACGAGGGTCCCGAACCTGGGTAAAAAACCCGTGTCAACCTCTATGTCATGCTTGTGTGTCGCCGTCTCCGCCATCGCCGAGAAGCTCAGAACGCATGTTCATCCCCCTCTCAAACTCAGGGATGTTGGACCCCTTGTTCCTTCATGGAACTCTTTCTCTGACATTTGGCATGCCAGGTAGGGGGCTAAGATGTGTTTAGAAGACCTTCGCCAACTCCGTTGGCATGTCGCCTAACACCAAGGCACGAGCGAAGCATGCCCTTCGCCACCCCGCGAGCCGGGCTCAGACATAGCCTGCCCACTGATGCACATCACAGGAGTTGTCCTCATGGACGGAGGATCAGAAGGGCTTCTCCTTACGCCCATCGCCGGAGCTCCTGATCTCCTCCCACCGCGACATGTCGCTCTCTCGCACTGCGTCCACCCGCATCCACCCGGACCGGCCCACCCTAGAAGCCGCCAAGCGCATGGTGCATGAACTTCTCCACCACCCACTTTCGGAGCCTAGACAAGTGAAGTGGTGCGAGCGGCTCACCGAGCTCCTTGACATCACCACCCTTGCCCCCTAGGGGCCGGGGGCTGAGGCCATGAACAAAGCACCAGAGGCTGTTAGCCAACTTCCGGACCAGTGATCTGATGGGCCTCCAAGGTAGGCGATGCCTCATCCCGCCCAGGACACAATTTCCTGATCATCTCTCCTCCTCTAGATGCCACCCTTCCGGTTGTTGTGCCCCCGCGTGAGCGAGAGGACCGCATCGTCGCATCGTCTAGGAGATTGCCATGGCAGGAAAACTGAACTGCACCGTCCTCGACAATTGAAAGGAGGTGTAGGGCAATGGACTCCTCGCCTTCACCAGCAAGCTTTGATGCATGGTGTGACTGCACAAGTTCCGCCACGAGATACCATTGCGCTATGATGGAACCGCAAATCCTTACGACTTTCTGTAGCTATACACCATGGGCATCGAGGCGGCGTGAGTTGACGACCATGTCATGGCAAACGGGTTCCCACTAAGCCTCAAGGACATGGCCCAGACCTAGCGGATGAACTTCGCCGAGGAATCCATCGGCTTATGGTCTACCCTCTGCTCACTCTTCATTGCCAACTTCAAAGGGACCTATGAAGACCCACTCACCTACTATGACCTTCGCTAGGTTCGTCAGCAACCTGGCAAGACCCTCTTCAAGTTCCTGTAGAGGTTTAGCCAGATCCACAACAAAATCCCCAAGATCTCGGACTCCAAAATGATTACCGTCTTCTATAAGGGGGTCAAGGACGTTCGCATGAGGAAAAATATTGCCACCCATGGAGAGAACCTCATCATGACTGCCGAGCTGTTCGTCATGGCAGAGAAGTGCGCTAAGGCCAAGGCGTGGTGGATGTTTGGCCTTAACAAGGTAGAAGGAACTCCGAAGCCCTCGAGCGCCTCCAAGAGCACGACTAAGGATCCTAAGTGGAAGTCTGTCGCCGTCATTGACGCTGAACCCGAGCGGAAGAGCCCTCACGATGGTGGCGGCGAGAGGGAGTGCGACAAACACTCGTACTACATCTTCCATAAGAAACATGGGCATCCTAGGACGACTATTACAAGCTCAAGAAGCTTCATGACCAGAGCAACATCCATATGAAAGGGAGATGGGAAGGCGAGCGCCGGAGAAACCAAGGTGGTAATCGAGGCGGGGCACTAGGACAACAACCACCGCAGCCAAGGCGCACCCCATGAGGGGCACCAGGCCAACACCGCGCAATAGCTTCCCTGCACCCCTGAGAATGTCAAAGGGATTGCTAGGGGCTATTAGGAGCCGAGCGGCGCCATAGCCTGCATCCTCGGCGGCTCCCAGGCCCCAACATCCAATAGACGCTTCAAGCAGCTCACCCACGAGGTCGTCCCTGCTTGTCCCAGGGCCCCATTCATGAAGCTCTAGTGGTTGTAGCCCCCCTCACTTTTGACATAGAGGACCACCCCGTCTCCACCAAGGCTATGGGAGCTCTGCCCAAGATCTGCACTTCCACCATCAACAACATCGCGGTCGCCAAGACATTCATTGACGGTGGTGCCAGACTGAATGTGATCTCCAACGAGACGTTCGCCAAGTTGCAGGTGTTGTACGACCGGCTGATGCCGACCATGCCTTTCTCTAGGGTCACAAACAGCACTACCACACCCATCGGGCAGGTGCGCCTCTCCGTCATGTTCGGTTCTTGCGAAAAATACCGAACAGAGCTCATCGACTTCGATGTGGTGCACATAAGCCTCCCCTACAATGTAACCTTGGGCTACCCCGCCCTCGCCAAGTTCATGGCTCCCACTCACCACGCCTACAACATCGTCAAGATGCCGGGAGGAAATGGTTAGATCATAACCATTCGGTGTGATGAAAAGAAAGTCTTACGCTCTCTCGAGCACTCCTACAAAGCCGCGGCCACCTTCTACCCGGAGGACATCGACGCCCTTGATTACATCAGGGGTACATCAAAGAAGAAGTAGATGGTAGCTCAGGAGAATGCTCTGGCAAAAGAGGGCAGCCACCGGATTGTACATGTCTGGCGAGGTTCACACTGCGGCCGCAGCCCATAGTCAAGGGAGGCCCTAGGGACAGGCTCGCCCCGCCCTCATCAACGTTAGCAGAGCTCGCGAGGGTGACATGGACGCGGGGACTCCCGATTTCCCAATGGACTGCACCCAACGTGCACTCAACCCCAACTCCTTCCCTGGCGGCGTTTGAAGGATGCCCAGGGGAGCCAGGCATCAGGAGGGCTTACAAGCCCCCCTCTCACACGTAGGGCGACTAGCTACCCGACCTTTTTTAAGGCAATGCTCCAAACTCCCATCCTCTATAGCCTTATTCCTCGTAATACCGCGTGTGGATCACGGCGGCAATGTAATAAGTTGGACCTATTTTGCACTCCCCTTTTTGGATTTTGCCCCTGGTGCCAACTCTACCATTTTTCCTTCGAGAAAATGTTTTTGAAAGCTGCGCACAGCTGAGATTCCTCGATAGGGGCCATGCGAGTGGGGGATAGGCATAGTGTCTACCGCCCGGCCGCCTCTCGATGACTCGGGGCCTAAAGTGTCGAGCTCTGAACTTTCGGACTAGCTCTGGCCATTAGTCATCTCACCCACGGTTCCTGGTGCTTGTGACCCTCGTGTGACACATGTAGGGGAAATCGGCCGCGTACATTTTTTCTCTGCAACCCTGTCCATGGTGTCTAACGCCGGGCCACAACCCACGGCCTAAAGTGTCGACCTCTGAACTTCCAGACTAGCTCTAGCCATAAGTCATCTCACCCATAGTTCCTGGTGCCTGGGACCCTCGCGCGACACGTGTAGGGAAATCGGCCGCGTATGTGTCTGGATCCATGGCCCTCTTCACGGTGCCTACCACTGGGCCGCCGGCCATCAATTCAGGTCCTAAAGTGTCGACCTCTAAACTTGAGGACCAGCTCTGGCAACAAGTCAACTCACCGACAGTCCCTAGTGCTCGAAAGGGACAGTTTTGTAAACAAGTCAACTCGACCACGGTTCCTGGTGCTCGAAAGGGCCATCCCCTGTCGACCCAGGGCCTAAAGTGTCCAACTCTGAACTTAAAGGCCATCTCTAGCGATGAGACACCCGCACTTCCTAGTGTTTGATACCCTCTCCAGAACCTGTAGGGAGCCCCAGCGATGCACATCTTGCCCTACGGTGTCCTCCTCGGGGGGCCAACAGGGTAAGCACTTCCCTATGGTCTTCTCCTCAACAGGCTTACAGGGCGGCTCATAAGGGTGCTCCCCTCCAGCATCCAAACCTCGTGCTATACCTATGGTCTCCTCGTCGAGGGGCCAACAAGCTAAGCACATCCCTATGGTCTGCTCCTAGAGAGGCATACGGGGTGGCTCGTAATGGTGCTACTCTCTAGCGGACAAACCTAGTGCTACACCTACGGTCTCCTCCTCGAGGGACCAACACGCTAAGCACTGCCCCATGGTCTTCCCCTCGAGAGGCTTGGGCGGCTCGTAATAGTGCTCCCCTCCAGTAGCCAAACCTCGTGCTACACCTACGGTTTCCCCCTCGAGGGGCCAACAAGATAAGCATTGCCCTACGTCTCCTCCTCGAGAGGCTTACATGGCGGATCATGAGGGTGCTCACCTCTAGTGGCCACGGTCCCCCTATGAGGATCCAATCTCATTTGTACTACACTACATGTCGCTGCTGGAGAGACCTATGTAGCGACCCACAGGGACACCCTCTCATGAGGACCTCGCCTCTGAGAGCCCTTTAGGATTTGAGCGGATCCATGGCCCCCTCCTTAGGAGACCTACAGGAGGCTCGAGAGGACTCTCCTGTTGACGGCCAAGACCCGAGCGAAACCTATCAATTTTCCAACAAGGGGCCCAGGAAAGAAGCATGTCTTGGGGAGCATGTTTCCTAAAAGAGGCTAAGGGATGTGCAAGAATTCGGGGTTTCCCCTCCTCTAGAGCCTAACCGAGGGTCTCGTGACCCACGCTACCCGTGGTGGTCAAATCACGGTGCTCCTCGGCTCTCTCTCCCAGCCCGCGACATGGCCGCCCAGCTTGGGGGCTGGCCACTCTCGACATGACTCGACGAAGTGCACAAGGAAAGGAAATCACGGGAGGAAACGGCTGAAGGATGTTCATTACATTCACGCTTGGAAGACAAAATAGTGTCAAACACGACAAACTGGCACCTACACCACTAAAGGACAGCCCCTGGCACTACAACAGCTCCTGCAGCAGCTTCCCTCCGATCTACCTGAGGTGGCGTGAGTAGTCGACACGGCGTATCAGCGGGTCATAGACGACCACTAAGAAGCCTCCACGAGTGTAGCAGAAACGGATCATCGAGCCCTCCTGAATGCCGTGCTCGGTGAGGAAGCGGGTCCAGCCATCAGTGAGGTACATCTCACCTGGCTAGAGGACCTCCTGATACCTTCGATCCGGATTATGGATGAAGTATAGCTCATTTTTCCCTAGTAAACCTAGGTTTATCGAATCCTCGGGAAGAAGAAAGCATAGTGAAGTTACTTTAATGGACCTTCCAGAGTTTTAGAATTCTTTTTATGTTTTACCAGACCAAGAGTTTACTATCTTTTGTTGTTGTCGATGATGGAGAGAGAGGGCCTAGGGCGTTCGGTTTCACCTGTAGCTGTGCAAAACATCTGATGGGAATAAAAGATAATAATAAAGTATGCATGTAATTGTTAGAGCAAGATAAATTATATGTGGGCAGTGCATTCATAATTGCTATTTCCTCTGCAACCTCTTATAGCAATAACCTACTAGTCTCATCCATAGAAGAAAGAGAACTAATGATATGCATAGTGACATCACTGTTGATCCCCAAGTAAATCCCTCACATATAGCCATACTACCCCTTCTGTCACTGGGGTTCCCAACCTGTAGATTATTCATTACTCATACTCCCTATACCTGGCTCAATCCTTAGGGTCTTGGGTACCTGACAAGTCCTTAGATTGAGGCAAGAGAGGATACAATAATCGTCATGTCATACAAACTAATACATGATCCCATCTATGATAAATAACATGCACAAAATCTACATGGCTAGGCCGAAGCCCTTATCCCAAGGAGAATTACTCACACATAGAGATGAAATCAACAATCATAAACATTGCAATGGAAATCATGAGATTGATAGCAAATAGTCTTACAATGTCGCCAATCGAAGATGAGATCTACTATTACAAGTGGTGGAATATGGCTATGGTGATGGAGAAGGGTTTGGAGATTAGATCTAAGTCTATTCCTCGGGCGGCTCTTTGTTGTTGTGGATTGAGTTCTGGGGGCGGCTGTTGATCGAAAAGAGCTCATGTTTCTCGTTGCCCGAGGCCTCCTTATATAGGGGTCCCTTCACAAAAGTTCTTCTGTTTAACCTAGCGGTGTCGATGGCAACTATACGGCCAGAACTATATGGCCGGAATTTTATTCTTGCTGAATAGTTGGTTGTTAAAGCATCTGTCTCCACTTCACAACTCCTGGTTTCTTTGGGTTGTTAGAAATCTCGTATCTTTGACTTTAATGTTGTTTTTCCCATCATCAATAGTCATTATCTGTGCAGGGAAAAGTAGAAAGAAAGGATTGCATACCCCTTTGATCATTAGGCATTAGTGGCAGGGTTTAGAGAGATATTTCATCAAAAATATTAATAATATCCAGTTTAAATGTCGACGTAGATGGATATATTTCATAGCCATCACCTCCATGCTCACTTCCCATCTCTCGTGACCACCAGAGTGACGCAACAATACCTCCAGCATGAGCTCGTCAGCCGTCCCGAGTGCTAAGAAAGGGGAAGCGGCACCCTCGGGAACCAATGTAGGCGTCCTCAATCTTGATCACGATAGGAGGAGGTGGTGGAGAAGGCAGTAGCACAGGTTTTGGGATGCCTCCATGCCTCACGCGTCCTTCATGGCCGCTCCCACGCGGCCGTCCCCGACTACGCTTCGTCGGCGCCTCCGCCTTGGTAGTCGTAATGGCCCCTGGTGAAAGGAATGGATCCGAGGGTCATAGTGTGACCACCATGCCTTCCACGGCCTCTCCTGCATGGCCATCCTTGACCGTGCTTCACCGGAGGGGTCTTCGTCATGTCCGTCGCCACGGATTTCCCCTTCTCACTGGCCCAAAGTCGGTTAGGCGCCATGGGACGAAATAGGGTTTTCGGCACTTGGAAATAGGGGAGAAAGGTTGGAGGAGGAGAGGAGGTGGTGACAAGGAGAAGCACCGCACTCGTGCCCCTATTTAACAAGGTGAGGGGTCATGTCATTATGACTGACGTGTGGCACAAACCGCGGGCCTCTCCCGTGTGCCATCGCGTCGTGGGGACCGGTTCCCAAGGTGGGGCGGATCCTTTCACATCTAACGGTTCGTGGAGCCCCAATGTTCCGAGTGCACGATGGATATGCGTACGAGGACAATTACCCATGTCAGCCCTGGCCATGATGGGGTCCTGGCACACAGGGTACCACGAATCCTATGACCGATGGGCCCACTTAGAGGGCCACTACCCCCTCCAGAAGTGGAGGCATGAGCTAGACGCCCTCGGGAGGGAACGTGAGGCTATCGCCTCGAGAGAAGAACTCGTCTGAGTCCTCCCATCTACTGTGGCGGAGCGCTGGCTCGCCCAGGTCCTCCGGTGGGCCTCGGATTCTTCGGAGCGTGCCCTAGGGGTGCATTCATAATCACGGGGAGAAAGGAAGGAAGAAGACAAAACCCTGCAGGAACAACCAGGGCATGGTGGACCATGTTGGTAAAGAGGAGTAGGACATCCCCTTCTGGTGCAAAGGTGCCACAGTCATCACCAGCGTTAGAGAAGTTGTCCCTTGCCATTTCGGTGCCAAGGAGACAAGGGAAGCATCGAGTAGTGAAGGACGGCATCAGGCACACCCACTTTGTGAAGGACTAGAGGTCGCCAATGACGATGGAGCGAGTCCACGGAATTTAGCCTAGTAGACCGGGTCATCCAGGACAGGAATGTGGTGACCCTTCCCTCCCATCATTTGGGGGGAAGTGGACCGGTCGCCCAATATCAGGAGACCTTCTCCTACCTTAGAACAGGACGATACCAGCAATCTGTAACCCTAGACATTAACATACCTTGGTACCCTCCTCACGAGGTTCCCGAACCTCGGTAAAAAACCTGTTTCAACCTCTATGTCATGCTTGTGCGTTGTCGTCTCCGCTATTGCTAATAAGCTCAGAATGCATGTTCAGCCCCCTCTCAAACTCAGGGCTTGTTGGACCCCTTGTTCCTTCGCCGGACACTTTCTCTAATAGCCAGCGAGGTAGTTCCACTCATATAGAATAGAGATTCATGAGAAAATTCAAACAACTTCGATAATAAGGAAATTCCTATAACATAAATAACTAATATGCCTCTAATTTTTATGAATTCAAACATATACAATCACTAAACGAAATGACAAATCCCTGAAATGCCTAACAAGAAATTCACCAACTAAAATAACCTGGGGTTTGAGGAGCTCGACGACATTGTCTTGGTGGTACCGTTGCCCTCGGTGTTGGTGGGGGGCAGAGTCCCATCTGCAGCGGCCTTGGTGGGAGGCACCATCCCATCCCCGACGGTGGTGGTGGTGGTGGTGGTGTGAGGCTGAGAACCGTCCACGACAATGGTGGTGGTGGGAGGCACCATCTCGTCCCCCACGGTTTTGGTGGGAGGCACCGTCCCATCCACGTCGGTGGTAGTGATGGGAAGCGCCGCCCCGTCCATGCCGGTGCTGGTGGTGGGAGACACCGTCTTGTCCATGCCATTCTCGATGTAAGGCACCATCCCAACTATGCCCCTGATGATGGGGTGTAGTCGGGTGTTATGTCGTTCATTCGCGAGTGCACCATTTTGCATCTTCGCGCCCTTGGAGGGCATGTTCGGTTGGACGGGGAGCTTCGGTGGGACAACAGCTGCGGGAGCATAGGGATTGGGATCAGAGGGTGAGGGAGAGGCGAGAGACTAGGTGGGAAATGTCGGTGGGAGAGGAGAGAGGGATTGGGAGCTGACAGCAGCGAGACTGGGGAAAGTTACAAAATTTAAAATGATTTGGGTGAAACATTGATAAATCATCCCGCGCATCACAAATGTGACCATGAACACGTAATTTCCGGATTGTCTGATAAACCACTAACATTCCGGATATTTGGGATATATAAGTTGTAAAAAATGAAGCTTTGTTGCATTCACTAGTATTTCAGGTATCTAACCTTGGGATAAATAGGTAATGTTGACACGCCTATCCTAATTGGCGCTATGATAAAAGGGATGTTTGTGCCTATGCGGGTAGTCTGGATATGGCCGGAACTCCGGATATCGACTTCTCAAATAAAAATATAAAGAATTCCTTAAGCTTGTAAACCATTGAAGAAATTTTGCATGGCCTAATATTTTTAGCATGTGTCATAGGGATAAAGAGTACAAGTCAATACGAACGTCAGAAATGTAACTTTCTTCACATAGTGGAGTATCTCCTACGAAGTTCAATTGAATTAGATCGACAACTCTCATTCTTCGGAGCACTGAAAACCAAGTTTCTAAAAATTGGACTATTTGTTTCTGTTGGGATTGTGTACATGAATCCATCCAACATTAGGGACGAGTAATATGAAATGAATGTACTGTATAATAATTATTTACCTATTTCTAACCCTTTTTTACGAGGATAATGATAAAAAATACATAGAAGTTATAAAAAATTCAAGGTTAGTTGCATTCACTAGTATTTCAGGTATCTAACCTTGGGATAAACAGGTAATATTGACACGCCTCTACTAAGCGACGCTATGACAAAAGGGATGTGTGTGCCTATGAGGGTGGTCCAGATATGGCTAGAATTCCGGATATCGACTTCTCATATTAATAAAATAAAAATGCCTTATGCTTGTAAAACATTGAAGAAATTTTGCATGGCCTCATATTTTTAGCATGTGTCATAGGGATAAATAGGACCAGTCGATACGAACATAGTAAATGTAAATATTTTCACATAGTGGACAATCTCCTGCGAAGTTCAGTTGATTCAGATCGACAACTCTAATGCTTCGGAGCCCCGAAAACCAAGTTTCTAAAAATTGGACTATTTGTTTCCATTGGGATTGTGTACATGAATCCATTCAGCATTAGAAATGAGTAATATGAAAAGAATTTATCGTATAATAATTATTTACACATTTATAAGCCGTTTTATGAGTAAAATGATAAAGAATACATAGAAGTCTTAAAAATTCAAGGTTTGTTGCATTCACTAGTATTCCATGTATCTAGCCTTGGGATAAACAGGTAATGTTGACACGCCTCTACTAAGAGGCGCTATGACAAAAGGGATGTGTGTACATATATGGGTGGTCTGAATGTGTCCAGAGATACCGACTTTTTTTAACACACCACTGCTTTGCCCTAGGACCCCGTCCCTAGAGTCGCATAAGCCCACGCCGCCGCATCCCACCAAAGTCTCTACCGCCAGCTACCACACGACGAAGGTCATTGATTTACTTCGAGCCCCCGCCACGGTTGCTATCAGCGTCGACCTCCGGAAATGGCGAGCGATTCTGGTAACTGCTTCTTTCATTTTGTGCGAATCATAATAGCATTTTTCTAAGATGTCGCACTCGACATCCATTACTGAACATATATTAGATGCTCTAGGCTGCGGACAAACTGTTTTTGTCTCTCCGAACTTGCCTTGATTATCTGACCTTTTGCCCTCCATCATTTTCTTAAAATTTGTAAATATTCTCTCTGTGGTAGATTCGGATGATCCATCGAGCAGCTCAACTGGATGAGAGGATTTGAGGTAGAAGAATAGGGAAAGATCTCATGGGGATGAAGACAAATTTCCTACTAAGAGGTCCTCCAGAAGAAGTAATAGCAAGGCAAAAGCTAACTCATCACAACTAGCTAAGAAGGCATCCGACTGCACATCAAAGGCAAGGGCAAAATGAAAGAAACCAGTTGAAAAGAAGCCAAAGAAGGCCAAAATGGCCAAAGAAGGCAAAATAGCCAATGTTGCCGAAGAAGCTGAAGTACCCAAATTAGTGGATGGTTATAAAAAAGTGATGCAGATGTCGAAGAGACAGTATGAAGTTCTTCAGTGGGAGTAAAATCCATATAAACGTGATCGAGATCCAAATCTAAGAGAGATCATGGAGTTCTCACATTACTACCAGTAACACTTGATTATGTAGTTCTATGCTACCCTATGTATTGACGATAGTGATCCTAATAATAAGTACTTTTATTGGAAGATGAACACATATAGTTGTACATGATCACTTGCTGATTTTACTAAAGCTGTAGGAATCACAATGACTGAAAAGGAATATCCCAATTTCATCTTGCTCCATGATGCTGATCCAAACAAGCCCGCTAATCTTTGTATGTGTTATGATCCACGCCCAACCGATGTTATTTATGGGAATATCAGGCAACTCTTGCCCGTGTTTGATACATTGCAAAGAATTTTTCATTGGACCTTGTTTCCAAAGTCAGGAGACTCGTCTCACATATGGCGTTATTTGAAGAACATCCTTTGGCACATAGCAAAGCAAAAATCAACTATGATCAAGATTGATGTGATGGATCTATTGTATCACGAGATAAGGAATAAAATGGTTGATCGCGGAAAGTCACTTGTGTATGCTCTATTCATCCAGACTTTTATTGACCATGTCACCAGGAAAGATCACGCTGATGAATAGACCATGTTCTTCAACACCCTTGTTTTTACCAACTAGCTGAAGTAAAGCCCCTAAAAGGTAACGTGTCATCCCTCTCTAGTATGTGCCCGCGAGGGTCAGTCAAAATTCCTGGGTTCATCCTCTATGAAAACACAGAGAGGCACATGTTGATGCTAAAAGATGTGAATGAGGTCTTGGACATGGCCAGAGAAGATCACGCACAACATACCTGGATCACCTCCGAATCGAGCGAAACACCAGGATGCTAATAGAAATCAAGGTCAAACTTGGTTTCTTCACTAATGCCGACAATGGTAAAGCGGAGGGCCACCTGCACATCATAACGGTGGGAAATACATCTTCCACTACTACTAAAGAAGATGGAAAATATGGCGAAGATGGAAAAGATGGAGAACATGGAGAATATGATGGAGAGGATGGAAAAGATGGTGGAGAAGATGGAGAAGATTCATTGCTTACATCAGCATCCACGGATGATGAGGAACTTGACAACAGTCCCCATGATGATAGTGATGACAGTCTCCATGGTGATGATGACACTCCTGGCTCGGATAAATTCTAGATGACCGCATCATTGGTTATTTCATATAATATTATTTATGTATCAAACTTTATGTCTGTGACACTATGTTTAGTTACCAGACCCTCTCGATTACATTGTCCATGTACTCTAGGTTTATTCCTAGAAGATTGAGGAAGCAATTAAGAAGGAAAAGAAGAGATAGCACACGAGGCAAAATAGAAGACTGAGGAAGCAATGCAGAAGGCTGAAGAAAAAGCAGAGATAACACAAGAGGCAAACCGAAGGATGAAGGAAGCAATGGAGAAAATATGTGAAGTAAAATGTAGATAGAACTTAAATTTGGGGATATCCTCTGTGAGAACAAGAAGGACGCCGAGGATTCTAGGACGAAGATGAGAAAGATCAAAATATATGCTCTCGAAAAGGAAAGATGTCTAAAATACTCTTTCGGTGTTATTGTTATCCTAGTTGCAATTTTAATCGCAATGTTAGGATTAGTTATATGTACGATAAGGTAGTCTATCTGATGCTTTGTATGGTTGAGGACCAACAGAATAATTCAATTAAGTGTGGTGTATGGACAGTCTAGGTAAATCCAATTATGTGTATTTGGAAAGGGGAAATACGTACCTTCTACAAAATGCGTAAGAAGGAACAAATCTAGAGAAGAATCTTGCTAAGCATTGTACTAAATAAAGAAAAGCAAGGGAAGAAGAGAGGATACCATGTCTACAGGGAGGGCGGATGCCAGCAAGAAGGGGTACGGAGGTCTGGTGTTCCAGAAGGTCATCACGACGGTTGTTGGGAGGGTAGGGGCAGAGGAAGCACCGACAGAGAGGATGTGTCCGATGGGAGGGGGTTGAGCATGGGGCGTTGAATCTGGTAGGGGAGGGCAGAGGGGAGGGGAGAAGAGGGGAGGGGGTAGAAAATCTGGCAGGGGATGGGAGAAGGGAGGGCGACCAATTCGGTAGCGGAGGGTCAGCACGACGAGAAGGGAAAATTTCGAATTGTAGGAGGGAGAATTCTAGGGATTTGAGCGGGGCTAAGGGAATATACCCAAATTTTTGCCCACCAGATAGAAATATGCGGGCAATCTGTATATTTCCGAATAGTCAAAAATGCCTCTTTTTTCTAAACATATGTAAAGAGGTTAAATTCAATTATAAAGTCACATAAATATAAACAATGGATAAATATAACAAGAAAGCCATATAAAATTAAATAGAGGATAAACATAACTAGCAATTCACATTAATTTAAACAGAGTCCACATTAATTCACATCAATAACTAAATATTCAAATTAAACATAGGCTATATTTTAGCTAATTAGTCATCATCGACGACCACCACGACGGCCTCCACTAACGCACGATAGGCGGCCATGGTGCCCACCACTCTAGGTCATCATCGGGTTCGTGGATGGGCGGCGGAGGCAGGGTCGTCTCGACCGACAATGAATCCGCGTAGGCCTCGACACGCTCCGGCTTGATGTCATTGGTGTGGACGACCTCCAACTATGGACGATATGCGGACATGATGTTAGGCCACTCTGGCTCATTGCCGAGCTCATGCGGTGCTGGCGACGTCAAGCGAATATTTGCTAGTCTCGGCGTCCTCCTCCTCCACCACGGGGTATTTTTCCTGCTCTGGATCCGCCTTGGCGTCATCGGCAGCGACTTTGGCCCAGAGTCACCGGCGCTTCGCTGTGTTCCAGCGCACATGTCCTTTATCATGGCGGGAAAAGAGGCGCATGGATTCGTTCTCCTGCTTGAAAAACTCGGCCCAATATGGTACATCCGACCCATATCTAGGCTCCGCCCGTAGCGCCAATAGCAAGTGCGCATAGCGGCGAGCAACCTCAATGGCGTGGTCCATGGCACTCCTCGGTGGCGGTGGCGCGGGGACACCGCTCAGGTCAAGGTGCCACCCCTTTGGCAGGCGTCAGTCCGGCAGCGTGGGAGAGAAAACTTCTGCCAAAAGGCCCCTCATCGTCGTGTTCACCCTTGTCTGGTCAGCCCCGCCATGGCTCGAGACAGATTCCACTGCTATCTCCGACATAAATGGAGGATCTACATGAAGGGGGAGGATTGAGCGGCGGGGGATGGCTACAAATTGGGGATTTTGAATGCAGCTTCTCGGCGCTGGTGGGCAAATAATGGCGGAGGGGATTAGTGCGCAGTAAAATGGCGAATCTAGATGCGTAGGGTCCCGATTTTTAAATAAATCCATACTTTATTTCACCAATTAGGACAATCATGTTGTCTTTTACAAATTTTCACAAGTTTAAAAACCTTAAATTGTGAGCATATGCAAAAAATCTAGATTTTTTGACAAATATATGCATTTTTTATTTATTTTCTCTTGAAAATGTGTGGAAATGAGTAAATCATTATTTGGACAATCAAGAAAAATCATATTAGTCATTAATAGTTTAAGTGGGGTGCATATACACAATCCCAATGAAAAAGGAGTCCAGTTTGTAAGAAACTTGGTTTCGGTGTTCCGAAGCATGGGAGTTTGCCCTCTAAACCAATGACATCCCTAGAAGATGATCATATTTGGGAAGCAAGTTCCATTTAGTACGTGCGTATCAGCTTTTACTATCGTTTCTTAAGGTTATATACTCAAAATATGAGACAATGCAAAGATTTATACTTTTTTGACATTCCTAAAAAATCTTTGAATTTTTTCCATGGAAACTCGATTTCCGAAATTCCGTCAGTATCCGAACCACCCGTATACAAGCATAGATAGACCTGCTACCATAGGCCATTCTGGACTCTCGTATCTATGTTTTACTATTTATTTGAAGATTAAATACCAAAATACAATAAATGAATCTATAATTTGAAACAAGTATATAAAAAGTGTCACCAAATTGATGATGTATATGAAAACTACTGAAACCCATACTCCCACATCCAGACACTCTTGGTTTTAGTGCATTTTCAAATGAAACTAGTATCAACTAGTCATTGTTGAAGTCTTGCCACTAATACTTCATACATCGTCATAAGATCAATACATGGATATGATGAACTACTAATTAAGATAAGTTCATATACATTCTTGATTACCATTGTAATCAAAGCACCCAGTTTAATACATCTATCCATCATCCCAAAAGCACCCAGTACTAGAAAATTTTAACATCTAACTAAAATTATACTACTACTAACTAGTACTACCGATCACTTCTTCTTCCTCATGCCATCATCCGAGCGGCGACGCTTCCTACTGGAGGTCGCCACCTCCGGCTCGTTGTCAGCCACAGGCCATTCTCCACCGATAGAGTCTGCATGCTTGTAATACCCCGAACTTTAAATGCTAGCTTTACTATGCTTATTTAAGCTTACGCAAAATAATTAGGAACTTGATATACTAGTATAATATGGAAATAGGCTTTTAGGAAAAAAGACAAACGTATGAAACAAAGGCAATTGTGAGTACTCGAACACTTGATCTATTAGAGACAAAAAGAAGTTGTCAGTTGCTCTGCCAGTTAGTGCCTACCGTTTGTATCATAGTACCAGACTAATATGAGACTAGATTGTGATAAGCATGACCAACACGACGGGAAAGAAAGAAACGAGTTGGGCTTTGTACTCCAGTCGGACTTGATGCCCGATTGTACTGTTGTATAGTACCAATCGAAATAGGAAGCCATCCCCAGTGCTACCGTAAGAAATTGTACATCGCTACAGCCCATAAGGCCACCCCCGCCTTGGTCATCCTGTTCTGCGGTGCCGCCGCCGCTGTTGTGTTATCCTGTTCTGTAAAGCTTTCGCCGTCGGGTCACCGCCACCGCTACAAGGACATGGGGATGTGAGGCTATGCCGCTACTATCCTCGTACCTCTTTCTCAAGTCTGTTCCGTTGCTAACGAGGTACCCATCTACCAATTAATTAGTTCCCGATTGTGTTGCAACGTCCTCCTTCATATAAGTTTCTGGAGTAGTGTGCATGGATAGATTTGAATTGGATCAGGTTCTACAATCTTTATCAGCTATGCAATTTAGATTAGGGATTAGGCACCAGGTCCGTGTGTGAGTTTCTTTGAGGATCAGATCGTGTCAGATCTCTTGGGCTTCTGTTATGTATTAGGGGTTGTAATGTACCTGTAACAGTTAGTATTTTGTAGTGAATTTTTTTGTTGAATCCCAACATGCTTGGAGCAAACGTCTATTGGAAAAATCTTGGACTTGTTAATTAGAAGTCAGGTTTCGGTCATGACACCATTACCTTGTACCGGCCTTGTCACATTCCAAAATTCTCCTAATTTTGGAATGTAAAATTAATAAAATAACTTGGTTGAATTGTTTGACTTTGTTGAAATTTCTCAAAGAGAAGAAACTTTTTGTTATGATTTTCCTTCCTTGAATTCAGAAACTTGTATGAGATTGGATTAACATGACTATCCAACTTGTTTTCATTTTCTTTTCAACCATTTGATTCTTTAAATATCCAACCATGCTTAGATGAATAAAGAGGGGGAATAAAATGACTTTCCCAATTATGGTGGAGTGATATTCTAATTTCCCTATTTGACCCTTTAAGTCTCTACTTCGATTTATGAAACCATTCTAGATGCTTTTTACCACTTGCTTGAAAAGAGAGAAGATCACATGACATCTTAATTTTCATTGGATGTTAAGAACGTGTTCCTTCATGTTACATGATTGAACTTGTTATTTTGGGCATTTGTGGCATTGTGTGTTTTGGTTGAGTGGTTAAAATAAAACTCTAAGAAGCTATTTACAAATATTGCATAGTAGCCATATAAGGCCAAATGCATAAAACCCTATATCCTTTTGATAATACCTAAGTAGCCATATAGGCAAAAAGGCGTGAATTGAGTTTTAGTTTTAGTATTTGTGTGAATGTTTGCAAAAATGAAAATCATGAAGCATTCATAAGCATTGCATTGCGTCCATGCAAAGTTTTCAAAAACTGAATCGAAATCCTAATATCTAAATCTAATAGTTGATTTGCCGAAATGTTCCTATAAGGAATATATAGACATTTATAAAGCAATCATCTTCAAACTAGTGAAAATGTTACAAATATGATCCTATAATGATTTACTAAATTTTATAAAAATTTAGAAACAAGAATCATGTCATTTGGAATTCGTATGCAAAAGATATAAAGAAAATACCAAAATAGAAAAAGAAAAAGAAAAAAACGAATTGGGCCACCCGGCGGCCCAGCATGCCAACCGAACCAGCCACCACCTGGGCATCGATCCCACCTCCGCTTTAAAATTCGTGCGGAATCGTTTTTCTCAAACATATCTCTACTAAAACTCTTATAACTTTTTATCTATAACTCCAAATTGACTTTCGTTTGTTTCTACTTGTTCTCTATTTCAAGATCTATCCTCCCACCACCTAAATAATCCCTCGGAGCCACAGCTATAACAATTTTCCTTCCCGAAATCCCGAATCTACACCCTACCAAATTGTATTTCGCTTCTAAACCCATCTAAACTTCGTCGGATACCTTCGGCTTCAACACGAAAGATGTAGATCTCGTCGAAATCTTTTAATTCCGACAAACTCACCTCTTTTCATCCACCACAGCCGGAGAATTTCGCAACGCAATATTTCAGATCTGATGGCGTAATTCCAAGATCTCCTCGCGCTAGTTTCTTGAAATCCGAATTCCTTTAGTGAAAAGGTAGACCTAATCATCCTCCACAACTTTCATGTTCAAAGTTTTTCGATTTGACTTATGGATTTGTCTCTCTAACACAGATCTACTTCTAGTCCTTTGTGAGGCAAAAATCGGATCTATTTTGAGCCAACTTCTCGGATCTCATCCCGACAGTCGAGATTCAATCGTCCCAATCAGTCGCCTCGGCACCGCCACGTCGTCGTCAGGTCAGCGTCTAGTCCCAATCAGCCTGCACGGTCAACCTGTCCAGTCAGCGGAATATTCCTTGGAATATTCCGTTCGAATTTAAAATTGCAGATTATAGATCTAACTTGTAAAATCCATAGAAAATTCATACTATGTTCAAATATTGCAAATAATATACCGTTGGATTCACAAAATTGTGTAGAGTATTAATATGTAATTGTATCAGACATTTACTGTAAGTATTTGTCGTGATTATTTAAATACTTTCATACACTATTTGGAGCAATTAATTCATAGAAAATAAAATACAACTCAGAAAAATACAAATAATATACCCCTGGATTCACAAAATTGTATAGAACATGATTCTGGAATAAAATTACAAGTTTGCTGTATCGATTACTGGCGAATAATTAATTAGTATTATTGGCCTTTTAAATCATTAAATTCATAGTAAATAATCTACAGATCCGAAAAATATGAGTAATATGTCCCTGAGTTCATAATCTTGCGTAGTTTTCAGATCTGTACTTAGTTCTGTTTGTGGTCAGTATGATCTGTTCAGATTTATTAAACTCCATTAAACACTAAATAAATCCTAGAAAAAGATCTATAACTCTGATTAGGGTGAATCCAATTGCTACTGGTTCGTATTAAACCCCTCTATCCATTACAGTTCAGATATAAATTTAATTCGGCAACTAGTACAGAAGCTACAACAGTTATGTTCAAACCCCTTTTTTGGCAATTGAAATTGGATAACAAATACTATATTGCATTCAAACACTTCTATATGCATCATATGATCTAGTATTGTTTAGATAACTAATTACAACCATTATGACATATTAAATCATCATGCATGCATTGGATCATCACTGTTTTATTGTATTGTTGTATTGTTGCATGATTGCAATGTTTGAATGATATGTTGTTGTGCTTTTGCTTTTGAACGATAGATTGCGAGGAGTGTAACTACTATGATCGCAACAGCTATGATTGCAAGCATTGTGATTGCAAGTCTTTTGAGTGCGACGAGTGTAATGATTACAATTGTGAGGATTGTTTGAACGACTACATCAACTAAAGGCAAGTGGAGCTTCATAATTGTCCTATCTACTTTCTATATGCATTGTAGCTTGTTTTGTTTTACAAGTTCTATCTATTGCTATGCTATATCCTATTATGCCGTAGTCCATCTGTTAGGCGAGCCGTCGTGACTAGCTGTGCTTAGCTATGCTTATGTAGACGAGGGTGGGATACACCATGGCAAAGATTGTTTTGAAAGAACGTGTTTGGAAAGTTTGAAAACAACTTAATTAATGAACTCTCTGGATGGATTGATAATTGCTTGGTTCGTGAATATCGGGCCCATGTCTATGGTTTACCCGAGTAGCTCACTTGTGGATGGCCACCCAGGTTTCTGAGAAATGATTAGTGTCTTGATTTGGTAGCTCACATGTACAGCCATATGCCAGTGAGTTATGGGTGGCTGGATGGACTTAGTAGGTTGTGGCGACCCGAGCTCTTCGTATCCAGAGATGTAGTGATTTGTGATAGGTTGGAACGGTGCGTGGATGGGCTTGGGGAGCTACTTCCCGAATTGTCTCTTCTTGGACTTCTCCCTATCACGACTCAATATGCGTGTCGTGGTACGAGCGGGTCGACCAAGTCATATGGGTAAAGTGTGCAACCCCTGCAGGGTGTAAAACTAAGTGCTTAGCCGTGTCCCCGGTAATGGACGTTTGAGTTGCTGAATTGTGGGTGCTATGACAAGTTCTCATTCATTCTAACTTGTAATTGCTAAAACTTGCGGTTGAAACTTAATTGGGTTGTTTGTTGAAGATTAAATGTTTTGCAAATGATTTATAAAGGTTAGGATAAAGTATTTTGCTGCGGCAACTAAGCCTGAACCCCACAAGCCAGATATGCATATAGTTATTAGCCTTGTTGATTCTCTCATCGTTCCACTTGCCAGTGCATTCCAAGTGTTGACCCTTCGGGGCTGCTACGTTTTATGTTGCAGGTTATACCGATTCTGAGTGATCGAATAGGTCACGATACTCCACTAAACAGTTGTTCGCCTGTGGCACAATTGAAGATGGAGCCTACTATCTGTTTATGCTTCCGTATGCTACTTTGTTATTTGAGCTAGCCTTTGAGCTATGCATTATGTAATAATTATAGATTCTGGATCATTCGATGTAATAATGATGCATTATTATATTCTTTGGTATTCATCTGTATTGTGTGTGCCAGTGAACCGATCCAGGGATTGGCACTATACACAGGAACTCAGCCTTATCAGGCGAGGGTGTTAGCCCTTAGAATGGTATCAGAGCAGTGTGTTGACTGTAGGATCGTGACCTAGGATTGGAATAGGAAAACCATATGAATATAAATCCTCTTTTATTCTATCTATTCTCATCTTACAATTCTTTCTTGTATCTCCTTGTCACTTCAATTCTCATACCCTTCTCTTTTAAAACATAGAAGGAAGACTCTTTGTAGGATGAACTCAAAACTTTGTACTTATTAGATTCTTGTAATTCTTGATCATTCTTTTGTAATCTCATCTTGTTCAAAACTTATAGATGAGCACTCGTGCGAAGAAGTGCGAGATCCAAGAACAGTTAGATGATGCCTACCATATAGTTTTGATATGATTTCGTTTAGATCTAGCAATCAATCGATGCAAGAACTTGTGTGTTAGATGGTTTATTATGTTTAGGTTGTACTATTTGATACCCCAAAGTTTCAGAATATTTTTGATAGTTTTTATAATGAATTCATGAAGGTTTTGATTAAAAATTCGTGGTATTACTGCTGCAGTTTTCTGCGTGACCAGTTCTACCGCGCGATTTTTAGTTTCTTACTGGTAACTCGGATTGCACTCATATTTCAGGATCTTGAGCGTAATTACCTGTAGCACCTGCACACAAATTGGCTAAAATTCCTGATAAGTTTAAGGTGCCCAGAAAAATTCGTGAACACTGCTGTAGTTTCAGGACAGATTCTGTCCATTGCTTTTATGATTGTAGGTTCACCCCAAACAAATTTTAATCAAATGAAAACTATTTTGTGGATGGTATTCCACTAAAATAAAACTTCTGGAACATAAACAAAATTATTTTGGCTTGAGTTTTGCTTGTCATGGTTGTTGCTTGTGTGTTGATTGCTTATGGTTGAATGTTTGTATGCTTATTGGTGTATGTGCTTGTTTGCATGGGTTGGAGTTCTTCCTTAGTAGTTTCTTTCCCCTAGAATCTATTCTTCTCTATCTTAAAACCTTGAAGATTAGAATGATGTGTTGATTACATGGAGAATTAGTTAGTGAAAACATTTGGAAGATGATGCCCAAAGAGTGTGAATAGTTCGTCTAATGCAGCAAAAGGATATGGAAGTATGAAGTGTTGCAACTGATGTTTTGTAGTAGATTTACGCAACCCAAAGGTGTTGAAGTATCGATAATTTACCTTGTTATAGTAGCCTTATTGATTGAATACATGGGAGTCCACACTAAACCTTGGTTTGTGCCCATGGAAACGATCTGTAAGAAAAGTGAGGATGTCCGAGTGATAGAAAAACGCGATTCACATATCCTCATACAGGGTAATGATTTGCGTACAGGATGGATTGATCACCATTCCTACTACTCTTATTATTCGCTCTTGTACTATTGGCTTTGCGAATCTTGAGTGTCTTTCCAACCTTAGCGAAGAGACGGCGTTGAGCCTAGACCTTAGAATGGTATGATCTTCCACCTTTACAAAAGCACTTGTTGCTAACCGTAGGAATATATGGTAAGGATAAACCTTCAATAGTATTTAAAGGGGCAGCATGAAGAAAATGTTCCCTAGTTGACCACCATGAGGGTTTTGCTAGTTCAAGTAGTGTTTCTCTAGAATATGCAAATCCTGAAGAACAAAATGTGCAATAGACATCATGCCAATAAATGTCTAAAGGATGAATCCTCAAGAAGTGACCTAGTAGATTTTCTTTTAAGGGTGGTAGCACTCTACTGTATCCTGAACCTATTGCTTTCTAGCCTTCCTGAATCTCGGGACGAGATTCCTTTTAAGGGTGGTAGTTTGTCACATCCCAAAATTCTCCTAATTTTGGAATGTAAAGTTAATAAAATAACTTGGTTGAATTGTTTGACTTTGTTGAAATTTTTCAAAGAAAAGAAACTTTCTGTTATGATTTTCCTTCCTTGAATTCAGAAACTTGTATGAGATTGGATTAACATGACTATCCAGCTTGTTTTCATTTTCTTTTCAACCATTTGATTCTTTAAATATCCAACCATGCTTAGATGAATAATGAGGGGGAATAAAATGACTTTCCCAATTATGGTGGAGTGATATTCTAATTTCCCTATTTGACCCTTTAAGTCTCTACTTTGATTTATGAAACCATTCTAGATGCTTTTCACCACTTGCTTGAAAAGAGAGAAGATAACATGATATCTTAATTTTCATTGGATGTTAAGAATGCGTTCCTTCATGTTACATGATTGAACTTGTTGTTTTGGGCATTTGTGGCATTGTGTGTTTTGGTTGAGTGGTTAAAATAAAACTCTAAGAAGCTATTTACAAATATTGCATAGTAGCCATATAAGGCCAAATGCATAAAACCCTATATCCTTTTGATAATACCTAAGTAGCCATATAGGCAAAAAGGCGTGAATTGAGTTTTAGTTTTAGTATTTGTGTGAATGTTTGCAAAAATGAAAATCATGAAGCATTCATAAGCATTACATTCCATCCATGCAAAGTTTCCAAAAATTGAATCGAAATCCTAATATCTAAATCTAATAGTTGATTTGCCAAAATGTTCTTATAAGGAATATATAGACATTTATAAAGCAATCATCTTCAAACTAGTGAAAATGTTACAAATATGATCCTATGATGATTTACTGAATTTTATAAAAATTTAGAAACAAGAATCATGTCATTTGGAATTCGTATTCAAAAGATATAAAAAAATACCAAAATAGAAGAAGAAAAAGAAAAAAAACGAATTGGGCCAGCCGGTGGCCCAGCATGCCAACCGAACCAGCCACCACCTGGGCATCGATCCCACCTCCGCTTTAAAATTCGTGCGGAATCATTTTTCTCAAACATATCTCTACTAAAACTCTTATAACTTTTTATCTATAACTCCGAATTGACTTTCGTTTGTTTCTACTTGTTCTCTATTTCAAGATCTATCCTCCCACCACCTAAATAATCCCTCGGAGCCACAGCTATAACACTTTTCCTTTCCGAAATCCCGAATCTACACCCTACCGAATTGTATTTCGCTTCTAAACCCATCTAAACTTCGTCGGATACCTTCGGCTTCAACACGAAAGATGTAGATCTCGTCGAAATCTTTTACTTCCGACATGCCTCACCTCTTTTCATCCACCACGGCCGGAGAATTTCGCAACGCAATATTTTAGATCTGATGGCGTAATCCCAAGATCTCCTCGCGCTCGTTTCTTGAAATCCAAATTCCTTTGGTGAAAAGGTAGATCTAATCATCCTCCACAACTTTCATGTTCAAAGTTTTTCGATTTGACCTACGGATTTGTCTCTCTAACACAGATCTACTTCTATCCTTTGTGAGGCAAAAATCGGATCTATTTTGAGCCAACTTCTCGGATCTCATCCCGACGGTCGAGATTCAATCGCCTCGATCAGTCGCCTCGTCACCGCCACGTCGTCGTCGGGTCAGCGTCTAGTCCCAGTCAGCCTGCGCGGTCAACCTGTCCAGTCAGCGGAATATTCCCTGGAATATTCCGTTCGAATTTAAAATTGCGGATTATATATCTAACTTGTAAAATCCATAGAAAATTCATACTATGTCCAAACATTGCAAATAATATACCGTTGGATTCACAAAATTGTGTAGAGTATTAATATGTAATTGTATCAGACATTTACTGTAAGTATTTGTCGTGATTATTTAAATGGTTTTATACACTATTTGGAGCAATTAATTCACAGAAAATAAAATACAACTCAGAAAAATACAAATGATATACCCCTGGATTCACAAAATTGTATAGAACATGATTCTGGAATAAAATTACATGTTTGCTGTATAGATTACTGGCGAATAATTAATTAGTATTATTGGCCTTTTAAATCATTAAATTCATAGTAAATAATCTACAGATCCGAAAAATATGAGTAATATGTCCCTGAGTTCATTATCTTGCGTAGTTTTCAGATCTGTACTTAGTTCTGTTTGTTGTCAGTACGATCTGTTCAGATTTATTAAACTCCATTAAACACTAAATAAATCCTAGAAAAAGATCTATAACTCTGATTAGGGTGAATCCAATTGCTACTGGTTCATATTAAACCCCTCTATCCATTACAGTTCAGATATAAATTTAATTCGGCAACTAGTACAGAAGCTACAACAGTTATGTTAAAATCCCTTTTTTGGCAATTGAAATTGGATAACAAATACTATATTGCATTCAAACACTTCTATATGCATCATGTGATCTAGTATTGTTTAGATAACTAATTACAACCATTATGACATATTAAATCATCATGCATGCATTGGATCATCATTGTTTTATTGTATTGTTGTATTGTTGCATGATTGCAATGTTTGAATGATATGTTGTTGTGCTTTTGCTTTTGAACGATAGATTGCGAGGAGTGTAACTACTATGATCGCAACAGCTATGATTGCGAGCATTGTGATTGCAAGTCTTTTGAGTGCGACGAGTGTAATGATTGCAATTGTGAGGATTGTTTGAACGACTACATCAACTAAAGGCAAGTGGAGCTTCATAAATGTCCTATCTACTTTCTATATGCATTGTAGCTTGTTTTGTTTTACAAGTTCTATCTATTGCTATGCTATATCCTATTATGTCGTAGTCTATATGTTAGGCGAGCCGTTGTGACTAGCTGTGCTTAGCTATGCTTATGTAGACGAGGGTGGGATACACCATGGCAAAGATTGTTTTGAAAGAACGTGTTTGGAAAGTTTGAAAACAACTTAATTAATGAACTCTCTGGGTGGATTGGTAATTGCCTGATTCGTGAATGTCGGGCCCATGTCTATGGTTTACCCGAGTAGCTCACTTGTGGATGGCCACCCAGGTTTCTGAGAAATGATTAGTGTCTTGATTTGGTAGCTCACGTGTACAGCCATATGCCAGTGAGTTATGGGTGGCTGGATGGACTTAGTAGGTTGTGGCGACCCGAGCTCTTCGTATCCAGAGATGTAGTGATTTGTGATAGGTTGGAACGGTGCGTGGATGGGCTTGGGGAGCTACTTCCCGAATTGTCTCTTCTTGGACTTCTCCCTATCACGACTCAATATGCGTGTCGTGGTACGAGCGGGTCGACCAAGTCATATGGGTAAAGTGTGCAACCCCTGTAGGGTGTAAAACTAAGTGCTTAGCCGTGTCCCCGGTAATGGACGTTTGAGTTGCTGAATTGTGGGTGCTATGACAAGTTCTCATTCATTCTAACTTGTAATTGCTAAAACTTGCGGTTGAAACTTAATTGCGTTGTTTGTTGAATATTAAATGTTTTGCAAATGATTTATAAAGGTTAGGATAAAGTATTTTGCTGCTGCAACTAAGCCTGAACCCCACAAGCCAGATATGCATATAGTTATTAGCCTTGTTGATTCTCTCATCGTTCCACTTGCCAGTGCATTTCAATTGTTGACCCTTCGGGGCTGCTACGTTTCATGTTGCAGGTTATACCGATTCTGAGTGATCGAATAGGTCACGATACTCCACTCAACAGTTGTTCGCCTGTGGCACAATTGAAGATGGAGCCTACTATCTGTTTATGCTTCTGTATGCTACTTTGTTATTTGAGCTAGCCTTTGAGCTATGCATTATGTAATAATTACATATTCTGGATCATTCGATGTAATAATGATGCACTGTTATATTCTTTGGTATTCATCTATACCGTGTGTGCCAGTGAACCGATCCAGGGATTGGCACTATACACAGGAACTCAGCCTTATCAGGCGAGGATGTTACAAGCCTCTACATTGAGTTCTGAATTTTTGGTGACCTACGGAGTCGTCTAATGTTCTCAGCCCATAGGAAAATTTTATTCAATCCTTTCTAGCTTAGCTTGGTGCATACGGTGAGCTACTTTCTTGGTATGTACCTAGTTATCTTGGGTTGTGGTTGACTACGGGTCAGCTGCATAGCAGATCTGCATATACTAGATGTGTCACCAGTAATATACTAAAGAAAATAAAATGATTGTTGGTCTGGTCATAGAAGATAGAGTTATTTGTTGTCCAGTTTTACCTTCTATAGTATTTAGACGTCGTCCCATGTTTTATATTTATGAAGACCAACATCAGAGTCTTATGTGTAGGAGCGGTGGTACATTTATCTTGTATACTTTTGAAGTGATCATGTGTATTGAGTGTGGCGTATGTTTCTATAATAGGTGCTGGTATCCAGTTCGGAGTCCTGCAATTTACAATTTATGCCCTGCGGTTGAGGCAAGTTCACGACGGATAGCGAATTTGCATATCTCTCTTCACTCAATTTATTTAATTCTTATGTTATGTTCATGATATATATGAGAAAGATGATGATGACATGTTCATATTATGCATATTTTCATATCCATGATGACAATGATGATCATGTGACCTACTCGGTAGACACACCGCGACCTCCATTGATGGGTTGCGACCCACTTTAGAGGCACCCTCCACGAGTTGGAGCGAGTGGATGCCAACGGGTATCCACTCGAGCGATACCGGTATTCGCAATGAGATGAGATGAGCATATAGACATGTAGGACATCTTAATCAATGCTAATAGATGAATGATGTTTAATGACGTCTTAGTGTTTTGATTTATGTTTAGTTTGCTATTTGTTTGTGAACTTGTTAAGTCTTTGTACTCACCCTTGTTGCTTTAATGTTTTTAGGTAAACCTTGAGGATGACATGCATGGGGAGTTTTAGGAGTAGTACCCTCACCATCTTCAACTCATGATTCACACTTTTATCACCAATTATCTTAAGACTAGGCATTTGATAGCTAGGAGTGAACTTCTTCATGTGGAAGTTTGTCATTTAAATGGTGTGGTTATTTACACGTTGGCTATGGTTATCCATATTGTGTTCTTATGGTAGTTTTATATTTGTGGTATTGAAGTTTTATAGATGTTTGAACGTTGCACCTACCTTTGCTTATGTTATATCCTTATCTCATGTTTGTATTTTTCATTGTCTGTAGTGGATGTCCAAAAAACAGAGGATACTCTACTGAACTTTCCTGAAAAGACTTGGTTATTCTCTTTGTGTAATGTATGTGGTAACACCTCAAGTCCTTGGTTGGTTTGGGGTGTTACAATGCTCTCCTCCGGCGGTGCCTCCTCCTCCTCATTGTCCTCATCGGAATACCACTCCAGCGGCTCCTCCCGATATCCTTACAGAGCGACGAGATCGGGATCATCGGACGATCCTGACTCGTACTGGTCATCGACGACCCCATCATCGGTGTTGCTGCTGCTGAGGCTGTTGTAGCCTGATTTGGGTTCCGAATCCCACTCCGAGCCATGTTCTTCCTTGGGGTTTTTGGGGGAAATTTGGGGAATTGATTATGTGGAGAAAGGTTGAGAAGGAGATAATGTTGAGATGAAATCGATTGTTGAATTTATAGGTCTCTTTACCAGCGTTGCACATCCCCCAATTCAACTGAACAAGGGATTGAATCACCGCCGGCTATTGCAATTCTGCAGGTTTCTGTTGTGACCTGGAGATTCTGGATTTTTTCAGACCGCCCATAGTCAAACCAGCCGTTGTGGGTTGGAAAAAATGAAAACAAATTCATCTGCACGTGAGTGGTTCGAAATACATTTCGATGGTTCAGATTTTGGAATAAATAGGAACATATCAAAAAATTGTCTCTTTTTGCTATCAGGAATGTGCCAGCTTGTACGTGTGTCCCTGTCTAATCGGCATGCAATGTACTTATCTTCCGAAGCGTCTTAAAATATGTATATGTGATTTTACTATCTATGAATTATTGTAAGTGCATTCATCGCAATTCAAAAAACATCGATCCCTCCTATTGGGAAATTATTTATCAAGAATGCACAACAATGCTTCGACGCTTTACTAGAGGGTCAAATGCATGTATGATACTTCAAATATATAACATCTAAACTAAAGGGGAAATTATTGATAAATCTAAATTAGTAAAAAAAGATATGTGTGATCATATATAAAAAACTTACTTGGCGTGATCACACATGATTTAACTGACGTAACAAGTCACTAGAGGCATTATTTGCTATGCTTAGAGTTTAGGATTTAGGGTTTAATTACCACTAAACCCCCCTTCCCTATAGCATTATTATGTGTATATATGTGATTTTACTATCTATGAATTATTGTAAGTGTATTTATATCACTTCAAATAACATTGATCCCTCCCATGGGGAAATTATTTATCAAGAATGCATAAGAATACTGCAAAGGTTTTACATTTCATCGTAAGATCAAGCTTCTCTAGAGAGAAGTTACTTTAGATGCATGTATGATACTTAAAATATATAGCATCTAAACTAGAGGGGAAATTATTAATAAATCTAAACTAGTAAGAAAAGTTATGTGTGATCATATATAAAAAACATACTAGGCATGATCACATGATTTAGCTGATGCAACAAGTCATTAGAGGCATCCTATGCTACGCTTAGAGTTTAGGGTCTAGGGAGTTACTTCAGATGCATGTATGATACATCAAATATATAACATCTAAACTAGAGGGAAAATTATTGATAAATCTAAGCTAGTAAGAAAAAAGTTACGTGCGTTCGTACATAAAAAACTTACTTGGCATGATCACGTTATTTAACTGATGTAACAAGTTAATAGAGGCATCCTTTTCTATGTTTAGAGTTTAGGATTTAGAGTATAGAGTTTAGGGTTTAGGGTTTAATTTCCACTAAACCCCATACAATAGACACTAAACCCTAAACCTTAAGCACCGCCGATGACGCCACTAGTGATTTATCATACCAATTAAATCTTGTGATTATATTACATAAGTTTTTAATTTAACAACACAAAGTGCAAGTACCAGGACTTGAACTTGGGTGGATTGGAACACCCCTCTCCACACTAGGATATGCCTCACTTTGTGATCAAACTTGAGTAAAATAAATTATGAACAACACATGGTGGCAAGATAGGGCATGGGGATTTTTTTTCAAAACTTCCGCACATGGCTTGTTTATCAAACCACCTCCAAATTTAAATTATTAGAGACGGACTAATCTTTGGGTCTTCACCACACTGCTTACAGACAGCTCATAATTTGAACTGCTGCCAATAAGATGATTTTTCGGGGGACGGTTGGATTTATTCATGCAGTAGTGTATTTGTTTGAAACGCCTCCTAAAAGGTATTATTGGAGGCAGGTGAATTATTGGCAGCGAATATTTCACAAAAACCTCCTACGGAAATGGGTTTAGGAGGTGGTTCGATTTTTAGGCAAAAACACACTACGGGTGGATGCTACAAAGTCCAATTCTATAGTAGGGCTCAGGGAAGGGGTTTAGGGAAGGATGCTACAAAGTCCAATTCCCAAGATGGGGCTTAGGGAAGGGGCTAGCCTCCCCCTTGGCCGCCTATATAAAGGAGAGCAGGGGCAGGGGTCAGCACACCCCTTCCCCCTACTGCCTCTCTCTCAAACTATCTATCTATCTATCTATCTCTCTCGCGTGTGAAAAGATCTCTACCTCTCCCCGGATTGGAACATACGAAGCCCTGCAGGAATCCACCTCCACCTTAGTAGTGCTACCATTGTGCTACCAGATTCTCATGGAGTTTTTCTACCTCTCTTGCAGGATCAAGGAGACGATTTCATAGTGGAACGTGTGGATACCGTGGAACTTTCGTTGGTTTGGTACACGAATCTCGAAGGTCAAGATCTACTATGGTTTGAACCATCGCAAGTGATCGACTACATCGCTCATGATCTCTAAATCGTTAATGCTTGTGTTCTTCGAGGGTAAGTAGATTCGATTTTGCAGGATTCTCTCTTGTGATTGTGTAGGAAAAAAATTGTTTTCCGTGCAACAAACCCACCAAAAAGGATAGGTAAAGTTACAAGCAGACGCAAAGACACACAATTTAGGTTTTCCTCGTTGTCCCAAATCACCAACCCAATATAATCCTCGTGAAAGAGACTGCGAGGTAGAGATCCACAGTGGAAAGATCGATTAAGAGCTACTAGAATCTATTCGTTAAGAGATTGCAATCGGTAGAGACCCAAAGGGAGAGATCAACGCAATAGAGATCACAATATAGAAAGAGCACTCAAACGCGAGGACCTTGTACAACATTGGTCTCGATCAAGATCCAAGATAGGTTCCCCTATGGGCAAGTCGAGGCTAATCGAACTCAACTCAATACTCATTCATCATAGTCTTAGATGTAAGACACCAGGGGCTATTTATAGTACTAAGGGAAAAGGGGTAGATAAGGGAATATTCCAGGGCATCAAAACCGTCTCTACGTGTAGATAGGACATTTTAGAGGTAATTCCGGCAGTACCGGGCCTATCGCCGATTTGGGCTGCTCAATCTGACACGGCGCCGAGTTGGTCAAGTAGATGCCAACTTGGTGTCCTTAGGGTAATTCTAGTGGAGTGCTAGTTTGCCATTTGGATTTCACCGCCTGGTCTAGCATGCCAAGTTTGCCACAGTTTAATCCTAGCTCCAACTTCTTTTATCTCCTCTTCCATGCTTCTTGCTTGGACGTCTTGATTCTTTGAGCATCCTTGCTATTTCCTCTTGGCGCCATGATCATGGGTAGGTTCCTAGGCATAAGATAGAAATTTGGCTCAAGTAGGACCCCATTCAAGTGAAAACTAAAGGAGGACAAAAGATGGAAGGATCACCTTAGGTGCAATGGTTGGAGTCGAATGACGTGGTTCAATGGTGATTCACATATGATGGGCCACATCATCTCCCCCTCTTGAAAATGATTCGACCTCGACGATGTTCTGTCAGCACTATGAAAGGAAGGATATTTGTTTGTGGTCTTGAGCTTGTATGCGGTTGGATCTCTGGTGTCAAAGCCTTGTTCATAGTTGTCGAAGTGCATGTAGTTGTTCTTGTTTCATGTTGCAATTCGCTATCTTGTAGAACGTGTCTTGTAGGTGGTGGCCTATCTTGAGTACCTTGCAAAACCGACAAAGAGAGAGAGGGAGTTGTATGATGAGTTGTTCGTATGGGTCACACTCAAATCACTCATCTCGTTTTTGGTAGAATGCATTGAGGCACTTGTGATTTTCCCACTCAATTTAGACTTTTGACTGTCACTCTCATGTCCGTGGAAATGACCATAATGGCTCCCATGGGAGCCAGGGAGGGCGCCGAGCGGAGGAGGTGGTAGGAGAAGCATAGAACCAACTCCATAGCCCCGCAGGAATGATGAACATCTGAGATGGGGTTCACTATCACCAAGCGATGCGAGGAACCAGATTAACTCAAACATAGAGGCACCGTGTTACGAGTTGAATGATATTTACGTGGGCCCAAAATTCTTTGGGACACAGATCCACAAGACAGTATTTCTAGAGGGCTTCGCTATTCCGAAGCACATACAACGTTACGATAGATCGGCTTAGCCAGATACTTGGCTCCAGGACTTTTTCTAGGCTTGCTACATCACCAAAGTAGGAAACACCCTGGTCACAATCCGATATCTCCCACGGATGTTGTGGAAGCGGCATGATCATGGTTCAATGAACTTCTGAAAATCTTCTGATATGAAAAGTACGTTTTTTCAGAATTTCCAAGGTACTTACAGGAGGCCCTATACAGTTGAAAACTTGCAGTGTTGTGTCCAGCAACCCGGAGAAACCTGCCAGGATTATCTCGGATGATGGATCGACACGAAGAACTTCTATGAAGGAGTAAATGACCAAACCACGATTGAAGCATTCATCGCATGCCTCCTAATCGGATTGTTGCGCCACTAGCTAAAGTTTTATAAGGTTGCCGATTTGGGCGAGATGATAGAGATGGCAAAAAATATGCTAATGCCGATGATGATTCACAAGGCCTACTGAACAGCCTGGCTGTGCCAAACTCGTCAAAACAACCGAAGCAACCGCAGGCTTAGAAGCGCAAGAAAACCTTTGAAGATAAACCCAACCCGAATAATGCAACTGTCAATGGAACTTTCGGGTCTGGAGATCGTGGAGGGCATGGAGGCGGCCGGAGACGAGACCGTGAATCTTCCTGGATCCAGGTCAGGGTGATTAGCAGCCCGGCTAAACATACTCGTGGGCCAACATTTCCAGCAACCTATGTGTACTTCACCCAGACATGAATGGGGGATCTTCCCACACAAATGTCTAGTGCCGTTTGAACGATCACATCAAGAAAGACAATGCCGCTGGCTACAGACCCAAGCGAAGAAAAGGAAACAAAAACTCCAACAAGTAGAAAGAGACCAATGAAGATTCCTACATGGAAGAGGAATATACTACTAACCCTAAGTTAGATGGGAAGAAAATTTACCCATCCAAGAAAGACACCTACATCTTCTTCCTCTGATCTCAGCCCGCTTAGGTCAAGAAGGAAGTTATGCACGAACACTGATGGATGGTGGTAGTAGCATCAACATCCTCTAATTGATCAGAAGTAAAGATCACCTTTTACCAAAGTGATCATGTCCCTAAGCCTCACAGGAGAGTAAAGTATGTTATAGTCGTCAATCCACTTATTGATAGCTATGAGTTCTCCAAAACACTGATGGATGGTGGTAACAGCATCAACATCCTCTACATCAAAATGCTACACCACATGAAGATATCGGAAATGTAACATCCCAATTTTAGAAACCCTCATTAGATGTCTTGAATGCAAAAATCAGGGGGAACAAAAACTTTTCCCTTCATAAGTGATGCAGTGTTTGCTTACTTGCTGGTTAGTGTTTATGCATCTGACTGTGTATTAGATGATATACTCCTTACCTCACCCTCAGTTGACAAAAGCTATTTAACAAAATTGACTTTGCTTATATTTCATCTTCTCAAATGTTCTGGCATTTCAAAAACCTAAGCCAAGATGCATTTACAACCTTAACTAGTTTAGTAGCTTCTATTGAAAAAAGTATGGAGATCTATAAGAGATAATCTCCTTATGTTTTCAGGACAGAACCTTCAAAATACTCTTACCCCTAGGCTTTCCAAAACCTATTATAAAACTTTGAACTCTACTCTTGGTAGAAATACCAAGGGACTCTTATCTACTTCAAAACACAACCTTTTAAAAATACCCATCCTTACCCCAAGCTAGGCTTGATGATAACCCTAGTAATAGATTGATTTGTTTGCTAAGATGAGTTGCCTTGATCCGCTGTCTGACTTATTTGCCTAGGAAGTAGTATGAGCTACCCTAGGAGCTCATTCTCTAGGATCAAACTAAAGTAAGTTTATAAAGCCTAAGCAATTTCCCTAAGCTGACCTTTTCATTTGGCCACTAAAGTGACCATCTAATCCCTCAACCAGATCAATTCTGAAGTGATCCATTCTAGAAGCTTTCAAGTCCATAAAGACCAATATCAAGAATGGGTCCTTCCTAATCCATCTACACTTCAACATCATCCAATTGATGATGCTTTGGTACCTTGCAACCAATCAAAAACATCCCCTCTTGTACTCTAGTCAAAAACCCTAAATGTGCCAATATATGACTAATTCTGGAAATTGTTTCAACATCACTTCTTTGAATGCCTCTCTTTCTCAACCCATGTGAATTTTTGGTAATTCCCTTGAACCATATTTTAGACCATCATAAGGACTACAAATGCCCACTCTTTATCTTGGATATATCACCTGTTCAACCACTTGTTCTGGATGGTTTTGCAGGCAAGAAAATAACTTTTTCTGCAAATCTGATCAACTAGCCTACTTGGTCAGAAGCTCACACCTTCATCCTACCTTCCTTGGACCAAATATTTGCATGAGTGTGTTATACTCATAAAGGTCTTGCAATACCTACTTCACTTCTTCCAAATGGATCCTTGTGCTTCAAAAGCCCACAAAGTTTTGAAGGCTATTTGATAATCTGCTTTGGCACCCTTATTTTATCCAAAGTTTGAAATCAAT
This sequence comes from Avena sativa, assembly GCA_916181665.1. Lineage (NCBI taxonomy): Eukaryota > Viridiplantae > Streptophyta > Magnoliopsida > Poales > Poaceae > Avena > Avena sativa. The sequence continues at coordinate 287,496,522 of OV702290.1, forward strand.
TACTAGAGCACTCAAGCATGATAAAGCCAAATTCTTGTACCATGGTGATCTAATAAACTTGGTATAAATATCCATCTATCCCTTCCATCAATGTGATCTCTGAGCTCACTAATCCAACCTTGTCTAGGTGGTATAAAAATATCAATGCCCTAGATCCTCTAATCCTTGTTCTCTTCCAAAATCCATCTTGTTTTGCATAACCCAAGGTTGCCAATGATCGATATATCAAGTTTACATCATACACCTTGGATATAATCATTTTCCAAATAATTTCCATAATTATTGGAACATAAAACTATTTAAATTCCATACTTGGCAAAATCCTAGAAACCTTGTCTATAAAGGCAAGTTTGTTTTTCTCCAAATCACTTTGAAACTCAATGCACATTTGAGTACTATACATCATACCCTACCTTCCCATATCAAAAATAAATATTTTTGAGATTCTTTATTATTTCTTTTTGCCCTTTTTCTTAATTGGCAGAAACAAGAAATAATTCCTTGAAAATACTTTTCTTCCTAAATAAATCCTGGGAAAATTCTCCAAGGTATGAAATCACATATGGGACCATATAAAACCAAAAATCCACCTTGGCGAGTTCAACTTTTTCAAATGAAACCATTAAAACAAATTCAACAATATTTGAATAACTGATGTTAGGATGATCTAAAATATTCAGAAAATTCCCAAATAAATTAGGGAAATGCATATTGAGTCTACCCATCTACCAGCACTACAGAACCCTCCTGCCAAGATCACTTTTTGAGAATTTGATCATGAACTTCAAGCATGGCAGATTTGAACTTTGAATAACTTTGAAACTAAAACTAAAGTAAACTGTGCCCAAACTTGCTCAGCAATTCTCCATAGCAGACCATCACCACTCTGGTCGTGGCACTGTAGATCCATAGTACCCATACCCTCTCATTTGTCTCTTATACTTGGAACTAGGGGATACAAAATAAAACATCCAAGCTTGCCATAAATTAACCCACAGCAACCACCCTACTCCCCTCTGTCCTCTTCACGACCAGAACACACCAGCTTGACCCACTCCACCGCCCTTGTTGCCCTATCCTTGGCCAGCACCCCTCCTAAGCTTACCCATGGACAAAGTCCACCATACACCCCTCCTCTCGAGTATACAAGCCCCCAGGCTAGCCCAGCACCTCCACATAGGCTCCTTCCCCTCCTCTGTTCTAGCCAAGGAGAGAAAACATGCTTCGGCCATTTTTCGAGTTCTTGCTACAGCTTCACCCCCCTGCTCTCCTCCTCCTACATGTGTCCTAACTGAACGCTCCTACCCCTAATCTACCTCCCTGGATCTCCTGAGCCCTTCTCTCGCCCTACACCATCATAGAGAAGAGAGAGGGCTAGCCTTGGGCTTTTGTAAAGGTTTGTCCCTGCTCCCTCTCTATGGCCTCTCTCCTTCTATTTATCACCTAGGCGAGATCCACTGGGTGGTAGTGACCTAACCCAACCCTCCTTGCTGACATGCATGCACCCTAGGACCACCACCAGCGAGCTTCCGAACACCACTGCAGGCTCTCTCGATCGAACCCCCCTCTTGGCGTCAAAGTGATGCGTGCCGCCCTTCTCCGAACTCGCCCTGACGAACCGCGTCGCCAGCGCCTCTCCGTGCCTCTAGTAAACCCCCACCGTCACCTAGCTGTGCCCTAGGGTTCCGGTTGCCGGACCCTCTGTCGTCTGGAAACGACGACTGCCGGTTGTCGGATCCCCTTAGAACGGGTCGCCACAATGCCACCATAGGCCTTCACCCTACCGCCCCGCTGACCACTGGCCCCCACCTAAAGGGATTCAAAACTGCATCCCGCGCACTACCTCGCCTGGGTGGGCCGATCTAGCGCTGTGCAGCCCAGTTCCTCTAGATTCGGCCCGGCTATCTTTGTCCCCTTTCCCTTTTTCATGTAAAAATCCAGATCTATTTAATTTGCAAGCTAGTTTAATTCAAAATGAAAATGGAAAACAAGTTGTATTTCCTAGATCAAATTTTTAACAAGTGCCTTAGTGTTTTGTGCAACATGTAGAACTGGTCACTTGCCAAAAGTAAATCCCATTATTTACTTGCATTAAATCTACGAAAATGTACCTTTTTCACTAAATAAATTCCTCACTGAGCTAGCCATACCCAAATGGGATGGATCAAAGTTTCGGTAAAAGGTATTTTCTATACCTATCCGTTATACTTTATCTCATGTCAAGGTGAACCATAGTTTGACATCAGTAAAAATAACAAATCCATCCAATTTTTCTTTTAGAAAATTTGCTTAAGCCATACTATAAATTGTTTTGAGTTTATTCAAACTCTCTGTGATGTGCTACACTAAAGTATATCAAAATCCAGGAGCTCAAATTTTATTGGGGCTCTGTTTAATTTTGGTGAATTAATCATCTCTGTCTAGGGTAGTTTCAGTAGAAAAATCACTACAGAAGTTTTACAACTCCAAAAATAATTATTAAAATTCCTAAAGATTGGTATTTGTAATACCTATCAAATTCCCTTGACATCATACTCTTTAGGCTTATGATGAAATTCTGGTTAAAAAGACAAATACTATGCATAATTGACTTTGGGATTTTCCCAAGGGCATTCTGTTATTTGTTTTGAGGTGATTACAACTCTCAGTGAATCAATCCATCATATCCTACACAACCATCCAAGGAAATAATTTTTGTAACTACATAACTTTTCTGGTGAAATTTTTTCACCTAAACTAGAGGTTATTTCACTAGAAAAATCATAACTAAATATAGAAATTTGATAAAATCATGAAACCACTTTTGTTGTCCTTGTTGTTCTAATACCTATCTGTGGATATCATTTTTGCACATTGATATCATACAGGTACAACCCTTAACCCCTTTATTAAGTGGTTTTGGCAAATAAATCCTAATGGGAAATCCATAAAGGCAATTTAACTTTTTCCAAATGCTATGATCTCAATCTATCAAAACATACTAAATTGAATAATGTGTGGTGTGTTTGTTTGTTGTATGGTATTGGTGATTGTATGCCTTGTGTTGATTATGCCCTTTGTTTGCTTGCATGTGATCCATAACGACGATAGATGCGATGATAACGGAGACCAGAAGAAGATGGTTATTATTATTGGTATTGGTATTCTTGGTTATCTAAATAAGAGGTCCAGGGACATATATGCCATATTTCTGATCGCAGGCAAGCCACCTTCTTGCTCATAAGACTTGTCATAATGTTTTACTTATGCATGTTTTACTTACTTTTTTATGAAAACTGCACTATTTTATTATATGATGATCTATATCGGGTACTGGCTTGGATTCTCCAAACTATTACATAGTTGTACTACTAAGTACAAGCCCTTTTATGACATCTATTTTCCCTTCCTTTTGTAAGTGGTGTATAACACCATACCCCTTGGAGACCCTGTTTTAGCCGAGCAAAACTATAGGATGGGAAGACCCCGGAAAAAGGTTTACAAAAATGTTTTATGATAAAACCTTGGTGAGGGTTGACCTACCAAGAGAAGTTTGAGAAAAGAAAAAGTTTTTTGTTTTACAAAATGCTAAAGGAAAGATGGAGGAAAAATATTGACGAAAACGCACCCGGTTCTTTGTAGTTTTGCCAGAAAAATTACCCGTGCAACCACATTACCCCGGAGTGGGAAGGGCTTAACTCAAAGTAGTTCACTTGATATGGGTATTCTCACTGCTACGTATGGGGGATCATCTCCCTCAAAATCCAGGCTTACCTTTACAAAAAGGATCAGCTGTTAGACAGTCACCTGGAGGAAGCAGAGGCACCCATGCGAGTGACCGGGCGAACTATGAGCCCTTCATTGAAAGTGCCCCCTCCAGGTCTAAGTGGGATGCTCCGGTTGGTCTATGGATCTAGACATCACGGTCTTGAGGAGAACAACTCATAGGGTAGGTCCCGTGTCGGAGTGGACTTTATGAGGGTTATGTTTGATTATCTGAACCCCACATACTGGTGTATGATGATTCGTGGTGAACCGTGGTGGATGGATCGAATCTTGTGGGTAAACTGTACAACCTCTATAGAGTGTAAATCTATTCAAATAGCCGTGTCCACGATCATGGATGGTTGGGAAGGTTGCTATAGAGTGGTGCTGGTTTTGATTTCAGAAAGGACTTCGGAAAAGCAAAGGATTTGGAAATGATATGACCATGGGATGGTCGGAAAGGAAGGAAAGGAGTTTGGTCATGAGATGACCAGAAGGAAGAAACAAATGGGTAACCCAATCCTAGTGTTTTCCAAAACTTTTCAAAAAGGTTTCCAATTTTTTTACAAAGGTTTTCAACAAAGATATGTAAATGCTATATCTACAAGAGAAACTATTTGAGAAAAGAACCTCTCTTGGAGCCCTCCTACTACCACACCCATATTGCATATCCTCTTGTTATTATTACTCTCTTAAGGTGGTTTGCGAGTACATTCAAAGTACTAACTGGAATTGTCCCTGGCTATTAACTTGGTCAGATATCAAGAAGAAAGTGAAGTTGATGGCTATGCGAGCTAGGATGTTCTCCTAGTCAGTTGCCTATAGGTTAAGGCATGGCTCGGGCTCTATGCCTGATGAAGTTTTGCTGATGATTATTGATGAAGCCATAACAGCCTGTAAGGTATGACATGTATCCCCTTGAGTAATGGATGTTTACTTTGAGACTTGTCGGTTATGTGCCACGACTAACTAATCATGGGATCGTGGTGTATGCATATCAGGGATTCTCGGAGGATTAATCTGGGGGGCCCGTATACTTGGTATCAGAGCCATCCTGACTGTAGGAGAACCTTAGTTAGCATGATCGTTAGACACGAAAACTATTTTAAAACACCTCTTTTCAAAAGACTATTTTATCAAAAGCTTTTCGAAATATTCTACTTCTTATCTTCTCCTAATTTAGATTATTTTGAAAATGGTTTCATCTATCTCTCGTCCAAATTTCAAATTTATGGATTTCAAACAACTAAGACCTAGAACTCAATGAAGATTATGAGAATGATATGAAGAAAAGCAACTACTAGCAACCACAAGGAGACTACAATATCGCCCTACCAATGGAATCCTCATGACCAGAAAAATCAAGTGTTGCATTATCGAGAAACATCCAACAGCACAGCAGAAGCTTCCCATACATGATAGTGACCAAGACCCTAAGAATGATGATATCTAGGATAAATCGTCTGAAGATATGATTCCCCATATCGCGAGTAGTTAACTCCTTGGTCTCAATAGTAGGCCATGTTTGTTTGCCTAAGTGCATCATGTGTTGCTTGATGTGTGCTATTTGCGAAAGACATTGCGACCCCCTCGCTCTATTCACCTTGTATGTATGTTTTGGCTTGATTGAACCAATTAAAATGAGACTCGAGGATCGATACCCCATGTAGTACCTCGGGCACCCCTGTTTGTTGTCGGTAACGAGAACCCGGACTAACCTCGGGTGTTTATGAGAGGCAAAGCATCGCTAGAACCAGATGTCTGACATCGTCAAGTAAGAACCACTCGAAGACTACTCCCTAGCGGGATGGCACACCTCGTCAAACTCACTTCTCAAGACTCGTCATCGACACTACGCGCCATCACTCATCGTCCAACGATGACCAGAGTCCCGTTGAAGCTAGAAGTATACCACCAAAGGATCTTCACTATCCATAAGAAACCCCAAGACTTGCTAACCAAGAATAAGTGAAGAACTAACTCCCCTAACCTTCGGTATATTAGAACTTCCTACATCCCCGAGATACTAACTAGTAATCGATCCTGCTGCCCAACCAATGGGAAGTTCCTCACTAGAAGGCCAGAATACCCCAAAATCCTGAAGACAAGGATGCATGAAGACAAAGAGTTTATTCCTCCATCGAGTAGAAGCAACATCAATATTTCAAGTGAAGATGTTTCCTCCGAAGTTGGATGCCTCTAACATAACTGAAGAATAACAAGAATTGTGGTTAAACGCTAACCTTCCTACACCTAACCTCTTAAGACATCGTTAGGCAACCACCCATGATAAGTTGTACACAAATGAACGTCACTCGAGGACCTCAACTCAAGACCCACAGAGATACAGCCTTCTTCAGCATCCTGCCAACCCTTCAAGACGGAAGGTCTGCACCATTCTTGAAGTACCTTAGTGAAGCTCTAAGGTGTCAAGACTACGTCATCCCAATCAACTCTCGAAGACTGTCTACCGGAAGATACTTCAGGAAGACTCCAAAATCCTACATCCTTCTCTAGAAATCAACTCGAGAGTCGTCAAAACCTTAGAGGATTGACCTCGTCAATAGCCGTCAGAAGTATACTCAATCCCCAGTACCAAAGAAGCTCTGAATCAAGGTAACTAGAATACCTGAAGTCGACAAGACTACGGAAGCCGGCAACACTGTCCTCCTAAAGGTTCGAAGAAGACTAAGGGTCAATGTCCAAGAAGATTCCACAAACATCCTCCCCGGCTACTTCAATTGAAGGCCCATCTGAAGGATCGTCAAATCACTAACCCTTCAGTTCTAACCCACTTAGAGGACTGGTGACTTAATTTTTTTCGATAGGCTAAGTATGAATATGAGTAGTATATGAGCCTCATAAAACCTAGTTTGCAGACGACATCTGAAGGTTTCAACTCGCGGAGGAAGATTGGTGATAGTCTTCAAACATCATTCGATGACTCCAAGAAGGAAGGACTGTCGCCACCACCGAGATACCCTAGTTTAAACCTAAGGGGGAAAGACTACGTCCTCCCCATAAAAGAAGAATATGATAATACACTAAGGAAAACATTGAAGACTCTTACAAAAAGGACATCAATGCTATAGATTCCACCCTTAGAAGAGTACGCCGCAAAGTTCCAATTTGAGGTATTTTTTGTAACTTAAGCCCCGAGATATCAAGTCCAAAAGGAAAAGAAGATCATCCATCGCAACCAAGACTAAAGCTCAGCTATACTGACACATTAACCACGTTCAATTTCGAATGCCATAAGTTTAGGACGCTTAAGGCACATAACACTAACTCCAACACAAAATCCCCTAACCTTACTCTCCCGAATCTCGGGACAAGATTCACTTAAGGGGGAAAGGTCTGTAACATCCCAATTTCAGTAACCCTGGTTAGTTGTCCAGAATGAAAAAATCAGGGGAACAAAACTTTTCCCTTCATAAGTGATGTTGTGCTTGCTTACATGCTGGTTAGTGTTTATGCCTCTGACTATGTATTAGATGATATACTCCTTACCTTACCCTCAGTTGACAATAGCTATTTAACAAAATTGTCTTGGTTTATATTTCATATTCTCAAATGTTCTGGCATTTCAAAAACCGAAGCCAAGATGCATTTACAACCTTAACTATTTTAGTAGCTTCTGTTGACAACAGTATGGAGATCTACAAGAGATAATCTCCTTATGTTTTTAGGACAGAACCTTCAAAATACTCTTACCCCTAGGCTTTCCAAAAACTTTTATAAAACTTTGAACTCTACTCTTGGTAGAAATACCAAGGGACTCTTATCTACTTGAAAAAACAACCTTTTCAAAATACCCATCCTTATCCCAAGCTAGGCTTGATGATAACCCTAGTAATAGATTGATTTGTTTGCTAAGATGAGTTGCCTTGAACTGCTGTCTGAGTTGTTTGCCTAGGAAGTAGTATGATCTACCCTAGGAGTTCATTCTCTAGGATCAAACTAAAGTAAGTTTATAAACCCTAAGCAATTTCCCTAAGCTGACCTTTTCATTTGGGCACTAAAGTGACCATCTAATCCCTCAACCAAATCAATTCTGAAGTGATCCATTCTAGAAGCTTTCAAGTCTATAAAGACCAATATCAAGCATGGATCCTTCCTACTCCATCTACACTTCAACATCATCCATTTGATGATGCTTTGGTACCTTGCAACCAATCAAAAACATCTCCTCTTGTACTCTAGTCAAAAACCCGAAATCTGCCAATATATGACTAAGTATGGAAATTGTTTCAACATCACTTCTTTGAATGCCTCTCCTTCTCAACCCTCTGGGCCCTCTCGGTGATATCACTTCCAATATATGACTAAGTCTAGAAACTGCTCCAATATATTCCTATGTCTGGAAACAGAGAGATATACTCTGGGCCCTCTCGGTGATATCACATTGAGAATAGCTTGCAAGTAAGTGATGTGATCACTAGAATGTTATATCACGGGAACGAGAAAAGAGTACATGTCGGTAACAAGATAAAACTAGGTATTTGGATACCGATGATCGAATCTCGGACATGTAATATATAATGAGACAAAGGGATTAAGTTACTGGCGTTAAAGGTGAAGGAAATATGCCCTGAGAGGCAATAATAAAGTTGTTATTATGTATTCCTTGTATATGATAGATGTTTATTTTGCATGCTGTAATTGTATTGATAGGAAACATCAATACATGTGTGTTTAATAAACAAAAAGGGTTCCTAGTTATGCCTCTCTTATAGACTAGCTTGTTGATTAACAAGATGATCAAGGTTTCCTGGTCATGGACATTGGATGTTGTTAATAACAAGGTCACAGCATTTGTGAAATGATGTGATGAACATTCATCCGAAGTATAGCATTACGATCAAGTCATTATGTTTATATTGCTATAACATCATACGAAGTAATCTTTATCCTTAGACCATGAGATCATGTTAATTGCTAACACCGGAAGAGTATCTTGATAACATCAAACGTCACACCGTAACAGGGTGACTATAAAGATGGGTTCAGTACTACGAAGGTGTTATGTTGAGGCTCATGGATCAAGAGTGGAATTTGTCAATCCAGATGACGGATAGATATACTCTGGGCCCTCTCGGTGATATCACATTAGGATAGCTTGCAAGCAAGTGATATGATCACTAGAATGTTATATCACGGGAACGACAAAAGAGTGCATGTCGGTAAAGAGATCAAACTAGGTATGGAGATACCGATGATCGAATCTCGGACATGTAATATATCGAGAGACACAGGGATTTAGTTACAAGCGTTAAAGGTTCTCACGATCACATGAGTCATCGTTGAATGTGTAGGAGTCAGTATGGATCTCCAGGTTCCGCTGCTGATTATTGATCGGAGAAGGGTCTCGATCATGTCTACATTATTCGCGAACCGTAGGGTGGCACACTTAAGAGTTACCGGACACCATTTTGGAGCACATATGTTTCAGACGAAAGAATTGCAAAGCGCAGGAATTGTTTCAATAGAAACCGGAAATTGTTTCGGGTGAAATTGCAGAAGGTGGTTCTGCATGTGATATTGAAATATTGCAAGGGGATATATGTGAATGTTTGTTAATTAAAGTAATTAACAAATTCTGAATAAATTTAATATAAAGAGTTTTATTAGATGAGAGAGCATTAAATTTGGAGAAATTTAATGCATTTAAAGTGGAGACTTTAAAAGGGAATGTGAAGAGGCATTTTAATGTGGAGGGGTTACCACCACATGAATGGGGGAGGTGAGGGGTCACCCCCCCATGCGCCGGCCATGGAGAGAGGGGGCACCCCCCCTCCTCCTATAAAAGGCCACCCATTCCATCCTTCATCCTCACACCTCCTTATGAAGGATCTCTCTCCCCCTCTAGAATTATTCCCCCATGGTCTCGGATTAGCGAGATACATGTTCCCGGTGGCATTTCGTCTGGAAGGAGTTGCTGCTTCCGCTGGATCGCTGGAGCGAGGAGGTGGAGGTTTTCCAGTGGCTTGAACGTGTGTGCGAGTGCGGATGCGCTGCTGAGTTGCGGCGCTCGGACTTCCTCATGATTTTGATATCGGCAAGTGTACGACTACATCAACCACGAGTTCCTACTCGTTAACAAAGCTCGTTGTCTTCGAGGGTAAGTTCTCCATGGATGTATGTCCACCCTTTGCTCTGTATCTAGTATATAGATCTTGGCGTATAGTTCTCATCGTAGGAAATTTTTTATTTTCTATGCTGCGGACCCAACAAAAGGTTCTCACGATCACAAAAGTCATTGTTGAATGTGCAGGAGTCAGAATGGATCTCTAGGTCCCGCTTCTGATTATTGATCTGAGAGGAGTCTCGATCATGTCTGTATTATTTGTGAACCGTAGGGTGACACAGTTAAGGATTGCCAAACACCATTTGGAACATATATATTTCAGACGAACAAATTGGAAAGCACTAGAATTATTTCAATGGACACTAGAATTGTTTCAGGTGAAATTGGTTTTGCATGTGATATTGAAATATTGCAGGGAGTTTTATGTGAATGTTTGTTAATTAAAGTAATTAGAAAATTCTGAATAAAATAAATAAAAGAGTTTTATTAAATTTGGTGGAAATTTAATGCATATGAGTGGAACTTTGAGTGGAGGCAAAATTAATGTGAGTGGAGCTTCCGCCACATGAATGAGGAAGAGGTGGGGGCACCCCCCATGGGCGCCGGCCATGGGAGGGGAGGATCCCCCTCTCCTTCCTCACAAAGTACACCTCCTCATGAAGGATCTCTCTCCCCCTCTAGATATATTCCCAAAGGTCTCGAATTAGCGAGATACATGTTCCCGGTGGCATTTTGTTTGGAAGGAATTGTTGCTTCCACTGATTCGCTGGAGCGAGGAGGTGGAGGTTGTTCGGTGGCCTGAATGTGTGTGCGAGGATGGATGCACTTCTGATTTGTGGTGCTAGGACTTCCACACGACCTTGAGATCAGCAAGCATTCGACTACATCATCCACGAGTTCCAACTCGTTAACAAAGCTTTGTTGTCTTCGAGGGTAAGTTCTCTATGGATGTATATCCACCCGTTCCTTCTATCTAGTAGATAGATCTTGGCGTATAGTTCCGATCATAGGAAATTTTTTATTTTCTATGTTGCGAACCCAATAGTGGTATTAGAGTCTGATCTATGCGTAGGTGCTTTGCATGGGTAGTACACATATGTTTATATGTGCGCGATGATGATCATGTTATTGCTTCTTTCATTTATTCTGGATATTAGTGGCATAATGGGATGAGGCGGCCCGGACCAACTTTACATGTCCTCGCACATGAGACCGGTTCCACGACTGACATGCAACTAGTTTTGCAGAAGTGGTTGGCGGGTGTCTGTCTCTCCTACTATAGTCAATATCTGATTTACAACGAGTTGCTAATAACTTAGTTATCATCGTTGTGGTTCCATGTTTGTAGGTAAGACCGGTTCTATCTCCGAAAGCCCTAAGCCACGTAAAACTTGCAATGGATAAATTAGAGGTGTCTAGTTTAGATTGTTGCTGGGCTAGTTTCATGATATGGTAATGTTGTAAGTTGATGTATAGTAGATACCCTTACAACACACTTAACATGCATTTTCCATAGACCTTAGCCTTACACACAAAGGAATGATAGAGATCATACCACGATGCACATGATGGTGATCAAATGCATGGACCATATCATTCCACTTTACACATATGATGTTTGCATTTTATATTGCTAGTTTGGCGTTTTTAGTAGTATTATAAGATGATCCCTCATTTAGATATCAAGATAAAAATGTGTTCTTCCTTAAGTACGCACCATTTATGTTTTGCCGCTTCAAGACATCACGTGATGATTGGGTGTACTTGAATCCACGATCATATTTCGGGTGTAAGACAGTTTTACACATGCGAATACTAAGGTTCTTACTTGGCGAGCCTAGCATGTACAAACATGGCCTCGGAACACGTACCAAAAGGTTAAGTCATATAGTTGATATGATGCCCATATTGATGCTCGCCTTTGAAACTACACCGACTCACGTGATAGTCGGACTTGGTGTAGTGGATTTGGTTCATGCAATCAACAAAAAGACACGAGGGATTTTGTTTTTGAGTGGGAGTTCATTTGTAATTTGTATTAGTTGAACTCGATCTATCATAAACTTAGTCTAAACTTTACAAATTTTGTTGTAGATGGCACCACCTGCTTTTAATTTCAATGTGTTCATGGAGAAAGAGAAACTTGCAACGAATGGTAGCAACTTTACCAACTGGGCCATGAACTTGAGGATTCTCCTCAATCCTGCACACAAGTTGTATGTGCTAGAAGCGCCGCTAGGCCCCCCACCAGCTCCTGATGCCCCTGACAAGGAATAGAAGGTCTATCTGACTCGTCAAGAGAACCACAAATTAGTTCATTGCGGCATACTGTATGGGCTAGAGCCAAAACTTCGAAAGCGTTTTGAAAACATCAATGCCTTTGATACCATGAGCGAATTGAAAATGATTTTTGATATCCATGCTACTGTAGAGAGTTATAATGCTTCTGAAAAGTTCTTTAGCTGCATGATGGAAGAGAATAGCTCCATTAGCGAACACGTACACAAAATTTCTGGGTACGCCGATAGGCTTGTGTTCTTGGGAATAACGATTCCCATTGACTTAGGGATACATCGTGTTCTCCAATCTCTCCCACCTAGATACAAGAGCTTCGTGATGAACTACAATATGCAGGGCATGAAGAAATCTCTCCCCGAGCTTCTGTCAATGCTTAAGACTGCAGAGGTGGAGATCAAGAAAGAACATCAAGTGTTGATTATCAATAAGACCATCGGTTTCAAGAAAGACAAGAAGGGTAAGAAAAAGGGAAAGAAGGGAGGCAAATTTGTTGTTGCACCTGAAAAGAAATCCCGAGCTGGCCCTAAGTATGATACCGAGTGCTACTATTGCAAGGGGACCGGCCATTGGAAGCACAACTGCCCAAGTACTTGGCAGACAAGAAGGCCAGCAAGGCAAACAAAGGTATATATGATATACATGTTATTGATGTGTACTTGACTAGTACTCACAGTAGAACCTGGGTATTTGATACTGGATCGGTTGCTAATATATGTAACTCGAATCAGAGGCTACGGAACAAGCGACCACTAGCAAGGGGTGAGGTCAAGTTGCATGTCGGCAATGGATCAAGAGTTGATGTGATCGCCGTCGGAATGCTGCCTCTCCACCTACCATCAGGATTAGTTATAAACTTAAATAATTGTTATTTGGTTCCTGCACTGAGCATGAACATTATATCCGGATCTTGTTTAATGTGATGTGGTTATTCGTTTAAATCCGAAAATAATGGTTGTTCGATTTATATGAATGATAAATTTTATGGTCATGCACCTGTGATGAATGGTTTATTTCTGTTGGATCTCGATAATAGTGTTACACATATTCATAATGTTGATGCTAAAAGGATTAAACTTGATGACGATATATATGCGTATATGTGGCACTGCCGTCTAGGTCGCGTTGGTGTTAAATGCATGAAGAAACTCCATTCTGTTGGACTTTTGGAATCACTTGATTTTGAATCATTTGATACATGTGAGCCATGCCTTATGGGCACGATGACTAGAACGTCGTTTTCCGGTTCAATGGAACGGGCGATAGATTTATTGGAAATCATACATACTGAGGTATGCGGTCTAATGAGTGTGTCGGCATGAGTTGGTTATCGTTATTTTGTTACTTTCATGAATGATTTGAGTAGATATGGGTATATATATTTGATGAAACACAAATCTGAAACCTTTGAAAAGTTCAAGGAATTTCATAATGAAGTGGGAAATCATCGTAATAGAAAGACCAAATTTCTACGGCCTCACCATGGAGGTGAGTATCTAAGTTATGAGTTTAGCACACATATGAAAGAGTGTGGAATAGTTTCACAACTCACACCTGCCAGAACACCACGGTTTAATGGTGTGTCAGAACGTCGTAATCGTACTTTATTAGATATAGTTCGATCTATGATGTCTCTGACTGACTTGCCACTCTCATTTTGGGGTTATGCACTGGAAACTGCTGCATTCACTTTAAATCAGGCACCATCTAAATCCGTTGAAAAGACATCATATGAATTGTGGTTTGGAAACAAACCTAAGCTGTCATTTCTAAAAGTTTGGGGTTGCGATGTTTCTTTGAAGAAACTTCTACCGGATAAACTCGAACCCAAAGCGGAAAAATGCGTCTTCATAGGATACCCTAAGTAAAGTATTGGGTATTCCTTCTATCACAGATCCGAGGGCAAGGTTTTAATTGCCAAGAATGGATTCTTTCTAGAGAAAGAGTTTCTCGCGAAAGGCGTGTGTAGTCGGAAGGTAGAACTCGAAGAGGTTACTGAACCTTCTCTTCATGCGACGGCGAGTAGAGCAGCGCCAGAAATTGTTCCGGAGTTAACTTCACCAAATGAAGCGGGAACTAATGATAATGATCATGAAACTTCGAAAGAGGACACTACCAAACCTCGCAGGTCGAGCTGGACACGTGCCGCTCCTGAACTATACGGCAATCATGTTATGAATTTCATGGTTGATGAAATAGATGAGCCGGCAACGTATGAATAAGCGATGATGAGCCCAGATTCCAACAAATGGCCAGAAGCCACGAAATCCGAGATGGAATCCATGTACGAAAACTAGGTTTGGACCTTGGTGGACATACCTCATGACCGGAAGGCCGTTGAGAATAAATGGATTTTCTAAAGAAAAACTGATGCTGATGGTAATGTAACCATCTATAAAGCTCGACTTGTTGCAAAGGGGTTTTTACAAATTCAAGGGGTTGACTACGATGAGACATTCTCTCCTGTAGCGATGCTAAAGTCGGTTAGGATTATGTTAGCAATTGCTTCTTATTTCGATTATGAGATATGGCAGATGGATGTCAAAACTGCATTCCTCAATGGTAACATTGAAGAAGAGTTATATATGATACAACCAAAGGGTTTTGTCAATCCTACGGATGCTGACAAGGTGTGCAAGCTTCAGCGATCCATTTATGGACTGAAGCAAGCATCACGGAGTTGGAATCTCCGCTTTGATGAGGTGATCAAAGAGTTTGGATTTATCCAAACTTATGGAGAGGCTTGTATTTACAAGAAAGTGAGTGGGAGCAATGTGGCATTTCTAATATTATATGTGGATGACATATTATTGATTGGAAATGATATAGATCTTTTAAAAAGTGTTAAATGTTATCTAAACAGCAAATTTTTGATGAAGGACCTAGGTGAAGCGTCATACATATTAGGCATAAAGATCTATAGAGATAGATCAACGCGCCTGATAGGGCTATCACAAAGTACATGCCTTGATAAGATTTTAAAGAAGTTTAAAATGGACGGAAGTAAGAAGGGGTTCTTACCAATGTTGCAAGGCAAGACATTGAGTAAGACTCAAAGTCCGCCTACGGCGGAAGAAAGATAGATAATGGATAAAATCCCTTATGCTTCGGCTATAGGCTCTATAATGTATGCCATGCTACATACAAGACCAGATGTGGCACATGATATTAGTTTAACTAGTAGGTACCAATCTGATCCAGGTACAGAACACTGGATAGCGGTCAAGAATATCCTTAAGTACTTAAGAAGAACTAAGGATATGTTTCTTGTATACGGAGGTAGAGAAGAGCTGGTCGCTAAGTGTTATGTTGATGCTAGCTTTGACACTGATCCAAATGACTCTAAGTCTCAATCCAGATACGTATTTTTCTTGAACGGAGCAATAGTTAGTTGGAGGAGTTCCAAACAACCTGTGGTGGCTGGATCAACGACGGAGGTGAAATATGTTGCTGCTTCAGAAGTGGCGCAGGAAGCAGTTTGGATGAAGGAGTTCATAACCGAACTAGGTGTGATTCCTAATGCGTTGGACCCAATGGTTATCTATTGTGACAACAATGGATCCATAGCCAATGCCAAGGAACCAAGGTCTCACAAGAATTCCAAGCATATTAAGAGCCGGTTTCACTCCATCCGAGAGCATATCAAGGATGGAGATATAAAGATTTGTAAAAAACACACAGATCTCAATGTTGTAGATCCGTTGACTAAAGTTCTCCCTAGGGAAAAACATGATCAACACCAGGACTCCATGGGTGTTAGATTTATCACTATGTAACTAGATTATTGTCTCTAGTGCAAGTGGGAGACTGAAGGGAATATGCCCCGAGAGGCAATAATAAAGTTATTATTATGTGTATTCCAAGTATATGATAGATTTTTATTTTTCATGCTATAATTGTATTAATATGGAAAAGTTAATACATGTGTGTTTAATAAACAAATGGAAAGTTCCTAGTTATGTCTCTCTTTAAACTAGCTCGTGGATTAACAAGATGATCAAAGTTTCCTAATCATGGACATTGGATGTCATTAATAACGAGGTCACAACATTTGTGAAATGGTGTGATGAACATTCATCCGAAGTATAGCATTACGATCAAAGTCATTGATTTTATATTGCTATAACATCATATGACCTAATCCTAGTCCTTAGACCATGAGATCATGTTAATCACTAACACCGGAAGAGTATCTTGATAACATAAAACTTCACATCGTAAATGGGCGACTATAAAGGTGATTTCAATGCTACAAAGGTGTTATGTAGAGGATCATGGATCAAGAGTGGGATTTGTCCATCTTGATGATGGATAGATATACTCTGGGCCCTCTGGGTGATATCACATTGAGAATAGCTTGCAAGCAAGTGATGTGATCACTAGAATGTTATATCATGGGAACGAGAAAAGAGTGCATGTCGGTAACGAGATAAAACTAGGTATTTGGATACCGATGATCGAATCTCGGAGATGTAATATATCGTGAAACAAAGGGATTAAGTTACTAGCTTTAAAGGTTCTCACAATCACAGAAGTCGTTGTTGAATATGCAGGGGTCAGAATGGATCTCCAGGTCCCGCTTCTGATTATTGATCTGAGAGGAGTCTCGATCATGTTTACATTATTTGCGAACCGTAGGGTGACACACTTAAGGGTTGCCAAACACCATTTGGAGCATATATGTTTCAAACGAAAGAATTGCAAAGCACTGGAATTATTTCAATGGACACCAGAATTGTTTCGGGTGAAATTGCTGAAATTGGTTCTACATGTGATATTGAAATATTGCAGGGGGTTTTATGTGAATGGTTGTTAATTAAAGTAATTAACAAAATTCTGAATAAAATAAATAAAAGAGTTTTATTAAATGAGATTTGCATTAAATTTGGTGGAAATTTAATGCATGTGAGTGGAACTTTGAGTGGAGGCAAAATTGATGTGAGTGGAGCTTCCACCACATGAATGAGGAAGAGGTGGGGGCACCTCCCATGGGCGCCGGCCATTGGAGGGGAGGAGCCCCCCTCTCCTCCCTCACAAAGTACACCTCCTCGTGAAGGATCTCTCTCCACCTATAGATATATTCCCCATCGTCTCGGATTAGCGAGATACATGTTCCCGATTGCATTTTGTCTAGAAGGAGTTGTTGCTTCCGCTGATTCGCTGGAGCGACGAGGTGGAGGTTGTTCGATTGACTGATCGTGTGTGTGAGGACGGATGCGCTGATGATTTGCGGCGCTAGTACTTCCACATGATCTTGAGATCGGCAAGCATTCGACTACATCATCCACGAGTTCCAACTCATTAACAAAGCTTTGTTGTATTCGAGGGTAAGTTCTCTATGGATGTATATCCACCCGTTTCTTGTATCTAGTAGATAGATCTTGGCATATAGTTCCCATCATAGGAATTTTTTTGTTTTCTATGCTGCGATCCCAACACCACCCACCCGCTCTCCTCCTCCTGCATGTGTCCTAACTGAACACCCCTACGCCTGATCTACCTCCCTAGAGCTCCTAATCCCTTCTCTCGGCCTACACTATCATGGAGAAGAGAGAGGGATAGCCTTGGGCTTTTATAAAGCTTTGTCCATGCTCCCTCTCTATAGCCTCTCTGCTTTTGTTTATCACCTAGGCGAGATCCACTAGATGGTACCGACCTAACACGACCCTCCATGTTGACATGCATGCACCCTAGGAGCACCACAAGCAAGCTCCCGAACACCACCGCGGGCTCGCTCGCTCGAACCCCCCTCTTGGCGTTAAAGTGATGTGTGTCGCCTTTCTCTGAACTCGCCCCGATGAACCGTCTCGCCTCGCGCCGTCACCAGCGCCTCTCCATGCTTCTGGTAAACCCCCACCGCCGCCTAGCTCCGCCCTAGGGGTTCCGGCCGCCGGACCCTCTGTCCTCTAGAAACAACGACCGCCGGCCGTCGGATCCCCTTAGAACGGGTAGCCATGATGCCCCCATACCCCTTCGCCCCACCGCCCCACTGACCGTTGGGCCTCGCTCATCGGGATTCACAACCACCTCTCGCGCACTGCCTCGCCTGGGTGGGCCGATCTAGCGCTGTGCAGCCTAGTTCCTCCAGATCCGGCCCGGCTATCTCTTGCACATTTCCCTTTTTCATTTAAAAATCCAGATCTATTTAACTGGCAAGCTAGTTTAGTTCAAAATGAAAATGGAAAAAAAGTTGTATTTCCTAGATCAAATTTTTTAAAAGTACCTTAGTGTTTTGTGCAACATGTAGAACTGGTCACTTGCGAAAAGTAAATCCCATTATTTACTAGCATTAAATCTACTAAAATGTACCTTTTTCACTAAATAAATTCCTTAGTGAGCTAGATATACCCAAACGGGATGGATCTAAGTTGCTAAGGTATTTGCTATACCTATCCAGTAGACTTTATCTCATGTCAAGGTGAACCATAGTTTGGCATCAGTAAAAATAACAAATCCATCGATCTTTGCCTTTAGAAAATTTCCTTAAGCCAAACTATAACATGTTTTGAGTTGATTCAAACTCTTTGTGATGTGGTACACTAAACCATATCAAAATCTAGGAGTTCAAATTTTATTGGGGATCTATTTAATTTTGGTGAATTAAACATCTGTGTCTAGGGTAGTTTCAGTAGAAAAATCACTACCGAAGTTATACAACTCCAAAAATAGTTATTCAAAACCCTAAATATAGGTATTTGTAATACCTATCCAATGCCATTGACCTCATACTATTTAGACATGTGAAGAAATTCTGGTTAAAAAGACAAATACTATGCAGAACTAAATTTGGCATTTTCCCAAGGGCATTTTGTTAATTTTTTTGAGGTGATTCCAACTCTCAGTGAATTAGTCCATCAAAACCCTACTTAACCATCCAAGTAAATAATTTTTGGAACTACAGAACTTTTCACCTAAACTACAGGTTATTTCACTAGAAAAATCATAACTAAATATAGAAAATTGATAAAATCGTGAAACCACTTTTGTTGTCCTTGTTATTCTAATATCTATATGTAGGTATCATACTGGTACAACCCTTAGTTCCAAACCCCTTTATTAAGTGGTTTTGGCAAATAAATCATAATGGAAAGTCCACAAAGACAATTTAAGTATTTCCAAATGCTATGATCTCAATCTATCAAATCCTACTAAATTGAATAATGTGTGGTATGTTTGTTTGTTGTATGTATTGGTGATTGTATGCCTTGTGTTGATTTTGCCCTTTGTTTGCTTGCATGTGATCCATAACGACGATAGATGCGATAATAATGGAGACTAGAAGAAGATGGGTATTATTATTGGTATTGGTATTCTTGGTTATCTAAAGAAGAAGTCCAGGGACATATATGCCATATTGATGATCGTAGTCAAGCTACCTTCTTACTCATAAGACTTGTCCTACTGTTTTACTTATGCATGTTTTACTTACTGTTTTATGAAAACTGCACTATTTTATTATATGATGATCTATATCGGGTAGTGACTTGGCTTCTCCAAACCATTACATAGTTGTATTACTAAGTGAAACCCCTTTTCTGACACCTATTTTCCCTTAGTTTTGTAAGTGGTGTATAACACTATACCCCTTGGAGAGCCCATTTTAGCCGAGCAAAGGTATAGGATGGGAAGACCCCGGAAAAAGTTTTACAAAAATATTTTATGATAAAACCTTAGTGAGGGTTGACCTACTGATACGTTGCTAACGTATCCATAATTTTTTTGGTTTTATCTACTTTCTTATGTTTTGTCCACACTTTGGAGTACTTTTCATATGATTTCTTGGACTAACCTATTAACAAGAGCCACAGTGCCAGCTGCCTGTTTTTGGTTCCAGGAAAGTCAGAAAATGAATATTCTCGGAATTGGACGAGACAAAAGCCAAAGTCAGTTTTTCACCGAGGGACACCTAGAGCCAGAATACGAGACGGAGAGGGGCTAGGGCCCGGCCACACCACCTGGCCACGTAGCCAGGCTTGGCCAGCGCCAGGGGGTGGTCTGGCCGCCCCAGGCACCCCCTCGCCCTCTCCTTCTGCCTATATATCGCCTCCGATACAGAAACCCTAAGTACCCGATCAAAATTCCACGAAAGAGTCTGTAGCCGCCGTCATCTCCATCCCTGGATCTGGAGGGATCTGAATCTCTTCCCGGCACCCTGCCGGAGAGGGGTATTCACCTTGGAGGCCTTCTTCATCAACATGCAAGCCTCCGGTGTAATTTGTGAGTAGTTTATCTCTGGTGTACGGGTCCATGTAGTAGTTAGATTGCTGGTTCTCCTCCTTTGTGCTATCATGTTTAGATCTTGTGAGCTCCGTTCATGATCAAGATCATCTATTTTTAATCATAGATGTTGTGTTTGCGGGGATCCGATGGATATTGAGATGCTATTTCAGATTGATTATTGATTCTATCATGTCTTTGTTATTTGTGATCTTGCATGCTTTCCGTTGTTAGTAGCTATATTGGCCAAGTCGATGCTAGCAACTCTAAGAGTTAGTATTTATGCTCGATAGTGGGTTCATGCCTCTGGTAATCTGGGGAAGTGACAGAAATCGCTAAGGTACTAGATGTGTTGATGCTACTAGGGAGAAAACAACAATCCTTTGTTCATAGAACAATCATATTGTTTAATTTACACGCAATTCGTAATGCAATTATCCGTTTCTTGCGACTTAATACTGGAGGGGGTTCGGATGATAACCTGGAGGTGGATTATTAGTCATAGATGCGGTGTGATGGCAGTCTATGTATAATGTTGTAATGCCCAATCGAATCTCAAAGGAGTCAAGATGAGTAGTATATGATTGTATGCTTTCTCGATGTTTGTCAATTGCCCCGCTGTAATTTGTTCACCCAACATGTCATCTATCTTAAGGAGAGCCACCACTAGTGAACTATGGACCCCGGTCCTTTCTTTTACCATCAATCTACAATCAATTGTTTACTGCTTTGTGTTTACTTTCTGCAAAATATTACTTTCTTCCACTCAATACGTTTAATCCTTTGTTTTCAGCAAAACCGGTGAGATTGACAACCTCATCGCAAGTTGGGGGCAGAGTTCTGTGGTTGTGTTGTCCTCGTCTCCATGTTGCTGTTGGCACCGGTAGTGCGCCCTGCCAAAGTTCATCTAGCAACACCTTTGGGGTGTTTCCTTGCTCCTACTGGATTGATAACCTTGGTTTGATAACTGAGGGAAAACTTGCTGTTGTGCTCATCATACCTTCCTCTTGGGGTTCCCCAACGAGCTCGATATATTTTGGGCCATCAAACTCTTTTTCTAGCTCCGTTTCCGGGGAGTCAAGGACATCTTCACAAGGGGAGTCCCTCATATCCAATCTCTTTACTTTGTTATTTTTGTTTTGCTTAGTTTACTTTTTCTTTGTTTGCTTGTTTCTTTATCAAAAACACAAAAAAATACTTTTACAAGTTTGCTTTCTTTATTAAAAAACACAAAAAAATTAGTTCTTATCTTAAGTTGTCATTATGTCTAGCATTGCTCCAGATACTATGTCACCTGAGGAAATGATTTTCACTTTTAAACAAGGAATTGAAGAAAGTTTCAAAGAAGCTTGGTCTAGAATCTCTGATCTACATGAAAAAACTGAACCTAAAATGACTCAAAGCTTGTTCCTTAGCAATTTTTACCTTGGAATTGCTCTTTGCTATAGATATGCTTTGGATGCTGTAGTGGGAGGAGATTTCCTCCAATGCAATGAGGATGATGTTGTTAATTCCATAAATAAGTTGGTCTTTACTTACAACTTGCCTAGCAAATCTGATTCTTCCTTCATAAACATATTTGCTAGATTGAATACTCTCGAGACCAGCACTGCTAGTTTGAAAGATTGCTATAAGACACTTAGAGATCATCATAACTATGTTCCAATAAGATTGCTATAAACAATGAAACTTTTCATGCTCGTTGTGATATCATGTCTGAATTTTGTCTTATGCCCAAAGATATCTATGAATCTTTGAATCTTTGGTGGCTTTTTGAAGGAGGAGAAGAAATTTTCTTGCTAATAATGCCACAATATTACCCATTGGAATAGCTGAAGGAGTGTTTAGAAAGATCCTAGGGAAAATGGTTTCTACTGTTTATCTTGTTATTGAATGTGTAGGAAAAGGACAAATTACACATGGAAGATCCCTATTGAAACTCCTTGGAGAAATAATAGATGTGGAAAAGGGCACCATGCACTTTGTTTCTCCACCAAGCATTCATAAGTTCCCCTAGGATAAGAATAAAAGTAAGAGAGGTAAGGGCAAGAAATTTGGTTTTAATGCTTCTTCATTCGAGAACACTTGATTCTTTTTCTTGCTTCTTATGCCTAACTTAAAGGCGTTAAAGAAAACTACTTCTTGGGAGATAACCCAAAAATTTTAAATGAGTTTTGGAAGTTATTACTTCAGTAATAACCGCTCCTTATCCTTTTTATTTGCTTTTTTTGCCAAGAGTAACCTCTAATGAGAGAGAAGTAATGATTGGGAAAGTTGCTGTCCCAAAATAGATTTCTGTGCTTCACCGTAAAAATTCGTGTAAAATATCTGTACGTCCTTTTGAGGCGTAAATTTTTGTGCTTATGCCCCAGGTTGTTTTCTAACTTTCATCAGTTCAACACCTTTTGATTTGAGCAACAGAAGGTCTTCGAAAAAATCGTCTTTACCTGCTGGTCTGTTTTGACAGATTTCTGCCATTATTTGCATTTGCTTCTTGTTTGTTCCTTTTTGAGTTCTTTTAGTGAATTGAGCTTTTGATGGAAGTGCTAAAGTAGCTTGTTTTTTAATGGAAGTTTTATTGGTGTTGGAACTGAACCTAAAGACTTATTATCTTGAGTGCACTAATGTTACTAATAAAGACTGTGTGAAGTTTTGTATGAAGGAAAAATTTCAGGTGTATGGAAGGAATGAGTAATGAGATGAAGGATGGACTAAAGCTCAAGATTATGGATACCACGCGTGTCACCCCAAGAAATATCCAAGAAGTACAAGCGTCATAGCTTGGGGATGCCCAAGGCATCCCCTTCTTCATCAATAAAAATCCCAGGTTTCTTCCAAACACTTCATTTTTATTGTTTCATGCACAGTTGTGTTGTTCTTGGAGCGTCTTCTTTTTCGTTTTCATTTTGGTTTTTCGTTTGCTTGGTTTTCTTAGTTTACTAAATAAATTGGTTGGACCCCCTCTTTCATACATTGGTTTTCAAATAGTTTGGTTTGGATTGGAAAAGAGTAGGAAAAGTTCATGCTTAAGTGGTAAAGAGAGCTTGTTTTTGAGTGTGGCCTATGCTTTGTCATGCCATGCTCGATATTGTTTTGGTTTTATGCTTAGTATTCTTTGTTGTAGCATGACCTGTTATAAACAATTGAGATTACTTAATGTGCCTTGGAAGAATCATGCGTTGTTTTAGCATATTTAAGCATAGTATTGTGGTATTCTCCTTTGATGCTTTATTTGGGTTGACTTGGCACATGCTCACACCATGTTATGACTATCCCAAGTAACCATAAGCCTTTATGATCCATTAGTTTTTAACTTGCAGTATCACTTTATGCTTTGATCAATGATGTTTTGTCGCTCTGCATGATTATGGCCATTATTGCTCTCTTAGTTGGTCGCTCCCAGTCTTTTGCTAGCCTCCGCAACCAAGTATGAGTTCCACTCATGCATCCAACTCCTAAAACCAAGTTATTCCGAAGAGTCCACCATACCTACCTATTAGCATATGTTATTCCAAGTATATTCATGTTTTTTTCTACCTTTCGAATTAAACTTGTTATGAGAAAATTAGTGATTAAAGCTCTCACAAACTTGATGGTACACTTTACTTTCTTGCATTTAATAAACTTTAACCATTGTGTCATTCTTTGTTGCGTATATGCTTGCGCTTTATAAGTTGAAGTTAGCAGAACCATGTATCATGGGTAACTCTTTCACCATTGCACCTGTACTTTGTACCCCATTGATATCATGTTCTTTTGCTTATGGATCCTGGCGGTGTGAAATAAAAGGGGAACTTGTAAGATCATGGAGTTTGTATGTCTGTTAGAGAAACGCCTGGGCTGCTAGCCTAAGCCATGCGTAATCATGGTGGAAACTTGGAGCATAACCATAATGAGCACTCTATGAATCATCCTCAATAAAAACCTATGCAAATAGCAAATAAAAAGATAGCTGAGATGCTCATTGTCTGCTTGCCTTGTCATTTTGATTATGGGATAGCTCCTGTATCATGTGCAAGGGGTACCCCGTTGGCGGTTCTCTATGATACATATGTACTTACAATGACAAGAGCTTACTTGTGACTAAATTTGAGTAGCATGAGGTTCGGTCTTCGTAAGTAAGAGGCATGAGATTTTAGCTTATAACTTGTCAAGCATATCCTCTTAGTTGTGTCACATTAACCTTAATCACCTTCAAGATGCTTATGATAGGGGCAATGAGAGATGAAAGCTAATAAGTATCATAATTTTTGGAAGCTCTTTATGAAACTTGAATCCCTACTTCCTTCTTGAAGGCCCTTTCTTTTACTTTCATGTTGAGTCTCCACCTTCTATCTTTATGCACCTACTTTGAGAGCATAGTGGCCATTCTTAGTTCTATGTGCAATCTCCCAAGACTTGTTGATTGATGTATAGATTTGATATTGCTTGTTTTAAACTATTTGTATCTAGTCACTCTTATGAACTTTGAAGGTGTCCTATGCATTTATGTATGAGGGACAAGCTGAATGCCACTAAGCTATGTTTTCTTTATGTGAAACAAACAAACGTCTTGCAAAGCATTGTTATTCATTAATCTTTTGTTTGTGCCTTTTCATGTTGCAACATAGTTGCTTTGCCTTATTGTTAGAACTTTGTCTTTCATGTTATCATTGAGGTACTATGATTCCAGCTTTGAATGTTTTACAAATAATTTGATCAAGTTTATGATGGTGCATGTCACCTCAAAAATTATTCTTTCTTTTTATCACTTACCTACTCGAGGACGAGCAGGAGTTAAGCTTGGGGATGTTGTTATGTTGCTAACATATCCATAATTTTTGATGTTCCATGCTTGGTTATTATCTACTTTCTTATGTTTTGTCCACACTTTGGAGTAATTTTCATATGATTTCTCTGACTAACCTATTAACAAGAGCCATAGTGCCATCTGCATGTTTTTTGTTGTTTTTGGTTATAGGAAAGTCAGAAGATGAATATTCTCGGAATTGGACGGGACAAAATCCAAAGACAGTTTTTCACCGAGGGACACCTGGAGCCAGAATACGAGACAGAGAGGGGCTAGGGCCCGACCACACCACCTGGCCGTGCGGCCAGTCTTGGCCTGCGCCAGGGGTGGTCTGGCTGCCCCAGGAACCCCCTCGGCCTCTCCTTTCGCCTTTATATCGCCTCCGATACAGAAACCCTAAGTACCCGATCAAAATTCCACGAAAGAGTCTGTAGCCGCTGTCATCTCCATCCCTAGATCGGGAGGGATCTGAAGCTCTTCCCGGCACCCTGCCGGAGAGGGGAATTCACCCTGGAGGCCTTCTTCATCACCATGCAAGCCTCCGGTGTCATGCATGAGGAGTTCATCTATAGACTACGGGTCCATGTAGTAGCTAGATGGCTGGTTCTCCTCCTTTCTGCTATCATGTTTAGATCTTATGAGCTCCGTTCATGATCAAGATCATCTATTTGTAATCATACATGTTGTGTTTGCGGGGATCCGATGGATATTGAGATGCTATTTCAGATTGATTATTGATTCTATCATGTCTTTGTTATTTGTGATCTTGCATGCTTTTCGTTGTTAGTAGCTATCTTGGCCAAGTAGATGATAGCAACTCCAAGTGTTCGTATTTATGCTTAATAGTGGGTTCATGCCTCTGGTAATTTGATGAAGTGACAGAAATCTCTAAGGTACTAGATGTGTTGGTTCTACAAGGGAGAAAACAACAATCCTTTGTTCATAGAACAATCGTATTGTTTACTTTACACGCGATTCGTAATGCAATTATCTGTTGCTTGCAACTTAATACAATAGGGGGTTCAGATGATAACCTGAAGGTGGATTATTAGTCATAGATGCAGTTGGATGGCGGTCCATGTATAATGTTGTAATGCCCAATCAAATCTCAAAGGAGTCAAGATGAGTAGTATATGCTTGTATGCTTTCTCTATGTTTGTCAATTGCCCCACTATAATTTGTTCACCCAACATGTCATCTATCTTAAGGAGAGCCACCACTAGTGAACTATGGACCCCGGTCCTTTCTTTTACCAACAAAACCGGTGAGATTGACAACCTCATCGCAAGTTGAGGCAGAGTTCTGTGATTGTGTTGTGCAGGTCTCCACGTTGCTGCTGGCACGGGTAGTGCACCCTGTCAAAGTTCAGCTAGCAACACCTTTAGGGTGTTTCCTTGCTCCTACTAGATTGATAACCTTGGTTTCATAACTGAGGGAAAACTTGCTGTTGTGCTCATCATACCTTCCTCTTGGGGTTCCCCAACGAGCTTGATATATTTTGGGCCATCACCTACCAAGAGAACTTTGAGAAAAGAAAAAGGGTTTTGTTTTACAAAATGCGAAAGGAAAGATGGAGGAAAAATGTTTACAAAAACGCACCCGGTTCTTTGCAGTTTTGCCAGAACAATTACCCGTGGAACCACATTACCCTGGAGTGGGACAGGGCTTAACTCAAAGTAGCTCACTCTGATATGGGTATTCTCACTACTACGTATGGGGGATCATCTCCCTCAAAATCCGGGCTTACCTTTACAAAAAGGGTCAGCTGTTAGACAGTCACCTGGAGGAAGCAGAGTCCCCATGCGAGTGACCGGGCAAACTATGAGCCCTTCATTGAAAGTGCCCCCCTCCAGGTCTGAGTGTGGTGCTCCGGTTGGTCTGTGGATCCAGACGTCCTGGTCTTGAGGGGAACAACTCATAGGGTAGGGCCCGCGTCGGAGTGGACTTTCCGAGGGTTATGTTTGATTATCCGAATCCCACATACTGGTGTATGACGATTCGCGGTGAACCGCGGCGGATGGATCGAATCTTGTGGGTAAAGTGTACAACCTCTTCAGAGTTTAAATCTATTCGAATAGATGTGTCCACGATCATGGACAGTTGGAAAGGTTGCGGTAGAGCGGTGCTGGTTTTGATTTCAAAAAGGACTTCGGAAAAGCAAAGGCTTTGGAAATGATTTGACCATGGGATGGTTGGAAAGGAAGGAAATGAGTTTAGTCATGAGATGCCTAGAAGGAAGAAACAAATGGGTGACCCAATCCTAGTGTTTTCCAAAACTTTTCAAATAGGTTTCCAACTTGTTTACAAAGGTTTTCAACAAAGATATGTAGATGCTATATCTACAATAGAAACTATTTGAGAAAAGAACCTCTCTTGGATCCCTCCTACTACCATAGCCATATTGCTTATCGTCTTGTTATTATTACTCTCTTAAGGTGGTTTGCGAGTACATTCAAAGTACTCACTGATATTTTCCCTGGCTATTAACTTGGTCAGATATCAAGAAGAAAGTGAAGTTGACGACTATGCGAGCTAGGATGATCTCCCAGTCAGTTGCCTGTAGGTTAAGGCATGGCTCGGGGTCTACGCTTGATGAAGTTCTGCTGATGATTATTGATGTAGCCATAATGGCATGTAAGGTATGACATGTAGGGCGTCAAGAGAGGCGGGTTGCGGCACTACTTTTTCACTAGCCCTTCTTTAATTTTACTAACTTTCTAGACCCCTTTTTGCCTATATTTTGCTTCGCGGGTTGTTATGCGGGTGCCGCTTGACACCCTAATGACATGTATCCGCTTAAGTAATGGATGTTTACTTTGATACTTGTCGGTTATGTGCCACGACTAACTGATCATGGGATCGTGGTGTATGCATAACAGGGATTCTGGGAGGATTAATCCGGGAGCCCCACAGGAAACCCAACTGAACTACAACACTGTGGTTTTCCGTGGCATAGTCCCGATGAGACATGCCAACTCTCTGGGCGAGATTACTCTTGATGTTACTTTCGGAATGCCAGGAAACTACCGAACCGAACCACTATCTTTTGAAGTGGTACTGTTTAGGAATACATACCATGCCATCTTTGGTCGTCTGGCATATTGGCAATTCATGGCTCACCCCTGTTACATCTACAACATGATGAAGCATCTGGGTCCCTGCTGAATCATCCTAACCCGAGGAAACCCAAAGAAAGTACGAGAGTGAGAAAACATAGCTGCTGCCTTTTCCAAAGCCGAGCCACACGCTGAGGAGTAACAAGAGATCAAGAAAAACACCGACCTATCTGAGATGTTAGCTATGAAGAAAGAGGAGCTAAAGCTGACTCTAGAATTCAAGGAATCCGAAGAACAAAAACGACGCCGCTGAAGGATGATGACCCCTCCAAGGTGACACAGATAGGCGTAGGCTTAGAACATGCATAGGAAAGCGCGACCGTTGAGTTCCTCAAAGCTAATAAAGATATCTTTGCATGACAGCCTTCTAATAAGACTGGAGTATCTAGGAAACTTGCTAAGCACTCTGTTAATGTATACCCTAATGCTAGATCCGTCGAATAGTCCTTACACCGTTTCAGCAATGAAAAGCGCAAAGCTATAGCCAAAGAATTAGCCTGACTAGAACTAGCTGGATTTATTGAAGAAGTCATCCACACTGAGTAGGTGGCTAATCCTGTAATGGTCCCTAAAAAGGACATTGTTGATTTAAGGATGTGCATTGATTACACTACCTTGAACAAGGCCTATCCCAAAGATCTGTTTGCTTTTCCCATAATCGACCAAGTTATTGACTCAACGGCAGGCTCGGAACTCCCCAGCTTTTTCGATGCATATTCTGGATATCACCAAATATGTAGGGAGTCAGATAAAATGAAGACATTGTTCATCACACCATTTGGAACCTTCTTCTATGTAACGATGCCTTTCAGCCTCAAAAACGTAGGAGTCACATACCAGCGCTCTATGCATCGTTGCCTCCATGATCAAATGGGACGGTATGTACATGCATATCCGGACGAAATATCGGTAATGACCAAAAAGAAGAAAACATTAATTTCCAACTTGGAGGAAATGTTCGCTAATCTATGAAAATACAACATAATGCTTAACCCAAAAAGTGTTTCTTTGGAATCCCACCCCAAAAAAGTTTAGGCTTCATTAGGTCTCAAATAGCCATATAAGTGAACCTTGCAAGATAAAGGCTATGCTCAACATCACAAGGACCACTCGCGTGAAGTATGTACAACGTCTCACTAGTTGCGTAGTAGTAGTTAGTCGGTTTGTCAGCCAGCTCGGTGAATGAGTCGCAACGTTATACAAGCTCTTGAAGAAAACCGACAAGTCTGTCTAGAACAAATAAGCTAAAGTTGCCTGAGTCATCAGCGACAAATACAGTCGTCAACTTCGTCATGGTGGTGGAGCGAAAAGAGGAAAATCAAGAGTACTTGGTGCAACGTCCAACTTACTATCCTAGTGAGGTCCTAACAGAGTCGAAACAAATACATCCACATTATCAAAAGTTAGCCTATGGTGTATTCTTTGCCACCAAAAAGCTGCGACACATTTTCAGGAGCACAAAATCACAGTGGTGAGCACAGCTCCCATGAGAGATATACAACGACGCCAAATTATGTGTTGCTAAGTTGGGAATTGATATAGCAGTATTCAACATTGAGTACAAGCCACGAACAGCAATCAAATCCCAGATACTTGCCGACTTTGTCGCTAATTGGACAAAGTTGGCAAAAAGCACTAGTAACCTAGAGTCGGAATACTAGAATCTCCACTTCGATGGGTCAAAAGTGCTTGAGGGTTGGCACGGTGCTCGAATCACCCCAAGGAGATAAGTTGTTCTATGTGTTGCAGATTCACTTCACAGCAACCAATTATGTTTCCAAATACGAAACATTGTCTCATGGACTTTGGATCGCTAAAGACATTGGTGTTCGCTGAATCATGTGCTACGGAGACTCGGATTTAGTTGTTCAGCAAGTATCCGATCACTTTAGGAAAAACAAGCACATGGAACCTTATTGAGCCATCATGGATGAATTATATAAATTGTTCGAAGGGTTTGAGGTTCAACATAACCCTAGAGGAGAAAACAAGGAAGCAAATGCACTATCAAGATTAGGCTCTACAAGGAAACAGGTCCTTGTAACTACCTCGGTGAATTACGCTCCTAGTTACAAGCCTGGATGAGCGGAAATGGTTAAAATAGTACGGTGGGGCCCAAATGCCACTCACAGGTAGACCTTTCGGCCGTCCTAACCATTTCCAAACATCGGGACAAGAACGGGTGGCGTAATCGGCAGGCGAAGGGATCAACTACATACACAAATGAGTATGTATGCAAGCCACCATACAACAGTCCTCAGAGCCATTCCATCTAAAAGAAATAGAAATATTGCAACGCCATACGGCAAGATCCAAATATCCTAGATAGATATAATAGTTTAGGATATCTCCTCATACATCAAACATCAGAGTATCAGGCGGAAGCGGAAAACAAGATCCGAGTACGGATAAGAAGCAAATCGGCATAAGATGCCCCAAATAAATAAACACATCCCGCCCATAGATCTCACGGATCCCTGTTCCCGGAATCTCTACACCGAATGATCGTTGCCAACATCGTCCGTCTCCTCCACCCAGTATCCATCCTGCGAGCTTACCTGTTCATCTGAATCAAACAATTTATCGTGTGAGACCCTAGGGGTACTCAGCAAGTCTTTATTCCTCTAAAGGGGACACAACCTGGGGTGACGCAATTGTAGCAAAAGATAATACCTAACAATTCTATAGATACTCGCTAACCATCCGCCTAACCAAAGATAGACGGATGTCCGTGAATTAATAACAACAGTTATAGCGGTAATATTAACAGATCCATCCTCCTCCTCGCTTACCAACGAGGAAGCGGACGAACACCCCCCCCCCATCCGTTGGCAGTTTTATTATCCATTCCATGAGTGTTGCACTATTTACTAGTCAGGTACTTAGTCAAATTAAAAGCGGTACTTTAGTTATACTTGTCTATGATCGAGAAACTGTGCTCCAAGTCGTCCATAACCGCGGACACGGCTTTCAGAAAGTTTTACCCTGCAGGGGTGCACAAATAGCAACACACACTCGATCAACCTCGGAAAAACCAAATCAAAACCCAACGAGGAAGTCACGACAAAGCGATCACAGGATTCAGAAATATTTCAGGGGGCCCCCCATTAAGCTACCCGCGACGAAGTTGGCCGGCTCCGAGACGGACTCAAGGTTTGTGTGGACGGCTGTAAACGACTGGGAACCCGAAAGTGTAACTGGGCTTATCGATACAGCGAAAACGTGTCATGATCCTAAACAGTACAGGTGCTCCACGCACAATCGTAAATAAAGCAGTAAAGCATGGCATAAGTACAGGATAGTAATAAAGCCTAAAACTAATTGTGGCCCCAAGAAATAAGTATGAATCAAGCTCTGGCTCAGGGAGGTTCATAAGCCTCCCGGATGTGGATAGCGCGAATATTCAAGGAACAGGAATCAAGTACTCGGGGTCCTACGGGACACAAGTGAGCATGAAAAACCAAATAGCAGATATTGCTCACCGATGCCACTTTCATTAGTTATCCCTTTACTACTCAGGTTAAGTTGTTTAGGTACCTCGTTATCCATCAGACACTCACATACCCTACACATGCTGTTCTACGACCCGCATGGCTCAAACAACTCCTGTAGTAATGTCTCATGGGATGGAGGAACAAGCTTCGGTGGGGTTTTAAAAGTAAAGGCTATGCAGTACTTGGGATTCAGTTTAATGCAATCGCGACTCAATGATGCAAGAATAAGATAGAGGCAATAGGTACTATATGTATGCAAGCATGTGGTAGTGCTTGCCTGGCAGCTCAGTTGAAGCGAGAGAAGGATCTGGGTAGTGCTCCTGGGTTTCTTGATATATCCCCTGCTCAGCGTCTATTCGAAGAAGAACCAAACAAACAAGGGCCAACATAAATAAAGTGCACAAGCATATGAATAAAATGCGTCAAGCAAACAATCATGCCATGATGAATGATGCACAATTTGCATGGCAATAATGTAGCATGGCATGGGTGAGGTGTGGAATACAAGAATAAAGCCTTTTATTGAGTTTTAATCATATATTATACTCAAATAAGTTGCTGTATACTTTATATTTATATAATGCATGCTGAAATTCAGAACATGGAGTGCATAAACAGAAAGGTCTTGTCGAGCTGATCATTTTAGACATATTATTTGTTAAATTTGGAGTTATAAAACAAAAGTTATTAATTAATTAAGGAAAAGGGCATTTTATTGTAATTTTAATCAACTCGATATTTAAATTGTTCAAACAATATTTTGAAGGGCATATTTGAATTCCTCACATTTTTCTGATTCAAAAACATATATTACATGTTTAATTTGGAATTATAATTCAAAAGTTATTTAAAAACATATTTAAATTTGAATTTAAACAATTTGTGAAAAGGTTTATTTTAAAACAGAAAACAGGAACGTTTTGTCACTCAGCCCAGACCTAGCCACAGTCATTGACAAGTGGGGCCAGGGCTGACTGGGACAGCGCGCGGATAAACCTTTTGTCACCGCGGGCTCACCTAGCCACAGTGGATGACAGGTGGGGTCCGAGGCTCTGCTGACCCACACGCCAGTTGGCGAGTGCGAGGCTGCCACGCGGCACAGCGGGGGGACTGCGGGTTGATGGAACCAAAGTGCAGGGTACCTTTTGTAAAATGGTAACAGACACCGACTGGTGGGCCTGGGCTGGACCACGGGTTGAGCAGCAAAAGGTGCAGGGGGGTATGTGCAAAAGGGGCGCAGCCACTGTTTTTCTTCTCGCGTCACCGACGACCGATCGGTGCCCGCCCGCGTGGAGCGCAGCACACGGGGTTCGAACCTGGGTCGCGGGCGCGTGCGCTGCGGGGGCTAGCCAGCGCGGTGGGCTAACGGGTGGTGACAGGGAGGTGATCAGGGCCTAGGTATGCCGTTGCGAGGCGCATCGACGAGAGAACTACGTCGGCCGCCGCGCACCGAGGCCGTTCGACGATTTATCCGGCGAGCACAAACATCGGCGGAGGGAACGGAGGTGTCCACGAGAGAGAGGGGCTCACCGAGAGGTAGTCGACGGAGTTGGATCGGCCTGGGGAACGTCGCAGCGGCGAGGATGTAGACGGCCACCGGCGTTAGGGTTTCGGCGGCGTCGGCTGTTGGTGGCCGGAGCGGTAAGGGGGAAGGAGGAGGCGCTCTGGGGCGGATCTGGGGATGCCAAAGAGCCGTGGGGAAGGAGGAAAAGGAGGGAGAGAGCAAGGAGGAGCAGCCGAGGCAGGGGTAGATAAGGGTGGCTCGGTGCCACCTTTTTCCCCCTCGAGCACGTGCTCGGGCTGGACGGCAGGGGCAGAGGGAGGGTTAGATGGAGGCTGTCAGGTGGGGTCAGGGCGAGGCCAAGGAGGGTGGGGCCGGCACGGCAGGGATAGAGAGAGAGAGAGGGAGGAGGGTGGCATGGAGCTAGGGTTGGAGTAGGAGTAGTGGCTCGGGTTAGGGCTTGGGGTTGGGGCAGGGCTCGGACTAGGGTGGTTAGGTAGCTAGGGGGGCCTGCAAGGCAGAGAGGGGAGAGGGAGAGGAAGGAAGCTAGGGTTAGCTAGAGAGAGGTGGCTTGGGTTAGCTAGGGTTTGGAGAGAGGGGTTAGGTGGAGTGTTTTCTTTTGACAAGGTCAAGCAAGATCAAGCCAATCTCAAACAAGATCTAGTCAAAAGAGAGGATGAGATAAAAGGTGGTGAGGGTTTAGGGATAGAAAAGAGAGAGGGGGTTTAGGATTAGAGATGGTTTGGTTAAGCCAAAACAAAGAGGTAGGTTTAAATTATGGTTTAAGAGATTCAAAAACAAGGGAACATCTAGTTTGAATTTAAAAGTAAAGCTCAAACCTAAAATAAAACAAAACAAAGAGAAGAAGGCCAAGGGTTATGATTGCATGGCCCATGCATAAACATTAATGCTAGGTTTTATCTTGTGAAAACAAAATAAATATCCATGGCATTTATACATATGCATTCCAGAATGTGGAATAAGGCCAAGCAAAAGAATTAAAAGGATGCCCCATGTGGAGTAGATGGAGGTGACCATATTTGAATAAAAATGGTACTTGCTAGTGTGTATGTGCCACTAGGTAGTTAGTAAGCCCAAAAATATCCCAACATGAGAATAACCCCAAAACAACCCATATGGGAGCTAGAAAGAGGTTCCACTCACAAGGCATGCAAAGGTGGCTCCACATATCACTAATGTGAAAACAACATGATGCTAATATGAGAGCATGTGGAAATAGAATTGGATCCATCCCAACCCACATGAGCTAGAGGTAAAACCCAATAAAGTGCAAAGCTCATATTTAGTTGGATGGTGGAATTATAAGGTGGTGACAAGGAAAGGTGATGGAGTTGAATAAAAGATATGCCCCCAACTCAACTTGGGCATTAAACAATATATCAATAACCAAATACAATATCAAGAGGCAAATACAATTAATAATGCATATGAGAGAAGAACCAAAACAAAAAGGGTTTTATATGATGCTCAAATGCAAGGTGGCATGATGACATGAGCATGATATAATTATGATGCAACAATTATATATATGAAGTAGCCATATATATAGACTAGGCTAGTAGCATTGCAATTGTTAGACAATTGGGATGCTACAACTCTCCCCCACTAAACAAGAATCTCGCCCCGAGATTCCTAGGAAAAGGAAAACAACACCAAGAGAGGTGGGTGTTCGAAACAAAGGTGACCCTCACGTTCCCAAGTTGATGAACAACGGAATGGTGCGACCACTACACCTTGCAAAACTTGCTAGACTTGTTGCGAGTCTTGCGTTTTGCTTGAGAAACAACGGTTAGAAGAGTTGTAGGATTGTCGTGAGACAAGAAGGATAGGATGGACATAGCTTCGGTTTTCTCAAGAACATGATAAAAGAATAGAACCACTTGTGAAATAAAGGACAAGATGATGTATCATGGATATAGAAAGGCACACCGTTAAGATTAAAGATTTACTGATACTAGAGAGGATGAATCTTTGTCTCACCGGAAGGAAAAGAGCTAGATTGGAGAGGTTTTGAACCACTATGACAATAGCATCGTATCTTCTCTCGGATTTGAGAAATGAAGTTCGGAAACAATATTGCCTTCAAACAATAGAGTCCCTTGATATCAACAGAAAGATCTAGTTAGGCATCGTCTGATTAGATTCTTGTTGCGCTGGTAAGACTCCAAGGGATCACGCAATTGAGGTGCGCGGATATAACTTCCAGAGACGGATGTGACGCTAGATCATGGTGGAATCCCGAGAAGCAAAGAATATGGAGGATCTGGAGTTTATTGTAGAGATACTTATTGCTTTCTTTAGCCTTGAGGCTAACGCAATAGATTTGCGGCTGATGGCATCAACCATAATTGGCTTTACCACAGAAAAGAATTGATGAAACAAAGAGAGAGATATTTTCCTTTCATCTTGTTTGGGGATGCCGAGCATCGGTAGAAAGACGAGGAACGAAAGGAGTTTGTGTTTGTTTCCACCAGATAATTGAAGATTTTGCTCCATCTAGAATAGACAGACCACCAACAAGAGATTATTGATTACTTTTTCGAGATAGCACTCCGGAAAACAAGGACGGAATTAAAAGTATCGAGGGATAAAGGCCACTTCTAACTTCCGTGGAATGAGTGAAATCACATTAATTCACCAATTCAATGTACAAGAGCGAATGATAAGAGTAGTGGTATGGTAGCTACTCCATCCCGCACTCAAAGCATTACTCCGCACATGAATAAGAAAACCATGCAACCCAACTACCGAAACAGACTGGAGGTATGGACAAGAAGAGCTCATGGAACTCCGTTAGAAAACAAGGATAGATGCAAACGATTCACCGGATCCAAGATAGATAAGGGTGATTATGTTGTCGTCATATCTGAAGTAACAAGCCACCGGAAAGATATGAAGGAAGATCATGGAGACAACTGCAAGATTCCACAGATAAAGAAAAAGATAGCACCACTTGCACAGAAGGATTACAAGATCTGGAAGGTCTTCATGGCCTCCGGTGGATTGAGCATAGACGATAGAGCGAGAGGGTTTCAAAAGATTACTTGACGAGACAGAGGTGAAAGAACTCCATGTTCTTCTTGAAATGATTGAGAGAGGTTTAGCGGTCTTGAGGAAAAGCTTTAGCGAAACGACGATGATAACTTGCCAACAAGGAAAACTCCGGGTTTGATTGAAGATGGAAGATGGAATTAACGATGAACTTGCTGATTCCAGAATTGGAGCGATCTATTTAGCAGAAGGACATGGCCGAGATAGGTGACTTCAAAAATTCAGAATTCTCACTTTGAGACTTTGCACACAGGCAGTGCTCACGAACCTTGAGAGAAAGAGACACAGATGATCTTCCATGTCCTTCCATTGATATCGAATAGGCAAGCATATTATCAACATATACCACCATGGATTAACAGGATATTCCCAGAATATCAAGTTCAAAAGGCGAGAGAAACGAACAAATGCTCGAACACTTCCTGAGCTCAACGCTCTTAGAAAGATCAATATTAAGAGCACGGGTTCGTGTTGAAGAAGATGCACTGGAAGAATAGATTATCTGGTCCTTGGGAGAAAAAGAGATGTCACCTGGTTCACGTTATCGATCGGATCACTGGTTACAAAGATAAAGAGATCTTGGATAAGAACCGATGATAGCTCATACCTTAAGCAAAGCTATCAGCGACGAAAAGATGCAATTCCCTCGTATCAAAGACAATTTTGCAGATATGGAGTTCAAAAAGATGTGAAGCATGATAAACAGATGATAGACCGCCGTAGTGCCTTGAGAAACTCCGGATTGCCAAAGATACTTGAATATGCATAGATATGATCACGGTGTACTCAAAATCACAGGAGATAACCGTCACCATTTGTAGGATAGTGGTGATTGCATTTTCCATATTCCACTCATGATAAGTGTCATATAGCTATGCCGAGAACCAAATTACAATCACCAGCATCGGATCGACACATGTTATGTAATTATCCCAAGAGAATTGGAGACGAAAAGAAACTCCAGGATTAAGCGCCGGTGACAAAAGAATGAGTTAGCATGGACATGCTGATAAAAGGGAGATAGATAATGTTTCACACACGGCTGAAAAGGAGTGTGGAAACACAGATGTATCAAAGAAATTTTTTCCGCATTTTTTGGCATTAAAATACCAATAGATGCGCAAAACCACTTATCAGGTAGAGATTAGCAACAAATGCTTACACAGAATGTGGAGTTGCTAGAAGGAAGGACACCCTTAAGAAGATGGCACCGGTTAACAAGGAGTCAGATAGATCGCACCGGTTTTCAAAAGCCTGTCAGTATGGAATGTACCAACAGTTGATAACCAAAGGCAGATTGTGATAACAAATTGGATGCAACAGATAGACAAGGAATTACACACACACACACTTTCTATGGTACTACGGAAACCCAGAACACGTGAATCCTAGTTTGAATTTTAAGAAGAGGATTGAAAACGTTACACTTCCTTACTAGAAAAGGGTGGTGGGTGGGTAAGAAGAAAAAGTGGAAGCAGTCCTACTCTCGCGTTTTGTTTTTCCCTAGTATACATAGCTACCAAAAATATTTGCTAGACTGACAACGGCCATTTGGTTGAGACCCTGAAGGGCGGGATGGCTCTGATACCAAATGTAACTACCTCGGTGAATTACGCTCCTAGTTACAAGCCTGGATGAGCGGAAATGGTTAAAATAGTACGGTGGGGCCCAAATGCCACTCACAGGTAGACCTTTCGGCCGTCCTAACCATTTCCAAACATCGGGACAAGAACGGGCGTCGTAATCGGCAGGCGAAGGGATCAACTACATACACAAATGAGTATGTATGCAAGCCACCATACAACAGTCCTCAGAGCCATTCCATCTAAAAGAAATAGAAATATTGCAACGCCATACGGCAAGATCCAAATATCCTAGATAGATAAAATAGTTTAGGATATCTCCTCATACATCAAACATCAGAGTATCAGGCGGAAGCGGAAAACAAGATCCGAGTACGGATAAGAAGCAAATCGGCATAAGATGCCCCAAATAAATAAACACATCTCGCCCACAGATCTCACAGATCCCCGTTCCCGAAATCTCTACACCGAATGATCGTTGCCAACATCGTCCGTCTCCTCCACCCAGTATCCACCCTGCGAGCTTACCTGTTCATCTGAATCAAACAATTTATCGTGTGAGACCCTAGGGGTACTCAGCAAGTCTTTATGCCTCTAAAGGGGACACAACTTGGGGTGACGCAATTGCAGCAAAAGATAATACCTAACAATTCTATAGATACTCGCTAACCATCCGCCTAACCAAAGATAGACGGATGTCCGTGAATTAATAACAACAGTTATAGCGGTAATATTAACACATTCATCCTCCTCCTCGCTTACCAACGAGGAAGCGGACGAACACCCCCCCCATCCGTTGGCAGTTTTATTATCCATTCCATGAGTGTTGCACTATTTACTAGTCAGGTACTTAGTCAAATTAAAAGCGGTACTTTAGTTATACTTGTCTATGATCGAGAAACTGTGCTCCAAGTCGTCCATAACCGCGGACACGGCTTTCAGAAAGTTTTACCCTGCAGGGGTGCACAAATAGCAACACACACTCGATCAACCTCGGAAAAACCAAATCAAAACCCAACGAGGCAGTCACGACAAAGCGATCACAGGATTCAGAAATATTTCAGGGGGCCACCCCATTAAGCTACCCGCGACGAAGTTGGCCGGCTCCGAGACGGACTCAAGGTTTGTGTGGACGCTTGTAAACGACTGGGAACCCGAAAGTGTGACTGGGCTTGTCGATACAGCGAAAACGTGTCACGATCCTAAACAGTACAGGTGCTCCACGCACAATCGTAAATAAAGCAGTAAAGCATGGCATAAGTATAGGATAGTAATAAAGCCCCAAACTAATTGTGGCCCCAAGAAATAAGTATCAATCAAGCTCTGGCTCAGGGGGGTTCATAAGCCTCCCGGATGTGGATAGCGCGAATATTCAAGGAACAGGAATCAAGTACTCGGGGTCCTACGGGACACAAGTGAGCATGAAAAACCAAATAGCAGATATTGCTCACCGATGCCACTTTCATTAGTTATCCCATTACTACTCAGGTTAAGTTGTTTAGGTACCTCGTTATCCATCAGACACTCACATACCCTACACATGCTGTTCTACGACCCGCATGGCTCAAACAACTCTCGTAGTAATGGCTCATGGGATGGAGGAACAAGCTTCGGTGGGGTTTTAAAAGTAAAGGCTATGCAGTACTTGGGATTCAGTTTAATGCAATCGCGACTCAATGATGCAAGAATAAGATAGAGGCAATAGCTACTGTATGTATGCAAGCATGTGGTAGTGCTTGCCTGGCAGCTCAGTTGAAGCGAGAGAAGGATCTGGGTAGTGCTCCTGGGTTTCTTGATATATCCCCTGCTCAGCGTCTATTCGAAGAAGAACCAAACAAACAAGGGCCAACATAAATAAAGTGCACAAGCATATGAATAAAATGCGTCAAGCAAAAAATCATGCCATGATGAATGATGCACAATTTGTATGGCAATAATGTAGCATGGCATGGGTGAGGTGTGGAATACAAGAATAAAGCCTTTTATTGAGTTTTAATCATATATTATACTCAAATAAGTTGTTGTATACTTTATATTTATATGATGCATGCTGCAATTCAGAACATGGAATGCATAAACAGAAAGGTCTTGTCGAGCTGATCATTTTAGACATATTATTTGTTAAATTTGGAGTTATAAAACAAAAGTTATTAATTAATTAAGGAAAAGGGCATTTTATTGTAATTTTAATCAACTCGATATTTAAATTGTTCAAACAATATCTTGAAGGGCATATTTGAATTCCTCACATTTTTCTGATTCAAAAACATATATTACATGTTTAATTTGGAATTATAATTCAAAAGTTATTTAAAAACAGATTTAAATTTGAATTTAAACAATTTCTGAAAAGGTTTATTTTAAAACAGAAAACAGGAACGTTTTGTCACTCAGCCCAGACCTAGCCACAGTCATTGACAAGTGGGGCCAGGGCTGACTGGGACACAGCGCGCGGATAAACCTTTTGTCACCGCGGGCTCACCTAGCCACAGTGGATGATAGGTGGGGTCCGAGGCTCTGCTGACCCACACGCCAGTGGGCGAGTGCGAGGCTGCCACGCGGCACAGCGGGGGGACTGCGGGTTGATGGAACCAAAGTGCAGGGTACCTTTTGTAAAATGGTAACAGACACCGACTGGTGGGCCTGGGCTGGACCAAGGGTTGAGCAGCAAAAGGTGCAGGGGGGGTATGTGCAAAAGGGGCGCAGCCACTGTTTTTTTCTTCTCGCGTCACCGACGACCGATCGGTGCCCGCCCGCGTGGAGCGCGGCGCGCGGGGTTCGAACCTGGGTCGTGGGCGCGTGCGCTGCGGGGGCTAGCCAGCGCGGTGGGCTAACGGGTGGTGAC
Organism: Avena sativa; assembly: GCA_916181665.1. Taxonomy (NCBI): domain Eukaryota; kingdom Viridiplantae; phylum Streptophyta; class Magnoliopsida; order Poales; family Poaceae; genus Avena; species Avena sativa. Next base: position 287,537,266 of record OV702290.1, read on the forward strand.
AGGGAGGTGGTCAGGGCCTAGGTATGCCGTTGCGAGGCGCATCGACGAGAGAACTACGTCGGCCGCCGCGCACCGAGGCCGTTCGACGATTTGTCCGGCGAGCACAAATGTCGGCGGAGGGAACGGAGGTGTCCACGAGAGAGAGGGGCTCACCGAGAGGTAGTCGACGGAGTTGGATCGGCCTGGGGAACGTCGCAGCAGCGAGGATGCAGACGGCCACCGGCATTAGGGTTTCGGCGGCGTCGGCTGTTGGTGGCCGGAGCGGTAAGGGGGAAGGAGGAGGCGCTCTGGGGCGGATCTGGGGACGCCAGAGAGCCGTGGGGAAGGAGGAAAAGGAGGGAGAGAGCGAGGAGGAGCAGCCGAGGCAGGGGTAGATAAGGGTGGCTCGGTGCCACCTTTTTCCCCCTCGAGCACGTGCTCGGGCTGGACGGCAGGGGCAGAGGGAGGGTTAGATGGAGGCTGCCAGGTGGGGTCAGGGCGAGGCCAAGGAGGGTGGGGCCGGCACGGCAGGGATAGAGAGAGAGAGAGAGAGGGAGGAGGGTGGCATGGAGCTAGGGTTGGAGTAGGAGTAGTGGCTCGGGTTAGGGCTTGGGGTTTTGGCAGGGCTCGGACTAGGGTGGTTAGGTAGCTAGGGGGGCCTGCAAGGCAGAGAGGGGAGAGGGAGAGGAAGGAAGCTAGGGTTAGCTAGAGAGAGGTGGCTTGGGTTAGCTAGGGTTTGGAGAGAGGGGTTAGGTGGAGTGTTTTCTTTTGACAAGGTCAAGCAAGATCAAGCCAAGCTCAAACAAGATCTAGTCAAAAGAGAGGATGAGATAAAAGGTGGTGAGGGTTTAGGGATAGAAAAGAGAGAGGGGGTTTAGGGTTAGAGATGGTTTGGTTAAGCCAAAACAAAGAGGTAGGTTTAAATTATGGTTTAAGAGATTCAAAAACAAGGGAACATCTAATTTGAATTTAAAAGTAAAGCTCAAACCAAAAATAAAACAAAACAAAGAGAAGAAGGCCAAGGGTTATGATTGCATGGCCCATGCATAAACATTAATGCTAGGTTTTATCTTGTGAAAACAAAATAAATATCCATGGCATTTATACATATGCATTCCAAAATGTGGAATAAGGCCAAGCAAAAGAATTAAAAGGATGCCCCATGTGGAGTAGATGGAGGTGACCATATTTGAATAAAAATGGGACTTGCTAGTGTGTATGTGCCACTAGGTATTTAGTAAGCCCAAAAATATCCCAACATGAGAATAACCCCAAAACAACCCATATGGGAGCTAGAAAGAGGTTCCACTCACAAGGCATGCAAAGGTGGCTCCACATATCACTAATGTGAAAACAACATGATGCTAATATGAGAGCATGTGGAAATAGAATTGGATCCATCCCAACCCACATGAGCTAGAGGCAAAACCCAATAAAGTGCAAAGCTCATATTTAGTTGGATGGTGGAATTATAAGGTGGTGACAAGGAAAGGTGATGGAGTTGAATAAAAGATATGCCCCCAACTCAACTTGGGCATTAAACAATATATCAATAACCAAATACAATATCAAGAGGCAAATACAATTAATAATGCATATGAGAGAAGAACCAAAACAAAAAGGGTTTTATATGATGCTCAAATGCAAGGTGGCATGATGACATGAGCATGATATAATTATGATGCAACAATTATATATATGAAGTAGCCATATATATAGACTAGGCTAGTAGCATTGCAATTGTTAGACAATTGGGATGCTACAGTCCTGTTCGATGCTTTTCTAGAGAACTTCAAAGTTCCCTATATCATAAGAGTTAATGAGGAGTACCCGAACGAATCCGACTCACCACTCATAAAAGTTCTGGTTGTTATTCCCATCTGGACAAAACCCTACCTTGATTTCTTGATAGATGGAAAATTACCTGAAGACGAGGTTCTGAGCTGGTAGATCATCGGATGAGCAAAATACAAAACAATAGTTAATGGTGACCTCTATAAACTGAGTGTGTCTAAGGTCTTTCGGCGTTGTGTTTCTCAGAAAGGAGTCAGTACAAGAAATATATTGACTAGTGACCTTTTCTTAACGACCCTGAGTTTTTTGGTCTTAGATCTATGACCATTTGAAACCAACTGGTCGTAAGCAATTAGTGAGGGTCAAAACATTAAAAAACAAGGACCTTTTTTGCCACGAAGATGATAACTTGATTACACCAATTGGTCATGACACAGACAACACTTGTCTATGACCTTAATTTTAGGTGACTACGACCAATTTAAATGGTCGGTACATCCAAATGTAATGACTAGACTACAAACTAACTAGTTTTACCTACGTGTCATGGCCACATGTCAATTCTTGCTTACGTGTCATATACACATGTCAATTTACGCCCAAGTCATGTCCAAGTGTCATTCTGCAGGACCCACGTATCCATGCTGACTAGAAAAGAACCACTGCGACCTTCAGACAGGTCCCACGCGGGACCCCATCGCAGCATGTAGGTGGGTCCCACGTAGTATCCCACCGCTACCTAGAGGTGCGTAGGGAATTAATCCCAGCAAAAATAGATGTCAGGTAGCAAACTCACGACGTGCCCTCTCTCCCCTTATGATGCTAACCACCAGAGCAAGCATTCTTTTGTGCAAAATAAGCACACGAGCCCTATAAGTTTATCATTTTGGTGGTTTGTTTGGGCCTCGGGCGGATGTGGCACCCGCCTTCCGATTGCTTGGCCTACTCCTAGGCCGGCCTTGGGCGGAATACCGCGTGCGAGCAAGTGCAGATTCTAGGCTGGGCCATCTGGCCGTGGGGTTCGGCTGGCCAGGCGCCTCTAGGTTTTTTTCCTTTTTATTATTTTTTGTATTCTTTTTTATTTTTTATTCATAACACCAAATTGAGTCAAATAAAATTCAAAGAACTTGTAAACTTTCATAGAATATTTTAAGAATATTATGGAAAACTTTTCATTCCTAGAAAACATACACGAACATATTTTGAATCATGGTTTTGACAATGGGGGTTTGAAATTGATTTTTTTGTCTACGAGTTGATTCTTGCTAAAATTTCGACAGATCTCTGATAAAACAGCATATTGTGAGCCTAAAAATTATTTTTGCAAAAAATCATGAGCATTAGATAATGTACATCTAGTTCAAATCGGGTCCACTTCCTACTGATTGGGTAGACATTTGTCTTTTAACCAGGGGTGGTCCAAAAGGTTTGAGATACCTTGGCTGGAACATTGTCTAGGTGATACGGTCTAGTATTTTTGAAAAATATGGTGGTAGCATTTTGAATTAGCCCTTTGGTGGTTGTTTCACAAAACGCCTTGTTTTTTGCACTTGGAAAATGGAAATGGCTTTTATATGCGACAAAAAGAAAAACTTCCTCCTGCAACATTGTTCGCCATCACATGATGCACATGTGTGCAAATTTTGGGCATATTATCGCAAACTATGCCGCTATTCTGGCCATAATACTGGTCGTTTGGCCTAAAAGACATGAAACCTCAAACATAATAGGTCTTTTTCTGAGAAGGTTTGTTTGAGATATTTATAATATATCAAGTTTGGTATTTTTACTTGCAAATATGTCACATAATATGACATCACCGGAAGATTTTACATTGTTTGGACCATTTTTGAATTTTTTATGCCTGTTTTAAACTATGGTCAAAACGGCGGGTGTAATACCTCGGACCCTACGCTCTAAGATCAAGTCTAGATGAACCAAAAATAGATAGGACGTACTACCGTGGGACCGCGCAGCCACACACACTACTAGGAAACAGCTTATAGGTAGACAAGATATTCAGTGGTGCATATATAAAACCATGCGTCAAAGATAATATCAGTGGCGCACTAGAAAAAATGCGCCACAGAAGTTTGGCACTTCAGTGGCGCACAAAATCAATATGCGCCACAGAAGTATGGACTTCTGTGGCGCATATTAGTTTCGTGCGCCACTGAAGTGCCAAACTTCTGTGGGACATACGTATGCGCCACAGAAGGTTGATGAGACCAAGCAGCAAAAAAAGAGGAGAAACTTCTGTGGCGCATATATTCATGTGCTCCACAGAAAGTGATGTTTCTGTGACGCATATAGATGTATACGCCAGAGAACAAGCATATAGGGGGGCAAACAGATCCCACCCCCTAGACCCCATCGCAGCCTGTAGGCGGGTCCCACGTACTATCCCACCGCTACCTGGAGGTGCATAGGGAATTAATCCCAGCAAAAATAGATGTCATGTAGAAAACTCACTACATGCCCTCACTCTCCTTATGATGCTAACCACCAGAGCAAGCATTCTTTTGTGCAAGATAAGCACACGAGCCCTATAAGTTTATCATTTTGGTGGTTTGCTTGGGCCTCGGGCAGATGTGGCACCCGCCTTCTGATTGCTTGGCCCACTCCTAGGCCGGCCTTGGGCCGACTACCGCGTGCGAGCAAGCGCATATTCTAGGCTGGGCCGTCTGGCCGTGGGGTTCGGCTGGCCAGGCACCTCTAGCTTTTTTTCCTTTTTATTCTTTTTTATTTTTTATTCATAACTCCAAATTGAGTCAAATAAAATTCAAAGAACTTGTAAACTTTCATAGAATATTTTAGGAATATTATGGAAAACGTTTCATTTCTAGAAAACATACACGAACATATTTTGAATCATGGTTTTGACAATGGGGGTTTGAAATTGATTTTTTGTCTACAAGTTGATTCTTGCTAAAATTTCGGTAGATCTATGATAAAACAGCATATTGTGAGCCTAACAATGATTTTTGCAAAAAATCATGAGCATTAGATAATGTACATCTAGTTCAAATCGGGTCCACTTCCTACTGATTGGGTAGACATTTCTCTTTTAACCAGGGGTGGTCCCAAAGGTTTGAGATACCTTGGCTGGAACATTGTCTAGGTGATATGGTCTAGTATTTTTGAAAAATATGGTGGTAGCATTTTGAATTAGCCCTTTGGTGGTCGTTTCACAAAACGCCTTATTTTTTGCACTTGGAAAATGGAAATGGCTTTTATATGCGACAAAAAGAAAAACTTCCTCCTGCAATATTGTTCGCCATCCCATGATGCACATGTGTGCAAATTTTGGGCATATTATCGCAAACTATGCAGCCATTATGGCCATAATATTGGTCGTTTGGCCTAAAAGACATGAAACCTCAAACATAATAGGTCTTTTTCTAAGAAGGTTTGTTTGAGATATTTACAATATACCAAGTTTGGTATTTTTACTTGCAAATATGTCACATAATATGACACCACCGGAAGATTTTACATTGTTTGGATCGTTTTTGAAAAAAAATTATGCCTGTTTCCAACTATGGTCAAAACAACGGGTGTAATACCTCGGACCTACGCTCTAAGATCAAGCCTGGATGAACCAAAAGTAGATAGGACGTACTACCGTGAGACCGCGCAGCCACACACTACTAGGAAACAGCTTATAGGTAGACAAGATATTCAGTGGCGTATATGTAAAACCATGCGCCACAGATATATATCAGTGGTGTACTAGAAAAAATGCGCCACAGAAGTTTGGCACTTTAGTGGCGCACGAAACCAATATGGCGCATATTTTCGTGTGTGCCACTGAAGTGCCAAACTTCTGTGGCGCATATAGACGTATGCGCCACAGAAGGTTGATGAGACCAAGCAGAAAAAAAGGGGGGAGAAACTTCTGTGGAGCATATGTCCATATGCGCCACAGAAAGTGATGTTTCTGTGGCGCATATAGGTGTATGCGCCACAGAACAAACATATAGGGGGGAAAACAGATCCCACCCCGGATCGCATTTTCAGTTTTGTAAAAAATAAACAAAAATGATAGAAACTTCAAAAAAATAATTCTTTTGAGTTGTAGTTCGATTTTAGGGTGTAGATCTAGACAAAATTGAAAAACATGAATTTCGATGTATTTTTCAAAAATAGGTTATAGCATGGTAAAACGGCTATAACTTTTGCATACGATGTCAGAAATAATCTTTAACCTATCAAAATGATCGTCTCAAAATTCCCTACTCGGATTAAACCACCTATGGTCGTTCTGAATTTTACAGAATCCCCAAATTTGAAAAGAGTAAAAAATTATTTAGGTTAGAAGATTTTTTACTGCAAAAAAATAAAAATGGGGGAGAAACTTCTGTGGCACATTTCCCCCATATGCGCCACAGAAGTCTTGGGCGGGATTCAAAATTTGAATCCCGCTAGCGCCCTTCTCCCTCCCTTTTTCCTTTTTCTCCCCCTCCCCACTTCTCCTCCCCTCCACACTTCTCCCCTTCTCCTCCCCTCCACACTTCTCCCCTTCTCCTCCCTCCTCCTTCTCCACTCTTCGGCGACCTCCTCCTCCTCCTCCTCCTCCACCACCACCAACTTCGGCGACCACCTCTTCCTCCTCCTCCACCACCAACTTCGGCGACCTCCTCCTCCTCCACCACCACCAACTCCGGCGACCTCTTCCTCCTCCTCCTCCTCCTCCTCCTCCTCCTCCTCCTCCTCCACCAGCAACTCCGGTGACCTCCTCCTTCTCCTCCTCTTCCACCACCAACTCCGGTGACCTCCTCCTCCTCCTCCTCCACCACCAACTCCGGTGACCTCCTCCTCCTCCTCCTCCTCCTCCTCCTCCTTCTCCTTCTCCTCCTCTTCCACCACCAACTCCGACGACCTCCTCCTCCTCCTCCACCACCACCAACTCCGGTAACCTCCTCCTCCTCCACCACCAACTCCGGTAACCTCCTCCTCCTAGCCCTCCTCTAGCCGCCACCACCACCACCACCACCAAAAACTCCGGCCAGATCTAGATCTGGCCCGGGTTTTTTTTGAAATTTGAAAAAAACTTCTATGGCACATATTGGCCATATGCGCCACAGAAGTATGAGATCTGGCCCACCTTTTTTTGAATTTTGGAAAAAAAACTTTTGTCGCGCATATTGGCCATATGCGCCACTGAAGATAGTTATCAGTGGCGACTAACATATGCGCCACGGATAGTAAAAAAAGGTGCGCCACTGATAAGGGGTTTCCTAGTAGTGACATTGTAGGCCCACCTCGTGGAGCAGGGCACGGTACCAGCCAACTATCACCCACTTTTTAGAACATCAGGAAGAGCGAGCGGCGTAGTTAATAGGTAAATCGATCAAAACATACACAAATGAGTATGTATGTCAGCGACATAGAATAGACATCAGAGCCACACCATCGAAAACAATAGAAATAGAAATATTCAACGCCATACGACAAGATCCAAATATCCTAGATAGATATAATAGTTTAGGATACATCCCCATACAACACACATCAAAGTATCAAGCGAAGCAGGGAACAAGGCCCCGGAACAAAAATAGTTTATATTTCTTTTCTTAATAATAAACTTTTGTAAATAGTTTTGGAAACACAAAAGATCCGGGTGGACCGATGGTTTTGATTTGAATTGAAGAAGGGGATATCTAGAAACAAAGGTAGGTTTTAGAAAATAGTTTTAAGTTTAAATATGCATGATGACATGACAATGCTAAAATGCAATATGGCATGGTGACATGAGCATGATATTATACAATGCCAGAATGAGATGTAGGAAGTAGCAATATATTGACTAGGCAAGTAGCATTGCAATTGTTAGACAATTGGGATGCTACAACTCTCTCCCACTAAACAAGAATCTCGCCCTAAGACTCCTAGGAAAAAGAAAGACACAAGAAGAGGCAGGTGTTCGGAACAAAGGTGATCCTCACGTTCCCAAGTTGATTCATTAACAGAATGGTGTGACCACTACACCTTGCAAAACTTGCTAGACTTGTTGCGAGTCTTGCGTTTTGCTTCTTAAAAACAAAGGACTTGAAGAAAGGAAGGATTTTTGTGAAACAAGGAAGGTGTGATGAACATAGATCATATGATTTAGAGAAACATGATGAAGAAAAGAACCACTTCTTGAAAGAATTTTGGAAAGACAATCACCCGAGAAGAAAAAGAAAAGACACGTTGTTAGGATTCAAGATCAAAAGTTGCAAGTGAAGATGATTCTTTGTTTTGCCAGAAGGAAAGGACGACTTGGAGAAGTTATCAAAAACTATGAAAATAGCATTGTCTCTCCCCTCGAATTTAAGAAATGAAGTTCGGAAAACAGTATTGCCTTCAAACAATAAAACTCCTTGATATCAACGGAAAGATTTAGGTTCAACATTCTCATATTAGATTCTTCTTACACCGATATGAACCAAAGGATCACGCAGGTGAGGTGCACGGATTTATCTTCACAAGAAATAAGCGATGCTAGTTTCTGGTGGAATCTTGAGAAAGAAGTTGAATATAGAAGATCTGAAGTTTATGTAGGGATGCGCATTGGTTTCCTTAACCATGAGGTTATTTCAATAGATTGTGCGACTGATGGAATCGGCCACAATTGGCTTTACCAAGAGGAAAATAATTGACAAATTGAAGTAACGAATATCTTCCATCCATCTTGTTTGACGATGTCAAGCACCATTAGAATGAAGAGGATGGAGAAGATTTTGCATCTACTTCCACCAGATCATTGTAAATTTTGCTCCATCTAGAGATAGACGAGACCACCAACAAGATATTGTTGCTCACATTCATCGAGAGAACACTCCAGGAAACAAGGACAAAAGTAAAAGTGTCGAGGGATAAAGGCCACTTATGACTTGCGTGGAATGAGTGAAGTCGCATTAATTCACCAATGCAATGTACAAGAGTGAATGATAAGAGTAGTGGTATTGTAGCTACTCCAACTCGCACCCAAAGCATTACCATGACATGAATAGGAAAATGGTGCAACCCAACTCTCGGAATTTAGACTGGAGATCTTGACAAGTAGAATTCATGATGCTTCTTAAGAAAACAAGGAGGTGATGTAAACACTTAGTTGGATCCAAAGTAGATGAACATGATGATTTTTTCATCGTGTGGATAGTCCCAAGATATTTGAAAGGTATGAATGAAGATCATAGAAATAGGTGAAAGATTCAACAAATAGATCGAGGATAGTACCGAAAAGTGGAATAGAAGAATTACGAAAGATCTAGAACATCTTCATTGCATCTGTTGGATTGAGCATAGAAGACGAAGAGAGAGAGAGTCTCAAAAGGTTTATTGACAAGTCAGAGACCAAAGGATTTATTGTCCTTCTTAAGAAGATCCAAGAGAGATATAGCAGTCTTGAGAAAAACTTCAGCAGAACGACGATGATAACTTGCCAACAAGGAAAAGCTCCGGATTTGGTTGAAGGTGGAGGATGGAATTTAACAATTGACTTGCTGATTCTAGAATTGTAGAAATGTCTTTAGTAGAAGGATGTGGTCGAGATAGGTGACTTCAAACGGAATTGACACTTTGAGAACTTTGCACGCAAGAGGCATTCATGAAGCTTGAGGGGATGATAAGAAGATGTTCTTCATGTTCTTCCATTGATATAAAATAGGCAAGCATATCGTCACGATATACCACCAAGAATTATAGAGATATTCCAAGAATACCAAGTCCATGAAGTGGGAGAACGAACGAATGCTCGAAACAATTTCTGAGATCAATGCTTTGAAAGATCAACATTAAGAGCAAGGATTTGTGTGGAAACAGATGCACTAGCAGAATAGATTATCTGGTCCTTCGGAAAATAAAAAGAGATGTCGCCTAGTTCACATTGTCGATCAGAGCACCAGTGGAAAAAGAAGGGATTTTGGATAAGAACTGATGATAACTATTATGCAAATATATCATAGATGAAAGGATGAGATTCTCTCGTATTAAAGAGAACCTTGCACATATGGAGTTCAAAAGGATATGAAGCATGACAGTCGGGTGAAAATCCCACATAAGTGCATTAAGAAACCTCCAAATTGCCGAAGATACATGAATATGATATAGATATGATCACGATATAACTCAAAATCACAAGAGATAACGGCCATCATTTGGCGGATTATATTGGTAACATTAACCATATTCCACTAATGATAAGTGTATTATAGCTATACCGAGAACCAAATTACAATCGCAAGCATCGGATCGACACAAGTTATATATTTAGCCCAAAATAATTGAAGATGAAGTGAACTCCTGATTGAAGCGCCAGTAGAAAAATATCGAGTTACCATGGACATGTCGACAAAAGAAGGTGAATATTGTATCACACACAACAGAAAGGAGTGTGGCAACACAGATGTATCAAAGAAACAATTTCCGCATTTTCGGCATTAAAATACCAACTAGATGCGCAAAACCACTTAATAGATAGAGATTAGCAACTCCACATTCAATGAAAGCATACTAAAGAATGACACCCTTAACAAGATTGCGTCGGTTTACAAAGAGCCAGGCTAATCACATCGGTTTACAAAGAGTTGGATAGATCACGTCGGTTTACAAATAAGCCTATCGGTATGGAATGTACCAACAGTTGATAACCAAAGGTAGACTGCGATAACAAGGTTGGATGCAACAGATAGACAAGTGATTAACACACATCCTATTGTACTATGGAAACCCCAAACACGTGAATCCTAGTTTGAATTTTTAGATGAGAATAGTCAAACGTTTCACTTCCTTGCCAGAAAAGGGTGGGTGGATGGGTAAGAAGAAAAATGGAAGTAGTCCTACTATCACGTTTAGTTTTTCCCTAGTATACATAGCTATCAAAATATTTTCTAGACGGACAATGACTATCTTGGCTGAGACCCTGAAGGGAGGAATGGCTCTAGTACCAATTGTAATACCTCGGTTCCTACGCTCTAAGCTCAAGCCTAGATGAACCAAAAGTGGGCAGGACATACTACCACGGTGCCGCGCAACCACACAGTAGGCCCACCTCATGGAGCAGGGCATGGTACCGGCCAACCATCCCACCCACTTTTTAGAACATCAGGACAAGAGCGACCAGCGTAGTCGACATGTAAAGCAATCAAAACATGCATAGATGAGTATGCATGTCAGCGACATACAATAGGCATCATAGCCACACCCTATAAAACAATAGAAATAGAAATATTCAACACCATACGACAAGATCCAAATATCCTAGATAGATAAAATAGTTTAGGATACATTCTCATATAGCACACATCAGAGTATCAAGCGGAAGCGGGGAACAAGGTCCGAGTACAGACAAGAAGCAAATTGGCATAAGATGCCCTGGAAATAAGCACATCCCGCCCACATATCTCATTGATCTCCATCCCTGGAATCTCTACACCTGACAGTCGTTACCACCATCATCTGTCTCTTTGACCCACTAGCCTTCCTAGGAGTATATATGTCCATCTGAACGAAATATTTATCATGTGAGATCCTAGGGATACTCAGTAAGTCTTAATGCATCTAAAGGGAACAACCTAGGGGTGACACAATTGCAGCGAAAGATAATAACTACATAGTGCTATTTAGACACGCTACACATCCTCCCAACCAGAGATGGACGGACGCTCGTCAATTAGTAACAACAGTTACATACACTACAAGAAAAGTTGACTTCTACAACGGATAATTTTAATGGTTGAAGGCACATTTTTGTGGCTAAAAAGTCTTCTACGCTGGATGCCCTTCGTGGTAAAAGCCTCGTCACAAAAGAATCTACCATGATTTTTTTTCTGACCGTGCCGAATCGCACCCTTCAGCCACGAAAACTTGTTCCATCGTAGATCTGTTCGCCAGCCATGTTGACTGCTAACGTCATGCAAAATGCCACGTGGCACCCGCCACTAATGGTCGGTTACCGCCGTTAACGGTCACAGAAACCATGGCAGAAGCCTGGCCCAGACAAGGCCTGCTAATTCTTAATGGGTCGGCCCACAAGGAGAGCCCAATAAGATTATGGTCCTTTACTCTTTCGGCGTGTACTATTTGACGTGGCCCATTAATGAATCCATCCGGGGCCTATACGATTTCAGGCCCGTCACTCTTTCGGACTAAAGAAGGCCCACTTTGGTAGAATAATATGCGGCCCATTAGGGTCATGTGCCAGTTGGCCAGGCACTGTTAAGGCCTGCAGGCGGCCCGTTATTGTTCCTACAGCCCGTAGGGTCCGCTCCTGTTCTACCCATTTACTGTTATAGCCTTTTGCATTTCTGGGTTGCTAGTGTTAGGATCCTTTACTGTTCTGGCCTTTCACTATTCTGGCCTTTTTACTGTTCCGGTCATTCACTGTTTAGGCCTTTTAATCTTCTATCCTTTTACTGTTCCGGCCATTTACTATCCAAGGCATTTTACTCTTCTGTTGGTTTTGCATGCTGGCCCTCTACTGTGCGGGCCTTTTACTGTCCAGGACTTTTACTATTTCAGGTCTTTTATTGTTCAGGTCTGTTAATCTTCGGGCTCATTACTGTTTAGGCATTTCACTGTTCTGGCATGTTGTTGTTCAGCCCTGTATGTTTTCATGGCCTTGGCCATTTATGAGGCCCACCAACATTTTGACCTGCCACTTACGACCTTTTACTGTTTATTGGGCCCATCTACTGGCAAGCATATTTGCGTATCTATAAATATGGCACAATTCTGGTTTTAAATAGTCCGTTAATATTTCGGCCCGCTAATGGCCACGCTAGGATCACCCTGTTACATCAACATATATTTTTTGAAATTTATTACATACCAGAATTTCAACAAAAACAAGGTGAAGCATTACAGAGATATCGCCAGACATAGGTTTGAATAGGGTTTCTACTATGAATCTTACACCCCCATACAAGTAACAACTAGCATACCATGACAGCTGTAGAAGAGATTATCAAGTAGACAGTCCATCAAATCTTGTCGGTCTTTTAGTTCCTATATCTGTTCACGTGTAATCGTGATTATTCCATCTATTTTCTCTGTTTCTTGTTCAATTAAATCAATTGTTTGGAGTGCAGTTGTAACATCTCTTTCTGCTAGAAAAACTGAAATAGTGGGCTGATGCAAGCAATAATCACTGTCACTGCTGCTTTATGAAATGACCTTAATACTTAACGTAGGATTCCTTCCTTCTGCCCCCACAGCTTCATGTGCAGGCTGAAACAAAGAAAACAAGTCAGCACAGCGTACCAGCTAACATGCGGCCATCTTATATGTAAATAATTCTAATTCATCATTGGCTAGGAACAATCAATGATGTGCCTCATACATCTCTTTCCAGAATAATAGGAACTATCAATGGCCTGGACCGATGCGTACATGTACCAGTATCATAGCCACTCTGGAACAAACACTACAGGTTATTTGCATGCTGAAACTAAGACATATTAAGTTAGACCAGCAAAGCAGGCGAAAAACACCATGTTTGTTGTCAAAGAATTTAAAAAATGGCATTGTCCTAATATAACAAATCAAGCCATCAACATGTGTGTGTCATGCAGACTAACTAAACTAGTGTGGCAGTGAATGTAGGGAATCAAGCAACTCGACTCTTTCCCTCATAAACTAACTGTAACACCCCCGGGATTAGGGTTAAACAAATCCCAGACCTTAACCTGACATAATTTGAACCTAGAGCTCAAGGATATTCAGTGAGAAATCGGTAATACAACAGTAAGCTTGCGACACAAAAATTATTACAGTAAGCTCATAACTGAGCGAAGAACCAAAATATTACAAGCAGAGGTCACTAACCATAAACATCAAACAACGGAAGGCAAATTATGCTATTAAGTATATCAAACTTAACAAATGGTCTAAGAGGCCTGAAGCTTAACAATGACGTCCTAGCCCATAGATTCCAGCCTGCTGGCCGGGAACCCCAAGCTACTCGTTGGTGTCCATATCGTACGGAACTCTTATTCAAGGAACACTTACTCTGCTACAAAAGTATCAACAAAGCAAGGGTTAGTACAGGGTGTACTCCGAAGACTTATGGCTGGTGGGGTTATTGTTGGAAATATTCCCTAGAGTCAAAAAGTAGTAAGGACTATTATCAGATTCCATATAGTTTATGATTAAGTTTTATATCATGCTATAAATGTATTGAGTGGAAACATCAATACATGTGTGATATACAAACAAACCAGGGGTTCTGAGAATGAGATGATGAACCAATACCCAACCTAAACATCGTGATTCTATCATGTCACGAAGTTCAAGTTACGATGATTAGAAAAGGATCCTCGTAGACTATTCCTTAGACCGTGAGACTATATCAATCACTGTCTCCCGAGAGTGCTTAGATATCATCAAACGCCATATGGTAAAATGGTGGTTATAAAGGTGTGTTCAGGTATTCGGAGGAAACAGTAGAGGCAATATAAGTCAAGAGCGGGATTTGTCCGTCCATGTGACGGGAAGATACTCAAGGCCCCACTCGGAGAAGTTATATCCAATAGATGCGCAGCGTGTGATTTGATCACGGGGATATCACTTGTCAGAACGAGTCAAGTATCATTGTTCGGTAACGAGATTGAACATGACATGGCGATGTCATTGATCAGATCTCGGGCAATGCAAGTATCGAGAGACAAAGGGAATAAGACATGACTGTCCCGGTTCAAACGTCGAAAGATCATCGTGGAACACACATGGGTCACATGGCCATCCAGGTCCCTCTGTCGATCATTGGTATGGGAGTGTCCCGACCATGTCTGGAGTGTTCCCGAACCGTGGGGTATCACGCTTAAGGGCTTGATGATGCTTAGAGAGTGTTTATAGGATCGGTGGAATCACCGAAGAAAAGAAGGGAGAAAAACCGGAAGGGTTTCGGTAAGTCCGGAGGATGTTCGGAGTGGAGGTGGAAGGTGTTCCATAGCCACGGAGATTAGATAATGTGTGAATGAATGTTAAATATTGTTTTAATCATTTATTTATAATTATTTAATAAAGAGAAAATCAATTAAAGGCCAAAAACGCTTAATGGGCCAATTCCGGAGGGAGAGGGCCCATTAGGGAAAAGGAGAAAGGGAGAGGGGCCAAAGGGGGAGGCCGGCTGGGCCTAGCCCCCCCCCCCCCCGCGGGGCCCACTAGGTGGCCGGCGGCCACCTCCTCCCCCTCCTCTCCTTTAGTCCCACCCCAGGACTTTAGGGGAGGTAGTACCTCCCCTCCCCTATATATAGTGGGGTATTTGGCCTAGAAAAATACACCCAATAATCAATAAAGGTCTCCCCACTTTTGGGAGGACCTCTAATTGATATTTTCTCTCTCCCCCTCTCTCTCATGACCGCGGTCCCAAGTCTGGACTGCGCGGGCGAGAGACATCTTCACCGTGGAGCGCCGTCGCGCTGCGGGATTCGGATCCGGGAGCTCTACTTCCGCAACTTCTGCTGGATCGGGGAAGTGGGAGTCATCGTCAGGCACCGAATGTGTGTAACTCCCCACGAGGTGTCGCACTTGAGGCACTCAAGTCGTTGGAGCCAGAAGGAGCGCAAGGACTTCATCACGACCTTGAGGTCGGCTTCGGCTCGTCTACATCAACCACGCTCTCTGAGCGTTGACAACGCTTTTCGATCTTCAAGGGTATGTTCGCGAAAAGCCCCTCCCGTTACTGATACTAATAGATAGGTCCTGGAAGCTTCAGGGGTTCAGGGGCGTAGAGTAAAATTTATTGTTTTTATGCGTGGAACCCCTACAGTGGTATTAGAGCTAGATCTATGCGTAGTAATGCTAGTAGAACACACGAGATGTAGTGTGTGGGTGTTGATCTTTTTGTTGTTACCCTCCCACGTGTACTTGTGTATACCGCAGTAATGCTTGATGAAGCGGCCCCCAACCGACTTTACGCGTTCATTCGCGAGACTGGTCCATGCTTGACATACGGCTTGTACCGTATAAAGTGGCTTAAGGGGGTGTCTGTCTCTCTTGCATTAGTTGGTATACCATTTGCAATGGAGGGCCCCGAAAGGGATGTAGTAGAGACAACTACTTGATCAGCGTTGTGCTGAAAGTTCGTAGGTAAGAACGGTTCGTGTACGAAAGCCCATTCAGCCACGTAAAACATGCAAAGATAAAGTAGAGGCGTCTAACTTTGTTTTGCAGGGGGGCGTTGCTTTGTGATATGGTTGTGGAAAAGGTAAAGTAATTACCTTTTGTTACATAGTAGTAGATAGTCACAGTAATGATGAACTACCACGCCGGAATGACACCGGTACCCTGGTGTCTATGACGCCGGAACCCGGTGACGACGGATGGAGATCACGACGTGAAGAACCATATCACATAGCATTTACATTCAATGTTATTGTTTGTATGTCTTATTATGTGCTAGTATTAGATACTCAACGGTAGTCTAATAAGATGATCCCTGTTAAAATTACCAACGATTGTGTTCCCCCTTAGTGTGCACCACCAAGAAAGTTCTTTGATATGAGGTGATCCAGGGTTACAGGCCTGGGTGTCATACATATCTACGTTCACATACAGTGGGTGTAAGCCATGTTGCACAGCGAATACACTAAGGTTGAGTTGGCGAGCCTAGCACGCTAGAGAAGCGTGGCCTCGGAACACGGATGGTGGAAAGATCGAGCACGAGTCGCATGAATGATGTGACCGACGTTTAGCGTCCACCCTTGAACCCACATTGATGGCCGTGACGATCGGGGGAGATGTGGCCGATAGGGGTCGTGTTATCACTACGAAACCTTTTGGGGATAGGTGTTTCTGTGTGGAGTTATTATTAACTTATTTAATTATAAACTTAGTCTAAATTCCTTTGCAATTATAAATGTAGATGGATCACCGTGAAGCTTACTTTGCCATTGAGGATTGGGTAAAGGGTGAGAAACTTAGACTTGATGGATCCAACTTCCCAAGTTGGCTTGTGCGCCTAGATGATCTCCTTACTAGGAATCATGTGGTAGACTACATACGCCGCACGATGGATTTGACTGAGCCAGACTACTATAAGACTCCACAAGAACTGGCAGACTGCTACTATCGCCAAGAGATGTCCACTTACATTCAGATAATAATGCGTTACGGGATGGTGGATGAACTACATCCGCTCATGGGTGATCTTGACCCATATTCGATGGTGGATCAGCTGAGAGCAGAGTTCATAGGCCAGGTGCGCATGTGGAAGCATGAGTTGCTTGGAGAGTTCCTTTCCATACAGATGGAGGAGCATACATGTCTGAAGAGTCACTTGGAGCGCATGCTTGATGCACACACGAAACTAGTTCACTTCATGGATTACTGGATGGCTGATCCATTTGCGATAGACGTACCGCTTCAGTCATTGCCTCCCAGCTACAAAGGACATGTCCGGAGTAACATCATGAGTGGTGATACGGAAGCATTGGATTTTCATGAGTTCATATTACATTTCCGGAACATAAAGGTTGAGCCAATCACCGGAGAGGTCATCGATGACCAAGGTATATATTTGATATACAGTTTATAAATGTTATAATCTTGCAAACACATTGGAGTGTTAAGTATATCTGATACTTGTTCTGTTTTACTGAAAACAGGTCCTTCTGCATGAGAGGTGCTTGCTGGAGAGGAGGTGACGTTGCGTGTTGATGGCGAGCATGATGATGACAGCCAACGACACTCTCCCTCGACACTTATCATTTAGTTTATATTTTAGGATGATTAATGTAATCAAGAGATTGTGAACTTCTTTAGTGTGTCTCACAATTCGTGAGACAGTTATTCATATGAGTTTGTAACAAACAGTTGTTCCACTTTTATGAATGATTTCTATTCGTGTTCATATCTTGTTTGATTATGTGTGAATTATCCTTGTTGTTTGAAACTAACTGATAATGCATGAACATTTGTAAAAGATTAAAAATGCCTTGTTTAAAATACCCAACTTAATGATATGTTCATTAATGAATGAAAAACCATTGTTTAAATTCAAAGTTATGTGATAATATGTGAAGGTTATACGATTTCTCATCACATATAAATCATGCCTAAGTTCGGCAAAATAACTTGAACACCGCGTATTACTTGAATACAAAGTGTTTAAAGAATTGTTAAATAGAATACATGTTCGATGTATTGTGTTTAACGAAAAATGGTAGTTATCATCAAATGATTGTTTAAATGTGTAAAGTAGTTTGCCAAAGAAAACATGAATATGAAACTATTTGATTTGATCAAAGTGTTTCATCAACAAAGGGTATAAATGTAAAGGAGAATCAAACTGCTATGATTTGATCAATAGTAATGAAGTTCAACTTTATAAGAATGGCATGAAAGAAATTGTGGCATGCAAAGTTCTTTGAAACGTCAAAATACAAAGCATCACAATGTGATATTAGATATCAAAGGGGGTTGAATAGAAGGCACCAAATAAATCATTGTAGTATAGATGTAGAGACCATTAGCTTAGAAATAGTTAGAACTCAATTAGAATTGGTAAACCATTTGAATTCGTGAAAGTTTTGGGGTTATTCGATATAACCAAAACAATAGCGAATAATTCCTTGTAGAGTATTCATTGGAAACTTTGAGTACAAAACCCATAGCTCAAACCAAAAAGGAAGCAAGATTCGTATTACTGGGATTTTGATGCATTCGTGAGAAAGCTCACCTCTAGTGAAGTTTCTCAATTATGGAGCAAATGAAAAATAGTGTAAAACACGATGAGGATTCAAAACCCTGCATCAGAGTGTTGAGAAGCGCAACGGACAGCGTTCCTGAATGATTCTCTTCACGGAAAGAAAGAATCAATGATTTTGATAATTGTGTTTTTCCCTCCACTATTTTTTGCACTATATGATGTAGGATTCAAAATGTAAATCCATATCTTGTATGGAAGCATTTGTGAATCACTTGTCATGATTTTTGGAATATGACATACCTACGAACTATAAAGGAAATAATGGTAAACTAAATTATGAGAAATCCTAGAAGTAAAATTCCCTTGAGATTAAAAAGCAATTCGTTGCTGAATCTCACGAGTAAAGGGGTTACTTGGAATTTTCCCAAATGACTGCAAAGTCGTAGTGGAAAAAGGGGGTGAATGACAAAAGCACAATTTGTCAAGTATTGGACAAATTCGAATGAATTTGATTCATGTGTGCTAAATGTCTAGTGGATTTAAAACTAGTAAAGTACTAGTATCTCATAGTAAATCTCCAACTTTGATATTTGATCAAAGGATTTTGATGTTGTTCAAAATAGTAAGGATACATGCAATTTACATAATTTTGAGTGGGAGCAATATAAGACTCAAATTCAAATATGTAGGAACATATTTTGAGTGGGAGCTTATCGGAGTAATTCTTAAGTATGTTAAGGATGAAAGTGCAAATACATATAAATAATGATTTATAAGATGTAGAAGTTGATAATAGGTGTATTATGATATTATGTAGTATTCCCTAAGGGATTCTGAAAAGGGTTTCAGAATAGAAGTTAATTAAGGAACTGATTCTTAACAACTCAAATTAGGAATAACATTAAGTTTAACATCAACGGTTGAAAGAAAGAAAAGGATGACCATCATCCACTATGTTGAGACATAGGTTCTATCTTAGTAAACCATGATGATAACTTAGCATAATATATGATCCTATTAAGGAACGTTTAAAAGTGATTAAGTTCGAATCACATAATGTTGAGCTAAGTTTGTCCGCAGTGTCTAATAGAGAACTGTAGACATGTTTTCAATTCCATAAAGGATGACATATCTCAAAATCATAAAGAGTTATGTTATAAGGGAATGTCTTGGAAACTCCTGTAGATACCAATTAATGTCAAGTAGGAAGTGAGGTGAATAAAAACATCGAAAGTTGCATCGAGTGCACTAGTGTTCGATGAATACATTTATAATAATAGATAAGGGTACCATCTAAAGTGTTGTATAATGTTATGGCGGGGCTGATTTGCTTTTAACATAGAATGACGTGTCCCAGGGCACAGTGCCCATGAGAAAGCCCTCGAGGTTGATCTAACGTCACTATAGGCTCCTGGAATCAGGCATCGTTCTGCTGCCATAACAACGATACAGACACACAGATGCTATCATGTGATGATAGAGTATTAATGTCAATCAAGGTGACGTTAGTAAGTTGCAAAGGATCTGGGACTGTAAAGTACAGAACCAAGGCTAAACCTCTTCCATGAGGAAGCATGTTCAGGGTACCGGATATATGGTGCCAATGATTAAGAACAAATGCAGCTAGTGTATTTGTACTCTAGTGCAAGTGGGAGACTGTTGGAAATATGCCCTAGAGTCAAATAGTAGTAAGGACTATTATCATATTTCATGTAGTTTATGATTAAGTTTTATATCATGCTATAACTGTATTGAGTGGAAACATCAATACACGTGTGATATACAAACAAACCAGGGGTTCCTAGTAAAACTCTAGTCACTGGTTCATTGGTCAATAGATGATCATGTTTCCTGATCATGTGGCATTTATGCCAGTTGGAAATGAGGTCATCTCATTCTGACAATGAGATGATGAACCAATACCCAACCTAAACATCGTGATTCGATCATGTCATGAAGTTCACGTTACGATGATTAGAAAAGGATCCTCGTAGACTATTCCTTAGACCGTGAGACTATATCAATCACTGTCTCCTGAGAGTGCTTAGATAGCATCAAACGTCATCTGGTAAAACGGTGGTTATAAAGGTGTGTTCAGGTATTCGGAGGAAATAGTAGAGGCAATATAAGTAAAGAGCGGGATTTGTCCGTCCATGTGACGGGAAGATACTCAAGGGCCCACTCGGAGAAGTTATATCCATTAGCTGTGCAGCGTGTGTTTGATCACGGGGATATCACTTGTGGAAACGAGTCAAGTAGCATTATTCGGTAACGAGATTGAACACGACATGGCGATGTCATTGATCAGATATCGGGCAATGCAAGAATCAAGAGACAAAGGGAATAAGACACGACTATCCCGGTTCAGACGACGAAAGATCTTCATGGAACGCACAAGGGTCACATGGCCATCCAGGTCCCTCTGTCGATCATTGGTACGGGAGTGTCCCGACCATGTCTGGAGTGTTCCCGAACCGTGGGGTATCACGCTTAAGGGCTTGATGATGCTTAGAGAGTATTTATAGGATCGGTGGAATCACCGAAGAAAAGAAGGGAGAAAAACCGGAAGGGTTTCGGTAAGTCTAGAGGATGTCCGGAGTGGAGGTGGAAGGTGTTACATAGCCATGGAGATTAGATAATGTCTGAATGAATGTTAAATATTGATTTAATCATTTATTCATAATTATTTAATAAAGAGAAAATCAATTAAAGGTCAAAAAGGCTTAATGGGCCAATTCCGAAGGGAGAGGACCCATTAGGGAAAGGAGAAAGGGAGAGGGCCAAAGGGGGAGGCCGGCTGGGCCTAGCCCCCCCCCCCCCCCCCCCGCGGGGCCCACTAGGTGGCCAGCGGCCACCTCCTCCCCCTCCTCTCCTTTAGTCCCACCCCGGGACTATAGGGGAGGTAGTACCTCCCCTCCCCCTATATATAGTGGGGTATTTGGCCTAGAAAAATACACCCAATAATCAATAAAGGTCTCCCCACTTTTGGGAGGACCTCTAATTGATATTTTCTCTCTCCCCCTCTCTCTCTTTCGTGGCCGTGGTCCCGAGTCTGGACTTTGCGAGCGAGAGACATCTTCACTGCGGAGCACCATCGCGCTGCGGGATTCGGATCCAGGAGCTCTACTTCTGCAACTGCTACTGGATCGGGGAAGCGGGAGTCATCGTCAGGAACTGGACGTGTGTAACTCCCCGCGAGGTGTCGCACTTGAGGCACTCAAGTCGTTGGAGCCAGAAGGAGCGCAAGGACTTCATCATGACCTTGAGGTCGGCTTCGACTCGTCTACATCAACCACGCTCTCTTGAGCGTTGACAACGCTTTTCGGTCTTCAAGGGTAAGTTCGCGAAAAGCCCCTCCGATTACTGTATTACTAATAGATAGGTCCTGGCAGCTTCAGCGGTTTAGGTGTGTAGAGTAAAATTTATTGTTTTTATGCGCGGAACCCCTACAGTTATTTTGCATAAAGCCATCTTTGTTTATAAAACAAGAGGGATAAAGAGCTCGTCTAAATAGAATATTTTAAAAGGGGGGGTAAGAGAGCGACATCTCCAAAGAATTGATCATCATCTTTTGATATCCACCAAGGTAATCCTCATCTCACGACTAGGATCACCCCTTCGTACCCATGAGGAAGCATCCTTAAGCACACATTGAACTGCTGATGTCTACGCACTTCTATTCGTGTAGATAGTTGTTGGGCCTCCAAGTGCAGAGGTTTGTAGAACAACAGCAAGTTTTCCCTTAAGTGGATCACCCAAGGTTTATCGAACTCAGGGAGGAAGTGGTCAAAGGTATCCCCTCTCAAGCAACCCTGCAATCAAGATACAAGAAGTCTCTTGTGTCCCCAACACACCCAATGCACTTGTCAGGTGTATAGGTGCACTAGTTCGGCGAAGAGATAGTGAAATACAAGTGGTAATGGTGATAGAAAATAACTTGATGGCATGGAAAAGACTAAAGTAAAACTGAAATAAAGATGGCATCAAGCAAACATGTAACAGATCTAGTAGCAAACGAAGTTTCAATGCTAAGAAACAAGGCCTAGGGATCATACTTTCACTAGTGAACACTCTCATATAAATATCTTCTCTTTATGATACTACTCTTAACTACTCTCTGGTTGAACACTCTAATCGATGGTAGGGCTATAACAGCACACCTCAAAGTAAGCCTTACCCATCTAGAAAACTCCACACTGTCACCTTGAGCACTAGATGAGTCCAACAAACACCACAATTTCACAAAGACATCCAACTCCAAATATAACTCATAACAAGTATTTGTAATCTCTAGCCTAAGTGCCACCATGGTGTGCACACTGTCAACTTCACACACATGGGGAGAGCAGAGATCTATTAAAGCACTTGAGTAGCAAGGTAGATATATAGATTACAAGCTCATGATCTCAATAAGATCATGCATAGAGAGAGAGATGAACACATAGCTACTGGTAGAATCCTTAGCCTCGAGAGAGAACTACTCCCTCCTCATCATGGGAATCAGCAATGGTGAAGGAGATGGTGGTGGAGATCGATGGAGATGGCTCTGGGGGCACTTCCCCGTCCCGGCAGGGTGCCGGAACAGAGACTTTCTGTACCCCGAATCTCCCCTTCGATGGCGGCGGCGCTGCAGAACTTTTCATGGATTTCTGATTGACTATTTAGGGTTTTGATATCGGGAGGCTCTTATAAGCGAAAGGGGGGACTGAGGGGGTTCCAGGGGGCCCACACCACCTGGTGGCGCGGGTAGGGCTAGGCTGCACCTGGGGGGTGTGGCCAGGCCCTGGCCCTCCTCCGTCTCATATTCTGGCTCCGTGAGTCTTCCGGTAAAATAGGAACTTTGGCTTTTGTGCCGTCCAATTCTGAGAATATTCATTTTCTGACTTTCCTGGAACCAAAAACAGCAGAAAATATGCAACTGGCACTATGGCATATTGTTAATAGGTTAGCCCAAGAAATCATATGAAAAGTACTCCAAAGTTGGAACAAAAAATAAGAAAGTAAAAACCAAGCATGGAGCATCAAAAATTATAGATACATTTGCAATGTATCAACTGCCAAGTTTTACGATTAGGTTAATGTTATCTATGATCTTCACGTCCGTTCCCAAGTCATCCATAACCGTGGACACGACTTTTAGAAAAGATTTAACCCTGCAGGGGTGTACAACTTTACCCACACGTACCAACCGACTCCTAATGCCACAATGATTAGCCCTCTTCCTTGGAAGGCCGGCAGAGGGTGGTTGGACATGACCTTTACCTTTCTTTCGTCGAGACCATGAGTCACGCCCTAAGGATGGTCCCGCCATAACGGGTCAAATCCCGAAGCCGGTCCCTAGAGATGTGGGCGAGGTTAGTTTACCCAGAGGAACCGCCTCCCCAAACCCGGCCACGGTTACCTACCTATATGAATGCACCTCCTTCTCCTCCACTTTCGAAAACATTTTCGATGCGTATGCCAAATGGAAAGCCCGAACTATGTGACTCATGGAATCTACTAGGCAAGTTAGTTAGTCGAGAGGTCCACATAAACCCTGTGTGGCTGTACGCTCGTCTTGGTTCAAGAGGCTAGAACTCGGGTCCTAGTGCTGGCGTGCATGAGACTACAAAAACCATATCCCACTATGGCCTCCCATACAAGACTTAGCATGTTTTACCTTTACCACTGATCTTACCTCATCATTATACCTCGGTCTCCTGTCATACTAAATTCTCTGCATTTGGTACATCCTCTGGATGAACTAGCATTGATAGCTAAGCATGGCTAAGCAAGACACAGATAGAAGCTCTAGAAGTGCACACAAGCCAAACATAGTTAAGCTAGGAGCAGTGGATCAGGTAATATAAGCTCAAAGGGAGTAATGCAACAGATAGGATACTCTATCTATCGATAAAAGACCACAGTAGAATCGTATGCATCATGGAAAGAGATGAAATACTTTCAAAATCATAGGATTGTATAATGGTGGGGCTAGGCTTGCCTTGTTTGTTGATACCTAGATATAGATCTTCGGTAGCCTTGTACTTGACTTTGTTACAGTTGGTCAAGTATTGTTCGTTGGTCTTCAATGGTGTTAATCTTGGTCTTCGATCTCGATCTCGATATTGTATTCTACCGGGAAGAAGCAAACACCAAAAAGAAAGGGAAACAATCAACACATGGCATTGATGCAATGCTTAAGCAAGGATGATGATATGACAAGTTTTAATAGCATTTAAATGAGACCATATAGCATGCTTGGCAATTTAAGCGGGATTCGAGAGGTCCAAACCCTAAAACAGGAGAGACCCCAAAATCACCTACGTGGGTTCATTTAGTTCTGTAATTAAACTTGCAATTAAAGTTGTTCAACAATGCATGATTTTGATGCTATTAGATAGATCTCATTTTTCTGAACATTTTGATATATTATACATATTTTTCTGACTTATAAATAATTACTTATTAATTTTATAAGATTTATCCTTTTTCTGAAATTATTAAACTATTTAAAAAAGGTTCATTGCGTCAGCACAGACGCAGGCTGATGTTAGCTTATCCTAACCCTAATACTTTTCTCACCGAAGTAGAGCCTAACCACTACGTCTGATGGGAGGGACCTAGGCCATGCAGGCACTACACGGTAGCCACGTGAGCACCACGTCACCACGACGGGCGGCGCGACAGACGGTGGCCGGCGGCGATGCTAGAGAGCACGCGGGGTTGTGGGGCTGCACGCGTTCGAATCAGCGCATCGAGATGGACCTAGTAGCGGTGGCGCCGCTGGCTATTGGTCACCGGAGTGACCACCTCGACGGCGACTAGCGGCGGACAAAAACGGTGACTGGCGCAGGGACCATCCAGAGAGGTAGGGGAGGCGAGGAGGGGTGCCTGAGCACCATTTGCTCACCCTGGTTGCGTCGATGGTGTCAGCGAGGCGCGGGGAGGCCGGGATCGACAGCGGTTGCCGGAGTCAGGGATGAGGGTCCGATTGTGGCGACTAGGACCTCGCCTGCTTGTGATGGCTGGGGAAATCGACGGAGACGAGCGAGGCGAAGCTTCTAAGCGTCATGGCGAGACTCGGGGCAGCCAGAAACAACGACGACAGACGGCTCTAGCTGGAGCTAGGGTTCAGGCAGAGAGGAACGACGAGGGGAGGTTGGGAGAGAGAGTGGAATTGGATTAGGGCGAGAGAGATGTGCCCATGACGATCTTATCCACCCCAGAGCTCGATGAACGGCGGGATGCAGGCGGTGGGATCGACGGTGACGCTGGGGAAAGCGAGTTGTGCGCCTGGCAGGAGGAAGACGATGAAAAGGTACGGGCCCGGGTGGGCTAGCATGGGCCTCAACTAGGCTGCTGCTGGGACACGGGGCACTGCACGCGGGCGGTAGATAGAGAGAAGAGAAGAGATGGGTTGCGGCCTAGTTTGGGACTAGCTCTATTTTATTTTCTGAAATCCTTTTTACTTTTTCTGTATTCATTTTCTATTTGTATTTCCAAAAACAAAACTGTTTAGAGCTATTTGAAAATACCAGAGATTTATGAAACTATGGAAAATATTGCAGGGGCCCTTTTATTCAAATTGGGCTCCACACGTTTATAGTTTTCAAAATTCAAACTATTTTGAAATGATTTGAGAAAAAGAGGAAGCTAGGGTTTTAGGAGTTTTGAAGTATTTTCTTTGCATGCATTTTAAAATATGATGCTCATGAATGCACAATCAAAACCCTAATTACGATTAGTTAAAACTAGGGTGTTATAGCTCTATCCCCCTTACGAGAATCTCGACCCAAGATTCTGCAGGTAGGAAGAAGGAAGAGAAACTTGGTCACTTCTAAGGTTAAGAGGGAAACGCACTAAACAACACACAGAGTATCTCATGGTCAACTCATGAAAGGAATGTTCAAAACAACTCTGAGATGAAAAACATGAAACACATCAAGGTAAAGGAGGAAACAAGAGGAGAAGGTTTCAAGTTATTAGATAGTTGGTCTTCATAAGGATTGAGACCATGGAGCTTCAGAAGGGTTTAGGCTTCTAAAAAGGAAAGCTTACAACAGAAAGAACATGACCACAGACTTCAAGAGGTGAAATTCTACTAGATGGCTTAAGCAGAGCTTCTAGGGATAAAGAGATACGGATAACCTAGTTGTTGATCTACTTTTGAAACAGAAGGATCACTCTTCGTTCAACAGAAGGTTAAGACAGAAAGGTGTTTTGTGGAGAGGACTCGTAAGAGTCACAAGGAACATGTAACAAGAGAAACTTCTGATTACCAAAATCATAGTGACTCTTCAAACACGATTAAAAACGAAGGAAACTTTGTATTCATCCAGGTCTATCAAAATCTTTGCCAAAGATTACGATATAACTTTACACCACCAGATGAATAGATAAGAAGATTCCTGATGACACGAGGAAAAATAAACTTCATTCTCAGACTTCAATTACTTGGCATAATGAAACACTTGCCAACTTAAAAGGGTCTAAAGGGTCGACCGAGAGACATTTAGCAACACTACTTTAAATGTTCTCCTTGATGTTCGAGAAATAAGACATCAAGTAAAGGTTGGACTTCGGATACAAAGGAAACCATAAGCACAACTCCTATAATGAATCATACAAGATGCCTCATGAAGGGTGGTTGTTATTGCTGATTCAAGAGAATTTGATGATAGGCCTTCCAACTAGTTGTGTCAACCATTACATCAATCCTGTCGCACTTACAAAGAGACCTATGTCAAAACCTTGGAAACCACCGACCATCATATCTGCTTGAGATTCAGATTTGGTTAGGTGAGATGATACTTCAGACTCAGCATGTCCGAATAGAAAGTGTGCAGCATTTACCGTAAAGGTAAAGTCACTAGATTCTCAAGATATTGACTACGGTGTCAAGATGCAAAAGACTGAGCTAGATTACTAGACCCATGTATTAACAACTTGTCATAGGGAAACTACACCTACATGAAGTACTTGCAACAAAGTACACATGTGTCCTTGAAGAAACGGAAACAACTCTACTCGAATCCACGGCGACATCTTTCAGCAATTGCATGTGAATCAGAGAAAGTTACTTCTAACGTCTAGAACACATTCTTAGAGATAACCCAGAGATGGTTCTCAAAAAGTTTCCAACATTAATGCTAAATGTTCCATATGAATCTAGTCTGAGATGGAGAAAATAAGGATATTGTCGATGGGCTCAACAACAAACTTATCGAGATACTCTAGGAGGATGGACTCATATGTTGTATGAACGGGGCAGAGTATTGGTCAGACCAACGAACATGGGGATGTACTCAAGTGAAACATCATGAGTAGCAACATCATCAAGATAGTCCCTAGGACTGAGTTTGATTTGATGATAACCCAACTCAAATCAAAGGTAGAGGGAGATAACATATCCACAAAGGAGGTACTATCTTTCTTCAACACGAACAAAACTAGACATCCCTTTTAGAAAGAACAGAGTTGGATAGAACTTTTGTCTTACAACTCTCCAAGTTATTGTTTAAGCTCAACCAACCAGTTCAGGGATATCCAGTACGGATCCTTGGAGAAAGCAGTAGTTCAGAGAACTAACTTGCTCAAGAACTTGACAACACGGTCATGTGGCAACATGGCAATACTTCTAGTAGACATCTAGAATATTATGGACCACCGATATGCCACAAAGTTCGAGAGGACACTTGTTTGGTAAGGCAAGAAGACATAGTCTCAGAGCTTCGGCACAAGCCTAACTCTTTGACCGAAGAGGGTGTACCAGAATAACGGACTTGGTAGCATAATCAAACTTCACTTAGTGATAGGGTTAACCAATCATGCTAAAGATGACACAAACGTCCTTGGAGTTCAAAGCAATAAGAATTTCTAAGAATCACAGATGGCCACATTAGTACGCACACGCATCATTCTCGAGCACGAAAGCTCGGAGGAAGGGTGGGTAATAATATGTAAGAGCATCACTTTGTTAAGGGAGTCGTGAAACTAAATCATGACCGCTTACTACATAAGAGTGTGATACTCTAAGGCGGAACAGTTAGAAGCTACACATTGCCTCACAATTTGCAGATTACAACACTTTAACCTGGTCCAAGATACGATGAGGTACTGGAGTTTGTTTCTCCTAACATCCCTAAATGGTTTGTCTTGACGGACCACAAGAGTATCTTGCATCGGAAGACACCAATGCACAATACCACTTGGCTACCAACTGATAGATAAAGGTCGGAAAACAACAAGGGAAAAGGAACATTCTCAGGATGGGATCTCGAGATGTGGATGCATAGATTAACAATCTTCCGAAAACCAATGCATAGAGGGGAAGGTGTGGTAGAGTCACAAATATAGATATGAGACTCACGAGGAGTACTCTTGTCGTGATCTATTTGGTTCCATTAAAGAGCATCTGCCGTAGCTAGTGGTAGGGGAAGTCCTTAATTGTCGAGATTCAATCGCGACAAAGACCACAAGCTTGAAGCCTAGAATTATAGTACCAGCCATCCTGAGGTAATGTTGGAACATTAACGACAGGGGTCAAAGGAATGGACCTTGGGTTAAAGATCAACTTCATGTACGAGAATCACATCACTTGAATCCAGGACAATCCGGGATCTTCGGTTCAAGTCCAAAGGTTAAAACCCGAGAAAGAAGTAATTACTACTTGGGTGACACAGCGTACACTACAATACAGTAATCACGAGGTAGATTCCAAGAGAAGAACGAACTTCTGAAGTACCCAAACAAACAAAAGGGAGGCACATGAGGCGAAAGGAACCCTCGAAGCCTAGAACAAAACACTATGGTACCTACAATATAATATTATGGGTCCATAAGGTAGAGAGATCATGATGGAAAGGAAATCTCTCAGCTGAAACACAACAAAGGGGAACAAGGAATTCACAACACAAGCAACTCTAGAGAACGCAATACTAGGTCAACTGGCTGAGAAACGATATGCCTGGAAGGCACCTAAGCTTTGAAAGACTAGAAGAGATATCAAAACTTTCCAAAGTCAACACAAGATAAGATGACCCAGATTTAGAGCAAAACTGGATACGCAGAAAAAGAAGCATACTAGAGTTTTCACAGATAGTTTTCATATTTGAAATAGTTTTCGCAAGCACTAGACTCAACATCGACCAGTAGCAAGGTTTTCCTATGGTCGGTACTGCTCTGATATCATAACCTATAACACCCCCGGGATCAGGGTTAAACAAATCCCAGACGTTAGCCAGACATAAGCTTAACCTAGAGCTCGAGGATATTTAGTGAGAAATCAGTAACACAACAGTAACCCTGCGACACAAAATTATTACAGCAAGATCATAACTAAGCGAAGAACCAAAATATTATAAGCAGAGGTCGCTGACCACAAGCATCAAACAACAGAAGGAAAATTATGCTATAAAGTATAGCAAACTTAACAAATGGACTAAGAGGCCTAAAGCATAACGATGACGTCCCAGTCGATAGATTCCAAGCTGCCGACCGGGAACCCCAAGCTACTCGCCGGTGTCGATGTCGTACGGAACTCTTCTTCAGGGAACACTTACTCTTCTACAAAAGTATCAACAAATCAAGGGTGAGTACAGGGTGTACTCCACAATACTTATGGCTGGTGGGGTTATTTTGCATAAAGCCATCTTTGTTTATAAAACAAGAGGGAGAAAGAGCTCGTCTAAATAGATTATTTTAAAAGGAGGTAACAGAGTGACATGTCCAAAGAATTGATCATCATCTTTTGATATCCACCAAGGTAATCCTCATCTCACGACTAGGATCACCCCCTCGTACCCATGAGGTAGCATCCTTAAGCACACGTTGAACTGCTAAGTTTTACGATTAGGTTAATGTTATCTATGATCTTCACGTCGTTCCCAATTCGTCCATAACCATGGACACGGCTTTTCGAAAAGATTTAACCCTGCAGGGGTGTACCACTTTACCCACACGTACCAACCGACTCTTAATGCCACAATGATTAGCCCTCTTCCTTGGAAGGCCGGTAGAGGGTGGTTGGACACGACCTTTACCTTGCTTTCGCCGAGACCATGAGTCACGCCCTAAGGATGGTTCCGCCATAACGGGTCAAATCCTGAAGCCGGTCCCTAGAGATGTGGGTGATGTTAGTTTACCCAGAGGAAGTGCCTACCCAACCCCGGCCACACTTACCTACCTATGAATGCACCTCCTTCTCCTCCGCTTTCAAAAACATTTCCGATGCGTATGCCAAATGGAAAGCCCAAACTATGTGACTCATGGAATCTACTAGGCAAGTTAGTTAGTCGAGAGGTCCCCATAAACCACGTGTGGCTATACACTCGTCTTGGTTCAAGAGGCTAGAACTCAGGTCCTAGTGGTGGCAAGCATGAGACTACAAAAACCACATCCCACTATGGCGTCCCATACAAGCCTTAGCATGTTTTACCTTTACCACTGATCTTACCTCATCAGTATACCTTGTTCTCCTGTCATACTAAATTCTCTACATTTGGTACATCCTCTGGATGAACCAGCACTGATAGCTAAGCATGGCTAAGCAAGACACAGATAGAAGCTCTAGCAGTGCACACAAGCAAAACCTAGTTATGCTAGGAGCAATGGATCAGGTAATATAAGCTCAAAGGGAGTAATGCAACAGATAGGATACTCTATCTATCGATAAAAGACCACAGTAGAATCGTATGCATCATGGTAAGAGATGAAATACTTTTGGAATCATAGGATTGTATAATGGTGGGGCTATGCTTACCTTGTTTGTTGATACCCGATCTTCTGGAGCC
This sequence comes from Avena sativa, assembly GCA_916181665.1. Taxonomy (NCBI): domain Eukaryota; kingdom Viridiplantae; phylum Streptophyta; class Magnoliopsida; order Poales; family Poaceae; genus Avena; species Avena sativa. The sequence continues at coordinate 287,568,448 of OV702290.1, forward strand.
TTGTAATTGACTTCATTACATTTGGTCAAGTATTGTTCGTCGGTCTTCGATGGTGTTGATCTTGGTCTTCGATCTCGATCTCGATATCGTATTCTACCGGGAAGAAGCAAACATCAAAAAGAAAGGGAAATAATTAACACATCGCATTGATGCAGTGCTCAAGCAAGTATGATGATATGACAAGTTTTAATAGCATTGAAATGAGACCATATAGCATGCTTGGCAATTTAAGCGGGATCCGAGAGGTCCAAACCCTAAAACAGGAGAGACCCCGGAATTACTTACGGGGGTTCATTTAGTTCTCTAATTAAAGTAAATATTAAAGTTGTTGAACAATGCATGATTTTGATGCTATTAGATAAATCTCATTTTTCTGAACATTTTGATATATTATACATATTTTTCTGACTTATAAATAATTACTTATTAATTTTATAAGATTTATCTTTTTTGAAATTATTAAACTATTTAAAAAGGTTTATTGCGTCAGCATAGACACAGGCTGACCTCAGCTTATCCTAACCCTAATACTTTTCTCACTGAAGCAGAGCCTAACCACTATGGTTGACGGGTGGGACCTGGGCCACACAGGCACCACGCGGTAGCCACGTGAGCACCACGTCACCACAACGGGCGGCACGGCAGACGGTGGCCAGCAGTGACGCTGGAGAGTGTGCGGGGCTGCGGGGCTACGCGCGTTCAAATCAGCACATCGAGACGGACCTAGTAGCAGCGGTGCCGCTGGCTATTGGTCATTGGAGTGACCACCTCAATGGTGAATGGCGGCGGACAACGACGGTGACTGACGCGGGGACCATCCAGAGAGGTAGGGGAGGCGAGGAGGGGTGCCTAAGCACCATTTGCTCACCCTGGTTGCGTCGATGGTGTCGGCGAGGCACGGGGAGGCCGGGATCGACAACGGGCAGGGGTAGTTGGAGTCGGGGATGTGGGTCTGATTATGGCGACTGGGACCTCGCCTGCTTGCGATGGCTGGGGCAATTGATGGAGCTGAGCAAGGCGAAGCTTCCAGGCATCACAGCGAGACTCGGGGTGGCCGAAAATGATAGCGACGGACGACTCTGGCCGGAGCTAGGGTTCGGGCAAAGAGGAACCATGAGGGGGAGGTCGGGAGAGAGAGTGGAATTGGATTAGGGCGAGAGAGACGTGCCCACGACGATCTTATCCACCCCCGGAGCTCGATGGCCGGCGGGATGCAGGCGGCGGTATCGACGATGACGCCGGCGACAGTGAGCTGTGCACCTGGCAGGAGTAAGACGACGAACAGGTACGAGCCCGAGTGGGCTGGCATGGGCCTCTGCTGGGAGACGGGGCACTACGCGCAGATAGAGAGAAGAGAAGAGATGGGATGCGGCCTGGTTTGGGTCTGGCTCTATTTTATTTTCTGAAATCCTTTTTAATTTTTATATTTTCATTTTTTGTTTGTATTTCCAAATTCAAAACTATTTAGACCTGTTTGAAAATACCAGAGATTTATGAAACTATGGAAAATATTGCAGGGGGCCTTTTATTTAAATTGGGCTCCACACTTTTGTAGTTTTCAAAATTCAAACTATTTTGAACTGATTTGAGAAAAAGAGGAAGCTAGGATTTTAGGAGTTTTACAGTACTTTCTTTGCATGCATTTTAAAATATGATTCTCATTAATGCACAATCAAAGCCCTAATTAGGATTAGCTAAAACTGGGGTGTTACACTAATCATATCACTTGATAACGGAAATATAGAAAATATAACAGAAAGAGGTGCGTGAGATTCCTTCAGCTCCTTAGAACTGGTCAGGACAACAAAGCGTTAACCTAAAATATAAAAATAGAGTTTAAAAATGGTCTATAGTATGAACTAGCCACAAAAGTGAGGTGACATTGCTTTAATCATTAGGGAACTATGATAGTACCTTCGAAAAACAAGCAATAGATCAAGTGTCTTAAATAGAATACCAGAATCATTTCAGACAAACAAGATATCAACCATTGCTTTTCAGTAGCCAGATCATTCAAATATTTTGATTGTCAGGACAGTAAATAAAAAAGAAGAGAAACAAAGAGATGGGTCATTTGCTGCCAAAACAATAGTTGGATATATCCAAAAAATAGCACAAACCTTTTTTGTTATGCCTACAGCTATTGTATTTCCAACTCCTGACAGTATCATTGTATATATAACCAGGAAAGAAAATCTAGTAGACAAACAAGCAAATGATACATTGTGCACCTTGCAAGGTCAATGAAGTATTTAAACAATGTATGTCTGGGAACCATGTCAGAATATAGCATTGATACAATCACAAGTTAACTAAAAATTCACAGGAACCATCACCAATTGAACTATCTGGTAGCTAATATTAAACTCGCAAGATCGTCTTATCATGTATAGATGAAAGTCGCTTGTTTATTATTAATTAAACATTGTATTTCTCACAGAAATTGCCATCCCTAGTTTGGGACTAACGGGGCTTGAACCCGCAGCTTCCGCCTTGATAGGGTGGTGCTCTGACCATTTAAGTTAAGAAAATCATTACATTGCTTTACTCATGAGCAAACTAAAGAATCAAATTGGCAATAGAATTTATATGTGTATCATGTAGAGTAGCTATTGAGGTAATGAATTAAGCAATCAAACACCAGGTACACGATAGACTTCCAGACCATATTAAGATGGCTATAGTACATATATATAGTAACTGGAGATCATATTAGATAATAATAGCTATGATAATCTCACTATGAGTAGTATAGATAGAACTCCCTTCGTTTGAAAATATAAGATGTTATGGCTTTTGTGAAACGAATGTATCTAGACCCTCTTTAGTGTTGGTAGAGAAACTTGGACTAGAATTGTATGCATTTTTACTAGTCCAAGTTACTCCCCACCAAGACCAAGTAATTTATACTAGTCTTATACATATAACACTAGACTATGTTACTACCTCCAGAGTGCATATAAGCTCAATCATGGCGGCGATATCTAATATTATAATAGAATATATATTAGCACAAAAGTGGATATACTTTAATCACCACCACCTAATCATGGTCTAGTTAATGTATATATAGATAGAAGATCATCAGTCAAATATAGCAAAAAGAGATCTCCACCATAATTGAGTGAGCAAATTGAATTATAAATCAAGGGATTTACATTTAGTCTTTGTGCACTACCGTTAAAGGTCATCTTGTTCTAATCATTGGCCAACTCATATGGTGCTGACACTAGACAATGTGACTACCTCCAAAGTGCATACAAACTCTTAAATATAGCAGAAAAATACTATAATAGACTACAAATTAGAATAAAAGTGGATATACTTAAATTACCACCACATAATCATAGTCTAGTTGACGCATATATACATAGATAGATAGATAGATATGATGATGACTCAAATATAGCAAAGAATAGACCATCAGGATGATTGTGTGAGAAAAATGAATTATAATTGAGAGATTTACAATTGGTCTTTGTTACATAGCAGAAAAGTATAGCATAAAAGTGGATATACTTAAATCACCACTACCTAATCATGGTCTAGTTAGATAGATGAACACAAGTCAAATATAGAAAGAATAGATCATCACCAAAATCAAGTGAGCACATTGAATTATAAATCGAGGGAATTACGTGTAGTTTTTGTCTAGTCTTGTTTAAGGTCAACCTTGTTCTAATCATTAGCCGAATTATGTGGTACCTCGTACAAACAAGCATCTGACACTAAGAACATTTTAGTAAAAACAAGAGACTTACTGTTTCTCTTTGTGCAGTTTCGTTGGAGGATATCATGTTGTTAGTTCGTTCTTTGAAGACATCCATCGCATCTAGTACTTATATAGACGATCCATCTACTTTATTGTTGCTCCTCTGCATATAGGTTCAGGCCACTCATTCACATAAAACAGGTTTGCATTCAGCAATAGAAATCAATAGGTACTTACAAGATTGTAGGGGCGATTCATTCTATGATTCTCTGGGTTCCTTGTGAGAGGAAATAATATCAGATAGTGGCTTTTGCTGTATACAAAGAACTAGATAGACATTATAGTATAATCACTTATGAACACGTAGAGCAGGGAATGGCAGAATATAAACAAAAATTTAAATGACATAAAGATTGCCATGTCGACAAAATAGAATGCAGTTACAGTCACTCCTTAGCACGAATAAGAGAGAAATTACAATGATTTAACTTGTAAAATAGGATTGCAAACAAATATGAAAAGTGCCATAAATTTTTTCACCATCTACAGAGCAGGCAGTTACTATACTAACATTTGGATGAACAAGATAGACATTACAATTGTATATCTCGTGAACTTATAGAGCAGGGAATGCTAACCCATCTGTGAAGTGACTTAAAATGTCATGAACTACATAATAGAAGGTAGATACTGCTGCTATAGAAATAATAATTGAGAATCTTGACTTTATAGAGAAGGGCATGCAGATAACCATGTTAAGTGCCTTAAATCATGCCATGTAATACTATATCCAATCGAAAGTAAATAAGGCGTATAGATTTTTGGCAAGTCAATTGACGCAAAATTGGACCAAGTTTGTAGAACATACCAGGAACAACTATCATGCCAAACAAACGCCATTCGATACATCGGGGCATATATTTCCATAGACACAAATGCCACAAATTAACCCTTAATATATTTTTCTATAAGCTTGGTAAAATTCATCATTGTTTGACTTTAAAAAAGTATAGGCCTTCTTTTACAGAATGGATGTACTCCCTCCAATTTCAAAATGTAAGATGTTTTAGCATTGTGAAAGAAGTGTATCTAGACCACTTTTGGTGTGTAGGTTCATGTAGGTTTGGACTAAGCCTACACACTAAATGGTGTCTAGATACACTCCTTTCACAAAGCTAAAACATCTTATATTTCGAACAGAGGGAGTATTACACAATAGGAGGTAGCTACTATCAGAGCTTAATTGAAACAAATAATAATGACATAAGTTGCAGAGGGAATGCAAAACCAACAAGTTCAACGACATAAAATTTGTGGTGAATTACATAAGAGAAGGCAGTTACTGTGGTTGCTTAGAACAACTAGATTGAAATTAAAATAGCATAAATTCTAAACTTGTAGAGTAGGGAATGTTAACCTACATATTCAGATGTTCAGTCAATTAACATTTTCCATGAAATGCATAATACCAATGAACTCTAATGATGTCAGTTTTGTACTACCAAAATTGTTTATATATATTAAGAGTAATTGTTGGTCAAAGAAAAAACACGCATAACAAGGACACCTTATAACTCGAAACAGAAGGAGTAGTTTAACACCTAGATTTAACATAGAATACACTGACTTTATCAAGGGAGAGTGGGATATCAATGAAGCCAGTATTGATGTAGGAATTTACCACCAATACAGAAATGCAGCTCACTATCGCAGGCTTATACCTGCTATATTGAAATGAATGAATACACTATAGCAGATCTAGTTTACCTAGGTCACGACGTCGTTTACGCATACACGGCATCTTTGCGGGTCACGTCAAGGACTCCGCGGGTGCCCATTAGTGGTGAGTCAGGTTGAAGCAGATAGATCTCGCGTATGTGAAGCAGATTTGTGGAGGTTGTTGATGGGTCTGGCTTGCTTGACAAGATGGCCAGTGAAGGAGATCCGGTGTAGTGCACAACGTTGTCGGTGAAGCAGATCCGTTACGACCGATTATGGATTCGAGGCGCTGCACAAGAGCATCGATGAAGCAAATCTGGTGTAGCGTACTGTTGAGCCCGTGAAGCAGATCTAATGTAGCGCACACTAGCGTAGATGAAGCAGGACATGTGTTCTGTACGAGGGAGTCAACAAAACTAACACGGTTGCATGGAAGAGGGTGTCAGTGAACTAGGTTCGGTAAGGTGGACGTCGGCTGATCCTGTATACTGGTCAGGAGTATATAGTTTCAAGGTATGGCGTGTAGGCCGGCGAAGTGCGGTGGTGCAGGAGCCGGAGGTGGGATAGGGGGTTTGGGGTGGCGTGTGGGCGGGCGAAGTGCGGCTGTGATGTTCCGGTGCGGTGGTGTAGGAGCTGGAGGTGAGATAGGGGTTGGGTGGCGTGTAGGCAGGTGAAGTGTGGCGGAGATGATTACGGTGTGGTGGTGCAGGTGTTGGATGTGAGAGGGGGTTGGGTGGCGTGTAGGTCGGTGAATCGTGGTGGAGATGCTCCGTTGCGGTGGTGTAGGAGCCAGAGGTGAGAAAGGGGTTAGGGTACTACCCATGCCCCAACATTAGTAGATAGGTCATTGTCAGGGGTAGAAAAGGAATTTCGTATGGCTACAACTTGGGGCGTGTGACGATTCGAAATATTTCGGTGGAGGTGAGGCGGGAGAATTTGCTGCTCTTGGATTTTGAATTTGGATATACAATTCAAAATATATAGAATAATAATATCATATCCTATCCTAAGAGTAGCTATAGTCCAATAACTAGAAAAATTATTAGTTTACTGTAATGTCCTAGGCTTTCTAGGTACAAAGTATTTCCGGAGCCATTTTTGCAAACAATAGGGTCTCTACCTTCGTCTCAATTACGTACACACATGAGTAACATGAACTAGCATGTTTCTCACTATGACCAGCCTAAGAGCATCTCTAGTGGCTAGTGTATCTGATAGTCTAAGCCAAATATATACCACCATGGACCAAAAATGCCTCCAGTGGCTTGTGTATCCGGTGGTCTAAAATTTAGACATCCTCCAAACTAGCTACTCGTTGTCCATATTTGGACAACCGAGCCACCATGTCTAAAGCAAAGTTGGTCACTCGCGAGCTTGCTCCCGCGCCAAATCAGAGCATTTCTTGTACTGATTTGCTATGTATATTGACTATTTGTGTGCAGATGGACTTATAGACTATCAACTTTAGACTATCCACTAGAAAACTAAAGTCGTGTAGAAATAAATCTGTTTACACCATTATCTATGTGAAGATATAGACTACCAAATTTAGACAAGCCACTAGAGATGCTCTAAGAGACTACCAAATTTAGACAAGCCACTAGAGATCAAGGCAAAAAATACTAGCGTGTTATTTAATTTAGCGTGGCTTTTCTCCAGACGATATGAAAGTTATAGCATGCTAATAACGCGATATTTTACAAAACATCTTTTTGTAAAAATTTAAAAATATAACAGCTATATCATGAATATAAAGGATTTCAGCATCTAATGAATTGCCTAGAGTAATACTTGTACATGCATAATCGATTCCGGTGCTATCCAAGATGGAGGAGAACCGGTAGGGCTGAATCTAGGTACAGCGTCGGGTGCTGCATGAGGAGGCGCCGGCTTGACGCGATCACTTGTGTTTAACAATCAAATTTTCATCATATGTTTGCTTACTCGACACATTCATCATATGTTATCTTACTTCACACCTGCCAACAAAAAAATAATGTCCTATACTTGAAACAGTGCTAACGCTATGATGTTGTAGCACGATATAGCAAGCTATTTAAAAAATAGCGTCGTAGCGAGAAAAATCTTTAAAAAATATCGTAGACTCTCCAAATATGCTATATCACGCTAAAAGGTGTGAAATAGCACGCTATTTTTTTCATGCTATAGATGCTCTAAGGCTGGTCTAAGTGGTAAGTAACTTGGAGTAGTAATATGCATACATTGTGTTAAAGACTGTCAAAAGTACTCCCTTGATCCAAAAATAACTGAGTTGGTTTTGTCTAGATTCGAATGTATTTAGACGCATTTTAGTGTATAGATACATTCGACACTAGAAAAACCCAAGTCAGTTATTTATGGATGGAGGGACTAGTATTTTTTAGATGCTAAAATGGAAAACAAGATCCAACTGCTGGAAATATTGGGATTCGGGAGTCTTGATCCAATGCTCAATATTCAAAGTTTTCCGTACACGGTATATAACTAGTAAATTGCACGTATCCTGCACGTGAGACTCAGATAATAGAAGTTTGACATATCATCACTATAAAGTATGGGTGTATATTTGGTTCTTGTACTTTGTATATCCTGTAGAAGTCAACGATTATTAGCTATCTAAAACATGAAATTTTTGGTAACATGTCCTAGAGAAACGAGGGAGAAGATTTTAGAATGATGGAGAAGTGTGTTTTGAGTTTTGTGCATAGCATACATTGTGATGAAGACTATCAATATAATCTACTAGATGCTAGAATGGAAAAGAAGATCCAACAGCTAGAAATGTTGGGAATCGCGATTCTTGATCCAACGATTAATATTCAAAGTTATTCATACACTATATAGTGGTAAGATAAGATAAGATAAGAAATAACTAGTGAGTTGCAAGTGCCTTGCACGTGAGAATCAGATAATAGAAATATGACATATCATTTTTTATATAAAATTACAGTACTCCCTCCAATCCAAAATAGTTGTTTAGATTTTGTCTAGATTTGAATGTATCTAGACATGATTTAGTATTATGTACATCCATATCTTGATAAATTTGAGTCAACCAATTTGGGTCGGGGGAGTGGGTGAAACTCAAAAAATATTTATTATTCCGAGCTTCGTTCATAAAGTATCCTATGTGTTTGGTTCTTGTACTTTTTGTATAATCTAGAAATCAATCTATAGCTACCTAAATAATCCCCATCCATAAAAATGATCCATAAATAAATTCTATTTTATAGGAGTACGTGGGGGCAGGAGGAAACTGCATGCCCTTTCGTCTCCAGAACCGCTAATGCATGCATCTCCCGGTCTTCCTAGTGGTTCCTTTCTTCTCGATCCCATTCCTTTTCTATCACCCAGACCTCTGCAAAACAAAACAAGGCGCTAATCACCGTCCATGGCGATGCTGTTGGACAAGATGTACTACTTCCTGGACCCTGGCAACACCACACTACAGGTGGCGTATACCAACAGAGCGTCGGTGGTGAACGATTACATCGAGAAAATACCATTGGCGGCGTATACCAACAAAGCTACTAGAGGAAACATATGACAAGATTGTTGGCCTCGACGTCGAGTACACCAACGAGCAATCATCGACATAGAAGGCTGCTGTCGTCCAGCTATGTGTGAGCATGGATTGCCTGGTCTACTAGATCTACCAGGCCGACCAGCCATGCTCCAAGCTAGCAGAGTTCCTCGCTGTAACACCCTCAGAATCGGCCCTATGCAAGTTTCAGCGCTTCCCGCTAAACCCGCATAGAAACGATTCAAAGGTGCCCACCAGGCACTTGCGTGCGGGTGGAAAACGAAGTAATATCATTACACAATAGTCCTCGATGGAACCCACAAACATATATATACAACAGCGACTCAAAGAGTCAAGAATACAGATTTACAGTACAAAGATCCAAATCACCTTGAAAACAATACAGCGTCCGAGTACGGACAAGATGCAAATTGAGCTAAGAGCCCTGAAGAATAACCAATGGCGTCCATAACCCTGCCCAGGCCAAGTCGGAAGGGTAACCCTTCTAACGACGTCGATCTCAAAACCTGCTTAACAAAAGGGGTGCCGACAAAGGCAAAGGAAAAAGAGAGCGGTCAGTACTGAGGCCAGTACACGGCGAGACTAGAATTCGGCGGTCCTCGCCTACATAGGTATGGTGGACTGAGCGGCAGCGCGGCTTGCACTAAACAACCTATAGAGACTCGAGATCACTGTCGGCTATCAGAGAGGGATAAGAAAGACCTGTTCGGAACCAACCTGATTCTACCACCAAACATACCCATCCTGGTATTTCCCCCTCGAGACCAAACGAGGAAGTCAACCGAGGAACTCACACAGTTGGCAGTTTTATTTATTCAGTTATCGTTGCAGCAATTACTAGTCAGGTATAGATAGTCATCCTGATATAACAAGCAGTGGGCAGTTTTAGTTAACCATTCCGTTGTAGTTGCAACATTTACTAGTCAGATACGATTAGCATGAGATATCCCAAACCCAGCAGTTGTTCGTACTTTTATTTAGCCATTCCGTTGTAGTGAAGCTGATTACTAGTCATATCGGATACAAGTCAAATTATAACAGTAAACTTTAGTTATAGTTGTCTATGATCGAGAACTGTGGTCCAAGTCGTCCATAACCGCGGACACGGCTTTTCGAAAAGATTTAACCATGCAGGGGTGCACCAAAGTATCCACACGCACTTCGACCCTTTTTGCCAGATCAGTTAACATACACCCATCGGTATGTCGGCGGGGCCTAAGTCATGACGTTTCCTAGACCCAAAGCAAGTACATGGGGGCCACCCCACTAAGCTACCCGCAACGAAGTTGGCCGGCTCCGAAACGGACCCAGGGTTTGCGTCAGTGGTTGTAAACGACTGGGAACCCGAAAGTGTGACTGGGCTTGTCGATACCGCGAAAACACTCCGCAATCCTAAACAGTACAGGTGCTCCACGCACAATCTTAAATAAAGCAGTAAAGCATGGCATAAGTACAGGATAGTAATAAAGCCCCAAACTACTTTGTGGCCCCCGGTACAATACTTTGAAACCAGGTACTAATCGATGGGGGTGCCCACACACCCCACCTGTGGTTAGCGCGCTCGATCTCGGAACAGGTGTCAAGAACTCGGGGTCCTATGGGACACCAGTGAGCGGTTAAAAACCAAATATTGTCTATTACCCACCGGTGCCTCTGCATTTACCTACTTCAATTTTAGTTATTAAACAGTAATTAAAGCCATGATCATCTCCAACAAATAAACATCTGCCAGCATACCAACAACTGTGGTACTCGACAACACGAGATCGCACCTGAGCAAGCAACTACGACTCGCAAGGCCATCTATCTACCAAACACAGGTAATGGGAGGTGTCCAAGGCAATATAGAGGCTGCACGGGATATAACTGGTGCACGGAAACTAAAGCATCGCGACACGGATAGCAGTAGATCAACAGGAGGAAATAAAGACTAAAAATGCAAAATAGGTAGAAGGGGAAGGGATGCTCGCCTGAAAACATTGCCGAAGATTCATCTGAAGATCGGATCGACACTCGCATCAACTCATCAGCCTAATCCGTGAAGAAGCAAAGCACTAGAAGAAACACCGGATGGACTATTTAATACTACGGTAGAAAATCGGGCATGATGCATGTATGATGTATGACATGGCAAAGGTGCGATGCATTTAGGCCATATTAACGGAACCGGGGTCCCGGCAAATATTTAAGTGGTTCAAGTTGTTTAGATACCCCACAATTTAAATGTTGTCTTAACATGGCAAAAGATAGCACCGGTTTGCTACACAAATTTAAATGGGACCAATATAAGACTAGATTTGTCCGCATATGGACCCCATATTTAATTATAAGGTGAATCGGCATAATGCCCCCAAACCACCAAATATGTATGCAAGCATGTCAAATTAAGATGCACGAGTTTATATTATAATTTATAAAATAGGGCTCGGAAAGGGAGTCACACATGGGTTCGGCGATCATGGGTACGGAGGGGTCGGTCTTGATCTTCGGACTCCGAGATCAGGGGTCTTCGGTTTCCGCGAAGGAGTGTTTGGTGATCCGTGAGGGAGTTCTTGGAGTTCGGTATGGAGATCTTATTGGCCCATGTCGGTGATCGTTGAGTAGCGCAAGTTTCACTTGTCAATGCCGGAGCCGAAAGGATCATGGCCGAGAGCAGCAACACCACATCAGTACAGCATGAGGCCGATCTAGGAGAGCCATGCCAACAACGATACATCAGACCACCAAAACACATGCTTAGATCAACATGACAAAAAGAAAAACAAGGACATCTATACACTGTGAGAAGGCCCCTGTCCTGTGTAGACATTGGCTCGAACGCCTTGTGGTCGGGACGTAACAGGAGGTCGGCGAGCTGGTGACGAAGAGGGGCAAGCACGCACGGGAAGAGAGGGCGCGATCCAGGAGGAGGACGTCAGCGGGGAAGCGAGCTCTCGGGAAGGCAGCGGAGGAGGCCCGTCCTGGCCAGAGATCGACAGCCCGCGCTCGCGGGGAAGGGCGAACGACGGCTGCTCGCGACGAGCATGAGGCACTCGACAGCGGAGCAGGAGGACATGGTCGCGTCATGGTGCTGGAGAGGAGACGGCGACGAGGTGAGGTCGACGTGGCCAGGGAGCAACGAGGAGGGGATGGTGGTGGCTGCGCGCAGGGGCGTCGAGACAGAGGCGCCGCAGGTCGAGGCCGGTCGGTGGGCTGGAGGCGGGCCGCGCGGAAGGAGGCGGCGGCCGGCGAGCTCGACAGAGAGGGAGGTCGGCCGACGGCGACAGAAATGCGGCCGGGGCCGGGGGAGAGGAAGGAGAGGAGGGCGCCGTCGAGCGACGGAGCTCGACGTCTGACAGGAAGGAGGCGGCTGCGGCGAGAGGGAGGCGGCGAGGCGCGGCTCTGGCGGGCGGCACGATGGCGGGGCTCGAGCGGCGGCCTCGGTACGCGGGGCGGCTGCAGCGGGGGTTAGAGGGGAACACGGGGTAGGAGAGGGAGATGGTGTGCGGGCGACGCGGACGTTCGTGGGTGGGGCCGAGCGCGGGGAACGGGGAAGGTGGAGGTGGGGAGTTTGGTGGGCGGCAGGTGGGCCTGGCCCGCCTGGGGCTGCACGCCCAGGTGCGCGTACGGCGCGCGGGAGGCGGGAATGGCCAGGCTGGCCAGGGGGAGGGGCGGCCGGCTGTGTGGGTGTGAGTGGTGTGTGTGTGGTGTGTTGGGTGAGGTGGAGGGAAAAAGGGTGGGGTGGTGAGGTGTCGACATGGGATTATAGGGGGTGAGGTGGAGGGCTGGGTAGGATTAGAGTGGGTAGAATATATGGTGGAATAGGTTTTGGGAAAACTGGTTTTTGTACTGGGGATGGCCGACTAGGTCGGATCGGCCCGGTACGGCTGTCCCCTAAAAATAAACTAAATATTTTATTATTTAAACCGGGGCTTTTGAAAACCGTTGGTAGACAAAACAAAATACATCCGGAGACCCAGGTTTTGATTTGAATTAAAGACGGGGTATTTAGAAAACAATAAAAGACTTTTCGAAATAGTTTTAGACAAAACCATGCATGATGATGACGATGCAATGCACAAAAACAACGCGATTTTCTAGTAGCAGTTTTTGCGGGGCGCCATACTCGCCAACCGTAACATTTCCTTTGCAGGTGTCGACATCAGCAACGACGGTATCGGGCTTAGGCATTCTTTAGTGCTAGTGACAAACTTCGTGCACATCCAGAAGAGGTGGAACCATGTCGGCTCCACGAATGAGAAGGATTCTTTGGCTAACTACGCGGTGTCCCTCATAGACATCCATTACAAAGTCATGAAGAAGAAGAAGGATGTGGACCACAAGCAGTGGGGGAACATGCCCCTGATCGAAGAGTAGACCAAGTGTGCAAGCCTCGACGCCTACACAACCTACGAGGTATATAGGAGGGTAGTGAACTTTGAGAGGGGTCAACAAACTCTCAAAATGTTCAACAAAAAAAGAACTAAGGAAGAAGGGCAAGGGCAAGCGCAAGCAGACCAAAGAAGAAGAAGAAGAAGACTCAGAATGGTACACCATGTGACCTACGAGTATATCTTTGCATTTCGGTACATCCTTGCTTGATAGTACTACTACTTGCAGAAGTTAATGCATGTATATACTCTAGGCATGCAAGGGGCAGAGGCAAGAATTAATGCAAGGAATAGCAGTTGTTTATTTTATTCTCACTGTAGAGTGATAGTAGGAGTAGGCATCATAGCACGCCAACATCCCACCCCACACCCACACCAACTCAATGAATGGTCTTGTCAATCAACAGCCATGGCAGATTATAATCATATAGTGGTAGAGACTTTCTTTGAGTAATTCCATTTATACTGCTTAGGGGATTGCTCGAAGGTATGTTGAGTTAGTACAATATAAACATATATATTACTACTACCTGCTATGTACTAGTACTACTACTAGCAAAAACCCACCATCCCTACTACGGAAAGAATATGATTTCTTCCAACCAAACTAGTACTAGGGCAAAAATGGCTATATGTACTTGTCACGAAAATGGATGTACCTAGACATGTTTTAGTGCTAGATACGAGTACATCCAATCCAGTGACAATTAATATGAATCGGAGGGGAGTACTACTACTATCGTACTCGACTATTGTACTACTACTACTACATACTAGTACTCCCCAATGTATGTTGAGAAGTACTCCTACCTCTATTTTGGATTATTAGGCCAGAGAGCTTTTTAAATTGTTAGAAATTATAAGACCTATCTTATTTATTGTCTTAATTCATGTGACTCATTAATTTAGATATCTCTCTTTTCTCTCAATCTCCCAATGCATGTTGTTTCATCTCTCATCATGTCCCCTTTTTTATCTAGCATCTCATGCATGTAAAACTAGTGGTGCATGCATAAATTAATTAGAGTGAATAATTCATCTACTTGGTAGTATTGCAAATTGTCCCTCTGGCCTTCCTAAACAGAGAGCCTTATAATCGTAATCAGCTTACTACTAAGTAGAGTACATCCATCCAACCCATCGGAAGTTAAGACTTCATGAAAATACTCAGGAGAGTATATCCACCGAACTCATCTACCTCTGTTTCAAGGAATAAGGCGCATGTGCACTCTAAAGTAAAGTTTGACCGAATAAATGGAGCATAAAATTTACTTATATTGTCTAAAATTTGTTTCATTAAATTCGTATTGAAACACACTTTCCAACGATGCTAAATTTGTACAGTACCAACATTCTTTATATATATTTAGTGTACATCTTGGTCAAACAAACAACAAGAAAAATAAGGGAGCCTTATTTATTGGGAAGGAGATAGAGTACTACTACTACAAAATCCACCATTCCTGGGATGCAAACGATCTTTTTTCAATTAAACCAATTAACAACAGCTTACATCACCACTAAAACTCGACGCGAAAGAAGAAACGCAGCTCCTTCGACATAGTAGGACTGACCAGGGAATGCAGCAGCGCTGCCGCCAGGTAAGACGTAAGGTCCTCAAACACAACATCGCTCGGCTTAGCGGAGCTCAACGCGTCGAGCTCCACTGTCACGGTGTTGGTCCTCCTCCTGCCGTCCGTCCTGGAGAGTAGCAACGGGCATTCCGCCCACATCCTCACCCAATACACTCGCAAGTCGCACATCACGACCCTAACACAGACCGCAGACACGAGGGGGACCATGCTTACCATGGCAATCGTCAGGACGAACACGGCATCGTCCTGCTCCCTGACGAGGATGAGCCAGCAGGACGCCTCGCCCAGCAGCGGCACCAGCTCCTGGAAAGCTTAGGTGGTGGCATACTGGATCTTGTGCACTTGGATCGAGTGGACCGCTTCTAGGTGGGCAACGAGAACTGGCGGTGGGCAGGAGAAGTCACAGCCGGTCTCCATGCAAGTGCAGGGAGCATACCGGCAAGTGATTTCATGCTCGTGGAGTTCGTAGTAGGGCAGCAAACTACTGCAGCCTTTGTCGGTGCACTCAACTCTAGACGCTGATAGGACGGTGTCCATGGCAGGCTTGTGGGTGAATCTACCGCTAGGGTGCTCGCACTTCTAGTAGGAGGTGATCTTGCGGATGCAGCGGAAGCAGACTAGACGAATATCCATGCACTATAGAAATGGAAGTTCGAAAAATAAAATACTTGCACGGACGAACCGACAAAAGAAAAATCAATGGATTGTGAGGGAGAAATGGAGAGACCTTGTAGACCCGCCGAGGCTTGAGGGGCTGGGAGCAGGAGGAACAGTTGAGAACGATGGCTTCCATCTTCAAAGTGACTGTCCCAAGCATTGCGATTGGGTGGGGGAAATGAGGACTCTTTGATCTGGCCTCGATCCATGCCCTTCTTTTATATACCACCGCTGATAATCAATGAAGCTCTACTTGATCGCGCGTTTCCTTTCTGTACTAGGTTCCTTTTTGTATATTTCGAGGCCTTATTATCAACAAATTAATGGTTTAGTTAGACAAGATTAGTGGCCTCTTTGTATTTGTGCACCATCCTTTTATTAGTAAGTTTCACGTGCCTTGCACGTGAGACTCACATAATAATAAAGTATGACATATCATCACTATATAAAATTATGCTCTGTAATAGGTAAAGCTCGAAAAAATATGAAAGAGCCACATCTACAAAAGGTAACAGTGTATATTTGGTTCTTGTACTTTATATCATGTAGAAATAAACATTTATTAGCTACCTAATACTTGAAAATTTTGGAACCATGGTCTAGAGAAATGACGGTGGTGATTCTAGAATGATCAAGAAGTGTGTTTTCAGGTTTGCACATAGTCATTCTACTAAATACTATCAATAGAATCTTCTAGATCCTAGACTGGAAAAGAAGATCCAACAGTTGGCAATGTTGGGATTTGCGTGTGTTGATCCAATATTGAATATTCAATGTTATGCGTACATTGTATTACGGTAAGATTTGATGCAGCTCCACAGCTAAAAACTAAATGTTCATGTGATGTTCTATGCGATCTTATTCGAGAATAAAAATCAAATATGAGGATTGGGAGATAAATTTTTGGATCATGCTAGATTTTATCTCGTGGAAAAAACATGTCTCACACGATGGGGGTCTGCTTTCTCTCGACCGCTAGGCTTCATATGTAGTAGAACCGCCAGACTAGTACTCTTTGAACTATAATCATGCGCGAAAGCACAACGCGTACTTGATGGGTGCTACGAAGCTTTCTAAGAGGGGACAGGTAGAGAAGAGAGGGAAGAGCAGGTATCTATGATGATTTTCCTTCAAGAGCAGGGAAGAGCAGTGAGGACGTAATTATAGTGATTGTAAGGACGAATAGTGATGAATTTTGTGTGCATAGACATTGCAAGAAGTTGAATTTTGCAAACCTGATGGTTGTTTTTAGATATTCAAATCTTGTGTACCTTAAATGATTCTGGAAACTATAACGCACTCGTCGTGCAAATTTGATATATATTATTTTGGTAGATCGACATGAAGTAGTTCCAATCAGAGAAAATATCTACTAGGCAGATTGAAAATTCATGTTATTACTGGAAAATAGCCCATAAACATGGTCTGCTATGTGCAAATAATGGGGTATTACCATTTTGGCCCTTATTCTTCGTGTACTAACTTAAAAAATAAACATTTTCTATCACTTACAAAATTGAAAACTATTTTTTGTTCGTGAAAGTTGGAAACTACGATTGTAAACATATTCTCCCATACCAACATGCTCTCATCTACTAAATATGGGCACACTATTCGTCTACTACAATGTAGATATAGCCATGACCCTAGCCATTTGATTTGGAAGCTAAGCATCTTCACAACATGGTAGACCATATTACGAAGCAAGGTTTTCGAAAGTAATTAAAACTCATACTTATCACAACTAGTACGCTCAAGAGAATGTGATGCACAAGTTATACATTATTTCGATTTTTCTTTATTTTTCTTGAAAAAATCATAACTAGTTCAAGCTTGTCAGGTGTTGTGTAATTCTTCGAAAGAACTTGATGGTTTCAAACCTCTAATTGTTTTTTATAGATTGACTACTCTAGTACCTTAAAGCGATTTTACGCGAAATTAGAGAGCTAGCAACCTATCATGCAGTCATAGTCAAAATTTGATATGATTTAGATAAATCAACAACAAGTACTTTAAGTGGTTGAAATTAGCTAGAAAGGTCAAAAGTTCATGTAATTGGAGAATTTCCCATAAAACATGGTCCGCTTTTGTGTAGAAATGGAAGGCTAGTAGATAGCTTTATGCAATTTGCCAAGTACTTTGTTAAATAATATACAAATATAAACATTGTTTATCATATCATGCATAGATGCATATTTACCAAATAAGGGCATTATTCCCACAATGTTGTCATTGCCAAATCTGATGTAAAGGTAAATTTGGCTTTGGCATAAAATATAGCAGGGTCTCCACAATGTAGTGGTTCCACATATTTATAACATGGGTCCCACCATCTAGCTAAAACAACACATGAAGTAAATATGGAACTACCCTCACAGTGTAGGGAACTAGTTCCTAAGCCAAAAAGCAAATTTGGCATCGGAGCAACTACTTAACCTGGTTCCCAGTTTTCTCTCATTTGGAACCACCTCCATAGTGTAGGGAACTAGTTCCAAAATACAAAAAGAAAATATGGAACTACTTTTAGCTACACATTGTGGGTGCCCACGTAAGAATGGCCATTTGTTTTGAAACCCAGGCATGTCCGTACATGGTATTCCATATTGCGAATAAATACTCTCAAAAGTTATCCAAACTAAAGCTTGCCATTATTTTGCATGGCAGGTGGGCTCTCGTGCAAGAGGATATCGTGCGCAAGTACTATAGTAGTTTTTTTGTTTGTTCTTATTTTTTAAAACTCACCGGAATTTGTTGGCCAACATGTAAATTCGTTGCAAGTCAAATCTTGCAAACCTCGTAGTGTTTGTGGATATTGTATTGATTAACTTGGGTCCCTTAGAACGATTTAGCGGATCCAACTCAACATGTGAGGGCAGCCCAACATGGCAATTTTTCATTTAATAATGTTTTTATTTTTTCTTTATAATATATAGGCTATTTAGACATCTTAAGGTGGTCCATTCACTGCCCTAGCCACCATTTGGATCTGCCACTTTGTAGGCAAAGCTTAGGAGAGAGCAGCCTATCATACGATCGTAGTTCAAGTTTGACATAATTTTGGTAAAATCGATAAAGGGAGTTAAATGGCAAAATTAGCTAGCTCGTGAATTCATGTAACTTCAGAATTGCCCATAAAATTGTGTGCACTATGTGTGAAAAAAATGGGGTTGTCAAATGGGCCTTATTCCACGTGTGCTTTCTTACCAAAACAGTTACTTGGAAAATTTTAACTGATTTTTCTAGTCATAAAAATTGGAAAACTACAATTGTAATAAACACTGTTTACCATGCCAAGATGCACCAATATATCGAATAAGGGGACCATATCATAAATTACGATGTAAAATATGGTCATACATTGGTTGTTTGGCTTCAAACCATGGTATGTTCCTACATGGTAGGCCACTAGGACATATTGCGAAGGATTTTTTACGGAAGTTACCAAAACTCGCGTTTATCATTCCTCATGGAAACCAAGGTAGTATGTTCCTACTACATGGTTGGCCATATTGCTCCTAGTAACTTTGTGAGTATGTGATGTGGGACATTTACATATAAAGTAGTAATGTGTAAGTATAGTAAACCTATAAAGGTAACTAGTGTATTGTATAAGAAAGTTGTTGTCTATACTATTGGAATTTCTCTAAGGACCAGTCAACATGCTATAAGTAAAATAGTAGGGCGTGTACACCATGTATTTAGGGTTCGTTCGATTCAAAGGATTTGTAAAACATAGGAATAGGAGAAGTGCTGGAATAGAATGACGTGGCACTTATAAAAAAGATGAAAGAGTGCTAGGAGGAACTAGACACTTTTTTATATATAGTAGAAGCGGGTCAGCGTGAGAATTCCAGAAATTCGTACCTAACAGGGATTGAACTCTAGTACGTCCTTGGGATGCGCCAACTGCGACCCAACCACTAGGCTATTACCTCGTTCTCACTTATAATCATATAGAAATGAAAAATGCAGGAATTGGTAAGATAAGGTGTTTGATTGTACCATAGGAAAAATGCAAGAAATTTTATATGGTTTAAGTACATGTCATAGACACATAGGAATTTTTCCAAGAGGTCTCACCTCTTGTTATAAATCCTAAAGGATTGTAGTGTAGGGAAGGAATGCATAGGAGTTTTGTAGGCTTTATTCTTTTGAAACAAACACATTCTATTAAAAAAATTCCTATGGATTGGAATTCTATATAATTCGTTTGGAAATCCTTTGAATCTTATAGATTGTGGTGGAGTCGAGTCAACGAAACCAAGTTCCATATGAGATACTCCTACAACCTAATTAATTAGGCCTTGGATGACACTAGATACATGTTATAACCCAATACTGTGAAGGTAGTAACATGTGAAAGTTTTACTAGTCTAAGTTATTTAGCACTAGAGCAGCCTAAAATATGGGTGGAAGCACAAGGCAAACAGAAGGAAAGTTGGGATGGACCACCAAGGGCCCCAACTTCCGCATTGTTGCGCCTGCATGGTTGTACTCCGTACTCCATGGGAAGGAAGAGGTGGCTGTGATTCGCCAAAAAAAGCGGAAGAGGTGACTGTTGTGATGCTACCAACCTGAACAAGTCCCATCAAATTCATAGATTCATTGATGCATGAGTAGAGAATCCAATGCAGCATTGAAGAGGAAAGAGGGAGGATGATTCTCCTTCATCACGAGCCCCAACTTTCTCTCCACTGATGCACCGACACAATTTTAATCCATTGCATGGAAGCTTACATGGGAAAGAAGAGGTAACTGCTGCGATGCTTCCCTCCTGAACAAGTGCCCGGCGTAGATGCATGAGTGGAGCATACCAGCTAATGATGCACTGAGGAGGAGAGAGGGAGGATGATTCCCCTTCATCCAGGAGCCTTTTCTCTCACGAAAGGCAGCGACGAGACAAAATTTTGAATGGAGGAGCCTTTTTTTTAAACAAGGCAAAAGATTTGTGGTGGAAGGAGCCCTTGCTTGCCTTGCCAGGAGTACGAGATCGACTAGGAACCAAAAGCTGAGTAGTAATAATACAAACAGGATTAATACTTGAGTACTATGATACTAGTACTAGTTTCTATAAGTTCCATTGTTCCATCGAGGAGCAATAGTGGCTAGTACTATAAGTAGAGTAGCTTGTCAGGATCCTTCTTGCTTCCTTGAATGCCTCCTTAAGGCTTGAATACATGTTCGATGATATTCATATCAACTTCCAATGAAGCGGAATACAGCTGAACACATTGAGAGGAAGTCCATGTGCGTGTTCCTTGAACCAGAAGATAGCCATTTCGTGTTCTAAGAGCTCTGCGTCCCTGGAAAATTTTTGCCAGTTCATACCAGTAGTTATCACCACATGCCCATCATTCCCCATGGAAATCACGACTCCAAGATAACCTTTGTACAACTTGTTGGTCACTGATATGTTGCTAATGTATCCATAATTTTTGATGTTCCACGCTTGGTTTTATCTACTTTCTTATGTTTTGTCCACACTTTGGAGTACTTTTCATATGATTTATTGGACTAACATATTAACAAGAGCCATAGTGCCAGTTGCCTGTTTTCTGCTGTTTTTGGTTCTAGAAAGTCAGAAAATGAATATTCTCGGAATTGGACCGGACAAAAGCCAAAGTCGTTATTTTCCCGGAAGATTCACGGAGCCAGAAGGAGAGACGAAGGGGGCCACAGGGTGGCCAAACCACCCCTAGGCACGGGTCCCCCCAGGTCGCACCAGGGCATGGTGTGGCCCCCCTGGCCGGCCATCGACCTTGCCTCTTTTGCCTATATATCTCCCCCGATGCAAAAACCCTAAATCGTCAATCAGAAAGCCACAAAAAGTTCCACAGCGCCACCGCCACCGAAGGGGAGATTCAGGGGACAAAAAGTCTCTGTTCCGGCACCCTGCCGGGATGGGGAAGTGCCCCTGGAGCCATCTCCATCGATCTCCACCACCATCTCCATCACCATTGCTGATTCCCATGATGATGAGGGAGTAGTTCTCTCTCGAGGCTAAGGGTTCTACCGGTAGCTATGTGTTCATCTCTCTCTCTATGCATGATCTTATTGAGATCATGAGCTTGTAATCTATAGATCTACCTTGCTACTCAAGTGCTTTAATAGATCCTGCTCTCCCCATGTGTGTGAAGTTGATAGTGTGCACACCATGGTGGCACTTAGGCTAGAGATTTATACTTGTTATGAGTTATATTTGGAGTTGGATGTCTCTATGAAATTGTGGTGTTTGTTGGAACCATCTAGTGCTCAAGGTGATAGCGTGGGGTTATCTAGATGGGGAAAGCGAACTTTGAGGTGTGCTGTTATAGCCCTACCATGGATTAGAGTGTCCAACCGGAGAGTAGTTCAGAGTAGTATCATGAAGAGAAGATATTTATATGAGAGTGTTCACTAGCAAAAGTATGATCCCTAGGCCTTGTTTCTAAACATTGAAACATCGTTTGCAACTAGATTTGTTACATGTTTACTTGCTTCCATCTTTATTTCAGATTGCCTTTAGTCTCTTCCTACTCGTCAAGCTCTTTTCTGGCACCGTTACCACTTATAATTACCCATACCACTTGTATTTCACTATCTGTTCGCCAAACTGGTGCACCAATACACCTGAAAAGTGTATTGGGTGTGTTGGGGACATAAGAGACTTCTTGTATCTTGATTGCAGGGTTGCTTGAGAGGGATACCTTTGACCACTTCCTCCCTGAGTTCGATAAACCTTGGGTAATCCACTTAAGGGAAACTTGCTGCTGTTCTACAAACCTCTTCACTTGGAGGCCCAACAACTGTCTACAAGAATAGAAGTGCGTAGACATCAAGCTATTTTCTGGTGCCGTTGCCGGGGAGGAAAGGTAAAAGGTACTCAAATCCTCTGGCTACTAAGATATCTTCTAGTACTGTTGCTGGTGTGTGAGTGCTCGAAGTTATTTCCTTTAGATTATGCAAATTATATCTTTTTGTTTCTTGTTTTTATTTTCACTAGTTAGGCTTAATGGAAAACAACAACAAAATTAGAGAGATTTTTATTATTTTTCCTAAGATAGAACATGAATGGTCTGAAAAGAAAATTAAAAAACCCATGGAACTTTCTTTGCATGCTAATAGCAATGTTATTAGTATGAATCTTTTGAACACCTTTATTAATAATGCTATGGAAACGTCTAAGCTTGGGGAAGTTAGTTTTTATGAAAATGATCTTTTTAGTTCCCCAGCTTTAAAGAAGAAAATTTGCTCTAATGATACTTTATCTCCCATATGTGGTAATTCTAATGATACTTGTGATATTTTAAATCCACATACTGAAAACATCCCTTTTAAAATGCCTATAAAAATTGTTGAACGTGTTATAATTTACTCTTTATCTCTCATATGTGGTAATTCTAATGATACTTTATCTCCCATATGTGGAACTGTCCATCCTAGTTATCATTTACTCTTTATACATGAATTACGCGAGTTGTTCAAGTGTGCAGGTATTTCAATGAACCAAGTTAAGAGAAAGCTATTCCCTTTTTCACTTAAGGGCAAAGCAAGGGAGTGGTATGAGCTACTAGATGATCCTCATAATTTGGATTGGAAGGAACTTGAATCTCTCTTTTACTTTAAATTTTATCGTCCTCATGAAATTCATAAAGATAGGAATTACATTTATAATTTTCATCCTCATGATGGAGAATGTATTGCCCAAGCATGGGGGAGATTGAAGTCACTAATGCTCAAATGTCCCATTCATGAGCTCCCTAGTAATATTATTATTAATAACTTTTATGCAAGGCTTTCAGGACATTACAACGACTATCTAGATACTTGTTTAGAGGGATCCTTCACAAGTAAGGAGGTCAAAGCTAAGTGGGATCTTCTTGAAACAATTCAAAGCAATACCGAAGATTGGGATAACGACAAAGGTAAAGAACCAGGTATAAACTATGAGTATGATTGCATTAAATCTTTCGCTGAAACTATTGATTTTCAAGATCTTAGTGCTAAATATGGTCTTGATCCTGAAATTCTTGTTGATTGTTGTAGAGCCTTTGCTTCTCATATTAATGCTCCTAAAGAAAAATGGGACATGTATCATGAGCCTTTTAAAGACACTTGCATGGAAAATGAAATTGTTATTAATGATAGCAATAAACATGCTCAAACCTCTGAAAGTACTACTTCTTATAAGCATGTTAATTTTTGTGGAATACATAGATCTTGTGAGAATAATGAAATTGAAGAAGAATATTTATCACCCACAGGAATAAAAAAACTAGAATGTGGTATAGGGCTCTAAATGATCTTGGTAAAAAGTGTGTGCCCTCTATCCTTTTATTTGTGAACTTTGCTTTGAAGTGGGTCATTTCAATTTTCAATGCTCCAGCCATAATAATATCCCTTCTAATCCAATGAGTACTCCAATTTTGTATTGTGATGATATGATCACTCCTAATTAGCATGATGAACTTACATTATTTTTGGGGTGTGAAGAGTTATCAAGAAAAACTTCTTTGGTAGATATGAGTGCTTTTGGTATGAATAGCGTCTTGCATGATTGTCATCTTTATTGTGTTGATAATTGCCACGCAAATACTTACATACAAAATATTATAAAAGATGAGATTTTACCGAAATATGATAGGACTAATATGTGTTTTGATCTTATTAATGAAAATAAGGAATCCTCCAAAGTTTCTTCTATTGTCTCTAACAATAAACCAGGGTATATGGAGGAGCTTCCTTTCAAGCCTCTCCCTCCTAAAGAGAAGAAGAAAAAGACGAAAAGGAGGAGTAAAAAGAGAGAGGAAACGGTATTTTCCCCTAAGCATGTTGCTCCTATTATAGTTTTTTGAGTCTGAACTCGATGATGTTCCTATGCCTATTACCTATAGTAGTGATCATGATTGGGAAAAGCACACTACTTTTGATATTGAAAATCTCTTCGGTACCAATTCTGAAAATGATGATATTAATAATTGTTGTACTATTAGTGCTACCCATGTTTCTTCCAATGATGATATTTTTACAAATGAACACACTTTGGAAGATAATTATTCTATTGCTTATGATGATACTACACCTCTAATATATGATGATTACAATAATGAATATGATATTTTCAGTCCACCTACTATTGAGGAGAAAATTAATTATGATTACAGTATGCCTCTTATATTTGATGATTATGGTGATGAAAATAATAATCATAGCTATTTTGTTGAATTTTCTCCCACTACAATTAATAAGAATGACAATGTTTATGTGGGGAGTATTAATTCTTTTATGCATGTGGCTCATGATAACAATGTTTGTTGTGATAGTTATATTGTTAATTTTATTTATGATGCTACTGAAAGTTATGATGAGAGAGGGAAACATGGTTTTATGTATCTCAACAATATTAAGTTTCCCCTCTTTATGTTGAAAGTCTTGAAGTTGCACTTGTTTTGCTTTACTATGCTTGTTGCTTTGTGCTTTCATGACTTGTTTCTTTACAAGATTCCTATGCATAGGAAGTGGGTTAGACTTAAATGTGCTTTGAATTTGCTTCTTGATGCTCTCTTTTACTTCAATTCATATTTCAAATGTGAGCATCTTCTCAAACTATCATGCCTAACTTAAATGCGTTAAAAAAAGTACTTATTGGGAAATAACCCAAAAGTTTTAGATGAGTCTTGGAAGTTATTACTTCAGTAATAACCGCTCCTTCTCCTTTTTATTTGCTTTTTGTGCCAAGAGTAACCTATAATGAGAGAGAAGTAATGATTGGGAAAGTTGCTGTCCTGAAACAGATTTTTGTGCTTCTCCGTAACAATTCATGTAAAATCTCTGTACGTCCTTTTGAGGCGTGAATTTTTATGCTTCTGCCCTAGGTTGTTATCTAACATTCGTTAGTTCAGCACTTTTTGATTTGAGCAACAGAAGGTCTTTGGAAAAATTCATCTTTACCTACTGGTCTGTTTTGATAGATTTTTGCCATTCTCTGCATTTGCTTCTTGTTGGTTCCTTTTTGAGTTCTTTTGGGAAATTGAGCTTTTTGAGGGAAGTGCTACAGTAGCTAGTGTTTTAATGGAAGTTTTATCGGTGTTGGAACTGAACCTAAAGACCTATTATCTTGAGTGCACTAATGTTGCTACTAAAGATTGTGTGAAGTTTTGTATGAAGGAAAAATTTCAGGTGTATGGAACGAATAAGTAATGAGATGAAGAATGGACTAAAGTTCAAGCTTGGGGATGTCACGCATGTCACCCCAATAAATATCCAAGAAGTACAAGCGTCAAAGCTTGGGGATGCCCAAGGCATCCCCCTCTTCATTAATAAAAATCCCAGGTTTCTTCCAAACGCTTCATTTTTATTGTTTTATGCACAGTTGTGTTGTTCTTGGAGCATCATGTTTTTCGTTTTCATTTTGGTTTTTTGTTTGCTTTGTTTTCTTAGTTTGCTGGTTGGACCCCCTCTTTCATACATTGGTTTTCAAATAGTTTGGTTTGGATTGGAAAAAGAGTAGGAAAGTTCATGCCTAAGTGGTAAAGAGAGCTTGTTTTTGGCTGTGGCCTATGCTTTGTCATGCCATGCTTGATATTGTTTTGGCTTTATGCTTAGTATTCTTTGTTGTAGCAGGACTTGTTATAAACAATTGAGATTGCTTAATGTGCCTTTGAAGAATCATGCGTTGTTTTCGCATATTAAAGCATAGTATAGTGGTATTCTCCTTTGATGCTTTATTTGGGTTGACTTGGCACATGCTCACACCATGTATGACTATCCCAAGTCACCATAAGCCTTTATGATCCTTTAGTTTTCAACTTGTAGTATCACTTTATGCTTTGATCAATGATGTTTTGTTGCTCTGCATGATTATGGCCATTATTGCTCTCTTAGTTGGTCGCTCCCAGTCTTTTGCTAGCCTCCATAACCATGTATGAGTTCCACTCATGCATCGAACTCCTAAAACCAAGTTATTCCAAAGAGTCCACCATACCTACCTACCAGCATATGCTATTCCAAGTATATTCATGTTTTATCTACCTTCCGAATTAAACTTGTTATGAGGAAACTAGTGATTAAAGCTCTCATGAACTTGATGGCACACTTTACTTTTCTTTCCCTTAATAAACTTGAACCATTGTGTCGTCTATGCTGTATATGCTTGCACTTATTTGTTGGGGATTAGTAGAACCATGCTGTCATGGGGAACGCTTTCGACATTGCACTTGTACTTTGTACCTAGTTGATATCATGCTCTTTTGTCTATGGATGTCGTTGGTGTGAAATGAAAGGGGAGCTTGTAAGTCCACGGAGTTATGTATATGTGTTAGAGAAACGCCTGGGCCGCTGGTCTAATCCATGCTGTCATGGTGTAAACCTGCAGCGTAACCATAATGAGCTGTCTATGAAGCATTCTTCTTATAAAAAAAGAGTCAGATATTGAGAAAAAAGAGAAAAAGGAAAAAAAGAGATTATGAAAAGAGGAAAGAGAGAAAAAAGCACCATATTCCCATGGTAAAAAAGAAGATTGTTGAGATGCTCGTTGCCTCTTGCCTTGTCATTTTGATATGGGGACTCTTCCGTATCATCGGGCAAGGGGTACCCCGTTGGCGGTTCTCTATGATACACATGTACTTACGATGACAAGAACTTACCGGTGACTAAACTTGAGTAGCATGAGGAGCGGCCCTCGTATTCAAGGGACATGAGATTTCCAACTTATACTTCGTCAAGGATATACACCATAGTTTGTTCACTTTAACCTTAATCACTTCAACATGCTTATGATAGGGGCAATGAGAGCTGAAAGCTAAAAAGTACCATAATTTTTGGAAGATCTTTACGAGACTTGAATCCCTACTTCCTTCTATGAAGGCCTTTCTTTTACTTTTATGTTGAGTCTCCACCTTCTATCTTTATGCACCTACTTTGAGAGCATAGTGGCCATTCTTAGTTCTATGTGCATTGTCCCAAGACTTGTTGATTGATGCATAGCTTTGATATTGCTTGTTTTAAACTACTTATATCTAGTCACTCTTATGAACTTTGAAGGTGTCCTATGCTTTTATGTTTGCTACTCTATGAGGGACAAGCTGGATGCTACTATGCTATGTTTTCTTTATGTGAAACAAACAAACGTCTTGCAAATCATTGCTATTCATGAATCTTTTGTTTATGCCTTTTCATGTTGCAACATAGTTTCTTTGCCTTATTGTTAGAACTTTGTATTTCATGTTATGATTGAAGTACTATGATCCCAGATTTGAATGTTTTACAAATACTTTGATCAAGTTTATGATGGTGCATGTCACCTCAAAAATTATTCTTTCTTTTTATCACTTACCTACTCCAGGACGAGCAGGAGTTAAGCTTGGGGATGTTGATACGTTGCTAACGTATCCATAATTTTTTATGTTACATCCTTGGTTTTATCTACTTTCTTATGTTTTGTCCACACTTTGGAGTACTTTTCATATGATTTCTTGGACTAACCTATTAACAAGAGCCACAGTGCCAGTTGCCTGTTTTCTGCCGTTTTTGGTTCTAGAAAGTCAGAAAATGAATATTCTCGAAAGTGGACCGGACAAAAGCCAAAGTCGTTATTTTCCTGAAAGATTCACGGAGCCAGAAGGAGAGACGAAGGGGGGCCACAGGGTGGCCAAACCACCCCTAGGCATGGGTCACCCTGGGCCGCACCAGGGCATGGTGTGGGCCCCCTGGCCGGCCACCGACCTTGCCTCTTTTGCCTAGATATCTCCCCCGATGCAAAAACCCTAAATCGTCAATCAGAAAGCCATGAAAAGTTCCACAGCGCCGCCACCACCGAAGGGGCGATTCGGGGAAAAAAGTCTCTATTCCGGCACCCTGCCGGGATGGGGAAGTGCCCCCCGGAGCCATCTCCATCGATCTCCATCACCATTGCTGATTCCCATGATGATGAGGGAGTAGTTCTCTCTCGAGGCTAAGGGTTCTACCAGTAGCTATGAGTTCATATCTCTCTCTATGCATGATCTTATTGAGATCATGAGCTTGTAATCTATAGATCTACCTTGCTACTCAAGTGCTTTAATAGATCTCTGCTCTCCCCATGTAGGTGAAGTTGACAGTGTGCACACCATGGTCGCACTTAGGCTAGAGATTTCAAATACTTGTTATGAGTTATATTTGGAGTTGGATGTCTCTATTAAATTTTTGTGTTTGTTGGAACCATCTAGTGCTCAAGGTGATAGTGTGGGGTTATCTAGATGCGGAAAGTGAACTTTGAGGTGTGCTGTTATAGCCCTACCATGGATTAGAGTGTCCAACCGGAGAGTAGTTCAGAGTAGTATCATGAAGAGAAGATATTTATATGAGAGTGTTCACTAGCGAAAGTATGATCACTAGGCCTTGTTTCTAAACATTGAAACACCGTTTGAAACTAGATCTGTTACATGTTTGCTTGCTTCCATCTTTATTTCAGATTGCCTTTAGTCTCTTCCTACTCGTCAAGCTCTTTTCTGGCACCGTTACCACTTATAATTACCCATACCACTTGTATTTCACTATCTCTTTGCCGAACTAGTGCACCTATTGTCGTCGGATTGATGAAAAGTACGCCATGAGGGGGTCCTCGAGGCGTGCGGAAGAGAGGGGTGTGAGACGTACGGTGTTCCGGGACGGTGAGCGCACAAGTTTACCTAGGTTCGAATCCGCCGGCTTTGGATGGATCCTAGTCCTGCTAGCTATCCAGTAATACGGCAGAGCCGGAATATGGGTTACAAGGGGTTCTCCTGTGCGAGTTGAGATTGTAGACTATTGTGTTGCCCTAAAGGCTCTCCCTAGGATGGATTATATAGATATCCGGCCTAGGGTTTACAGGAGAGATCTATTCGGCTACGACTAAGAGTCAGTTACAGAGTACATCTTGAACTACAAGTAACACTATGGGCCTATGTCGGTAAGTCTTCTGGGCCTTCCCGTAGATGGATTGGACTCAGTCTCTTCTCCCTAACTGGGCTGCCCGTGAAGCAAAGCTCTAACCTGAAGTGGGCCACCCTGGTCAGTGAGGAACTGTGAGGATACCCGGAAAGTATATCCCCAACAACAGCCCCCGGAAGTCTCCAAGATCCAAAGTCAGATTCATCATCATCTAGCTTGATCTTCGGCTTGCAGAATCTTGAAGGGTTCCTAAAACTTCAAAACAAAAGATACGATCCGGGTCTCAAAAATAAGTCGGACCGACCAGTACGTTATTCGGATTTCCAGCTTGATATTCAAACTAAGCCGGATCTTGGTCTCTGACGTCATCTGACACTGGTCATGGTCAAGTCACGTCACTGACAGACACCTCATGTCAGCATGACCGTTGGTGGGCCCGCCGTTTGCGGAACCGATGCGCTATTTCAATGCACGCGTGGAGATCGAGGCGGCGTAATCATCACGTGGGGGCTTCCCAGTTCTTTCCACGATGCGTGGTGTGTGTACTGTGTCATTTGCACGAATCTTGGCGCGGTTCAGTGGTTATAAGGGGTGAGGATTCCCTCTTCTCATCTTCTTCACCTATTCCCGTGCCATTTCCTTCTCCTCCACTTCTCCCACGCGCATAGAGCTCCCTTGCCTCTAGAAATTCCCAGCGCCGCCCAACCAAGGTCAAAGGCACACCAGGAAAATGGCTTCCACTTCAACTTCCAGCGTAGCAGTGACGGCAACGACGGCAGCGGCGGCGAAAAAGGAGAGCAATCGCGGGGTCTGGATCCCATGCATCCTCGACAACGAGAAGCTCCGTGGCGTCGAAGAAGAAGGGCTCCTCCGCGCCGGCGATTGGCGGAGCGGCTTCGGCGAAGCCGTTCCCAACCAACCCACCTCGATAGAGGTTTCTCCTTTCCTCCCTCAGATTTCTTTTCTGAGGTGATAGATCATTACGGTGTTCAACTTCATCATCTCCCCCGGAATTCCATCTTAGAGATGAGCGCCTATGCGGCTTTGTGTGAGGGGTATATCGGCTTTAGGCCGAGTCTCACTCTCTTCCAGTTCTATTTCCATGTCCGGAGAAACTCCATCACCGCCGGTAATCCTTACATTACCGGTACAATTAGTCTTTCAGTTAGGCGTGAGCGCGTCTATCCTCGGATTTTAGCTAGTGAGTCGGTCAAACAATGGCCGGCTACCTTTTTCTATCACAAGGATATTCCCGCTCCTAGCAAAGCTAGTGCTTTGCCGGCTTTCGTCAATGGAGCTGCCACGCCTCAACTATCTTGGGACGAGGCCGCTCCGGCTCTAAGTGACGATCTGCTTCTCGCCAAGAGGCGGATTGAATATCTGATGAAGCACAAGGGCCTGAGAGGGTCCGACTTGGTCCAGAGCTGGGTGGCATGCCGGATCCAGCCTCTCTAGCACCACAGTGACCGACTGATGCATTCCATCACAGCGTCGAAAAAGGACTACCTCCGCATCAGCTCCAAGGCCTTAAAGCCACAAGATTACATAAGCTAGATCAAATGGCTGATAAAGGAGCGGATCGAGAGAAAGATCTCGGATTTGTCCCTGGACATGCATACAGCGGAAGACCCTGTAGTGCTGGTAAGCTTTAGCAGTAAACCCTTTTCGTGTGTTTCACCTTTAAGTTATTTTCACAACACTGAGATATTATCTTCTTTTCAGCTTGCCGACCTCCCCGAGTCGGAGTTAGCTCCTACGAGGGATATCCTCCCGAGTTTTCTCAGGAGGAGGAATTGGTCCCACTGCCGGACGTTGTGCCCAGGAAGCGCAAAGCTCTGACAGTGGCCATGGGCACAAAGGAAGTGCCAGTTGTGAAGAGGTAACTTTCCACACAACTTCCGCCTTTGTACTTTACTCATGATTTCTTCCGAGATATAATTTTCTTCATTCGATTACATTCTCAGAGCTAAGCAGCTCATCAAGGGCAAGGGGAAGGGGACTATCTCGAAGCCCCTGCGTCAGACGAAGCTAACTATGGCTTCTCCTGCCGTGGCTCCTCCGACTCCTTCCCCTCAACCTTCTGCAGTGCCGGTGATTACTCCATCCCCGGTTGTCGCAGAAGATCCGGCTCCCTCAATAGGGCCAGCGACCCTTGAGTCACAGACTGACGTCACCATGGGTGACTCAGGACCCGATAAGGGTGAACCCTCTTTGGGTAATGATCCCTCAGCAGAAACCTTCGCCGAAAATCTCTTGAACAATCTGGGACTTGCCAAATTTGTCTTATCTCGGAAATCTGCGGAGGAAATCCAGTGGCTGGCCCGACAATGCCTAGAAAGCCGAAATCTTTCTGTCGAAGAAGAAGCACAACAAGTGGAGAACATCAAGTACTCTGATCTTCTCGAACAAGTCTGCCTTTGCGACGAGGGTTTAAGAGCTGGTGTGCTTCCACCACCTCCGGTTATTCCACTCACCCTCGCTGAGAAGGTTACTACTGAGGTGAACATGTTCCTAAGCAAACTCACACATGGACATCATGCAAGTCGGAATTCCAACTCATGTTTTTCATTTATTGTATTTTATATCATATCCTCTATCCCCCAAGCATGAAGTTGGATAAACAATCCGAATTTATGCTTCCTTACGATGCCAAAGAATGAACTAGTGTAGCCCCCAAGGCTCGTGCTGATATTAGCTACAATATTAGCCCGAGTCTTTAGTAGACTTCTGACTCTAGGTATTCTGACTTACAGAAAGTTAATTCATATAACCAGGAATTGTTGAAGAATATCTGCAACAAGCGGAGAGAGATCAAAGCTCTCCGACTTGAAAATGCTGAGCTAAAAGTTTCCAAGGATGAGGCCAAATGTAAACTTTCCGAGACTCAAACCTTGTCTTGTATTTTCATAACCAATATTTTTTGCTGAACTGTTGTTCTTTTTGACTTACAGCACAACAGTCCTGTGCATGATCGAAGAGGCCGAGAATCTGAAGACCCTAGTGGTGGAAAACAAGGATCTCCACCGAGAGCTAGACCAGCTTAAGGCGGATCATGAGAAGAGCATTGCTCAAGTTCTCGAATCCTCCTCCATGGCCACCGTGGAGTGTGATTGCAAGATTGCAATCCATGAGAAGAAAATCTTGGATCTCAACGACAAGTTATTTAGAGAGAAGGACCTTTCCGAGGGGCTCCGAGCTGAACTCCGGAGTCTTCGTGAGGAGAAAACCAAAGTTGATGACGTCATCTTTGGTATGTTTCCATCTTTCTAACTTGTCTACATTCTTCGACTCTTTCGATGTCGGATTTATTTAACTGTTTTGCGTTATATGCATAGGTCCTCTGAACTTGACGGACTCCACCTCTGCCGAGCCTCGCACCCACCGTCTTACCCAAGTTGGTGATTTGCTTCATGACTTCCGCCAATCCATCGAGGATATTGGCGAAGCTCTCATGGTTCCGACAATGCATAGCATGTCCGACTTTCAGGTGCGAGACAAGGCAAAGGAGATGCCGCAGCTTGTCCAGGACTGGAATAAGTCCTACGCGCGATCCGCAGCACAGAACGCTCTCACAATGGTCATGAGCCACCATGGAAGCATGGAAATCTGGCAAGTGACCAGAGGGTACTCTACTGTGGATGAAGACGTCCAACAGCAAGATATCAAAGCCATCATGGACTCCCGCGCCGGATATGGGTGCCACGTAGCTGACTTGACCAGCTACGACACTCCCTTCTTCAACCGCGTGGACACGCCGCCTCCTCCGCTGAAAGAAACAGCCGAAGTTTCCGATGATGAACAAACCATATCGGATTTGGACATATCGGATCGTTATCAGGGCGCAGCTGATGTGTCCAGCAAGCCGGCAGCTCCTACCTCTCCTCCTGCATCATAAGTTATCAAGAAAAAACAGATGTGTTATTCCGAAAACATTATGGGTCTGTAAATATGTAGTATGATACTTTTGATATTGCTAAGTTTTTATCTATTCATCACTTTTGGCTTAAATTTTTTGTGTGCCTGAAATGTTTACATAAGCACTTATACTTTTTTGTCTACACTTATCATTTATATGGCTTTCCGCCTCGTCCCTTTCGTGAGCTGGCTAAACTTTCAGCATGGAAACTTTGCCGAGCAACGGAGCTCAATTGCTAAACCAGTTTAAATTCGGAAACAAAGCCAGCTTCCAATACCAACAATTCACTACTCGGAAAATACCCGCTCCGGCAATCAGACAAATAACCAAAGTATAGACTAGGAAATTTAGAGTTATACCCTAAGGTAGCATTTTTAGAATCGGAAATCTAAACTAGAACAAACATGAGCATAAAGTACTTTCAAGTATTCTAGGATTTTCGACTATGACATGATCATTCGGAAATAAGATGGTAAAAACTTCTCAGAAAAAATTGAGGCAACCAAAACTTTTATTTCTCTCGGAACATGTACACATATATGATTACAAAGAAGGATAAACTAAGAATAAAAGGGATGTAGCTGAGAAATATTCCATGGTCTGTCTAACTCATCCAGATTTGTACTTCCTCCAGCTCTCTTTCTCTTCTTAGTAGCCGGTCTTTCTTTGACTGGCCTCATATAAGTTAAGTAGTACGAACCATAGTGTAATACTCGACTAACCAAGAAGGGCCCTTCCCACACTGGGGAAAGTTTGTGCTTTCTTTGTTGCACCAGCCGGAGAACCTGTAACATCCCAAAACTCTAATCCAAGTGATCAAGATCCAAATCATTAAATTTAGAGTTAACAAAAAACTTTTCCAATTGAGAACCAACCTGTGGTTGGATGGTTAGGAGGGCAGTGGTACCCCCAGCCCACCAGAGTTCAAACCCCAGGTTCGACGCTTTGGTGTCTCATAAAGGTGGAATATTCTTTCAGTGGGAGGCGACGTTCCCGTCGATAGCGATCCGCCTGCGGTGACTTCGTCAATCTCAAGACCAGCTGGCTCAGAGTCTCGGAGGTGCTCATAGGGGTAGGGTCTGCGTGCGTGTGTTCATAGGGGTGAGTGTATGTACGCATTGTGAGCGTCTGCGTTTGTACTGTGTTTCTCAAAAAAAAAAACTTTTCCAATTAAAATTATTAAAGCATTCATATGTGTGTGCATTTAAATAGGAGTTGTTTTGAATTGCCTTGATTAAGTGATCCATTGCTTGTAAAATGATTCTTAGGTGAAATAAACCTCATCTAGATCATTCCCAAACAAATCCCAAAGAAAAAAAAATCAAAATGAATAAAAGAAAGAAATGGTCATTTGTGCCATTTTAACTACCATGCCTACTTTGGCCATTCCTAGGAATCAATTCTTAACAGAAACAAATATGGATCTTTGCACCCCTTGCTAGTACATTTAATGATGTACCAAGGCCCACTTTGTGATCTACCAAAAACTTGTAAACACTAATTTTAAATGGTATTTGAAAATTGAATGTAGTTCATATGAGAAGATCCCACTTATTCAAAAACCACTCAAAGGAGTTCCATTTCCAAATCCCAAGCAACCATAGATGCTCAAGCATGTGATCAATAACTCCACCAAAATTCAACTAAAAATTCAAATATTTTTCTCTTGCGGCCATTGTGTCGAACACCTTGCAGACAGAATCAAACTGGCCTAACTTATACTGTTTTTGATCGATTTTTGTCAAACCATTTGAACCCTAGTAAATGCCCTTGTCTCCCCCAGACCCAACCCAGCCATCAAGAAGCTACCCCATAGCCGTTTGAAGCAGTGTCGCGCCACCTGAGCACCATGCTCGCCGGTCGAGCGAGGATAGCTCGCAGCCGACCATCTCTCTCTCTCTCTCTCTCGCCATGTCTAGGAGCTAGACCAGACCATACCACCGCCCTCTGTCCCCTCCCCCCCGCAGAGCCAAGCCATGGACCACTCGTAGAGCGCCGCGCCCAGACCGTCTGCACCATGTCGAGCACGCGCGAGAGCGCCGCGCCCGGCAAGCGTGCACAAGCCACGCCTCGACCGCAGCCCGCGCTCACCGCGTCGCCACGACCTAGGGAACCGCCCGGACATGCCCGTTCGCCGCCGCTTGGACCGCAGCCCCCATGCACCGCGTCAAACACCGCCTCTGCTGCGCAGAGCACCAGCTTCCCCCGACCAAACGCCACCACCCCTAACCGCGCATCTAAGCCGTACAACACCGATAGGAGGCAGGCCACTGTCCCCTACCTCCAGCCATGCCGCTAGAACGCTGTGCAGCCCTCGTCGGAGTCGCTAGCCCATCCCGTTCGGTCGCCTCGTCGAGCTATAAATAGAGGCCACCCCAGCACAAACTCCTCACACCATCTCACTCACCTCTCTCCACTGATCCTTCCACCCCATCCTCGGAGCAAGGTGGACCACCGTTCACCAGAATTTAGCCGGAGCTTGCCGCAGCAGAGGAGGAGAGGCGCCGTCGATTTCGTCTACCCCAGGAGCTACCGCGACCTCGCCTGAGCTCGTCGTCGTCCACCAGTACGTTTGCCCGCATCGCCACAGTAGTTGGAGCCCTGGTATGCCCCCATTGCACCCCCACCGAGCCGCTAGGGTTAGCCCTCGCCGGCGACCTGTTCGCCGGGGACGACGATCATCAGCCGTAGATCTTCCTTTTAATCTAACGGTCCACGTTGCCCCATACCGCTTCACGTTTAAAGAGTCACTGACCTGTGGACCCCCCTGGCATCTGTTCCCGCGCCGGGGAGCACCACTGGGCCGACCCATTTTAGTTCCCGCGCTAGCCCAGCAATTCAAACTTAGATTTTTCTAATTAGGTTTGAACTTACTTCTGTTCCCTAGTTTAAAAATCATTTCAGAGAGATTTACAAATCCAAATGGAGTGATTCCAATTGTGTTGGAAAGCTTCTGAAAAGATCTACCCAAGCCCGTTGGATTTAATTCAATTAGAGTTAGAGATCTCTCCTAGTAAAATTAACAAGACAGAAGCTTTTGCACCTTCAAACATTTTTTAAAAATCAACCATGATAGCTTTTGAGTTGATTCCAACTCTCGAAAATCACATTTAAACATAACTATCTGAATATGTAATAATATTAAGGTTTACATGCAGTGACTTTGGACTAGTACCAAAATAATGCTATATAGGCATTTCTAGTCACTTTCAATCATTAAATAATGGACTTAAACCAAAGTAAATATGAACCAACCCTTAAATCACATTCCCATATGTTAGAATATGTGGTGATGACATGTGTCCATATGATCCCATATTCTAAGTGGAGAATATGAAATCTTAGATATTTTCAATGAGTAGAAATTACTTTTCCTAAATAAAAAGAATGAAACTAGTTTATAAAACCTTGTGATGCTTGTGATGATATTAGATCATCAAATGTGTGCCTTAAAATGCTAAGTAGCCTAGTTAAGTATTGTTTGGTGATTGTGTCCTCCGTATGTATTTATAGACGATAGTACCGATGTAGCATCCCAATTGTCTAACAATTGCAATGCTACTAGCCTAGTCTATATAAATGCTACTTCCCATATATAATTGTTGCATCATAATTATATCATGCTCATGTCATCATGCCACCTTGCATTTGAGCATCATATAAAACCCTTTTTGTTTTGGTTCTTCTCTCATATGCATTATTAATTGTATTTGCCTCTTGATATTGTATTTGGTTATTGATATATTGTGTAAATGCCCAAGTTGAGTTGGGGGCATATCTTTTATTCAACTCCATCACCTTTCCTTGTCACCACATCATTCCACCATTCCACCATATATGAGCATTGCAACTATTTGGTTTTACCTCTAGCTCATGTGGGTTGGGATGGATCCAATTCTATTTCCACATGTTCTCATATTAGCATCATGTTGTTTTCACATTAGTGATATGTGGAGCCACCTTTGCATGCCTTGTGAGTGGAACCTCTTTCTAGCTCCCATATGGGTTGTTTTGGGGTTATTCTAATGTTGGGATATTTTTGGGCTTACTAAATACCTAGTGGCACATACACACTAGCAAGTCCCATTTTTATTCAAATATGGTCATCTCCATCTACTCCACATGGGGCATCCTTTTAATTCTTTTAGCTTGGCTTTATTCCATAGTTGGGAATGCATAGGCACAAATGCCCTGATTATTTATTCTGTTTTCACAAGATTAAAACATGGCATTTAATGTTTTTGCATGGGCCATGCAAAGCACCACCATTCTTTCTCCTTTGGTTTTTCTTTGGTTTTTAAAGTGGATCCTTTCTTTTGTGAGCTTCCCTTTCTCTCTTATTCAAAACCTCCTCATCTTGATCTTGTCTCTCCTTGCCATGTGCACCTAAAACCCTAGACACACCTCCCATCTTGTCCACCACCTTTTCTTGCTTGCGATTGTTTTGATCATGTTAAACCCTATCTCTCCCTATCCATCACCACATCCTCCAACCTTTGCTTGATATTATTGGCATGTGGAGAAAAACCCTAAACACCCTAACCACTCACAAACTCTAGGCCTCATCTCTTTCTCTCTAACCCGATCCACCAAACCCTTTTTGACCACCCCCCTTACCTTGCCGAGCTACCCTCCCCCTCTCCCTCTCGCTTGGCTTCCCCCCTCTCTCCCTACCAGGCAGGCCCCACCACGTCACACCCTCATCTGCCCCCACTTCTTTCTTTGGCTTCAAGACAAGGAGAAGAAGGAGGGAGAGAAGACCTAGCCCGATCACCCCTTCCTCACCTTTTTGCAAAACCACCACCACCCCATGTGCTTCCCTTTTCCCTCTCTACCGCCTCACCCCACCCAGATCCCATCCAGGAGGCGCCCAAGCCCCTCACCCCTTCTCCTTCTTCCTCCCTAGCCGCCATGGCCATCTCCTCCTCCTAAACCCTAGCCACGACTTCCTCTGTCCTTCGTTGTTCCGGTGGACGTCAAGCCGATCTAGGAGTACCAGTATCTTCCCCTGCCTCTTCACCGTCGCCCTGGACCTGCAGCCGTGCCTGGACCTCGCCGGAGCGTCGCCGTCGCCACCATGCCGAGAGGGAGCCGATGAAGCTGTCCACGAGCCCGGCGCCAAATCCCCTCCACCTCCGCACGAACTACCACGCCGGCGACACCACGGTGAGCCCCTGCGCCTCCCAGACACGGCCCCCTTCTTCCTCCTGCGCCGTAGCTCCGCCGCTTTCCGTCGAACGCTCTGCGCGTGCCGCGTACCGTGCGCGGGCGGGCAGCCGCAGCCCCAGATCCCTCTGTCCCTCTGTTCCTCACCCTGCCCCGCGCGCTGTAGCCAACCCCCGTAGTTGCTCCCTGCACGAAAGCTGTAGCCCGATGTCCCCTCTTCGTTTTTCGTTTTTGGGGCGACGCGAATCGTCCAGCGTAAGTGTCGCCATCGTCGTCGGAAGACAGACAGGTCCGCCGCCATCAGAGTCGCGTCCGTCAGAGCGCAGCAGTAGCCGTTGTCGTTTTGCACGTGACCCCCTCCCTTTTTTCCTGCCTAAACCCGCAGCCCTTCTGGCCCACGTGCCAGCTCCTGCGGAAGTTTGGCAGAAAGGCACCTCAACTTTAGGTGTCCCAACCCGCAGTCCCCCAGATCCGCCACGTGTCCGACCCCGGCTGGCGCGTCCGTGCCGTGGCCCCGCCGCCCGAAGGCCCATCAGTCATCCTCTGTGGCTGGGTTTCCCCTCGGTGAGGAAAGCCCCGCGTGGACCCCGTCGACCAACCTGTTGCTGAGTCAGCGCCTGGCCCACTCGTCAGTGACTCGGGCTAGAACAACCTGAGTACAAAAAGTTTCTGTGAGCCTTTTCCAAATAAAAATAATACCAGAAAATGCAAATATGTTGTTAATATCCAGATATTAATATCTTTTATTTGACTTATCCAAATTTGACAAATAATATATGTTTTGAAATCAGAAAAATGTGAGGAATTCAAATATGCTATTCAAAAAAAATTATTTGAGCACTTAAAATTTCGAGTTGATTAAAATTACAAATAAAATACCCTTTTCCTTAATTAATTAATAAGTTTTGTTTTATAACTACAAATTTGACAAATAATATGTCTAAATCGATCAGCGCGACCAGCCCGTTCTATCTATGCATTCCATGTTCTGAATTGCAGCATGCATCATATAAATATAAAGTATACAGCAACTTATTTGAGGATAAAAGGTGACTAAAACACCATAAAATGCTTTATTCTTGTATTCCACACCTCACCCATGCCATGCTACATTATTGCCATGCAAATTGTGCATCATTCATCATGGCATGATTGTTTGCTTGTCGCATTTTGTTCATATGCTTGTGCACTTTATTTATGTTGGCCCTTGTTTGTTTGGTTCTTCCTCGAATAGATGCTGAGCAGGGGATATATCAAGAAACCCAAGAGCACTACCCAGATCCTTCTCTCACTTCAACTGAGCTGCCAGGCAAGCACTACCACATGCTTGCATACATATAGTACCTATTGCCTCTATCTTATCTTGCATCATTGAGTCGCGATTGCATTAATCTGAATCCCAAGTACTGCATAGCCTTTACTTTTAAACCCCACCGAAGCTTGTTCCTCCATCCCATGAGCCATTACTACAGGAGTTGTTTGAGCCATGCGGGTCGTAGAACAGCATGTGTAGGGTATGTGAGTGTCTGTTGGACAACGAGGTGCCTAAACAACTTAACCTGAGTAGTAATGGGATAACTAATGAAAGTGGCACCGGTGAGCAATATCCGCTATTTGGTTTTTCATGCTCACTTGTGTCCCGTAGGACCCCGAGTACTTGATTCCTGTTCCTTGAATATTCGCGCTATCCACATCCGGGAGGCTTATGAACCCCCCTGAGCCAGAGAATGATTCATTCTTATTTCTTGGGGCCACAAAGTAGTTTGGGGCTTTATTACTATCCTGTACTTATGCCATGCTTTACTGCTTTATTTACGATTGTGCGAGGAGCACCTGTACTGTTTAGGATCGTGACACGTTTTCGCTGTATCGACAAGCCCAGTCACACTTTCGGGTTCCCAGTCGTGTACAGCCGTCCACACAAACCTTGAGTCCGTCTCGGAGCCGGCCAACTTCGTTGCGGGTAGCTTAATGGGGTGGCCCCCTGAAATATTTCTGAATCCTGTGATCGCTTTGTCGTGAATGCCTCATTGGGTTTTGATTTGGTTTTTCCGAGGTTGATCGAGTGTGTGTTGCTATTTGTGCACCCCTGCAGGGTAAAACTTTCTGAAAGCCGTGTCCGCGGTTATGGACGACTTGGAGCACAGTTTCTCGATCATAGACAAGTATAACTAAAGTACCGCTTTTAATTTGACTAAGTACCTGACTAGTAAATAGTGCAACACTCATGGAATGGATAATAAAACTGCAAACGGATGGGGGGTTATTCGTCCGCTTCCTCGTTGGTAAGCGAGGAGGAGGATGGATCTGTTAATATTACTGTTATAACTGTTGTTATTAATTCACGGACATCCGTCTATCTTTGGTTAGGCGGATGGTTAGCGAGTATCTATAGAATTGTTAGGTATTATCTTTTGCTGCAATTGCGTCACCCCAGGTTGTGTCCCCTTTAGAGGCATAAAGACTTGCTGAGTACCCCTAGGGTCTCACACGATAAATTGTTTGATTCAGATGAACAGGTAAACTCGCAAGATGGATACTGGGTGGAGGAGACGGACGATGTTCGCAACGATCACTCGGTGTAGAGATTCCGGGAACAGGGATCCGTGAGATCTGTCGGCGGGATGTGTTTATTTATGGGGCATCTTATGCCGATTTGCTTCTTATCCGTACTCGGATCTTGTTTGCCGCTTCCGCCTGACACTCTGATGTTTGATGTATGAGGAGATATCCTAAACTATTATATCTATCTAGGATATTTGGATCTTGCCGTATGGCGTTGCAATATTTCTATTTCTTTTAGATGGAATGGCTCTGAGGACTATTGTATGGTGGCTTGCATACATACTCATTTGTGTATGTAGTTGATCCCTTCGCCTGCCGATTACGCCGCTCGTTCTTGTCCCGATGTTTGGAAATGGTTAGGACGGCCGAAAGGTCTACATGTGAGTGGCATTTGGCCCCACCGTACTATTTTAACCATTTTCGCTCATCCAGGCTTGTAACTAAGAGCGTAATTCACCGAGGTAGTTACAATTGGTATCAGAGCCATCTCGCCTTCAGGGTCTCAGCCAAATGGTCGTTGTCAGTCTAGCAAATATTTTTGGTAGCTATGTATACTAGGGAAAAACAAAAAGCGAGAGTAGGACTGCTTCCACTTTTCTTATTACCCACCCACCCATCCTTTTCTGGTAAGGAAGTGTAACGTTTTCAATTCTCTTCTTAAAATTCAAACTAGGATTCACGTGTTCTGGGTTTTCCGTAGTACCATAGAAAGTGTGTGTGTGTGTGTGTAATTCCTTGTCTATCTGTTGCATCCAATTTGTTATCACAATCTGCCTTTGGTTATCAACTGTTGGTACATTCCATACTGACAGGCTTTTGAAAACCGGCGCGATCTATCTGACTCCTTGTTAACCGGTGCCATCTTCTTAAGGGTGTTCTTCCTTCCAGCATGCTTTCACAGAATGTGGAGTTGCTAATCTCTACCTGATAAGTGTTTTTGCGCATCTATTGGTATTTTAATGCGGAAAAAATTACATCTGTGCTTCCACACTCCTTTTCAGTCGTGTGTGAAACATTATCTATCCCCCTTTTATCAGCATGTCCATGCTAACTCATTCTTTTGTCACCGGCGTTTAATCCTAGAGTTTCTTTTCATCTCCGTTTCTCTTGGGCTAATTACATAACATGTGTCGATCTGATGCTAGTGATTGTAACTTGGTTCTCGACATAGCTATATGACACTTATCATGAGTGGAGTATGGTTAATGCTATCTATTTTTCATCCTCCAGATGATGGCGGTTATCTCTTGTGATCTTGAGTTATACCGTGATCATATATTTATCATAT
The DNA here is from genome assembly GCA_916181665.1 of Avena sativa. Classification (NCBI taxonomy): domain Eukaryota; kingdom Viridiplantae; phylum Streptophyta; class Magnoliopsida; order Poales; family Poaceae; genus Avena; species Avena sativa. The sequence goes on from OV702290.1 coordinate 287,610,867, forward strand.
TCAAGTATCTTTGGCAATCCGGAGTTTTCTCAAGGCACTACGGCGGTCTATCATCTGTTCATCATGCTGCACATCTTTTTGAACTCCATATCTGCAAAATTCTCTTTGAGACGAGGGAATTGCATCTTTTCGTCTCTGGTAGCTTTGCTTAAGGTATAAGCTATCATCGTTTCTTGTCCAAGATCTCTTTATCTTTGTAACCGGTGATCCGATCGACAATGTGAACCAGGTGACATCTCTTTTTCTTCCGAAGGACCAGATAATCTATTCTTCCAGTGCATCTTCTTCAACACGAACCCGTGCTCTTAATATTGATCTTTCTAAGAGCGTTGAGCTCAGGAAGTGTTCGAGCATTTGTTCCTTTCTCTCGTCTTTTGAACTTGGTATTCTAGGAATATCTTGTTAATCCATGGTGGTATATGTTGATAATATGCTTGCCTATTCCATATCAATGGAAGGACATGGAAGATCATCTGTGTCTCTTTCTCTCAAGCTTCGTGAGCACTGCCTGTGTGCAAAGTCTCAAAGTGAGAATTCTGGCTTCTTGAAGTCACCTATCTCGACCACGTCCTTCTGCTAAATACATCACTTCAACTCTGGAATCAGCAAGTCCATTGTTAATTCCATCCTCCATCTTCAACCAATCTGGAGTTATTCCTTGTTGGCAAGTTATCATCGTCGTTCCGCTAAAGATTTTCCTCAAGACTGCTAAATCTTTCTCAATCATTCAAGAAGAACAACAGGGAGTTCTTTTCACCTCTATCTCGTTAAGTAATCTCTGGAAACCCTCTCGCTCTATCGTCTATGCTCAATCCACCGGAGGCCATGAAGACCTTCCAGATCTTGTATTCCTTCTGTTCAAGTTGGTGCTATCTTTTCTGTAGCTGTTGAATCTTGCAGTTGTTCTCTGTAATCTTCCTTCATATCTTTCTGGTGGCTTGGTACTTCAGACATGACGACAACATCATCATCTTTATCTATCTATGAATCCGGCGAATCGTTTGCATCTATCCTTGTTTTCTAACGAAGATCCATGAGTTTTTGTCAATACCTTCAGTCTGTTTCGGTAGTTGGGTTGCATGGTTTTCTTATTCATGTGTGGGGTAATGCTTTGAGTGCGGGATGGAGTAGCTACCATACCACTACTCTTATCATTCGCTCTTGTACATTGAATTGGTGAATTAATGTGATTTCACTCATTCCACGGGAGTTAGAAGTGGCCTTTATCCCTCGATACTTTTACTTCCGTCTTTGTTTTTCCGGAGTGCTCTCTCGAAGGAAGTAATCAATAATCTCTTGTGGGTGGTCTGTCTATTCTAGATGGAGCAAAATCTTCAATTATCTGGTGGAAACAGACGCAAACTCCTTTCGTTCCTCGTCTTGCTACCGATGCTCAGCATCCCCAAACAAGATGAAAGGAAACTATCTCTCTCTTTGTTTCATCAATTCTTTTTCTGTGGTAAAGCCAATTATGGTTGATGCCATCAGCCACAAATCTATTGCGTTAGCCTCAAGGCTAAAGAAGCAATAAGTATCTCTACAATAAACTCCAGATCCTCCATATTCTTGCTTCTCGGGATTCCACCATGATCTGGCTTCACATCCGTCTCTGGAATTTATATCCGCGCACCTCAATTGCGTGATCCGTTGGGTCTTACCAGTGCAAGAAGAATCTAATCCGACGATGTCTAACTAAATCTTTCTGTTGATATCAAGGGACTCTATTGTTTGAAGGCAATATTGTTTCCGTACTTCATTTCTCAAATCCGAGAGAAGATACGATGCTATTGTCATAGTGGTTCAAACCTCTCCAATCTAGCTCTTTTCTCCCGGCGAGATAAAGATTCATCCTCTCTCGTATCAGTTAATCTTTAATCTTAATGGTGTGTCTTTCTTTATCCACGATACATCATCTTGTCCTTTCTTTCACAAGTGGTTCTAGTCTTTTATCTTGTTTCTTGAAAAACCGAAGCTATGTCCATCCTATCCTTCTTGTCTCACGACAATCCTTCAACTCTTCTAACCGTTGTTTCCCAAGCAAAACGCAAGACTCGCAGCAAGTCTAGCAAGTTATTTCCGTTGTTCATCAACTTGGGAACGTGAGGGTCACCTTCGTTCGAACACCTGCCTCTCCTTGTGTTGTTTTCTTTTTCCTAGGAATCTCGGGGCGAGATTCTTGTTTAGTGGGGGAGAGTTGTAGCATCCCAATTGTCTAACAATTGCTATGCTACTAGCCTAGTCTATATAAATGCTACTTCCCATATATAATTGTTGCATCATAATTATATCATGCTCATGTCATCATGCCACCTTGCATTTGAGCATCATATAAAACCCTTTTTGTTTTGGTTCTTCTCTCATATGCATTATTAATTGTATTTGCCTCTTGATATTGTATTTTGTTATTGATATATTGTGTAAATGCCCAAGTTGAGTTGGGGGCATATCTTTTATTCAACTCCATCACCTTTCCTTGTCACCCCATCATTCCACCATTCCACCATATATGAGCATTGCAACTATTTGGTTTTACCTCTAGCTCATGTGGGTTGGGATGGATCCAATTCTATTTCCACATGCTCTCATATTAGCATCATGTTGTTTTCACATTAGTGATATGTGGAGCCACCTTTGCATGCCTTGTGAGTGGAACCTCTTTCTAGCTCCCATATGGGTTGTTTTGGGGTTATTCTCATGTTGGGATATTTTTGGGCTTACTAAATACCTAGTGGCACATACACACTAGCAAGTCCCATTTTTATTCAAATATGGTCATCTCCATCTACTCCACATGGGGCATCCTTTTAATTCTTTTAGCTTGGCTTTATTCCATAGTTGGGAATGCATAGGCACAAATGCCCTGATTATTTATTCTGTTTTCACAAGATTAAAACATGGCATTTAATGTTTTTGCATGGGCCATGCAAAGCACCACCATTCTTTCTCCTTTGGTTTTTCTTTGGTTTTTAAAGTGGATCCTTTCTTTTGTGAGCTTCCCTTTCTCTCTTATTCAAAACCTCCTCATCTTGATCTTGTCTCTCCTTGCCATGTGCACCTAAAACCCTAGACACACCTCCCATCTTGTCCACCACCTTTTCTTGCTTGCGATTGTTTTGATCATGTTAAACCCTATCTCTCCCTATCCATCACCACATCCTCCAACCTTTGCTTGATATTATTGGCATGTGGAGAAAAACCCTAAACACCCTAACCACTCACAAACTCTAGGCCTCATCTCTTTCTCTCTAACCCGATCCACCAAACCCTTTTTGACCACCCCCCTTACCTTGCCGAGCTACCCTCCCTCTCTCCCTCTCGCTTGGCTTCCCCCCTCTCTCCCTACCAGGCAGGCCCCACCACGTCACACCCTCATCTGCCCCCACTTCTTTCTTTGGCTTCAAGACAAGGAGAAGAAGGAGGGAGAGAAGACCTAGCCCGATCACCCCTTCCTCACCTTTTTGCAAAACCACCACCACCCCATGTGCTTCCCTTTTCCCTCTCTACCGCCTCACCCCACCCAGATCCCATCCAGGAGGCGCCCAAGCCCCTCACCCCTTCTCCTTCTTCCTCCCTAGCCGCCATGGCCATCTCCTCCTGCTAAACCCTAGCCACGACTTCCTCTGTCCTTCGCTGTTCCGGTGGACGTCAAGCCGATCTAGGAGTACCAGTATCTTCCCCTGCCTCTTCACCGTCGCCCTGGACCTGCAGCCGTGCCTGGACCTTGCCGGAGCGTCGTCGTCGCCACCATGCCGAGAGGGAGCCGATGAAGCCGTCCACGATCCCGGCGCCAGATCCCCTCCACCTCCGCACGAACTACCACGCCGGCGACACCACGGTGAGCCCCTGCGCCTCCCAGACATGGCCCCCTTCTTCCTCCTGCGCCGTAGCTCCGCCGCTTTCCGTCGAACGCTCTGCGCGCGCCGCGTACCGTGCGCGGGCGGGCAGCCGCAGCCCCAGATCCCTCTGTCCCTCTGTTCCTCACCCTGCCCCGCGCGCTGTAGCCAACCCCCGTAGTTGCTCCCTGCACGAAAGCTGTAGCCCGATGTCCCCTCTTCGTTTTTCGTTTTTGGGGCGACGCGAATCGTCCAGCGTAAGCGTCGCCATCGTCGTCGGAAGACGGCCAGGTCCGCCGCCGTCAGAGCCGCGTCCGTCAGAGCGCAGTAGCAGCCGTTGTCGTTTTGCACGGGACCCCCTCCCTTTTTTCCCGCCTAAACCCGCACCCCTTCTGGCCCACCTGCCAGCTCCTGCGGAAGTTTGGCAGAAAGGCACCTCAACTTTAGGTGTCCCAACCCGAAGTCCCCCGGATCCGCCACGTGTCCGACCCCGGCTGGCGCGTCCGTGCCGTGGCCCCGCCGCCCGAAGGCCCACCAGTCATCCTCTGTGGCTGGGTTTCCCCTCGGTGAGAAAAGCCCCGCGTGGACCACGTCGACCAACCTGTTGCTGAGTCAGCGCCTGGCCCACTCGTCAGTGACTCGGGCTAGAACAACCTGAGTACAAAAAGTTTCTGTGAGCCTTTTCCAAATAAAAATAATACCATAAAATGCAAATATGTTGTTAATATCCAGATATTAATATCTTTTATTTGACTTATCCAAATTTGACAAATAATATATGTTTTGAAATCAGAAAAATGTGAGGAATTCAAATATGCTATTCAAAAAAAATTATTTGAGCACTTAAAATTTCGAGTTGATTAAAATTACAAATAAAATACCCTTTTCCTTAATTAATTAATAACTTTTGTTTTATAACTCCAAATTTGACAAATAATATGTCTAAATCGATCAGCGCGATGAGCCTGTTCTATTTATGCATTCCATGTTCTGAATTGCAGCATGCATCATATAAATATAAAGTATACAGCAACTTATTTGAGGATAAAACGTGACTAAAACACCATAAAATGCTTTATTCTTGTATTCCACACCTCACCCATGCCATGCTACATTATTGCCATGCAAATTGTGCATCATTCATCATGGAATGATTGTTTGCTTGTCGCATTTTATTCATATGCTTGTGCACTTTATTTATGTTGGCCCTTGTTTGTTTGGTTCTTCCTCGAATAGACGCTGAGCAGGGGATATATCAAGAAACCCAGGAGCACTACCCAGATCCTTCTCTCACTTCAACTGAGCTGCCAGGCAAGCACTACCACATGCTTGCATACATATAGTACCTATTGCCTCTATCTTATCTTGCATCATTGAGTCGCGATTGCATTAATCTGAATCCCAAGTAGTGCATAGCCTTTACTTTTAAACCCCACCGAAGCTTGTTCCTCCATCCCATGAGCCATTACTACAGGAGTTGTTTGAGCCATGCGGGTCATAGAACAGCATGTGTAGGGTATGTGAGTGTCTGTTGGACAACGAGGTGCCTAAACAACTTAACCTGAGTAGTAATGGGATAACTAATGAAAGTGGCACCGGTGAGCAATATCTGCTATTTGGTTTTTCATGCTCACTTGTGTCCCGTAGGACCCCGAGTACTTGATTCCTGTTCCTTGAATATTCGCGCTATCCACATCCGGGAGGCTTATGAACCCCCCTGAGCCAGAGCTTGATTCATTCTTACTTCTTGGGGCCACAAAGTAGTTTGGGGCTTTATTACTATCCTGTACTTATGCCATGCTTTACTGCTTTATTTACGATTGTGCGAGGAGCACCTGTACTGTTTAGGATCGTGACACGTTTTCGCTGTATGGACAAGCCCAGTCACACTTTCGGGTTCCCAGTCGTGTACAGCCATCCACACAAACCTTGAGTCCGTCTCGGAGCCGGCCAACTTCGTTGCGGGTAGCTTAATGGGGTGGCCCCCTGAAATATTTCTGAATCCTGTGATCGCTTTGTCGTGAATGCCTTGTTGGGTTTTGATTTGGTTTTTCCGAGGTTGATCGAGTGTGTGTTGCTATTTGTGCACCCTTTCAGGGTAAAACTTTCTGAAAGCCGTGTCCGCGGTTATGGACGACTTGGAGCACAGTTTCTCGATCATAGACAAGTATAACTAAAGTACCGCTTTTAATTTGACTAAGTACCTGACTAGTAAATAGTGCAACACTCATGGAATGGATAATAAAACTGCCAACGGATGGGGGGTTGTTCGTCTGCTTCCTCGTTGGTAAGCAAGGAGGAGGATGGATCTGTTAATATTACTGTTACAACTGTTGTTATTAATTCACGGACATCCGTCTATCTTTGGTTAGGCGGATGGTTAGCGAGTATCTATAGAATTGTTAGGTATTATCTTTTGCTGCAATTGCGTCACCCCAGGTTGTGTCCCCTTTAGAGGCATAAAGACTTTCTGAGTACCCCTAGGGTCTCACACGATAAATTGTTTGATTCAGATGAACAGGTAAACTCGCAAGATGGATACTGGGTGGAGGAGACGGACGATGTTGGCAATGATCACTCGGTGTAGAGATTCCGGGAACGGGGATCCGTGAGATCTGGGGGCGGGATGTGTTTATTTATGGGGCATCTTATGCCGATTTGCTTCTTATCCGTACTCGGATCTTGTTTGCCGCTTTCGCCTGACACTCTGATGTTTGATGTATGAGGAGATATCCTAAACTATTATATCTATCTAGGATATTTGGATATTGCCGTATGGCGTTGCAATATTTCTATTTCTCTTAGATGGAATGGCTCCGAGGACTATTGTATGGTGGCTTGCATACATACTCATTTGTGTATGTAGTTGATCCCTTCGCCTGCCGATTACGCCGCTCGTTCTTGTCCCGATGTTTGGAAATGGTTAGGACGGCCGAAAGGTCTACCTGTGAGTGGCATTTGGCCCCACCGTACTATTTTAACCATTTCCGCTCATCCAGGCTTGTAACTAAGAGCGTAATTCACCGAGGTAGTTACAATTGGTATCAGAGCCATCCCGCCTTCAGGGTCTCAGCCAAATGGTCGTTGTCAGTCTAGCAAATATTTTTGGTAGCTATGTATACTAGGGAAAAACAAAACGCGAGAGTAGGACTGCTTCCACTTTTCTTATTACCCACCCACCCATCCTTTTCTGGTAAGGAAGTGTAACGTTTTCAATTCTCTTCTTAAAATTCAAACTAGGATTCATGTGTTCTGGGTTTTCCGTAGTACCATAGAAAGTGTGTGTGTGTGTGTGTGTAATTCCTTGTCTATCTGTTGCATCCAATTTGTTATCACAATCTGCCTTTGGTTATCAACTATTGGTACATTCCATACTGACAGGCTTTTGAAAACCGGCGTGATCTATCTGACTCCTTGTTAACCGGTGCCATCTTCTTAAGGGTGTTCTTCCTTCCAGCATGCTTTCACAGAATGTGGAGTTGCTAATCTCTACCTGATAAGTGTTTTTGCGCATATATTGGTATTTTAATGCCGAAAATGCGGAAAAAATTTCTTTGATACATCTGTGCTTCCACACTCCTTTTCAGTCGTGTGTGAAACATTATATATCCCCCTTTTATCAGCATGTCCATGCTAACTCATTCTTTTGTCACCGGCGTTTAATCCTAGAGTTTCTTTTCATCTCCGTTTCTCTTAGGCTAATTACATAACATGTGTCGATCTGATGCTAGTGATTGTAACTTGGTTCTCGACATAGCTATATGACACTTATCATGAGTGGAGTATGGTTAATGCTATCTATTTTTCATCCTCCAGATGATGGCGGTTATCTCTTGTGATCTTGAGTTATACCGTGATCATATCTTTATCATATTCAAGTATCTTTGGCAATCCGGAGTTTTCTCAAGGCACTACGGCGGTCTATCATCTGTTCATCATGCTGCACATCTTTTTGAACTCCATATCTGCAAAATTCTCTTTGAGACGAGGGAATTGCATCTTTTCGTCTCTGGTAGCTTTGCTTAAGGTATAAGCTATCATCGGTTCTTGTCCAAGATCTCTTTATCTTTGTAACCGGCGATCCGATCGACAATGTGAACCAGGTGACATCTCTTTTTCTTCCGAAGGACCAGATAATCTATTCTTCCAGTGCATCTTCTTCAACACGAACCCGTGCTCTTAATATTGATCTTTCTAAGAGCGTTGAGCTTAGGAAGTGTTCGAGCATTTGTTCCTTTCTCTCGTCTTTTGAACTTGGTATTCTGGGAATATCTTGTTAATCCATGGTGGTATATGTTGATAATATGCTTGCCTATTCCATATCAATGGAAGGACATGGAAGATCATCTATGTCTCTTTCTCTCAAGCTTCGTGAGCACTGCCTGTGTGCAAAGTCTCAAAGTGAGAATTCTGGCTTCTTGAAGTCACCTATCTCGACCACGTCCTTCTGCTAAATACATCACTTCAACTCTGGAATCAGCAAGTCCATTGTTAATTCCATCCTCCATCTTCAACCAATCTGGAGTTATTCCTTGTTCGCAAGTTATCATCGTCGTTCCGCTAAAGATTTTCCTCAAGACTGCTAAATATTTCTCAATAATTCAAGAAGAACAACAGGGAGTTCTTTTCACCTCTATCTCGTTAAGTAATCTCTGGAAACCCTCTCTCTCTATCGTCTATGCTCAATCCATCGGAGGCCATGAAGACCTTCCAGATCTTGTATTCCTTCTGTTCAAGTTGGTGCTATCTTTTCTATAGCTGTTGAATCTTGCAGTTGTTCTCTGTAATCTTCCTTCATATCTTTCTGGTGGCTTGGTACTTCAGACATGACGACAACATCATCATCTTTATTTTATCTTTCTTTGTTTCAGAACTAAGCTTAGGTTTCAAACTTAACTTTACAAATAAACTTCGAGTTAGCATTTACACTAGAACTATACTACTTGTTAGTGGTAGTTTGCGAGGACTTAAAGAGTACTCATGGCTTTTGTCCCTGGCTATTCTCATGGCCATACTATGAAGGAGACTACCAAGATGATGGCCAGCAGGACGGCTATGATAACTAGGACTATCTGCCTTCGTCAGCATTGCCTGTGCCCCTGAAGATGGACCCCACCGCTACGCTTATTACTTATTCCGCTGCTTGTTGTATTAAGACTGGATCATGAGATCCTTATTTGTGTAAGACCTTATTTATGGTTTGTAATGGATGATGTACTGTGATATACAATCTGTTATATCTCGCAAAAATGGTAATCTTGGGATTGCGATGTATGACATAACAGGCATCTGGGATTAAAAATCCGGGTGTTGACAGAACCAAATCGCCCTTATTGAAAGACCGGTTCCTGACTCTCTGGCTATGATACTTGCGCAAGTTCTGCGGATAAGCTATTGATCTCATTTCAGCAACGACGTGAACTTCTTTGACTAAGTCGATATCATTTTGTCGAGAAATCTCGGCATCCTCTTCAATATACGTGGCCACTCTAGGAGAAGTGTGAATCAAATCACTAGGAAGAACTGCTTCTGCGCCATAGACCAAGAAGAAAGGTGTGTATCCGATTGACCTGTTTGGAGTTGTTCGTAAACGAAGGTAATTCCTCTGCCCAAGCCCCCGCAACATGTCGTAGTGGTGCTTCGAGTCTCGGTTTTAGGCCTTGTAGGATTAAACCATTTCCTCTTTCGACTTGTCCATTAGCCTGCGGATGTGCGGCTGACGCCATGTCAAGCTGGATATTTTGTTCATTGCAGATTTTGGCAAGTTCTCCCATAGAGAAATTACTCCCGTTGTCCGTGATAATACTATGCAGATAACCATACCGGATTATAACATCCTCGACAAATCTTTTGGCTATTTCTCCATCACAACTAGTGACGGGTTTAGCCTCAATCCATTTGGTGAATTTATCCACCATCATTAAGAGGTGAGTAAATCCACTTGGAGCCTGTTTAAACGGTCCTACCATGTCAAGCCCCAAGACCGTGAAAGGCCATGTTATAGGTATTGTTCGCAGCTGATCAGCCGGAACATGAGCTTGTTTGGCATACTTTTGGCAGCCCTTGCACATCTTTGTTGGGGATATACTTTCCGGTATCCTCGCAGTTCCTCACTGACCAGGGTGGCCCACTTCGGGTTAGAGCTTTGCTTCATGGGCGGCCCAGTCAGGGAGAAGAGACGGAGTCCAATCCGGCTACGGGAAGTCCTAGAAGACTTACCGACATAGGCCCATAGTGTTACTTATAGTTCAAGATGTACTATGTAACCGACTCTTAGTTGTAGTCGGATAGATCTCTCCTGTAAACCCTAGGCCGGATATCTATATAAGCCGTCCTAGGGAGAGCCTTTAGGGCAACACAATATCTACAATCTCAACTCGCACAGTCGAACCCCTTGTAACCCATATTCCGGCTCTGCCGTATTACTGGATTGCTAGCAGGAGTAGGATCTGTCCAAAGCCGGCGGATTTGAACCTGGGTAAACTTGTGTGCTCACCATCCTGGAACACCGTACGTCTCACACCCCTCTCTTCCGCACGCCTCGAGGACCCCCTCATGGAGTACTTGTCATCAATCCGACGACAGTTGGCGCCCACCGTGGGGCAAGTAAGCTTCGTATCTACATTCCGAGTGGAATCTACAAGAATCAGAATTGGCGAGACTATCGCCGTCGGTCGCATCCTCTATACCAGCGACGTCCCTCTCATTGTTCTTGCCAAGACTTAGATTACGTCTAGGGAAGCCGTGACCACCTACATCATCATGTCTTTTGGTGAGATCGATGTTTACATAGGTTTTGCTGAACCTGCCCCACCCACCCTAGCGGTGATGATAGAGGCAGAAGAAATTTCTGGGTCCCCTTTGTCCGCAGAGGCGGCAGAGTTCCGGATTTTAGAAAACCCTAATCCCACCCAGCCCGCACCAGTTGCGGAGATAGTGGAGAAATCCGATCTGAAGCAGACCTGGCGGTCCAAGTTGAATCTGGAGTGGATCTCCCTGGAGAGACCGAATCCTAGATTGACCCACCTGATGAAGTCGAAATCCCGGAGGAGCATAGCAACAACAATGGTTCCGGCTCTAATGACGCCGGGATAGACAGGCCTTTCCTGAGATACACACTAAGACGCATGATGATGCAAAACTCAGGCATAGACGAAATCCTCGAGACCATCAGACATTTCGACGAAGCCTACTATGAAGACCACAGTTATCTCAGGAGGAGCGCGTCGCACTTTGTCGGATATGTGGGCTCCGGATCCGGCTCCGCCGAGAATCGAGATAACACCGACTCTGTGCTGGAGGTTATCGAAACAAGCGTCGAATTACTGGCATCCTCGGATGACTCGATGACGTCGGCAGATTTCTGGAAGTTCTCCCCGGAATATGAAGAGGAGGTTAACTCCACAACTGATGCAAAAGGAGAAGACATGGACGAAGGATCCGGAGAAAGCTCACCCAAAGCATGGGACAACATGGATCTCGGAGATGATCCCAAGAACCAAATGGCTAAAGTACCGATCAAAGTTTGACTCCGGGAAACAGGCCCAAAGCCATCTTTGCTACCGGCACTGCCAAGAAGGCAAAGAGGAAGAACAAGAAGAACAAGACCCCGGCAAAAGATCCTCCGGCAGAGGAGGTGATTGCCGAGGAATACGAGGAAGACTCGGATGGAGCACTTATCCCGGACGAGCCCAAAGAAGAATCACTGCACGGACACGTGATCACTGAAGGTGTGCGTAAACTCATCGATGCTGCATTAACCACACCTATTCTTACAGCTGCAAAACTTACTGCTGAAGAGCTGGATGAAAGGGCCCAGGCCCTAGAAGCGCGTCGCCAAGTACTCCTTGATGAAGCCAAAAACCTTGAGGAGGAAAAGAAATGCATGGCAACTGCGGAGAACTACAACTCTAGGAAACATCAGAATACCAGGAAATGTCATACTCATGACGACCAATTCCCGCAGATTCACAATGTCCTTTTTGGAGGAGAACATGGGATGCCTAGACACGACAACAACAGGGATTGGGTGTATCCAACACCAGTACAGAACACCGTTGCAGCTCGAGAAATCCTATCCGCTAATCCGGGCCCAGAACAGATTCGATTGGGCATTAAGCTACTCAACAAGGGCCTGGAACAGAAAAAGGTCGCCCTGTCCGGAAGCCAAAAGCTGGTCTCCCATTATGACCAATGTCGCACGGACCCGGCCTGGGCTGACGTAAGACCCCAACGTGTTCCGGAACAGCACCATCGTTCCGACCGTCGGGAAGACAACTATTCAAGAGCCGGATCTTCAGGACAGCACCACAAAGCTGCATGTGACTGGCGTAACGTTAACCAAGTTGTGGAGCAAGAGGCAATCGCCGCACTGAATCCGAGGAATCCTCCTCGGCGAGGGTCAAAAGATCGCAGGGAAGAAGATAAAGAGAAACTCGGGAGGAGGACCGACAAAGAATGCCACCTCCTAGACACACCAGCAGGGGGCGAGGAAACGACGGACACCGTGTCGAGACACACCAGCAGGGGGCTCGTCACAATGAAGACCCTCCCCAGAACTGGAATAATGACGCTCCGGACGAAGGCCGGCGATCAGCCGAAAATAACCCAACTGCTCCACCCTCTCCACCAAGTAGCCATCACAACGGCTCCCAAGGAGGCCAAGGAGGGCGTCGTGGTGGAGGAGGTGGTGGCAGAAGCCGAAGTCTGGCTCCAAGGCACCGCAGCCGGAGCCGTCACTCAGGACGATCTCTCTCCCCAAATGACGCAAGGCACAAGATCAACTCCAACATAGAGGCGCGACGCTACGAAAATGATGCCATATATGTGGGCCCAAAGTTCTTCGGACCACGCATAAGAGCTACAAAATTCCCGGAAGGATTTTCTATATCAAGACATATTCAAGCCTACGGCGGCATAGCTCGGCCAGATACCTGGCTCCAGGATTTCTTCCAAGCTTGCTGCATCGCCAAAGGCGGAAACAGCCTGGTTACAACCCGATATCTCCCACTTATGTTGCGGAAAACGGCACGATCATGGCTCAATGAACTTCCGGAGAACACCATCCACAACTGGTATGACATACAAAGCGCGTTCTTTCGGAATTTCGAAGGCACATACCAGAGGCCCTGTACGGTAGGAGACCTACAGCATTGCACTCAAAAAGCCGGAGAAACTTGCCGGGATTATCTCGGACGATGGATCGACACCAAGAACTCCTGTGAAGGAGTAAATGACCAAACTGCAATTGAAGCTTTCATTGCAGGTCTCCCAATTGGTTTACTACGTCATCGCTTGAAGTGTGATAAAGTCACTAATTTGGGAGGGATGATAGAAACAGCGAGCAAGTATGCAGATGCTGACGACGATGCAAAGGGATTACTTAACGCCCTAGTTGTGCCACAGTCGGCAAACCAACCAAAGCAACAAGCTCAGAAGCGCAAGAATACCTCGGAAGAAAAGCCCAACGTGGAAATAGTAGTGGTCACTGCTACTTTCGGGTCTAGAGGACGAGGAGGACGTGGCGGTGGCCGCAGACGCGGTCGTGGGACGTCAAGAGTTCAAGGTAGAGGAGACCAGCAACCTGGAAAAACCTACTCTTGGGCCGACATTGCCAATAACCCATGTGTGCATCACCTAGACGCCAATGGGGGCTCATCCCACACAAACGCTGAGTGTCGTTTTAATGACGACATTAAGAGAGATGATACCACTGGCTACAGGGCTAAGCGGAAGAAGGGGAAGAAGAATCCCAAAAAGGATAAAGAGACAAAGGAAGATTCCAACATGGAGGAAGCTGACGCTTCAAATCTGAAGCCGAAAAGGAAGAAAAAATTTCTGACCAAGAAAGACACGTACGTCACCTTCCTCGGATCTGAACCAGCAAAGGTCAAGAAAGCAGTTCTACATGAGCTCAACGCAACAGTTCCGGCTGTCCCTCAATTCTTGGACTGGTCGGAAGTGGAAATCACCTTTGACCGCGTTGATCATCCGCCTAAGTTACACAGGCGAGGAAAATACGCCTTAATCGTTAATCCACTTATTGACGGTTATGGTTTCTCCAAGACTCTCATGCACGGCGGCAGCAGCATCAATATTATGTATGTCGAAACGCTACACCGGATGAAGCTCTCAGAGACCCAGCTGAACCACAGCTCTGTGATCTTTCACGGGGTTGTCCTAGGAAGACAAGCAAATTCCCTGGGAGAAATCACTTTGGATGTTACCTTTGGAACTCCAAAGAACTATCGGACGGAAGCACTTTCCTTCGAAGTGGTCCCGTTCAAGAGCGCGTACCACGCTATATTCGGACGTCCAGCTTACTGGGCCTTTATGGCTCGTCCGTGTTACATTTACAATATGATGAAAATTCCAGGTCCCAACGGCGTGATCACCATCAGGGGAGACCTGAAGAAAGCGCGAGAGTGCGAGGATGGAAATGCCGCCTTTGCTGAAGTCATGTTGCACGCCCAGGAGTACCGGGAGATCAAGAAGAGCATAGATCCGTCTGAGATGCCCGCAACGAAGAAGGAGGTGAAAAAGCCGAATCCGGAGTTCAAGGCATCAGAAGAGACGAAGAAGACATCGTTGAAGGATGATGACCCCTCCAAGCAAATCAAGTTCCTCCAAGCAAATCAAGATATCTTCGCATGGCAGCCATCTGACATGACTGGAGTACCTAGGGAACTTGCCAAGCACTCTTTAAATGTAAACCCGAACGCTAAACCTGTCAAACAATCCGTACGATGTTTTGGTGATGAAAAGCATAAGGCAATAGCTAAGGAACTAGCATGGCTCGAGTAAGCCGGATTCATAGAAGAGGTCATCCACACTGAGTGTTCGGCCAATCCTGTAATGGTCCCTAAAAAGGACACCACTGATTTAAGGATGTGCGTTGATTATACTGCCTTGAACAAGGCTTGCCCCAAAGATCCGTTCGCTCTGCCTAGGATTGATCAAGTTATCGATTCTACGGCAGGCTCGGAACTCCTTTGTTTTCTCGACGCATATTTCGGTTATCACCAAATCCGGATGAAGGAATCTGACAAAGTCAAAACTTCATTCATAACCCCCTTCGGAACCTTCTGTTTTGTTATGATGCCCTTTGGGCTGAAGAACACAGGAGCTACATGCAGTGTTGCATCCATGATCAAATCGGACGCAATATGCATGCATATGTGGATGATATTGCGGTGATGTCCAAAAAGAAGGAAACATTGATTTCCGACTTGGAGGAAACATTCGCCAATCTACGAAAATATAACATTATGCTTAATCTGAAGAAATGTTTCTTTGGAATCCCAGCCAGAAAATTGTTAGGATTCATCGTGTCTCAAAGAGGCATAGAGGTGAACCGGGACAAAATCAATGCTATACTCAATATTTCCAGGCCAACTCGCCTGAAGGACGTACAAAGACTAACTGGTTGTATTGCTGCAGTTAGTCGGTTTGTAAGCCGGCTCGGTGAAAGAGCCGCACCATTATACAAACTCCTGAAAAATACCAAGGATTTTGTGTAGACCGACGAAGCTAAAGCTCCACTACAAGACCTGAAAACAGTACTCTCATCTGCTCCTATCCTTGCTGCACAGGAACCATAGGAACCGATGTTGCTCTATCTTGCTGCGACAAACAAAGTCGTCAGTATCGTCATGGTAGTGGAGAGACCGGAGGAAAATCAGGAACACTTGGTGTAGCGCTCGACTTACTTTCTCAGCAAGGTCTTAACATAATCGAAACAGCGGTATCCGCACTATCAAAAGCTAGCTTATGGTGTGTTCTTAGCATCTCGTAAGCTACGACATTATTTTCAGGAACATCCAATTACCATGGTGAGCACAGCT
Organism: Avena sativa; assembly: GCA_916181665.1. Classification (NCBI taxonomy): domain Eukaryota; kingdom Viridiplantae; phylum Streptophyta; class Magnoliopsida; order Poales; family Poaceae; genus Avena; species Avena sativa. Next base: position 287,626,543 of record OV702290.1, read on the forward strand.
CCCATGAGAGATATAATCAATAACAGTGACGCCACAGGACGCGTCGCCAAATGTGGCATAGAGTTTCAGCCTTTGATATTGAGTATAAACCTCGGATAGCAATCAAATCCCAAATCCTTGCCGACATTGTTGCTGATTGGACAAAGATGAAGGAGAATATGACCCTCCCTTAGTCGGAATATTGGACCCTATATTTTGATGGGTCTAAGGCTCGCGGGGGCTCGGGAGCTGGCATGGTGCTCAAATCACCCCAAGGAGTTAAACTTTTATATGTGTTGCAGATCCACTTCACAGCGACAAATAATATTGCCGAGTATGAAGCACTGCTGCATGGAATCCAGATTGCTAAGGATATCGCCATCCGACGTTTGATGTGTTACAGAGATTCGGATCTTGTTGCTCAGCAAGTGTTGGATATTTGTAATGCAAAATAAACACATGGCAACATATAAAGCTGTCGTGGATGATCTATCTAAATCGTTCGAAGGGTTTGAGGTTCAACACATTCCTCGAGCAGAAAATGAGGAAGCAGATGCATTATCTCGGATAGGCTCTGCACGGAAAGAGGTCCCGGATGGCGCTTTTTTAGAGAACCCCAAAGTTCCCTCAATAAAGGGAGTGGACAAGGAATATACGACCAAATCCAACTCACCTTTGATAGCAGTTCTGGCTGTAATTCCCAGCTGGACTCAACCCTACCTTGACTATTGGGTAGATGGAAAATTACCCGAAGACGAAGTTCTGAGCCGGCAGATCATCCAACGAGAAAAAGCCTATACTGTTGTTAGTGGTGAGCTCTATAAGAGGAGTGTATCTGGGTTCTTTCAGCATTGCGTATCTCCGGAAGAAGGAGTGGAAATCTTAAGAGAAATCCACGAAGGCGAGTGTGGTCACCATGCTGCAGCCACACTCGCCTTCATGGATTTCTCTTAAGATTTCCACTCCTTCTTCCGGAGATACACAGCGCTGAAAGACCCCGGATACACTCCGCTTATAGAGCTCACCACTAACTACAGTATAGGCTTTTGCTCGTCGGATGATCTGCCGGCTCAGAACTTCATCTTCGGGTAATTTGCCATCTACCAAATAGTCAAGGTAGGGTTGAGTCCAGCTGGGAATTACAGCCAGAACTGCTATCAAAGGTGAGTCGGATTTTGTCGGATATTCCTTGTCCACTGCCTTTATTGAGGGAACTTTGAGGTGCTCTAAAAAAGCGCAATCCGGGACCTCTTTCCGTGTAGAGCCTATCCGAGATAATGCATCTGCTTCCTCATTTTCTGCTCGAGGGATGTGTTGAACCTCAAACCCTTCAAACGATTTAGATAGATCATCCACGATAGCTTTATATGCTGCCATGTGTCTATTTGCATTACAAATATCCGACACTTGCTGAGCAACAAGATCCGAATCTCCGTAACACATCAAACGTTGGATGCCAATATCCTTAGCAATCCGGGTTCCATGCAGCAGTGCTTCATACTCGGCAATAAACTGTGGTTGTGTCATTTGCATGCGGCCAAATCCATGTAGATTACGTTTAAACAAATCACCAATGTCAAAATACACTCGTAGAAAAGGGGTCTTTGGTCCACGGTCACGTTCCCAATCCGGGACAGAGATCTAAATCGAGGCAGAAATTGATCTAAATCAAAAATTCTTCCACAAATTAATAGAGACAGAGATCTAAATTGAGGCATTTCATTCATTCAACAACAAATTATTCTAAACTAAGGTGCGATTTCACATCCTACATTAATTCAACCACTAGTCAACAATTTCACTTCCGCTGCCGCTGTCCTCCGAGCCATCGGCTTCCTCGTCTTCGTCGGACAGAACCTCCACGATTTCCGCATTGTACGCGAGACGGAGCACCTCTTCGCGGTGAGTGGCAGCGATGACGATGAACTTGGTCCATCCAGGGACGGACCGGAACCTCTCCTGCCCTTCTCGGTTGCGGAGATCCCGATGCACCACGCGCCCGTAAACGATATGGTTGCCAATATTGGCCTTCCACTCCTTCTTGAACAGCGCCGGCCAGTACGGGCTGGCCGCCGCGTACCGGGGCAGTGCCCTCTTCCATGCGGGCATCTGGCGGCGGCGCGCCGCGATTTCGCTCTCCATCATGGCTCCGTCGGGGACGAGGAGATGAGCCACCGGCACCCCCGCATAGCTGATGCGCCATTTGTGGGGCACCGTCACGGCCGGAAGCGCGAGGATGTCGAAGTGCACGAACATCACCACCTCGTAGAAGTTTAGCGAGGGCATCTCCGTGGCGACGCGGTGGATATTGGAGAGGGAGCGAGGGGGTGGACAGCGCAGTGGAGATTGGAGAGGGCGAGGGGATGGGCGATGAAGCGATGAGCTGTGGCGCCTCCTATTTGTACACGAGGACGACGAAGCGACAGGTGGAATATCCAAGGGGCATTGGTCATACAAATGGAAGTAATGCAGGGTTAAGACAGATTAACAGGCGACCAATTTTTTTACTCCCAGGACTCCGGGGCCAATAGTTCAGACCGCTAGGTCAACAAGTACAACTATTACAACTTAAAAAAGGCACGGGGCTTAAGCTAAATAGATCTAGTTAACACACATCTCCTTGATCTTCCTAATCTTAGCCCTATGCGCATTTCCTGCGAGAGCAAGGATCGAATCGTCTGCTCCTTCCTTTTAGCATCTTCCTTGCATAGCTTCAATTGTTTCTCTACATCTTTCCTCATAGACTTCTCAATACTCGTAGTTGTGAACTACAGGACTTTGTCCTGGTGAAGATCCTTCCTTGCTTGAGTCAGTTCTTGCTCTGCTTTAGCCTTCAGGGCCAACGCCGCGTCCCTCTCCTTCTCGACTTTGCTAACCTTGTCTTCCACCCCCATGAGATCTCGCTTATGCTTGGTCGTGTCAACTGGTTCCCATAGCTTCATCTCAACACTGTCAAGAAGTGAGCTGAATGCGGATTCTTTCAACTCAACAGTCATTTCCCATAGTTTGTCCAGCGTTTTCTGCATCGATTTGGGCCCCTCTGGATCTACCCATTTGACAACACCGCAACTTCTACCTCGCATCATTGCACGATGTCCTTGACACCGTAGAACCCTCCTGCCTGTGTTTCGTCCTTCGAATGCTACAAATTTAGCGGGCACATATCCATGTTTACATAGCAGAGGACTGTCTTCATCCGCTAAACCGTGATAGTCGGCGTCATACATCATCTGGTTGGCCTAACACATCATACGCGCATGAGTAAACGGAGTAGATCTGGCTGAAAAAATAGATAACTAGCCACGGATGATAGAGGTAGAGATGAGACGACTCACATCAAAATCACCGTCCCTGTCGTCACGACGCGTTTCCTCGTTGTCTCCCCTTGAACCCATGGTGAGAGGGGAGGGGGGTGGCTGCCGGAGAGGGGATTGGGATGGCGGCGCCGTCAGCTTGCGGCTATGGCAGGATGGGAGTGAAGTGGGGAATGTGGCTTCGAGGGGAAGGAAGAGAAGTACGGGGAGGAAGAGAAGTAATGGGGACGTGACACTGGGATATGGCCCGCTCAACTCGTGAGTCATGACACAAGCAACAGGGGAGCCCCCGGTGTTGCCAGTTTGTCTAGAGCAAGCGTGGCCAATCATGCCGCCGAACAGACTACTCGCGGATCGATCTCACGAAAACCATCCCAATCGTCCAAGCGCCCCGATCGAATGGTATGTAACAATCGACAAGCAGAACAACTGTGTTAGGGCGTGACTTTTAGAATACTCGGCCTAACGCTAAGGTTAGGGCTCTCATAAGGTTAATTAGTATCCATATGCGGTTTATGAAAAGAACATGCATCTAATGACATGGGTGGATCTAGCTGTGGTTAATGAGAAGAGAAGACATGTAATGACACCGGTGATATGTGGTTTGTGGGAAGAACACACATGCAATGACTCTGGTGATATGAGGTTTGTGGGAAGAACAGACATGCAATGACTCTAGCTGTGGTTAATGAGAAGAGCACACATGCAATGACACTGGTGGATCCATGTGTGGTTAACGAGAAGAACACACACGCAATGACTCTGGCTGTGGTTAATGATATAGTTTGTAAGAAGAACACACACGCAATGACTCTAGCTGTGGTTCATGAAAAGAGCAAACATGCGATGACTCTAACTGTGGTTCATGAAAAGAGCAGACATGCGATGCCACCGGTGGATCCTTGTGTGGTCTATGAGAGGAACACACATGCAATTACACCGGTGGATCCTTACGTGGTTTGTGAGAATAAAACACATGCAATGACACTGGTGGATCCATGTGTGGTTCATGGGAAGAACACACATGCAATGACACTGGTGGATATGTGGTTTCTGAGAAGAACACACATGCAATGACTCTAGCTGTGGTTCATGAAAAGAGCAGAAATGCAATGACACTGGTGGATCCATGTGTGGTCTGTGGGAAGAACACATGCAATGACTCTGGTGATATGTGGTTTGTGAAAAGAACAAACATGCAATGACTAGCTGTGGTTAATGAAAAGAGCAGACATGCAATGACACCGGTGGATCTATGTGGGGTTAATGAGAAGAACACACATGCAATGACACTGGATGTGGTTCATGATATGGTTTGTGAGAAGAACACACATGCAATGACACTGGTGGATCCATGTGTGGTCTGTGAGAAGAACACACATGCAATGACACTGGTGGATCCATGTGTGGTATGTGGGAAGAACACACATGCAATGACACTGGTGGATCCATGTGTGGTCTTTGGGATGAACACACATGCAATGACACTGGTGATATGTGGTCTGGGAGAAGAACACACATGCAATGACTCTAGCTGTGGTTCATGAAAAGAGCAGACATGCAATGAGACTGGTGGATCCATGTGTGGTTCATGGGAAGAACACACATACAATGACACTGGGTGGATCCATATGTGGTTTGTGAGAAGAACACACGTGCAATGAAACTGGTGGATCCATGTGTGGTTCATGGGAAGAACACACATGCAATGATTCTGGTGATATGTGGTTTGTGAAAAGAACAGACATGCAATGACTCTAGCTATGGTTAATGAGAATAGCACACATGCAATGACACCGATTGATCCATGTGTGGTTTGTGAGAAGAACACACATGCAATGACACTGGGTGTGGTTCATGATATGGTTTGTAAGAAGAACACACATGCAATGACTCTAGCTGTGGTTCATGAAAAGAGCACGCATGCGATGACTCTAGTTGTGGTTCATGGGAAGAGCAGACATACAATGACACTGGTGGATCCATGTGTGGTTCATGGGAAGAACACACATGCAATGACACTGGTAGATCCATGTGTGGTATGTGGGAAGAACACACATGCAATGACACTGGTGGATCCATGTGTGGTTCATGGGGAGAACACACATGCAATGACACCGGTGATATGTGGTTTGTGAGAAGAACACACATGCAATGACTCTAGTTGTGGTTCATGAAAAGAGCAGACATGCAATGACACTGGTGGATCCATGTGTGGTTCATGGGAATAACACACATGCAATGACTCTGGTGGATCCATGTGTGGCCTGTGGGAAGAACACACATGCAATGACACTGGGTGGATCCATGTGTGGTCTGTGGGAAGAACACACATGCAATGACACTGGTGGATCCATGTGTGGTCTGTGGGAAGAACACACATCTAATGACACAGGTGATATGTGGTCTGTGAGAAGAACACACATGCAATGACTCTAGCTGTGGTTCATGAAAAGAGCAGACATGCGATGGCACTGGGTGGATCCATGTGTGGTTTGTGAGAAGAACACACATGCGATGACACCGGTGGATCCATGTGTGGTTCATGGGAAGAACACACATGCAATGACTCTGGTGATATGTGGTTTGTGAAAAGAACAGAGATGCAATGACTCTAGTTGTGGTTAATGAGAAGAGCAGACATGCAATGACATTGGTGGATCCATGTGGGGCTAATGAGAAGAACACACATACAATGACACTAATCATTTCTCAGAAATCTGGCTGGCCATCCACAAGTGAGCTACTCGGGTAAACCATAGACATGGGCCCGGCATTCACGAACCAAGCAATTACCAATCCACCCAGATAGTTCATTAATTAAGTTGTTTTCACTTTCCAAACACGTTCTTTCAAAACAAGCTTTGCCATGGTGTAACCCACCCTCGTCTATGTAAGCACAACTAAGCACAACTACTCACGACGGCTCGCCTAACAAGATAGACTACGACATAATAGGATATAGCATATCAATAGATAAAACTTGTAAAACAAAACAAGCTACAATGCATATAGAAAGTAAATAGGACATTTATGAAGCTCCACTTGCGTTGGTATTTGCGGGAGTCAAAAGTATAGTGCGGACAGTCACACGGGTTACAATCCTCACAATCTACACGAAGCAAAACATCCAATAAACAACCCACACATAGCGAAACAAATAAATGCAACACAATGCATGCATGGCACTTTAACAAAGCTTCAGTAGCTTGGTCAAGTTCTCTGATCAATTCTACTACTGGATGATGCATGATAAAACCTTTAATGCAAAGAAACCAATTTATGCATAACGGAAACTAGTTAATAGGTCTTTAGTCGAAACATTGAACCAAAGCCATAAACAGTGTAGTACAAGTTTGACAAAAATACTACTGGATAGATAGCTCCAAATAGAGCCTGGACCAAGAGGATTTACGTCAAAAAGGTTTACAGGTCTTTTTCTGCGAATTAAATACTACTTTAAGCCTTTCTATAATCTCAGGAAAATACATACAGTAAACCTAGGATATTATTGCAGAATAACATTCTACACGATTTTGCGAATCCAACGATACCTTATTTGCAAATTTTGGCCAAGCAGATCTTTTTCTATGAATTTTTGAAGTTAGACATATCTTCTGGAAAATAAATAAACTCTAAAAAACGACGGGGGAATATTCCGGGAACCCAGCTGACGCGGCGGTGACCGGACCTTTGACCGGTCAGTGGTTGACCGGCCAGTCAACGGCCGATCCAGGCCGTCCGCGCGCGATCGAGCGGCCGGGAGCGACTGCGGCGGGGACTCACCAGGCGACGGCGGCGGCGTGTCGGCGGCAATGGTGGGCGGCGCTCCGGCGACGGCTGAGTGGTCTACGAGGTGCGGCAAGGGGCGTCAGGTGCAGGGGAGGGGTCGGCGTGGCCGACGGCGGCTTTGGGCGGCGGCGAACGGCGGACGGAGCGGCGGCGGCTCGCGGACTCCAGCGAGAAATCCGGCGGGTTTGGCGCGGCGATTAGCTAGGTTTTTGGGGGGTTCGGGCAGGGAAGTCGAGGCTAAGTAGGCCAAGGAAGAAATCGGGGCGAGGGGAGGCCGAACTCGCACCGAAAACGCGGCGGTTGTTCGTGTCCGAGGCAAGCACGTCGGCGACGGGCTGACGTGTGGGGCCCGGTGCCAGAGGAAAAAAATAAAAGAAAAAGGAAAAGGGGAAAAAGGGGGAGAAGAAAAGGGCCACGCGGGGGAGGGGGTGTTGGGCCGTTGGCAGGCCGGCTGGCTCGGCCGCGGCCGCTGGCGGGAGCTGGGCCCCGGGTGGGCCGCTAGCGGCCACCCGTCTGGGCTGCCGGTTTTTCTTTTTTTTTCTTCTTTTCTCTTTATTCTTTTTCTGCTCTGTTGTAACTCTGAACTGTCTGTTTTCCTGAATTTCCTGAAACTGAAATTCAGTCCAAACCAAAACCAGTATAACTTTTGATCTACAGCTCCGAATCGAGCGAAACAAGTTTCTACGAGTTCGTAATTGAAAACTCTATATAACTAAACATCTGGAATGACTATATAGTGTCAAACAAGCAGATGCTAGGTAAAACCCTAATAGGCTTGCAATTAAGAGGAACTAGCAAAGAGGAGGGGTTTTGGCAAAAACTTTAAAACTGAAACTTTTTGCAAGGATGCTCATGATGCAATGACATGTATGTATGAAGTACCAAATCTAAAACTTGGGATGTGACAAGACTAATCCCCTTAAGATGAATCTCGTCCCTGAGATTCGACGTGGCTAGCAAATAGGTGCGGGTGGTCCTCTCAGAGGTCATCCTCTCGCTCCCAGGTGGCTTCCTCCTCGGTGTGGTGGCTCCATTGCACCTTGCAAAACCTGATCGTCTTGCTGCGTGTAAACCTCTCCGCTGTTTCCAAGATCTTGACCGGTTTCTCCTCATAGGTTAGGTCGCTCTCTAGCTGAACCTCATCTAATGGCACGGTGTCCCTCAACGGTGTATCTACCATCTCCGGGTGACATTTCTTCAGCTGAGACACATGGAACACGTCGTGAATAGCGGATAGAACCTCTGGCATCTCCAGCTGGTACGCAACCTCTCCTTTGCGTGCCGGGATCTTGTAGGGCCCTATAAACTGAGGTGCCAGCTTGCCCTTAATTCCAAACCTCTTAATTCCATGTAGTGGCGAAACTCTGAGATATGCTCGATCTCCAACCTCATACGCCACTTCCTTGCACTTAGAACCAGCATAGCTCTTCTGTATCGATTGTGCTACCTTCAACCTGTCCCGAACCAAACTAACCTTCTCTTCAGCATCCTTGATCAAATCCGGTCCAAACAGTTGACGTTCACCTACACCATCCCATAACAATGGTGTTCTGCATCTCTTACCATATAGTACGTCAAATGGTGACGTCTTGATGCTGGATTGGTAGCTGTTGTTGTAGGAGAACTCAGCATAAGGTAAATTTTCATCCCAACTAGCGCCATGAGCCAAAGCACAGGCTCTCAACATATCCTCCAAAATCTAATTCACCCTCTCGGTCTGACCATTCGTCTGGGGGTGGAAAGCTGTGCTAAACTCCAACCTTGTTCCCAACGACTCATGTAGCTGGCGCCAAAAGTGACAAGTAAATTGGGTGCCTCTATCTGACACAATGCTCTTAGGAACTCCATGCAGGCACACAATTCTGTTCATGTAGATCCTAGCTAACTTAGCACTGGTGTAAGTGGTCTTCACGGGCATAAAGTGAGCTACCTTGGTCAAATGATCTACCACTACCCAAATAGAATCATATCCTGACTTGGTCTTGGGTAATCCTGTGATGAAGTCCATTCCAACTCTATCCCACTTCCATTCAGGTATCGGTAATGGTTGTAGTAACCCTGCTGGCTTTTGGTGCTCGGCCTTCACTCTACTACAGACATCACATAGGGCAATATATTCTGCAATCTCTCGCTTCATGTTAACCCACCAAAACCTTTCTTTCAAATCCATGTACATCTTCGTGTTACCTGGATGTATAGAGTATGGCGAATTATGAGCTTCCTGAAATATCAGCTTCCTAATCTCCGGATCGTTGGGCACACACAAGCGGTCCTTGTACCATAGCGTCCCTTGATCATCCTCGCGAAAACCTTTGGCCTTGTCTTTGGGTATGTTTCCTCTTATCTCCTCCAGGTCACTATCCTTATTTTGAGCTTCTCTAATCTCGTCCAGAAGTGTTGGCTTAACTTCCATTGCCGCCAAGTATCCCTCGGATACTACTTCCAACCTGAGGTCCTTGAGTTGTTCACACAAATCCTCGGGTAACTCCCCCACTGTCAGGCCATTAGCATAAACCTTGCGACTCAGCGCATATGCTACAACATTAGCCTTTCATGGGTGATATTGCAAACTCATGTCGTAATCCTTTATGAGCTCCAGCCATCTCCTCTGCCTCATATTCAGCTCCTTCTGAGTGAATATGTATTTCAGACTCTTGTGATCCGTAAACACATCACAATGCTTACCCATCAGGTAGTGCCTCCATACCTTGAGTGCGTGCACAACTGACGCTAATTCCAAGTCATGCGTGGGGTAATTCCTCTCGTGGTGTTTGAGTTGGCGCGAGGCATAGGATACCACTCTACCATCATGCATCAGTACACTACCCAGTCCTTGATGAGAGGCATCACAATACACTTGGAAATCCTTCTGAATATCTGGCAAACACAGGATAGGTGCGGTCACTAGGCGCTGCTTCAGTTCCTGGAAACTAGCTTCGCACTCCTTGGTCCATTCAAACTTCTTCTCCTTCTTCAGTAGTTCAGTCATTGGCTTTGCAATCTTGGAGAAGTTCTCTATAAACCTCCTGTAATATCCAGCAAGTCCCAAGAAGCTCCTAATATCTCCCACATTCTTGGGTGATTCCCATTCTGTAACTGACACCACCTTGCTTGGATCGACTACGACTCCTTCACCTGACACCACGTGTCCAAGAAAACCAACAGTGTTCAACCAGAATTCACACTTGCTAAACTTGGCATATAATTTATGCTCCCTCAGCTTTTCCATAATTAGTTGCAGGTGTTTCTCATGTTCAGGATCATCCTTGGAGTATATCAATATGTCATCAATGAATACCACCATGAATTTATCCAAATACTCCATGAATACCTTGTTCATCATGGTCATAAAATATGCCGGGCATTTGTTAGTCCAAAATACATAACTGTATACTCATATAACCCATACCTAGTGGTGAAGGCGGTCTTGGGTACATATTCCTCACGGATCTTCAATTGGAAATACCCCGACCTTAAATCAATCTTGGAAAACACCTTTGCTCCTTCCAACTGATCAAACAAATCATTTGTATTGGGCAATGGGTATTTATTCTTGATAGTCACTTCGTTAAGTGAGCGGTAGTCAACCACCAATCTCTTACTACTGTCCTTCTTCTCCACGAATAGAACAGGCGCGCCCCAAGATGATGAACTGGGATGAATAAATCCCTTGTCCAATTGCTCTCTAAGTTGCTTCTTTAAATCCTTCAGTTCCTCCACATCCATCTTATATGGCCTCTTGGCTATCGGTCCTGTTCCCGGCATCAAGTCAATAAGAAACTCCACGTCCCTGTCAGGTGGCATTCCTGGCAGCTCATCCGGAAACACATCGGGGTACTCCTTTACTACGGCCACATCCTCTAGGCTAACCCCCTTAAGAGAATTCAACTCGGCCACTCCATTACTGACAGGCGACTTATATCTGATCCTCACTCCCTTTGGTGTGGTGAGTGAAATTGCTCGCTGAGCACAATCTATCTGACCCTGATGTTCCGACATCCAGTCCATGCCCAATATAACATCTAGACCCTGGGATTCTAGTATAACCGGGTGTGCGGGAAATGTATAAGCACCAATTTCTAGTGTCAATCCTCGACATGCAGCACTAGCTATCATCTCTCCCCCGGGGGAACTTACTCTAATTGATCCTCAAAGAGCCTCGGTAGGTAGCTTATACTTATCCACAAATGCCCTTGATATGAATGTATGCGATGCACCAGTATCGAAAAGAACAAATGCGATGTGGGTATTGATTGGAAACTTACCAACCACTAGCTCTGGTTCATTCTGAATCTCGTCGACGTTCACATGGTTGACCGTCGCCTTCTGGTTTGCATTGGGCTTGCTTCCTGCTTCAATCCTCTTCTCGGGGCAGTTATCAGCATAATGCCCCATCTTCTTGCACTTGAAGCATTCCACTTCACTTTGATCCCTCCTGCCAGAGCGGTTGTGTCCATTGTTCCTTCCAGAGTTGCTGTTGTAGCTCTTGTGGCCATTGTGGTGGTGGCCATTATGGTGGTGACCATTTCCTCCACGGTGGCGATTGTCACTCCTGTGACCCTCGTGGCGATGTCCACTACTTCCACGGTGGTTACGGTCATCTCCGCCATGCTTAGAGTATCCAGAGTGTCCATCATAAGATGTGCGAGCATGGTGGTGTGATCCTGAGGAGTGATGGTTGCTCTTCCTCTTACGCCTTTCCACCTGCTGTTGTTTCCCCTCTAGAATTCTAGCCTTGTCCATCAGTTCCTGAAAAGTCGGACAATAAACCACAGATAGCTGAAGTGAGAGCTCATCACTGAGACCATCCAGGAACCTCTCCCTCCTCTTGGCATCAGTGTCCACATCCTCAGGGGCATAGCGAGAGAGGTTGTTGAATTCCTCTATGTAATCCGCCACAGTGCGGTTGGTCTGGCGCAGGTTGCGGAATTCCTTCCTCTTCAGGCTCATGGTCCCGGAAGATACGTGGTTTGTCCTGAATCCCTCCTCAAACATAACCCAGGTAACTGTCTCCAGCGGGTGGGTAATCTGGAAAGCATCCCACCATGAGGCAGTTGATCCCTCCAGCAGGTGAGTAGCAAACCTCACCTTCTCAGCATCAGTGCAACCAATGGTCACCAGGTCCTTATTCACAGAACGAAGCCAATCAAGGGCAATCATGGGCTCAGGTGCAGAGGAGAACTTAGCTGGCCTCGGCCTCAAGAACCTAGTGAGAGCATCCCCCTGCGGCTGATTGTTCCCATTGTTGTTGTTGTTGTTATTGTTTTTGTTGTTGTTGTTCTGAGTTGCCATGAACTGCGTCATCACTTGGGTCAGCTGTGCTTGAGCAGCCATGAGCTGAGCCATCTCATCTGGTCGGCGGCGTGACATCTGCGGTTTAGCACAGGTAAAATTAGAGAGAAACAACTACAGATAAGCGATAGCCCTCTACCCATGCAACAAGCTCAAGCCACAACAATCATAAGCAATCACCACATGATCAAACACACACACAAACCTTGTTCCAGGTTTTCATTGACAGTATATAGCTACAAAAAAGTTTAGAAATGCTGGTAACAGTGTTTGGCAAAGCAAAACAGCAAAATAAGCAAAACCAAAAAATCTGGCAAAACAGTTCTGTCCTGTTCACGAATTTTTATGGGCACCTTAAACTCATCAGGAATTTTAGCCAATTTTTTACATTGATCCAAAATTATGAGCGCAATCCGAGTTACCAGTAAGGAATTAAAAATCGCGCGGTAAACTGGTCAGGCAGAAAACTGCAGCAGTAAAAACACGAAATTTACCCAAACTTGTTCAAAAATCATTTAATAAATCTCACGAAAATTCCTGGAACTTTAAGGTACTTAATTGATCAATCTAAACACAATAAGCTAATAGTGCAGAAGTTTACATTGATCGATGCCTAAGGCTAACGAATATCCCTAACGAAGACTAGTTTTGGAGGACCATCTCTAGCTATTTGATGAATAGGTTGCAGTAGGTTCTAGAGTCCATGCGCTGACGCTTCGCTCCTGGTGCATGCCACGGTGGTGGTGTGTACACCTCTCAGAAGTCCTCTTCACTTGAGTCCTCGAATTCCACCTCTTTGGGGTCCTCCTCATCACTTCCTTCAACAAAAGCGTCCGCTGCATCTCCTCCATCATCGTCATCGCTTCCTCCACCTTCACTGCCTCCACCATCATCATTGTTACCTCCTCCACCATTATTCGCATCATCATCATCACTATCATCATCATCGTTCCCATCATTGTTGCCATTGTTTGGTGGAGGATTCTGCTGTGCTTGAAGGGCAGCAATCTGGGCAGCCATGTCCACAATGGTCTGATCACGATCAGCCACAACTTGATCCCTTTGCACAATGGTTTGGTTCAGCGCTGAAATCGTGGCATCTCTTCCAATGAGGGCTTGCTCCATTGTATTCACGGTAGTGTGCAAGGTTTCCATCTCATACCCTTGCAAGTGCACCGTGCCCTGAAAATAATCTAGCTGCTCCTTTTGCTGCATCAACTTCTCTTCCCTCTCCCAAGCTTTGATCTCCATGTCTTCTAACTGCTTCACTTGGAAGGGCATGTTGTTCCGATCACCTGTGGTAATCATCACAAGCCCTTGCTCATTCCGACCTCCAAATGCAAGGAAGGGTGAACCTGTTGGTAGTCGGTGTCGGTGGAGATAGCACAGGCGTGACAGGGTCTCGTGCATGGCCGACTCCACTCCTTGTTCCCAGGTAAGGTACTTCTTGGTGAGGTTCAGGTTCTCAATACCAGGCACAGTGGGGTCTGCAAGAACAATCGCGATGATCTCCCACACGCGATCTCCAGGCACATAGGTGTTCATCCTTCTCCCTTTGAACATCGACATCAGCATGCCCAGTGTCTTGCAAAGCTCCGCCAGCTGTCTCGTGAAGGGCCTTGGTGATTGGAGCTCAACATACTCAACTCTGGTGGCATCTCCCATCTATCAATTGTAAAGAGGAAAGACTGAGAACAGCAAAGGAAAAGAATTTACTAGAACGAAAGGCATAAGAGTAAAGACAGAATTTAAAAAAGGCTTAAGTAAACATAAGGCTTCCTATCCCAATCCTAGGTCACGATCCTACAGTCAACACACTGCTCTGATACCATCTGAAACGGTACAACCCACAAGGATTGCACCTCTATGTATCACGCCAATCCCTGGATCGGTTCATTGGCATACATAGTATCGATAGACATCAAAGAATTAATAGTGCATCATTATTACAGCGGTATGATCCAGAATATTGCATTTATTACAAAGTTTGCAAAGCATAACGCTCGCACAAATAAGCGAGTAGCAAATAGATAGCATAAATAAAGTAGCTCCAGTCTCCATTAGACGACACAGGCGAACAAAATGTTGAGTGGAGGGTCGCAAGCAACACTACTACTCAGAGTAACCGAAAGAGTAACCTGCAACATGAAACGTAATAGCCCCGAAGGGTTAGCACTTGGAATGCACTGGCAATTGGAACAATGAGAGAAACAACAAGGCTAATAGCTATATGCATATCTGGCTTGTGGGGTTCAGGCTTAGTTGCAGCAGCAAAATACTTTATCCTAACCTTTGTAAATCATTTGTAAAACATTTAATCTTCAACAAACAACCCAATTAAGTTTCAACCACAAATTTTAGCAATTACAAGTTAGAATGAATAAGAACATGTCATAGCACCCACAATTTAGCAACTCAATCGTCCATTACCGGGGACACGGCTAAGCACTTAGTTTTACACCCTGCAGGGGTCGCACACTTTACCCGTATGACTTGGTCGACCCGCTCATACCACGACACGCATATTGAGTCGTGATAGAGAGAAGACCAAGAAGAGACAATTCGGGAAGTAGCTCCCCAAGCCCATCCACGCACCGTATCAACCTATCACATTCACTACATCTCTGGATACGAAGAGCTCGGGTCGCCACAACCTACTAAGTCCATCCAGCCACCCATAACTCACTGGCATATGGTTGCACACGGAAGCTACCAAATCAAGACACTAATCATTTCTCAGAAATCTGGCTGGCCATCCACAAGTGAGCTACTCGGGTAAACCATAGACATGGGCCTGGCATTCACGAACCAAGCAATTACCAATCCACCCAGATAGTTCATTAATTAAGTTGTTTTCACTTTCCAAACATGTTCTTTCAAAACAAGCTTTGCCATGGTGTAACCCACCCTCGTCTATGTAAGCACAACTAAGCACAACTACTGACGACGGCTCGCCTAACAAGATAGACTACGGCATAATAGGATATAGCATAGCAATAGATAAAACTTGTAAAACAAAACAAGCTACAATGCATATAGAAAGTAAATAGGACATTTATGAAGCTCCACTTGCCTTAGTAGTTGCCGGAGTCAAAAGCACAGTCCGGACAGTCACACGGGTTACAATCCTCACAATCTACACGAAGCAAAACATCCAATAAACAAACCACACATAGGGAAACAAATAAATGCAACATAATAAATGCATGGCACTTTACCAAAGCTTCAGTAGCTTGGTCAAGTTCTATGATCAATTCTACTACTGGATGATGCATGATAAAACCTTTAATGCAAAGAAACCAATTTATGCATAACGGAAACTAGTTAATAGGTCTTTAGTCGAAACATTGAACCAAAGTTGTAAACAGTGTAGTACAAGTTTGACAAAAATACTACTGGATAGATAGCTCCAAATAGAGCCTAGACCAAAAGGATTTACGTCAAAAAGGTTTACAGATCTTTTTTCAGCGAATTAAATACTACTTTAAGCCTTTCTATAATCTCAGGAAAATACATACAGTAAACCTAGGATATTATTGCAGAATAAAATTCTACATGATTTTGCGAATCCAACGATTCCTTATTTGCTAATTTTGGCCAAGCAGATCTTTTACTATGAATTTTTGAAGTTAGACATATTTTTTGGAGAATAAATAAACTCTGAAAAACGACGGGGGAATATTCCGGGGAATATTCCCGCTAACGAGCGGGCCCGGCTGACGCGGCGGTGACAGGACCTTTGACCGGTCAGCTGGTTGACCGGCCAGTCAACGGCCGATCCAGGTCGTTCGCGCGCGATCGAGCGGCCGGGAGCGACTGCGGCGGGGACTCACCAGGCGACGGCGGCGGCGACGGTGGGCGGCGCTCCGGTGGCGGCTGAGTGGTCTACGAGGTGCGGCAAGGGGCGTCGGGTGCAGGGGAGGGGTCGGCGCGGACGACATCGGCTTCGGGCGACGGCGAACGACTGACGGAGCGGCGGCGACGAACGGACTCCGGCGAGAAATCCGGCGGGTTCAGCGCGGCGATTAGCTAGGTTTTTGGGGGGTTCGGGAGGGGAAGTCGAGGCTAAGTAGGCCAGGAAAGATATCGAGGCGAGGGGAGGCCGAACTCGCGCTGAAAATGCGGCGGTTGTTCGTGTCCGAGGCGAGCACGTCGGCGACGGGCTGACGTGTGGGGCCCGATGCCAGAGAAAAAAAACAAAAGAAAAAGGAAAAGGGAAAAAAGGGGAGAAGAAAAGGGCGGGGGAGGGGGTGTTGGGCAGTTGGCGGGCCGGCTGGCTCGGCCGCGGCCGCTGGCGGGAGCTGGGCCCCGGGTGGGCCGCTGGCGGCCACCCGGCTGGGCTACCGGTTTTTCTTTTTTTTCTTCTTTTCTCTTTATTCTTTTTCTGCTCTGTTGCAACTCTGAACTATCTGTTTTTCTGAATTTCCTGAAACTGAAATTCAGTCCAAACCAAAACCAGTATAACTTTTGATCTACAGCTCCGAATCGAGCGAAACAAGTTTCTACGGGTTCGTAATTGAAAACTCTATACAACTTAACATCTGGAATGACTATATAGTGTCAAACAAGCAAATTCTAGGTAAAACCCTAATAGGCTTGCAATTAAGAGGAACTAGCAAAGAGGAGGGGTTTTGGCAAAAACTTTAAAACTGAATTTTTTTGCAAGGATGCTCATGATGCAATGACATGTATGTATGCAGTACCAAATCTAAAACTTGGGATGTGACACATGCAATGACACCGGTGGATCCAGGTGGGGTTAATGAGAAGAACACACATGCAATGACACTAGGTGTGGTTCATGATATGGTTTGTGAGAAGAACACGCATGCAATGACTCTAGTTGTGGTTCATGGGAAGAACACACATGCAATAACACTGGGTGGATCCATGTGTCGTCTGCGGGAAGAACACATATTCAATGACACTAGTGGATCCATGTGTGGTCTGTGGGAAGAACACACATGCAATGACACAGGTGTGGTCTAAGAGAAGAACACACATGCAATGACTCTAGCTGTGGTTCATGAAAAGAGCAGACATTACACTGGTGGATCCATGTGTGGTTCATGGGAAGAACACACATGCAATGACACCGGTGGATCCATGTGTGGTCTGTGGGAAGAACACACATGCAATGACTCCGGTGATATGTGGTTTGTGAAGAGAACAGACATGCAATGACTCTAGCTATGGTTAATGAGAAGAGCAGACATGCAATCACACCGGTGGATCCATGTGTGGTTAATGAGAAGAACACACATGCAATGACACTGGGTGTGGTTATGGTTTGTAAGAAGAACACACATGCAATGACTCTAGCTGTGGTTCATGAAAAGAGCAGACATGCGATGACTCTAACTGTGGTTCATGAAAAGTGCAGTCCTGCGATGCCACCGGTGGATCCATGTGTGGTCTATGAGAGGAACACACGTGCAATTACACCAATGGATCCTTACGTGGTTTGTGAGAATAACACACAGGCAATGACTCTAGCTGTATCCATGTGTGGTTCATGAGAAGAACACACATGCAATGACATAGGTGATATGTGGTCTGTGAGAAGAACACACATGCAATGACTCTGGTGACATGTGGTTTGTGAAAAGAACAGACATACAATGACTCTAGTTGTGGTTAATGAAAAGAGCAGACAGGCAAGGATACTGGTGGATCCATGTGGGGTTAATGAGAAGAACACACATGCAATGACACTTGGTGTGGTTCATGATATGGTTTGTGAGAAGAACACACATGCAATGACACTAGTGGATCCATGTGTGGTCTATGAGAAGAACACACTGAAGGGAATATGCTAGAGAGGCAATAATAAAGTGGTTATTATCTTATTCCATGTTTATGATAAATGTTTATTTTACATGCTAGAATTGTATTGATCAGAAACATCAATACATGTGTGTTTAATAAACAAAAAGGGTTCCTAGTTATGCGTCTCTTATAGACTAGCTTGTTGATTAACAAGATGATCAAGGTTTCCTGATCATGGACATTGGATGTTGTTAATAACAAGGTCACACCATTGGTGGAATGATGTGATGAACATTCATCCGAAGTATAGCATTACGATCAAAGTCATTATGTTTATATTGCTATAATATCATACGAAGTAATCTTTATCCTTAGACCATGAGATCATGTTCATTGCTAACACCGGAAGAGTATCTTGATAACATCAAACGTCACACCGTAACAGGGTGACTATAAAGGCGGGTTCAGTGCTACAGAGGTGTTATGTTGAGGCTCATGGATCAAGAGTGGGATTTATCCATCCCGATGACGGATAGATATACTCTGGGCCCTCTCGATGATATCACATTGAAATAGCTTGCAAGCAAGTGATGTGATCACTAGAATGTTATATCACGGGAATGAGAAAAGAGTGCATGTCGGTAACGAGATCAAACTAGGTATGGAGATACCGATGATCGAATCTCGGACATGTAATATATCGCGGGACAAAGGGATTTAGTTACTAGCGTTAAAGGTTCTCACGATCACAGAAGTCATCGTTGAATGTGTAGGAGTCAGTATGGATCTCCAGGTCCCACTGCTGATTATTGATCGGAGAGGGGTATCGATCATGTCTGCATTATTCGCGAACCGTAGGTTGACACACTTAAGGGATACCGACACCATTTGGAGCAAATATGTTTCAGATAAAGATTTAAGAAAGCGCTGGAATTATTTCAATAGACACCGAAACTGTTTCGGGTGAAAATGCTGAAATTGGTTCTGCGTGTAATATTGAAATGTTGCAGGGGGTTTTATGTGAATGTTTGTTAATTAAAGTAATTAACAAAATTCTGAATAAAAATAATAAAATATTTTTATTAAATGAGAGAGCATTAAATTGGAGAAATTTAATGCATTTAAAGTGGAGACTTTAAAAGTGAATGTGAAGGGGCATTTTAATGTGGAGGGGTTACCACCACATGAATGGAGGAGGTGAAGGGTCACCCCCTCCATGCACCGGCCATGAAGGAGGGGCACCCCCTCCTCCTATAAAAGGCCACCCCCTCCTCACTTCTCACACACACCTCCTTGTGAAGGATCTCTCTCCCCCTCTAGTATTATTCCCCCATGGTCTCGGATTAGCGAGATACATGTTCCTGGTGGCTTTATCTGGAAAGGAGTTGTTGCTTCTGCTGCTTTGCTGGAGCGAGGGACAGAGGTTGTTGGGGTACCGGACGTGTGTGCGATCACGGGTGCAGCGCTGCTTTGCGGTGCTAGACTTGGTGGTGCTGGAGCTGGATCTGATGGACGTGCTGGAGCCGGACCTGCTGGACTTCATCACGATCTTGAGATCGGCAAGTGTACGACTACATCAACCACGAGTTCCTACTCGTTAACAAAGCCCGTTGTCTACGAGGGTAAGTTCCCGTTGGATGTATGTCCACCCGTTGCTTTGTACCTAGTAGATAGATCTTGGCGTGTAGTTCACACCGTAGGAAATTTTTTGTTTTCTATGCTGCGGACCCAATAGTGGTATCAGAGCCTGATCTATGCGTAGGTGCTTAGCACGGGTAGTACACATATGTTGATATGTGGGCGATGATGATCATGTTATTGCATCTTCTATATATGTTGGATATTGGTGGCATAGTGAGATGAAGCGGCCCGGACTAACCTTACATGTCATCGTACATGAGACTGGTTCCACGACTAACATGCAACTTGTTTTGCATAAGTGGCTGGCGGGTGTCTGTCTCTCCTACTATAGTCAATATCTGATTTACAACAAGTTGCTAATAACTTAGTTATCCTCGTTGTGGTTCATGTTCGTAGGTAAGAACGGTTCTATCTCCGAAAGCCCTAAGCCACGTAAAACTTGCAATTGATAAATTAGAGGCGTCTAGTTTAGATCGTTGCTGGGCTAGTGTATTGATATGGTATTGTTGTAAGTAGATGTATGATAGATACTCTTACAACACACTCAACGTGTAAGTTCCATAGACCTTGGCCTTACACACAAAGGAATGATAGAGATCATACCACGATGCAAGTGATAGAGATCAAATGCATGGACCATATCATCTCACTTTACACATTAGATGTTAGCATCTTATACTGCTAGTTTGGCGCTTTCTGTAGCATTGTAAGATGACCCCTCTTTTAGATATCAAGATAAAAATGTGTTCTTCCTTAATTATGCACCGTTTTGTGGATCGTATTTCGAGACATCACGTGATGATTGGGTGTACTTGACTCTATGCTTTCATACAAACGAGTGTAAGACAGTTTTACACATGCGAGTACTAAGGTTCTTACTTGGCGAGCCTAGCATGTACAGACATGGCCTTGGAACACGGACCGAAAGGTTAAGCATGAGTCATATAATTGATATGATGCCCATATAGATGCTCGCCTTTGAAGCTACATCAACTCACGTGATGATCGGACTTGGTGTAGTGGATTTGGTTCATGTAGTCACCAAAAAGGCACGAGGGATGTCATTTTTGAGTGGGAGTTCATTTCTAATTTGGATTAGTCGAACCAAATTTGTCATAAATTAAATCAAAGTGAATTTGCATAGTTTGTTGTAGTCATTGGCATTCGTTTTCTACCTTATGCTTAGTTTTTATTTGAGATAATAGGACTATAGAATTCTGGATATTTACTTTACGAACTGTTATCGTATTGTTTTGAATGTCAATTTAAAGTTTATAAGTCCTATTGCAAACTTTCAGCAAACTCTATTTACTCCATGAAGTTTAATAAGTGGTATTAAATCAAGAGTAAGAATTCCAATGTTAGTATCTAAAGTATCATGTTTGCCTCCATGATTATTGATATTCAAAAGGTTGTTTTAATATCAAGATTATATTGGAGCTGGAAATTGTTTCAGAAACCATCATGTGTGAAAGATATTGTGATATCTGAAACAATGTTTTTGGTTGCATTATGATAGAGTATAATTTAGCAAAATACATGTTCTCATATTGTATGAGAATTTGTGAAGGATGGAGATGCTAGGCATCCGAATCTACCAAAAAGGTTTTGGGAACTGATATTATACTCGTGATTCTTCCATATAGGCTATAGTAGCTTGATCATGAAAGTTGTCATGATAAGGATGAATAGAAGATGTAAGTAAAATGTTTACTACACTAATAGATTACTAAAGAATGGATTTTTGAAAGAACACCAAACATTTGATGATGGTGATCCACTTCAAAGTGCAAGTCCAAAGGTATTAGTATTTGACTATATACGCTTTGTACCATGTGTCATGTTGATGACACAACTATTGATGTTGATAGATTCTTTTAAAAGAATAGGAATTGCTGAAAGAGAATCTATAAAATATTTGGCAGAAAATAAAAGGTTGGAGATGTCCAACTTAGGTATATAGAAGATATACATGTTATGGCTATATTCCTTGCTTGTTAAACAATGTGGTTCTTAGGTATTGGATACCGAATTGGTTGGTATGAAGTGTCATACAGGACAATGCAATTCATGAACTACAATGGCCTAAGTAACCAGCAAGAGAATGAGTGATGATGTTCATCGAAAACAAACAAAGTGTTATTGTGTTTTTCGTTGTCATCAAACCAAGCCTTCAAGATTTGTTTAAATAATTGTTATTTTGTTCCGGTATCATGAGAACAATGGCTGTTCAAATAATTACCGTATTCCATAAAGGATGGATGAACTTTTACAAGTCTAGTTGGAGAAATCACATCCATAAACACTATTGCTAAAATGTCGCAAGACAAATGATTGAAAGATCACTTATGAAGTGACATCGCTGTTTAAATTATATTTGAAAGAAAACATGAAGAAACTCCATGTTGATGGATTTTTGGAGCCTTTGATTTTGATCACTTGACGCGTGTGAGACTTTCCTCAAGATAATTGAAACTCCGTCCATAGGCCAGAGAGGAACGATGACTAGCTTATTGGAAATTGTGCATGCTGATGTGCATAGTCCATTATGTGTAGCCATATGCGATGGATCTTTTTTCTTCATATGCTTTCTCCAAAAATTTGAGTGAATATATCTGTATATTTACTTAATAAGGAAGAAGTATGAAACATTTGAAAATTGTTCAAAGACTTTCAAGATGAAGTGGAAAATCATTGTAACAAGAAAATAAAGAGTTTATGATTCGATCATAAAGGAAGATATTTGAGTTACATGTTTAGCAAAAACACCTAAGACTTGAGGAATTGTTCCATGATTTGTGTTTCTCGATAAACCAAAGGAGTATGTCATATTCGAAAATCAAACCATGTTTGACATGGTAAGATCAAGGGTGTCATTTATAAAACTACCATTATGTTTTAAGGATTGAAGTTTTAGAGACTACCGCTTTTACACTGAAAAGAGCACCATCATGATCCATTGAAATGACACCATATGAGTTATGGTTTGGGATAAAACCCGAATTGTCTTTTCTTAAATTTTGGTATGCTATGCATAAGTAAAATGTTTACAACCAAAGTCGGATAAGCACGTCTTTGTAGGTTATTCCAAAGAATTTGTTGGGAATTTCTCCATAACACCGAGGACAAAAGAGTTTGTTACTTGGAACGTCAAGTTTCTTGAGAAGGAATTTTTCGTGAAAAGTTAAGTGGGAGGACAATAGAACTTTGATAAGGTTGTTGAACCTTAGCTATATGTGCTAAGTAGCGCAGCGCCGGAAAGTGTCCCAGTGGCGGCCACAATGCTCATGGCTCTCGTGATTACAAAAGTTGTGATCTCGAAGATTAGAGTTCCTATAGAACCGTGTGGGTCGGTAAGAATCAAATAGTAAGATTTGATAAGCAAGTCGTTATTGTTTTGACAATGATGAACCGATTACATGCAAAGAAGCGATGATGGGCCCTGACTCCATAAAATGACTAGAAGTCATGGAATCCGTGATAGTATCCATACACGAGAAAACAAGTTTCTGAACTTGGAAGACCCTCTGGAAAGGCGTGAAGCCTATCGGTCGTGTTTGGATCTATAAAGAAATAAGACATGGATGTTTAACATCTATGAAATAGTCGACATGTCAGAAAGAAGTTTACGACAATGTTCAAGGAGTTGACTATGACAAGATTTGATCTTTCATAGCGATATATAGTCTTGATGGATTAATGTAGCAACCACTACATAAAATTTGGTATATGGTAGTTGAATAAACAAAACAATGTTCTTCTAATAGAACGGTAACCTAGGACATGTACATGACATGGCCCGAAGGGTTTTGTTAATTCAAAGGGTGCTAAAAGGGCATGTAAACTTCAATAGTTGAAGTAAGCATAGCGGAGTTGGAATCTTCACCATGATGAAACTGTTAAAAGAGTTTAAATTCATCGGAGATGATGAAGATGCTTGCATTTGCAAGAAATTAAGTGGGAGCGCTGAGACATATTTCTAATACATTGTGTAGAGGACATATTGTTGATTGGAAATGATGTATCTTGTATTGACACAAGTTAAGAATTTCATTAAAATAAGATTTCGATGAAAGACTTGGGCAAACCTGGAATATTAGGCATCAATATCTATATGGATAGATTAAGGCGCTAATATGGTTGTGCTAGACATACATATATGAGATATTGAAAGGGTTCAATATCGAAACAACAAGAAAGGTTCTTGCTGCATGGAAAGGATTGTATCGAAATTCAAGTGTTTCAACACTTGGTGAGTAAAATCACATGAAGATTTTGATCGATTATACCATGATATGTATATATCCAGAATGTCCTATGCTCTAAATGTTATGAGCATATACCAGAATGATTCATAAGATGATCATTGGACAATAGTAAAGATATTCTTATGAGCTTTGTAAGAACTAAGAATATATAATGTATAAGTGACAAATAGTTAAAGGTAGTTCATTGTAAAGTGTTACATTGATACTAGTTTTGTCACAAGATACAAATTAAATTGATCTCAATTTAGACTATGGGTGGCACAATGTAATGGAAAGGATGTTCCATGATGGATTTGATGAGTTCCAAAGTTGAGACATTGTGACGGATACTACAACAAAAGGCTAAGTATATGACTGCTGTAGTAGCAGCAAAGGAGGGCATTTGTGTTAAGTAGTTTGTTATCAAACTAGGTGTGGTTCAAAGTGGGCTAATACTATGAAGATATATTCTATGACAATAATATCAACATATTTTGAGCCGAACGAACTAAAGGTCTCACCAAAGGACCAAATCTATACAATGCCATCTCATTTGAGAATGAGTGATGCGTAGAGACGCAGAGACATGCAAATACACACGGACCTGAAACTGTCAGATCCAGAGATTATGTTAACCACTAGCAATAGCGTATATGCAACACCAGAAAGCCATAGGTGTTCAATACGCATAGTTTTTCAAACTAGATTATTGACTCTAGTGCAAGTGGGAGACTGAAGGGAATATGCCCGAGAGGCAATAATAAAGTGGTTATTATCTTATTCCATGCTTATGATAAATGTTTATTTTACATGCTAGAATTGTATTGATCGGAAACATCAATACATGTGTGTTTAATAAACAAAAAGGGTTCCTAGTTATGCCTCTCTTATAGACTAGCTTGTTGATTAACAAGATGATCAAGGTTTCCTGATCATGGGCATTGGATGTTGTTAATAACAAGGTCACACCATTGGTGGAATGATGTGATGAACATTCATCCGAAGTATAGCATTACGATCAAAGTCATTATGTTTATATTGCTATAACATCATACGAAGTAATCTTTATCCTTAGACCATGAGATCATGTTAATTGCTAACACCGGAAGAGTATCTTGATAACATCAAACGTCACACCGTAACAGGGTGACTATAAAGGTGCGTTCATTTCTACGAAGGTGTTATGTTGAGGCTCATGGATCAAGAGTGGGATTTGTCCATCCCGATGACGGATAGATATACTCTAGGCCCTCTCGGTGATATCACATTGAAATAGCTTGCAAGCAAGTGATGTGATCACTAGAATGTTATATCACGGGAACGAGAAAAGAGTGCATGTCGGTAACGAGATCAAACTAGGTATGGAGATACCGATGATCGAATCTCGGACATGTAATATATCGCGGGACAAAGGGATTTAGTTACTAACGTTAAAGGTTCTCACGATCATAGAAGTCATTGTTGAATGTGTAGGAGTCAGTATGGATCTCCAGGTCCCTCTACTGATTATTGATCGGAGAGGGGTCTCGATCATGTCTGCATTATTCGCGAACCATAGGGTGACACACTTAAGGGATACCGACACCATTTGGAGCAAATATGTTTCAAATAAAGATTTAAGAAAGCGCTGGAATTATTTCAATAGACACCGAAACTGTTTCGGGTGAAAATGCTGAAATTGTTTCTGCGTGTAATATTGAAATGTTGCAGGGGGTTTTATGTGAATGTCTGTTAATTAAAGTAATTAACAAAATTCTGAATAAAAATAATAAAAGAGTTTTATTAAATGAGAGAGCATTAAATTTGGAGAAATTTAATGCATTTAAAGTGGAGACTTTAAAAGAGAATGTGAAGGGGCATTTTAATGTGGAGGGGTTACCACCACATGAATGGAGGAGGTGAAGGGTCACCCCCTCCATGCGCCGGCCATGAAGGAGGGGCACCCCCCCCTCCTCCTATAAAAGGCCACCCCTCCTCACTTCTCACACACACCTCCTTGTGAAGGATCTCTCTCCCCCTCTAGTATTATTCCCCCATGGTCTCGGATTAGCGAGATACAAGTTCCCGGTGGCTTTATCTGGAAAGGAGTTGCTGCTTCCGCTGCTTTGCTGGAGCGAGGGACGGAGGTTGTCGGGGTACCGGACGTGTGTGCGATCACGGATGCACCGCTGCTTTGTGGTGCTGGACTTGGTGGTGCTGGAGCTGGATCTGATGGACGTGCTGGAGCCGGACCTGCTGGACTTCATCACGATCTTGAGATCGGCAAGTGTACGACTACATCAACCACGAGTTCCTCCTCGTTAACAAAGCTCGTTGTCTACGAGGGTAAGTTCTTGTTGGATGTCTGTCCACCCGTTGCTTTGTACCTAGTAGATAGATCTAGGGGTGTAGTTCACACTGTAGGAAATTTTTTGTTTTCTATGTTCCGGACCCAACACACACAAGCAATGATACTGGGTGTGGTTCATGATATAGTTTGTGAGAAGAACACACATGCAATGACACTGGTGGATCCATGTGTGGTCTTTGGGAAGAACACACATGCAATGACACTGGTGATATGTGGTCTGTGAGAAGAACACACATCCAATGACTCTAGCTGTGGTTCATGAAAAGAGCAGACATGCAATGACACTGGTGGATCCATGTGTGGTTCATGGGAAGCACACACATGCAATGACACTGGGTGGATCCATGTGTGGTTTGCTAGAAGAACACACATGCAATGACACTGGTGGATCCATGTGTGGTTTGTGAGAAGAACACACATGCAATGACACTGGGTGTGGTTCATGATATGGTTTGTAAGAAGAACACACATGCACTGACTCTAGCTGTGGTTCATGAAAAGAGCGCACATGCGATGACTCTAGCTATGGTTCATGGGAAGAGCAGACATACAATGACACTGGTGGATCCATGTGTGGTTCATGGGAAGAACACACATGCAATGACACTGGTGGATACATGTGTGGTCTGTGGGAAGAACACACATGCAATCACACTGGTGGATCCATGTGTGGTTCATGGGTAGAACACACATGCAATGACACTGGTGATATGTGGTTTGTGAGAAGAACACACATGCAATGACTCTAGCTGTGGTTCATGAAAAGAGCAGACATGCAATGACACTGGTGGATCCATGTGTGGTTCACGGGAAGAACACACATGTAATGACTCTGGTGGATCCATGTGTGGTCTGTGGGAAGAACACACATGCAATGACATTGGGTGGATCCATGTGTGGTCTGTGGGAAGAACACACATGCAATGACACTGGTGGATCCATGTGTGGTCTGTGGGAAGAACACACATGCAATGACCCAGGTGATATGTGGTCTGTGAGAAGAACACACATGCAATGACTCTAGCTGTGGTTCATGAAAAGAGCAGACATGCGATGGCACTGGGTGGATCCATGTGTGGTTTGTCAGAAGAACACACATGCAATGACACCAGTGCATCCATGTGTGGTTCATGGGAAGAACACACATGCAATGACTCTTGTGATATGTGGTTTGTGAAAAGAACAGACATGCAATGACTCTAGCTGTGGTTAATGAGAAGAGCATACATGCAATGACACCGGTGGATCCATGTGGGGTTAATGAGAAGAACACACATGCAATAACACTGGGTGTGGTTCATGTTATGGTTTGTGAGAAGAACACGCATGCAATGACTCTAGCTGTGGTTCATGGGAAGAACACACATGCAATGACACTGTGTGGATCCATGTGTCGTCTGTGGGAAGAACACACATGCAATGACACTAGTGGATCCATGTGTGGTCTGTGGGAAGAACACACATGCAATGAAACAGGTGATATGTGGTATGTGAGAAGAACACACATGCAATGACTCTAGCTGTGGTTAATGAAAAGAGCAGGCATGCGATGACACTGGTGGATCCATGTGTGGTTCATGGGAAGAACACACATGCATTGACACCGGTGGATCCATGTGTGGTCTGTGGGAAGAACACACATGCAATGACTCTGGTGATATGTGGTTTGTGAAAAGAACAGACATGCAATGACTCTAGCTGTGGTTAATGAGAAGAGCAGACATGCAATGACACCGGTGGATCCATGTGTGGTTAATGAGAACAACACACATGCAATGACACTGGGTGTGGTTATGGTTTATAAGAAGAACACACATGCAATGACTCTAGCTGTGGTTCATGAAAAGAGTAGACATGCGATGACTCTAATTGTGGTTCATGAAAAGAGCAAACCTGTGATGCCACCGGTGGATCCATGTGTGGTCTATGAGAGGAACACACATGCAATTACACCGGTGGATCCTTACGTGGTTTGTGAGAATAACACACATGCAATGACTCTAGTTGTATCCATGTGTGGTTCATGAGAAGAACACGCATGCAATAACTCTAGCTGTGGTTCATGAAAAGAGCAGACATGCAATGACACTGGTGGATCCATGTGTGGTTCATGGGAAGAACACACATGCAATGACTCTGGTGGATCCATGTGTGGTCTGTGGGAAGAACACACATGCAATGACATTGGGTGGATCCATGTGTGGTCTGTGGGAAGAACGCACATGCAATGACACTAGTGGATCCATGTGTGGTCTGTGGGAAGAACACACATGCAATGACCCAAGTGATATGTGGTCTATGAGAAGAACACACATGCAATGACTCTAGCTGTGGTTCATGAAAAGAGCAGACATGCGATGGCACTGGGTGGATCCATGTGTGGTTTGTGAGAAGAACACACATGCAATGACACCAGTGGATCTATGTGTGGTTCATGGAAAGAACACACATGCAATGACTCTGGTGATATGTGGTTTGTGAAAAGAACAGACATGCAATGACTCTAGCTGTGGTTAATGATAAGCGCATACATGCAATGACACCGGTGGATCCATGTGGGGTTAATGAGAAGAACACACATGCAATGACACTAGGTGTGGTTCATGATATGGTTTGTGAGAAGAACACGCATGCAATGACTCTAGATGTGGTTCATGGGAAGAACAGACATGCAATGACACTGGGTGGATCCATGTGTCGTCTGTGGGAAGAACACGCATGCAATGACACTAGTGGATCCATGTGTGGTCTGTGGGAAGAACACACATGCAATGACACAGGTGATATGTGGTCTGTGAGAAGAACACACATGCAATGACTCTAGTTGTAGTTCATGAAAAGAGCAGGCATGCGATGACACTGGTGGATCCTTGTGTGGTTCATGGGAAGAACACACATGCATTGACACCGGTGGATCCATGTGTGGTATGTGGGAAGAACACACATGCAATGACTCTGGTGATATGTGGTTTGTGAAAAGAACAGACATGCAATGACTCTAGCTGTGGTTAATGAGAAGAGCAGACATGCAATGACACCGGTGGATCCATGTGTGGTTAATGAGAACAACACACATGCAATGACACTGGTTGTGGTTATGGTTTATAAGAAGAACACACATGCAATGACTCTAGCTGTGGATCATGAAAAGAGTAGACATGCGATGACTCTAATTGTGGTTCAAGAAAAGAGCAGACCTGTGATGCCACCGGTGGATCCATGTGTGGTCTATGAGAGGAACACACATGCAATTACACCGGTGGATCCTTACGTGGTTTGTGAGAATAACACACTTGCAATGACTCTAGTTGTATCCATGTGCGGTTCATGAGAAGAACACGCATGCAATGACACAGGTGATATGTGGTCTGTGAGAAGAACACACATGCAATGACTCTGGTGATATGTGGTTTGTGAAAATAACAGACATGCAATGACTCTAGTTGTGGTTAATGAAAAGAGCAGACATGCAATGACACCGGTGGATCCATGCGGGGTTAATGAGAAGAACACACATGCAATGACACTGGGTGTGGTTCATGATATGGTTTGTGAGAAGAAAACACATGCAATGACGCTCGTGGATCCATGTGTGGTCTGTGAGAAGAACACACAAGCAATGACACTGGGTGTGGTTCATGATATGGTTTGTGAGAAGAACACACATGCAATGACACTGGTGGATCCATGTGTGGTCTTTGGGAAGAACACACATGCAATGACACTGGTGATATGTGGTCTATGAGAAGAACACACATCCAATGACTCTAGTTGTGGTTCATGAAAAGAGCAGACATGCAATGAGATTGGTGGATCCATGTGTGGTTCATGGGAAGAACACACATGCAATGACACTGGGTGGATCCATGTGTGGTTTGTGGGAAGAACACACATGCAATGACACTGGTGGATCCATGTGTGGTTTGTGAGAAGAACACACATGCAATGACACTGGGTGTGGTTCATGATATGGTTTGTAAGAAGAACACACATGTAATTACTCTAGCTGTGGTTCATGAAAAGAGCACACATGCGATGACTCTAGCTGTGGTTCATCGGAAGAGCAGACATACAATGACACTGGTGGATCCATGTGTGGTTCATGGGAAGAACACACATGCAATGACACTGGTGGATCCATGTGTGGTCTGTGGGAAGAACACACATGCAATCACACTGGTGGATCCATGTGTGGTTCATGGGGAGAACACACATGCAATGACACCGGTGATATGTGGTTTGTGAGAAGAACACACATGCAATGACTCTAGCTGTGGTTCATGAAAAGAGCAGACATGCAATGACACTGGTGGATCCATGTGTCGTTCATGGGAAGAACACACATGCAATGACTCTGGTGGATCCATGTGTGGTCTTTGGGAAGAACACACATGCAATGGCAGGGTGGATCCGTGTGTGGTCTGTGGGAAGAACACACATGCAATGACACTGGTGGATCCATGTGTGGTCTGTGGGAAGAACACACATGCAATGACACAGGTGATATGTGGTCTGTTAGAAGAACACACATGCAATGACTCTAGCTGTGGTTCATGAATAGAGCAGACATGCGATGGCACTAGGTGGATCCATGTGTGGTTTGTGAGAAGAACACACATGCAATGACATCGGTGGATCCATGTGTGGTTCATGGGAAGAACACACATGCAATGACTCTGGTGATACGTGGTTTGTGAAAAGAAATGGCATGCAATGACTCTAGCTGTTGTTAATGAGAAGAGCAGACATGCAATGACATCGGTGGATCCATGTGGGGTTAATGAGAAGAACACACATGCAATGACACTGGGTCTGGTTCATGATATGGTTTGCGAGAAGAACACGCATGCAATGACTCTAGCTGTGGTTCATGGGAAGAACACACATGCAATGACACTAGGTGGAACCATGTGTCGTCTGTGGGAAGAACACACATGCAATGACACTAGTGGATCCATGTGTGGTCTGTGGGAAGAACACACATGCAATGACATAGGTGATATGTGGTCTGTGAGAAGAACACACATGCAATGACTCTAGCTGTGGTTCATGAAAAGAGCAGACATGCGATGACGCTGGTGGATCCATGTGTAGTTCATGGGAAGAACACACATGCAATGACACTGGTGGATCCATATGTGGTCTGTGGGAAGAACACACATGCAATGACTCTGGTGATATGTGGGTTGTGAAACGAACAGACATGCAATGACTCTAGCTGTGGTTAATGAGAAGAGCAGACATGCAATGACACCGGTGGATCCATGTGTGGTTAATGAGAAGAACACACATGCAATGACACTGGGTGTGGTTCATGATATGGTTTGTAACAAGAACACACATGCAATGACTCTAGCTGTGGTTCATGAAAAGAGCAGACATGTGGTGACTCTAACTGTGGTTCATGAAAAGAGCAGACATGCGATGCCACCGGTGGATCCATGTGTGGTCTATGAGAGGAACACACATGCAATTACATCGGTGGATCCTTACGTGGTTTGTGAGAATAACACACATGCAATGACTCTAGCTGTATCCATGTGTGGTTCATGGGAAGAACACACATGCAATGACACAGGTGATATGTGGTTTGTGAAAAGAACAGACATGCAATGACTCTAGTTGTGGATAATGAAAAGAGCAGACATGCAATGACACCGGTGGATCCATGTGGGGTTAATGAGAAGAACACACATGCAATGACACTAGGTGTGGTTCATGATATGGTTTGTGAGAAGAACACACATGCAATGACGCTCGTGGATCCATGTGTGGTCTGTGAGAAGAACACACATGCAATGACACTGGGTGTGGTTCATGATATGGTTTGTGAGAAGAACACACATGCAATTACACTGGTGGATCCATGTGTGGTCTTTGGGAAGAACACACATGCAATGACACTGGTGATATGTGGTCTGTGAGAAGAACACACATCCAATGACTCTAGCTGTGGTTCATGAAAAGAGCAGACATGCAATGACACTGGTGGATCCATGTGTGGTTCATGGGAAGAACACACATGCAATGACACTAGGTGGATCCATGTGTGGTTTGTGACAGAACACACATGCAATGACACTGGTGGGTCCATGAGTGGTTCATAGGAAGAACACACATGCAATGACTCTGGTGATATGTGGTTTGTGAAAAGAACAGACATGCAATGACTCTAGTTGTGGGTAATGAGAAGAGCAGACATGCAATGACACCGGTGGATCCATGTGGGGTTAATGAGAAGACCACACATGCAATGACACTGGGTGTGGTTCATGATATGGTTTGTGAGAAGAACATGCATGCAATGACTCTAGCTGTGGTTCATGGGAAGAACACGCATGCAATGACACTGGGTGGATCCATGTGTGGTCTGTGGGAAGAACACACATGCAATGACACTAGTGGATCCATGTGTGGTCCGTGGGAAGAACACATGCAATGACACAAGTGATATGTGGTCTGTGAGAAGAACACACATGCAATGACTCTAGTTGTGGTTCATGAAAAGAGCAGACATGCAATGACACTGGTGGATCCATGTCTGGTTCATGGGAAGAACACACATGCAATGACACCGGTGGATCCATGTGTGGTCTGTGGGAAGAACACACATGCAATGACTCTGGTGATATGTGGTTTGTGAAAAGAACAGACATGCAATGACTTTAGCTGTGGTTAATGAGAAGAGCAGACATGCAATGACACCGGTGGATCCATGTGTGGTTAATGACAAGAACACACATGCAATGACACTGGGTGTGGTTATGGTTTGTAAGAAGAACACACATGCAATGACTCTAGCTATGGTTCATGAAAAGAGCAGACATGCGATGATTCTAACTATGGTTCATGAAAAGAGCAAACTTGTGATGCCACCGGTGGATCCATGTGTGGTCTATGAGATGAACACACATGCAATTACACCGGTGGATCCTTACGTGGTTTGTGAGAATAACACACATGCAATGACTCTAGCTGTGGTTCATGAAAAGAGCAGACATGCGATGACTCTAACTGTGGTTCATGGGAAGAACACACATGTGATGCCACCGGTGGATCCATGTGTGTGCAATGACTCTAGTTGTGGTTCATGAAAAGAGCAGACATGCGATGACACTGGTGGATCCATGTGTGGTTCATGGGAAGAACACACATGCAATGACACTGGTGGATCCATGTGTGGTCTGTGGGAAGAACACACATGCAATGACTCTAGCCGTGGTTCATGAAAAGAGCAGACTTGCGATGACTCTAACTGTGGTTCATGGGAAGAACACACATGCGATGCCACCGGTGGATCCATGTGTGGTCTATGAGAGGAACACACATGCAATTACACCAGTGGATCCTTACGTGGTTTGTTAGAATAACACACATGCAATGACACTGGTGGATCCATGTGTGGTTCGTGGGAAGAACACACATGCAATGACACTGGTGGATATGTGGTTTGTGAGAAGAACACACATGCAATGACTCTAGCTGTGGTTCATGGGAAGAACACACATGCAATGACACTGGGTGGATCCATGTGTGGTCTGTGGGAAGAACACACATGCAATAACACTGGTGATATGTGGTTTGTGAAAAGAACAGACATCCAATGACTCTAGCTATGGTTAATGAAAAGAGCAGACATGCAATGACACCGGTGGATCCATGTGTGGTTAATGAGAAGAACACACATGCAACGACACTGGGTGTGGTTCATGATATGGTTTGTGAGAAGAACACACATGCAATGACACTGGTGGATCCATGTGTGGTCTGTGGGAAGAACACACATGCAATGACACTGGTGATATGTGGTTTGTGAGAAGAACACACATCCAATGACTCTAGTGGATCCTTACGTGGTTTATGGGTGGTTTATGAGAAGAACACACATCCAATGAACTCTAGTGGATCTATCTTGGCATAAGTTGATGTATGCCACGAGGTATTTCATTATACAAGACACTCACTTTCCATTTTTATACTACTCAGTATCGCCCTTGGTTTTATGTGGTACTACTCAGTTTTGCCCCCCCCTCTCTATCTTTCGTAGAATCACAAATCTGTGCTCACCCTGTCTGCTACTACCTGATTGGTTATCACAGTTGTCACGCGGATCGTGCGCACCAACCTTTGATTCTGTGCGATCCAACGATGATCGTTGCACACGTCGTGCCCTTCACAGTACAGCGTGAGACAACATGGACGTCTCCCTCAGCGAGACTTCTACAAGAAGGAACACGATGCCGTCCATGGAAAAAGTCGTCGAGCGGTCATGTCATGTTTAATCAAGTCTGAAAAGCCTACTACTGCTACTACTACGCCACAACGCATGCGTCATCGAGTGCACGGTCGTCGATGGATAGCTGCAATTTATTGCCACTTGATTTTAATAAGACATATCCCAATTTTTACGCAGCGGCTCTCAATCGCCAATTTTAGGGCTGTGTCAAACTTCATACATAGAAATTGTGTGTGTGCCCTTTGCATGCGGCTCAATACAGAACTGCCAAGCATGGCCCGAGAAAAAACGTGATGTACCGTGCGTGTGTCGCGGTGCACGGTGCAGTCGACTGCGCGGCATGTTGCACGGTGGTGCAACAAAACGTGCCTTGCTTCTATCCACCTTAACTATAGAGCCCCTCTTCGCACACCCACTCCCACTCTCGCTCACTGTCCCCATGCAACCCTCTCCACTGTCCCACCAGCATCCGCAAACTCCCGAGAATACCCCGTCCGCACCGGCGATGGCCGAGGAGGATAAGGTGGCCATCGTCGTCTCCTCGCCAGCCCCCCTCGACGCGTTGAAAGCAGCCACTGTCCCTGTCCAGGCCCTAGTGGAGGCATCGATGGCAGCCGCCGTTCCTGTCCAGGCCCCCGTCCCAGCTACCGACGGAGCTGCCGAAGAGTAGCCCCCTGCCGGCGAGGAGGCCCCCGCTGGTGACAAGCAGATCACGCACTTCTTGGGCACCTACGATCCAGATAAGTACATCGCTCTGCTGAACCCATACGACACCGGCATCGACGACCTATGGTCGGAGGTAACTAGGGTTTGCTCCCCTCCCCTGGTTCTTCTACTGTTTGTTAGAAATAATGGGCTAACCTATTTAAAATTTAGCTGGTATTGTCATGTTTAATATTCTGGAATTAATCATAGAAATTGTGCCTAATTATCCAACACCGTTCCCATCGTTGAATCCTAGATTTTGGTTTATTAGGATTCGCTTGTTCGCATTTCGATTGCTCGATCTTCCTACACCATCTACTCCCCCATTTTCTCTTTCTTCCAATAGGTTTCCGGTAGCGACGTCTGCAGCGATGACGAGTCCATTCACACCAAGGCTCATCAGGTGCTGAGGAGGCTGCGGGCCAGCAAGTACGATAGCTTCCTCAGGGGCCCCTACTACAGCTGCCCCTTCCGCAAGGGGGCGTCTACTGCTTGACGAGTCGCGCCGCCGACGGCACCATCTTGAACACCTTACTGAAGCATGCAGAGGCCACGGGCTCCGGCATCCACAAAAGCGGCAAGCCCAAGCCCGCGAACATCAAAGCCTACATCGCTGAACACCGGGCTCTCTGCATTCACCTCTGAAACCTCCAGCGGGTGGCCATCAAAGAGGGTCGCATGCCTCCAATCAGGCCCAAGGCCCCCAAGTCCAAGAAACTGGGCAACAAGAAGTGGCGGAAGCACCAGAGGGAGATGGCGGAGGCACGGGCGCTTGCAGGATGTGCCTGCAGCTGCGGCGGCTGCCCCTACTACTAAGCAGCTTCTTTCTATCTATATCCTATTTCTGGCTGAATGCATCGAACCTCGTTAAGCAACCTACTTTCTATTGCTATATCCTATTTAGCTGCGCACAGCTATATCTACATTTATTTTGTTTTCTGAATGAATGTATTCTGCCTGGTGTGATTTGCTGCTCTAGATTTGCTACCTGATCGGAGGCAAAAAGAGGTCCAAAAGGGAACGAAATGTCGAAGTGAGAATCTTCTCTAGATTTGCTACCAATTTGGGAAAAATGAAACATATTTGTTTAGTGAGAGAGGAAAAGGGTACTCTTTCAAACTACCAGTTAACGAGCTACCATCTTGACAAGATACAAGACACATACATAAACATAACACAAAGAGGGTTAAATTTATTTTACTACTCTCACTTGAGGTGCCAGCCATCTTGACAAGCTAACTGAGTTCCACAAAACAGAAACATAACACTAAGAAGTAAAATTTAATTCACTTCTCATTAGACCACTTGAGGCACTTGCCATCGTTCCTAGGCGACCAACTGTGATCATTCCAGGTGGATCTTACATTATTGGCCCTCCACAGCTCACGAAATGCAAGTTCGTCCCACCTGGCATCTGACTTGGCTTCCCTATCTTCAGCGTCCTGCGGCACAATTAGTGGTGCATCACAGGCCTGATTGTTGCCGCTAGAAAATGCTGCCTCTCTGTTTGTCGCTTCAGCTGCAGCCTCTCTGTCAGCTACTTCTTCAGCTGCAAGCTCTCTTTCAGCTGCTTCTGCAGCCTCTCTGTCAGCTGCTTTAGATGCAGCCAATTTCTTTGCATATTCAGCTTCAAACTCAGCTATTCTGCATTTTCTACAAAGGGCTCCCCTAAGCTCGTCTTCCCTCTTGCAAATAGGAAAAAAAACGAGGTAACGTAGAAAAAAATGGATCTTCTTGTACAGCTGGTAGGTCACGTAAGCATCTATGGTTGCATACTTCAGGTGTATATTAGACAACGGCCACTCGTCCCAGAAATCGTGCCTATGCGTAGGGAAATCTTCCTTCATTTTGTCGTATGACTCATCGAGGATTCTAGTTGCGAGTGATGCCATTCCATCCTTCCTCGAGCCCCCTAGGATCTTGACAAGACTCTGAATATCGATCCACTTGTGCGCAGGAATTATAATTCCCTCTTGATACAATTTCAAAAAATCAGTTCTTTTATCGACAGTGCAGAAAACGATTCCCTTTTCTACAAGGAACTGGCGCAGCGCCAGACATTTCCTGTCAGTCCTGAAAGTATGTAGTTTGTCATCACCAAAATTTGTAACTACAAATATTTTGTCAATGCAAGATCATCATCTCAATATAATTTTGAAAAGTTTAGTAAATGCAAGATCAAGACTCTCAACATTGTATTGTCATAATTTATTCGGTTTTGCTATTTCTCAGTCGATTGAACGAGTTGCACATTTCTTTTAACTACGGTTGCACTTTTCTTAGGTGATTGAGACTAAAGAAAATCTCAGTCGATTGAGACATAGGCAAACCCTAATTTATTTGGTCCTATATAAAATCTGGTAGTTGCAAGATGAGCAAGTGGATAAAGAACAAGAGTAGAAAACCCTAAAAGCGGTTAGCTACAGAGAGCAGATCTACAAACCGGGAGAGGTGGTAGACGAGGACGTGTTTCCGCATGGCCAGTTGAACAACGGCGACTTCACTCCCTTCATATGGGTGCTCTGGGGTGTACTCGAGGTCCAATCCCACAAACTTGTCCTTGTCTATCCCAAGCCAACCCTCGTACATCCTCAGGACACGCACCACTGTATCCTCCTCATTGGTGTAGACAGCGTCTATCTTTGTTGTCATGGGTAGTGAAGCTTGTCTCTAGAGTGCATAGACCTTCCATGGCGGCAAGGAGAAGATGGGAAGAAGATAGTAGATGACAGGAAGAAGAAGAGTGGTTTCTGCGAGGCAAGGGAATGGTGGAACCGTCAATGCGCTTTTATGGTAGGGGTTAACGATTGGGACGGAAGTCCAAGGAGAGACGCGTGGCGGTGGCCGTTCCAGCTTCTGAGTAAATAAAAAATAATTATAACACCGATACATGGGCCCTGTTTTGTCACGTCAATACACTAGGTAGGGGGTGTTGTCCTATCCACTGTGCCAACGCTGCAAGCCTACGTGACAGCCACCCGGCCTAAGCGACAGGAGCGACATAACGGCGAGAACTGACAGGGGGCCCAACTTGACGCCCGTTAGCCTGATTTTTTGTATTGAAACGTAAAGTTGAATTCATGCCGAAAAAGACCCTCTGAGTATTTGGCACACCAACTGTAGTCATCCCAGCTGATTTCAGGGAACTTGGGTACCGTGTTGCCTGTACACCCCAACTTTTAGGCCGCAAAATGATATTCTCGTTTCCTTGCTCCTACTGGTTCGATTAAACCTTGGTTTCATAACTGAGGGAAACTTGATGTTGTGCTCATCATACGTTCCTCTTGGGGTTCCCCAACGAGCTTGTTAATACACGAGCCATCAACTACTTCCTCTTTGATTGTTTTCAAAATATGGCAAAATTTGTTGCCATGCAAATTCTTAAATATTGGATCATCAACATAAAGTATGATGTAGAGATATGGCCTTGACCTCGTGGTCGTTCGGCTTGAAAATCCAAGATTGTTTCATACTTGTTGAGAACTATGCTTAAATTCGTTGAAATTTCATCCCTTACTTTTAGGTTAGCATTTTACGCGGTCGGTGGGAGTACATTCTACATCAAGGACCTAAAAAGGGGGAAATTACATCAAGGTCCATACATTTCGCATAAAGGACCCTAAAATTGAGTAAAGAAAATAATTGGGTTTGGCTTCTTCACGAGAGAGTAGTTGATCGAGCCATACTCTACATACTACTTTATCTTTGATTGTTTTCACAATATGGCCAAATCTATCGCAATGCAATTTCTTGGATACTCGATCATCAGAATAAAGTATGATGTAGAGATATAGCCTCGACCTTGTGGTCGTTCGTCTTGAAATCAAAGAATGTTCATACTCATTGACAACTATAAGATGAATTTTGTTTAAATTTCACCACTTACTTTTAGGTTAGACTTTTACGCAGTCGATGGGAGTACATTTTACAACAAGGGCCTAAAAAGGAGGAAATTACATTAAGGTCCATACATTTAGCACAAAGGACCCTAAAATTAAGAAAGGAAAACAGTCACGTTTGGCTCCTTCTCGAGAGAGTAGCTGATCAAGCCATACTCTTCATCCTACTTCATCTTTGATTGTTTTGAAAATATGGCCAAATTTGTCAGCATGCAAATTCATGGATATGGGATCTACAGCATAAAGTATGATGTAAATATGGCCTTGACCTTGGTTGTTCGTTTTGAAATACAAGAATGGTTCATACTCTTTGACAACTAAGCTTAAATTCATTTAAATTTCACCACTTACTTTTAGGTTAGAATTTTACACGGTCGATCGGAGTACATTTTACATCAGGGACCTCAAAAGGGGGGAAATTACATCGAGTTCCATACATTTAGCACAAAGGACCTTAAATGGAAATTTTTCTTGGTCGGCTCCTTCTCGTGAGATCAACTGATCTGAGCAAAACTCTTCATACTACTTCCTTTTCGATTGTTTTCAAAATATGGCCAAATTTGTCGCCATGCAAATTCTCTCATATGGGATCATCGGAATAAAGCATGATGTTGATATGGCCTTCACCTTGGTCGTTCGGCTTGAAATCCAAGAATGTTCTTACTCGTTGACAAATAAGCTTAAAATCATCTAAATTTCACCACTTACACTTTTAGGTTAGAATTTTACATGGGTGATGGAAGTGCATTTTGCACCAAGGACCTAAAAAATGGGAAAATTACAATGAGGTCCATACATTTAGCACAAAGGATGTTAAAATTAAGTAAGGAAACAGTCAGGTCCGGCTCCTTCTCGAGAGAGCAGCTGATCAAGCCATACATTTCATACTACTTCCTCTTTGATTGTTTTCAAAATATGGCCAAATCGGTCGCCATGCAAATTCTTGGATATGGGATCGTCATCATAAAGTATGATGTAGAGATATAGCATTGACCTTCTGTTCATTCGGCTTGAAATCCAAGAATTCCCATACTCGTTGACAACTAAGATTAAATTCATCTAAATTTCACCACTTACTTTTAGGTTATCATTTTACACGGTCGGTGGGAGCATATTTTATATCAAAGACCTAAAAAGGGAAATTTACATGGAGGTCCATACATTTAGCCCAAAGGACCCTAAAAGGAAAACTTTCTGGTTTGGATCCTTCCCGAGATTTCGGCTGATCTGAGCCAAACTCTTCATACTACTTCATCTTCGATTGTTTTCAAAATATGGCCAAATCTGTTGCCATGCAAATTCTATCTTATGGGGCCATCAGCATGAAGGATGATGTTAATATGGCCTTGAGCTTGGTCATTCATCTTGAAATCCAAAAATGTTCATACACGTTGACAAGTAAGCTTAAATTCATTTAAATTTCACCACTTACACTTTTTGGTTAGAATTTTACACGGATGGTGGGACTACATTTTACATCAAGGACCTAAAAAGGGGAAATTACATCGAGGTCCATACATTTAGCACAAAGGACCCTAAAACCAAGCAAGGAAACAGTCGGGTATGGCTCCTCGAGAGAGCAGCTGATCGAGCCATACTCTTCATACTACTTCCTCTTTCCTAAATTAGGATGCATATTAGATTTGGTCAAAGTTAATCTTTATAAAGTTCGACCAACTATATGTAAAAACATACTGACTTTTCTGATGAGAAATGCATATAATATGAAAATATAGTTCATGATGATTCTAATAACATTGAGTTGATGTCATACACTTAGTGAAATTTTATTAAATTTGACTCTGACCAGAAGTAATACGCGTCCTAATTTGTGGAGGAGGGAGTACTACTTGCTTCACGGGTAAAAATGAGCGCTCCTCACTTTTGAACTAGCTTGCTGCGGGTGTGCTTGGTGTTTCCTCTTCCTAGGGTATGGAGGTGGAGTAGTGCGGAGTAGGAAGGCTAGCCAGATCATAATGGTGAGCATCCAATGCGATGGGATGTTTTTGTTTTTCTGGCTGGCCAAATCAACCAATCCCTTGTCCAGCACTTAAGTAGTAATCGTACTTGTACTAGTAGTACTGCGAATGGCGATCTTTTGAATATC
Organism: Avena sativa; assembly: GCA_916181665.1. Taxonomy (NCBI): domain Eukaryota; kingdom Viridiplantae; phylum Streptophyta; class Magnoliopsida; order Poales; family Poaceae; genus Avena; species Avena sativa. The sequence continues at coordinate 287,667,874 of OV702290.1, forward strand.
CTTCTCCGGATGTTTGTGAAGGAAGTAAAAATTTTGAAACCAGGAAAGTTTGAATTGCTACTCTATTGTACTCCCTCCATTTCAAAATATAAGATGTTTTAGCTTTATGAAAGGAGTGTATTTGGACCACTTTTAGTGTGTAGGTTCACTCCAAATCTAAATGAACCTACACACTAAAAGGGGTCTAGATACCCTCCCTTCACAAAACTAAAACATCTTATATTTTGAAACTGAGGGAGTAGTAGTAATACTTTTTGCCGCCAAGGACCATAATGGTTCCCACCAACGCAGCTGACGAACACGCTAGACACAGACATGGAGCCGTCGACACAATGCAGGTCATTGGTCGACGTGTGTTGATACGTTGCAAACGTATCCATAATTTTTGATGTTCGATGATTGGTTTTATCTACTTTCTTATGTTTTGTCCACACTTTGGAGTACTTTTCATATCACTTCTTGGACTAACCTATTAACAAGAGCCATAGTGCCAGCTGCCTGTTTTTTGCTGTTTTTGGTTCCAAGAAAGTCAGAAAATGAATATTCTCGGAATTGGACGGGACAAAATCCAAAGTCAGTTTTTCACCGAGGGACAGCTGGAGCCAGAATACGAGACGGAGAGGGGCTAGGGCCCGGCCACACCACCTGGCCACGCGGCTAGGCATGGCCCATGCCAGGGGGTGGTCTGGCCGCCCCAGGCACCCCCTCGACCTCTCCTTCCGCCTATAGATTGCCTCCGATACAGAAACCCTAAGGACCCAATCAAAAATCCATGACAGAGTCTGTAGCCGCCGTCATCTCCATCCCTAGATCGGGAGGGATCTGAAGCTCTTCCCAGCACCCTGCCGGAGAGGGGAGTTCACCCTGGAGGCCTTCTTCATCATCATGCAAGCCTCCGGTGTGATGCGTGAGTAGTTCATCTTTGGACTACCGGTCCATGTAGTAGCTAGATGGCTGGTTCTCCTCCTTTGTGCTATCATGTCTAGATCTTGTGAGCTCCGTTCATGATCAAGATCATCTATTTGTAATTCTGCATGTTGTGTTTGCGGGGATCCGATGGATATTGAGATGCTATTTCAGATTGATTATTGATTCTATCATGTCTTTGTTATTTTTGATCTTGCATGCTTTCCGTTGTTAGTAGCTATCTTGGCCAAGTAGATGCTAGCAACTCCAAGAGTTAGTATTTATGCTCGATAGTGGGTTCATGCCTCTGGTAATCTAGGGAAGTGACAAAAATCTCTAAGGTACTAGATGTGTTGTTGCTACTAGGGAGAAAACAACAATCCTTTGTTCATAGAACAATCGTATTGTTTACTTTACACGCAATTCGTAATGCAATTATCTGTTGCTTGCAACTTAATACTGGAGGGGGTTCGGATGATAACCCGAAGGTGGATTATTAGTCATAGATGTAGTTGGATGGTGGTCTATGTATAATGTTGTAATGCCCAATCGAATCTCAAAGGAGTCAAGATGAGTAGTATATGCGTGTATGCTTTCTCGATGTTTGTCAATTGCCCCACTGTAATTTGTTCAACCAACATGTCATCTATCTTAAGGAGAGCCATCTCTAGTGAACTATGGACCCCGGTCCTTTATTTTACTATCAATCTACAATCAATTGTTTACTGCTTTGTGTTTACTTTCTACAAACTATTACTTTCTTCCACTCGATACGTTTAATCCTTTGTTTTCAGCAAAACCGGTGAGATTGACAACCTCATTGTAAGTTTGGGACAGAGTTTGTGGTTGTGTTGTGCAGGTCTCCACGTTGCTACTGGCACCGGTAGTGTGCCCTGCCAAAGTTCAGATGGCTACACCTTTGGGGGTTTTCCTTGCTCCTACTGGATTGATAACCTTGGTTTCATAACTGAGGGAAAACTTACTGTTGTGCTCATCATACCTTCCTCTTGGGGTTCCCCAACGAGCTCGTTAATACACGAGTTAGCAAGTACTTTTTCTGGCGCCGTTGCCGGGGAGTCAAGGACATCTTCACAAGGGGAGTCCCTCATAACCAATCTCTTTACTTTGTTTTTTTTTTGCTTAGTTTATTTTTGCTTTGTTTGCTTGTTTCTTTATCAAAAACAAAAAAAATTAGTTTTACAAGTTTGCTTTCTTTATAAAAACACAAAAAAATGACTACTCTTGGAAATACTAAGTTGTGTGACTTCACTAGCACCAACAACAATGATTTTATGAGCACACCTATTGCTCCACCTGTTCCTGAAGCTACTTTCTTTGAAATAAAACCTGTCTTACTCAATCTTGTTATGAGAGAACAATTTTCTAGTATTGGTAATGAAGATGTTGTTGCTCATCTGAATAACTTTGTTGAACTTTGTGAGATGCAAAAGCATAGGGATATAGATGGAGATATTATTAAGCTCAAATTGTTTGCTTTCTCTTTGAGAGGAAAAGCTAAAGAATGGTTAATTTCGCTAACTAGGAATAGTATTGATTCTTGGACTAAATGCAAAGATGCTTTTATTAGAAAATACTACCCTCCTGCTAAAATTATATCTATGAGAAGTGAAATAATGAAGTTTAAACAATCTAATAATGAACATGTTGCTCAAGCTTGGGAAAGAATGAAATCTTTGGTAAAGAATTGTCCCACTCATGGACTGACTGCTTGGATGATCATCCCAACCTTTTATGCAGGATTGAACTATTCTTCAAGAAATCTATTGGATTTTGTTGCTGGAGGTACCTTTATGACCATTACTTTGGGTGCTGCAACAAAGCTTCTAGATAATACGATGGTTAACTACTCTGAATGGCATACTAAAAGAGCTCCACAAGGTAAGAAGGTAAATTCTGTTGAGGAAACCTGCTCTTTGAGTGATAAGATTGATGTTATTATGTCTATGCTTGTTAATGGGAAAGCCCATATTGACCCAAATAATGTTCCCTTAGCCTCTTTGGTTGCTCAAGAAGAGCAAGTTGATGTGAACTTTATAAGAAATAACAATTTTAGCAATAATGCCTACAGAAATAATTTTGGTAACAACAATTATAAGCCATATCCTCCCAACAATGGTAATGCTTATGGAAATTCCTACAACAATAATAGGAGTGCTCCCTCTGAACTTGAAGTTATGCTTAAAGATTTTATTATTAAACAAACTGCTTTTAATAAAACTATTGAGGAAAAACTCTCTAATGCTGAAAGAAATATAGCATCTTTGGCTGAAGCTCAATCTTCTTTTAATAAAATGGCTGCTAAACCTGAAAGTATTGATAATCCCTTTGCAGCTACTAATGCCATACAAGTAAGAATTGATGAAAATGTTAGACTATTAGCTGAATTGCATGCTAAGTAGGAAAGAGAAGATGAAATTGCTAGAAACATTAGTGTTTCTACTATCACTACCACTAGTGTTGAGGCTAGTAATAGCTCTGCTACTTTAGATGATAATTATGATTTTGATCTTGATGGTTGCAATATCTCTGAAGTTATTAAGTTCCTACAAAAGCTTGCTAAAAGTCCTAATGCTCATTGCTATAAATATGGCCTTTACAAAACACATTACTGATGCTCACATAAAGATTAAAGAATAAAATATGAAACATAAAGCTTCTATTCCTATAAAACAAGAAGATGGTTGGGAACCCATCATTAATATGAAAGTGAATGATTTTGATTTCAAAGCTTTATGTGATCTTGATAGTAGTGTTTCTATTATGCCTAGAAGGATTTATGATATGCTTGATTTGCCATCACTTGAAGATTGTTATTTCAATGTCCCACTTGATGATAATGCTAAAAAGAAACTCATTGGGAGTATTAATGATGTTCTTATTATAGTTAACAATGCCTATGTCCCCGTTGATTTCTATGTTTTGGATGTTGAATGCAATGCTTCTTGTCCTATTACTTTGGGAAGACCTTTTCTTAGAACTGTTGGTGCCATTATTGATATGAAAGAAGGCACCATTAAATATCAACTCCCACTCAAGAAAGGTATAGAACACTTCCCTAAGAAGAGAGAGAAGATTTCTTTTGCCTCTCCTATGAAAACAAAATTTGCTTTTAATGCTTCTTCATTTGAGAACACTTGATTCTTTTTCTTGCTTCTTATGCCTAACTTAAAGGCGTTAAAGAAAAGTACTTATTGGGAGATAACCCAAAAGTTTTAGATGAGTCTTCAAAGTTATTACTTCAGTAATAACCGCTCCTTATCATTTTTATTTGCTTTTTGTGCCGAGAGTAACCTCTAATGAGAGAGAAGTAATGATTGGGAAAGTTGCTGTCCCAAAACAGATTTTTGTGCTTCACCGTGAAAATTGGTGTAAAATCTATGCACGTCCTTTTGAGGCGTGAATTTTTGTGCTTCTGCCCCAGGTTATTATCTAACTTTCGTTACTTCAACGCTTTTCGATTTGAGCAACAGAAGGTCTTCGAACAAATTCGTCTTTACCTGCTGGTCTGTTTTGACAGATTTCTGCCATTTTGCATTTGCTTCTTGTTGGTTCCTTTTTGAATTCTTTTGGGGAATTGAGATTTTTGATGGAAGTGCTACAGTAGATAGTGTTTTAATGGAAGTTTTATTGGTGTTAGAACTGAACCTAAAGACTTATTATCTTAAGTGCACTAATGTTGCTAATAAAGATTTTGTGAAGTTTTGTATGAAGGAAAAATTTCAGGTGTATGGAAGGAATGCGTAATGAGATGAAGGATGGACTAAAGCTCAAGCTTGGGGATGCCACGCATGTCACCCCAAGAAATATCAAAGAAGTACAAGCGTCAAAGCTTGGGGATGCCCAAGGCATCCCCTTCTTCATCAATAAAAATTTCAGGTTTCTTCCAAACGCTTCATTTTTATTGTTTCATGCACAGTTGTGTTGTTCTTGGAACGTCTTATTTTTCGTTTTCATTTTGGTTTTTCGTTTGCTTTGGTTTGCTTAGTTTGCTGAATAAATTGGTTGGACCCCCTCTTAAATACATTGTTTTGCAAATAGTTTGGTTTGGTTTGGAAAAGAGTAGGAAAGTTCATTCTTATGTGGTAAAAAGAGCTCGTTTTTGACTGTGGCCTATGCTTTGCCATGCCATGCTTGATATTGTTTTGGCTTTATGCTTAATATTCTTTGCTGTAGCATGACTTGTTATAAACAATTGAGATTGCTTAATGTGCTTTGGATGAATCATGCGTTGTTTTAGCATATTAAAGCATAGTATAGTGGTATTCTCCTTTGATGCTTTATTTGGGTTGACTTGGCGCATGCTCACACCATGTTATGACTATATCAAGTCACCATAAGCCTTTATGATCCTTTAGTTTTCAACTTGTAGTATCACTTTATGCTTTGATCAATGATGTTTTGTCGCTCTGCATGATTATGGCCAGTATTGCTCTCTTAGTTTGTCGCTCCCAGTCTTTTGCTAGCCTCCACAACAAAGTATGAGTTCCACTCATGCATCCAACTCCCTAAACCAAGTTATTCCAAAGAGTCCATCATACCTACCTACTAGCTTATGCTATTCCAAGTATATATTCATTCTTTTGTTTACCTTCCAAATTAAACTTGTTATGAGAAAACTAGTGATTAAAGCTCTCACGAACTTGATGGCACACTTTACTTTACTTGCCCTTAATAAACTTGAACCATTGTGTCTTCTATGTTGTATATGCTTGCACTTATTTGTTGGGAATTAGGAGAACCATGCTTTCATGGGGAACGCTTTCAACATTGCACTTGGTACTTGTACCTAGTTTATATCATGCTCTTTTGTATATGGATGTCGTCGGTGTGAAATGAAAGGGGAGCTTGTAAGTACATGGAGTTATGTATATGTGTTAGAGAAACGCCTGGGCCGCTGGTCTAATCCATGCTGACATGGTGGAAACCTGCAGCGTAACCATAAAGAGCTATCTATGAAGCATTCTTCTTATATAAAAAAGAGTCCTATATTGAGAAAAAAGAGAAAAAAAGAGATACTATGAAAAGAGGAAAGAGAGAAAAAAGCACCATATTCCCATGGTAAATAAGAAGAATGTTGAGATGCTTGTTGTCTGCTTGCCTTGTCATTTTGATATGGGGATTCTTCCGTATCATCGGGCAAGGGGTACCCCGTTGGCGGTTCTCTATGATACACATGTACTTACGATGACAAGAACTTACTAGTGACTAAACTTGAGTAGCATGAGGAGCGGTCCTCGTATACAAGGGACATGAGATTTCTGACTTATACTTCGTCAAGCATGTACACCATAGCTTGTTCACTTTAACCTTAATCACTTCAAGATGCTTATGATAGGGGCAATGAGAGCTAAAAGCTATAAGTACCATAATTTTTGGAAGCTCTTTATGAGAATTGAATCCCTACTTCCTTTTTACAAAGGCCTTTCTTCCACCATTATATTGAGTCTCCACCTTCTATCTGTATGCACCTACTTTGAGAGCATAGTGGCCATTCTTAGTTCTATGTGCATTGTCCCAAGACTAGTTGATTGATGCATATCTTGTTATTGCTTGTTTTAAACTATTGTATCTAGTCACTCTTATGAACTTTGAAGGTGTCCTATGCATTTATATTTGCTACTCTATTGAGGGACAAGCTGAATACTATTATGCTATGTTTTCTTTATGTGAAACAAACAAACGTCTTACAAAGCATTGTTATTCATGAATCTTTTGTTTGTGCCTTTTCATGTTGCATCATAGTTTCTTTGCTTATTGCTAGAACTTTGTCTTTCATGTTATGATTGAAGTACTATGATCCCAGCTTTGAATGTCTTGCAAATACTTTGATCATGTCTTTGATGGTGCATGTCACCTCAAAATTTATTCTTTCTTTTTATCACTTACCTACTCGAGCATGAGCAGGAGTTAAGCTTGGGGATGTTGATACATTGCAAATGTATCTATAATTTTTGATGTTCCATGCTTGGTTTTATCCACTTTCTTGTGTTTTGTTCCATCTTTGGAGTACTTTTCATATGATTTCTTGGACTAACCTATTAACAAGAGCCACAGTGCCAGCTGCCTATTTTCTGCTGTTTTAGGTTCCAGGAAAGTCAGAAAATGAATATTCTCGGAATTGGGCGGGACAAAAGCCAAAGTGCCTACTTTTCTGGATGTCATCAAGTGCCAGAATACGAGACGGAGAGGGGCTAGGGGCCACCACACCACCTGGCCACGCGGCCAGGCCTGGCCCGTGTCAGGGGATGGTGTGGCCGCTCCCGGCACCCCCTCGGCCTCTCCTTCCGCCTATATATTGCCCTCAGGACATAAACCCTAAGTACCCGATCAAAAATCCACGAAAGAGTCTGTAGCCACCGTCATCTCCATCCCTAGATCGGGAGGGATCTGAAGCTCTTCCCGGCACCCTGCCGTAGAGGGGAATTCACCCCAGAGGCCTTCTTCATCACCATGCAAGCCTCCGGTGTGATGTGTGAGTAGTTCATCCTTGGACTACGGATCCATGTAGTAGCTAGATGGCTGGTTCTCCTCCTTTGTGCTTTCATGTCTAGATCTTGTGAGCTCCGTTCATGATCAAGATCATCTATTTGTAATTCTGCATGTTGTGTTTGCGGGGATCCGATGGATATTGTGATGCTATTTCAGATTGATTATTGATTCTATAATGTCTTTGTTATTTGTGATCTTGCATGCTTTCCGTTGTTAGTAGCTATCTTGGCCAAGTAGATGCTAGCAACTCCAAGAGTTAGTATTTATGCTCGATAGTGGGTTCATGCCTCTGGTAATCTGGGGAAGTGACAGAAATCTCTAAGGTACTAGATGTGCTGTTGCTACTAGGGAGAAAACAACAATCCTTTGTTCATAGAACAATCGTATTGTTTACTTTACACGCAGTTCGTAAAGCAATAATCTGTTGCTTGCAACTTAATACTGGAGGGGGTTCGGATGATAACCTGAAGGTGGATTGTTAGTCATAGATGCAGTTGGATGGCGGTCTATGTATTATGTTGTAATGCCCAATCAAGTCTCAAAGGAGTCAAGATGATTAGTATATGCATGTATTGCTTTCTCGATGTTTGTCAATTGCCCCGCTGTAATTTGTTCACCCAGCATGTTATCTATCAAAGGAGAGCCACCTCTAGTGAACTATGGATCCCGGTCCTTGTCTTTTACATTCAATGTACAAACTATTTACTGCTTTGTGTTTACTTTTTGCAAACTTTTACTTCTTTCCATTCGATACGTTTAATCCTTTGTTTTCCGCAAAACACGGTGAGATTGACAACCTCATCGCAAGTTGGGGACAAAGTTCTGTGGTTGTGTTGTGCAGGTCTCCACGTTGCTACTAGCACCGGTAGTGCGCCCTGCCAAGGCTCAGCTAGTAACACCTTTGGGGTGTTTCCTTGCTCCTACTGGTTCGATTAAACCTTGGTTTCATAACTAAGGGAAACTTGCTGCTGTGCTCATCATACCTTCCTCTTGGGGTTCCCAACAAGCTCTACATCAACACCGCCATCAAGCATTTTTCTGGGCGCCATGCATTGAGCCATCAAGTATGATGTAGATATGGTTCATACTCGTTGACAACTAATCTTAAATTCGTTTAAATTTCACCATTTACTTTTAGGTTAGAACTTTACATGTTCGATCAGAGTACATCTTACATCAGGAACCTCAAAAAAGAAAAAATTACATCGAGGTCCATACATTTAGCATAAAGCTCCCTAAAAGGAAAACTTTCTGGTTCGGCTCCTTCTCGAGAGATCAGTTGATTTGATCCAAACTCTTGATACTACTTCCTGTTCGATTGTTTTCAAAACATGGACAGATTTGTTGCCATGCAAATTATCTAACATGGGATCATCAGCATATAAAGTATGATGTTGACATGGCCTTGACCTTGGTTGTTTGGCTTGAAATCCAAGAATGTTCATACTCGTTGACAAGTAAGCTGAAAATAATCGTCTAAATTTCACCACTTACACTTTTAGACCTAAAAAGGAGGAAAATAGTCGGGTTTGACTCCTTCTCATGAGAGTAGCTGATTGAGCCATACTCTTCATACTACTTCATCTTCGATTGTTTTCAAAATATGGCCAAATTGTTCGGCATGCAAATTCTTAGATATGGGATCATCAGCATAAAGTATGATGTAGATATGGCCATGACCTTGGTGGTTCGTCTTGAAATACAAGAATGGTTCATACTTGTTGACAACTAAACTTAGATTTGTTTAAATTTCACGACTTAGTTTTAGGTTAGAACTTTACATGGTCGATCGGAGTACATTTTACACCAGGGACCTCAAAAAAGAAAAAAATTACATCAAGGTCCATACATTTAGCATAAAGGTCTGTAAAAGGAAAACTTTCTGGTTCGACTCCTTCTCGAGAGATCAACTAATCTAAGCCAAACTCTTAATACTACTTCCTCTTTGATTGTTTTCAAAACATGGCCAAATCTGTTGCCATGCACATTCTCTAACATGGGATCATGAGCATAAAGTATGATGTTGATATGGCCTTGACGACCTTGGTCATTCGGCCTGAAATCCAAGAATGTTCATACTCGTTGACAAGTAAGCTTAAAATCTTCTAAATTTCACCACTTACAATTTTAGACCTAAAAAGGGGAAATTACATCGAGGTCCATACATTTAGCACAAAGGACCCTAAAATTAAGTAACGAACACAGTCGAGTTCGGCTCCTTCTCATGAGAGTAGCTGATCGAGCCACACTCTTCATACTACTTCATCTTTGATTGTTTTCAAAATATGGACAAATTTATCGGCATGCAAATTCTTGGATATGCGATCATCAGTACAAAGTATGATGTAGATATGGCCTTGACCTTGGTGGTTCGTCTTGAAATACAAGAATGGTTCATAATCGTTGACAACTAAGATTAAATTCATTTAAATTTCACCACTTATTTTTAGGTTAGAACTTTACATGGTCGATCGGAGTACATTTTTCATCAGGGACCTCAAAAAAGCAAAAATTACATCGAGGTCCATACATTTAGCATAAAGGACCCTAAAAGGAAAAAATTCTGGTTGGGCTCCTTCTCGAGAGATCAGCTGATCTAAACCAAACTCTTAATACTACTTCGTCTTAAATTGTCTTCAAAACATGGCCAAATTTGTTGCCATGCACATTCTCTGACATGGGATCATCAGCATAAAGTATGATGTTGATATGGCCTTGACCTTGGTTGTTCGGCTTGAAATCCAAGAATGTTCATACTCGTTGACAAGTTAGCTTAAAATCATATAAATTTTACCACTTACACTTTTAGACCTAAAAAGGGGGAAAATTACATCGAGGTCCATACATTTAGCACAAAGAACCCTAAAATTAAGTAAAGAAAATAGTCGGGTTCGGATCCTTCTCGAGAGAGCAGCTGATCGAGCCATACATTTCATACTACTTCCTCTTTGATTGTTTTCAAAATATGGCCAAACCTGTCGCCATGCAAATTCTTGGATATGGGATCATCAGCATAAAGTATGATGTAGAGATATGGCCTTGACCTTGTGGTTGTTCGGCCTGAAATCTAAGAAAGTTCATACTCATTGACAACTAAGCTTAAATTCATTAAACTTTCACCACTTACTTTTAGGTTAGCATTTTACACGGTCGGTGGGAGCATATTTTACATCAAGGACGTAAAAAATGGAAAATTACATCGATGTCCATACATTTAGCACAAAGGACCCTAATATTAAGCAAGGAAAATGGTCGGGTACGGCTCCTCGAGAGAGCAGCTAATCGAGCCATACTCTTCATACTACTTCATCTTCGATTGTTTTCAAAATATGGCCAAATTTGTTGGCATGCAAATTCTTGGATGTGGGATCACGACCTTGGTCGTTCATCTTGAAATTCTAGAATGGTTCATACTCATTGACAACTAAGCTTATATTTATTTAAATTTCACCACTTACTTTTAGGTTAGATTTTACACAGTTGGTCGGAGTACATTTTACACCAGAGACCTGAAAAAAGGAAAAAATTACATCGAGGTCCATACATTTATCATTAAGCTCCCTAAAAGGAAAAATTTCTGGTTCGGCTCCTTCTCGAGAGATCAGCTGATCTGAGAGCCAAACTCTACATATTACTTCCTCTTTGATTATTTTCAAAATATGGCCAAATTTGTTGCCATGCAAATTCTCTCATATGGGATCATCAGCATAATGGTCATACTCATTGACAAGGAAGCTAAAATCTTCGAAATTTCACCACTTCCACTTTTAGGTTAGAATTTTACACGAGCATGGAAGTATATTTGACATCAAGGACCAAAAAAGGCAAAATTACATTGACGTCCATACATTTAGCACAAAGGACCCTAAAATTAAGAGGGTAAAATAGTCGGGTTCAACTCCTTCTTGAGAGAGTAGCTGATCAACCACACTCTTCATACTACTTCATCTTGGATTGTTTTCGAAATATGGCCAAATTTGTCAGCATGGAAACTCTTGGATATGGGATCATGACCTTGGTTGTTCATCTTGAAATCCCAGAATGGTTCATACTCGTTTACAACTAGGCTTAAAGTCGTTTAAATATCACCACTTACTTTTAGGTTAGATTTTTTCACGGTTGGTCAGAGTACATTTTACATCAGGGACATGAAAAAGTAAATAATTACATCGAGGTCCATACATTTATCATAAAGCTCCCTGAAAGGAAACTTTTCTGGTTCGGCTCCTTCTCGAGAGATCAGCTGATCTTAGCAAAACTCTACACACTACTTCCTCTTCGATTGTTTTCAAAATATTGCAAATTTGTCACCATGCAAATTTTCTCATATGGGATCATCAACATAAAGTATGATGTTGATATGGATTTGACCTTGGTCGTTCGGCTTGAAATCCAATAATGGTCATACTCGTTGACAAGTAAGCTTCAAATCGTCATAATTTCACCACTCACACTTTTAGGTTACAATTTTACATGGGCGTGGAAGTACATTTTACATCAAGGACCTAGAAAAGTAAAAATTACATCGAGGTCCATACATTTAGAACAAAGGACCCTTAAATTAAGCAAGGAAAATAGTCAGGTTCGGCTCCTTCTCTAGAGAGCAGCTGATTGTGTTGGCATGCAAATTATTTTCAAAATATGCCCAAAATTGTCGGCATGCAAATTATTGGATATGGGATCATATGCATAAAGTATGATGTAGATATGGCCTTGACCTTGGCTGTTTGTCTTGAAAATCCAAGAATATGGTTCATACTCATTGACAACTAAGCTTAAATTTGTTTAAATTTCACCACTTACTTTTAGGTTATAATTTTACATGGTCGGTGGGAGTACATTTTACATCAAGGACCTAAAAAGGGGGAAATTACATGGAGGTCCATACAATTGACACAAAGGACCCTACAAAGGAAAATTTCTGTTTTGAATCCTTCTCGAGAGACCAGCTGATCAGAGCCAAACTATTCGTACTACTTCCTCTTTGATTGTTTTCAAAATATGGCCAAATCTATTACCATGCAGATTCTCTGATATGGGATCATCAGGATAAAGTATGATGTTTATATGGCCTTGACCTTGGTCGTTCGATAGAAATCCTAGAATATTCATACTTGTTGACAAGTAAGCTTAAAATCGTCTGAATTTCACCACTTACACTTTTAGGTTAGAATTTTACACGGGGTGTGGAAGTACATTTTACATCAAGGACCCCAAAAAGGGGAAGTTACATCAATGTCCATACATTTAGCACCCCCCTAAAAACAAGCAAGGAAAATAGTCGTGTATGGCTCCTTCTCGAGAGAGAAGCTAATCGAGCCATACCTTTGTACTACTTCCTCTTCGATTATTTTCAAAATATGTCCAAATCTATCGGCATGCTAATTCTTGGACATGGGATCATCACCATAAAGTATGATGTTGATATGGCCTTGACCTTGGTCGTTTGGCTTGAAATCCAAGAATTTTCATACTTGTTGACAACTAATCTTAAATTCGTTTAAATTTCACCACTTACACTTTTTGGTTACAATTTTACATGGATGGTGGGAGTAAATTTTACATCAAGGACCTAAAAAAGGTAAAATTACACTGAGGTCCATACATTTAGCATAAAGGGCCATAAAATTTAGCAAAGAAAACAGTCGAGTTCGACTCCTCGAGAGAGCATATGATCGGGCCCTACTCTTCATACTACTTCCTCTTTGATTGCTTTCAAAATATGGCCAAAGTTTTCGCCATGCAAATTCTTGGATACGGCACCATCGACATAAAGTATGATATAGATATGGCCTTGAACTTGGTCGTTCGTCTTGAAATCCAAGAATGTTCATACTTGCGTTTATCTTTAAACAGTTGTCAAAACTCATGTTTATCTTCATGGAAAGTAGTACATGCAGGAGAACGTCATCTGAATTCTTTTGTTATTAGTACTCATTATTTTTTGTTTGATTGTTTTTAAAACAAGGACAATTTGTTTGGCAGCCTTTCAAAAAAAATGTTTCACAATATGGCATACTATATGTATCGCAAGAGTTTTTTTGTTGGAAATTAGTACCACAAAAGAGCTTGAGAACTGGAGAAATTATTATTACAACTGGATCGCTACTCCTACAGCTACCACTACATTCGAGTACTCAGTAGTACTCCGTTTTCATTTTACATGAAAGATTTATTATGGAGGGAACTGGAGCAGAGTAGTACTATTCTGAAGGGAACTGGAGAAGAGGAACATGCATCCGTTTTCATTTTATTCAACCTCACATATACGCTCTATCCCCAGATCCCCATTACCCTACCTCTATGCCAAGCGCTGCCATTCTTCTCCTCCACGATGCCTCTTTCTGATACTGTTCACCGCACATTATGAGAGTGTTTGTTATTCTCCCTATCCTTCTTACTGCCATCGATCTTCCCTCTTTTCTAGAAAACCAAATCAAGCCACCATCCCAACTTCCATCAGATCCCTTACGATGGCAGGACCGAGCAAGAACAGTGATGATTATGAGCTGTTCCAGGATGGTTTTATCAAAGGCGCGCTTGAAGAACTCATAACCAGATGCGACGTCATCACCGCCACGAGCCTCGCCAGTTCGTCCAAACATCTTCTTGACTCGGAAAAATATAGTGCAACTTTACATGCTTCTCAGCCGTTTGGCCTCCCCTGTGTTCTTCATTCTCACCCGACTAACAAACCATGCGAATGCAACGAGTACTTTGAGGGTAAGGGCACGACATGCAAGCTGACGCCACTAGACATGTACTCCTCCGACACTGTGTTCCCTAATTCTATGGGTAAGCAGTGAGTAGGCACCAATGGAGATTGGATCGCCACTGTTGGGTTCGAGTGCAAGTGGGAGCTTGTCAATGTGTACACTCATCAATGCGTTCCTCTCCCACAAGTCAATGAGTTTGTACCCACCAATGATATGTTTACATTCATGCATAATGATCACCCTATTCTCCTCCGTAATATTGCTATTTGCCGAGCTCCCACAGCTGCAGCGGATTATTTAGATTTCTCTCTTATCGCTATATTCGACTACTCAATTGCTACCCTTGATAGCGATGAGTATGCATGGACAGTTCTTGAGAACCAGTTCTAGTGCTATTTCAGCTACAGTGATGCACTTATCCACAAGGGTCTGGTGTTTGCAGCCACTGAGAGTGGCAGTGTTTATGTCAGGAATGATCTTTATTTTGGTAAGTTTGATCCATTCATGTTCTAAACACTAGCTTCCATTTTAATGGATGTAAACTAGTGTTGGCTGATTTGGTCATCATTTCTTTTTCAAGGTCCTATTTTTCTCCCGTCACCACCTGTCGTGCATCTTGAGGAGGGAAACCTTGATGCCATAGATGATGACAAGCACGAACCTGGTTTATGGTTCTTAGCAATATCTGTAGATGAATCTCGCCTTCTTCTTATCCATACCATGGGCGTTACTGATGAGGAGTTTTATGGCGGTATTTATTATGGTCATGGTAATCCTGTTGCTGATCATAGTGTAGATTGCTGCGGCCGCACTTGTGGAACCTATGCTACTGCGTTTGGCTGCAAGGTGTACTCAAAGGACACTGCTTACTTGTATCCACCTAAGCCATGGATAGCGATTGCTGACCTGGGAGCATATTCCCTTTTCCTTGGGTTGAACTATCCGATTAACATTGCGGTAGGCGGTGCAGATGTTGCCCCGGGATATCTGACGAGAAGCAACTATGTATACACCTCCCACCATGCAATAGGACTTGGATATACGCTGTTTCCTGAAATATGCTGCTTCAGTGTAAATACCGAAGAAGCAGTTGTTTGTTTCTCAACCAACATTGCATGGAAATCTCCGGAGACTCCATTATGGTTCATCCCGAGCTTCTCTAATTCCCGCGATTGTTACCAAACTACCGTAAGTAATCGTAATACTATGTAATAGGATAGCTCAGTTTGGATCAAGTGCAGTAGATGGTATTGCTTTTTCTTTTGTAACGTGGCCTTGTCATAAACTCATAATCTAGACAAGGCTTTGGGAATTTTGAGTTGCCTATGAAGGTCACACACATGCATTGATGTGAGAAGGAGGCATGCACACAAAATCAGACTTGATTGTCAGTTTTGTTTCTTTCAATGATGAGTGTTTGGAGAAAAGGGCAAACTGAATCTATCACTTTGAAATGTTGTCGAATATGTCCAAGTGCTGCTGAATGTGAACTAGGAATCTGTTGATATTTTTCTTTCTTATTATGTACTGTTGAATCTTTCAAATACTACCGAACCTGTCAAAAGTTTTGTTCAGTACTTGTTTAGATCAATCGGCCGAATGCAGAATATGGTCTCACTTTCGTTTTGAAGCAGGCCTTGCTACATCTATTGAATTTCAATGTCCGCATTGCTGAATCTGTCAATTATTTTGGTCACTGTCTGTGTACTGCCAATTGGTCACTTTGAATGTTGTGTTGACTCTACCAAGTGTTGCTGAATATTAACCGGGAATCTATCTGATATTTTTATGGTATTATTCTATATTGTTGGATCTTCCATGTGCTACTGAATCTGTCAAATGCTCTGTCATTACTATTAGTACAATATTTTGTAGAACGAACTGTGATGTATTAGTACTTGTTTAGATGAAGTGCATCGGATTGTCTTTCTTTTCTTTTGAAATTGTATTATGACATTTATCTATATGAGTCTTGGGCAGTTTGGGTTGCATATGGGTGGTCACATAGGCATTGATGTAAGGAGGAGGTACTCACATAGAAGCATACTTGATCGTCAGTTTTTCTTGCTCCGATGATCAAGTCTCTTCGGAGAATAGGACAAACTGATCGTGCGCCAAGTTTTTTTAGCTGGAACAAGAACTGATTCTCTCTGTACTGCTATAGAATTTCAAGTAGGAAAGCTACTGAATCTCTCAAATGTTCTATCATTGCTATTACTAAAGCATTTTGTGGAACTAATACTGATGTACTAGGACTTATTTAAATCAAGGGAAGTAGATAGTCTTGCTTTTCTTTTGAAACATGGTCGTGTCACAAACTAGATGAGACTTGGGCTTTTTGGGTTGCATACGGGGGTCACACAGGCATTGATGTGAGAAGAAGGTACTCAAAGCAGACTTGATCGTCAGTTTTGCTTGCTACAATGGTCGAGTGTGTTTGGTGAAAAGGACAAACTGATTGCGCAACAAGCTTTTTAGAGCTGAAATAACTAGTTCTCTCTATACAACTATTGTATTTCATTGTCTGGATTGCTGAATTGGTCACTTTTGAAATGTTGCTGAATTGGTCAAGTGCTCCTGAATATGAAATTCTAATCTGTTGATTATGTTTCGACCTTATTCTGTACTGCTGAATTTTGACATGAATAGCTGCCAAAAATAATTATCGCGTATCCCCCTCCCTCTCTGAGGTCTTTGTTTCGAATCCGGCCGAGCACATCACAGTGCAATTTTATTAACCAGGAGAAGAAATGTAGTAGCTCATTGGCCCCTCTTTAGCCCAGAACATTTTTATTCGGTCTTTTCAGGGTTAGGGGACTACTGACCACAGCCTAGAGAAATTTGAGAAACGAGCCCATGGAGCATAGCCGAGAACATATTAATTCGGGCTTTTAGGGGTCAGGGGACTGCTGAGCACAACCCAGTAAAATTTGAGAACGAAGCCCATGGAGCATAGCCTACAGAGTATAACCCACGTAGAGCAGCCTAGGTAGAATAGCCAAACTCTTTTTAATTCGGCCTTTTGGGCATTGCACCCTACCTCTCAAAATAAAATAAAAACTCTGCCTACCCATGTTGTTAAGAAAATACTCCATTATGTGGTATTTTATAAATTGAGATGCCAGGAGCGCTGCCCTTTTATATTTTAAAAGAGATAAACATAGACATACAAAATATTTTTAAGAATACTAATACATTAGTTGTAGTACTAATAAAAGTTTAATGATATTTATTCTATAAATATCTTTATTGTAGTGGCAACGCACTCAGTTTATGCTTATTTGATTTGAAGGTCTTTTGTTCGAATCACCTGTGTGTGTGTATCTTGGGTTTAAATTTTTCTTCTAGCAATATCGCATTACAGAGAGGCTAACATCACGGACCCACCAGCACGCAGCGTCCCTTGAGTTTGTTTTGACGGTGGGTTCAAAAAATAGTTTAAATACTTGTACAGAGAGGCTCGCATCAGGGACCCACCAGACAGAACATACAAGGCTGCATTAGGGACCCACAAGCCAGAACATGCCAGAGAGGATGATATAAGGGCCCCAGCAGTAAAACCATACATGGCTGCCATGGTGAAAATAGCGAACGCGACCGAAATAAAAGTCCATCAAACACACATTGCACTTACAGAGAAGCTGACATGTCGGACCCAGTAGGCCCAAGCATATCCCATTAAATTATCCTATCAGCCCCAAGCATAGCCCAATACCTTCTAATTCGGCCTTTTCGTGGTCTTGTGGCCACTGACCATAACCCATTCAATTTAAGAGTGAGCCCATGGATTATAAGCCATGACAAATAGTACATCCGCCTCGAGTTAGCCCAAAATCTTTTTAATTCGGCCTTTATGAGCATTTTTTGTACTCTGAGGCTGACATCTGGGACCCAAAAAAACAGTCCAACATACACACGTTTCTTTGAAATAGAGGTTGTCAGCTGGGAGCCAGCGTAGACACGTTTCCTGCATAGAGGTGTTTGACGCTGGGACCCAGCAAGTTGCCAAGGTCAAAGCAGCGGACATGGCCAAAAAAGTCCATCATACGCACGTTTCATTTACAGAGAGGCTGATATGTGGGACCCAGCAGTGCGACCTTATACAGATGCTGCATCGAGCAATGTTGCATGTTCAAAACAAGGAGGCGCGAGCGAGAGAAAAGTTCAGCATGCACACGTTTCTTGTAATTAGAGGCTGAAATAGGGGACCAAGCAGCGTGAGCAAATGGCAGATTCGTCAAGCAACGCTATCTAGTTCAGAACAGGGTAGCACTAGAGAAGAGAAAAATTCCATCATACCCACGGTTCTTCTAATGTGAGGCGGACATATGGGACCCACCAGCCTGAATAAACGGTTGATCAGCGAGCAACGCTATCAAGTTCGGAACACGAAGGCGCGATAGTGGGTAAGAAAATCCATCATACAGACATTTATTTTAATGATAGGATGACATGTGGGGCCCAGCAGCGTGCTTAAACGGTAGATGCATCGAACAATGCGATCAAGTTCGGAACAGGGTACGGAGCGCGAGCGAAGGAAAAATTCCATCATACACATGTTTCTTGTAATAAGAGGATAACATGTGGGTCCCAACAGCCTGATTAAATGGTAGATGCATCGAGTAACGCTATCAACTTCGGAAAAGGGTAGCACGAGCAAAGGAAAAAATTCCATCATACACACGATATTCCAATGAGAGGTTGACATGTGGGACTCAGTAGCCTGACTAAATAGCAAACGCCTCGAGCAACATTATCGAGTTGAAATCAGGGTGGCGCGACCAAAAAGTATGGTCCGCTAGAGACAATGACGTCTGGGACCCACACGCCTCAAAAGACTTCAGCGAGTCAACATCGCGCGAAGAAACAAAAATCTTTCTTCTGCCACGTGCCAGCCAAGCTTCCTCCATGGTTTTAGCGGTTTCGTCATAGTAGAGGCCCGCAAAACTGGAAAAAAAGTTTTCCATCGGCCACGGCCGAGCCGAGAAATTCATCACGGAAGATGCTCCTTCTACGACGACCGTTGGGCCAAGTAGTTGTGGAAGAAAACTTTGCTTGTAGTGATAAGCAACATAAATAAACATCGCTCCCCCTCCTTCTCGTTTACCTGCGAGAAGGTGGAAGAACATCCCATCCATTCACAGGTTTATTAACCATTCCATGAGTGTTGCACTATTTACTAGTCATCTCTTAGTCAAATTAAAGGCGGTACTTTAGTTATGCTTGTCTATGATCGAGAAACTTTCTCCAAGTCGTCCATAACCGTGGACAAGGCTTTCAGAAAGATTTACCCTGTAGGGGTGCACAAATATCAACACACACACGATCAACCTCGGAAAGAACCAAATAAAATGCAACGAGGCCTCACGAGAATGCATTCACAGGATTCATAAAATATTTCAGGGGGGCACCCCATTAAGCTACCCGCAATGAAGTTGGTCGGCTCCGAGAAGGACCCAAAGTTTGCGCCAATGGTTACAAATGATAGGGAAATTGAAACAGTGACTGGGCTTGTCAATACCGCAAAAACACTACGCAATCCTAAACAATAGGCACTCCATGCGCAATCATAAATAAATCAATAAAACATGGCATAAGTGCAGGATAGTAATAAAGCCCCAAACTAGTTTGTGGCCACATGAAATAAAGTGTGAATCAAGCTCAGGTGAAGGGGGGTCGATACAGTCTCCCGTATGTGGATAGTGGGAATAGTCAAGGAACATGAATCAAGTACTCGGGGTCCCACGGGACACAAGTGATCTTAAAGAAACAAATAGCAGATAATGCTCACCGGTGCCTCTTTCATTAGTTCTCCCATTACTACTCAGGTTAAGTTGTTTAGGTACCTCGTGATCCAAAGACTCGCACAAACCCTACACATGCAATTCTACGACTCACATGGCTCAAACAACTCCTGTAGTAATGTCTCATGGGATTGAGGATACAAGCTTTGTTAGGGTTTAAAAGTAAAGGCTATGCAATACTTGGGATTCAATTTAATGTAATCGCGAATCAGTGATGCAAGAAGATAGAAGCATAGGTTCTATATGTATGAAAGCATGGGGAATTGCTCGTCTGGCAGTTGAATTGTGGAATAAGAAGGATCCAGGTAATACTCCCGAAGCTCCTGGTATTCTCCTTGCTCAGTGTCTATCCGGATAAAAACCGAACACACAAGGGCCAAAATAAATACATTGCACAATCATATAAATCATATGAAACAAGCAAACAAGGGATGCCATGATGGAATGATTCCCAATTGCATGGTATAACATAGCATGGCATGGGTGAGGTGTGAAACAATAATAAAGCCCTTTATTAATTATTAGGCATGTTTAACTCCCATTGGCAGGGGCATACCTTACAGGTACTCGAGTTTGGCATATACGGACTAGTCTAGCAGAAGCCCACGACGCTACCAAGGCCCGATCAAAGGTTTGGGTGACCTAAGGAGACTCCGACTGCTTGCGGCACACGGCGAGCTCAAGATAGAAAGTTTAAAGGGAAAACCCTAACTTGTAGCCGACTCAGCATGCTATCCCGAGACATAAAGGCTAGGAGGGGGCGGCGAGCAAGACAATCACAACCCTAGTTTCCACGTCATCGCCAGATTGCATCTGCGCACCCCTGTAACTTTCGACTCCCTCGATAATTCCGAAAGCAGACAAGCAGGAGTAGGGTCCTCTACAAGGCCTGAACCTGGGTAAACCATGCATCCCTATGTGCTTGTTTGCTAGCCGATTGATGCCTCCAGCGCTCCCCTCTTCTCCAAAATCCAAGTCCATTGGCGTCGTCTGTGGGAACAAGGAGTGTTTATGTTGTGGCTTCCTCGGCTCCATCAACTGCGATCTACAACTCTACAACAGCGGAGATTCGCCACCTCTTTGGTGCCTTCGACTTCACCGTGGATACGCCGGCCACTCGCCCAAATTACGAGTCTATGGGCGATGGGATCAGCCTGGCGATCGGGAGCTTACGCTTCCAAGTTGGTCAGCTGGGCACACTTCGCCTTCCTGATCAGCCGAAGGTCCCCGTGATTGCTCTAGCATGGTGGTTTCCACCGCCGATTGGCACCCTGAGCGAACTCAACGCCCCGACAATAGTCGGGAACACTAATAGCGATAGTAGTCGCGAATCCGATCTAGGTGACCTGGCCACTAAGGATAGAGCCTAGAGCTCTAGATCTGAAAGCTGCAGAAGCAACAGCTTCCCCAAACATTACATGTGCGCTATCGCCAACACAGGCGACAACGGCGGCAATCGTGACAACATCGGTACTAGCAGTGGTATCCCAATCGCCAATGGTGGTCCCTCGAACAGCGCACCCACCAACGACGGGCCATAGAATCATCTGCACCTTACTACGAATGAACACACCCAAGAGCGCGTACTGATCAAACTCAACGACATTGAGTGGGCTCGCTGCCGAGAAGCCTTGTGGGGCAACCCCTTCCACCAAACTCATTGCAAGACATGCTGATGGGTTATCATTGGCTGCTCAAGGAAGAATTCAAGCGCCAGTAGCAAGTAATCGCCCAGCTCGAGGCACGTAGAAAGGCGGCGGATGAGTCGAGCCTTCGGCGAGCTCAACTCTCCATGGGAGGATCCTCCTCCAAGGGCAACGACCATGTAGCCGCGAAGAGACATTCTCGAATGGCTCACCTCATCGATAAGGAGAGAGAAGAGGCCGCGTGAGTCCTCGATTTCTCATCCATGATGGTGGATACGTGGGGCAATGTGCTCCTGAAGACACCGCAGGCAGCGGTGACAGCGTCCACCATGTACCTCCTCAACAACCAGCCACCGGCTGGGGACCCACGGGTTGCCATGCACCAATCTACGATTGCGAGCCTAGGGTTAGTCGAAGCTGCCCTCATCAAGGATCCAGCACCAGAGCCAAAGAAAAATAAAGCTTTAGCCAAACGCTACTCTTCACCCTCCTCCAGCAACGACATCCACGACTTGTCGCGGCGACGCCGCTCACGGCGGCACAACTACGACTATGACATGCGTGATGACATCACGCAACGCAAGGTCGGCAAGATGCGTCCAAGGTGTGCCTATTCGACTGACTCGGAAGACGACGGGATAGAGCTCTGCGGCACCAGCTGCTTCAGCAGGGCCATTCGACAGAAGAGAATGCCAAAGGGATTCAATCTCCCATCGGAGAACTCGAAATTGATAGCCTGCAGGACCCAAAGACCAGGCTGGAGGATCAGATTTCCTCCGTCAGGCTCCACGGCAGAACTACGAGCACGGCAATGCAATGCCTCCAGCTGCAGCTGCAAGGCACCGCTCGTTCGTGGCTCAACAACCTCCCGCGCAGATCGATTCGTAGCTACGAAGAGCTAGTCTAAAGCTTCATGCGAAATTTCAAGGGCACTTACAAAAGGCCCGCATCAATCAAAGAATTGAGAGGCTGCTACCAGAAGACTGGCGAGTCGCTGCGCTCATACATCTAGAGATGGTCCATCATTAAAAACTCTGTATAAGACATCTCCGAAGACCGCGCAATCGATGCGTTCAATGGCGGCATGCGCCGTAGAGAACTCAGGGAGGAATCGCGACATGATAAACCAGGGCTATGGAGCTTCCCCGGGCTTTGTGGCTCATGGAGCGCCTCCACCACCACCAGCAGCTGCGCCATCCTAGAACCATGGAGGCGAGCAATACCCCCGACCGCTGGGGAACATGGGGATGATCCAAAAAGGATGCCCCTCAAATCGAGTGCAAAAATCAATCACTCGCCAAGTCAATCTGGCGACGAACTCTCCGCCCTCCACCACTGAGTACCTCAGTGGAAGCGAGTCCTGCATCACCTTCGACAAGCGCGATCATCCGCGCCAAGTACCTCGCCCATGCCACTGTCCCCTGGTGCTCGAGGCACAAATTTGAGGCTTCGAGATGAGTCACGTCTTCATGGACGGCGGAAGCGACATCAACCTCATGTTCGCAAGTACCTTGTGCGCAATGCGAATTCCTCTGTCGTGTCTGGAAGCGTCAGACACAACTTTCCACGGAATCATCCCAGGAAAGGGTGTATACCCCCTGGGTAAGATCAGCCTCGATGTCATCTTTGGAATGCCAGCAAACTTTCGACGAGAGCGCATCGAATTCGAAGTCGTCGACTGGCCCTCGCAATACCACTGCATCCTCGGACGCATCGCGTTCGCGAAGTTTATGGAAGTACCAAACTATGCTTACATGCAGATGAAGATGCCGAGCCCAAACGACATTATTACTGTCAACGGAGGCTTCGAGAGGTCCAACAGCTCGACAGGGAGTTCAATAGAATCTCCTAGTCTTTTGGCATGCAAGAGGAGCTGGTGAGGTTGAAGGAGTCGACAGACAATAGTCTACCACCTCTGAGCAATCCAAGCTCACCTGACCAATCCTTCGACGTGTCGATCCACACTAAGGTGATCCAGGTCCACCCAACAGACCCGACCATGATGTTCCTCATCGCCAACAACTTGAGTCCCACATAGGAATTTGTGCTCATCAAATTCCTCCTAGAGCACTGGGAAATCTTCGCCTGGTGTCCAGCGGACATGCCAGGAGTTCCCAGGGAATTCGCTGAGCACTCACTCAACGTGAATCCTGAAGCAAGGCCAGTCAAACAAACAATACTGTGACAGTCTGAACCAAGGGCAAAAGCGGTCGGTATGGAAGTCAACAGACTCCTTGACGCTAATTTGATACGCGTGATCAAGGAAAGCACCTGGGTAGTGAACCCCATACTTGTTCCTAAAAATACACGGATATCCTGCAGATGTACATGGACTTCACCTCCTTGAACAAGCATTGCCCGAAGGACCACTTCCCAATGCCACAGATCGATCAGATAATCGAATCCACCACGGGATGTGAGCGCCTTTGCTTCCTTGACGCCTACTTAGGCTATCATCAGATTCAAATGAAGGAGGAGGACCAGGAGAAAACAGCGTTCATCACGCCCTTTGGTGTCTTCTGCTACACAACAATGCCCTTCGGGCTGAAAAACGTAGGAGCCACCTACCAGCGGTGTATGTAGGCCTGCCTCAAGAACCAGCTCGGTCGTAACATCCAATTCTACATTGACGACATCGTCGTTAAAACCAAGGAGGAATCCTCATTACTTGACGATGTCCGTGAGACCTTCGATAACCTTGACCGCTACCGGATCAAGCTGAATCCGGACAAATGCGCCTTCAGCGTACCATCTGGGGAATTGCTCGAGTACATCATCTTCGCGAGAGGGATCGAGGCCAACCTGAAGAAAATAAAAGCCATACTGGCTATGGAGAAGCCAAATAACATAAAAGGCGTCCAGCAGCTGGCTGGGCGAATCGCGGTGCTCAGTCGATTCAGCAGTCGGATGGGCAAAAAGGCACTGTCTTTCTACCAACTTCTCCGCAAGGCTGACAGATTCAAGTGGACAGACGAAGCACAAGAAGCATTCGAAGACCTCAAGCATCTACTATCCACCTCGCCGGTGTTGGTAACACCTCGTGAAAAGGAGACGATGTTACTATACATCTCCGCGACCAACCAGGTGGTTAGTACCGTGCTCGTAGTAGAGCGAGATGAAAAAAATAAAGTCCATGGGGTACAACGCCCAGTCTACTACCTCAGCGAGGTGCTCACACCAACAAAATAGCAGTACCCGCTATCAGAAGCTGGCATACAACGTCTTCATGTCAGCTAGGCGACTGTACCATACTCAACAACCCCGACGCCACTGGACGAGTCGCGCTCTGGGGGATAGAACTATCTCCACGAGACATCACATATGAGAAGCAAGACGCGATTAAGTCGCAAGTTCTCCCGGACTTCCTTGTGCATTGGATGGAAAAACAGCTCCCCGACAAGCCAGACATGTCCTATCTATTGACAATGCACTCCGATGGGTCCAAGCGCAAGGAGGGAGTTGGCGCGGGCGTCATCCTGACATCTCCACAAGGTGACAAGATGAGGTATGTTCTATGAATGCAGTTCACTGCCTGCAACAATGAAGCTGAATACGAAGCCTTACTCCACGGGTTGCATATGGTAAAAGCCTGCTGCACAAAGCGACTCGTCATTTACGGCGACTCCAAATTGGTGGTCAACCAAACAATGAACGAGTGTGATGCTCTGAGCTACAACATGATCGCCTACCGCAACTTCTACGACGCACTTGTGGGAGACTTTGATGGCTGCGAGCTACGACACGTCGGCCATGAGAGCAACAAGGAAGCATACATACTCTCAAACATCGGCTCCACTTGTGCCCTAGTGCCACTAGGAGTATTTTTAGAGCGCATATGTGAGCGCTCCATCAAACCTAAGGCTCCAGAGCATAAAACCAGCACGTGAAAGCACTCGGGGGCTACACGACCCAACAAGTCAATGGCACTCGACGACATAGATCCAGATATAGGACTTGAAGGCCCCATGGAGGTCATGATGATCAAGCCATCCTAGACGCAACCATACATCACATTGTTGTGTTCATTATATTTACATGATGCATGACAGGGCGAAGATGCAATGCAACTAGGTAGTGTTTAGCAGAATCGGGATCCCAACAATTAGTTGGATGGTTCATGTTATTTTGATACCCTAGAATTTGAATGTTGTATTAACAAGGCAAAACATGGCATCGGTTTGCTACACAATTAAAATGGAGTCGAGATAATACTAGAATAGCCCGCATAAAGTCTCCATATTTAATTATGAGGTGAATCGGCATAATGCCCCCAAACCACATAATATGTATGTGACATGAACAAATATATGCAACAAGTATATATGTTATAGTATAAAAAATAGGGGTTAGATAGGGGTCACACATGGCGTGTTGAGGGCAAACCTCTAGGGTGGCCCGATCTTTCACGAATCCCACTCAAATCAAGGATGGAATGCGAGGGAAGGAGGGGAGGATGAACATGATGAACTCACGCATGAAGAACGCGATGAACACACACACGCAAAACCACGATACACACTAATAGCTCACGCCGGCGATGACCGATCCGGCGTAATCCCTAGGATCGACGACGGGCGGAGGACTCTCTCTCGAACCGGCACGGCGAGATGGAAGACTCAGTGAGATCTTGATGTCTTGGCAAAGGGACACCAATGCCAAGGCATTGTACAACGTGGAGACACGATGCAAACTCCAACAAGGTTTGGGATATTTGGTGCTCCTTTGTCAAAGGAGCATGAGGCACAAACTAGATAGATCCACAAGGAGTTTCCACTAATTCCAAATATCATGCCTAGGGTTTACAATGGAGGTGGGGGACTATATATAGGCCAACCACAAGTTCAGGGGTAATTCAGGCATTAAAGTAGAGTTCTGGGTGAAGTAGAGGGGTACATGGGCCACATGGCCCAGCTAAGGCTCGCAGGCCCATCTTCAGGCCGGACAGTCCGGGGTGGCCGGACACTCTGGGTAGTGTCCGGGTAGTGTCCGAACTGGCCTTCTGAACGTCCACTCCAGGTTGGGGCGGGGGTAGGACGGACACTCCGGCTGAGTCGCACCGGACACTCTGGCTGCGCCCGGACACTCCGACTGGATTTGGGCGGACACTCCGGCTCAGGCAGCTTCAGGACAGGTGCAGCTTCAGGGCTCGTGGGTCAACGCGGCGGGGGTTTGTACCTGATGATGCACAGAGTAGTGGTATGAAGTAGCAAGCTATCCAAGTGTATGTCAAAGTCACTTGATGAGAGGAGTGAATTCACCTTAGCTTGAAGGAGCTTGGCTCGGGCACGGGTCATTGGTCCACTTGGGGGACTTGGTGGTGTAGATGTAGGAGCTTCCATAGGACGGGCTGCATCAGCTCCCCCCCTTGGGAAAGAGTCGTCCTCGACTCTTCATGGTTGTCATCTTAAACATCTCCATGGTAGGGTGAGAGATCCTTGACGTTGAATGTATTGCTTGCAAGGTACTTGGATGTCAGTATGTCGATGATGTAGGCGTTGTTGTTGATTCGTTTGAGGACCTTGAAGGGACCATCTCCTCTTGGCTTGAGCTTAGAGTCGTGTTCCTTGGGTAAGCGGTCTTTGCTTAGGTGTATCCACACAAGGTCACCTTCTTCAAATATCATCTCCTTATTATCCTTGTTTAACCTTGAAGCTTGGTGAAGGACTTGTTGCTCGATAGTAACTCTTGTTTCTTCATGAAGTTTCTTCATAGCTTGTGCGTGCTTCTCGACATCCATGTTGGTGCGCTCATGAAGAGGTAGTGGTAGGATGTCGAGCGCCGTGAGAGGCTCGAAATGATAAACGATTATGAAGGGACTCATCTTGGTTGTTAAGTGCGTGGTTCGATTGTAGGCGAACTCGGCGTGGGGAATGCATTCCTCCCAATCCTTCAAGTTCTTCTTGATCAACACACGTAGAAGAGTTCCGAGGCTTCGGTTTACAACCTCGATTTGTCCATCGGTTTGAGGATGTGACGCGGATGAAAAGAGGAGCTTGACACCGAGCTTGGCCATGAGGGTCTTCCATAAGTAGCTCATGAATTTTACGTCCCGGTCAGAGACGATTGTTCTTGGCACACCCTGAAGACGGACGATTTCCCTAAAAACAAATTGGCAACATGTGAAGCATCGTCGGTCTTATGGCACGATATGAAGTGTGCCATTTTGGAAAAGCGATCCATGACAACAAAGATAGAATCATTACCATGCTTAGATCTAGGCAATCCTAACACAAAATCCATGCTAATGTCGGACCAAGGTGTATGAGGAATAGGCAATGGCATATAAAGACCATAAGGGTTAGCTTGCGACTAAGCTTGAACACATGTCGTGCATCGTTGAACGTAGCGCTCCATGTCGCGCTTCATCTTGGGCCAAAAGTAGTGAGTGGAGAGCATGTCCAATGTCTTGTCACGGCCAAAGTGACCCATAAGGCCTCCACCATGATATTCTTGGAGAAGCAAAAGTTGGAGCGATGATTTCGGAATGCAAAGCTTGTTTTGTTTAAAGAGAAAGCCCTTATGCAAATAGAAATCATCAACTCCTTTGTCAATGGAGCACTTTGTGAAAATTGGTTCAAAGAATGGGTCGGAAGCATACAAAGATTTTATTTCCTCAAGACCCAACACATTGATTTCAAGTCTCGTAAGAAGGCTTGTGCGTTTGTGAGACAAAGCAGCCGCAACTACATTATCTTTACCCTTCTTATACTTGACAATGTACAGAAAAGACTCCATAAACTTAACCCACTTAGCGTGTCTCTTACTCAAGTTGGCTTGGCCTTTGAGATATTTCAACGACTCATGGTCGGAATGTATGATAAATTCCTTGGGCCATAGGTAGTGTTGCCAAACTTGAAGAACACAAACCAAGGCAAAAAGCTCCTTGTCATAAATTGGATAATTAAGGCGAGCACCATCAAGTTTCTCGCTATGGTAGGCTATAGGACGTTCGTTTTGCATAAGGACTCCTCCAATGCCAATACCACTAGCATCACACTCTATCTCAAAAGTTTTTGTGAAATCCGGTAACGCAAGGAGAGGTGCTTCGGTGAATCTCTTTTTAAGTTCATCAAAAGCTTTTTGTTGCGCTTTGCCCCACATGAAGGTGACATTCTTTTTCGTCAACTCGTTGAGAGGACAAGCAATGGTGGAAAAGTCTTTCACAAAGCGACGATAGAAACCGGCCAACCCATGAAAACTTCATAGTTCACTCACATTTGTTGGGATGGGCCAATCTCATATGTCCTTTACCTTGGACACATCAACTTCAATGGCCTTCGAAGAAATGACAAATCCAAGAAAAATCAACTTGTCTTTAGCAAAAGTGCACTTGGGAAGATTAGCATAAAGCTTTTCATGTCAAAGGATTGTCAAAACTTCCTTGGCATGTGTTATATGGTCCTCAAGTGATTTGCTATAAACAAGAATATCATCGACATAGACAACAACACTTTTCCAATGAGAGAACGCAAGATGTGATTCATAAGGAGCATGAAGGCAGATGGTGCATTAGATAAACCAAATGTCATAACCAACCATTCATAGAGACCAAGTTTGGTCTTGAAGGCGGTTTTCCACTCATCACCCTCAACCATGCTTATTTGATGGTAACCACTACGAAGATCAATTTTCGAATAAATAGTGGCTCCACACAATTCATCAAGCATGTCATCGAGACGTGGTATGGGATGTCGATAACGCACGGTGATAGCATTGATTGGATGTCAGTCCATGCATAATCGTAACGTATCATCCATTTTTGGAACAAGTATCACGGGTATGGCACTTGGACTAGTGCTAACTTGGATCAAACCTTTGGAGACGAGTTGGTTGATTTGACGTTCAATCTCCTTTGTCTCTTCCGGGTTTGTGCGGTAAGCGGCGTGGTTGGGAAGTGGTGCATCGGGGATGAGGTCAATGCGATGTTCGATGCCGCAAAGAGGAGGTAGTCCATGTGGAAGCTCTTCGGGGAACACATCCTTGAATTCCTACAAAACAATCATCAAAGATGGAGGAACATTGGTTAATTCATTAGTTCCTTACGCTAGTCCCTTGCAAAGGAGGACATAGTGCAAGATGGATGGCTTGTTCCGAACATCTCTCATCTCACTTTTGGTGGAAAGGAGAACACTATTAGTTTTTCCACTCGAGTTTGGCTTGTGGCTCTCACTCACTATGAGGTGGTTCTCTCTCTCACCGCTCTTCTCACAAGTAGGTGTTGTGCTTTGCGCCCTCGCTAAAGCCTTTGCATTATACGCAATTATTTGGCTATGAGTCATTGGTTGCCAAACACATGTTTTGTTGAGCCATTTGAAGGTGTATACATTGGTGCGACCATCGTGTTGAGAAGCCTTGTCAAATTTCCATGGTCTACCAAGAAGCATGTGGAAAACTGTCGTAGGAACCACATCGCACTCCACCGTGTCTTTGTAAGGACCAATGGCGAAGGAGACCGATACGGTATGCTTGATCTTCATGGACCCTTGGTCGCTTAGCCATTGCACGTGGTAGGGGTGCTTGTGCAGATGGAGGGTGAGGTTGAGCTTCTCACACAACTTGGTGCTAGCAAGGTTGTGGCAACTCCCTCTGTTGATGATCACTTTGACAGATTTGCCACTGATGCCGGCTCGTGTTTGGAAGATGTTGGAGCGGTTGTCTTCATGCTCTTGTGCTTGAGTGGTCAAGATCCTTGTGACGACAAGCGATGGACTTGTGTCATGTTCACACATGAGGAGTTCTTGGTCATCTTCCACTCGTTGCCTTGCCATTGCTTCCTTGATTCAGGCATCAAATTCATCTTCACTCAAGTACTCTTCGTTTCCATTGTCATGGATGAACAATACCTTCTTGTTTCCACATTCGGCCGACTTGTGTCCTTTACCTCGACACTTGTAGCATTCACCATTGAATGGTGTATCATTCTTTGCTTTTTTGCCACTTGGGGAAGTTTTCCTTGAGGAAGTGTGGGCTTGAAGGAAGGCTTGGAGGTACTTGAGGAGCTTCCATTGAAAGTTGTTGGCGTAGAGTTTGAAGCTTGCTTGTAGGTGAAATACGTCTTGGGATTGTTGTACTTGATTTCCTCTTGCACTTGACGTTCAACCTTTGTTGCGATGTGCACAAGCTCAACCATGGTGTTGTATGTTTGGAACTCGACGATGCGCTTTATTGGGTGATTCAAGCCAATAAGGAAACGTGCCATAGTTTGCTCCATGCGCTCATCAATGTTGGTGCGGATCAAGTTGAGTTCCATTTCCTTAAAGTATTCTTCCACGGTCTTTGTCCCTTGAAGAAGCGATTGAAGGTTGTTGAAGAGGTCACGCGTGTAGTGTGCGGGGACAAAGCGGGATCTCATATGAGCCTTCATGTCATGCCAAGTTGTGATTGACGGTTCTTATCTTGCATCACGAGCAACTTGAACTTGTTCCCACCAAAGGTTGGCGTAATCATCAAACTCAAGTGAAGCCATGGCGACCATCTTCTTGTTGCTATAATTGTGCATGCGGAAGATCTTGTCGACTTTGAGTGCCCACGAGAGGTATTCTTCAGGGTCATTGGATCCGATGAACTTGGGCATTGTGAACTTGAGCTTGCCAAAAGTTTCTTCATCATTGCGGTCATTGCGACGAGCTTGGTGACCTTGTTGATGATCTTGTGGTTGAGGAGGTGGAACTTGGTTCTCGCAACCTTGTTGTGGAGCTTGCTCTTGATATTGTTGTTGTGGAGCTTGCTCTTGCTCTTGGCGTGGTTGTTGACGACGTTAGGGCACTTGGGCCTCATGAGGGTGTTGAGGATGTGGAGCCTCATGACGTGGTTGACGATGAAGAGGAGGCTCGTTCCTCGGTTGGTGATGTTGGTTAGGCACATGGGCCTCACGGCGAAGATCATGGTCTTGAGCCTCTTGATGTGGTGGGCGTCGCTCAACTTGTACCACTTGACGCTCCATGTTTTGGTGTGGAGGAGGCGCCTCGTGATGACCATGTTGTCGGTGTGGATGTTCATGGCGTTCATGACAAGGAGGAGGATCTTGGAGAGCTTCACGTTGATGATGAGCTTGATTCTCCAAATTGGAGTCATCACTTGTTGTGTCAAGTATGTGTCGTGAGCGATGGTGGCAGACTTGCGGTTGCACTTGCAGTTCTTCTTGTGGTTGCTCTTGTTGGGTCACCAATGCCCTTGCGTGATGACATTGTGCTTCTTGCCGTGCTCATGGCCTTGAAGAGAAATCACCATCATAGCTTGATGTTGCGGCGTGCCGTGGGGAAGGTACATAGTTCGAAGAACATCCATCTTCAACCACGGGGGCATCATTGCGTCTTGGAGCACTTGGATGTAGATATTTTTGAAGAGGTGCATGACGACGCAAAGAACTTGAAGAGCTTGAAGGACGTGAATGTGGTCTTGCCATTCTGTCAATGAGGCGTCGCAGATTGTCATTTGTTTCGGTGACAGAGCGTTGAAGCGCTTCATTTTGGTGGCCGAAGTTGTGATGCATTGCATGCATTTGTCATTCGAGGCCGTTGAAGCGGTTGTCGATGTTCTTTAACTCGGCTTGCGTCTCGCCAAATTGTTCATCTTGTCGCGTCTCACGGGCTTGGCAACATTCACTTAATTCTTGTCGAATGATGAAGTGACTTGCACGCGTCATGTACGGTCCTTGATCTTCTTCTTGGGGAGGTGGTTGGCTCGACTCACCGTGTCTATCCATCATGCAAAACACACAAGTATTGTATATGGAAGTGGAATATGGTGGTGTTAGCCTTGTACCTCACCTTAGGGATTGCACCAAACTAGAAACCACAAGTGAGAGCTATAAGCGTGCAAAGTGGAATTGCAAAGAAAACTCACACTAAAGAAAGAACTAACTCTCAAAAGCTTGTTGGTGGTAGGTTAGGATTGTGGAAAGCCAAATAACCAACCAAAAGAAAAGGGATAGTCAAAAGTGGGTAAAATCCAACAAAACTAAAGTCAAAGGCGAAGGTCAACAACTCAAAGGGGTGACGGGAACCTACGACTATATACACACACGTGGAGATTGTTGGGATTGACACGACTATGAAAATGAGCAAACAAAATGTCCTAACAAAGACTAAGCTCGTTGTCGTGCCAATGCAAGGAGAGACCGTGGCTCGTTTGCAAAGAAGAAAAATGAGCAACGGATTTATGCATTTGCCTTGGGCACTCTTTTTTCTCTCTTTCTTACAAGCTTTGAGACTCTCTTTTGCAAGGGGAGACTATTTTTCTTTTTCTTTTGCTTTGTATCTTTTTCTTTCTTCTTTTTTTTGCTCTCCCTTGATGCTACCTAGTCACACTTGGTATTGCTCTTGCACTCTCACTATCCAAGGACAAATGCACAATGCTCGAGCAAACACAAGATGTGCCACTCTCATGTGATAGGTACACACAAAGGAAAATAGGGTTAACAAGGTGACGCAAGTTATACCTTCGTCGGTGATGATGAACTTGTCGTCGGTGTTGCGAGATGATGTTTATGGGCCGTGGTGTCAATGAGCGCGGGGATTGTTGATGCGGAAGCGTGCTGTTAGTTGCTGACACACACGCGGGACACGAGCAAACAAAGGAAATTAGCCAATGCGAAAAATGAGGCAAAACTGTCAAAACTGGCATTACAACTGGACACTCCGGTTTGTCTGTGCCGGACACTACGGTCAGGCCGGACACTCCGGCCGGGTTCGGCTGGACACTCTGGTCGAATCGGTCCGGACACTCCGGCGCGGGTTTCCTGCTCGTGTTCTTGAGCGGAAATCCTCGCCTTAAGGCCTCAAATCCGTGAAAAACTGGCCAAATCAGGCTGGGAAAACGCCGGATAAAGCTGGACCAACTCCTAAGACAAGGTTTGGTCAGATCAAAACCACAAATAACACTCCAAATCAAGAGATTGATCCAAAGGCAAATATGGGGCTCTTTTGGGGGGGTTTCGAATTTTTGGTGGATAGAAGAAAATTTTGTGAGGGAATTCGTGAGCAACGAAGCTCTTGATACCAATATGTTGAGAGCAAACCTCTAGGGTGGCCCGATCTTTCACGAAACCCACTCAAATCGAGGATGGAGTGCGGGGGAAGGAGGGGAGGATGAACACGATGGACTCACGCACGAAGAACACGATGAACACACACGCAAAACCACGATACACACCAATAGCTCACGCCAGCGGTGACCGGTCCGATGCAATCCCTAGGATCGGCGACGGGCGGAGGACTCTCTCTCGAACCGACACGGCGAGATGGGAGACTCGGTGAGATCTTGACGTCTTGATAGAGGGACACCGATGCCAAGGCCTTCTACAACGCGGAGGCACGATGCAAACTTCAACAAGGTTTAGGATATTTGGTGCTCCTTTGTCAAAGGAGCATGAGGCACAAACTAGATAGATTCACAAGAGGTTTCCACTAATTCCAAATATCATGCCTAGGGTTTACAACGGAGGTGGGGGACTATATATAGGCCAACCACAAGTTCAGGGGTAATTCAGGCATTAAAGTAGAGTTCTGGACGAAGTAGAGGGGTACATGGGCCACAAGGCCTAGCTAAGGCTCGCAGGCTCATCTTCAGGCCGGACAGTCCAGGTCGAGTTGACCGGACAGTCCGAGGTGGCCGGACACTCCAGGTAGTGTCCGGGTAGTGTCCGAACTGGCCTTCTGAATGTCCACGCCAGGTTGGGGCAGAGGTAGGCCGGACACTCCGGCTGAGTCGCGTCGGACACTTCGGCTGCACCGGACACTCCGGCTCGATTCGGGCGGACACTCTGGCCTCAGGTAGCTTCAGGACAGGTGCAGCTTCAGGGCTCGTGAGTCGACACGACGAGGTTTCGTACCTGATGATGCAGAGAGTAGTGGTATGAAGTAGCAAACCATCCAAGTGTATGTCAAAGTCACATGATGAGAGGAGCGAATTCACCTTAGCTTGAAAGAGTTTGGCTCGGGCACGGGTCATCGGTCCACTTGGAGGAGTTGTGGTATAGATGTAGGAGCGTTCATAGAACGGGCTGCATCATGGCGGATCTAAGATCTTGGGTCCCTAGGGTTTGACGAGGGTTCGGGCTCGGCCTTCGGATCCGAGAGGGAGCAAGGTGCCGGGTTCGGTCTTTGGGTTTTTGGATCCGTGGTCTTGGCGTCTTGGGTCTCGGGTCCTCGGATCCCTGTCAGCGTGCGGTGTTGGTACCGTGAAGGAAATCTTGGAGTTCCAAGGTGGAGTTCTCGGAATTCGGCACGGGTGGTCGGTGACGTGCTTGGATTCAGGTGGCGATGAATATCTTGTTGAATCAAAACACAGACTAATTCTCGGGGCCAGTCTTGTCGATGTTCACGGATTGAAGCACAACAGGACAGATTAAACAGAACGACACCACATGCATGGGCAGCCAAGTCACACGAAGGCACCACACGGGGGCAGTCCACTTCTGCACCGGAGGCGGGTCGCCGGTGGGGGACGAGGGTGACGGATGACAGCGGGGCGGCGCAGTGAGGATGTGCGGTGCGCAGGCAGAGCTCGCGAGCAAAGCGGGCCAGCGGCAACCGGCTCTGGCGGCGAAACTGAGGCCGGAGGCGCATGAAATGAGGAAGGGGCCCGGGGCGGCGATGGTGCTTAGGCGATGAAGAGGCGGGACCGCGGCATCCTGGGAGGTGGAGCACCACAGGGACAAGCACGGGCGGCCGCGGCGAGGCCAAGCCGAAGTGGCCAGCAGCGTGGGACGGCACCGGAGGAGGCAAGGTAGGAGCGCGGCGCGCAGAGGTCGACCCCAGGTCGGCTCGCGGGGACCAGAGGCGGGGAGCGACGGGGCCGAGGTGGAGCTTCTCGGGGGCGGCAGGGCGACATCGCGGGCGAGTGGCCCTTGCGGCACTCGTCCTAGGAAGAAGGTGGGTCGAGAAGAAGAGAGAGAGAGCGGCGATGCGGGAGGGGATGCGGATGACGCGTGAGAGGAGAGGGGATCCCGCGGGTCGGGGTGGGGGTCGCGCGTCATGGTGGGCCCAAGCTCGCGGTTGATTGTCGCGGGCAGGGCGTGTCGCTGGTGGGGGTCGGGTGGTGTCGATAGCGATCTAGTCTCTACTACTCCCTCTATTCGCGATTTTAAGTCCGGAAAGTTTTTTCAGATTTTTCAGAAATACAAGTCCATAGTATTTACTCCCCTTAATTCCCGTGCGTTAGTAACTGCTCAGCGATTTTCCTCTCCACCCCGTTCGTTAATTCCCGTGCGTAGTAACTGCTGATTTAACTCTCCTTAATCCCTGTCATCTTCCCTATGTGCATGTGGATTAATTGCCCAGTTGTCCAATACATGTCCGTTTTCCTCGTGATGGATTGGTGAGTTACCGTTTCTGCTGTGCCATGAAAAATAAAGAAGAATAAAAAAAATTATTGGCCCGTTTCAATGGAGAGAATTTAATGGGCATCTCTAACGTCCCCGAGGTAATCTCGGATTTTGATGCCTATGCCTTGGTCTTAGCGCTTCGGTCTTTCGGACTTAAAATCCCGAACATGGGGAGTACCAATAAAGCAAACAATATCTTCTTTAGAAACACCCAACGGAATGTAACGGATCTAACTACCACCACATGATTAGACCCAACGGACTCAATCTGACACCCAACGGTGTGCACTTAGCAATTTTATTTCTCTGACCATACTTCACCGGCAGAAGAAAAAAAACTTGTCCCGCATCCGCAGCACCTAAATTGCGCCAGTGTTGGCAGAAAAGGAGAAAAGGAGACATATCATCCCTGAATCACGGGAAAGTACCAATAGTGCTTGCAAGATCGATCTCCTCCCTGCATCCACGAACGCCCAATCTCGCGACTGTCTCGATCGGGCAAGGACGATTGCGGCCAGCACTGCTGCTAGGGACGCGGCCGCAGCCGGCGCCCGGTCAGATGCGACGTGTCGGTAGAGCAAGGCGCAGCACACGTATGCGTCGACGCCTTCCCCGTCACCGACACCCTCCTCCCATGCCACTACGTCCTCAGGCCCTCCGGCGAACCAGCAGTGGGTAAAATGCAAGCATCTCCTCTATGCCACTCCATCAGCATTGGCTGCCAACGCCTAGCCCACCACCGGCCAATTTGGTTTTTTTTAACCATGGCACTGATGCTCTGCAGAGGACCATGCAGATTTAGGAGATTCTCCGGTGGATTCCCTAGCAGCATATCTGTATATAGAAGACCGAGGTGTGTATCTCTGCCTCTTGTTTATAGTCCGAGCAGTTAGTGTTTTTGCTACGTTTTGGTGATTTTGAATTTTTTCATTAATTAATTTGATTTTCTCAGATTTCATTATGAACCAATTTATTTTTCTAATACATTGATACAATTAGATTTAGAAGCTCACGAGCAATGAGTGGGACATGCATAGGGGAGCCTTACTAACTTGGTCTGCTACTTGCTGGAGGAGGAAAAGCAACTCAACGTGATGCCACCCCACTTATGATTTTTTTCTGCCATGACCGAACTTAGGGGTTGTCTGTTAATATGGCTACTTTGTGATATTGCAGGATTTAGCCGGAAGCAATTGCTTCTTTACTACACATGCTTAGTCTCACATTTAATTTTCTGATATATGTTCTCGCTGGAAACGGACAAAGGAATTGTTGACACTAATGTTCATGCGCGTGTAGGTGCCTACTCTTACTTATCCTACCTAAATGTTATACTGGATCGATATAGTGTCACCTTTTCCTTTGACATATGGCATAACTAATATTAACTCTTTCTGGTCGTACCTAATTTGTGAATTCTTAATATTGCTTAGCACATCATTTTATTGTTGTATCTCTTTACATTCACACCTGACACACCACCTCAAATAGTCGCATCTCCATGCGTTCGCGAGGGTCTTTTCAGAATAGACAGACTGATGAGTTTGAAAAGTTTGCCACTCAAGTTATCTTATAATCTAAGGAATCGTGTTTTTACCATTCAAGTTTGAATGTGCTGACTGTTGGGTCAAGTAATAATAATTAGTTTACCCCCACAAAGAGTAAGCCATCAGAGAGCCACATTTGGTTTCACTGATTTCGCGGGCAATCTTTGGGTTGAGATCAACATTGTGAACACTTCTTATTTGAGTTATACATTTTCGCACAAAATTTCTATTGGCTCTATAAAATTGAAGCTTTGCTATCCTTTGTTTTGCCTACACGTTAATTTTGTTCAGGACATGAGCATCACTTAATTTTTCAACCCAACGGCTTTGTTCAGGGCATACACTTGCTTATCATTACCGTCTTTCTAGGTTATAGCATGTGCATATGTATGTTGTTACTTCGTATAATATCAGCACCACATTGCTTGTGCAACTTGTGCATGTCTTCGATGATGACACTTTAGCTTTCACACGAATTTTCTATTTATTTTTCCAAATGATAGCATCTTGTGTGTTAGGGGTCTGTAGGCATCGAGGTTCTTATTTAATTTGTTTTCTTACATGTAAGTGCAAGTTTCGTGGAATCCTTGGTGAATAGGACAATATCGGCACGAGCACAGGGATTGCATGAGGTTGTTGCCATGAAGTGGAATGGAAGAAATTAGAGCTTTTTTGAAGACACGAAGAGAGATCTTATTGTAGAGTGGTATAGCAAAACTGGTGAAGATTGTCTTATCAATTATAACCGATAACATCTGAAATTATTGAAGCACAGTGTCTATCATGTTGGCTAAAACTCATGTGGATTTTCAGTATTAAAGAAAACTCTCGAACATATTATGTGATTTCCTAGATATAGCATAGAATTAATTAGTGGAGACGCACGTGCGCGTGCATAGCTACTGGTGAGAGAGAGAGGTGTAGAGTAGGGTCGGGCAGGGCGTGTGGCTGTTGTGTGTGTTGCGTGCACAGGTGCGTGCAGGACAGTGGATTTGCTGCGGCGCTGTGTGGCGCGCGCTGCACGGGCGTGTCTAGGTTAGGTGAGCATGGTGTGGCGGCTGGGTGGGGCTAGCGGGTTAGGTAGCTAGGGTTTGACTAGTTAGGTTAGGGTTTTCTTAGATTAGATCTAGGTAGCTAGGGTTTGACGAGATTTTCAACAACTCGAAGAAACTAGGAGTCGTGAAGTGGAGACAGATGCTTTAACGATCAACTATACGACAGGAATAAAATTCCGGCTGTATAGTTCCGGTCATATAGTTGCCATCAACACCGCTAGGTCAAATAGAACAACTTTCGTGAAGGGGTCCCTATATAAAGAGGCCTCGGGCAATGAGAAACGAGAGCCCTTTTCGATCACCAGCCGTCCCCAGAACTCCATCCACAACACCGAAGAGCTGCCGAAGGAATAGACTTAGATCTAATCTCCAAACCCTTCTCCACCACCATAGCCATATTCCACCACTTGTAATAGTAGATCTCGTCTTCGATTGGCGACATTGTAAGAATATTTGCTATCAATCTCATGATTTCCACTGCAATAGTTATGATCGTTGATTTCATCTCTATGTGTGAATAATTCTCTTTGGGCTAAGGGCTTCAGCCTAGCCATGTAACTTTTGAGCATGTTATTTATCATAGATGGGATCATGTATTAGTTTTTATGACATGATGCTTATTGTATCCTCTCTTGCCTCAATCTAAGGACTTGTTAGGTACCCAAGACCCCGAGGATTGAGCCAGCTATAGGGAGTATGAGTATTGACTAATTTGCAGGTTGGGAACCCCAGTGACAGAAGGGTAGTACTGCTGTATGTGAGAGATTTACTTAGGATTAACGGTGATGTCACTATGCATAACATTAGTTCTCTTTCTTCTATGGATGAGACTATTAGGTTATTGCTATAAGTGGTTACAAAGGCAATAGCAATTATAGATGCACTGCCCACATATAATTTATCTTGCTCTAACAATGACATGCATACTTTATTATTATCTTTTATTCCCATCACATGTTTTGCAAAGATATAGGTGAAACCGAAAGCCCTAGGCCATCTATCTCCATCATAGACAACAATAAAAGATAGCAAACTCTTGGTCTGGTAAAACACAAAAAGAATTCTAAAACTCCCGAATATCCGTTAAAGTAACTTCACTATGCTTTCTGCTTCTCGAGGCTTCGATAAACCTAGGTCTACTAGGGAAAAAGATCAATAATACATCCATAATCCGGATCGAAGGTATCAACCCTTTTTCTAGCGCCGTTGCCGGGGAAGCTACCCTGGTGAGGTTAGTAGGAACCTTGCTAGTTTTAATTTTTGTTTTTAATTTTGTTAGTTTGCTTTCAGTCTTTATTTGAAAAACCAAAAAAATTAATTAGTCTTTAATTTCTTGTTTTTACTCTCATAAGTCTTTGTTTGAGAAAACCGAAAAACATAGGAAATATGGCTGAAAAGAAGCTTGGGGATTTTGCAACTCCCAACAATGATTATTTGCGTACTCCTATTACTTAGCCAGCAATTGTTGCTGATGATTTTTAAATTAAGCCTCATTATTTAAGTTTGGTTCAATATAATCAATTTGGAGGCTCTGATATTTAGGACGCAGGTATGCACTTGAATACTTTAACTGAAATATGCGATATGATACGCATAAAAGATGTTGACCCCGATGCGGTCAAATTGCGCTTATTCCCTTTATCTCTTAGAGGAAGAGCAAAAGAATGTTTGCTATCTTTTCCTATAAATACTATTACATCATGGGTGGAGTGTACTTTTTTATTTATGATGTTGGTCGACAATTTTTACTGTCATTTTTCTGTCAAAAACAAGATGTTTCCCTAAGTTTCAGGATAAGAAATAATTCTCGAATAAACAGAATTTTTTTGATGACTACAGAAGGTTTAACGACCAACTATACGACGGGAATAAAAATTCTGGCCATATAGATATCTTTGCCATCGAATTTTTTTTCCCAAGTACTGAAGGTTTAACGACCAACTATATGGCAGGAATAAAAATTACGGTCGTATAGTTCTGGTTGTATAGATATCAATGCCTTCCTAAAATTCTTTTCCAGGTACTGAAGGTTTAACGACCAACTATACGACAGGAAAAATTCCGGTCGTATAGATATCGATGCCTTTGTAAAAT
Organism: Avena sativa; assembly: GCA_916181665.1. Classification (NCBI taxonomy): domain Eukaryota; kingdom Viridiplantae; phylum Streptophyta; class Magnoliopsida; order Poales; family Poaceae; genus Avena; species Avena sativa. Next base: position 287,708,478 of record OV702290.1, read on the forward strand.
TATTTTCCAGGTACAGAAAGTTTGACGACCAACTATACGACGGGGATGAAAAATCTCGGACGTATAGTTATGGCCATATGGCTGCGTCGCCAGGTGAAAACCCTAAAATTTTGACAGCAGGCCAACTATACGGCGGGAACAAATTGTTCCGGCCATTTAGTTTGGCCATATAGTTGCGTCCGACCATAAAATTGCCACGGGAGGTACCTCCAACCCCAAAACTTCAATCTTTTTTCTCTCTTCTACCTCCAAACTCTCTCAAAACCTGAAGAGATCTTCATCTCTACTCAATTTCGTTCGATTTCCTCGCACACAAGTTGTCGTGGTGTGGAACATGGCAGTACCATCGGGGATGGCTTGAAGGGGACAATCAGGATGCTATCGGTGGCTACTCACAATGGGTTGGGCACAGATACTGCAAACACAGTGATGTACCCAGGTTCGGAGCCCTCTTGGCGAGGTAAAGCTCCTACTCCTGCAAGGATCTACTATCAAAGGGGGCGAATGCCCAATATAGATGCTCCTTAAGTTGTTTCCTTAGCTACTTAACTTGTCCAAGGTGGAGGACTTCTAACTTGTGGTTGTCTAAAATTGCTTCCTCTTGTGTATACCTAGAACCCTAGCACTACCCCCCTTATATACTAGTTGAGGAGGTAGTTTACAAGGTGGGCTCTAGGGTTTACTGTTTGGATTTGGGCCTTACAAAGTAGGCCGGCTGGACATGGCCAAACGGTAGGCCCGGTTCCAGTCAAGCCTCTAGTACAGGGGAGGACCACACTATAGTGTCCAGCGCCCCTGCTTTACTTGTCAGCCGGCTCTTTATCCGTCAACTAGCTCTTTATGCGTAAGCCGGATCCTTCCTCATCAGCCCTTGCTTTGCTCGTCAGCCTCCAGCTTTGGCACAGTTGTCTGGTAGCGCCGGCCAGGCCAGCCAGCCTGTCCGGTCAAAGGTGCGCTCAGCAAGGAGCATCATTCCCACCATACCATGGCCCGTGGATCCGAGGTGGCCGGCTAGGAGCGACCTCCCAGGCGGTTCTTCTGGCAACCCGGCTAGATGGGCCAGCAAGGGAAATTTGAATGCGGACCAGGTGGGGGATTCCACTCGGCTGTGGTTCCTTGATCTAGGTCCAGACGGCATGAGCTCCTTGGAGCCGGCCGGTTGGTCCCGTCTTGGCCTGCCGGGGGTCATCCTGTGAGATCCAGGCACATGGCTTAATAGGATTGATAGGATACCCATATCAACAAGTTGCAACTTCTTTTTAGGAAGCTCATTCGAAAAGAACTCTAAGGTTAAGCGTGCTTGGCCTAGAGCAATTCTAGGATGGGTGACCGACCGGGAAGTGGGTAACCGGGTGCGCACGAGTGAGGACAAAGTGCGTAGAAAAGACTAGTGTTGGTCTGTGGGGCCAGTCTAGAAATCCTATTAAGCTGCCAGGAGTGACACCCCCCGGGCCCAGGAGTGGACGGGGTGTTACACATCCCCCCGACACTAGTCCCCGAGCGCATTAGGACTTGGCCTCATGGAGAAGTTCTTGCGTGGTCATTTGAAATGATTGATGGTGCAGATGCTTTGTCGTTTTTCTTTTGACTTGTAGTCTTTGTCTTGTACCGGCTTGAGATTCTGTGCTGTTTCTCGGATGGGGTTTACCGGCTACGGAGCCGAAGGCCCCACCCACAGGGTGTGAGCGGTGATCTTCTTGACCGACTGCCTCACTCGGCCGGGAGAGGGATCGCCAATTTGCTATCGTCGTAGCTTGTGTTAGCCATGCCTGCCGTTTCTAGCACGCGTCACGTTAGTTTGACTTCTTAGTTTTTTGGTAACTGCACGCATGCCTTCGGTTTCTTGGAGATCGTGGGCGCGGTTTGCCTCCCGCAGTACCTTCTTCGGGATCTTCTGTGCGCGTGACGCTGGCGCACGCGATCCGCCCCGAATCACCATGGGGAAGTGGGGCATTTGCTTGCCATGTGGCGCAGCGGGAGAGCAACTGGCGCGTCCTTTCTTCCCCGATAAATAGGGGTGCCAAGGAGCGGTGGATCTTCACTTCGTCTTCCTGTGCTTGCTGCCCCTACTCTCCTTCACGCCCTAGCCCTTCACTGCTCCTCTGCACCACTGCTTCTTGGTCGCCGGCGCCGTTCCTCTTCCTCCTCAACAACGGGCCCCCGCGCTTCAATCACGGCTAGTTTTCCGAACAACATGTTGCCCGAGGTCACCGGTGCGTGGTGCGGATCGTACATCACCGAGGAACTTGTGAAGAAGTACCGGCGGGGGAGTTTCTTACCGTCGAAGCGGCTGGTGAAGCACCGCCTCGCACTAGAGGGCGAGCGGGTGCCCAACCCTTAGCCCGGCGATTCCATCGTCTTCCTCGCCCACTTCGCTCGCGGCCTTGGGCTGCCGCTGAGCCACTTCGTCCTGGAGCTGCTCGTCGCCTTCGACCTCTAGCTCCACCATCTCGGAGCCAATGCCGAGTCGATGCTGTCGCATCACGCGGCCTGCTGCGAGGCATACCTTGGCGTCTGCGCCGACGCCGCAAACTTCTTGAAGTTTTTCTACTTCAAAGTTCAGGTGGTTGGCAAAGGCGTCCTGTTGACGGAGACGGGCTGCTGCACCATCTACCCACGACCCTCGGCGGTGATGCCACGGCTGGAGCTTCCGGACACCGTCAAGCTCTGGCAGCGCTCGTACTTTTACGTGCGCAACAACACCGAGGTGGACTGGATCAAGGTCCCGGCCTTCGCCAACGTCCCCTCTAGCTAGAAGGCCTGGAGCGTCCAGCACTTGGGTGCCCAGGGCGACATCGACCGGATGGGCGCCTAGCTGGCGGTCCTCGTGGAGAAGGAGCGGCTCACCGCCCGGGACATTCTGCTATCCTGGATGGCGATATGCGTGCTCCCGCTGTAACACCGGTCGCACAAGATGTGCCACCTCTCTGGCCATCTGGATCCCACCCGGGTATTCCCGCTGGATGTGCCATACGCCTCCCTCCACGAATGGCTCGCCACCATCTCGAAGGAGGCGCTGGAGGAGGGATGGGTGTTCTCCTGCCGGCCGTACCACCGCAGCCGGCTTCCGCCGAAGGTATGTCTTTCCTCCTCTTTTCCGGGTGGATTTTCCCGAGGGACTCCTACTTTGTGCCTCTTATCTTCCCTTGTTGAGTAGATTTTCACGGCGCAGCTAGCGGAGGATGGCATGGGGGACAACGAGCTCCCCAATTTTGCCACGGACTTGAAGCCGGCAAAAACTCCGCCGGTGGAGCCAGAATGCTTCCCCATGAGGGCCGACGAGGGCTGCGAGTTTCTAGTCGGTGAGAGTTTTTCCTTTGTCCTGTTTTGTTCTTTTTGTGCTCTTAGCCAGGAATTTGATGTTTTTCTTGCATTGGAATAGCCGCTCATGGCGAGGATGTGGACTTGGCCGAGGTCGCTGCACCCAGGGGTAGGGGGAAGCTTGCTGCCCCCACCAGTGCTGCTCCGGCTAGAGGCGGTGCCAAGAAGACACGTCGCCCCAGACCCGCAGCCACCATGCCGAGCGTTGCTGGGTAAGTGTTCCTTTCCTCCTAGTACTTGTGTTGATTTGTTCGCGCTTGCGTTCCTCATCCTTATCTTTTTTGCAGCGAGGCGATGTCCTTGCCTGGCTCCGTGACCGTCGCCACCGCGTCCGCCCCTCCGCCTGCCGTGGAGGGAAGTGCGCCGGCTCCGTCCCCCGAAGCGGCATCTGCTCCACCGGCTAGGGCTGGTGCGGCTACGATGGAGGTGGTGCTGCCGGCTGCGCCCGCGATGCTGCACCGGGACGGGGCCATCTCTCGACTTGCCAAGAGCCTTCTGCTTGGGCGCGCCAACACGGATGCGCCTCCGTGGCTCCGGTGAGCGATGATGACCTCCAGGTCACCGGCTGGACGCCGACTCGGGCTGCACCGCTACTGGATGCCATCTTGGTGCAGTTGTTGGAGGTGGTGCCCCTAGTAGTTGGCCAGGCCCGCCAGCTCGTGGAGGCGCTGGAGGAGGGGCTCGGCCAAGCCAAGGCGCTGGGGGCCTCCGTCGAGGTATGCGTCCTGTTGCCAATCTTGATGCTTGTTCGCCATCTTGCGCCGCGACTTGTTCTTACTTCTCTTTTTACGCAGAGGGCTCTTGTCGACGCTGCCAAGACCTCGTGGGACCTAGGCCGTAAGATTGCTTGTTCCATCGTATATTCTCGATTGCGCGATTTCTTGTGCTTCTTGTTGAATATTAGTTACCCTCCTGCAACTCTGCTGGCGGACCAGGACCGCTAGGTGGCCCGGCTGAAGGGAGAGGTCGCCCAGCTGGAGGAGTCCAACAAGACTCGCCAGGACCAGATCGCCCAGCTGACTACACATCAGCAACAGATGGAGATTAAGGCTGGCAAGGCCAAGAAGGTGGCAGACACCCGAGCCGAGGCGCTGAAGAATTTGGAGGTGCTCTACGCCACCCAGGAGGATGTCCTCAAAGCCTCCAAGGCCAAGGAGGCGGCGACGCTGGGAGAGCTCTGCCAGATTGTCGAGATTCATCAGTAAGTGCCCTCAACTTCCTGAATGTTTTGATGTTTTGCCATTTGCCATCAACATTGATTGTTGTCTCTTTTCCCGGTTGCAGCTCAGTATCCCGAGGCGACAGATCATGCGCTTGGCCGGATTCTCGAGACGGACCTGGAGCGGGATCTCCATCCTGGGGAGCTGGTGGCAGTCGTCAACGAGGAGGCGAACCGGCTTCGTGCCGCCGCTCTCGAGGTCTACGACTACGTCTGGCCTGACGCTGCCCAGCCGACCACCATGGGTGCCTTGGCCGAGCGGCTATTGGGTGCTCCGGACCTCATGAACGTGGCTCGGGAGTGGGCGGCTCGTGGCGGCACAGAGATGGTGCTGGCGCTGCTGAAGTCCTGGTACCCGGATGTGGATCTGCAGAGCCTTTCCCATTGATTTCGTCAAGGGACTAGCTATGACCAGATTCGTGTCGAGGTTCCTGACATCCGCTCCTGTGGCGTGAAGATTGGGAGCTTCGTCGCGCTAGACAGGGACTTCAGTGACCCGACTGGCACGGAGCGGTACTACCACAGCCCAAATGCGCCGCGCGCTGAGGCCCCGGCTATGCCCCAGACCGCCTCGGTAGACGTTGCCTCCAGCAGCCAAGCTCCAACCGATGCCTCCGGCCCTTCCGCCCACCAATGAGCTTGATCCCCGGTATGCCAGGAGTATTTGTGAATGAAGAACTTGTTTTTTCTTTGTGTTGTTGAATAGTTGTCTTTGTTCTCATTACTAAACTCTTGTGGGAGCATCGCCTCCCTTTTTATATTTGCTCGTGCCTTTGCGTTTGCACTTTTTGTTCTGCATTTGTTGCATGCTTGATTCTATGTGGGGGCGCACGAGTGCACCCAGAGGGTGTAGTCCCCGAGGTTTGGGACGGCTAGAGGATACAACCGGATCGAAGCTCCTTTGTGTTGTTGTTTGTTTGCAGGTTCCTGTGTGGGGGCGCGTGAGTGCACCCACAGGGTGTAGTCCCCGAGGTTCGGGCCGGCTGGAGGATACAGCCGAGTCGAATCTCCTTGACCTACTCTGCTGCCGCCTGGAAGCTACTTGCCTCCGGCTTGGGTGTTCGTCATGGAACTTTGGCTCATGCAAACATAGAAACAAACAAGTTGTTTGCCTGGTTAAGCATATGCAAGTTAAACTGTAATCTTTAGATTTACTAGTTTTGAAATTTTTGCTGTTTCGTGCAAATCCAATGTCTTTGCCCTTTTCTCAGTGAGCATTGGCCAGTTTGATGCTGTTCCCTTGCTGGCTTCTAGCCGGAGTCGAAGGGGTAGCTTAGTAGGCGTACTGCACTATACTTCGGGTTTGGGTTATTGGCTTTGGGCGAGCGAGCGCAGCCGGGACGTCCAAACATTTTTGTTTTCCTCGTGGCTTTTTCGTGTAGGGGCCTTCGAGCGTTCTGCTCTTGCCGGATCTGTCAGCCGGCTTGCAGTCTGCAGCCAGAACAGAAGAGGAAGCCCTAGGAACCGTGCACAGTACTTTGCCGCGTGGGTCACGCAGCCGTCTGGGCCAACCGGCAAGTCCCTGAGACGGATCGCCGGCTCCGGGGTTACAACAATGCAGCCAGAAAACCAAATTGTGTAGCATGACTTGCTTATTTATTGCGGAGTCCCCGAGACTGTGTCGAGGATCCCATGCTTGTTCATTACATGAAGGTAAGATACATACACTTGTTGTTCAAGGGGCAAAGCAGGCTCGCGTTACATGGGCGTTCAGTTTCTTCACCTGAGCGAACCATCTTGTTCTTTTCCGGCTGGCGGGCATCGATGAGGTAGTATGAGTTGTTCTGCAGTGCCCGGCTGATGATGAATGGGCCTTCCCAAGGCGAAGATAGCTTGTGCATCCCCTTGGTGTCTTGTACTAGACTTAGCACCAGGTCGCCCTCGCAGAATGAGACGCTGCGGATCCGGCTGACGTGGTAGCGGCGCAAGTTTTGCTGGTAGATGGTAGATCTAGACAAGGCTAGCTCGCGTGCTTCTTCAAGAAGATCGACGTTGTCTTCCCATGCTCCTTTGGCTTGCTGTTCTGTGTAGAGAAATTTGTGGGGTGCGTCGAACTCGATGTCTATGGACAAAACCACCTCCTCCCCGTAGATGAGGAAGAAAGGAGTGTAGCCTTTGGTGTTGTGCGAAGGCTCCAAAGCACAGCCGGTAGCTCCTCAATCCAGCAGCCGGGGGATCGCATCAGTGGTTCGATCAGCCGGGGCTTGACTCCGGCTAGGAATAGGCCATTTGCTCACTCGCACTGCCCGTTGGACTGGGGGTGTGCCACAAATGCAAGGTCCAGGCGGATGCCTTTGTCTCCGCAGAATTGTGCGAAAGCTCCCTTGGCGAAATTTGTGCCATTGTCGGTTATGATGCTGTTGGGGTAACCAAAGCGCATGATTATGTCTATGAAGAACTTGACCACTGTTGGTCCATCCAGTTTCTTTATTGGCTTTGCCTCTATCCACTTGGTGAACTTGTCCACTGCCACCAGCAGGTGTGTCATGCTGGATCTGGCTGTTTTGAACGGGCCGACCATGTCTAGCCCCCAGACGGCAAAGGGCAAGGTGATGGGAATTGTCTTGAGTGCTGAAGACGGAGTGTGCTTCTGCTGGCTGAACCACTGACAACCGTTGCATGTTTTGACAATCTGCTCAGCGTCTTCCAGTGCCGTGGGCTAGTAGAACCCATGGCGGAATGCCTTTGCCACTATGGCTCGTGACGACGCGTGGTGTCTGCATTCTCCTTGGTGGATTTCAACCAGCAGCCGGATTCCATCCTCCTGGCTCACACATCGCTGATAAATGCCGCCAACACTGCGCTTGTAGAGCTCGTTGTTGATGATAGTGTATGCGATGGCTCTGTGCTTCACCTGCCTTGCCTCTACTTCTTCTTCGGGCAGCTGTCCTCTGGCCAGGAAATCCATGAATGGCTTGGCCCATGTTGGGGTTTCCCATATGGCGCATACTGCCTGCATCAGCAGATTCACTTCTGCTCGGATAGCCGGGTCGGGCTCGTCTGGAGGCCGACCGGGTGGGGTAGCGGAGCCAGCAGCCCTCTAGGCTGGATACGCAACTCTCGGGTGCGGCGAAGCCAACACGGAGATCTTGGAGCTGGCAGTCCCCGGGTGCGGCGAAGCAGTCCCCGGGTGCGGTGAAGCCGTCGCGGATGGCTTGGAGCTGGCAGTCCCCGGGTGCGGCGAAGCAGTCCTCGGGTGCGGTGAAGCCATCGTGGAGGTCTTGGAGCCGGCAGTCCCCGGGTGCAGCGAAGCAGTTCCCGAGTACGGTGAAGCCGTCGCGGAGGTCTGGGAGCCGGCAATCCCTGGGTCCGCGTCCAACATTATGGAGTCAGATTCGGGAAACAACGTGATTGATGGCTTGCGCAGGTGCTCAAGGGAGACTCCAGGCGGAATTGCTTGCCTTGTTGACCCGATGCGGGCGAGCATGTCCGCAGCCTTGTTGTTTGCCCTGGGAACATGGTGAAACCCACACCCTTCAAAATAGGCACATAGCTGCTGTATGAAAAAATGGTATAGAGCCATGTTTGCGTCCCTGGCGGCCCAATCGCTCGACACTTGCTGTACCACCAAATCAGAGTCGCCAAAGCATAGGATGCGTTGGATGCCTATTTCCTTTGCCATCTTGAGGCTATGGACGAGCGCCTCATACTCAGCGACGTTGTTGGATGCACGGAAGTGGATCTGTAGCACGTATTCCAGCCGGTCTCCTTTTGGAGAGGTGATGACCACTCTGGCTCCGAGCCCTCCACACACCTTGGAGCCGTCGAAATGCAGCTTCCAATGCGTGGAGTCAGGGCAAGGCGGCAGGTACTCGTTTCTGCCCAATCAATGAGGAAATTCACCAAGGCCTGAGACTTGATCACCATTCTTGGCTCGTACTGTATGTTGTGGGCGGCGAGCTCTATGGCCCATTTCTCCACCCGGCCTGTGGCATCTCTGTTGCCGATGATCTCCGAGAGCGGTGCTAGCACCACCACCCGGATGGAATGTTCTTGGAAGTAATGCTTCAATTTCTTGGTGTCCATGTACACGCCGTACACCAACTTCTGGTAATGAGGGTAATTCTGCTTCGAGAGCGAGAGTACCTCACTCAGGTAGTACACCGGTCGTTGCACCGGCTGCGCCTTTCCTTCTTCCGGCCTCTCCACTACTAGCACCACCCTGACGACACTGTTGGTTGCTGTGATGTACACCAACATGGGCTCCTTTGCTACTGGTGCTGCCAAAATAGGTGGTGAGGTGAGCAGGCGCTTGAGGTCGCGGAAGGGTTCATCCGCCTGTGATGTGCAGACAAATTTGTCTGTCTTCTTCATGAGTTGGTACAGTGGGAGTACTTTCTCGCCCAGCCGACTGATGAACCAGCTGAGGGAGGCTAGGCATCCGGTGAACTTCTGGATATCTCGTAAGTTCTTGGGCGGATGCATGCGCTCAATTTCACCGATCTTCTCCAGGTTCGCCTCGATTCCTCGCTCAGATACGAGAAAACCGAGGAGCTGGCCGACTGGGACGCCGAACACGCACTTCTCCGGGTTCAGCTTCATCTGGAACCGGCAGAGGTTGGTGAATGTTTCCTTCAGATCTTCAAGGAGTGTTTGGTGCTCCTTGGTCTTGACCACCACGTCGTCGATGTAGACGTGCACATTTCTGCCGATCTGAGTCTACAAGCACTTCTGCATGCAGCGCTGGTATGTTGCTCCAGCGTTCTTCAGTCCAAACGGCATTGTGGTGTAGCAGTAGGCTCCATAGGGAGTGATGAATGCTGTCTTTATTTGATCAGAGGGGTTCAACCGGATCTGGTGGTAGCCGGAATACGCGTCTAGAAACGACAACAGCTCGTAGCAGGCCATGGAATCGATCACTTGGTCTATCCTTGGCAGCGTGAATGGATCTTTGGGGCATGCTTTGTTCAAGCTAGTGTAGTCAACACACATGCGCCAAGTCTTGTTCTTCTTTAGCACGAGTACGGGGTTTGCCAGCCATTCCGGGTGGAAAACCTCCATGATGAATCCGGCTACGAGCAGCCGGGTGATCTCCTCACCAATGGTTCTTCTTTTTTCTTCCGCGAAGCGGCATAGTGACTGTTTGACCGGCTTTGCATCCGGCCTGACATGTAAAGAGTGCTCGGCGAGCTCCCTCGGAACACCTGGCATATCCTTGGGGGACCATGCAAAGATATCCTGATTCTCACGGAGGATGTCAACAAGCGTGCTTTCCTATTTGCTGTCGAGGCCGTCTCCGACCAGGACGAACTTGTCCGGCTCAACCTCGTTAAACAAGATCTTTCGTGTGCCCTTGGACGGCTTGAATTGTGCTTCCCTAGCCGGCTTGGGCGGCTCGCCAACCGGCATGTCCTTTTGTAGGGCCGCCACGTTCTGCATGATTATGCGCTTTTCTTCCGCGATGATCATGGCTTCCGCGATCTTGGACCCGTCTATGGTGCACTCCACAGACCGTCTATAGCAACCAGCCACGGTGATGATGCCCTTGGGCCCTGGTAGCTTCATCTTGAGGTACGCGTAATGTGGTACCGCCATGAACTTGGTGAGCATCGGGCGCCCCAAGATTGCGTGGTACACGCTGCAGAGGTGGACCACTTCGAACCAGATGGGCTCACGGCGGAAGTTGTCTTCCGTGCTGAAGATCATGTCTAGCCTGATTTTTCCGATGGGCGAGTACGACGGGCCCGAGACGGCTCGGGGAAGGAGGTGCTTGATGGCTCCAGTTGCGACTCGCTGATCCGAGCCGGTCTAGTGAGCTGCGGTATAGGAGGTTGATGTTGCTCCCTCCATCTACGAGGAAGCGGGAGAACCTGCAGGAATGCTTCTGGGAGATAATGATAGGAGCCAAAACCATCACGTAGGTGCCTGGGTGAGGCAGCTCAGCTGGCTGGTCCTTCCAGCTCCATGCAGCTTCTTGCTCCGACCAGTTGAGGTACTGGGGAATGGGAGGAACGATTGCGTTCACTTCCGCCTCGCGACTCCTCTTGTTGTGCTTGGTCTCTAGCTCCATGGTGAAGATGTGGTAGTTTCCACCTTGCAGGGGTAGTTGTCGTCATCATCTTCCCTTCGACGCTGGTTATTGCGATAGCCTGGCAGCCCACCGGCTGGAGGAGGCGGCGCCTGTCCAGCCGGTGTGCCAACAATCTCTGCCATCTTCTTTGTCCAAGTGCACTGGCGTGTGGTATGTGTAGCCGGTTTGTTGCCTCCGCTGTGGAACTTGCATGGCCCATCAAGCATCGACTCGATGGTGTACTTGGGCCTGGGAGGCCGGTCATCGGGCTTCTGTCTCCGGCTTCCGCCTGCAGCTGGATCCTCCTACACTGCCGCTACCTGCCTGGAACCGCACTGGTTATCCGGCTGGTCATCCTTTCTTTTGCCGTGGCGGTTGTCGTGCCTCCTGGAATTGTGACCGTTACCTTCTGGCTGGCGCTGATCTACGGCGACGTCGACGATTATTTGCCCTTGGTTGTCTACCCGGATGGATCTTTTCATTGCCGCGTCGGCCGTGGTGTACTTGTCCGTGATGGCCATGGTCTGCGCCATGGTTGTGGGCTCCACCCGGTGAAGCTTATGTTTGAGCATAGTGCCATCTCTGCAGCCGTTGATGAAGAAGTCAACCGCCTGGTGCTCGCGTACCCCCTCGCAGGAGTTGTGCATGCTCGTCCATCGGGTGATATAGGAGCGGTCCGATTCATCCGGACCCTATACGCAAAGAGCGAGCTCACCAGGTCGGCCTAGGCGCTTGTAGGTACCAGTGAAGTTGCGGACGAACGCCTGCTCGAAGTCGATCCATGCGTTGATTCTGTTGTCGGGGAGGCTGTTGAGGCATGTCCTGGCTGAGTCGAGGAGCATGAGAGAGGCACAGTGCACTGCCACCCGGCGGTTACCATTCGTGATGCCCACAACGGTGGTGTAGTCCACCAGCCAGTCCTCCGGCTTGACCGAGCCGTTGTATTTTGGCGTATCCCTTGGGAGCGAAAATCCCTTTGGAAACGGTTCATTCCGGATGCGCGTCCGAAACATCTTGGGCCGGCTGGACTTTCTTCCTCCAGCGCGCGTGATTGGACCAGTAGGTCGATTCGTGCGCGCTCGTCTTGTTGTTCCTCTGGCTCGAGCGGTCCCAGCCGGATAGGCGGGACTTGGGTAGTGCTTGGCCTTTTCCGGCTTCATCGGTCGGCTCGCGGTTTTTGCTGGTAACAGTTGCTGCGTCACGGGCATTGTGCCCACAGCCTGTAGATCCACCGCGTGGGCAGTTGCTCTGCCTTGCTCCGTTCGGGGAAGATGCCTTGCTGCCGCCTGCAGCCGGATCCACCATCCGGCGAGCCGGTTGGGTTCTACTGTTGCCGGCCATGCTGAGTTCCGCCTCAGCCTGCTGTTTGTTTGCCGTGACCACGAGAAGCTGGAAACATGCCTGCTGACGGAGCAGTTCCTCGCCCTCCAAGTGGCTTAACTCCTCAACCGCTGCCTCCGCGGCCCTCATGTTTTTGGCGGGGGTGCTGTAAACCGCCTGTACCATGGGTGTACGCGGATCAGCGGCGCGATTCATCTCCGAACCGTGGTTTCGTCCTTGTGGCTGGGCCTGGCCGCTGGTTCCGGGCAAGCGTACGAAGCCGTGCACGATGTTGTACTCCCGCATGGTCGCGTTCATCCGCCGTTGGGCGGCTGCCACTTTGCCAGCTTCCTCCAGAAGGTTCTGGCGAGTAGCCTCCAGGGCTGCCACAGCTACAGCTGGATCTGCCTCGATGGGGGTGATGGGGTTGCGGAGGTGCTCGATGGACACGTTGAGCAAGTCTTGGTTCGGGAGGCGTGAGTTGGTGGCGCGGCCATCCATGTTGCGCTCCAGAGGTGGTCGACGGTTCTCCACTGATCCCGCCATCATGACCTCGACGCTGCCGCTGGCGACGCGTGAGGTGGAGAAACCAGGGGGCGCACCGGAGATGGTGATGACCTCACGAGGGAAAGCCTCAGCGATGGTGGCGACATAGATGCGGTGCTCGCCGAAGTGCATGATGGAGCCTCCGCTTGGGAAAATCCCCCCAGCAAAGCAGGATGCATTGTCGAGGACGCAATCGAAGGAGTCGAGAGTGAGGATGAGGCCAGAGGCGACTCGCTCATCAACGACGAGTGGAAGTCCCGTGCGAAAGATGATCCCAGCTGAAGCGCTGTGCCCCACGGTGGGTGCCAACTGTCGTGGTGTGGAATATGGCAATACCATCAGGGATGGCTTGAAGGGGACAATCAGGATGCTATCCGTGGCTACTCACAACGGGTTGGGCACAGATACTGCAAACACAGCGATGTACCCAGGTTCGGAGCCCTCTTAGCGAGGTAAAGCTCCTACTCCTGCAAGGATCTACTACCAAAGGGGGCGAATGCCCAATACAAATGCTCCTTGAGCTGTTTCCTTAGCTACTTAACTTGTCCAATGTGGAGGACTTCTAACTTGTGGTTGTCTAAAAATGCTTCCTCTTGTGTCTACCTAGAACCCTAGCACTACCCCCCTTATATACTGGTTGAGGAGGTAGTTTACAAGGTGGGTTCTAGGGTTTACTGTTTGGATTTGGGCCTTACAAAGTGGGCCAGTTAGACATGGCCAAATGGTAGGCCCGGGTCCAGTCAAGCCTCCAGTACAGGGGAGGACCACACTACAGTGTCCAGCGCCCCTGCTTTACTCGTCAGTCGGCTCTTTATGCGTAAGCCGGAGCCTTGCTCGTCAGCCCTTGCTTTGCTCGTCAGCCTCCAGCTTTGGCACAGTTGTCCGGTAGCGCCGGCCAGGCCAACCAGCCTGTCCGGTCAAAGGTGAGGTTAACAAGGAGCGTCATTCCCACCGTACCATGGTCCGCGGATCCGAGGCGGCTGGCTAGGAGCGGACTCCCAGCCGGTTCTTCTGGCAACCCGGCTAGACGGGCCAACCGGGGAAACTTGAATGTGGACCGGGTGGGGGATTCCACCCGGCTGTGGTTCCTTGATCTAGGTCCAGACGGCAAGAGCTCCTTGGAGCCGGCCGGGTGGTCCCGCCTTGGCCTACCCGGGGGTCATCCCCCCGACATAAGTGATCCACGGTATGTTTCTCCTCCAATTACTTTTTGCAAATTCATTCTCAATCCGTTGTCATTATCAATCTAGGGTGAGACCTACTATGAACTAATTACCATGATTCTCTTGCCTAGATTATTATTTTGAGGGGACTCTTTAGTGTGCTAAGATGAGGAATATATTATGCTTATTATTGTTGGATCAAAAAGCTTTATTTTTATCTTTCCTTGTTATTTTAGATGATGAACACAAGGATCCAAACTCGTGCTCGTGCCACCGCTAGCGCTTCTTGGGCTGCCGCTCAAGAACGCATGGGGATACGGTTCAAGGATGAGCCCCACCGTGATCGCTTCAACAGGATCAAGAACCGAGAAGTGAAGGCAACCAAGTGGGCTTTCCCCATTATATTGAATCAACTAGGTATTTCTAATGACTTCAATTTAGTTTGCAATAGGGTTGGCTTCCAAAACATTGTATTCAATGATGTGCCTACTTATCGCCGGTTAACTCTTAAATTTCTAAGTTCTTTATAAAGCACCGTTAAAGCATGGAATGGAGAGGACATGATTTCTTTCCAACTTATGAACAACAATTATGCTTTATCACTAGATGATTGGTGCACATGCTTTAATTTTCCAAAAAATAATGATAATGACTTACGCACATCCTTTACTAGCTTAGACCCTTTCTAGGAACAATATTATAATGGAATGAGTTTCACTTCTAGAGTAAGCAAGGGGAGGAATATTCAACATCCTGCAATTCTCTATTTGTTCTATGTTATTGCTAACACTTTGCAGGCACGAAATGAGTTCACGAGACTCAGTGAGGAGGACATCTTAGTCCTTGCAAAAGATTCTTTCAACAACACCAACTTTTCACTCAATTTGGGCGCAATTCTTGTGCACTACCTGGAGTACCAATCCTCCCAAAGCCAAGGAACAGTCACAGGTGGCGGAGTCATCACCGTGCCTGCCATTGCTCTAGGCATCAACCTAGGTGAGTTGCAACCAGTGCTAGCTGAGCGACGTGTTGGTTTCTCTACTTTAAAATCTTGTGAAATGCTCACTAGGAGATGTGGTGTTTATTACTTGCATATTGCTGGAGCTGGGCGTCTCTACCCCGCTCATTTGACTAATGGTATTTTTTCTATCGAGGAAGTATGTTTGCTATATGACTTGCAGGTTGAGCAACACCAACCCGAGGAGGAGATTCCGGATGAGGATGAGGACCAAGAAGAGGAGCAGCCACCAACCCGGTTCGCTACATACCAAAACTTGTGGAGAGAATGCAAAACCTCACCTTGAACCTCCGATAAACAACTAGTAATTTAACAAGTCAATTTGCGAACTAGAGTTACAACTTTTCCTGCCACCACAATGATTTGAAGGGCTTGCAAAAGCCTAAGATTGGGGAGGTTTCCTCATTATCTTTATTTGGCATTCATTTGTTTTTATTTATTTCGAGTTTATGTTTTTAATTTGAGTTTATGAGCACTCGTGTTGGTTTCCCCAACACTTTATATTTATTTACTTTTATTAGTTTTCGATATTTTCTAGTAGAGCTTTGCCGGCAATTTTCTATTCATTAATTCCCTCTCTTAAATACAACAAAAAGATTTTTCCATTTATCTTTATTTTCCCTCTTCCTTCTTTTCTATTCTCCTTATGGCTTTCATACATTTGCAGGAGAGTGATCGACTTCGAGTTTCTAAGAAGCAAATCAAAAAGGAAGAGAGAAGAGGAACCAATCATGAGAGGTATGCCTTAAGACTCCCCACTTTTCAAGTTTGAGAAACCCATGCTAGTTAGTAGTAAATTATAAGATGTTATATTGGTGGAGTGAGTCTTTGTATTGTAGTAAAATTTTCTTTGCATGGGTATTTAGTTGAGTATGTTTTGTTCCAGACCTGTAGTTAACCAAGTCTTGCCTAAAAAATTGCTAAACAATTGTAATAAGAAAAAGTCTCACAATTGAAGGGTTGGGTGTTGTAGTGTTTAGTCTTGAAGGCTTATTTCTAGAGACATTCAACACCACAGAAAATAATGATTGAGTTGATAGCTCTCTTTAAAAGGATTTGTTCGATTGAATTAATGTTTAGCGGTTTTTGTGAACATGCCAAAGTTTGACATGTGAATCATAAGAATGATATAGCTTTATGTGTGTCAAACTTCATGGGATGCCAACAACTCCGCTAGCCTACGAATGATCTTCATGAAGGAAACTCCTAGATTTTGGCTATTAGTTGATTAAACATATGTAGCAGTAATGCTATAATGGGTAAGATTCTTGGCATTCTCGGGTAGCTGTGTTCAAGATGGAATCACTCCTCTGGATGTTATGAGTAATCATTGTACAAAAGGAACAAAACATTGGTGATGCCACGAGTGTCCATCATAGTCGATAAACTAATTAAAATCTTTATCTTGCTCTCAATTACTTAGGAACTGAAATTCTTGAAGGACAATGAATAGAAAAGTAGTGCTTGAAGAGTCTTGATTTATTGATGTGGGAGAATTGAGATACTCTAGTGTATATGTTTTTCATGACAAACTCTCACACTCTTAATTTTACATGATTATACTTTATTGTTTAAAGACAAGCCTATGAGTTGATTACATGACATGGAATAAGGTTTACTCATTTGAATCATCCATGTTATCAAATAATTTTGCTGCGCTATAAGGATGCATAAAAACCTGTATGTTATGCTTGCCATTAATCTATCTATGCTGAAGTTTTTCAGATTTATAAAGTGGAGGAAACTTGATACAGCCAATCACGAGTAAGATCATCTATGCTGAAGTTTTTTCAGTTTTTCAGTTAAAAAGATGAGTTCCTTTCTGATTTTGGTTTTCTTGCTCGAGGACGATCAAGTTTAAGCTTAGGGAGGTTGATGGCTGTGAAATATAGCCATCTACATCCACATTTAAAATGGATATTATTCATATTTTTTTATGAAATATCTCTCTAAACCCTGCCACTAATGCCTAATGATCAAAGGGGTATGCAATCCTTTCTTTCTATTTTACCTACATAGATAATGACGTTTGATGATGGGAATCACAACATTAAAGTCAAAGATACGATATTTCCAACAAATCCAAGAAACCAGGAGTCGTGAAGTGGAGACAGACGCTTTAACGACCAACTATACGACGGAAATAAAATTTTGGCCATATAGTTTCGGTTGTATAGTTGCCGTCGACACCGCTAGGTCAAACAGAACAACTTTCATGAAGGGACCCCTATATAAAGAGGCCTCAGGCGATGAGAAACGAGAGCTGTTTTTGATCACTAGCCGTCCCCAGAACTCCATCCACAACACCGAAGAGCTGCCGAAGGAATAGACTTAGATCTAATCTCCAAACCCTTCTCCACCACCATAGCCATATTCCACCACTTGTAATAGTAGATCTCGTCTTCGATTAGCGACATTGTAAGACTATTTGCTATCAATCTCATGATTTCCACTGCAATAGTTATGATCGTTGATTTCATCTCTATGTGTGAATAATTCTCTTTGGGCTAAGGGCTTCAGCCTAGCCATGTAACTTTTGAGCATGTTATTTATCATAGATGGGATCATGTATTAGTTTTTATGACATGATGCTTATTGTATCCTCTCTTGCCTCAATCTAAGGACTTGTTAGGTACCCAAGACCCCGAGGATTGAGCCAGCTATAGGGAGTATGAGTATTGACTAATTTGCAGGTTGGGAACCCCAGTGACAGAAGGGTAGTACTGCTGTATGTGAGGGATTTACTTAGGCTTAACGGTGATGTCACTATGCATAACATTAGTTCTCTTTCTTCTATGGATGAGACTATTAGGTTATTGCTATAAGTGGTTACAAAGGCAATAGCAATTATAGATGCACTGCCCACATATAATTTATCTTGCTCTAACAATGACATGCATACTTTATTATTATCTTTTATTCCCATCACATGTTTTGCAAAGATATAGGTGAAACCGAAAGCCCTAGGCCATCTAACTTCACTACGCTTTCAGCTTCTTGATGATTCGATAAACCTAGGTCTACTAGGGAAAAAGAGCTATACTACATCCGTAATTCGGATTGAAGGTATCACCTCCCCCGGAACAAAAATAGTTTTTATTTATTTTACTTAACAATAAACTTTTGTAAATAGTTTTAGACAAACAAAATATTCAGGTGGACCGGCGGTTTTGATTTGAATTGGAGAAGGGGATATCTAGAAACAAAGGTAGGTTTTAGAAAATAGTTTTAAGTTTAAATATGCATGATGACATGACGATGCTGAAATGCAATGTGGCATGGTGACATGAGAATGATATTACACAATGCTAGAATGAGATGTAGGAAGTAGCAATATATAGACTAGGCAAGTAGCATTGTGTCAACACCCAGATTTTTAATCCCAGATGCCTGTTATGTCATACATCGCAATCCCAGGATTACCATTTTTGCGAGACATAACAGATTGGATATCACAATATATCATCCATTACAAACCATAAATAAGGTCTTACACAAATAAGGATCTCATGATCCAGTCTTAATACAACAAGCAGCGGAATAAATAGTAAGCGTAGTGGTGGGGTCCATCTTCAGAACAGGCAATGCTGACAATGGAAGATAGTCCTAGTTATCATAGCCGTCCTGCTGTCCGTCATCTTGGTAGTCTCCTTCATAGTCTGGTCATGAGAATAGCCAGGGACAAAAGCCATGAGTACTCTTTAAGTACTCGCAAACTACCACTAACAAGTAAGGTAGTACTAGTGTAAATGCTAACTCTAAGTTTAACTATAAAGTTAAGTTTGAAACCTAAGCTGAGTTTACTAACAAAGAAAGATAAAATAAAGTTCTAGAATCACTTAAGTTGGGAAGCTAGTGTCGTAGTCACAACCCTGTTGTGGTCAAGTCAAGATTCATCATTCATTTCATAATTCATTTTGAAAACATCTGACAACGAAACAGTATGGCCACTCCAACTGTCCATAACCACAGACGCGGCTATTCAAATAGTTTGACACTCTGGAGAGGTGGTACACTTTCACCATAAGATTCAATACATCTGTCAGGGATAACCCTGAATCATCATACTTCATATGCAGATAATCAAACATAACCTTTCCTTTACACACCCTAGTATAAGCACCTCTCCTATGAGCATGGCCTCCCAACCATGACCATCTGTCATCTTGGGCACTGCATAGGTGGTCAACATTGAAAGATAGCCTCAGCTCAAACCTCTCCCGCGAGGGAACTAATACTAATGCATATAAACTTCCGGCTCGGCCTTACCCAATTCAGGTATTGTGGTTGTACGGTAAATTTGGAATGGTATCGCATCCGAATCCAACCATTAGTTTTGTAAAAAGGTTAAGGCTCATGCCTCAACATTTTCATCATCATAAACCATTTGTGTTTTCAACACATGTCAAAACATCTCAATAGAATGACTCATCATTCTAAGGTTTTCACAAGTCATTTTCACCAAGTGTTCCCATCTAAAGTGACTCAAGTTTTAGTTTAGCTCTAAACTACTAAGTTAAGAGTGTTCACTAATGTGGGATGTTAAGATCAATCTCATGCCCTAGAATGACATCTAAGGTTATCTAGATAGGTCAAGTTTTATACTCTTTATGCTACTTTCAAAACAAGTAAGGGACTTTGGTAAAGTAAAAGAAAGTAAAGCTTGGGAATAAAACTTGGGGTAGGTAAATAGTCAAAGTGGTATAACCAAAGCATGCCTAATGCATCTTGCTTAGGTTATCTATCTTAATTTTAGCTTGTTAGGTATTATACTTGCAAGTGTTAGCTTGCATTGTTAATGATGGCTTGCCGTGTGCAGTGTAGTGGTTGAAGTTTTCTTCCTCCTCCTCTTGGTAGAACTCCTCCTCCTCAAAAGCTTGGTCGATACTATCGTCTATAAATACATACGGAGTACACAATCACCAAACAATACTTAATTGATCTACTTAGCACTCTAAGGTACACATTTGATGATCTAATATCATCACAAGCATCACAAGGTTTCATTAACTAGCTTCATTCTTTTTATTTAAGAAAAGTAATTTCTACTTATTAAAAATATCTAAGATTTAATATTCTCCACTTAAAATATGGGATCATGTGGACACATGTCATCACCACATATTCTAACATAGGGGAAGGTGATTTAAATGTTGGATCATATTTAATTAAGTTTAAGTTTAATATTTAATGATTTAAAGTGACTAGAAATGCCTATATAGCATTTTTTTGGTACTAGTACAAAGTCACTGCATGCAAACCTTTAATATTATTACATATTCAGATAGGTATGGTTAAATGTGATTTTTGAGAGTTGGAATCAACTTAAAAGCTATTATGGTTGATTTTATAAAAATGTTTGAATGTGCAAAAGCTTTTGTCTTGTTATTTTTACTAGGAGAGTCTCTAACTCTAAATGAATTAAATCCAACGGGCTTGGATAGATCTTTTCAGAGGCTTTCTAAGAAAATTTGAATCACTCAATTTGGTTTAGTAGATCTTCTTGAATAGATTTTTGAACTAAGGGACAGAAGTGAGTTCAAACTAAAATAGAAAAATCTATATTTAAACTAACTGGGTCGCGTGGGAAAACTAACGGGCCGGCCCAGTGGCGCTCCGCGGTGCGGATGACAACTGATAGGGGGGTCCCGCAGGTCAGCGACACATCAAACGCGAAGCGGTACGGGGCACTCTCAGCGCTACGATTAAAAGGTGGATCGACGGCTTGGGATCGTCGTCCCCGGCGAACAGGTCGCCGACGAGAGCTAACCCTAGCGGCTCGATGGGGGTACGTGGGGGCTTATGAGGGCTCTAGCTATACTTGGCGATGGGGGAGATCGAACGTGCGGTCGACGGCAGGCTCAGGCGTGGTCGCGGCGGCTCCTGGGGTGGACGAAATTGACGGTGCCTCTCCTCCTCTGCTGCGGCAAGCTCCGGCAAAATTCTGGCGAATGGCGGCTCGCCTTGCTCCGGGGATGGGGTGGAAGGATCAGTGGAGAGAGGGGAGTGAGATGGTGTGAGGAGTTTGTGCTGGGGTGGCCTCCTTTTATAGGTCGACGAGGGGACCGAACAGGATGGGCTGGCGAGGGCTATACAGCGTGCTATCGTCGTGGCTAGAGGTAGGGGACGGTGGCCTGCCTCCTAGCGGTGCTCTACGGCTTAAATGTGCGGCTAGGAGCGGTGGCGTGTGGTCGAGAGCGTCCCGCGCTCTGGGATACAGAGGCGGTGCTCGACGCGGCGCTCGGTGACTGTGGGTCACGCGGCAGCGCACGGCCGTGTCTGGCGGGGTGCTGGGGTTGAGGCGGAGCGGCATGCACGGTCTTGGGTCGCGGGGCGGTCT
Source organism: Avena sativa (assembly GCA_916181665.1). NCBI lineage: Eukaryota > Viridiplantae > Streptophyta > Magnoliopsida > Poales > Poaceae > Avena > Avena sativa. Next base: position 287,729,415 of record OV702290.1, read on the forward strand.
GTGGCATGATAGCGGCTAACGCGCTCTGGCGCGCTCTGGCGAGCTCGCAGAGAGAATGGGCGGCGGTGCTGGGGAGTGGTCCAGTGGCCATGGGGTGGACTGTTGGCGGCGGTAGGGTGGCGCCTAGCTTCCTGGAGCGGCAGAGAGGGGCTAGCGGTCTGCTGCTGCGTTGGCAACGTTGGCCGGCGAGCATGGAATCGGGGTGGCATTGCACTGGCACCAGGGGCTAGAACTAGGGTGGGTTTTGGTCTGGTTGGGCTCAGGGGAGACAAGAATGATCAATTCAAACTAAATGGCTTGACAAGAATTGATCAAAACAGTAATAGTTAGGCCAAAGTTGATTCTGTCTGCAAGGTGTTCGACACAATGGCCGCAAGAGAAAAATAATTGAATTTTTGGCTGAATTTTGGTGGAGTTGGTGATCACATGCTTGAGCATCACGGGTTGCTTGGGATTTGAAAATGGAATTCATTTGAGTGGTTTTTGAATAAGTGTGATCTTCTCATATGAACTACATTCAATTTTGAAATGCCATTTAAAATTAGTGTTTAAAAGTTTTTGGTAGATCACAAAGTGGGCCTTGGTACATCACTACTTGTACTAGCAAGGGGTGCAAAGATCCACATTTGTTTATGTTAAGAATTGAGTTCTAGGAATAGCCAAAGTAGGCATGTTGATTAAAATGACACAAATGACCATTTGCTTCTTTTATTCATTTTAATTTGTTTTTCTTTGGGATTTGTTTGGGAATGATCTAGATGATGTTTATTTCACCTAAGAATCATTTTACAAGCAATGGATCATTCAAACAAGGTAATTCAAAACAACCCTAATTTAAATGCACACATATATGAATGCTTTAATATTTTTAATTGGAAAAGTTTTTGTTAACTCTAAATTTGATGATTTGGATCTTGATCACTTGGATTAAAGTTTTGGGATGTTACACATTGCCATTGTTAGACAATTTGGATGCTACAGCGGACATGAATGTTCTTAGCTAGAGGCTAAATTTGCATTGGATCTCTGAAGAAACATCATGTTGTGAGTCAAAAAATGCTTTTTCCAAAAATTCATGAGCATTATATCATGTACATGTAGTTCAAATCGGACCCACTTTCACTACAAGAAATATGCTTACTAGTGACCTTTTCTTAACGACCATGGATTTTTTGGTCATAGATCTATGACCATTCTAAATCAACTAGTCGTAAGACATTTGGGAAGGTCCAAATCTTAAAAAATTACGACCAATTATGTCAAGAAGGTCGTAATTTCCTAACACGAAATGGTCATAGATGGGTAACACTAGTTTAGAGCCTTGAATAAATATGATATGTTAGGAGAGCCATTGGATCAGAGTAGAACGGGCGGACGAGATCGTGATCCGGGTCAGTTTCGGTGCAGATCGATGACATGGCATCTTGGCCTCTACTCCCCAAACGTAGACACCTCCGCCACTCCACGTAGGATCCTAACCCAGCCCCCAAACCCTAGTTACTCTAGTTCTTCCTCTCGCAGACGCCGCCGCCAAATTCTTCCTCTGTCGCAACTAGCGCTCCCCAGCACCAAATCTTGTGGCGCGTGCATGCCGCCTACCTCTCTCGGCTTCGCCTACTAGCTCACCTCCCTACCTCCATGCCCCATCTCCCCACCTTTCACGACCGTAGGAATCGCCGTGGCTAGTTCTCCGCTTGGTCCTCTTCCATCACGCCCAGCGGTGGCGGTGGCACTACACGTCCCGGTCCAGAGGATAGCGGTTGTTGATTCAAGCCACCAGTCTACATTCTTCCTCAACTCCCTCTAATGTGATTTTTATGTGAATGGAAACTGAAACCTCCTCCTTGCACAGACACGACAGGAACCGACGCGCCCACTACACCACCGGGTGCCGCCACCGCCTAGGGGAAATCCTCCTCGTCATCACCCTCACCGCAACCGCTGCCTTTGTGGTTCCATCTCACTACGGCCGTCATCACGGTGGCTACATCCGTCCTTGTGCTCACCATGGCGCTTCTAATCACCGCCAGGTCCTAGATCAACAACCATGGGGCCTCTGACCCTGTAACTGAAGAAGGGCTTGAGGTCATCTTCCTGGATCTTAAGATCTACGATCTATTAGATTTGTTTCTGGGACTGTGTTTGATCTGGTTCTGGGTGGCCTTGTTGTTGTAGGTGACGTACAGGAGTATGGGATCACGGTGAAGCTGATGCACGACAAGACAAAGGTGAGGCTTCACTCACATTTTTTGATCTGATCTAGTCTCTCCTAGCGTGTAACTACTTCCATATTTCTAGTTCATGACATATAAACATTTTCTCAAAGGTTCTATACTGGATGATTTCTCAAAGGTTGTATGAGTAGGAAACTCAATATCTTGTAGATGTAATCTATGGTAATCTGAAGCAGAACATTTAGATGGAGGTGATATCACATAGAAGTAAGATTTTGCCGCCTTGCCTCATCGTTTGTTTTAACTTTGATTCTACTGTGCAATTAATCTGCCTTGTTAAAGTTCATATGGAGAAAAAGTGCAATTAATCTGCCTTGTTTTAATGTTTATGATACTTGTTAGCCTATGATACCTGTTATATTATATAAATCAGATGCTTGATGATGTTACATAGATCCATATGATACTTGTTACATTATTGTATCTACATACCCTGCCTTCATGTTGTATCCATGTGGTCCCATCCTTCTATTGACATCGACATCCTCTCTAGATGTAGTAACCTGTGGATATGGTGGCTATGTTTCTTAATCTGCTCGTACTTCATTGGTATCTTAACCTGATGATACTAGAGGTATTATTAGTGTAGTTGAACTACACCTATGCTAGATATGAGCTGTTGATATCAAACTTGCTATTACATATGGATATATGGATATAGACGTGTGTTAGGTTCTAGGATATAGACTTGCTATTGTTTGTACATGGATAACTATGAATCCTCATTTATGAGTTAATCAGAATAAGAATTGTAGCTTACTGCCATGCACATGTTTCATACATTTACTTGCAAGTCTAAAGTATGCAAGTACCTTTTCTGTCTTGTACAATCGACCTGTGTGTTTCAAACAAATCATGATATCTGCTTCTTTTCAGATAGTTGATCGTCTAGTTGCTACACATATTTTAAATGATACACTCGTTACTTGAACCGTGTCGTGCGTACACGTTGATCCTATGGGTAGGCGCCTTTGCTTCATCTAGCACCCTTCTTAGAAATTTAAGTATAACCTGCCTAGTCAATGATTTTGCATCGATGAATCCATGTTTATTGCTGCAAGTAACACGTTAGTCCTTTTATATTTCTAGATAGAAAACTAAGTGCATGAGCATGAACCCATATGTTTTTAATTAAGATGATAGGTTTCACATGATCATTAACTTTGTACGAATGGCGTAATTACCAGAGAGCTGTTTCATATGTCCATTTCCCCTTGTATGATGTTCTGATTATGTTACTGACACAATTCATCTTGAATCTTTGCAAATCTTTGAATCTCGTCTGCGAATTCGTGTCGCCAACCTCTATGAGCGATAGTTCAGCACAACCTCCGCAGTTCATGGTCGCCGCTGGAGGGAGGTCCTTGCACCTGGGTTTAGTGTAGCAATGCTTCAGATCTTGTCAAGTTTAGTGTACGTAATAAGCAGGATTGCATTGATCACTGAAGTAGCTTGATATGAGCTTGAAGGATTGCTTCATATCACTGTAGTACTTTATAGGCTGCTATCATCTATGATTGGATAGTATACTTTGAAGATTGAGAAATAGGAGCTTCATCCGGTCATGCTGTGATATTTTTTTGCTGTAGCTTAATGGACCTATAAAGTCAAGTTTGTATGCGCGTCTTCTCCGATTTATATTCTCTAATTAATCTCCTAAGGTTTCGGTGTATTCCGTAGGTGGAGAGGCTGGTGATCTTGACATGGACAAGGTGGACAGGGGTGCTAGTCGAACTCGTTGATGGACTCGGAGGTGCTGGAGCACGTGGACGAACACGAAGGGTGGCAGAGGTAGCGGAGTTGTCGGGATTTCGTCATTGAGGTCGTAGGCCGACAGAGGGACAATATACTCCTTCTTGCTTGACCATCTGAGTACACCATCTTTCTCTTGTGAGTACCTATTCTTCCTACTTCTCTTAATACCACTACGCTTATGATTCTCTTGTTGCATGTACTCTTTAACAATATAGAGTACAAACTTGTTGTATATTGTTCTTATTGACTATTGTTCTTACAGTGATACAAATGAATTGCAGTTGACCTAATTTCCTACTAGTGCATTTACATTATTCACCTTTTTCCCCATTCAACTAATGCCTACTTTCAGCAATACTCATAAGTGCAAGATATGGTACATATGGTACTCCATATTTTTAGAGTATGGCGGCATGTGCCTCATAGTCTACTGCAACATGTTAAATTTAGAGCTTATGTTAAATTCAGTGCACACATACATACTCCTTTATGTACTATCTGCTAGTTTTAAATTCTAAAACATACTCATGTTTTCTTGGAACCGTACAAATAACATGATTGGTTTGCCTATTTGAATCATGAAGCAGTAACATCTCTACCCTTGCAACTTGCTACTGCATGTATGCTATCAGGAGTACTGCTATAGTTATGCTTCTGCTTTGGAAGTAATTCATAAAGTTAGTTGGGCTGGAAAATAATTGCTTCAGTCTGATTTGTTCTAGGATTATATCCATTTTAAAGTGATAGTTTTGAACCTTAGTCCAGTTTGTTTCTGTAATGTGTTGCGTACAATTAACATAATATACTTTAATGATGCAATATTAGAAGAACCTTTTTATGTCCTCTTTCTGTCATGTTTGCCTGTATAACATTTTTTAATAACTTTGGAATTCCTGGAGCTCCAGGCTGAGGAAGGATCAGGCTTTCGTTCTCGGAGAAGAGTAGATAGTAGTATTCAGCAAAGTTATAATTTGTTATGTTTCTAGGTGACGTAACTATATGGTTGTATTTTTGTAGCTGTATTATATTACAACATGTTGTAAACTAGTCCTGATTGTAAGAGATGTACTAATTTTGGTTATCATCGTGAAATCCAATGTGATTTGGGCTCTGCTTACATAATATTGGTTATTTATTACTATCTAGATGGCAGAGATGGACCAAAAGCTAATTGGACTCTAAATAGACCAGGACCCAAACAAAATTTAACTAGAACAACGTACAGATCTAGCCAAGGCCTATAAAATAAAAAGGCCAGGTTGTTTGGCTTGGCCCATGAAGCACACAAGAATTGAAAAGAAAAATGTAATAGGCAAGAAATATTGTGCTTGGCCCATCTAAAGCATCAAAGTGGACTGGGCTGAATCTGATCTGCAACCATTTGATTTGGTCACAGATTTGCCACGTAGGATTGGCCACGTAGGATTTGACGTGGACATGGCACATAGATTTGCACGTAGGATTGACCATCTATTTTGGTCATAGACGTCTATGACCAATTCATAGAAAAGGTCATGGTGTTTAGCTAGTGACGCTCAGCTTTTGACCAACTATATTTGGTCACAAAAAGGTCATAGATTGAAATCTATGACCTTTTAGTGACCAATATGGAGGGTCATGTATCACCTATTTCTTCTAGTGTTCCTACAAATTCGGCACAAATTTGTCTTTTTTGCTAGGGGTGGGTGAAAAGGTTTGACATACTCCGGTTGGGACATTGTCCATGCAAGGTGGTCTAGTATTTTTGAAAAATGGAGTGGTGGCATTATGAATTATCAATTTGCTGGTTGCTTCAAAAAACACCCCATTTTTTGCACTCGAAAAATGGAAAATGGGTTTTTCCGTGCGACGAAAAGGAAATATTCCTCCTGCAAATTGTTCGCCATCCCATGATGCACATGAGTGCATAATATAGACACATTATCATAAACTATACCGAGATTCTGGCCATAACACTAGTCATTTGGCCTGAAAGGCATGAAACCTCGAACATGTAGGTCATTTCTGAGAAGGTTATTTTTTAAGATATTTATAATATACCAAGTTTGGTATTTTTCCTTGCAAATATGTCACATAATATGACACCACGTGAAGGTTTTACATTGTTTGGACCGTATTTAAATTTTTTATGCCTGTTTCAAACTATGGTCAAAACGGTGGGCATGAAGGTTCTTAGCTAGGGGATGAGCCTCGCTAAAATTGCATTAGATCTCTAAAGAAACATCATGTTGTGAGTCTAAAAATGATTTTCCCAAAAATTCATGAGCATTAGATCATGTACCTGTAGTTCAAATCGAACGTACTTCGTACAAATTCAGTATGAATTTGTCTTTTTTGCTAGGGTTGAACGAAAAGGTTTGAGATACTCCAGCTGGGCCATTGTCCATGCCAGGTTGTCTAGTATTACTGAAAAATAGGGTGGTAGCATATTGAATTATGAATTTGCTGTTTTCTTCACAAAATGCCCTGTTTTTTCCACTCGGAAAATGGAAAATAGCTTTTTCGAGCGACGAAAAGGAAAACTTTCTCCTGCAACATTGTTCACCATCCCATGATGCACATGAGTGCACAATATGGGCACATTATAGCAAACTATGCCACGATTCTAGCCACAACATTGGTCATTTGGCCTGAAAGACATGAAACCGCAAACATGATAGGTCATTCTGAGAATATTTTTTGAGATCTTTACAATATACCAAGTTTGATATTTTTCCTTGCAAATATGTCATATAATATGACATCAGGCAAAGGTTTTACATTGTTTGGACTGTTTTTGATATTTTTATGCCTGTTTCAAACTATGGTCAAAATGGTGGGCCTGAAGGTTCTTAGCAAGGAGATGAGCCTCGCTAAACTTGCATTGGATCTCTGAAGAAACATCATGTTGTGAGTCTAAAAATTATTTTTCCAAAAATCGATGAGCATTAGATCATGTAACTATAGTTAAAATCAGACTCACTTCCTACCGATTCAGCACGAATTTGTCTTTTTTGCTAGGGGTGGATGAAAAGGTTTGAAATACCCCATTGGGAATATTATCCATGAATGGTGGTCTACTATTTTTGAAAAATGGGGTGGTAGCATTTTGAATTATGAATTTGCTGGTTACTTCACAAAACGCCCCTTTTTTGCATTTGATAAATTGAAAATGGATTTTCCGTGTGACGAAAAGGAAGAAATCCTCCTGCAACGTTGTTCGCCATCCCATGATACGCATGACTGCACAATATGGACACATTATCACAAACTACACAGGTATTCTGACCATAACACATGTCGTTTGGCCTGAAAGACACGAAACCTCGAACATGATAGGTCATTTTTTAGAAGGTTTGTTTGAGATATTTAGAATATACCAAGTTTGGTATATTTTCTTGCAAATATGTCATATAATATGACACCACGCGAAGGTTTTACATTGTTTTGACCGTTTTTAATTTTTTATGCCTGTTTCAAACTATGGTCAAAATAGCGAGCATGAAGGTTCTTAACTAGGGGATGACCCTTGCTAAACTTGCATTGGATCTCTGAAGAAACATCACGTTGTGAGTCTAAAATTGATTTTTCCAAAAATTCATGAGCATTAGATTATGTACCTATAGTTCAAATCGGACCCACTTCCTACAGATTCAGCACGAATTTTTCTTTTTTCCCAGGGTGGACGAAAAGGTTTGTGATACCCCAGTTAGGACATTGTCTATGCAAGGTGTTCTAGTATTGTTTTTAAAATATGGTGGTACCATTTTCAATTATGAATTTGCTTAGGTCTTCACAAAAGGCCCCGTTTTTTGTATTCAAAAAATTGAAAATGGCTTTTTCGTGTGACGAAAATGAAAACTTCCTGCTGCAGCATTGTTCGCCATCTCATGATGCACATGAGTGCACACTATGGACACATCATCATAGACTCTGCCACGATTCTAGCCATAACACTAGTCATTTGGCCTGAAAGGCATGAAACGTCGAACATGATAGGTCATTTCTGAGAAGGTCTTTTGAGATATTTACAATATACCAAGTTTGGTATTTTCCTTGCATATATGTCACATAATATGACACCATGCGAAGGTTTTACATTGTTTGGACCATTTTTTATTTTTTATGCCTGTTTCAAACTATGGTCAAAACGGTGGGCATGAAGGTTCTTGGAAAGGGGATGAGCCTCGCCAAAATTGCATTTGATCTCTAAAGAAACATTATGTTGTGAGTCTAAAAATGATTTTTCCAAAAATTCGTGAGCATTAGATCGTGTACCTGTAGTTCAAATCGGACCCACTTCCTACAAATTCTGCTCGAATTTATCTTTTTCACCAGGGGTGGATGAAAAGGTTTGATATACCCCGGTTGGGACATTGTCCATGTAAGATGTGGTCTAGTATTTTTGAAAAATAGGGTGGTAGCATTTTGAATTATGAATTTGCTTGTTGCTTCACAAAACGCCCCGTTTTTGCACTTGGAAAGTGGAAAATGGCTTTTCCGTGCAACGAAGAGGAAGAAATCCTCCTGCAACATTGTTCGCCATCCCATGATACATATGACTGCACAATATGGACACATTATCACAAACTACGCAGGTATTCTGACCATAACACAGGTCGTTTGGCCTGAAAGACATGAAACCTCGAACATGACAGGTCTTTTCTGAGAAGTTTTTTTGAGATATGTACAATATACCAAGTTTGGTATCTTTACTTGCAAATATATCACATAATATGACACCATGCGAAGGTTTTACATTGTTTGGACAATTTTTTAATTTTAATGCCTGTTTCAAACTATGGTCAAAACGGCGGGCATGAAGGTTCTTAGCTAGGGGATGAACCTCGCTAAACTTGCATTGGATCTCTGAAGAAACATCATGTTGTGAGTCTAAAAACGTTTTTTCTAAAAAATCATAAGCATTAGATCATGTACCTGTAGTTCAAATCGGACCCACTTCCTACCTATTCTGCACAAATGTGCCTTTTTCCCTAGGGGTGGACGAAAACGTTTGAGATACTCCGGTTAGGACATTATCCATGCAAGGTGGTCTAGTATTTTTAAATATGGTGTGGTAGTATTTCGAATTATGAATTTGCTGGTTGCTTCACAAAACTCCCGTTTTTTTTCACTCGGAGAATGGATAATGGCTTTTTCGTGTGATGAAAAGGAAAACTTCCTCCTGCAACATTGTTTGCCATCCCACGATGCACATGAGTGCACAATATGGATATATTATCACTAACTATGCCACGATTCTAGCCATAACACTAGTTGTTTGGCCTAAAAAACATGAAACCTCGAACATGATAGGTCATTTCTGAGAAGGTTTTTTTGAGATATTTATCAAATACATAGTTTGGTATTTTTTCTTGCCAATATGTCACATAATATGGCACCACGTGATGGTTTTACATTGTTTGGACCATTTTTTAATTTTTTTATGCATGTTTAAAACTATGCTCAAAACGGCGGGCATGAAGGTTCTTAGTTAGGGCATGAGCCTCGCTAAACTTGCAATGGGATCTCTAAATAAACATCATGTTGTGAGTCTAAAAATGATTTTTCCAATAATTCATGAGCATTAGATCATGTACCTGTTGTTAAAATCAGACCCACTTCATACTAATTCAGTACAAATTTGTCTTTTTGCCACGGGTGGATGAAAATCTTTGAGATACCCCGGTTTGGAAATTTTCCATGCAAGGTGGTATAGTATTTTTGAAAAATGGGGTGGTAGCATTTCTAATTATGAATTAGCTGGTTGCTTCGCAAAACACCCCTTTTTTGCATTCGAAAATTTGAAATCGGCTTATCCATGCATCAAAAAGGAAAAAATCCTCTTGCAACATTGTTCGCCAGCCCATAATGCACATGAGTGCACAATATAGACACATTATCACAAACTATGCCGTGATTCTGGCAATAACACAGGTCATTTAGCCGGAAAGACATGAAACCTCGAACATGATAGGTCATTTCTGAGATGGTTTTTTTGAGATATTTACAATATACCAAGTTTGGTATTTGTAACATCCCAAACATAATTCAAGGTTAAGCAAGATCAAATCTACCCTATTTAGGGTTAACAAAAAATTTCCATTTAAAATCTTTAAGTATTCATATGTGTGTGTGCATTTAAATTAGGAGTTGTTTGAAATACCATTATTGTTTTCCCTAATGGTTGTAAAATGGTGCTATGATGAATGTCATATCATCTAGATCATTCCCAAGCAAAAACAAAACAAAAAGAAATCAAAAAGAATTAAATAAAGGAAATGGTCACTTTTGCCATTTTAATCACCTAGCCCACTTTTGGTGTTCCTAGCACTCATTTTCCAACAGAAACAATTGTGGATATTTGCACCCCCTGCTAGTACAAGTAGTGATGTGCCAAGGCCCACTTTGCAATGTCCCAAAAACATTCAAACCCTAATTTTAAATGACATTTGAAAATGGAATCTAGTTCATATGTCTAGATCCCATTATTTCAAAAACCATCCAAATGAACTCCATTTTAAAATCCCAAGCAACCACAGATGCTTAAGCATGTAAAAAACCACTCCACCAAAAATCTTTCAAAAATTTAAAAGTTTCCTTCATGCGGCCATTGTGTCGAGCACCTTGTGAGCAGAATCAAACTGGCCTAACTATCACTATTTTTGATCAAATTTTGTCGAGCCATTTGAACTCAAATCAATGCCCTTGTCTCCCCTAAACCCAACCAGTCCATCAAGGACCTATCCAATGGCCTAGGGCAACAGTTCACCACCACCCCGAGGCCATGCTCGCCGGCCAAACATGCCCAAGCCACAACAGACCACCAGCCCCTCTCCACCGCTCCAGGAAGCAATGCGCCACTCCACCGCCTCCCACGGTCCACCCCATGGCCTCTGCTAGCCCCTGGACCACCTAGAGCCGTGCCGCACTAAGTCTCTGCGCCGCGCTAGAGCACGCCAGAGCGCGCTCACCGCCAGCACGCCACATACCGTGCCTCGACCGCAGACCGTGCGCGCCGCTCCGCCTTGACCACCTCACCCCGCCAGACACGGCCGTGCACCGCCATGTGACCCACGATCACCGGGAACCACGTCGAGCACCACCTCTGTCCCCTAGAGAACGCGATGCTCCCGACCGATTGCCACCGCCCCTAGCTGCGCCATAAAGCCATAGAGGACCGCCAGGAGGCAAGCCACCGTCCACCTATCTCGCCCATGCTGGTAGCCCGCTGTACCGTCGCCACCGGCGAGCACCGCCCATGCCTCACAGCCGCCTCGACGTGCCTATATAAGGAGGCCTCCCTAGCACCATTTCCTCACACCACTCTCATCCACTCCCCCTCAAAACACTCCTAGAGCCCCACCGGAGCAAGCCGTAGCCTGAAGCGCCACCGGAGTCTGCCGCGGAAGGAGGAGAAGGGCGCCGTTGATCCAGGCCATCTCCCGGGACGCCGCCAGTACCAGGAGAACTTTCGTCGTCTTCTCGTTCGTTTGCCCGCATCGCCGCACTAGATGGAGCCCTGGTACATCTCCACTGCACCCCCACCGAGCCGCTAGGGTTCAGTCTCGCCGGTGACGAGTCCGCCATCGACGACGACCGTGAGCCGTTAGATCTAGTTCTAATCCTGCGGTCTAGCTCGCCCCGTACCGCTTCGCGTGTAATGAGCCACTGATAGGCAGACCCCTCTGTCAGCAGTCCTCAGCGCCACAGAGTGAAACTGGGCCGGCCCATTAGTGTTCCCGTGCAACCCAGCAGATTCAAATAAATCTTTTTCTTTTTAGACTTAAACTAGATTTTGTCCCTTAGTTTGAAAATCAATTCAGAAAGATCTACTCAACCAAATTGAGTGGTTCCAATTTTGTTGGAAAGCTGAGGAAAACCTCTATCCATGCCCATTGGATTTAAATCATTTAGAGTTAGAGATCTCTCCTAGTAAAAATAACAAGACAGAAGCTTTTGCACATTCAAACATTTTTATAAAATCAACCATATCAGCTTTTGAGTTGATTCCAACTCTCAAAAATCACATTTAACCATACCTATCTGAATATGTAATAATATTAAGGTTTACATGCAGTGACCTTGGACTAGTACCAAAATAATACTATATAGGCATTTCTAGTCACTTTAAATCATTAATTATTAAACTTGAACTTATGAAAATATGATCCAACCTTTAAATCACATTCCCATATATTATAATATGTGGTGATGACATGTGTCCACATGATCCCATATTTTAATTGGAGAATATTAAATCTTAGTTAATTTCAATGAGTAGAAATTACTTATCACAAATAAAAAGAATGAAGCTAGTTCATTAAACCTTGTGATGTTTGTGATGCTACTAGATCATCAAATGTGTGCCTTAGTGTGCTAAGTAGACTAGTTAAGTATTGTTTGGTGATTGTGTATCCCGTATGTATTTATAGATGATAGTACCGACCAAGTCTACGAGGAGGAGGAGTTCTACCAAGAAGAGGAGGAAGAGAATTTCAACCACTACACAAACCAAGGCAAGCTATTATTGGGAAGCTAACACTTGCAAGTATTATACCTAGCAAGCCATCACTAACAATGCAAGCTAACCCATTGCAAGATAGATAACCCAAGAAGATGCATTAGGCATGGTTTGGTTATATCATTTGGACTTATACCTACTCCAAGTTTTATTTACAAGCTTTACCTTCTTTACTTTACCAAAGTCCTTTACTTGCTTAAAGGTAGCATAAAGAGTATAAAACTTGACCTATCTAGTTAGACTCAGATGTCATTCTATGGCATGAAATTGAGATTAGCATCCCATATTAGTGAACACTCTTAACCTAGTAGTCTAGAGCTAAACAAAAACTTGATCACTTTAGATGGGAATACTTGGTGAAAATGCTTATGAAAACCTTGGAATGATGAGTCATTCTATTGAGATGTTTTGACATGTGTTGAGAAACACAAATGGTTTATGATGATGATGAAAATGTTGAGGCATGAGCCTTAGCCCTTTTATAAAAACTGATGGTTGGGTTCGGATGCGATACCATTCCAATTTTACCGTACAACCACAATACCTGAATTGGGTAAGGCTTAGCCGGAAGTTTATATGCATTAGTACTATTTCCCTCACGGGAGAGGTTTGAGCTAAGGCTACCTCTCAATGTTGTCCACCTATGCAGTGCCCAGGATGACAGATGGTCATGGCTGGGAGGCCATACTCATAGGAGAGGTGCTTATACTAGAGTGTGTAAAGGAAAGGTTATGTTTGATTATCTACATACTAAGTATGATTATTCAGGGTTATCCCTGACAGATGTATCTAATTTTATGGTGGAAGTGCACCACCTCTGCAGAGTGTCAAACTATTCGAATAGCCGCGTTCGCGGTTATGGACAGGTTGAGTGGCCATACTGTTCCGTTGTGAGATGTTTTCAAAACGACTTATGAAATGAATTGTGACATGATTTGACCACTCTCTAGTTGTGACTATGACAACTAAGTTCCCACTTAGGTGTTTTCAAACTTTATTTTATCTTTCTTTGTTTCTGAACTCAGCTTAGGTTTCAAACTTAACTTTACAATTAAACGTAGAGTTAGCATTCCTACTAGAACTATCCTATTTGTTAGTGGTAGTTTGCGAGTACTTAAAGAGTACTCATGGCTTTTGTCCCTGGCTATTCCTATGGCCATACTATGAGGAGGACTACCCCGAAGGAGGACAGCAGGACGGCTACGACAACTAGGATCATCTCCCATCGTCAGCATTACCTGTGACACTGAAGATAGACTCCACTGCTATGCTATTTATTCCGCTGCTTGATTGTACTAAGACTGGATCATGAGATCCTTTATTTGTGTAAGACCTTATTATGGTTTGTAATGGATGATGTACTGTGATATCCAATCTGTTATGTCTCGCAAAAATGGTAATCCTGGGATTGCGATGTATGGCATAATAGGCATCTAGGATTAAAAATCCGGGTGTTGACAAGTTGGTATCAGAGCCATCCTTACGATAGGAGACCCTAGTTAGAATGGACGTCAGAACAAAAACTTAGTTTCAAAAACCAAATTGAGTATTTATGAAAACTATTTCCTCTTTTACCCTTGGGAATTCTTTCTCTCAAAAAAATTCATGTTCCGCCAAATTATTACATTATTACATAAAACTTTGACACACTTGGTCACTTCAGTAACTTTCTCATCCTAAATTCTTATAGATGGAAGCCCAATACATCAAGTTCTACCAGTTGGGCTACGGAGGCCAACTGATCTTCGAGAGGGATCTGGATTCACTGTCGGAGTTCTTGGAGCGTCCTCATCTGGAATTCCTTGGAGCTCAACTCCCGGGTCCACCAGGAGGAGATTTACAATGGCTAGTAACTGCTGATCTTCGAGGCAAGATAGAAGCACCAGTATCTGTGAGGATTCAGTTCTCCATGAGAGAGAACAACTGGTTAGATGGATTAGCCAGGGCAACCCTTGCAGATTCCGGAATGGAAATGGGATTCCATCGGAATGGACTTTATCACCGGTTTGCCTACTTATAGTAGGGGAAATGACTCAATCTGGGTCATTGTTGATAGGCTATCCAAAATAGCTCATTTTATACCTATCAAGACAACCTACTAGAGTTCGAAGCTAGCAGAGTTGTATATTGCCAGAATTGTTAGTCTGCATGGAACCCCCAAGACCATAGTATCAGATCGAGGAACCCAATTTACCTCGAGATTCTGGCAGAAAGTCCAAGAAGGATTAGGGACCAAGTTGAATTTCAGCACAGCTTATCACCCGCAAACCGATGGACAGACTGAAAGAATCAACCAAATCGAGGATATATTGAGAGCTTGTGTGTTAGAATATGGATCAAAATGGGAAGATTGCTTACCTTTCGCAGAATTCTCATATAACAACTGTTATCAAGCCATTTTGCAAATGGCACCATTCGAGTTCCTACACGGAAGAAAGTGTCGTACCCCTTTGCATTGGTCGCAAGTAGGAGAGAGTCAGATTTTTGGCCCCGACATTCTCCGAGAAGCTGAAGAGAAGGTTCACAAAGTCCGTGAGCACCTCAAGACCGCCCAATCTAGACAGAAGAGTTATGCAGACAAGAGAAGGAGAGACATGACTTTCAATGTCGGAGATTTTGTGTATCTCAAGGTTTCGCCATTGAAGGGAACCCAATGTTTTAGTCTAAAAGGAAAGTTAGCCCCTAGATATATCAGAGCCTTCAAGATTCTGAATGATCGAGGAGAAGTATCTTATCAATTGGAACTGCCAAAAGAAATGTTAGCCATCCACAATGTGTTCCATATCTCGCTACTTCACAAATGCCTAGAAGTGCCGGAGAAGACCGAAGTTTTCAAGAACATCGATCACCGAGCTGTCGATATCAACAAGGATCTGACATATCGTGAAGTGCCCATCTGTATCTTGGAGGAAGCCTACCAAACCACCAGGACCCGGAGTATCAAATTTCTCAAGATTCAATGGAGCAACCATACCGAAGAAGAAGCCACTTGGGAGCGAGAAGATTACATTAGGACTGAGTTCCCAGATCTCTTTAGTTCCTAGTTTTCTTTCTTAAATCTCGGGACGAGATTTTATTTAAGGGGGGAAGGTTTGTGACATCCCAAAACTTTAATTCAAGGTTAATCAAGATCAAATCTACCCTATTTAGGGTTAACAAAACCTTTTTCCATTTAAAATCTTTAAGCATTCATATGTGTGTGTGCATTTAAATTAGGAGTTGTTTGAAATACCATTATTGTTTGCCCTAATGGTTGTAAAATGGTTCTATGATGAATGTCACGTCATCTAGATCATTCCCAAGAAAAAACCAAAGAAAAAGAAATAAAAAAGAATTAAATAAAGGAAATGGTCACTTTTGCCATTTTAATCACCTAGCCCACTTTGGGTGTTCCTAGCACTCATTTTCCAACAGAAACAATTGTGGATCTTTGCACCCCTTGCTAGTACAAGTAGTGATGTGCCAAGTACCAATTTGTATTATCCCAAAAACATTCAAACCCTAATTTTAAATGACATTTGAAAATGGAATCTAGTTCATATGTCTAGATCCCATTATTTCAAAAACCATCCAAATGAACTCCATTTTAAAATCCCAAGCAACCACAGATGCTTAAGCATGTAACAAACCACTCCACCAAAAATCTTTCAAAAATTTAAAAGTTTCCTTCATGCGGCCATTGTGTCGAGCACCTTGTGAGTAGAATCAAACTGGCCTAACTATCACTATTTTTGATCAAATTTTGTCGAGCCATTTGAACTCAAATCAATGCCCTTGTCTCCCCTAAACCCAACTAGTCCATCAAGGACCTACCCAATGGCCTAGGGCAACAGTTCACCACCACCCCGAGGCCATGCTCACCGGCCAAACGTGCCCAAGCCGTAGCAGACCACCAGCCCCTCTCCACCGCTCCAAGAAACAAGGCGCCACTCCACCGCCGCCCACGGTCCACCCCATGGCCCCTGCTAGCCCCTGGACCACCCCAGAGCCGCGCCGCACTAAGTCTCTGCGCCACGCCAGAGCATGACAGAGCACCCTCACCGCCAGCACGCCACAGACCGCGCCTTGACTGCAGACCGCACACGCCGCTCCGCCTTGACCACCACACCCCGCCAGATACGTCCGTGCACCGCCGCGCGACCCACGATTGCCAGGAACCACGTCGAGCACCACCTCTGTCCCCCAGAGCGCGCGATGCTCCCAACCGATTGCCACCTCCCCTAGCTGCACCATAAAGCCGTAGAGGACCGCCAAGAGGCAAGCCACCGTCCACCTATCTCGCCCATGCCGGTAGCCCGCTGTACCGTTGTCACCGGTGAGCAACGCCCATGCCTCACTGCCGCCTTGACGCGCCTATATAAGGAGGCCTCCCCAGCACCGTTTCCTCACACCACTCTCATCCACTCCCCCTCAGAACACTCCCAGAGCCCCACCGGAGCAAGCTGTAGCCCGTAGAGCCGGAATTTCACCGGAGTCTGCCGCGGAAGGAGGAGAAGGGCGTCGTTGATCCAGGCCATCTCCTGGGATGCCGCCAGTACCAGGAGAACCGTCGTCGTCTTCTCGTTCGTTTGTCCGCATCGCCGCACTAGCTGGAGCCCTAGTACGTCTCCACTGCACCCCCACCGAGCCGCTAGGGTTTAGTCTCGCCGGCGACGAGTCCGTCATCGACGACGACCGTGAGCCGTTAGATCTAGTTCTAATCCTGCGGTCTAGCTCACCCCGTACCGCTTCGCGTGTAATGAGCCACTGATAGGCGGACCCGCCTGTCAGCAGTCCTCAGCGCCGCGGAGTGAAACTGGGCCGGCCATTAGTGTTCCTGCGCAACCTAGCAGATTCAAATAAATCTTTTTCTTTTTAGACTTAAACTAGATTCTGTCCCTTAGTTTGAAACTCAATTCAGAAAGATCTACTAAACCAAATTGAGTAATTCCAATTTTGTTGGAAAGCGGAGGAAAATCTCTATCCAAGCCCGTTGGATTTAAATCATTTAGAGTTAGAGATCTCTCCTAGTAAAAATAACAAGACAGAAGCTTTTGCACATTCAAACATATTTATAAAATCAACCATATTAGCTTTTGAGTTGATTCCAACTCTCAAAAATCACATTTAACCATACCTATCTGAATATGTAATAATATTAAGGTTTACATGCAGTGACCTTGGACTAGTACCAAAATAATACTATATAGGCACTTTTAGTCACTTTAAATCATTAATTATTAAACTTGAACTTATGAAAATATGATTCAATCTTTAAATCACATTCCCATATATTAGAATATGTGGTGATGACATGTGCCCACATGATCCCATATTTTAATTTGAGAATATTAAATCTTAGTTAATTTCAATGAGTAGAAATTACTTTTTCAAATAAAAAGAAAGAAGCTAGTTCATTAAACCTTGTGATGTTTGTGATTCTACTAGATCATCAAATGTGTGCCTTAGTGTGCTAAGTAGACTAGTTAAGTATTGTTTGGTGATTGTGTATCCCGTATGTATTTATAGACGATAGTACCGACCAAGTCTACAAGGAGGAGGGGTTCTACCAAGAAGAGGAGGAAGAGAATTTCAACCACTGCACCAACCAAGGAAAGCTATTATTGGCAAGCTAAAACTTTCAAGTATTATACCTAGCAAGCCATCATTAACAATGCAAGATAACCCTTGCAACATAGATAACCCAAGCAAGATGCATTAGGCATGCTTTGGTTATATCACTTGGACTTATACCTACTCCAAGTTTTATTTACAAGCTTTACCTTCTTTACTTTACCAAAGTCCTTTACTTGTTTAAAGGTAGCATAAAGAGTATAAAACTTGATCTATCTAGTTAGACTCAGATGTCATTCTATGGCATGAAATTGAGATTAGCATCCCACATTAGTGAACACTCTTAACCTAGTAGTCTAGAGCTAAACAAAAAGTTGATCACTTTAGATGGGAATACTTGGTGAAAATGCTTATGAAAACCTTGGAATGACGAGTCATTCTATTGAGATGTTTTGACATGTGTTGAGAAACACAAATGGTTTATGATGATGATGAAAATGTTGAGGCATGAGCCTTAGCCATTTTATAAAAACTGATGGTTGGGTTCGGATGCGATACCATTCCAATTTTACCGTACAACCACAATACCTAAATTGGGTAAGGCTTAGCCGGAAGTTTATATGCATTAGTATTAGTTCCCTCGTGGGAGAGGTTTGAGCTGAGGCTACCTCTCAATGTTGTCCACCTATGAAGTGCCGAGGATGACAGATGGTCATGGCTAGGAGGCCATACTCATAGGAGAGGTGCTTATACTAGAGTGTGTAAAGGAAAGGTTATGTTTGATTATCTTCATACTAAGTATGATGATTCAGGGTTATCCCTGACAGATGTATTGAATTTTGTGGTGAAAGTGTACCACCTCTACAGAGTGTCAAACTATTCGAATAGCCGCGTCCACGGTTATGGACAGTCGGAGTGGCCATACTATTCCGTTGTTAGATGTTTTCAAAACAACTTATGAAATGAATTGTGACATGACTTGACCACAACATAGTTGTGACTATGACAACTAAGTTCCCACTTAGGTGTTTTCAAACATTATTTTATCTTTCTTTGTTTCTGAACTCAGCTTAGGTTTCAAACTGAACTTTACAATTAAACTTAAAGTTAGCATTCCTACTAGAACTATCCTATTTGTTAGTGGTAGTTTGCGAGTACTTAAAGAGTACTCATGGCTTTTGTCCCTGGCTATTCCTATTGCCAAACTATGAGGAGGACTACCCTGAAGGAGGACAGCAGGACGGCTACGACAACTAGGATCATCTCCCGTTGTCAGCATTGCTTGTGACACTGAAGATGGACCCGACCGCTACGCTATTTATCCTGGTGCTTAATTGTACTAAGACTGGATCATGAGATCCTTTATTTGTGTAAGACCTTATTATGGGTTGTAATGGATGATGTACTGTGATATCCAATCTGTTATGTCTCGCAAAAATGGTAATCCTGGGATTGCGATGTATGGCATAACAGGCATCTGGGATTAAAAATCCGGGTGTTGACAATATTTTTCCTTGCAAATATGTCACATAATATGACACCACTCGAAGGTTTTACATTGTTTGGACAGTTTTTGAATTTTTATGCCCATTTCAAACTATGGTCAAAACAGCGGACATGAAGGTTCTTAGGTAGGGGATGAGCCTTGCTAAACTTGCATTGGATCTCTGCAGAAACACCATCTTGTGAGTCTAAAATTTAATTTTCCAAAAATTCATGAGCATTAGATCATGTACCTATAGTTCAAATTGGACCCACTTCCTACCGATTTGGCACGAATTTGTCTTTTTTTGCCAGGGTGGACGAAAAGGTTTGAGATACCCCAGTCGGGACATTGTCTAAGCAAGGTGTTCTATTATTTTTTGTAAAATGGGGTGGTAGCATTTGGAATAATGAATTTGATGGTTGCTTCAAAAAATGCCCCTTTTTTGCATTCAAAAAATTGAAAATGGCTTTTCCGTGCATCGAAAAGGAAAATTCCTCCTGCAACATTGTTCACCATGACATGATGCACATGAGTGCACAATATGGACACATTATCACAAACTATGCCGCGATTCTGGCCATAACACAGTTCATTTGTCCTGAAAGACATGAAATCTCGAACATGATAGGTCATTTTTTAGAAGGTTTTTTGAGATATTTACAATATACCAAATTTGTATTTTTCCTTGCAAATATGTCACATAATATTACTCCACGTGAAGGTTTTACATTGTTTGGACCATTTCTGAATTTTTTATGCCTATTTCAAACTATGGTCAAAATAGAGGGCATGAATGTTCGTAGCTAGGGGATGAGCCTCACTAAACTTGCATTGGATATCTGAAGAAACATCATGTATAGATACTCTATCATATTTATGTGGTCTCCCAAGAAGCATGTGACAAACGGTCATAGGGACTAGATCACACTCGACGGTGTCTTCATAGGTGCCAATCTTTAAGGAGACTTTGACTTTGAATTTTGTCTTAAGGGCTCCATTGTCATCATGACATTTGACCTGATATGGATGGGGATTCTCCAAATATTGCAACCTAAGTTTATCGTAGAGTTTGGTGCTCGCGAGGTTGTGGGAACTTCCTTCATCGATGATCACTTTTATGGACTTGTCATCAATTTCGGCTCTAGTTTGGAAGATATTGAGGCCTTGGTCGTCTCTTGTGATGGAGTTAGTTGTCAAGACTTGTGTCATGACTAGTGAAGTACTTGGGTCATATCCGCATAGAAGTGTGTCCTCTTCCTTTATGGCAGCTTCCTTTCCAAGAGAAACTTGTGCCAATGCTTCATATTCTCCTTCACTCACAGAATAAGTTTCTCCATTTTCATACGTAAGCATAACTCTTGTGTTGATTCACTCATATGATTTATGGAATTTTCCTCCACACTTGTAGCAAATGATGTCACTATCCATTGTTGTCTTGTAGGTGGATGTCATTGGGGTTTTGTTTGCTTACATGAGCTTGGTTCTTGGTTTGTCCACATGTTGTTGGCATGTGCATAGATCAAAGAAAAGTATTCCTTGGTCTTCTAATATGCATTTTCCATTTGCAAGTGTGCTCGGATATGGTGGCTTGGTGTAGCAGTTCGATGAGGTTCTTGTAAGGTTGGAAATTGACAATTTTCCGTATTAGGTGGCTCAAACCATTGAGGAATCTTACCACTTGTTGCTCCTCGAGCTCTTTCACATCGACTCTCGTAATCGTCATCTACATGAACTTATAGTACTCTTAAATGGACTGTGTGACTTTCTTCAAGTTTTGTACCTTGTTTAAGAGGTATTGCTAGTAATGCTCAGGGACTAATCATGTATACATCACTTCCTTAATTTCCATCCAAGTGGTAACTAGTGGCAAATCTTGCTTCTCATCGTAACTTTGGTAGTCTTCCTACCAAATATTGGCATAGTCCTCAAACTCAAGAGATGCCATTGTGACTTTCCTCTCTTCGGGGTAGTTCTAGACGCGGAAGATTTTATCAACTTTGATGTCCCATTTACTATATACATCAGCATGTTCTTCTCCCTTGAACTTTGGCATACCGAACTTGAGGTTCCCAAACTTTCCATTGTCATGATCATGGTTGTTGTTGCGGCGGTCTTGTCTCATGCTTGCTTCACATGGTTCTTGTAGTGGTGGTGGTGGAGGAGGAGTTTGACGGTCTCTTTCGTGGTTCCTTCATTGCCTTTGCTTGACAACATTTGCATTCATTGCTTATCGGTGCCCATGGTGTTGTCGAGAATAGTGGTTGTGGTGTCGACCACAAGGCTCTCCTTCATCTTCTTCTCTTGGATCCCAATCCGGGTCACCTTGGAAGTTACGCCTTGCATTTAAGTTGTGAGGATCATGATTCCGTTGATCATCATTGGTATGTGATACATTGCAAATGTATCTATAATTTTTGATGCTCCATGATTGGTTTTATCCACTTTCTTGTGTTTTGTCCACACTTTGGAGTACTTTTCATATGATTTCTTGGACTAACCTATTAACAAGAGCCACAATGCCAGCTGCCTGTTTTCTGCTATTTTTGGTTCTAGGAAAGTCAGAAAATGAATATTCTCGGAATTGGACAGGACAAAAGCCAAAGTGCCTATTTTTCCAGAAGACTCCAGGAGCCAGAATACGAGATGGAGGAGGGCCAGGGGCTGGCCACACCCCCCCAGGCGCGGGCTAGGCCTGGCCGCGCGAGGGCATGGTGTGGTGGCCCCAGGCACCCCCTCGGTCTCCCTCTTCGCTTATAAGAAGCCTTCTGAACTAAAAACTTCGGGGGTTCGACGTTTTTACAGAAGAAGTTCCGCAGCGCCGCCAACACCGAAGGGGAGATTCGGGGTACAGAAAGTCTTTGTTCCGGCACCCTGCCGGGACGGGGAAGTGCCCCCGGAGCCATCTCCATCGGTCTCCACCATCATCTCCATCAACCATCCATGTTTCCCCCATCTATGAGTGATAAATCCCCTCTGTAGGCTATGGGGAGGTAGGGATTGGATGAGATCATTCATGTAATGGCATCAGATTGTTAGGGCATGGTGCCTAGTATCTTTTACTAGTGCTTTATGACTTTGTTGCGACTTGTTGTGCTTAATGCTTGTCACAAGGGCCCGAGTGCCATGATTTCAGATCTGAACATGTTATTGATTCATTATGATAGTATTGTTCTTTGTCTTATCTGCAAGTTGTATACACACGTTGTTGTCGGGAACCTATGGCCCCGAAGTGACAGAAATCGGGATAACCGGAAGGGAAAGGCTTTGATGTGAGGAGCACATGTGTTCACGGAGTGTTAATGCTTTGCTCCGGTGCTCTATTAAAAGGAGCACCTTAATTGCCAGTAGTTCCCTAGAGGCCCCGCTACAAACGGGCTGGCAGGACAAAAGATGTTGTGCAAGTTCTCATTGCGAGCACGTATGACTATATATGGAACACATGCCTAGGATTGTCTAGTACTTGGATGCTTTATCTTATTTATCTGCAATTGACCTATGTTCTGATTGCTATGTGAATTGTCTTGTCCATGCAACGCCCGTCCATCCATCCCTATGCCTACCGCACTCGAATCCCACTGTTTACTGCTTTTGTTACTACTGTCTTTGCTTTACTACTACTGTTACTTTGCTATTCCTACTACAAAACTGTTGCTACTGATAAACTGCTGTGAGCAAGATTGTTTCTAGGTGCAGCTGAATTGACAACTCAGTTGTTAAGGCTTATAAATATTCTTTGGCTTCCCTTGTGTTGAATCAATAAATTGGGTTTCACTTCCCTCGAAAATACTGCGATACACCCCCTATACTTGTGGGTCATCAAGACTATTTTCTGGCACCGTTGCCGGGGAGCATAGCTTTATTTATCAAGTACACTTGGATTCACTATTGTTCAAGATAAGTTTATCTTTATCCTTGTTTGCTTGTTTCTTTATCAAAAAAATACAAAAAAATTAGTTCCTACTCTAGTTGTTATTTTCGTTGGTCTGTTATTGTCTTGCTTTATCATGCTTGTTGGCAATGGTTGGTTTCTTTGAAACTGAAGCTTATTGGCAAGGTGGGTTCACGGAAGATCAAAAATATTATTATAAGGAACACCGCTTGTCGCAAAAAGGGAAACACTTATGGGAACAAATTAATAGATTGTATACCATTGCTGGGAATGTGTGCTCTACTTATAATGTTATGCTATGATGAGTCTTGTTGCAGGAAGAGGTATAAACACCTCCCTTTTCAATGTGAGTATAGTGATAATGATACCATATCTTCCTATGCTAAAGGAATTTATGACTTTTATGATGCGGAACAAATTGAAGAATTTATTGCTTGGAAGGGTGCTTTTGAACTTGCTAGTTTGCTTGAAAATATTGATGACTCACCTTATAAGTATGAGGTTTATGGTATACTTAAATTTTTCTTTGATAATTACAAGGAAGAAAACAACTATATTCTTGAATATATGAATAGATGCTTTCCACAAATGGAAGAGACTAGTGCCATGCAAGATCCTATGGAAGAAGAAATTGATGAACCTGAAATCTCATTAGATGAAAAAGAGGAGGAGCGTGATGAACAAAAGGAGGAAGAATGGATTAGCTAGCCATGCCTACCTTCTAATGAGAGTAACTCTTTATCCCTTACATTATTTGATTGCCCCCCATGCTTACTAAAAAATGATGAATGTTATGTTCCTGAGGATTCTTTTGAAGATATTTATGATAAAGCTCTAGTGCTTGTAGATCATGAAAAGCATGCTTTATGTGATAGTTATATTGTTGAGTTTATTCATGAGGCTACTGAAAATTATTATGAGAGAGGAAAATATGGTTGTAGAAGTTTTCATGGTATTGAAACACCTCTCTATGTGCTGAAAGTTTTGAAGTTACTCTTGTTTTATCTTCCTATGCTTGTCACTTTGTTCTTTGTGAGTTTATTTGCATACATGATTCCTATGCATAGGAAGTGGGTTAGACTTAAATGTGTTTTGAATTTGCTTCTTGAGGCTCTCTCTTACTTGAACTCATATTTCTTATGAGAGCATCCTCTCAAACTATTATGAATGAAGATGATAATATGTCTATTATTCTTGGGAGAGCTTTTCTTAAACACTACAGGAGTTGTTATTAATTGTCATCAAGGAAAGGTGACCTTCAATGTTAATGACAAGGAACATACTGTCCATTTCCCCAATAAGATTGAAAGTACTTATGGTTTGAATTCAATTGAACATGTTGAAGGCATTCAAGTTGGAGAAATATATTGTCCCATACCAAGAGAAAAATTTGAAACTATTATGATTGGGACCATTGCTATCAAGGTTGAGGTAACATAATCATTAGTGGGATACAAAGTTTTGTCTCATATGGAATTGTTTTGGTAACAAGACCTGATCAATCTTGTTAACAAAAGGATTTCATTGAAGAAAACAATGTTTTCACCATGATTATCTCCGCTTACTTCTATTCTATCGATTTTAGTTTTTGCTTTTGCCTAACTTAAAGGCGTTAAAGAAAAGTACTTATTGGGAGATAACCCAACAATTTTAGATGAGTCTTGGAAGTTATTACCTCAGTAATAACCTCTCCTTATCCTTTTTATTTTCTTTTTGTGCCAAGAGTAACCTCTAATGAGAGAGTAGTAATGATTGGGAAAGTTGCTGTCCCGATACAGATTTTTGTGCTTCACCGTAAAAATTCATGAGAGAGCTCTGTATGTCCGATTGACCTGTAATATCTTGTGCGTCTGCCTCGGGTTGTTACCTAACTTTCATTAGTTCAACACTTTTTGATTTGAGCAACAGAAGGTCTTCGAAAAAATTCGTCATTACCTGCTAGTCTGTTTTGACAGATTTCTGCCATTTTCTCCATTTGCTTCTTGTGGATTCCTTTTTGAGTTCTTTTGGGGAATTGAGTTTTTTTGAGGGAAGTGCTATAGTATCTAGTGTTCTAATGGGAGTTTATTTGGTGCTATAACTGAACCTTAAGACTTATTATCTTGAGTGCACTAATGTTGCTAATAAAGATTGTGTGAAGTTTTGTATGAAGGAAAAATTTCAGGTGTATGGAAGGAATGAGTAATGAGGTGAAGGATGGACTAAAGCTCAAGATTGGGGATGCCACGCGTGTCACCCCAAGAAATATCCAAGAAGTACAAGCGTCAAAGCTTGGGATGCCCAAGGCATCCCCTTTTTCATCAATAAAAATCCCAGGTTTCTTCCAAACACTTCATTTTTATTGTTTCATGCACAGTTGTGTTGTTCTTGGAGCGTCTTCTTTTTCGTTTTCGTTTTGGTTTTTAGTTTGCGTGGTTTTCTTAGTTTGCTGAATAAATTGGTTGGACCTCCTCTTTCATACATTGGTGTGCAAATGGTTTGGTTTGGTTTGGAAAAGAGTAGGAAAGTTCATACTTATGTGGTAAAAAGAGCTTGTTTTTTACTGTGGCATGTGCTTTGTCATGCCATGCTTGATATTGTTTTGGCTTTATGCTTAGTATTCTTTGCTGTAGCATGACTTGTTATAAAAAATTGAGATTGCTTAATGTGCCTTGGATGAATCATGCGTTGTTTTAGCATATTAAAGCATAGTATAGTGGTATTCTCCTTTGATGCTTTATTTGGGTTGACTTGGCACATTCTCACACCATGTTATGACTATCTCAAGTCACCATAGCCTTTATGATCCTTTAGTTTTCAACTTGTAGTATCACTTTATGATTTGATCAATGATGTTTTGTCGCTCTGCATGATAATGGCCATTATTGCTCTCTTAGTTTGTTGCTCCCAGTCTTTTGCTAGCCTCCACAACCAAGTATGAGTTCCACTCATGCATCCAACTCCCTAAAACCAAGTTATTCCAAAGAGTACACCATACCTACCTACTAGCTTATGCTATTCCAAGTATATTCATGCTTTTTCTTACCTTCCAAATTAAACTTGTTATGAGAAAACTAGTGATTAAAGCTCTCACGAACTTGATGGCACACTTTACTTTTCTTGCCCTTAATAAACTTGAACCATTGTGTCGTCTATGTTGTATATGCTTGCACTTATTTGTTGGGAATTAGCAGAACCATGCTTTCACGGGGAACGCTTTCAACATTGCACTTGGTACTTGTACCTAGTTGATATCATGCTCTTTTGTATATGGATGTCGTTGGTGTGAAATGAAAGGGGAGCTTGTAAGTCCATGGAGTTATGTATATGTGTTTAGAGAAACGCCTGTGCCGCTGGTCTAATCCATGCTGACATGGTGGAAACCTGCAGCGTAACCATAATGCGCTGTCTATGAAGCATTCTTCTTATAAAAAAAGAGTCCTATATTGAGAAAAAAAGAGAAAAGAGAAAAAAGTGATACTATGAAAAGAGGAAAGAGAGAAAAAAGCACCATATTCCCATGGTAAATAAGAAGATTGTTGAGATGCTCGTTGTATGCTTGCCTTGTCATTTTGATATGGGGATTCTTCCATATCATCGGGCAAGGGGTACCCCGTTGGCGGTTCTCAATGATACACATGTACTTACAATGACAAGAACTTACCGGTGACTAAACTTGAGTAGCATGAGGAGCGGCCCTCGTATACAAGGGACATGAGATTTCTGACTTATACTTCGTCAAGCATGTACACCATAGTTTGTTCACTTTAACCTTAATCACTTCAAGATGCTTATGATAGGGGCAATGAGAGCTGAAAGCTATAAGTACCATAATTTTTGGAAGCTCTTTATGAGACTTGAATCCCTACTTCCTTTTAAAAAAAGGCCTTTCTTCCACCATTATATTGAGTCTCCACCTTCTATCTTTATGCAACTACTTTGAGAGCATAGTGGCCATTCTTAGTTCTATGTGCATTGTCCCAAGACTTGTTGATTGGTGCATACCTTGATATTGCTTGTTTTAAACTATTTGTATCTATTCACTCTTGTAAACTTTGAAGGTGTCCTATGCATTTTTGTTTGCTACTCTATCAGGGACAAGCTGAATGCCACTTTGCTATGTTTTCTTTATGTGAAACAAACAAACGTCTTGCAAAGCATTGCTATTCATGAATCTTTTGTTTGTGCCTTTTTATGTTGCATCATAGTCTCTTTGTCTTATTGCTAGAACTTTGCCTTTCATGTTATGATTGAAGTACTATGATCCTAGCTTTGAATGTTTTACAAATATTTTGATCAAGTCTTTGATGGTGCATGTCACCTCAAAAATTATTCTTTCTTTTTATCACTTACCTACTCGAGGACGAGCAGGAGTTAAGCTTGGGGATGTTGATACATTGCAAATGTATCTATAATTTTTGATGCTCCATGCTTGGTTTTATCCACTTTCTTTTGTTTTGTCCACACTTTGGAGTACTTTTCATATGATTTCTTGGACTAACCTATTAACAAGAGCCACAATGCCAGCTTCCTTTTTTCTGCTGTTTTTTGTTCCAGGAAAGTCAGAAAATGAAAATTCTCGGAATTGGATGGGACAAAAGCCAAAGTGCCTATTCTTCCAGAAGACTCCAGGAGCCAGAATACGAGACGGAGGAGGGCCAGGGGCTGGCCACACCCCCCAGGCGCGGGCTGGGCCTGGCCACGCCAGGGCATGGTGTGGTGGCCCCAGGCACCCCCTCGGTCTCTCTCTTCGCCTATAAGAAGCCTTCTGACCTAAAAACTTCTGGGGGTTTGATGTTTTTCCAGATGAAGTTTTGCAGCGTCGCCACCATCGAAGGGGAGATTCGGGGGACAAAAAGTCTCTATTCCGGCACCCTGCCGGGACGGGGAAGTGCCCTCGGAGCCATCTCCATCGGTCTCCACCATCATCTCCATCAACCATCCATGTTTCCCCCATCTATGAGTGAGTAATCCCCCGCTGTAGGCTATGGGGATGGTAGGGATTAGATGAGATCTTCATGTAATGGTATCAAATTGTTAGGGTGTAGCATCCCGCTAAAACCACTACTAGAAAATCGCTGTGTTTTTCTGCATTGCATCATCATGACCGCATGCTCATGTCATCATGCCACATTGCATTTGAGCATTGTCATCATCATGCATGTGTTTGTCTAAAACTATTTTCTAAAAGCCTAGTTTTGTTTTCTATCCCCTGTCTTTAATCAAATCAAAACCTCGGTCTTTTTCGGATCTTTTATTTATCTAAAAACTATTTATAAAATCCTTTCTAAAAATAAAATAAGTAAAAATAAATATTTATTTTTGTGGGGGAGGCAGTCAGCCGCCAGGCCCAAGGCCCAGCAACCAGCTACCTACCACCCCACCAGGAAAACCCTAGCCTGCCCTAACCACCTACCCCGGCACTCCCTCTCCCTCCATCCCGCCACCAAAAACCACCCACGCAGCGCCTCGCTCCCGCCCACCTGTCTCCATCCCACCCCGCCTCAATCGCCTAGGCGTGCCCCCACCGCACGCTCCCGCTCGCCCCTGCCCGAGCGAACCGCCTGTCCACCCCGCTCGCCCTGCCACGTTTCCCCGGCCCCACCCCGCAGACGCCAGCGCACGCACGCCCTACCGGCCCGCTCTCCCACACCCTGGCCCCACCACCTGGACACCGACAGCCGCCTTGATCTTATCGCCCTCTTTTCCCCCACCAACCCCACGTCGCCTCCGTCTCCCTCCTGCCACCTACCCCGGTGCCCCGCCCTCTCTGCGCCGGCCACACGCGAGCCAGCCCGCGCCTCTCCCCGCGAGGCAGCGCCGCCTCCCCGCCTCCCTGTAACATCCCAAAACTTCAATCCAAGCATATCAAGATCAAATCATCCAAAAATAGGGTTAACAAAAACTTTTGCCAAATTTAAAATGAAAGTAGTCATATATGTATGCATTTAAAATAGGAGTTGTTTGAATTGCCATGATTGATCGATCCAATGCTTGTAAAATGTTTCTTAGGTGATTTAAACATCATCTACATCATTCCCAAGCTTTTCCTAAAGAAAATCAAATAAAAAAGAATTAAAAAGGAGGAATGGTCATTTTGGCAAATTTAACTCTCATGCCTACTTTGGCTATTCCTAGTACTCATTTCTTAATAGAAACAATTCTTGATCTTTGCACCCCTTGTTAGTACACATAATGAGGTACCAAGGCCCACCTTTGGATCTGAAAAAAACATTATTTTAACTATTTTAAATAACAGTTTAAAATTGAATCTAATGCATATGCATAGATCACCCCTATTTCAAAAACCATCTATTTGAGCTCCATTTTCAAAACCCTTGCAACCAGAGACTACCTATCACTAGTGGAGATCACTCAAAATTTTTGAAACCAAAATTCAAAACGTTCTTTCATGCGGCCATTTCATCAAACACTTGGCATGCATAATCTCTACTCTAATCCTAGCTCACTGTTTACTATAGGGTTTTGCCCCCAATTGATCCCCATTCAATCCCCTTGTCCCCTCTTGATCTAACCAGAGCCTAACCAGCCTCTTCCCTACCCCCTAGCTGCACTGCAATGCCATGCCGAGCACCACCTCGCCGGCCGACCATGCACTCGCAGCAGAAGCCCTCTCCATCCCCTCTCCTCATGTCTAGCAACTTGCTTGTGGTCCACCTCCACCGCCCAACCAGCCCCAGGCCAGAGACAGAGAGCAAAGCGGCCAGGAATCGCCGCGCCCGGAGCCGGTCGAGCATGCCGACGCCGCCCCCAGAGCACGCCCTGTCCCCGCTCGCACATACCATCCCTTGGCACCAGCCCGCGCCCGCCGCTCCACCTCGACCTGGAGAACACCCCAGACATCCCCGTTCGCCGCCCAAAGCCTCACAACCACCGCTCGCCGTGGACACCGCCGCTTCGGCCGCATAGAGCGCCACCTCGCCCAGACCGTGTGCTACTGCCCCTACGGCCGCATTTAAGTTCTAGAGCACCGCCAGGGAACCGCCCATCGATCGCCACCCCTAGCCATGCCTCTACCTTGCCATAGCCTTGTCGCCGGAGTCGACTGCCCATCCCGCTCGGTCTCACCGTCGGGCCTATAAAAGGAGCCCTCCCCAGCCTCTTCTCTCCACACCATTCCACTCCCCTCACCTCTCTGAACCTCACCCACCTCTAGCCGGAGCAAGTGGAGCAGCAGCTCGCCGGAATTGGAGCCGGAGCAGCCGCGGCAGGAGGAGAAGGGCGTCGTTGATTGCGACCACCCCAAGCTCCGCCGCAACCGCGCCTCTCCTCGCCGTCGTCTTCCACGTTGTTTGCCCGCCTCGCCGACCCCGCTGGAGCCCTGGTACGCCCCCAGTAGACCCCCACCGAGCCGCTAGGGTTCGAGCTCGCCGGCGACCTGTTCGTCGTCGACGACGACCCTCAGCCGTTGATCTCGCTTCTAATCCTACGACCCACAGCACGCGTACCGTTTCGCGTGTTAAGTGCCACTGACACGCGGGACCCCTTGTCAGCTGAGCCCCGTGCCGCGGAGCACCACTGGGATGGCCCATTCCTTTTCCTGCGCTAGCCCATAGATTCAAATCTGGATTTTTCTTTTTAGTTAAATCTAGTTTCTGTCCCCTAGTTTGAAAATCAATTCAGAGAGTTTTAGAACCCCAAATTGCATGAAACCAATTTTGCCTGAAAGGTATTAAGATGATCTATCCAAACCCGTTGGATTTAATTCAATTAGAGTCATAGATCTCTCCTAATAAAAATAACAAAACAGAAGCTTTTGCAACTTGCAACATTTTTATAAAATCAACCAAGTTAGCTTTTGAGTTGATTCCAACTCTCAAAAATCACATTTCATCATATCTATTTAATCATGTAATAATATTAAGGTTGACATACAGTGACTTTGTACTAGTACCAAAATAATGCTATATAGGCATTTCTAGTCACCTTAAATCATTAAATATTAAACTTAAACTAAAGTAATATTGATCCAACTTTTAAATCTCATTCCCACATGTTAGAGTATGTGGTGAGGACATGTGTCCACATGATCCCATATTTTGGTGGTGAATATTAAATTTTAGTTAATATTTCAATGAGTAGAAATTACTTTTCTAAAATAAAAAGGATGAAACTTAGCCTAGTTAAGTATTGTTTGGTGATTGTGCACTCCCTATGTATTTATAGATGCTAGTATCGACCAAGCTTTCGAGGAGGAGGAGTTCTACCAAGAATAAGAAGAAGAAGAAAACTTTAACCACTGTACCAACCAAGGCAAGCTATTGTTAGCAAGCTATAATTAAGCTGGATGAATGAGCAAGGATGCTTTAGGCATGCTTTGATCACACCCCTTTTAACTATTAGTACCTCAAGTCTTATTGACAAGTTTTACTCCCCTTAGTATGCAAGGTTCCTTACATATTTTTGAAGGTAGCATAAAAAGTATAAAACTTGACCTACTTAGAAACCTTTAGATGTCATTCTATGGCATGAGATTGATCCCATCTTTTCCCTTTAGTGAACACTCTTAACTTAGTATTTTAGAGTAGATCAAAAACTTGAGTCATTTTAGATGGGAACACTTGGTGAAAATGAATTGTGAAAACCTTGGAATGATGAGTCATTCTATTGAGATGTTTTGACATGTGTTGAGAAACACAACTGGTTTATGATGATGAAAATGATGAGGCATGAGCCTTAATCCTTTTATAAACTGATGGTTGGATTCGGATGCGATACCATTCCAAAATTACCGTACAACCACATTACCTGAATTGGGTAAGGCTTAGCTGGAAATTTATATGCATTAGTATTAGTTCCCTCACGGGAGAGGTTTGAGTTGAGGCTACCTCTCATGATGTCCACCTATGCAATGCCCAAGATGACTGATGGTCATGGTTGGGAGGCCATACTCATAGGAGAGGTGCTTATACTAGGGTGTGTAAAGGGAAGGTTATGTTTGATTATCTGCATACTAAGTATGATGATTCAGGGTTATCCCTGACAGATGTATCGAATCTTGTGGTGAAAGTGTACCACCTCTCTAGAGTGTCAAACTATTCGATTTGCCGCGTCCGTGGTTATGGACAGTTGGAATGGCCATACTGTTTCGTTGTCAGATGTTTTCTAAATAACTTGAAATGAATGATGAACTTTGACTTGACCACAACAGGGTTGTGTTCTTGATAATAGCTTCCCAACATAAGTGATTCTAGAGCTTTATCATATCTTTCTTTGCTTCTGAACTCAGCTTAGGTTTCAAACTTAACTTCATAGTTAAACTTAGATTTAGCACTTTAATTTAGAACTATAGTACCTGTTAATAGTAGTTTGCGAGTACTTAAAGAGTACTCATAGCTTTTGTCCCTGGCTATTCTCGTGGCCATACTATGAAGGAGATTATCAAGATGATGGTCAGTAGGACGGCTATGATAACTAGGACTATCTGCCTTCGTCAGCATTGCCCGTGCCCCTGAAGATGGACCCCACCGCTACGTTTATCTTTTATTTCCGCTGCTTGTTGTATTAAGACTAGATCATGAGATCCTTATTTGTGTAAAACCTTATGTATGGTTTGTAATGGATGATGTACTGTGATATCCAATCCGTTATGTCTCGCAAAAATGGTAATCCTGGGATTGCGAGGTATGGCATAACGGGCATCTGGGATTAAAAATCCGGGTGTTGACAAGTTGGTATCAGGGCCATCCTTACCATAGGAGACCCTAGTTAGAATGGACGTCCAAACCAAAAACTTAGCTTCAAAACCAAAGTGAGTATTTATGAAAAACTATTTCCCCCTTACCCTTGTGAACTCATTCTTTCTCAAAAATTCACGTTCCTCAAAATTCTTACATTACTACTTAAAATTTGACACACTTGATCACTTCACTAACTTCCTCATCCTTAATTCTTGTAGATGGAGACTCAGTTCAGCAAGTTTTACCAGTTGGGAAACGGAGGTCAGCTGATCTTCGAGAGGGATCTGGATTCGCTGTCAGAGTTACTGGGACGCCCACATCCGGAGTTTCTTGGAGCTCAACTTCCAGGACCCCCAGGAGGAGACCTAGAGTGGCTAGTCACGTCGGATCTTAGAGGAAGCATCGAAGCACCAACTTCCGGGAGAATTCAGTTCTCTGTGAGAGAGAACAACTGGTTAGGTGGATTAGCCAGAGCAATGCATGAAGCTCTTGCACGTCTATGTGCCCTCAGCATCAACAAGATCCAAGGAACCCGTTTTGCACACTATGCAAGACGTGACTTCATGGGAATGCCGATGGAGATGCCAAGTCACCCAGAGTTGAGGCATCAAGTGGAGAATCTTGACTTCTTGCTTCATGACAGACAGTAGGAACTGGACAATGCTAGGGAGTTAGCCAACCAGAACCGTGCCATTGCCGACCAGAAGGCCCAGACTTTCGCACTGCTCGTCCAAGATCGCCAGTCTCTTTGTCGCCAGCGTGCAAAGAAGGATCGCACCATCGCCCGTCTTTGCAAGAAGGTGGCCGACCTCGAGAAGACCGTCAAGGAGCAGGAAGCCCAGCTTGCCGCCAAGGAAGAAGAAGATGAGGGTGAAGACATCCAGGGAGATATGGATTCTTACCTCAGCAACGATGATGACTTTCTGGAGGAGGATGCTATGGACTTCTACACTGATGATGAAGACTCCGATTTCATCGACGATGAGTAGATGCACTGGAGCACTGTCGTAGCATGAGATGTATCATCTCATTGTATCGTAGCTGGCAGAATGGTTCTTCAAACCATCTGTTTTCCCCTTTGATTGTTGTGGTGTGTGTTGTATCGTGTGCTTGCTTGCATGAATGAAAAAGAAGTTAGTTGAAAAATCTGAGTCTAACTCAATGTCTTAGCTTTGAAAACCCCAAAACCATGAACCTTAGAATTTCCCTCTTACCCCTATATCTATCTCAATCTTCAGATGACTCGTGGAAACCAAGGAGGGAGCAGCTCATCGTAGGACCCAATGCTGCAGATCTTGCAGAATCTCATCGCGGACCGTGAAGCAAGCAGGGCCGAGCATCAAGCCAACTTAGCAACATTGCAGCAGATCGCCCAAATGGCTCTCAATAACCAAGGACATGGAAATCAGGATCACCAAGGATCCAAGCTCAAAAAGTTTCAGAACACCAATCCCCCAATCTTTAACCAATCTGAAAACCCATTAGATGCTGATGACTGGTTACATACCATGGAAAACAACTTAGAGGTTGCCAGAGTTGATGAGAATGAGAAAGTTCTCTTCACCACCCACTATCTGGAGGGAGATGCAAGAGCTTGGTGGAATAGCATCCGCAATATGAACCATGGCCAGGTAATGACCTGGGAAGCATTCAAGGTCAAGTTCAGCCGCACCCACGTGCTGCAAGGTCTTGTCAACAAGATGAGAGATGAATTCCGCGAATTGAAGCAAGGAAGAATGACTGTGGTGGAGTACCGTGACAAATTCTTGTCACTTGCTAGATATGCACCGGATGAGATCAACACGGAGGCCAAGAAGAAGGACAGATTTTTAAACGGACTGCATGATGAGATGCAGACTGTCCTCGTCAACATCCGTTTCGATGATCTCGAAGAGCTAGTCGACTCTGCCATTCAGATGGAAGGGAAGATTAACCAGGCAAACGACAACCGCAAGCGTCATATGATGCAGCAGTCTGGATCTAGTAGTCACCAGAAGTACCGTCCCAACCCCTCACCAGGATATGCACCAAGGAACAACCGACCCCCAAATACTCGCCCCAGCTACCCCAACCGTAGCGGAGGTAATGTGAAGTCCGGAGGAAACAATCACAGCTCCGGCAATACCAACAATTTCAACCGTGCCCCTCCCAAGAGCAACAACAATAACAACACTGCGCCCAGAACAGGCAGCAATCCTGTGCCTGTCGCAGTCAAGGACAAGTCCCAGATCACTTGTTTCGAGTGTGGAGTGAAGGGTCACTACTCCAATGAGTGTCCCAAGAAGACTGCCGCCAATGCCCCTGTGAATGCCCCAACTCAGTAGCAGCGTCGTGTCCAACTAGGAAGGAGTTTTGCCCCAGGGAACCCGCACAACCGCAATGGTCGTCTCTTCCACATGAATGCAGAAGAAGCCCAGGAAGCGCCTGATGTAGTGCTGGGTATGTTTTCTATCAACTCAGTTTTAGCAAGAGTATTGTTTGATTCTCGAGCATCGCATTCATTTGTCACCGAAGAATTTGTATGCACTAGTAAGATTCACCCAACCAACCTGAAGCATGTCATGATGGTTCAAATCCCCGGTTCAACAACAAAAGCTAGAAAAATTTGCAAAGCTGTACCTATTAGAATACATGGGATAGGTTTTTATGCCAACCTAACTGTACTTGGAACCAAAGGATTGGAAGTAGTACTAGGTATGGACTGGATGTCAAGGCATAAAGGACTGATTGACTGTGCTAAGAAAGCCATCACTATGACCAGTAGTTCTGGAGTAACAGTAGAGCATATCTCTGAAACCTTACCCCATCAATTCAAGTGCAACAAGAGTGTAGCCCTGCCCACCATTGACCAAGTCAGAGTAGTCTGTGAATACCCCGACGTATTCCCAGATGAATTGCCAGGTATGCCCCCGGATAGGGATACTGAGTTCATTATCGAACTAATCCCTGGAACTGGACCTATAGCCCAGAGACCCTATACCATGAACCCCTCAGAGTTAGTGGAACTGAAGAAGCAGTTGGATGCCATGTTAGCAACAGGCTTGATTCAGCCAAGCGCATCGCCATGGAGATCACCAGTGTTATTCGTCCACAAGAATGATGCAGGCAATCGTCTGTGTACAGATTACAGAAAGTTGAATGACGTCACCATCAAGAACAAGTACCCCTTGCCAAAGATAGAGGATCTATTTGATCAGTTGACCGGAGCTGAGGTATTCTCAAAGATTGATCTTAGGACTGGTTATCACCAACTTAAGATTCGTGCAACGGATATTCCGAAGACCGCCTTTACTACTCGCTATGGTTTATACGAGTATACGGTTATGTCTTTTGGATTAACCAATGCCCCTGCTTATTTCATGAATCTCATGAATAAGATCTTTATGAATTTCCTAGATAAGTTTGTAGTTGTGTTTATCGACGACATCCTTATCTACTCCAAGTCAGAAGAAGAGCATGAGCAACATCTGAGAATCATCCTAGAAACCCTGAGAGAGCATCAGTTATATGCCAAGTTCAGCAAGTGTGAGTTTTGGCTGAAAGAAGTAGGATTCCTAGGACATATTGTTTCTGCCGGAGGAGTCTCTGTTGATCCCACCAAGATCAAAGATGTCGAGGAATGGGAAGCCCCAACCAATCAAACCCAAGTTCGTTCATTTCTCGGATTAGCGGGATATTACCGCAAGTTTGTAGAAGGATTCTCGAGCATAGCCTGACCAATGACCCAATTGTTGAAGAAGGACAAGAAGTTTGAATGGATAGACAAGTGTGAAGCCAGTTTCCAGGAGCTGAAGAAGAGATTGATATCAGCCCCAATTTTGATCATGCCAGAAATCAAGAAGCCGTTTGATGTGTATTGTGATGCATCCAAGATTGTCCTAGGATGTGTATTGATGCAAGAAGGCAAATTCATCGTGTATCTATCTCGACAATTGAAGCAACATGAGCAGAACTATCCGACCCATGATCTTGAGCTAGTAGCCGTGGTTCTAGCATTGAAGACATGGCGTCATTATTTGATGGGTAATTGCTGTGAGATTTACTCAGATCATAAGAGCTTGAAGTATATCTTCACTCAGAAAGAGCTGAATATGAGGCAAAGAAGATGGATAGAGTTAATCAAGGATTATGACCTTGACATTCACTATCACCCCGGCAAAGCCAATGTGGTAGCGGATGCTCTTAGCAGATTGCCGTGCAGGCTTAACGCCATGATCAAGGAGAAGCAACCAAGTTTGTATGAGGAGTTGGAGCAGTTCAGGACTGAATTAGTTAGCAAAGGATTCCTAGCTAGCATTGAACTTCAACCCACGTTGATTAACCAAATCAAGGAATCCCAGAAGGGAAATGACAGTATCGACGGAATCAAACGTCGTATTGGTACATGAAAGGTACCTGGATTCAATGAAGACGAAGAAGGAGTACTGTGGTACAAAGGACGTATCTGTGTTCTAGCAGATTCAGAGCTGAAGGAAGTTATCATGAAGGAAGCTCATGATACTCTTTATTCTATCCACCCCGGAGGAACAAGGATGTATCAGGATTTGAAAGAGAAATTTTGGTGGCACAATATGAAGAGAGAGATCGGAAGCTACATCGCCAAGTGTGACATCTGTCAAAGAGTCAAAGTAGAGCATCAGAGACCTGCAGGACTATTGCAACCATTGCAGATTCCGGAATGGAAATGGGATTCCGTCGGAATGGACTTTATCACCGGTTTACCTACTTCTAGTAGGGGAAATGACTCAATCTGGGTCATAGTTGATAGACTGTCCAAGGTAGCCCACTTCATACCTGTCAAGACAACCTACTAGAGTGCAAAACTAGCAGAGCTGTACATTGCCAGGATTGTTAGTCTGCATGGAACCCCCAAGACCATCGTCTCAGATCGAGGAACCCAGTTTACTTCAAGATTTTGGCAGAAAGTTCAGGAAGGTTTAGGAACCAAGTTGAACTTCAGTACCACTTATCACCCGTAAACAGATGGACAGACTGAGAGAGTCAACCAG
Source organism: Avena sativa (assembly GCA_916181665.1). Taxonomy (NCBI): domain Eukaryota; kingdom Viridiplantae; phylum Streptophyta; class Magnoliopsida; order Poales; family Poaceae; genus Avena; species Avena sativa. The sequence continues at coordinate 287,767,524 of OV702290.1, forward strand.
ATCCTAGAGGATATTCTTAGAGCTTGTGTGTTGGAATACGAAACAAATTGGGAAGACTGCCTGCCTTTCACAGAATTCTCATATAACAACAGTTATCAGGCTACTTTGCAGATGGCACCATTTGAATTCCTATACGGAAGAAAGTGTCGTACCCCTTGGAATTGGTCGCAAGTAGGAGAGAGTCAGATCTTTGGACCCGACATTCTCCGAGAAGCAGAAGAGAAAGTTCACAAAGTCCGTGAGCACCTCAAGACCGCCCAATCCAGACAGAAGAGATACGCCGACAAGAGAAGGAGAGACCTGACTTTCAATGTCGGAGATTTCGTATATCTCAAGGTTTCATCATTAAAGGGAACTCAACGCTTTAGTCCGAAGGGAAAGTTAGCTCCCAGATATATCAGACCTTTCAAGATTCTGAACAGCCAAGGAGAAGTATCGTACCAACTGGAACTACCTGAAGAGATGTCAGCCATCCACAATGTGTTCCATATCTCGTTACTTCGCAAATGCTTGGAAGTGCCTGAGAAGACTGAAGTTTTCAAGAACATCGATCACAGAGCTGTGGAAATCAACAATGACCTGACCTATCGGGAAGTACCCATCCGTATCTTAGAAGAATCCTACAGAACCACCAGGACCAGGAGTATCAAGTTTCTCAAGATTCAGTGGAGCAACCATACCGATGAGGAAGCTACTTGGGAGCGAGAAGATTACATTAGGACAGAGTTCCCAGATCTCTTTAGTTCCTAGTTTTCTTTGTAAATCTCGGGACGAGATTTTTTTTAGGGGGGAAGGTTTGTAACATCCCAAAACTTCAATCCAAGCTTATCAAGATCAAATCATCCAAAAATAGGGTTAACAAAAACTTTGCCAAATTTAAAATGAAAGCAGTCATATATGTATGCATTTAAAATAGGAGTTGTTTGAATTGCCATGATTGATTGATCCAATGCTTGTAAAATGTTTCTTAGGTGATTTAAACATCATCTACATCATTCCCAAGCTTTTCCTAAAGAAAATCAAATCAAAAAGAATTAAAAAGGAGGAATGGTCATTTTGGCAAATTTAACTCTCATGCCTACTTTGGCTATTCCTAGTACTCATTTCTTAACAGAAACAATTCTTGATCTTTGCACCCCTTGCTAGTACACATAACGAGGTACCAAGGCCCACCTTTGGATCTGCAAAAAACATTCTTCTAACTATTTTAAATGACAATTTAAAATTGAATCTAATGCATATGCATAGATCACCCCTATTTCAAAAACCATCTATTTGAGCTCCATTTTCAAAACCCTTGCAACCAGAGACTACCTATCACTAGTGGAGATCACTCAAAAATTTTGAAACCAAAATTCAAAACTTTCTTTCATGCGGCCATTTGATCAAACACTTGGCATGCATAATCTCTACTCTAATCCTAGCTCACGGTTTACTACAGGGTTTTGCCCCCAATTGATCTCCATTCAATCCCCTTGTCCCCTCTTGATCTAACCAAAGCCTAACCAGCCTCTTCCCTACCCCCTAGCTGCACTGCCATGCCATGCCGAGCACCACCTCGCCGGCCGACCGTGCACTCGCAGCAGCAGCCCTCTCCAGCCCATCTCCTCATGTCTAGCGACTTGCCTGTGGTCCACCTCCACCGCCCAACCAGCCCCAGGCCAGAGACAGAGAGCAAAGCGGCCAGGAACCGCGCACCCGGAGCCGATCGAGCATGCCGACGCCGCCCCCAGAGCACGCCCTGTCCCCGCTCGCACAGACCATCCCTTGGCACCAGCCCGCGCCCGCCGCTCCACGTCGACCTGGAGAACACCCCAGACATCCCCGTTCGCCTCCCAAAGCCTCACAGCCACCGCTCGCCGTGGACACCGCGGCTTCGGCCGCGCAGAACGCCACCTCGCCCAGACCGCGTGCCACCGCCCCTACGGCCGCATTTAAGTTCTAGAGCACCGCCAGGGAACCGCCCATCGATCGCCACCCCCAGCCATGCCTCTACCTCGCCATAGCCTTGACGCCGGAGTCGACTGCCCATGCCGTTCGGTCTCACTGTCGGGCCTATAAAAGGAGCCCTCCCCAGCCTCTGCTCTCCACACCATTCCACTCCCCTCACCTCTCTGAACCTCACCCACCTCTAGCCGGAGCAAGTGGAGCAGCAGCTCGCCGGAATTGGAGCCGGAGTAGCCGTGGCAGGAGGAGAAGGGCGCCGTTGATTGCGACCACCCCAAGCTCCACCGCAACTGCGCCTCTCCTCGCCGTCGTCTTCCACGTCGTTAGCCCGCCTCCCCGACCCTGCTGGAGCCCTGGTACGCCCCCAGTAGACCCCCACCGAGCCGCTAGGGTTCGAGCTCGCCGGCGACCTGTTCGTCGTCGACGACGACCCTCAGCCGGTGATCTCGCTTCTAATCCTACGGCCCACAGCGCGCGTACCGTTTCACGTGTTAAGTGCCGCTGACACACGGGACCCCCTGTCAGCTGAGCCCCGCGCCGCGGAGCGCCACTGGGCTGGCCCATTTCTTTTCCCGCGCTAGCCCATAGATTCAAATCTGGATTTTTCTTTTTAGTTAAATCTAGCTTCTGTCCCCTAGTTTGAAAATCAATTCAGAGAGTTTTAGAACTCCAAATTGCATGAAACCAATTTTGCCTGAAAGGTATTAAGATGATCTATCCAAGCCCGTTGGATTTAATTCAATTAGAGTTATAGATCTCTCCAAATAAAAATAACAAAACAGAAGCTTTTGCAACTTGCAACATTTTTATAAAATCAACCAAGTTAGCTTTTGAGTTTATTCCAACTCTCAAAAATCACATTTCATCATATCTATCTAATAATGTAATAATATTAAGGTTGACATACAGTGACTTTGGACTAGTACCAAAATAATGCTACATAGGCATTTCTAGTCACTTTAAATCATTCAATAATAAACTTAAACTAAAGTAATATTGATCCAACTTTTAAATCTCATTCCCACATGTTAGAGTATGTGGTGAGGAAATGTGTCCACATGATCCCATATTTTGGTGGTGAATATTAAATTTTAGTTAATATTTCAATGAGTAGAAATTACTTTTCTAAAATAAAAAGGATGAAACTATTGAATTAAAACTTGTGATGTTTGTGATGATAATAGATCCTCAAGTGTGTGTTTTAGAATGCTACTTAGCCTAGTTAAGTATTGTTTGGTTATTGTGCACTCCCTATGTATTTATAGACGCTAGTACCGACCAAGCTTTCGAGGAGGAGGAGTTCTACCAAGAAGAAGAAGAAGAAAACTTCAACCACTGTACCAACCAAGGGAAGATATTGTTAGCAAGCTAGAAATAAGCTAGATGAATGAGCAAGGATGCTTTAGGCATGCTTTGATCACACCCCTTTTAACTATTAGTACCTCAAGTCTTATTGACAAGTTTTACTCCCCTTAGTATGCAATGTTCCTTACTTATTTTTGAAGGTAGCATAAAAAGTATAAAACTTGACCTACTTAGAAACCTTTAGATGTCATTCTATGGCATGAGATTGATCCCATCTTTTCCCTTTAGTGAACACTCTTACTTAGTATTTTAGAGTAGATCAAAAACTTGTGTCACTTTAGATGGGAACACTTGGTGAAAATGAATTGTGAAAACCTTGGAATGATGAGTCATTCTATTGAGATGTTTTGACATGTGTTGAGAAACACAACTGGTTCATGATGATGAAAATGATGAGGCATGATCCTTAACCCTTCTATAAAACTGATGGTTGGATTCGGATGCGATACCATTCCAAAATTACCGTACAACCACATTACCTGAATTGGGTAAGGCTTAGCTGGAAATTTATATGCATTAGTATTAGTTCCCTCACGGGAGAGGTTTGAGTTGAGGCTACCTCTCATGATGTCCACCTATGCAGTGCCCAAGATGACTGATGGTCTTGGTTGGGAGGCCATACTCATAGGAGAGGTGCTTATACTAGGGTGTGTAAAGGGAAGGTTATGTTTGATTATCTGCATACTAAGTATGATGATTCAGGGTTATCCCTGACAGATGTATTGAATCTTGTGGTGAAAGTGTACCACCTCTGCAGAGTGTCAAACTATTTGAATAGCCGCATCCGCGGTTATGGACAGTTGGAATGGCCATACTGTTTCGTTGTCAGATGTTTTCTAAATAACTTGAAATGAATGATGAACTTTGACTTGACCACAACAGGGTTGTGTTGATGATAATAGCTTCCCAACTTAAGTGATTCTAGAGCTTTATCTTATCTTTCTTTGCTTCTGAACTCAGCTTAGGTTTCAAACTTAACTTCATAGTTAAACTTAGATTTAGCACTTTAATTTAGAACTATAGTACCTGTTAATAGTAGTTTGCGAGTACTTAAAGAGTACTCATGGCTTTTGTCCCTGGCTATTCTCGTGGCCATACTATGAAGGAGATTATCAAGATGATGGTCAGCAGGATGGCTATGATAACTAGGATTATCTGCCTTCGTCAGCATTGCCTGTGCCCCTGAAGATGGACCCTACCTCTACGTTTATCTTTTATTTCCGCTGCTTGTTGTATTAAGACTGGATCATGAGATCCTTATTTGTGTAAAACCTTATGTATGGTTTGTAATGGATGATGTACTGTGATGTCCAATCCGTTATGTCTCGCAAAAATGGTAATCCTGGGATTGCGAGGTATGGCATAACAGGCATCTGTATTAAAAATCCGGGTGTTGACACTGCCTCCGCGACCTTGCCGGCCCATCCTCGACCTCCTCCCTCGCGCTTCCCCCGTCGCCGTTCTCCAGCGTCGTCGGCCCCGCGCCGCCATCGGGCCGCCCTCATCCTCGCTGCCCGGGGCCTCGCTCCTCTTCCCTGTCTCGTCGCCCGCCTCGGCCCGCTTCACCGCTAGTCGCCGTCGTCGGTGGACTGTCGTGCTTGCTCTGGGCATGGACGCCTCGAGCGCCGCCTCCGTACGTCGCCTCCCTTCCTCGACCAAGCCTCGACCTCGCTTGGCCGCCGTCCCCGCCCTCTGTCTTGTCGGCCTCCTGCTCTTACGTGCGCAAGCCCACACATTCCTCGTCGTCGTCGTTCCTAGGCTGCAGAGCTCCGCCGGTCCGTCCTCGGTCGCTCCTCCCGCGTAAGGTCGCCCTTCCGCCTCCGGCCGGCGCATCTCTGGCCGCCACCGCTGCTTCCTCTATCCTCCATCGAACGCCACCGTCCGCACGGGTGACTTCTCTGCCTGCGCTGCTACACACAGAGGGGCCGCACGTGCTTATGTTTTGTGGCTGTCCACCGTATGGAACACGGTCTCCTCACATCGTTCCAATGTTCCGTTCCTAAGACACCACAAATTCTTCTGAGGTTTGTATGCCAAGATCTTCCGAAGTTTGGAGTTCACCGCTAGCGAGCGGAGCCAACACCACAAGATCGTCAGCACGGTATTAAAGATCACAAAAGCGGATGGTCGTCGACAGAAAACGCCAAGATCTCCTTTCGAAATCCGAGGACGCCAAGACCCTGGACGACAAGATCTCCTTCCTGCACCGATGCCCGAGGAGCGGACGCCAAGTTCGCCGAGGTCCCTGTCCCGAACGCCAAGGTCGCCGACACGAAACGCCGAGTTCTCCATCTTGGATGACAAGACCGTCGACATGAAACCGAAGGACGTCGCATGCCAAGTTCTTCTTCCCGGACGCCAAGACCGACCCGATACGAGGACCCGACAAGATCTTCGTGACGACAAGATCGACACCGACCAGGGCGAATCCGATGTGCCCCCGACGCCAAACTAAGACCTGCGACGGCCGCCGAAGACCGATCCCGTCGAACCCTGAGACCGGACCCCGGAACCCCCGGAACCAAGATCTTCCGAACCTAGATGTGTAACCCTAAGCCTCTATTTTTATAATATGACATCTACCTGTCACATCATTAAATCATCATGCTTGTATACATGTCATCTGGTGGGTTGGGTTAAATAGTCGATTCACCTAAATTAAATATCGAGTCTATATGCGGGCTGTTCTAGTCTTATTCCGGACTCCATTTAAATTTGTGTAGAGAACCGATGCCATGTGTTGCCTTGTTAATACAACATTTAATTTGCGGGGTAGATAAATAACTTGAACCATATAATTAATTGTCGGGACCTCGGTTCCGCTTAATACTGAAGGGGTTTCGCAGCATAGTAAATCAAAATTTTCTATGGAAGCGAACAGAGGGAAAGCCAAGATCTAATCTAGGAGATGCAAACAACGAGAGAGATTGGATTAGATCTTCATACCCTTGAATATTCGCACAGCGGAACGTTCGTCGGAACGTGGGTGATGTAGTCGTACTCGCTTCTCCTCCTCGCGATCCGATCCGATCTAGCACCACAAGTGGCGGTGCCTCCGTGAGATGCACACGTGCAGCGCCTCGACGTCTCGTCCTTCCTCGGACCAGCAAGTATGGTGGAGAGATGGATTGGATCTACAACATGACGGCGTGGTGTATATGGTGGAGAATTTGTGCAGCAGGGCTTCGCCTACAAACAGTCGGGAGGGAGAGAGGAGGGCAGCAGGGCAACTAGGGTTTGGAGGAAGGTGTGTGTCAGGGGGGAAGGGGGCGCACCAGCCCTCTATATATAGAGGGGGGGGGTGAGGCCAGCCCTTGCCCATCCTCCAAGCCTATCTCTAGTTTAAACGATTTAAACTCTCCCTTATCTAGAAATTCTATCTCTAGATTTAAACGAGTTAAATCTATCTAGAATCGGCTGGGCCCTATGGGGCCTTGTGCCCCTGGCCCAATGCGGCCAGGACACTCCCTCATAGGCCCATGCCCCCTCCCGGAAGGTGGGGCCACGTTGGTCCCCTTCCGGAAGGTTCTAGAAGCTTCCGGTACAATACCGATTAACCCGGAACTATTCCGAACTCCAAAAACTGCACTGCCTTATATGAATCTTATTCTCCGGACCATTCCGGAACCTCTCGTGATATCCCGGATCCCATCCGAGACTCCGAACAAAAATTCATAAACCAATTATCCAATCTATCCTAGCGTCGAGACACGTTAAGTGTGTGACCCTGCGGGTTCGAGAATATGCAGACATGATCTTCTATCAATAATCAACAGCGGGGTCTGGGCACCCATATTGACTCCCACACATTCATCGATGATCATATCGGATGAACCACGATGCCAGGATTCAATCAATCCCATATATATATTCCCTTCGTCTCGCGATATTTTACTTGCCCGAGATTCGATCGTCGGTATCGTCATACCTAGTTCAATCTCGTTCACAGCAAGTACTTCACTCGTTCCGTAATCCGATATCACTTTGTGATTAACTCCTTAACCACATGCTTGCAAGCGGTGTTGATATCGATTACCGAGTGGGCCCGAAGCATATCTCTCCGACTTGGGAGGGACAAATCCCATCTCGATACATACAACCCAACAAATACTTTCCGATCACCTAAGAGACACCTTTATGATCACCCTCTCATAGGATGACGTTTGATGACCTCAAAGCTTTCTTCCGATACCAGGGAGTTGTATTATCTCATGGTCTAAGGAATACAATATTTGACATGAGAAAAGCTTCGCAAAGACGAACACGATGAAACGATCTAATAGCTTTGCTTAGTTTGGGTCTGTCCACCATATCATTCTCCCAATGATATGATCTCATTATCAATTGACAACTCATGTCTATGGTTAGGAAACCTTAACCATCATTGATCAATGAGCTAGTCCATAGAGGCGTACTAGGGACACGGTGTTGTTCACAAACCACACAAGTATTAAAGTTTCTGCTTAATACAATTTTAGCATGGAATATAAACTTTATCATGAACAAGAATTATAATAATAACATCTTTATTATTGCCTCTAGGGCATAATTCCAACAGTCTCCCACTTGCACTAGAGTCAATAATCTAGTTTACATTTGGCAACAATCTCACACCCATGGCACTGAGGTGCTGATCATGTTTTACACGTGGAAGAGGTTTAGTCAATGGATCTGCGACATTCAGATCTGTATGTACTTTGCTGATCTTCAGATCTCCATCTGCTATATAATCTCGGATTATATGAAACTTGCGGTTGATATGCTTGGTCTTTGGATGATATCTTGGTTCCTTAGCGAGTGCTATGGCGCCAGTGTTGTCACACAATATCTCCAGTGGGTCCAATGCACTTGGAACCATGCCAAGCTCAGTGATGAAGTTCCTGATCCAAACTCCTTCACTTGACGCTTCTGCAGCAGCCATGTATTCCGCTTCTACTGTAGATCCCGCGATCACGCTTTGCTTGCAGCTTCTCTAGCTCACAGCTCCTCCATTCAAAATATACACGTATCCTGTCTGAGATTTAGAATCATCCTTGTTGGTGTCGAAACTAGCATCGACGTAACCTTTTACGACGAGCTGTTCATCACCCCCATAGACTAAGAACATTTCTTTAGTCCTATTTAGGTACCTTAGGATGTTCTTCACGGCTGTCCAGTGTTCCACTCCTGGATCACTTTGATATCTGCTCGTCAAACTAAGAGCATTGGACACATCCGGTCTAGTACACAGCATGGCATACATGATGGAACCTATGGCCGAGGCATAAGGCACTTTGCTCATGGCTTCCCTATCATTTACCGTAGCTGGACACTGAGCCTTGCTCAATATCTTACCTAACAACATAGGCACTGAACCTTTCAATGCCTTATCCATTCTGAACCTTTTCAGAACTTTGTCTAGGTATGTACTCTGGCTTAAAGCTATCAGGCGTCTTTGTCTATCTCTATAGATTTTGATGCCCAATATATAAGCAGCTTCACCTAGGTCTTTCATTGAAAAACACTTGTTCAAATAACTCTTCACATCGTTAAGCATGTTGATGTCATTTCCAATAATCAATATGTCATCCACATATAGTACCAGAAACGTCACCGAGCTCCCACTCACTTTCTTGTAGATGCAAGCTTCGTAGCAATTTGGAACAAATCCAAAGATCTTGATCACTTGATCAAAACAAAGGTTCCAACTCCGAGATGCTTGCTTCAGTCCATAAATGGAACGCTGAAGTTTGCATACTTTATCAGCATCCTTAGGATCGACAAAACCTTCGGGTTGCATCATATACAACTCTTCATCAATGTTGCCATTGAGGAAAGCAGTCTTGACATCCATTTGCCATATTTCATAATCATGAAATGTAGGAATTGCTAATAAAATCCGAATGGACTTAAACATCGCTACGGGAGAGAAAGTCTCATCGTAGTCAACACCTTGAACTTGTCGAAAACCTTTCGCAACAAGCCGTGCTTTATAGACGGTAACATTACCATCCGCGTCCGTTTTCTTCTTGAAGATCCATTTGCACTCAACGGCCTTTCGGTCGCTAGGAGGGTCCACCAAAGTCCATACTTGGTTTTCGCTCATGGATCCCAATTCGGATTTCATGGCTTCTAGCCATTTCTCAGAGTCTGGGCTCATCATCGCTTCCTCATAGTTCGTAGGTTCACTGTCTTCTACTAACAAGACTGTCAAGACAGGGTTGCCGTACCACTCAGGAGGGGCACGCGACCTTGTCGACCTGCGACGTTTAGTAGCAGCATCGTCCGAAGCTTCATGATCCTTGTCATTAGCTTCCTCTATTGTTGGTGCAGGCGGCACTGGAACAATTTCAGGTGCTGCGCTACTCTCCAATTCAAGAGAAGGTTCAATAACCTCGTCTATCTCTACTTTCCTCCCACTCACTTCTTTCGAGAGAAACTCCTTCTCAAGAAAGGAACCGTTCTTTGCGACAAACACTTTGCCTTCGGTTCTGTGATAGAAGGTATACCCAATAGTTTCCTTAGGGTATCCTATGAAGACGCATTTCTCCGCTTTGGGTTCGAGCTTGTCCGGCATCAACTTCTTGACGTAAGCTTCGCATCCCCAAACTTTAAGAAACGACAACTTAGGTTTAGCACCAAACCACAGTTCATACGGTGTCATCTCAACGGATTTAGATGGAGCCCTATTTAAAGTGAATGCAGCGGTTTCTAATGCATAACCCCAAAATGATAACGGCAAATCAGTAAGAGACATCATCGATCGGACCATATCTAATAGGGTTCGATTCCGGCGTTCAGACACACCATTGCGCTGTGGTGTTCCGGGTGGCGTGAGTTGCGAAACGATTCCACTTGCTTTAAGATGCGTGAGAAAATCATAACTCAAATATTCACCTCCACGATCGGATCGTAGAAACTTAATCTTTCTGTTACGATGGTTCTCCACTTCATTCTGAAATTCTTTGAACTTTTCAAACGTTTCAGATTTATGTTTCATTAAATAGATATACCCATATCTACTTAAGTCATCGGTAAAAGTGAGAAAATAGCGATATCCACCGCGCGTCGAAACACTCATCGGTCCGCATACATCGGTATGTATGATTTCCAACAAGTCCGTTGCTCGCTCCATCATACCGGAGAACGGGGTTTTGATCATCTTGCCCATGAGGCATGGTTCGCATGTGTCAAATGATTCAAAATCAAGAGACTCCAAAAGTCCATCAGAATGGAGTTTCTTCATGCGCTTTACTCCAATATGACCTAGACGACAGTGCCACAAATAAGTAGTATTATCACTATCTACTTTGCATCTCTTAGCCTCAATGTTATGGATGTGTGTTTCATCCCTTTCGAGATTTAGAAGAAATAAACCATTCACAAGGGGTGCATGACCATAAAAGATGTTACTCATATAAATAGAACAACCATTATTCTCCGATTTAAATGAATAACCATCTTGCAATAAACACGATCCAGAAATAATGTTCATGCTCAACGCAGGCACATAATAACATTTATTAAGGTTTAAAACTAATCCCGAAGGTAAAACTAAGGAGAGCGTGCCGACGGCCATCACATCAACTCTTGATCCGTTGCCAACGCGCATCGTCACCTCATCCCTCGCAAGCCACCGTCTATTCCGTAGCTCCTGTTTCGAGTTACAGATATTAGCAACTGAACCAGTATCAAATACCCAGGCACTACAACGAGGGCTAGTAAGGAAAACATCAATAACATGTATATCAAATATACCTTTGATGGTGCCAGCCTTCTTGTCCGCTAAGTACTTTGGACAGTTGCACTTCCAGTGACCCTTGTCCTTGCAATAGAAGCACTCAGTGTCCGGCTTAGGTCCAGACTTGAGCTTCTTCTCAGCAAGGGCAACGCGCTTGCCGCCGTTTTTCTTGAAGGGATTCTTTGCACCTTTACCTTTCTTAAAGGAGGGCTTGTTGACCATCAACACATGATTATCCTTCTTGATGTCCACCTCCACAGCCTTCAGCTTTGCGAAGAGCTCGGTGATCGTATCAGTGGAACCAATCTAATTATGAGTCACTACAAAACTTTTGTAGCTAGGAGGGAGTGATTACAGAACCCTGTCAATCTTGAGCTCCTCTGGAATCTTGCAGTCCAGTTGCTCAAGGCGTTGAGTGTAGCCCGACATCTTAATGGCGTGCTCACTAACGGAACTCCCTTCCTCCATCTTGCAGTTAAAGAACTTCTCGGAGATCTCATATCTCTCAGAACGGGCCTGAGTCTGAAACATGGTTTTCAGCTCCTCGAGAATCTCAAAGGGCCCGGGATAGTTTTCAAAACGATTTTGAAGTTCCGGTTCCATAGCAAACAACATGGTGCTCTTAATCACACCATAATCATCTTTGCGCGACTGATAGACAGCTTTCTCATCAGCCGGTGCAGTTGCAGCAGGGGGGTCACCTAACGCTTTCCCAAGGACATAGTCCTTTTGTCCGCCAGACAGAATGATTGTTAGATTGCGGAACCAGTTGGTGAAGTTAGACCCATTTTTTCTAAGCTTTTCTTTCTCAGCAAAAACGTTGAAGTTGAAGTTGGACTTGGCCATGTGATCTACAGTATTTGCAAGTACAATTTAGACTATGTTCATGATAACTAGTTCAACTTTTAATCAAATTACTAGATGAACTCCCACTAAATTCAACATCCCTCAAGTTGTTTAGTGAACACGATCCAAATTCACCACACCTAATCCGATCTTCACGAGAAGAGATGTGGTTTCAATGGTGGACAACGAAGTGTCGATCATATCATTCATATGACTCATGCTTAACCTTTCGCTTCATGTGTTCCGAGGCCATGTCTGTACATGCTAGGCTCGTCAAGTTAGACCCAAGTATTTCTGCGTGTGCAAAACTGGCTTGCACCCGTTGTATGTGAGCGTAGAGTCTATAGCACCCGATCATCACGTGATGCTTGGACACGACGAACTTTCACAACGGTGCATACTTGGGGAGAACACAGTGTTTAGCTTGATCTTTAAGTGAGGAATCATCTTATAATGCTACCGTCGCGATCTAAGCATAATAAGATACATAAAAGGATAAACATCACATGCATATAACTTTATGTGACCTGGTATAGCCAATCTTCGCGCAATGATCTCCATCTTGTGTGTTCCGGCATGATCTCCATCACTCCACCATGATTGCCTCCACCCCGAATAGCAACTACAACTATTGCTAACTACTTAGCGATAAAGTAAAGCTATTACATGGCGTATAAGAAGTTGACTCGCAGGTCATACACAATTATAAAGACAACCATATGGCTCCTGCCGGTTGTGTACTCATCGACATGCAAGTCATGAAACATTACAAAACATGATCATCGCATACAATATACACATCACATCTTGAGCCATATCATATCACAGAAAACACTCCCTGCAAAAACAAGTTAGACGCCTCTACTTTGTTGTTGCATGTTTTACATGGCTTATGGGAGTAGATGCTAAGAACGATTCTTACCTACGGAAAGCCACAACGGTGATATTATGGTTGCCAAACTCCGGTGTTAATCCCATGACAACTATAGTGAGAGAAACTGACATCCACCAGCCGCATGTGTGGAACAAGCCACACGTCAAGTGCGGAGCCGGTCTCGCGAACGATGTCGCGTAAGGTTGGCCTGGACCGCTTCAATCTCACTATCCCGCGTCATAAGAAGAACACAAACAAGAGGCTTGCAACAGAAAACATAAACACCCGCAACAACCATGTTGCGTTCTACTCGTGAAACACATCTACGCATAGATCTAGCTCTGATACCACTGAAGGGGTTTCGCAGCATAGTAAATCAAAATTTTCTACGGAAGCGAACAGAGGGAAAGCCAATATCTAATCTAGGAGATGCAAACAACGAGAGATATTGGATTATATCTTCATATCCTTGAAGATTCGCACAGCGGAACATTCGTCGGAACGTGGGTGATGTAGTCGTACTCGCTTCTCCTCCTCGCGATCCGATCCGATTTAGCACCACAAGTGGCGGTGCCTCCGTGAGATGCACACGTGCAGCACCTCGACGTCTCCTCCTTCCTTGGACCAGCAAGTATGGTGGAGAGATGGATTGGATCTACAACACGACGGCGTGGTGTATATGGTGGAGAATTTCTGCAGCAGGGCTTCGCCTACAAACAATCGGGAGGGAGAGAGGAGGGCAGCAGGGCAACTAGGGTTTGGAGGAAGGTGTGTGTCGGGGGGGAAGGGGGCGCACCAGCCCTCTATATATAGAGGGGGGGGGGTGCGATCAGCCCTTGCCCATCCTCCAAGCCTATCTCTAGTTTAAACGATTTAAACTCTCCCTTATCTAGAAATTCTATCTCTAGATTTAAACGAGTTAAATCTATCTAGAATTGGCTGGGCCCTATGGGGCCTTGTGCCCCTGGACCAATGCGGCCAGGACACTCCCTCATAGGCCCATGCCCCCTTCGGGAAGGTGGGGCCACGTTGGTCCCCTTCCGGAAGGTTCTAGAAGCTTCTGGTACAATACCGATTAACCCGGAACTATTCCGAACTCCAAAAACTGCACTGCCTTATATGAATCTTATTCTCCGGACCATTCCGGAACCTCTCATGATATCCCGGATCCCATCCGAGACTCCGAACAAAAATTCATAAACCAATTATCCAATCTATCCTAGCGTCGAGACACGTTAAGTGTGTGACCCTGCGGGTTTGAGAATATGCAGACATGATCTTCTATCAATAATCAACAGCGGGGTCTGGGCACCCATATTGACTCCCACACATTCATCGATGATCATATCGGATGAACCACGATGCCAGGATTCAATCAATCCCATATATATATTCCCTTCGTCTCGCGATATTTTACTTGCCCGAGATTCGATCGTCGGTATCGTCATACCTAGTTCCATCTCATTCACAGCAAGTACTTTACTCATTCCGTAATCCGATATCACTTTGTGATTAACTCCTTAACCACATGCTTGCAAGCGGTGTTGATATCGATTACCGAGTGGGCCCGAAGCATATCTCTCCGACTTGGGAGGGACAAATCCCATCTCGATACATACAACCCAACAGATACTTTCCGATCACCTGAGAGACACCTTTATGATCACCCTCTCATAGGATGACGTTTGATGACCTCAAAGCTTTCTTCCGATACCAGGGAGTTGTATTATCTCATGGTCTAAGGAATACAATATTTGACATGAGAAAAGCTTCGCAAAGACGAACACGATGAAACGATCTAATAGCTTTGCTTAGTTTGGGTCTGTCCACCATATCATTCTCCCAATGATATGATCTCATTATCAATTGACAACTCATGTCTATGGTTAGGAAATCTTAACCATCATTGATCAATGAGCTAGTCCATAGAGGCGTACTAGGGACACGGTGTTGTTCACAAACCACACAAGTATTAAAGTTTCCGCTTAATACAATTCTAGCATGGAATATAAACTTTATCATGAACAAGAATTATAATAATAACATCTTTATTATTGCCTCTAGGGCATAATTCCAACAAATACTGCCTAATTACACCGCATCTGCATCATATCATAATCATGCCGGATCTTCTTCCGTAGTATTAAATATTGTATCCGGTGTTTCTGCTAGTGTTTGCTTCTTCACGGATTAGGCCGATGAGTGGATGCGAGCATCGACAAGTTCTCCAGATGAATCTCCGGCAGTGTTCCTAGGCGAGCATCTCTCTCCCTTCTACCTATTTTGCATTTATAGTCTTTATTTCCTCCTGTTGATCTATTGCTATCCGTGTCTCGATGCTTTAGTTTCCGTACACTAGTTATATCCCATGTAGCCTCTATATTGCCTTGGACACCTCCTATTACCTGTTGTTTGGTAGATAGCTGGCCTTGCGAGTCGTAGTTGCTTTCTCAGGTGCGATCTCGTGTTGTCGAGTACCACAGTTGTTGGAATGCTGGTAGATGTTTATGGTGGAGATGATCATGTCTTTAATTACAACTATTAAATTGCTAGATATAGCTATCGCAGAGGCATCGGTGGGCAATAGATGTTATTTGGTTCTTCCACGCTCACTTGTGTCCCGTAGGACCCCGAGTACTTGATACCTGTTCCTTGACTATCGCACTATCCGCATATGGGACCATGAATCCCCTGAGCCAGAGCTTGATTCATTCCTATTTCTTGGGGCCACAAACTAGTTTGGGGTTTTATTACTATCCTGTACTTATGCCATGCTTTACTGCTTTATTTACGATTGTGCGTGGAGCACCTGTACTGTTTAGGTTCGTGACATGTTTTTGCTGTATCAACAAGCCTAGTCACATTTTCGAGTTCCCAGTCGTTTACAGTCGTCCACACAAACCTTGGGTCTGTCTCGGAGCCGGCCAACTTCGTTGCGGGTAGCTTAATGGGGTGGCCCCCTGAAATAATCTATGAATCCTGTGATTGCTTTGTCGTGAAAGCCTCGTTGGGTTTTGAGTTGGTTTTTCCGAGGTTGATCGTGTGTGTGTGTTGCTATTTGTGCACCCTTGCAGGGTAAATCTTTCTAAAAGCCGTGTCCGCGGTTATGGACGACTTGGAGCATAGTATCTTGATCATAGACAAGCATAACTAAAGTAGTGTTATAAATTTGACTTAATATGTGACTAGTAATTCAGCTTCACTACAATGGAATGGATAATAAAAATGCCAACAACTGGTGGATCTTGGTCGTATCGTGTTCTGATATACCTGCCTAGTAAGTATTGCAACTCCAATGGAATGTGATAAAAGTGTCAATAAATGTTGGGTTTTGGGATTCCTAACTACAATTGACTAGTAGATGTTCCAACTACAACGGAATTATATCTGACTAGTAGATGTTCCAACTACAACGGAATGGTAACTAAAATTGCCCACTACTTATGTTATCATACCTATATCTGACTAGTAAATGCTGCAACTATAATGGAATGAGTAAAACTGCCAACTATGTGAGTTCCTTGGTCCGACTTCCTCGTTTGGTCTCGAGGGGGAAATACCAGGATGGGTATGTTTGTTGTTCCTATCAGGTAGGATCCGAATAGGTCTTTCTAACCCCTCTCTAATAGCCACCAGTGATACCGAGTCTCTATAGGTTGTTTAGTGCTGCTGCGCTGCCGCTTCAGTCCACCATACCTATGTAGGCGAGAGCCGCCGAATTCTAGCCTCGCCGTGTACTGGCCTCAGTACTGACGCTCCTCTTTTTCCTTTGCCCTTTGTCGGCACCCATTTTGTTTTAGCAGGTTTGAGATCGACGTCGTTAGCAGGGTTACCCTTCCGGCTTGGCCTGGACAGGGTTATGGACGCCATTGGTTATTCTTTAGGGCACTTAGCCTCATTTGCTTCTTATCCGTACTCGGATGTTGTATCGTTTTCAAGGTGATTTGGGTCTTTGTATTATATATCTGTATTCTTGACTCGAGGAGTCACTGTTGTATATATATGTTCTGTGGGTTCCATCGTGGACTAATGTGTAATGGTATTACTTCGTTTTCCACCCGCACGAAAGTGCCTGGTGGGCGTCCTTGAATCGTTTCTATGCGGGTTTGGCGGAAAGGGCTAAAACTTGCATAGGGCCGATTTGAGGGTGTTACATAGGGCATGGTGCCTAGTATCTTTTATTAGTGCTTTATGACTTTGTTGCGACTTGTTGTGCTTAATGCTTGTCACTAGGGCCCGAGTGCCATGATTTCAGATCTAAACATGTTATTGATTCATTATGATAGTATTGTTCTTGGTCTTATCTGCAAGTTGTATACACACGTTGTTGTCCGGAACCTATGGCCCCGAAGTGATAGAAATCGGGATAACCGGAAGGGAAAGGCTTTGATGTGAGGATCACATGTGTTCACGGAGTGTTAATGCTTTGCTCCGGCGCTCTATTAAAAGGAGCACCTTAATTGCCAGTAGTTCCCTAGAGGCCCTGCTACAAACGGGCTGGCAGGACAAAATATGTTGTGCAAGTTCTCATTGCGAGCACGTATGACTATATATGGAACACATGCCTAGGATTGTCTAGTACTTGGATGCTTTATCTTATTTATCTGCAATTGCCCTATGTTCTGATTGCTATGTGAATTTTCTTGTCCATGCAACGCCCGTTCATCCATCCCTATGCCTACCGCACTCGAATCCCACTGTTTACTGCTTTTGTTACTACTGTCTTTGCTTTACTACTGTTGTTACTTTGCTGTTCCTACTACAAAACTGTTGCTACTGATAAACTGCTGTGAGCAAGATTGTTTCCAGGTGCAGCTGAATTGACAACTCAGTTGTTAAGGCTTATAAATATTCTTTGGATCCCCTTGTGTCGAATCAATAAATTGGGTTTCACTTCCCTCGAAAATACTGCGATACACCCCCTATACTTGTGGGTCATCAAGACTATTTTTAAACTTAATAATATCTTGATTTGGGTATGCTCATGATCTTGAAAAGGTTGATGATTGTCTTGGAGTTGTTGTTGAGGTAGGTCATGAGGAGCATGGCATCGATGATGTCTTGCTTGGTGCGTCTGGTGAGCTTTTGGATAAACCACTTGTTCATGTCATTGACGAGCTTGTCTTTCCCAATTGTGGTGGTGGGGTTCTCCATGTTGGGAGTGAGAGCTTGAGGAATCACCATGGCAACTTGAGGAACGAGTACGATATGAACTTGACAAGATTTAGTGATGTCCATGCCTATTGTCTAGGTTGGTGATGGATTCTTGGATGTCGGACATGTCTTGTCTCAACAAGGTGAAGTCGTTATTGACATCATCAAATTGTTCATCCAATCTTATCTCAGTTCACTCAAATCATTTGCAGGTTCCCTCTTTCAATCTCCAAGAGAGATATTGGCCTTAGGTATCAAAGTGTGAGTCCTCTACCATGATTAAATTGCTTGACCTAGACATTGTCTCACAAGACCAAGAATATTATGGTGAAAAATGTGAAGAAAGGTGTATTCCTATGTATCACTATTGGAATAGTATCGTATTGGTGATACAAGCCGAGGTCAAACGAAAACACGGAACACAATCGACACACACAAAAGACTTATGATGGAAGATTAGGAAAGTGGATAGAAAACCGAACAACCAAACAAAAAGGTTGTAGTCATAATTGGGTAAAACCCAAAAGATAAAAGTGTGAAAGGAAATGATGAAAACATAAAGGACACCTATAACTGCACACATGGTGGAGATAAATGGGGTTTAACACAACTATGGAAAATGAGCAACAAACATAATGGTAGCTCGGTGTCGTGCCAACACAAGGAGAGAACGTAGCTCGTTCACTAGTAGTTATAAGCATTAGATTTGTACACTTGCCTTGCTCTATATCGTGCTCTTGCTTACAAGATTTGAGAATCTCTTTTGTAATGGGATACTTTTCTTTGTTTGTTCTTTTTTATCTATTTTTTATGTTTTTCTCTCTTTTTGCTATGGAGTCAAAATTTTCTATTGCATATGCACTATCACTATTAAAATGCAAGCATACAATTTTTCGGCTAACACAAAATAAACTATTCTTGATGGGTTAGGTAACACATAAAGGAAGAAAGGGGTTACAAGGGGTGGTGCAAGTTATACCTTCGGTATGTTTATGAGGACATGCAACCGGTGGTGGAGGGTAGCGTGCCGGAGAGCGCGATTGGTGGAGTTGCGGAATGTTTTGTTAGTATCGCACACAAACTTGAAGGAAAAATTGGTCAAAAATGAAACTCTCAAAATCAGCGAAAAACCGGCAGCACTGCATCTGTCGCCGTACAGATATGTGGTGCGTTAGGCGTGCCAGTTTGCTCGACAGTTCAGTTTGGTGATAGGCCATGTTCGTAAGATTACTCGCTAGTTTGAGTTCATGAAGAACTCCAAGAACTATGTTTTGTCGATTCCATGGGTAATTCATGAAATTGTGGTTGGGGAATGCAGGGGAACAAAGATCAAAACCTAAATCACAAGATGCATGGATAATAACCACTAAAAACTCACCAATTTGAGAGATCGAAACACAAGCAATTTCGAGCAAATTTTTAGTATTTTCGATTTTACGGTGGAAATCAATGAACGGAGTCAAAATCCATGGAAACCAAAGGCTGTAGATACCATTATGTTGTGGGTTAACCACTAGGGGTGGCCCGATCTTCACAGATTTGGGCTGGGAAGTGGGTGGAAGGTGATTAGCATGATGAACTCAGCGCAGAAGGCAAGGTAAAGATGTAAACATACACGATTTCTTTAACACCCCACTTTCAGTAACCCTGAGTTATTGTCCATAGTGCAAAAATTAGGGGGAATACAAACTTTTTCTTGCTTAGTGATGATGTAGTTGTTTACTTGTTTGTGCTTATGCATTTGATTGTGTTTGATTAAGATCACTACCTCATCGTTTGAACAATTACAAAAGCTTTTTAAAAAATCTTTCTTGACTTATTTTACATATTCTCAAATGTTCTGTCATTTCGAAAAC
The DNA here is from genome assembly GCA_916181665.1 of Avena sativa. Taxonomy (NCBI): domain Eukaryota; kingdom Viridiplantae; phylum Streptophyta; class Magnoliopsida; order Poales; family Poaceae; genus Avena; species Avena sativa. Next base: position 287,787,286 of record OV702290.1, read on the forward strand.
ATGAGTCAAGCTGCTTTTGCAACCCCCAACTATTTTAGTCCCTTCTCTTCACATAAATATGGAGATATATATGGTATCATGTCCTTATGTTTTCAACACAGAACTTCCAAATGATCTTACCTCTAGGTTTTCCAAAACCTTATATAAAACTTTTGGATCTACTCCCGGTAGAAGTACCAAGGACCTTACCTTCTTCAAAACTCCAAGCTTTCAAAATAATCCTCTATGCCTCAATCTAGGCTTGATGGTGTTTATAGTAGTAGTGTTGAGATGCTTGTTAAGATGAATTTCTTTGATCTGTTGTTCGCCCTGCTTAGGAATTAGAGTGAGAAACCCTAGGAGCTAATCCTCTAGTATCAAGCTAATTTAATAATACAAACCCTAAGCAAGTTTCCCAAGCTTGGTCTGATCTCTAGTCACTAGAGTGACCATCTAACTAGATCAATTTAGAGTTAATCCTTTCTAGTAGCCTCCAAGTCAATGAAGACCAAGTATAAGCATGGATCCCTTCTACTCAATCTAAACTTCAACCTCATCCACTTGATGATAAGTTTGGAATGCTACTTCCCATCAAATCCACTAGATATTCAACTCTAGTGAAAAACCCTAAAACTACCAAAATTTAACAAAGTATGAAACTAATATCAACATCCCATATTTGAGTCTCTCCCTTTTCAAACCTTGTGCATTTTTGGAAATATACTTGAACCATCTTGTAGACAATCCTAAGAAATTCCAAATCACACCCATTCCCTTGGCTATATCACCCTTTGACCCACTTGTTCTTTATGGTTTGGCAGGCATGAAAATAATCTGTATGTGCCAATCTTACCAACATGCCTACTTTGGCAGAAGCTCACATCTCCATGTCATCTTCTTTTGACCAACTCTTAGCATGATTATTCTCTACTCGTGATTGTCTATCCATCCATACCTTCCTTGATTCAAATGTAGACTTGTGGCTCTCAAACCCCCTTTGTTTTGGAGGCTAAATAATATTTGTTTTGACACCCTTATTTTTAACAAAGTTTGGCATCAACCCTAGGCAAACTCAACAATGATCTAGGTCAACCTTCTAAACAATGCTGATATACATCACTTGGTATATCTATTCATCTATCCCATGACCCAAGGGGAGCTCTGAGCTACTTAATCCAATAAGGTTTTGGTGGTATAAAAATAACTTGGCCCAAGATCCCTTTTCCTACCCTATTTCTTGTTTTGTTCAAAATCATGTGTTGATCTTCAAACCCAAGGTGTGTAAATGATAGATACCCCATGTGGCCATCTTCTACCTTGGAGAGAAAATATTAATAAATCATTTTCCATAATTTGTGGCCTAAAACAAGTATTTCTCCTCTTTTACCAAAATTTTAGAACTCCTTCTATTGAAGAATGTTTGTTTTTCTCCAAAACACTATTCCAACTTTAGGCACATCTGAGGCATGTATATTGTTCCCTATAGTATTCCCTATCTTCCCTATGCTTAGAAATTAGAGTGAGCTACCCTAGTAGCTCATACTCTAGTATCAAGATAATTTAATAATCTACGCAAGTTTCCAAAACTTGATTTGATCTCAATTCACTAGAGTGACCATCTAACCAGATCAATTTAGATTTAATTGTTTCTCGTCTCCAAGTCAATGACGACCAACTATACGATTGGATGCCTTCTACAAAATCCAAACTTCGACCTCGTCCACTTAATGATGAGCTTGGAACCCTACCTCCCATAAAAACCACTAGATCTTGAACTCTAATCAAAAACCCTAAAATTTCCAAAATTTGACTATGTCTAAAACTGAAATCAACATCCCATCTTTGAGTCTCTCTGTTTTTCAATTTTTTTTGCACTTTTGGAAATACACTTGAACCATGTTTAGACAATCCTAAGAATATCCAAATTCCACCCTTGCCCTTGACTATATCACCCTTTGATCCACTTGTTCTAGTTTGGCAGACATGAAAATAATCTATCTCTGCCAATCTTACCAGCATGCCTACTTTGGCAAAAGCTCACATATCCATGTCATCATATTTTGACCAACAATTTGAATGATTGAGCTATACTCATGATTTTCTATACATCCATACCTTCCTTGTTTCAAATGGAGTCTTGTGCCTCTCAAAACCCCCTTGTTTTGGAGGCTAAATAATATTCTGTTTTGACACCCTTATTTTTAACCAAGTTTGGCATCAACCCTAGGAAAAATAAACCATGATCTAGGTAAACCTTCTGAACTAAGCTGATCTACATCACTTGGTCTATCTATTGATCTAGCCCATGACCCAACACGAGCTCTGAGCTCCTTAATCCAACAAGGTTTTGGTGGTATAAAAATAACTTTGCCCAAGATCCCTTTTCTTACCCTATTTATTCTTTTCTTCAAAACCAAGTGTTGATATTCAAACCTAAGGTTTTTAAATGATAGATACCCCATGTGGACATCTTCTAGATTGGAGAGAAAATTTTAATAAATCCTTTTCCATAATTATTGTGGCCTAAAACAATTATTTCTCCTCTTTTGCCAAAATTTCAAAACTCCTTCTATTGAAGAAAGTTTGTTTTTCTCCAAAACACGTTTCCAAATTTAGGCACATCTGAGGCCTGTATATTGTTCCTTATATTCCCACTTCAAAAATAAATAGTTTTGAAAAGTTTTATTATTTCTTCTTGACTATCTTCTTAAATGGCAGAAATGAGAAAATAAATGGTTTAAATACTTTTATTCTTAAATAAATCTTGGGAAAATTCTCCAATGTGTGAAATTATGTTTGGGATCATCTCATGCCAAAAACCCTCCTTGTCGATTTCAAAAAATTTAAATGATTTCAATAAAATAGATTCCACACTTTTTGAATAATGGATATAAAAGGAATTTAAAATCATATGTTAAATCCCAAATAAATCTAGGACATGTATCTTGACCATACCTATCTACCAACACCACTAGGTCATCTTGTCATGTTCGAACTTTTGGAGCTATGGCATAGTCCTCATTCTAGTCAAAACTTTACATAATTAAAAAACCACTAACAAATCTCCTCCTATATTCATCAAATCTTGCCAAACACTCCTCACTGGAACCATAACCCCCTCTGGTCGCCAAGAACTATAGCAAAACTATAAACAACCCCTCCCTCTTGTCCCATGTGCTTGGATATGGGGGAGACAAAATATCCTTCAACATCTTGCCCATTAATTTATCTTACATGACCACCACCACCCTCTTTCCCCCTCTACTAGACCAGAGCCCATACACACCCCCTCTCACCCCCCATAGTACCTAATGGGGAAGCCATGGACCAAACCTAGCTCAAAGTGAGCTCGGTTCACCATGGTCTCACCCCCCCGAGTTTAAAAGGTGCCAAGCTAGTACAACACCTACCTCATACCTCATTCTCCTCCTTGGCCACCAGAGCACCACCCAAAATCTTCCCACACCTCCTCTTTATCCCCATCACCATGGAAGGGAGAGATATTCTTCTCGGTATTAAATAGAGTAAGCTAGCCTGAGCTTTGTTCTGACCTGCCCCTTCCCTCATCCTAGCACCCTTGAGTTCCTCCTTCCTCTTCTCTTCATGCCATGCCTCTATATTGTTGCAAGGATGCCGAAGGCCGCTGCCCCAAGTCCTCGACCCAGTAGAACTCCTATAGCAAACCCGAAATTACTAATCCCTAACTCTTCTGCAGCACCACTCAGGAGAAGCCTACTAACCGCCTCGACGACATGCATGCACCCTAGAGCCTGCCTCGGAGAGCACCCGACCGAGCTTCCACCATGGAACACGAGTGACCTTAGATCGGAACCAAAATCATTAATGCCTCCCATCGGCTAGGTCGCTGTCGTGCACCGCATCTCCTCCATGTTATCTCCATCAACAGCGAGCCCCTGGTGAGCATGTCTGCACCTTCCCAGGCAAGCTAGGATTTGCGTGCCACCAGTGATGTCTATCCGGAGATGATGAAGCTCGGTTGTCGATCCTTACTTGATCAAACGGCTGGGGTATCTACTTACCGCTTCGGTGGTGTACCATCACTAACGAGTGGGCACCGCCACGGTCCATTTGAAATTTTTCCTCCCGCTCGCTGCCCCCGCATAGGTGGGCTAAAATCCCACTGTGCGGCCCACCCCCTTCTATGTCTGGCCAAAAACCGGCCCAGTTTTCCCTTTTTCTTTTATCTAATTTCTAAGATTTGCTTAATCATTGTATAGTTTAAATCCTAAATAAAATGGAGAAGACATAGAAATTATCAGATCCAAATTCTACCTTGTTCCCTAGTGTTTTGTCTAACACTTAGAGAAAACCCCAATCCCAAAATTATTGTCATTATTTTCTAGAAATAAATCTACTAAAAAGTGTCTTTTTAATCAATAAATAGCTCAGGGATTTTTATATCTCCAAATGGTATGAATCAAACTGCATCTGGTAGCTAACTGAAGTACCTATCCTCGGGCTTTAGTCACATCCTAAGTGAAGCTTTGGATCTACTATAGCAAAAATGACAGAAACAATTCAATTTTGCCTTTACGAAATTCCTTGGGTCAAACTATAACCTGTCTTGACCTGATTCCAACTCTCATACCTCATGCACACCAAGGCCTGCAAAATCCAAAGAGTGCCTAATTTATTAAGCCTCTCATAAATTTTAGTGAATTAAACTCTTCTATATAGGGTTATTTCACTAGATAAATTCTAACATGAGTTTTACAACTCCAAAATTGATGAATCCAGATCCTACTAGAATGTATTGGTAGTGCCTATCTACTACCCTTGGTCTCATATTTTTTGGACCTATAAAATAATATTTGTGAAAAATATAAATTTCTTTCAAAAGTGACTTTGGGAATTTCCCAAGGGCATTCTGGTAATTATTTTGGAGTGAATCCAACTCTAAAATATCATAAACTCAAAGATCTACAAAAACCTCTAGGACAAATTTATTTTAGATATAGATAATTTCCAGTAATTTATTCACCAAAACAACGGTTTATCCCACTAGAAAATGCATAACTAAATAAACAAAATTAATAAAATAATGAAACAACTTTTAGTGGCTATGTTATTTCAATACCTATCTTATGATATCATTTTATACATCAGTATCATATATATCCTGGCCTTCTTATTAAACCCCTTATTCAAGTGGTATTTGGTATTAACTCCAAAACAAAAATTCCCAAAGGCAAATAAAATACTTCTAATTTCTTTGAACTAAAAATATCATTACCTACTAAATAGTTGTGACTCTTGTATTGTTTGTAATGTATTGTATTGATGATTTTTTGCCTAGTGTTGATTGTGGCCTTGTTTGTTTGCATGTGTAATCCTTGACGATGATAGTTGCGATTATAACAAAGTCAGGAAGGAGACGATGGTTATTATTATGGTTTTATAAGTATTCCATGGACACATTTCTAGTCACAGGAAAGCCACATACTTGTTCATAAGCCTTCTCCTACTATTTTAATTATGCATGTTTTATCTATTTGTTTATGCAAACTGCATTTTTTTACTATATGATGATCTATATCTGGTAGTGGCTTGGCTCCTCCAAACCATTACACATTTTTACTACGAAGTACAACCCCGTGATGGAACCTACTTGTCCCTAGTATTGTAGTGGTTTATAACACCATACCCTTTGTATACCCTATTTTAGCCAAAGAAAAACTATAGGTTGGGAAGACCCCAGAAAAGTGTTCAAAAATGTTTTATTGTAAAACCATGGTAGGGTTTGCCCTGCCAAGAGGAGTTTGAGAAATAAAAATGTCTTGGTTTTGCAAGTGAGGCTGAAGTGGAGAAGGAGGTATTTTTTTATGAAAACACATCCGGTTCTTTGCAGCTTAGCTATAAAAACTAAACTGTGCAACCACATTACCCTAGAATGGGAGAGTGCTTGACTTGAAGTTTGTTTACTCTGGTATGGGTTGCCTCGCAACTACTTATGAGGGATCATCTCCCTCAAATGCTAGTTTTACAGAAAGGGTCATCTGCTGGAGCAGTGACCCGAGGGAGATGTGAATTGTCCTTTTTAGGCAGTCGGACGATACTATGGGCCTCTCATTGAAAGTGTATATCCTAGATGCAGGAATGCACTCTGATTGGATTTCTAAGGTACCTGTCGTCCCTGTTTTGAGAGGAACATCCCATAGGGAAGGTCCTATACTAGAGTGGCATCTAGAGAGTCTTGATTGGTTACTCGATCCACGATCCATGAGGGACCAGGGCAGGGTATCCGGATGGTGTGGGTAAAGTGTACAACCTCTGCGGAGTGTAAATATATTCGAATGGTTAAGTACTCAGTCATGAACGGTTGGGTAAACTACTATAGTGTAGTGATAGTTTTGGTTTATAAAAAGGATTTTTGAGAAAGAAAGAGTTTTCGAAAATAGGGTGGTCTAGAGTGACCACCGAGGAAGTGAGGTGATCTTAGAGGATCACGAAATAAGGAAATATCGGTCGAATGAGGACTGGGAGATGAAATTGGGTGACCCAATCCTAGTGGTTTTCAACTCCAAAAGTTTTCAAATGTTTTAAAAAGGTTTTTAAGAAAGATATAGAGATTATATATCTACAAGAGAAACTATTTGAGAAAAGAACCTCTTGCATATACCTACTACCACAACCATATTGCATATCGTCTGATTGTTATCCTCATAAGGTGGTTTGCGAGTACATTCTATGTACTCACCAGTATTTCCCTTGGCTATTTACTTGGTCAGACTTGGAGAAGGAAGGCGAGGAAGAAGGTGACATTGACAACTATGCGATCTAGGATGTTCTCCCACTCAGCTGCTTGAAGGGTTAAGGCATGGCTCGCGCACGATGTTTTACTAAAGTTCCGCTGATGATGATCTATGTAGCCATAATGGAATTAAGGTATGCCTTGTATCTTCTTAAGTGTTGGATGTTTACTTTGATACTTATCGATTATGTGCCACGACAGACTGATCATGGGATCATGGCAATATGCATAACATGGATTCTCGGATGACTAATCTGGGGGCCTCACAATTTTAGATTTCCTCATTGTCCCAAATCACCATCCTAATAGAATCCTCGTGGAAGAGACTGCTAGGTAGAGATTCGCGATGGAAAGATCTATTCAGAGCCACTACAATCTACTTGTGAAGAGATTGCAATCGATAGAGACCCAAAGGGAGATATCAACAGAATAAAGATGATGAGATAGAAAGAGCACACAAACGACAAGGGCCTTGTACAAAAATGGTCTAGATCTAGATCCCAGAGAGGTTCCCCCTATGGGAAAGTATAGTCTAAGCTTACTCAACTCAATATTCATTCATCATAGTCTTATATCTAAGCCAAAGGGGGCTATTTATTGTACTATGGGAAAAGGTGTGGGTAGGGGAATATTCTAGGGCATCAAACCCATTTCTGTGCACATACATGCCATTTTAGTGGTAATTCTGGTAGTGAAGTGCCTAGCACCAGTTTGGCTCTCAATCTGGCATGGTGTCAAGTTAGTCTGGGAGATGCCAACTTGGTAGCCCGAGGGTCATTTCACTGGGAAGCGGGTTTGGTTTGGCGTGGTGCTGGTATGTCTTGTGCATTTTGGTGCTAGGTCTGGTCTGCCAAGTTGGCCGCATGTTTGATCCTATATCCAACTTCTTTTGTCTCGTCTTCCATGCTTCTTGCTTTTGCATCTTGATTCCTTTTGTGTCCTTGGTGTTTCCTCTCAGCATCATGATCATGGGTAGAGTTCTCATCACAAGATAGGAATTTTTCTCAAGTAGGACCCCATTCGAGTGAGGACTAAAGGAGGACAAGATATGGAAATAATTCACCTTAGGTGAAATGGTTGTAGTAGAATGACATGGTTCAGTGGTAATAGCTATATGATGGGCTACATCAAGATGATACTCTACATGGTGTACCATCATATTCTAGTTGGACATCCATCTCATGGATTCTTACGATCCTGCACACACATATATCTTAACCTATATGGTGTCATGTTGTACTATAATACAAGTCATTAGATGCCACGATCCGGACACATGTCTATTGTTTTGAGAATTTTAATCCGAGTTACCATGCTACCTATAGAGCCGGTGAAATATATAGGACAGAAGGATAGCTAAATCTAGATGGTGTCTGTGTTAGGTTAGAACTAGGCTATTATAGACATGATTACAAGTCCTTTTGTTGTGTGGAACGTGTAAGGGAGTCCCTTATTTCTATGAAATTAACATCCAAATCATATACATTTGAGAGATGATGGTAGATTGAGTAATAGAAAACAACCAACGAATCTATCAAACTATCGCACCTTTGTGTGTTATACATTTACCTCTACCCTTGTACCTATGCTTCTTGTTCCTCTGTAGGTTCCGCCATGCAGGCGGCATGTGAAGAGAAGCCCATAGTCGTTGGTATCCCACTCGAGGTCCCTCCTGGGATACTAGAGCTTTGGGTTCTAAAGAGCGGCCGCTAGATATCTTGGGTATCACGCTTCCGTACAGATCTCCTTCCACATGAGTTGAGGCGCATCACCCTTAGTGTCAAGGAACCCATATCTTAGGTTTGGTTTATCAAACACCTTGGCGATACCCAATTCTCCCACCGTTGTCTATAGATCTACTCCCTTGGTGTTGCGGGTGCACAAAGACTTGCCAGTGTAACATGTTGGAACCATTTTTGGTGTAACAAATAGCCATTGTTTTATTTTGTGCGAGAAACTCTATTATTTTGTTTTTGGACTTTTATAGGATATTCACTCAAAGTGACTTAGCAATTTGAATTTTAGTGTGGAGGCAACTTGAGTACAAGTTCGAGCAAGCGATAAAAAGTATTGCATTCTCATCATTACTTCTCTTTCAAGTTTGAATTTGATTATATTATTATTTATGCGGCTGCACTTGAGTATTATTCCCCACTTAGCTTGTTATCCTATAAATTGTATTCCCATTCTAGTGTCACTATTTCAGCTTTGAATTTTGATCATCATTGTTTGATTTGAAAAGAATAAACTGGGGAGGCAACTCCCTTGATTTTAAGGACTTGAGAAAGCATCTTTACGATGTCTTTTCTGTCTTGTATTTGTCATAAGGATTTTAATCTTAGACATACTCAACCCCACATATCTTAATAGAATTGATATGCTAGCACTTTTGAAAAAGAGCTTTTTGATACAACGGATGCTTTATGGTTTCTTTACGCGTGTCTCACACAAAATTTCATACTCCATGGAGAGTCGACAAATCCACTGGCCAATAAACAATCTACCAAAGTTAATTCTCGGATTATTTATATGAGTTGATTAAACATTTGTAGCTTTAATGCTATGATGGGTAAGAGTATCGGATTTCTCATGGCTTTATGTCACAAGCAAATATTGGAGTCCTAAAATGCCTCAGTTGTCCTTATAATATATAATGGGCCTCAATTGCCCGTTACAAAAGAGCTGGAGTTCTTGTAAATCAACAAAAAAGGCTAAAGTGTTGGAGAGCCACGCATTTCGATGTGGGAATTAATGAATCGCTCTAATATTTTATCTCTTTTGATACTACATGAACACCCTTAATTTATATAAAGCATTCTATGCTTAAATTGTTTTACTCTCATTAAAAGAGAGGAGCTAATATTTTGCTTCGCCAACCTAGCTAAATCCTTGACACTTGTTTTGAGATTAAGATTTATTTCCTAACAAGTTATGTGTGTCTAGGAAGCGACCTTACGTGCAACCATTCAAATACTTTTATGATTATGTTCAACGTTGTAGGAATGTTCAAGGTGAAAATATGACAACACCTCGAACTTCTGAGTTATTTTATTCAAGTCTTGACTTTATGCGATCATTCTTTATCACTTTGTCACTCGAAAGGTGAGTAACAACTGAGCTTGGGGGAGTTGATAGCTCCTATTTAGATCACTTTTTACCAAGTATTTTCTATCAGTTTCTATTTGTTTTTTATAGTTTTCACTATCAACTAACACTAATATTGTAAAAAAAAGAAACCTTATTATATATATGACTTTCAGGTGCTATACACTTTTGGAAGGTTTTGAAGCTATTTATGAGGCAAATGAGAAAATCAAACAAGTCATTAATTGGGAAGATTTGCATTGGATGTGTTAGAATCTTTAACGAGCATCAGTACGGGCAAGGCCCATCCTGATGGCATGCTCATGCCGAATACAGCCTTCGTCGCCTTGTCAAATAGAACAACTTTCATGAAGGAACTAGAGAAAAAGTTAGAACACAACACTCGTCATTCTTTCCATAATAGAGAAAGAAGAGATCTAGATAAGAAGAAGAACCACATTTATTTGCTTTGAGATCTTCAACCCCTAGATCATTCATTTCACCATCATTATCTGCATAAGAGAGGGAGAGAGATATTCACACTTGTAAGAATAGGGTTTGATACTCTATTCATACTTTGATTTGTCTCTAATTTGATCTTCCTTCTTATTGTGGCTGGCTATGGTAATATCGACATGAGCTCAATTTAATTTATGATGATATCATTGTCCTATTCTCCTATCATGTGTGATTAAACCACCAAAGGTGTGGGAGAAATAGGGGATTCGTGAGTTGTGACGTGCATTTATTATTTCCCTCCATTTGTGATTGTTGTTATTATTATGATGTCTGAGATTCATTGTCTTTGTTATGTTTAATGCTTGTTATCTAATTTAAGGAACCTGATTACATGATCTAGAGAACCACATATACAAGATCTTGTTTGCTAGAGAATCATCGACCTCTGAGTGACATGATTGATATCAAAGAGGATCTAGTATAATTTGATAAGCATGAGGAACCACGAAACTTGAGGCATTGATTCATTCTAACAACCATAAATGTTGCACTAACCATGGTTGGTGGTACCAGGAAAAATAATCATGGGAGTTAGATCAATCCATTCGGAGGAGTCTAGGCTAGTAGAGAGTTGCCGGCCTACTACTTACATGAAGAATTACAATAACTTATTCCAGTAAACCATTTGGCATGTTCACTATCACCATGAACTAAATTACTTTGCGCCTAACCTTTCATCCGTAGGAACCTTAATCAGCCTTCGTACCCTTTAGTTTTATGTTATTTACTTTTAATTTATATTCGAACACCATTTCACACCAAACCATACTCATCACCTTTTCACCTTTAGTAATTGTTCTCAATTCACGCAAGACTAGTGACATGTTGGGTGTGATAGAAACTCCATACATAAACGCTTGCCTAGGCTCCTTGTTGCAATCAGTATAAAAAAAGTAATACTTCCATGAAAACGTTCTGAGACGAACCTATGCTCTTGCAGGCATCAATTTTGATCCCACTCCAAGCAGCCAAGGGAGTGGGGGTACATATATTTTTCAACCCTTTTAAAGATCTCCTTGGATTAGTTAATCAAGGAGCTCGCCTTCCCTCAATCTCCTAGGGCTACTGCATGGCTTCTACCCTCTAGAATGTATGGTGACATCATGCTCTAGAGAGATAGAGGGTCATCCCTCGAAATTACCTTCGTTCGACTATTGTTCCACTATCTTCTTTTTTGAGGTGAAACAGTAGGGGAAATCCCCACTAGAATTTTTTCATTATATGGGTATGAGTATGTTACAATGAGAGGATTACAGATGAGTCTATTGATTTAAGACAGATCAAAAAAGAGAAAAAGTGCCACCTCTAAAGAGGGCAAAGATCTACTCTATCTCTGATCTAAGTGTTGATTCAGCCAGATTTTGAATTTCTCTTGGTTTTTTCTTTTTATTCTGAACTGTATCCATCTCATCTCTTGATAGAAGATTGCTTTCCATCTTTCGAGTGTGGGTCTTTTGTCATTAAAATTTTTCTCATTTCTGCAGATCCAGATACCCCAGGTAGTCATGACAATGATTTCCATTGCAAAAGGCAGCTGTAATTTTTCTTTGATGTATGAAAAAGCCTCCAATCCTGATAAATTTGCTATTATGTTTCTGCAAATATGATCCCTGATAAATTTGGTATTCTGTTCCTGATATGATCCCTGAAAAAGCCTCCAATCCTGATAAATTTGCTATTCTGTTCCTGATAATTTTTCGTTGATGTCTGAAAAAGCCTCCAATCCTGATAAATTTGCTATTCTGTTTCTGCAAAAGGCAGCTGTAATTTTTCTTTGATGTCTGAAAAAACATTCCCAGAATAAATGATTAATTGAATCTTCTAAGTAGAAGTTGGAAATTGCATAATTGTAGTCAGGCAGAATAAACTGTTTCCTTTTCAGAACATTCCTTGTATTCAGTCTGTCCAGAAGCAAAAGCCAGAAGAAGAATTTGTGTTTATTCTGGCAAGAGGATGTCCAAAGCCAAGAGAAATGAGGTGGTGTAGGGGAGTAACCAATCATGGATGAGTAGGCCTTTCTCACTTCAAATTTAACTGACCCCCAAAATGTAACTCCAATTATCATGGAGATTCTCCTGAATGGTTGGAATGATTTCCTGGCATCTTTCTTCCATGATTAAAAACTCAGAGTAGGCTTGTTGAGAGACAGGTAGATGAAAATTATCCTCCAAGAAATCAGCCTATAAAAATTCATGAACACTGATATTTGAAGACTTTGCATAAGACAGCAGATGTGGGAATTTATTCTTAAAGCACTCATCTTGCCAAAGATCAGACCAGAAATAGGTTGATTTACCATAATTCAGATTGCACTTCGCCATGCCTTTAAAATTATCAATTAATTTGATATGAGATTTCCACCAGAATGATCCTTCCATGCTTCTTCCAGGTAATTTTCCATTCTTATAGTAGGTTTCCCAAATGAGATGAACCCAAGGGATATCATGGTGATTGTAGAATTTGTCCAAGTTTTTTAAAAGGAGGGCAATATTTTGGATCTGGAGATTCAGGACTCCAAGTCCCCCTTGATTTTTAGGACGACAAATTTTATCCCATGCAACCAGTGCTTGTCCTTTGGCTTGAACATCTTCAGTCTTTTTTCTCCAAAGACAGTGTCTCATATATTTTATGATTTGATCTTTGATGGTAATTGGCACCTCTAGACAACTCATGAAAAATAGAGGAAGTGAGGAGAGTACAGATTTTACCAGTTGTAGTTTTCATCCATAATTCAAGAAATCTGCTATACCACACAATATTCTTTCAATTCTTTGAACAATAGGTAGAAAATGTTCCATGGATGGCTTTGATAAGCTTAGTGGTAATCCCAGATAAGTGAAAGGGATGCTGCCAGTTTGACAATTGATTGTCTGAGCAAAGTGAATCAACCTATCATTGCATAAATTATTGGCATCATGCTTGACTTCAAATAGTTGACTTTGAGTCCAGTGGAGAGTGGAAAAGTTTGAAGAAGGGCTTTTAAGCAAAATAATTGAGAAGCATCTGCCATAAGTACCACCAGAGTATCATCAGCATATTGAATCACAGGAAAGTCACTATTAGGAGGTCTCTATTGGGGGGTCAGAAGTTGCATGTGCATGGCTTTATTCAGGATAGATTGAAGGAGGTCTGCAGCAAGAACAAAAAGAAGTGGTGAAAGGGGGTCTCCTTGTCTCACACATCTCCTGTAGTAAATTTTTTTCCCAGGCACTCCATTTAGTAGAATTTTAGAGGAGCCAGACTCAAAAATCATCTCAATCCATTTGATCCATTTCCTGCCAAATCCTCAAGCCTTAAGGATATTTATGATGGATGAGTGATCAACTGTATCAAAAGCCTTTTCAAAGTCTAATTTTAGAATTAGAATTTCCTCCTTTGATTTGTGGCATTGGAATAGATATTCAAAAGCCCATCCAAGGCAATCCTAAATAGATCTATTATTGAGGAAGCCATATTGATTTTTATGCACCAAATCCACAATAGCAGTTTGAAGTCTGTTTGCAAGTAGTTTGGTAATGATTTTGAACACACAGTTTAATAAGGATATTGGTCTGAAATCAGCAGAGGTAGAAGGGTTTGATACTTTTGGAATGAGAGTAATGTAGTAGGAGTTGATACTTTCAAGAGAGACCTTCTCATTGTAGAAGTCATGAATCAACAATTTGATATCATTACCAATGATTGTCCAGCAGCTTTTGATAAATTCATTGTTAAAACCATCAGGTCCAGGAGACTTGTCATTTGGCAAATCAGATATAACCTCCTCAATTTCTTTGTCAAGAAAAGGTCTTTCAAGTGAGTCCTTCATCTCATCAGTCATACCATTTCCATAGAAATCTTCAAGATTGAAATGCATCTCAGTTTTGTTTGATGAACCCATTCTAGCTTAGAAGTCATTCCATAGCATGTCAGCCTTGTCAGAGTGAGTAAAGAATTCTTGCCCACTATCATTCCTAATCATTGATATATAATTGTGTCTATAGCTGATGGTGGCTTTGGAGTGGAAAAACTTTGTGTTTTCATCACCTAATTTCACCCATTTAATTTTTCCTCTTTGTTTCCAATAGGTGTTTTGATTCTGGAGCAGAGAGATAATGTGGGATTTCAGAAGGTCCCTAAGGTGCCATTCGTTGATGGTTAGGGTTCTAGACTCTTCAAGCAAATCCAGAAGGTCAATTGTGTCATTCACCTTTTTTATTTGGTCTTTTAAACATGGTAACTGCTTGGCCCAAATCTTGATCCCTCTCCTCACATTTTTCAATTTGGCACACATCCTTTTTGCCAAGTCTTGGTGATTCACTGGTATATTCCAGGCATTTTGCACAATCTGTTTAAAATCAGAATGATGAAGCCAGTAATTTTCAAATCTAAATATTTGTGCCTTGGGAATGTTTGTTCCAATTGAGATGACACAAGGTAGGTGATCAGAAGTAGGCTTGGATAGGGGGGTAACAAAAGTATATGGATATTTGGGGGTCCAGGAACTAGAAGTAAAAAACCAATCTAGTCTTTCCAGAAGGGGGTCTTTCTACATGTTACTCCAAGTAAATTTCCTTCCTTTCAGTGGTAATTCAATAAGCCCCAGGTTGCTGATAGCCTCATTAAAGAGCATAGTGTCATTAACACCACCCCCAATTTTATTTCTATCAGTAAGTCTTCTGATAAGATTAAAATCTCCTAGGACAAGCCAATCCATATTATCAGGCATCATGATGTTGGAAAACCAGTCCAAAAAGTCATTCTTTCTATTAGCTTGACTTGGGCCATAGATGTTTGTAAGAGTCTAGGAGTCATTAGATAGATTGGAGGATAAAGTGACAGAAGTGGAGAATTCATTTTGGAATGCTCTAGTTCCATTAAACAATTAACTGTTCCATATGATGATGATCCCTCCAGAAGCACCAATTGAAGGGAGAAAATCAAAGCTGTCAAACTTGTTTGGACAGAATTTCTTTAAGTAATTCATATAAAAAATTTCTCTCTTGGTTTCTTGGAGACAAATGATATCACATTCAGATTCAATGATTTTGCTTTTTAATGCCAACCACTTCTTCTCATAGTTAATTCCTCTGAGATTCCAGTTCAGAATCTTCCAATTTCTGTTGTTATTCATTGATAACCAGGTTGAAATAATCTTGGGGTGACACAAGATATGTAGTCACACAAACAAACTTGAATTTATCATAAGTTACTGAAGTCATAATCATACATAGCAGCATAAAGATTCTAAGCAACTCATAACAGAATCCAAGGGTAATTGATCTAGACACAAAAGGACAATATTGTGTAGACATTAAAAACATTATTTAGGAGCTTTCTTCTTAGACTGATGTCCACAGGGTTCAGCAGCTCCTCCTTTCTTCTTTCCTGATAGGTTTGTGTCAGAACCATTCTTCTTTGGTCCAGGTTTTCCAGGAGGCTTGATGGTCAGATCATTGATCCTGCTCTTCTTCATCAGCCTTTTCTCAAGTTCACCCTCCTTAACCTTGCAAAACGAATCAGCAAGATTTTTAACAACTTTATTGCTGAGACAAGGTGGAGCAGCATTGCAAGAGCGACAATTAATATCAAAGCAATTCACATGACTTTTAAATCCCCCATTAAGCTCCACAATTCTAGGACTTCTTCTCACCTAAGTGTCTACTAGAGGTTCTTTTCCCCTTGTTTTTTTGATGGAGCATTGGGCACCATCAAGTTTGATGGAGAATCATTCATGCACTAAGGAGGCATCTGTCCAACACATTCATCAGGGATAAGTGTGCATCATTGTCTCCGCAAGCTCATAATCCACATGGATCCACTAGATGTCTTGGATGTGTGTGTGTATAAGTGTGCATCATTGTGGTTTTGGAAAAGAACATATGCAATGATGCCACTCTAGCATATGGTGTCCAACCGTGTTCAAGAACCCTAGAAGCACGCTGGGATTCCACTATCTTCATTTTGTCTCCGCAAGCTCATAAGCGGGATTTTCCTGTTACACCCTTTTCCTCCTCTCTATCATGGCGGAAATAAGTGCTGCCTAGTTACCCGGCGGAAATCCTGGTTCAAGGTCGTTTTACCGTGTCGGTTAGAGTGACGCTAAGATGGTGGCTCTACCTACTATTGTGCATAATTCTTGAATATCACAAGGCCGCGCATTGGAGAGCCTAGTCAGCAAGGACTTGTCTTGGGTCCCAAAGAGGAACTTTGCCATGATGAAGGCGTTCGGGTACCTTGTCAGCCATCCGGCTTTATCTGATATCCAACAGAGGTACTTCCTAGCAGCCTCATGCTCTCCTTGACACATCGAATGCGGGCGACATGATGTTTGCACTTGGCTTGGGTTGCACCACTCTAGCTTGGTCCGCTCCTGAGCTGCCCCTCTCACCTGCATGCTTCCACTTCTGCTTTGATGGGCGATCAGGGTGATGCAGCCCGTCCTACAGACGTCCCTACATCTACACCACCAAGCCCCCCAAGTGGAACAATGTGTAACATCCCAGATTCTATACTAGGATGTTATTAGTGTCATGCATCATCCTTGCATCATCTGCATCCTCCATTTGAAAACATTGCAACTACAAAACCCTAACAACAAAATCTACTAAAACCCTAATAAAGAAATCCATCTATGTGAGAAAGAAGTAATCTTGTTGAACCTTCCAAAAAAAAACCTGGTAAAAATATTAATCCATGGTCCTAAGTTGACCACCTCTTTTTTTATGAAAATTTAGAAACACGTTTCATCAAATTTGGACTTAGTTTGCAAAAGATATTAGGGTTTTACTAAACAGAAAAAGAAAATTGTTAAAGAAAAAAAAAGGGAGACAGGGCCAGCAGCTAACCTAGCTGGGCCGGCCCGCCAGCCAGGCCACCCCGCCCCGAGCGCCCGCGCGGCAGGAAAACCCTCCCGCGCACGCCAGCCCACCTCCTCCCCTTCGCCGCTGACAGCTGGGACCCACGAGGTCGTCTCCTACCTCGAGCGGACTCCCCCTGCAGCACGAGATTGATCCGATTCCGGTAAGATTTTCGCAACGGTTTGTGCCCCCTCGCCCAAGTCTCCATCCCCTTATAAGCCCCGCAACCCTCGGCCTCACCCCGTCCGTTTTTCCCCTTGTGAAAACCCTAGCAAATCGAAGACTCCGCCGCCGCCGTCGGGTAGGACCTCACCAAGACGCTCGGGACTTCCGCTTGCTCCTTCCTCCCTCTAAAGCTTCCCCTCGTCCACCGCTGATTCGCCCTGTGCATTTTTCCCTCTCTCCACTGCTGCAGATCATCGGTAATTCCTCGCCGACGCCTCGCCGGAGCTCGCAGAGGTCGGCGGAGCACCGCAGACGAACGGGGAAGCAAAGGAGGAAGCCGAACACACTAACGAGACCGCGGGGACCAGGCGCTTCCAGTCAACCTCGCCACGGTTCCAGGAACCCACCGGAGCGCCGCCACTGTCGACCACCGACGCCACCGCCGCCCATCGCCACCGTCATCGTCGCTGTAAGTCGCCGCGTCCATCTCCTCCGTCTGATCTAGAATCTGTGGCTCAGATTAGATACAACCGAAGGGGTATCGGAGAATAGCACCCCGCCACGTGGCCACGCGCGTCAGCACGCACGCGCTAGCGCCGCGTCGCTCCAGCTGGCCCAATCAGACGGTGACACCTGGCTAGTTTTAAGTAGAATTTAGATCTGTTTGGCAGATTTGATCTAAACTTTGCGAAAATCGTATAAAATTGAATATTTGTCCAAATCTAGCTTGTAATATACCGTTGGATTCCTAATTTTATGTAGAATCCAAATCTGTAATAATATTGTAGGTTTGCAGTAATGTTTTAGGTGTAGATTTTAATCTTTGGATTAGAGGGTTTAACCTTTAGAAAAATAATTAAAAATTCTTTTCTTTTGTTTCTTGTTGCTATAACCTTGTTTCCACATTACCTAATGATCCAATTCTTTGAGCCTTGCTTAGGGTCATTAGATCTGGTTTGGGGCTAATTAGATGGTTTGATCTACTTATAATCCTAGGATTAGTTTAGTGACACTATAATAGATCTAAACCCTTGGAAAATAAATCCTAGTGACACCCATACACTATCACAACACAAAACTTGCTACCTAGATCAGTTTAACCAACCTTGCATAAACTACCATGTTGCATGCATGCATGTTTTCCTTTGTGTATGCTTTGAACAAGTTGTGATCAGATCTATGTTTGTGATTCGTTAGATTGCTCGGAGTGCGCTAAGGAGTGTTTTTGTGTAGAGTGCTGCTCGGATCAAGGCAAGTTACACCACTTGTCCATAATTTTGTCCCAGTTTTGGGTCTATGCATGTGACCTTCAAAATTCTGTAGTATGCATGTGTAGGATATTCTAGTAGAATTGTTCCTTAGTATTATCTTGCAAGTGCGATGATTTTGTAGTATGCCATGAGTAGCTATATACTTAGGATTTCCCATCCTAATAGGTTACCCCTGTTTTTGATAAGTATTGCTTGCTATGCTATATATACAAAGTACCGTTGGGGGGTTCGAAAGACAAAGAACTTTTCTAAGTATAAAGGCTCTCTAGAGCAAACTTTTCTTCTCAAATCCACTTCAAAATAAAACTAAGTTTTCTTCTGGGCGGAATGGTTGTCGGGTCAACGCGTGTGAATTTTGGTGGAGGACGGCCGCCCAGGAATCAAAGAAGTCTGCCATATTTCAGAATTCAGAAGCTTCCAGTGCAACCACAATACATTATGGGCTCTGTCTTGGCCTAGTACTTAGTGGGAAACCTCACCTGGGTACCAACATTTGGAGGTTTATTGGCACGGTTGGATCCGGAAGGTAGAGGGGCTACTAAGGGAAAGCCTCGCCATGGTCTTGTCTGTAAAAGGACTTGATCGTGGATTATGGGTAAAGTGCACAAACTCTCGAGAGTATTGCAATCTGATCGATCAGCCGTGTTCACGGTAACAGAACAACAATGAGCGTCTAAAGGATGGAGCCTCTGAAGGATCTTCCTCTCTCTTTTATAAAACAAAATTTTGAAACCCCATGGCGTGCGTAATATCGCTAATGGGTGGGAATTTGGGAAACTTGGTGTGTAATATCCAAGTGACGCTTGGTGCGTAATATCCAAGTGTTTGGTTGTTTGGACACCTGGTGCGTAATATCCTCGTCTGCCACTCGACCCTATTTTATTCAAGCAAATGTTTACAAAGTAGGGCAATCCTCTATTCTCTCTCTACTTAAGAAAATTAGCTTTGAGCAAATGAACTCTACAGCCTATACCAGCCTTGCATGTAGAGATAGTCTTTTCTCTCCTTGGTGTAATTTGCCAATACATTCAAGGTATTGACCCAACTTGTTGGCTGCACGTCTTATGTGCAGAATCCGAAGATTGAAAGGTGCGTAGGGATCGCGGGTCTACACTCAACAAGCCTGGGCGTTGATGGACTCATGCTGCTTTTATGTTTCCGCTGTTATTCGAGCTAGCATAATGCTAAGCAACTTTTGTAATAAATTCATACTCTGGATTCTCCGTGTAATAAAGACTTTGTGTTTTACATGATATTTCATCGACTGTGAGTGCTAGCTATTGATCCAGGGACTAGCATGTTAATCACAGGGACTTAGGATCCTTACCGATCCGAGGTCGCTACAGATGGTATCAGAGCACATCGTTGCCTGTAGGACGTGACCCTAGGATTGGAACCACCTCTAACTTTAGTGTCTTACTTGTTTCTACTAAGTTATTTTCCGCACATCTAGTATCTGCTTTCCTCTACTTGTTTAAGTATCTAACCTTCATTCTTCTAACTCAAAGATGACAAGCTTCCTCTATGATACCGTCGCGGACATCGAGCCCCTTCGCTTTGGAGGATGCCTCATGGATCTACTCACACGTTTGGATCTTCCTCTCCCAACAATCCAAGGGAGCACAATGAAGAAACTCCACAAGGACGGCTGTTGGGGAGTCAAGATCCTCCAGCCAGGAAAGGAGGGAGGCAAGAACCCGGAGGAAGACATAGAAATCCACATTGTTAGCGATTCCAAGGAGAAGGCCCTTAGAATTAGCTTGCAGCAACTCATTGGTCGCCTATGTGGACGTCATCATGAAGCTCTCCAAGGACACTGCGGCGGCCTCTTTGGAAGACGAGATGAGGAAGGAATTCCCATGGAGTTAACCTTTGAGGAAAGAACTTCTACCAAGCGCCGAAGAACACAATATCAAGATTTGGAGTGCCACATCCATGACCTTGAGAAGGGTACCTTTCTCGAGATGTTGAAGAATGACGAGCTATGCGCCCTCATCAAGGAGAAGGAAGAAATGATCAAGCAGCAGGAGGAGGCAATGAAGCTCCAAGAGATAAAATTTCAGGACCAAGAGAAGAAGTTCGCTAATCAAGAGAACAGGGTGATAAATAAAAACAAGAGAATTAGGGAACTTAAACAGCAGATCGATGGAGATGAAGTGCAAACTGAAGGCCTTTGCAAGATAATCGATGATGTGCGTGCTTCCAATAGGGACTTGGCAAAGCAACTTGAAGCCACAATGAAGTCAAGTTTAGTGGAAAAACTACAAAGCGAGAAGGAGGGACTTCAGGAGCAGCTGGAAGCCACTACCAAGAAGCTACAAGATGAGATAAAGGACCTCCAAGAGAAGCTTGAAGCCACCACAAAGGAGATGGAGTTGTACAAGACAACTCTAGAGGAAGAAGGCTACTCGTTCGAGGACGAGGAAGAGGAAGGCGTGGAAGATGTGTAATAGTTGGACCACCTTTAATTCTATAGTATAACGTTTTTCGCAAATGTAATAAATACCAAG
This sequence comes from Avena sativa, assembly GCA_916181665.1. NCBI lineage: Eukaryota > Viridiplantae > Streptophyta > Magnoliopsida > Poales > Poaceae > Avena > Avena sativa. Next base: position 287,808,425 of record OV702290.1, read on the forward strand.
ACAAGTCTGGTTTAGTTAAACTGGTTGTTTCCTGTGCTAAGTCTGTGGTGTTATGCCTGGTGTGCCTTGTGTGCCTTGTGTGCTTGGTGTGTTTTTCATAAGGGTAGGAGTTTACTACTTAGTCCTTTTGTCTTTTTCTTAACTACTCTCTTAAACCCCACAGATGCCGCCAAGACGTGCAGACCTCGAAATTCCGCCAGAAATAGCAGAACTTTTGGCCACTCAGAACAAGCTGATCCAACTGCTCACTCAGAACATGCAAAACAACAACAACAACCCGCCGCCACCACCACCTCCGCCACCTCCTCAACAGGATCGCTTGACTCGGTTTTTGAGGCTGAACCCACCTACCTTCACTAGCAGCACTGAACCAATCGTCGCTGATGACTGGCTGCGTACGATCAACAAGAAGCTAGACACCGTGCAAGCTGTCGGAGCCGACAGGGTGCGTTATGCCGCACACCAGCTTGAAGGACCTGCTGCAGAATGGTGGGATAACTACCAAGTCACCCACCCGGACATTGATGCTATCACTTGGGAACAGTTTGAGTTAGCTTTTCGCACTCATCATGTGGCTGCTGGTGTCATGGCTCTAAAGAGGCGCGAGTTTCGCGACCTACACCAGCTGCACCGTTCTGTCACCGAATATGGTGAGCTTTTCAATAAGCTAGCCCGTTATGCACCCGATGATGTTTCCACCAATGCAAAGAGACAGGAGGAGTTCTTAAGAGGGCTCAACGATGAGATATCCATTCAGCTTGTGGCTCAGAAATTTGACAACTTTCAGGAACTCCTGGACAGAGCCATTGTGGTTGAATCAAAGAGGAAGAGCATAGAAAATCGCAAAAGGAAATCTAACCCTCACAAACACTCTGTTCCGTACCAGAAGCAGCGCAACTCCTCACCACCACCTTATAACAATAATGGCCACAACCATAACGGTCATAACCATGGTGGCCACAAACACAATGGGCACAAAAACCGCAATGGCAATGGTGGCAATGGAAAGGATCTCAGTGAGGTGACATGCTTTAAGTGCAACAAGACAGGGCACTATGCAACCTCTTGCCCCGAGAGGAAGAATGGCAATGGTAATGGGAATGGAAATGGACACAACCATGGCAATGGGAATGAGAAGAAGCCAAATCCTTTTGTCAAAGCCACGGTGAACCATGTTTCTATGGAGGATGCTTGTGAGGCGCCAGACTCTGTGATTGGTAAGTTCAAACTCAATTCTATTCCCGCAGTTGTTCTTTTTGATAATGGTGCATCGCATTCATTCATATCAAGGGTATTTGTGGATAGAGGCAAGATACCAACGGAGACTATAAACTTTCCTCTAAGGGTAAGTTCTCCTGGGGGAGAAATAGTGGCAAACTCCGGTTGCCGGGATATAGAACTAAGGATTGGGACACACATTTTTCCCACCAGTCTAGTAGTTCTAGAATCACAAGGATTAGACATAATCTTGGGCATGAATTGGATGACCGAATATGAAGGAGTCATAGATTGTGCCAAGAGGACTGTCACGCTCACAACACCGGAAGGGAAGAGGATTCGTATCAAGTCGAACTTCACACTCAAAGAAGTCATGGTGAACTCTCTTAAGGGGGTTAGTTTGGAAGAGGTACCAATTGTAAAGGAATACCTAGATGTCTTCCCAGAAGAGCTACCCAGAATGCCACCCGACCGTGATATCGAGTTTCTCATTGACTTAATGCCAGGCACGGGGCCAATAGCTAAGAGACCATACAAGATGGATGTGGAAGAGTTAAAGGAACTCAAGAAACAGCTTAGGGAACAATTGGACAAGGGGTTCATTCAACCCAGCGCGTCATCTTGGGGAGCACCCGTCCTATTTGTGGAAAAGAAGGATAAGACCAAGAGGCTAGTTGTGGACTACCGCTCGTTGAACGAAGTGACGATTAAGAATAAGTATCCTCTGCCCAACATCAACGACCTATTTGACCAGCTAAAAGGAGCCAGTGTGTTCTCGAAGATCGATCTACGATTGGGCTATTTTCAGCTAAAGATTCGAGAACAGGATGTGCCCAAAACAGCATTCACCACAAGATATGGATTGTATGAGTACACCGTGATGTCTTTTGGTCTAACCAATGCCCCAGCATACTTCATGACCATGATGAACAAGGTGTTCATGGAATACTTGGACAAATTTATCGTAGTATTCATAGATGATATACTCATATACTCAAAGGATGAGAAGGAACATGAGAAACATCTGCGCCTTATTATGGAGAAACTAAGAGAACACAAGTTGTATGCCAAGTTCAGCAAGTGCGAGTTCTGGTTAAAGGAAGTGGGATTCCTTGGTCATGTTGTGTCAGCTAAAGGAGTTGCCGTAGATCCTAGCAAGGTAGCTTCCGTGACAGAATGGGAGTCACCCAAGAATGTGGGGGATATTAGAAGTTTCCTGGGCCTCGCAGGATATTATCGGAGGTTCATCGAAAACTTCTCCAAGATAGCAAAACCCATGACGGAACTATTAAAGAAGAAAAAGAAATTCCTATGGACCGAGGCATGTGAAGAAAGTTTTCAAGAGTTGAAGAAACGCCTGGTAATGGCACCAGTTCTGTGTCTGCCTGATATCCAGAAGGATTTTCAAGTCTATTGCGACGCTTCTCGACAAGGACTTGGAAGTGTATTGATGCAGGATGGGAAGAACACAATTATCCCACACATGATTTGGAACTTGCATCTGTGGTTCATGCACTCAAGGTATGGAGACACTACCTCATGGGCAAACATTGTGATGTGTTCACAGATCATAAAAGTTTGAAGTACATCTTCACCCAAAAGGAGTTGAATATGAGACAACGAAGATGGCTTGAACTAATTAAGGATTATGACTTGGATTTACAGTACCACCCCGGGAAGGCAAACGTGGTGGCGGATGCCTTAAGCCGTAAGGTGTATGTGAATGGACTTACTGCAGGGGAACTTCCAGAGGACTTATGCAAGCAATTCAGGGATCTCAGGTTGGAGATAGTCTCGAAAGGACACGTAGCGACTATGGAAATAGTGTCCACCTTCCAAGAAAGGATCCAAGAAGCACAAAAGGGGGATAAAGAGTTGGAAGAAATAAGAGTCGGGATAAATGAAGGAGAGACTAAAGAGTTTCGTCTGGACGAACAAGGAACACTCTGGTATGGGAAGCGTTTATGTGTTCCCAATGACCCCGATATCAGGAAGATGATTTTACAAGAAGCTCATGATTCGCCATACTCAATGCATCCAGGTAACACAAAAATGTACATGGATGTGAAGGATAGATTCTGGTGGAATAACCTAAAGAGAGATATTGCAGAGTATATTTCTCTGTGTGATGTGTGCAACAGAGTTAAAGCCGAGCATCAGAAACCGGCAGGATTACTTCAACCACTACCTATACCCGACTGGAAGTGGGACAAGGTAGGCATGGATTTCATCACGGGATTACCCCGAACTCGTTCTGGATTTGATTCTATCTGGGTAGTGGTGGACCACTTCACCAAGGTGGCTCACTACATCCCCGTAAAGACCACATATACAAGTGCTAAGCTTGCTAAGATATACATGTCAAGGATTGTAAGCCTACATGGTGTTCCCAAGGGAATTGTGTCAGACAGAGGCACCCAGTTTACTTCAAAGTTTTGGCGACAACTACATGAGTCTCTTGGGACCCGACTAGAATTCAGTACTGCCTTCCACCCTCAAACAGATGGCCAAACAGAAAGGGTGAATCAAATTTTGGAAGATATGTTGAGAGCTTGCGCACTAGACTATGGGTCTAGTTGGGACGACAACCTGCCATATGCGGAGTTCTCATACAACAACAGCTACCAGACAAGTATCAAGATGGCTCCGTTTGAAGTTCTATATGGCAGGAAGTGTAGAACCCCGTTGCTATGGAATGGAGTTGGTGAACGCAGTATTTTTGGACCTGACTTGATAAAGGATGCCGAAGAAAAGGTACGACAGATTCAGGATAGGCTAAAGATAGCCCAATCCCGACAGAAGAGTTACGCTGATTCCAAGCACAGAGATGTGGCCTATGAAATAGGGGACCGTGCGTACCTCCGAGTTTCACCCCTACGTGGAGTTAAGAGGTTCGGAATCAAGGGCAAGTTAGCCCCAAGATTCATAGGACCATATAAAGTTCTGGCCCGTAGAGGAGAAGTCGCTTATCAGTTGGAGCTACCGGGAGGACTGACTGTTCATGATGTGTTTCATGTATCACAACTAAAGAAGTGTCACCCGGAGATGGCTGAAACACCGCTAAGAGACACCGTTCCCCTAGATGAGGTTCAACTGGAGAATGACTTACCTACGAGGAAAAACCCGTCAGAATACTGGAAACAGCTGAAAGGATTACCCGCACCAAGACTATAAGGTTCTGCAAGGTACAATGGAACCACCACTCCGAGGAAGAAGCTACGTGGGAGCGTGAAGAAGACTTGAAGGCAGAACACCCACACCTATTTGCTAGCCAACCCGAATCTCGAGGACGAGATTCTTCTTAAGGGGGGTAGGTTTGTAACATCCCAGATTCTATACTAGGATGTTATTAGTGTCATGCATCATCCTTGCATCATCTGCATCCTGCATTTGAAAACATTGCAACTACAAAACCCTAACAACAAAATCTACTAAAACCCTAATAAAGAAATCCATCTATGTGAGAAAGAAGTAATCTTGTTGAACCTTCCAAAAAAAAACCTGGTAAAAATATTAATCCATGGTCCTAAGTTGACCACCTCTTTTTTTATGAAAATTTAGAAACACGTTTCATCAAATTTGGACTTAGTTTGCAAAAGATATTAGGGTTTTACTAAAACAGAAAAAGAAAACTGTTAAAGAAAAAAAAGGGAGACAGGGCCAACAGCTAACCTAGCTGGGCCGGCCCGCCAGCCAGGCCACCCCGCCCCGAGCGCCCGCGCGGCAGGAAAACCCTCCCACGCACGCCAGCCCACCTCCTCCCCTTCGCCACTGACAGTTGGGACCCACGAGGTCGTCTCCTACCTCGAGCGGACTCCCCCTGCAGCACGAGAATGATCCGATTCCGGTAAGATTTTCGCAACGGTTTGTGCCCCCTCGCCCAAGTCTCCATCCCCTTATAAGCCCCGCAACCCTCGGCCTCACCCCGTCCGTTTTTCCCCTTGCGAAAACCCTAGCAAATCGAAGACTGCCGCCGCCGTCGGGTAGGACCTCACCGAGACGCTCGGGACTTCCGCTTGCTCCTTCCTCCCTCTAAAGCTTCCCCTCGTCCACCGCTGATTCGCCCCGTGCGTTTTTCCCTCTCTCCACTGCTGCAGATCGTCGGTAATTCCTCGCCGACGCCTCGCCGGAGCTCGCGGAGGTCGGCGGAGCATCGCAGTCGAACGGGGAAGCAAACGAGGAAGCCGAACGCACTAACGAGACCGCGGGGACCAGGCGCTTCCAGTCAACCGCGCCACGGTTCCAGGAACCCGCCGGAGCGCCGCCACTGTCGACCACCGATGCCACTGCCGCCCATCGCCACCGTCGTCGTCGCTGTAAGTCGCCACGTCCATCTCCTCCGTCCGATCTAGAATCTGTGGCTCAGATTAGATACAACCGAAGGGGTATCGGCGAATAGCACCCCGCCACGTGGCCACGCGCGTCAGCACGAACGCGCCAGCGTCGCGTCGCTCCAGCTGGCCCAATCGGACGGTGACACCTGGCTAGTTTTAAGTAGAATTTAGATCTGTTTGGCAGATTTGATCTAAACTTTGCAAAAATCGTATAAAATTGAATATTTGTCCAAATCTAGCTTGTAATATACCGTTGGATTCCTAATTTTATGTAGAATCCAAATCTGTAATAAAATTGCAGGTTTGCAGTAATGTTTTAGGTGTAGATTTTAATCTTTGGATTAGAGGGTTTAACCTTTAGAAAAATAATTAAAAATACTTTTCTTTTGTTTCTTGTTGCTATAACCTTGTTTCCACATTACCTACTGATCCAATTCTTTGAGCCTTGCTTAGGGTCATTAGATCTGGTTTGGGGCTAATTAGATGGTTTGATCTACTTATAATCCTAGGATTTGTTTAGTGACACTATAATAGATCTAAACCCTTGGAAAATAAATCCTAGTGACACCCATACACTATGACAACACAAAACTTGCTACCTAGATCAGTTTAACCAACCTTGCATAAACTACCATGTTGCATGCATGCATGTTTTCCTTTGTGTATGCTTTGAACAAGTTGTGATCAGATCTATGTTTGTGATTCGTTAGATTGCTCGGAGTGCGCTAAGGAGTGCTTTTGTGTAGAGTGCTGCTCGGATCAAGGCAAGTTACACCACTTGTTCATAATTTTGTCCCAGTTTTGGTTCTATGCATGTGACCTTCAAAATTCTGTAGTATGCATGTGTAGGATATTCTAGTAGAATTTATCCTTAGTATTATCTTGCAAGTGCGATGATTTTGTAGTATGCCATGAGTAGCTCTATACTTAGGATTTCCCATCCTAATAGGTTACCCCTGTTTTTGCTAAGTATTGCTTGCTATGCTATATATACAAAGTACCGTTGGGGGGGTTCGAAAGACAAAGATCTTTTCTAAGTATAAAGGCTCTCTAGAGCAAATTTTTCTTCTCAAATCCACTTCAAAATAAAACTAAGTTTTCTTCTGGGCGGAATGGTTGTCGGGTCAACGCGTGTGAATTTTGGTGGAGGACGGCCGCCCAGGAATCAAAGAAGTCTGCCATGTTTCAGAATTCAGAAGCTTCCGGTGCAACCACAATACAGTATGGGCTCTGTCTTGGCCTAGTACTTAGTGGGAAACCTCACCTGGGTACCAACATTTGGAGGTTTATTGGCACGGTTGGATCCGGAAGGTAGAGGGGCTACTAAGGGAAAGCCTCGCCATGGTCTTGTCTTTAAAAGGACTTGATCATGGATTGTGGGTAAAGTGCACAAACTCTCGAGAGTATTGATATCTGATCGATCAGCCGTGTTCACGGTAACAGAACAACAATGAGCGTCTAAAGGATGGAGCCTCTGAAGGATCTTCCTCTCTCTTTTATAAAACAAAATTTTGAAACCCCATGGCGTGCGTAATATCGCTAATGGGTGGGAATTTGGGACACTTGGTGTGTAATATCCAAGTGACGCTTGGTGCGTAATATCCAAGTGTTTGGTTGTTTGGACACCTGGTGCGTAATATCCTCGTGTGCCACTCGACCCTATTTTATTCAAGCAAATGTTTACAAAGTAGGGCAATCCTCTATTCTCTCTCTACTTAAGAAAATTAGCTTTGAGCAAATGAACTCTACAGCCTATACCAGCCTTGCATGTAGAGATAGTCTTTTCTCTCCTTGGTGTAATTTGCCAATACATTCAAGGTATTGACCCAACTTGTTGGATGCACGTCTTATGTGCAGACTCCGAAGATTGAAAGGTCCGTAGGGATCGCGGGTCTACACTCAACAAGCTTGGGCGTTGATGGACTCATGCTGCTTTTATGTTTCCGCTGTTATTCGAGCTAGCATAATGCTAAGCAACTTTTGTAATAAATTCATACTCTGGATTCTCCGTGTAATAAAGACTTTGTGTTTTACATGATATTTCATCGACTGTGAGTGCTAGCTATTGATCCAGGGACTAGCATGTTAATCATAGGGACTTAGGATCCTTACCGATCCGAGGTCGCTACACAATGACTCGCGCCCGAGCCAAGCTTCTACTAGCTAAGTTTAACTCGCTCCTTTCCTCGTGTGATTTTGATACATCCTTGTATGGCTTGCTACTTCATGTCACTACATTGTGCATACTAAGGTACGAAGCTCCAATGCATCGACAAACCACCCTAGAAAAAGAACATGCAAAATAAGCTATAGGACCAGAGTCTTCGGCCTCGTCGACCCGGAGTTCCACCCTTTCCCTACATTGCGCTAGGCTGCAATCTTCTGGAACCGCTCTGGATTCTCCAGCCCTAGCCCGGAGTTCCCGACCGAGCCCGGAGTCTTTGTCGATGCACCCCAGAGTCTTCGGATCGCCCGAACCCGACTCATCTACAAGCTCTAGGAACCGATCCAAAATCTAAGACCCCATCTTCGGAGTCTCTGCCTCAACCGCAATGTCCGGCCACACAACACTGGAGTCTCCGATCTAAGTTAATGGGCATACGTGCCACTACCGGGACCTTGGCACATGTACCCCTCTTTTCTATCCAGAACCCTACTTTTTATGCCCAAACTACCTATGTTTAGTGGATTGCCTATATATAGCCCCACCCCTTCATATTGTAACCCTATACTTGATATTTGGAATTAGAAGAAACCCTTGTGGATCTCCCTAATTATTGTCTCATGCACCTTTGCTAAAGAAGCACCAAATATCCCTCTCCTCATTGGAGTTTGAATTGCACCTCCCTCGTTGTACAAGACCTTGGCATCGGAGACCTTTGCTAATATGTCAAGATCTCACCAAGCCTCCCGCTCACCATGCCTATTGGAGAGAGAGATACTTGCCTAGCAACGATCCTAGGGATTGCATCAGACTGGTAGCCTCGCCATGAGCTATTAGATTGTATCGTGTCTTTGCATGTGTGTGTTCATCGAGTTATTCGTGTGTGAGTTCGTGGATTTCATCCCCTCCCTCTTTCCCTCGCACCTCCCTCTCGATTTCCACGGGGATTCGTGAAAGATCGGGCAACCCCAAGGGGAATACCCCAACACAGGGCTTCCTTCATGGTCTCTCATGTCGCCTCCTCATTCACTATGTCAGTTGGATCTAGGCATACATGCTTATATTTCTCTCAGTGCCACTCGGCTTGAGGAAGTATCACCGGGCTCTCTCAACATAAGCCTTAATGTCGCATGAAATTTCAGGGTGTGGCCTTATTAAGCGGAAGATCATCCCTGCAGATGGAGGGATAGAGACCACTCCTTCTGGCTGAATTTCTTTCTCCCTGGATTCCTCCTTGTCGGCTAAGACAGTTACCCGACAAAAAGGGTTCCGATTGCCTCCCTAGCCAAGAAATTATGTGAAGGGGCTCTAGTGGCTCGATGTATTGAGGCGCCGACCAAGAGGTTGCATGATTTTTTTATGTTGTTGTGGGGTCCAGGCAGCTTGAGGATAATGCGCTAGTGATCAGCCACAACCTTGAACTGCACCAGGGCCAGTCGACCTAGGACCGCCTCGTATGACCCTTAAAATCCACCTCAAATGTAACATCCTTTGCCTGGTGGTTATCTTGATCTCCGAATATTACTTCCAAATTAATTCTCCTAGGGACCTCGCCCGCGCCCCTGGAATGACTCCCTAGATGAGCACCCACTGTTGAGTACATACACGAAGCCACAAGATGTCCAATCGGTCAAAAGCATTGTGGTGAATAGTTTATGGCCACTTCCTCCATGTACCAATGCCTTTATGATGGCCACCGAAGGGGCGACAAAGAGGGGAAAGTGGTTGGGTGATGCAGGGAGCCTGACATGAGCTATCAGACACTACCCCCATCTGGCACTTCCTCCCAATGCAAATGGTTCTTCGTCCGTGCCCGAATGACGGAGGATCGTATCTCCTAGATCATGTGTATCTTCTAGTCAGCAGGGTCGCTATCTTGCCTTGTTCTTGCGACACCAACCCTATTCTTATCCTACTCATTGGTTGCATAAGGCTCAAGATCAAAAACTGCAATGTTTGACAATCTTCGAAATGGTCGAGAGGTTGTGACTCGACACGGTTGGTGCACGACATGCCTGACGATCTGCCACGATGCCCTGAGGGTTTGTTGCCTCCTTTCTTCAGCACCTTCTTCTTCTGCTTATGGACCTTCTTCGAGGCTAGCATTAGCTTGCTTCTTGTGACAAGGGCTCAGTCCACACTCTGCTTTTCCTCCACCAGCCTTCTCACAGTGGGCCAAGTCACAAGGGTAAGGTGGTATTTCCACTATCCCTACTCGTGTGGGTATGGTCGTGGTTCCTGCAAGTGGACATGCACACATAAACCTACTCCAACTTCGGCATCTCTCCCTCCACAGAGTCAAAACGGCAGGACCAGCGAGCTTCCTGGCAGCTTCCTCCTTCTGCACAAGAAGAGGGACTCATCGGCGGCACGAGTACCTCCGCCCCCTGTTGGGCCACACAGAGATAAAAAACATTTTCCCGATGTGGTACTCCCAAGAACTAGCCGAGATAGAAGGCCATGAGGATTACCACTAGACATGCAAGTGCAGATTACTGATGAAGCCTATCGGTTGATGAAGTGCAGTCACACGATCAAATCCAATCATGATTATCGAAGTGCTGAATGTGTAGGAGATATGCCCTAGAGGCTATTAATAAAGATGTTTTATTGTCATGTCTGAAGTGTTCATAATAAGTTTTATACCATGCTACAAATGTATTAAGAGAAAAAATTAGTACTCGTGTGGTATGTAAACAAACCAAGTCCCTAGTATCCTCTAGTAGACTAGCTCGTTGGGAAACTAATGATCGAGGTTTCCTGATCAATGACAACGGGGTAACTTCATTGGATGAATGGTGTGATGGACACACACCCAACCATAGTATTGCAATGCGATCCACTCAAAAAGTTGAACATTGCGATATCTAGTAAAGTGTAGTAACTCATTCCTTTCACTATAAGATCATATTTAATCACTACTACCCAAGGCTTCTTTGACTACATCAATGGTCACATCATAACATGGTATCATAAAGGTGTCTATCAGGAATTCCCGAGGGGTAGGTTGAGGCATATGCATCGAGACTGCAATTTTCCCATTCACGTGACAAATAGATACACGGGTCCCACTCGGTGAGATTACATCTATAAGTTTGCAAACATGTGACTAGTTCACGGTGGTGTAATATAACGAGAACGGTTAAATGTGTATGTGGGTAAGAAGATCGAACTAGGTATAGAGATATCGAAGATCAGGTCTTCGACAAATCAAGTATCGTGTAAGCAAAGGGAATGATAATTATCCTTTAAGGTTCAAGAAATCAAGTTAATTCGTCAAATGCATGGGGCATCATGGAATTCCAGATCCCGTTGTTCGTCAATGATCGGAGAGATGTAAAGTGACCCGACCCGCTAGGGGTCCAAGTCTATGTGCTCTTTAGTGTCAGTCCCTAGATTGACTCGCTAGCACACACAGTCCAAGCTGTAATATCACAAAACATATGACATTTTTCTATTACATCGAATGATCCAGAACTTTACATAAACACATACAAGTTGCATAGCAAATGGGCTACTTGTTGTTTTGCCGATATTTGAAGTTTTATTAATTTTCTTTTTACCCCATCTCCTTATAAAAAAGACCAACAGCGGACGACTATTACTACAAAGACCTCCATTAAGAGACACAGGCGATAACATGTTTAGTTTAGACTCACAACCCTAACATCGTACCTCACTCATCTTCAGGGCAACCTGCAACATGAAAGGTTGCATCCACGAATGGTCAATACTTTGAATGTATTGGAAAGTTCACCTGTTTGGTGGAATATAAATCTCACCCTACCTTTGTTAGGTGGAGGTTTGGCTGAATTTGCGTAAAGCAATGGTTTTTTTCCTACCTTTGTTAAATACAGAACTTTCTTTTAAAATGGAAGGGTACCATGAATTTATATCACTAAACCCGGTGCTACCTTTGATTGATACCAATGAACCAATACCTTTTACATTGAAAACGGTACCATTGATTGATATTAGTCAACCTGGGTACCACGAATAGATACCGGTGAACCATCCTACCCTTGTTCACCCATCAAAATTTTAATGTAAGAAATTGGAATGATGAGGTTTCTTGATCTGCTTCAAGTCTAGTTGCTCAAAGTCATCTGTAACCAGGTACATGGCTAAGTACTTAGATTTGACACTATCAAGAGGTTTGTACACTTTACCCACAAGACCAAGACAACCCCCGCACACATTCCACCAGATGTCGCACGACCAGGAGAAAACCGAGAGGAGACCTTTTAGAAGTAGCCCTCAACCACAACGGACTCATTACACGTACAAATCTAATACCTTCTGTCACAGTGGGTTGAGTCCTCACAAGCTAGTTAGTCAAGAAAGAGCCCATTTGACAAGTGGTTATACATGGAAGTTCACAGACAAGATCACCGCCAAATATCTTTAAGCTCGGGTGCTTTCCGCAGGTGCAACAAAGACAGGGGAAAACTTTTGATAGAGCTCCATAGAATGGCCTCCATAGATATGAAGGTGCGACCATTGATAGGTCGTCATAAATATGATCCTAACCTTTGGCACTCAGCTTCAAAATATCAATCCCATTCACCCAAGCGGTTCATTAAATTATGTTGTTTTCATTATACAAAAAGAATTTTCCTCTCAACAACACATAACTTGATATGAATCCACCCACGAGATCTATAGCATGGATAAGCATTCAAAACCTACATTGTTTGCTACACAACAGTCAATGTACATGTGGCTATCCTATCTGAGTTGTATAGCATATCATAATACTATATATAGTTTTACACATGCAATTTTTTAAAACAACTAAGTTCTTAGGAAAAATAGAAGGACATTTATGTAGTGAACTTGACTCTTGTTGAAGTTGTCAGAATCACTCTCTTCACAAGACAACAGTTACTCTCTAGTCAATCTACATAGTTCACAAACATTGCAACAAATAAACAAAACACGAAGACACACCAATCAAAGAAATATAAGGAAAGCAAGCAAATTATGCTAGATAAGTTTGCACGTTTTTTATTAAAACAAGACTTGGTTCACCTAATACTTTATTATTCTTAGATTTCAAATATTTACTTTCATATGGTTCCTTTTGAGCATGTAGTGCTTATAGTAGAACTAGGTCATTTGAACCTACTATGTTGTAGATATGTTTGGAAAATAGTTGCTTTTATCCCTATTGAACAAATAAATCTATTCTGACCGTTTTGCAAAAATATTTCATTTTAAAATCATTTCCTTAATTTCATAATGTCCAAAATAGTATTTGAAAGAGGTAAGGCTTCATATTTTAATAATATTAATGTAAAATTGCATGATAGTTTTACTCTCTGGTCCCATTGGATAGAGTATTAAATATGATCATTTTGCAAAAAGAAACATTTTAACAAAAAAAAATAGAATTAAAATTATGTCTATAATGGCTTAATTGGAATTCTTTAATATTTTTCAAAAAACATCCAAGTTTTAAAAACCAATAGTGGTTTACTATAGTACTATTCACTAGGATTCCAGAAAGGTGTTGTTTGTAAATTTTGGACTTAAATAATAATTTCTATAATGTAAATACCCTATATTAGAGTTTAAATATTTAAAATAATTTTATTTTACAAAGTTCAAATTTCAAATCACTATGTTATCCTACACATTGTTTTGGATTTCAAAAATATATCATATGCATTTTTAATAAACAAATCATTTTATATAAATCTTTCAAATTAATATACTTTCTGCCTATTTTTTAATTGAAGGCAAATACACAGTGGTAGATCTAGCCACGTGGGGGTGATAAGGCTGCCACATGTCGCTAACGTGGCTCTAGCGCAGTGGGTGATGCGGTAGCCACATGTCGATTCCTATAGGGCGGTACCGTTTCACGCTAGGGTCTAATTTTGGATGCCCATTCGGGATCCGGTGGCTGTTAATGAAAGAAAGAGGGGGGCTCACTGATACGTTGCAAACGTATCTATAATTTTTGATGTTCCATGTTTGTTTTATATCTACTTTCTTATGTTTTGTCCATACTTTGGAGTATTTTTATATACTTTCTTAGACTAACCTATTAACAAGATGCTATAGTGCCAGTTGCCTCTTTTCTGCTGTTTTTGGTTACAAGAAAGTCAGAAAACAATATTCTCGGAATTCGACGGGACAAAAGCCAAATTCAATATTTTACCGGAAGACACATGGAGTCCGAAGGAGAGACGAAGGGGCGCCACAGGGCGGCCACACCACCCCTTGGCGCGGGCAGCCCTAGGCCACGCCAGGGCATGGTGTGGGCCCCCTGGCCAGCCACCGACCTCGTCCCTTCGCCTATAAGAATCCCCTGGGATTAAAACCCTAAATTGAACAGCCTCTAGCCACGAAAAGTTCCGCGGTGCCGCCGCCACCGAAGGGGAGATTCGGGGGACATAAAGTCTCTGTTCCAGCACTCTACCGAGACAGGGAAGTGCCCCTAGAGTCCATCGATCTCCACCACCATCTCCATCGACGTTGCTGATTCCTATGATGATGAGGGAGTAGTTCTTCCTCGAGGCTAAGGGTTCCACTAGTAGCTATGTGTTCATCTCTCTCTATGCGTGATCATATTGTGATCATGAGCTTTGTAATCAAGTAGATCTACCTTTCTACTCAAGTGCTTTAATAGATCTCTTCTCTCCCCATGTGTGTGAAAGTGAAAGCGTGCACACCATGGTGGCACTTAGGCTAGAGATTACAAATACTTGTTATGAGTTATATTTGGAGTTGGATGTTTCTATGAAATTGTGGTGTTTGTTGGAACCATCTAGCGCTCAAGGTGACAATGTGGGGTTATCTAGATGGGGAATATGAACTTTGAGGAGTGCTGTTATAGCCATACCATGGATTAGAGTGTCTAACCGGAGAGTAGTTAAGAGTAGTATCATAAAGAGAATATATTTATATAAGAGTGTTCGCTAGTGAAAGTATGATCCCTAGGCCTTGTTTCTAAGCATTGAAACACCGTTTGCAACTAGATCTGCTACATGTTTGCTTGCTTCCATCTTTATTTCAGATTGCCTTTAGTCTCTTCCTCGCCACCAAAGTTATTTTCTGGCACCGTTACCACTTATAATTATCCATACCACTTGTATTTCACTATCTCTTCGCCGAACTAGTGCACCTATACACCTGACAAGTGTATTGGGTGTGTTGGGGACACAAGAGACTTCTTGTATCTTGATTGGAGGGTTGCTTGAGAGGGGATACATTTGACCACTTCCTCCCTGAGTTCGATAAACCTTGGGTGATCCACTTAAGTGAAACTTGCTGTTGTTCTACAAACCTCTGCACTTGGAGGCCCAACAACTATCGACACGAATAGAAGTGCGTAGACATCAAGCTATTTTCTAGCGCTGTTGCCGGGGAGCTAAGGTAAAAGGTACTCACATCCTCTGGCTACTAAGCTATCTTCTAGTACTATAGTTGGTGTGTAAGTGCTCAAAGTTATTTCCTTTAGATTCTGCAATTATTTCTTTTTGTTTCTTGTTTTTATTTTCACTAGTTAGGCTTAATGGAAAACAACAACAAAATTAGAGAGCTTTATAGTATTTATCTTGAGTTAGGACATGAAGTGTTTGAAGAGAAAATTAAAAAACCTATGGAACTTTATTTGGATGCTAATAGCAATGTTATTAGTATGAATTCTTTGAACACCATTTTTGCTAATGGTATGGAAAAGTCTAAGCTTGGGGAAGCTAGTTTTTATGAAAATGATCTTTTTAGTCCCCAAAGCATGGAGGAGAAGATTTACTTTGATGATACTATGCCTCCAATATATGATGATTACAATGATTAGTATGATATTTTCATTCCACCTAATATTGAGGAGAAAATTAATTATGATTACAATATGCCTCCTATATTTGATGATTATGGTGATGAGTATAATAATGAAAGTTATTTTGTTGAATTTGCTCCCACTACAATTAATAAGAATGACTATGCTTATGTGGAGAGTAATAATTATTATATGCATGTGGCTCATGATAAGAATGTTTTATGTGATAGTAATATTGTTAAGTTTATTCATGATGCTACTGAAAGTTATTAAGAGGGAAACATGGTTTTATGCATCTCAATAATATTAAGTTTCCCCTCTTTATGTTGTAAGTCTTGAAGTTGCACTTGTTTTTCTTTACTATTCTTGTTGCTTTGTGATTTCATTACTTGTTTCTTTACAAGACTCCTATGCATAGGAAGTGGTTTAGACTTAAATGTTCTTTGATATTTGCTTCTTGATTCTCTCTTTTACTTCAATTCATATTTCTTATGTGAGCATCTTCTCAAACTATCATGCCTAACTTAAAGGCGTTAATGAAATGTACTTAGATAAACCAAAAGTTTTAGATGAGTCTTGGAAATTATTGCTTCAGTAATAACCTCTCCTTATCCTTTTTATTTTCTTTTTGTGCCAAGAGTAACCTCTAATGAGAGAGAAATAAGACTTAGGAAAGTTGCTGTCCGGAAACAGATTTTTGTGCTTCGCTGTAAAAATTCATGTAAAATCTCTGTATGTCGGTTTGAGCTGTGATTTTTTGTGCTTCTGCCCCAGGTTGTTATCCAACTTTCGTTAGTTCAACACTTTTCGATTTGAGCAACAAATGTCTTCGAAAAAATCGGTTTCTATCTGCTGGTCTGTTTTCACAGATTTCTTCCATTATTTGCATTTGCTTCTTGTTGATTCCTTTTTGGGTTCTCTTTTGGGGAATTGAGATTTTTGAGGGAAGTGCTACAGTATCTTGTGTTTTAATGGAAGTTTTAGTTGTGTTGAAATTGAAACCAAAGACTTATTATCTTGAGTGTACTAATGTTGCTAATGAAGATTGTGTGAAGTTTTGTATAAAGGAAAAATTTTAGGTGTAAGGAGAGAATGATGTAATGAGATGAAGAATGGACTAAAGCTCAATCTTGGGGATGTCACCCGTGTCACCCCAAGAAATATCCAAGAAGTACAAGCGTCAAAGATTGGGGATGCCCAATGCATCCCCTTCTTCATCAATAAAAATCTCAGGTTCTTCCAAACACTTCATTTTTATTGTTTCATGCATAGTTGTGTTGTTCTTGGAACGTCTTTGTTTTTGTTTTTGGTTTTCGTTTGCTTGGTTTTCTTAGTTTGCTTGAATAAATTGGTTGGACCCCCTGATTCATGCATTAGTTTTCAAATAAGTTTGGTTTGGATTGGAAAAGAGTAGGAAAGTTCATGCTTAAGTGGTAAAAGGAGCTTGTTTTTGACTGTGGCCTATGCTTTGTCATGCCATGCTCAATATTGTTTTGGCTTTATGCTCCATGATATTTGTTGTAGCATGACATGTTATAAACAATTGAGATTGCTTAATGTGCCTTGAAAGAATCATGCGATGTTTTACCATATTAAAGCATAGTATTGTGGTATTCTCCTTTGATGCTTTATTTGGGTTGACTTGGCGCATGCTCACACCATGTTATGACTATCCCAAGTCACCATAGCTATTATGATCCTTTGGTTTTCGACTTGTAATATCACTTTATGCTTTAATCAATGATGTTTTGTCGCTTTGCATGATTATGGCCATTATTGCTCTCTTAGTTGGTCGCTCCTAGTCTTTTGCTAGCCTCCATAACCAAGTATGAGTTCCACTCATGCATCCAACTCCTAAAACCAAGTTATTTCAAAGACTCCACCATACCTACCTATTAGAATTTTCTATTCCAAGTATATTCATGTTTTTATGTACCATCCGAATTAAACTTGTTATGAGAAAACTAGTGATTAAAGCTCTCACGAACTTGAAGGCACACTTTACTTTTCTTGCCCTTAATAAACTTGAACCATTGTGTCGTCTATGTTGTATATGCTTGCACTTATATGTTGGGGATTAGCAGAACCATGCTGTCATGGGGAACGCTTTGAACATTGCACTTGTACTTTGTACCTAGTTGATATCATGCTCTTTTTTCTATGGATGTTGTCGGTGTGAAATGAAAGGGGAGCTTGTAAGTCCATGGAGTTATGTATGTGTGTTAGAGAAACGCCTGGGCCGCCGGTCTAATCCATGCTGTCATGGTGGAAACCTGCAGCGTAACCATAATGAGTTGTCTATGAAGCATTCTTCTTATAAAAAAAGAGTCAGATATTGAGAAAAAGAAAAAAAGAGATATGAGAAAAGTGGAAAGAGAGATAAAAGCACCATTTTCCCATGGTAAATAAGAAGATTGCTGAGATGCTCGCTGTCTGCTTGCCTTGTCATTTTGATATGGAGATTCTTCCGTATCATCAGGCAAGGGGTACCCCGTTTTCGGTTCTTTATGATACACATGTACTTACTATGACAAGAACTTACCGGTAACTAAACTTGAGTAGCATGAGGAGCGACCCTCGTATTCAAGGGACATGAGATTTCCAACTTATACTCTCTTAAGCATATACTCCATAGTTTGTTCACTTTAACCTTAATCACTTCAAGATGGTTATGATAGGGGCAATGAGAGCTGAAAGCTAATAAGTACCATAATTTTTGGAAGCTTTTTATGAGACTTGAATCCCTGCTTCCTTCTATGAAGGCCTTTCTTTTACTTTTATGTTGATTCTCCATCTTCTATCTTTATGCACCTATTGAGAGAGCATAGTGGCCTTTCTTAGTTTAATGTGCATTGTCCCAAGACTTGTTGATTGATGCATAACTTTGATATTGCTTGTTCTTAAACTATTTGTATCTAGTCACCCTTATGAACTTTGAAGGTGTCCTATGCATTTATGTTTGCTACTCTATGAGGGACAAGCTGAATACCATTCTCATTATGCTTTCTTTATGTGAAACAAACAAAAGTCTTTCAATGCATTGTTATTCATGATATTTGTTTGTATCCTTTCATGTTGCATGCATAGTTACTATGTGTTATTGTTATAACTTCATCTTTCATGCTCATGTTTAGAGTACTTTGATCCCCGCTTTCAATGCTTGCAAATGCTTTGATCAAGTTTATGATGGTGCATGTCACCTCAAAAATCATTCTTTCTTTTTATCACGTACCTACTCGAGGACGAGCAGGAGTAAAGCTTGGGGATGTTGATACGTTGAAAACGTATCTATAATTTTTGATGTTCCATGCTTGTTTTATATCTACTTTCTTATGTTTTGTCCACACTTTGGAGTATTTTTATACACATTCTTGGACTAACCTATTAACAACATGCCACAGTGCCAGTTGCCTGTTTTCTGCTGTTTTTGGTTCAAGGAAAGTCAAAAAATCAATATTCTCGGAATTGGATGGGACAAAAGCCAAAGTCAATATTTTACCGGAAGACACATGGAGTCCGAAGGAGAGACGAAGGGGAGCCACAGGGCAGCCACACCACCCCTTGGCACAGGCAGCCCTAGGCGCGCCAGGGCATGGTGTGGGCCCCCTGCCGGCCACACGACCTCGCCCCTTTGCCTATAAGAAGCCCCTGGGACGAAAACCCTAAATTGAACAGCCTCTAGCCACGAAAAGTTCTGCAGCACCGCAACCACCGAAGGGGAGATTCGGGGGGACTGAAAGTCTCTGTCCGGGCACCCTGCCGAGACGGGGAAGTGCCCCCGGAGCCATCTCCATCGATCTCCACCACCATCTCCATCGACATTGCTGATTCCCATGATAATGAGGGAGTAGTTCTTCCTCGAGGCTAAGGGTTCTACCGGTAGCTATGTGTTCATCTCTCTCTATGCGTGATCATATTGTGATCATGAGCTTTGTAATCAAGTAGATCTACCTTGCTACTCAAGTGCTTTAATAGATCTTTGCTCTCCCCATGTGTGTGAAAGTGACAGCATGCACACCATGGTGGCACTTAGGCTAGAGATTACAAATACTTGTTATGAGTTATATTTGGAGTTGGATGTCTCTATGAAATTGTGGTGTTTGTTGGAACCATCTAGCGCTCAAGGTGACAGTGTGGGGTTATCTAGATAGGGAATACGAACTTTGAGGAGTGCTGTTATATCCCTACCATGGATTAGAGTGTCCAACCGGAGAGTAGTTAAGAGTAGTATCATAAAGAGAAGTTATTTATATGAGAGTGTTCACTAGTGAAAGTATGATCCCTAGGCCTTGTTTCTAAGCATTGAAACATTGTTTGGAACTAGATCTGTTACATATTTGCTTGCTTCTATCTTTATTTCAGATTGCCTTTAGTCTCTTCCTCGCCATCAAAGTTATTTTCTGGCACCGTTACCACTTATAATTATACATACCACTTGTATTTCACTATCTCTTCGCCGAACTAGTGCACCTATGCACCTGACAATTGTATTGGGTGTGTTGGGGACACAAGAGACTTCTTGTATCTTGATTGCAGGGTTGCTTGAGAGGGGATACCTTTGACCACTTCCTCCCTAAGTTCGATAAACCTTAGGTGATCCACTTAAGTGAAACTTGCTGCTATTCTACAAACCTCTACACTTGGAGGACCAACAACTGTCTACAAGAATAGAAGTGCGTAGACATCACTCTCCTACAAGGTGTCGAACCTGGGGATGATGGAGTTGGACGGCTTGGATGTGGACAGGGAAGTGGTGGAATTGATCGTCATGCTTGGTAGAGTGGACGATGATACGCGGGCGAGGACGGCGGAGTTGATGGCATGGACGGTGCCCTCCCATGCTTCCTAGAATGGTGCAGGGTAGCTGTCGGTGAGGCTTGGGCGGTGGCTGACTTTGGGCTCTAGCGGCGAGGTCACTACGCTGCTAGAGGGAGAGGAAGAAAGGGGTGATGAGGATCACTAGAACGAGGGAAATAGGGAGGAATAAAAAGGGGGTGACGCGGATCATGGTGTTGACAACGATAATGAGAAAATGTCGGCGGACGGTGGATCTCCGATAACCAATCATGGAATCCAGGTGGCGTTTCAGAGTGGGGGAAAACAAGGAACGAGAGGATGAGGCCTGGTCTTTAAAGGGGAGACGCAAGGCGTGCTACGGGCGAGTGGAGGTGGGGGAAGTGGGGTGCTGGGGGTAATGAGTTTGTCGGAGACCGTGGCGTCATGGGCGTTGGACGTTGGCGGTGATGGGGTAGGTCTCGCATGGAAGCCAGTGAGGGGGACGTAGGCCAGGTAGGCCGGTTGGGCTACATGGCACGCGCGAGGTAGACATCGGGGTAGCTAGGATGGCTGGCTGGCTTGGCTGGCCCAGTCGGGAACCTTTGGGCCGGCCAAGTTGGCTGGCTAGATATTCTTTTTTGTTTAATTCTTTTCCTTTTCTATTTTAGTTCTTTTAGTGCCCAAAGTATCTCCAAACCCATTTAATCTTTTTAGAGAAATTCTTAAAAGTTTTAATAGGAATAATTTACATATCTCCACACTTTCCCATACAAAAGTAATTTTGGAATATAAATAATACTATAAATTGGTATTAAAACTACTATAGCGTATATTCCCAATAGGGCTTGCATTTTGAGTAGAACGAAAATAAAATAATATAGGTGAATTTTATAACCCAAAATAGGTGGTTTGGACTTGAGGAAACTATTTCAAAACAAAATATTAATTTATGTAAGTATGATTTTATATACATAGGTTTTGTAGATTTCAGCTTAGGAAAGCATATGGCAACCAAAGGCCTTGAAAATAGTTTTAAGAAAATGTTTTATTTATTCCTCTTTATAAACCAAAGTGGTTTTTTGTAACACTCTAAAAATATTAAACAAGATTAGCAAGTTCTAATCACCCAAGTTTAGGGTTAACAAAAACTTTTCTTATTAAATCTCATATGAGTGTATGTGTGAATTGCATTAGTGTATGGAGTGCAATTGCCATGTTTGATTTCTACAAATGATAAGGAATGGTTTAAATATGAATACTACATCATCTATGCCATGTACAAACTAAATCAAAAGAAAAGAAAATCAAATATGAATCATATGATCAAATGGTCATTTTGACCAAAATTATCCACTAGACCACTTTGAGTGTTCCTAGTAAAAGATATCTAAGAAAAATATTTCCAAATATTTTCACCCCTTGCTAGACCAAGTAAAAGTGAATCCAAGCAAACCTTACAAAAAGACAGAAACTATTTTTAAACCCCTTTGAGAGACATTTCAATATTGAATCAAGTGTATGTACTAAGATCACCACTTTTCAAAAACCACTCAAATCAGTTCACCTTGACTTTTCCCAGCAACCCTAGACACCCAAGCATGTGACAAACACACTCACCAAAATTGATCCAAAAATTCAAATCTTGAATTCATTCGGCCATTTGGTCGAGCACCTAGCAGACAATAGTAAAACCTTGCCTAAAAATCATTGTTCTGAGCAGTATTTTTCTCCCTACTGTGCCCCATTTCTCTTTTCCCTAGTCTCCCCCAGTGCCCGGCAGCGCAGTCAACAAGCTCCCCCTTTGCCGTTCGCACCAGTGCAGTGCCGCCCGAGCTCACCATGTCGGTCGACCAAGCACCTCTTGCCACAGACCGTGCTGCCCTCTCCCAAGATGTCCAGGAGACAGGCGACACTTCACCGCCACCCCCTGTCCACCCCTCGACTGAAACAGGCCATGGACCAGCCGTAATCACCACGCCCACTTCTTTGTCTGCCATGCCAAGAGCGCGCCAGAGCGCCGCAGACAACACGCGTCCACACGCCGCGCCTTGCCCTCTCTATGCGTGCCTGCACTCGCCGTGACCCTAGCTACCCCGAGACACGCCCGTCCGCCGCCGCACAAACCGTGGCCACTATGCGTCGTCTCGAACGCCACCGTTCCCGCACAGAGCACGGACCGCTCCCGACCGTTCTCGACCGCCCCTTTCGACGCCATCACTCGCATGACAACCACCCTGAAGCACCGCGTCGACCCCTACCCTTAGCCATACCAATAGCTCACTGCAATGACGTCGCCGACGAGCCCGAGCCATGCTGCTCTGCCCCTCTCGCCGGTGTATAAATAGAGGCCACCCAACCCTCATTTGCCACACCATCTCACTCCCCTATCTCTCAGAAACCTCCCACACCTCTCCCCGGAGCAAGGCGAGTACCAGCCCGCCGGAATTTCACCGGAGCCCGCCCCTATAGAGGAGAAGAGGAACTGGAGCTAGGAGCTACCCCAGGAGCCACCGTGACCACCATTCGACTCACCGGCCTCGACACGTTCGATCGCCCCCATCACCAAGTCTAGCTGGAGCCCTGGTGATCCCCCACATACCCTCACCATCGCGTTAGGGTCCAGTTCTTGTCGGTGCTGTGCGACGGAGACGACGATGCTCAGTCGTCGATCGCGCTCTAATCGCACGGCCCAGATAGGACGTACCATTTCGGTTTAGTTTAGTCGCTGACGTGTGTGACCCGCCTGTCAGCAGCCTGCTGCGTGCACGCTATGCTGTTGGGCCGGCCCAGTATCGTTCCCGCGCTCGCCCCACATTCAAATTTAGATTTTTCTTTTATTTTCAAAACTCTAATCTGTCAGTGACTTTGAAATTCATTTCAAAGAGATTTACTAAACCAAATTGCATGATTCCAATTTTTTCAGAAAGGTATTCAAAATATCTACCCAAGCCCGTTGGATTCAAACCATTTGAAATTATAGATCACCTATAGTAAAAATAACAAGACAGAGGCTTTTTCCACTTAAAACATTTTTCAAAAATCAACCATAAATGGTTCTGAGTTGATTACAACTGTCAAAAATCACATTTGATAATATCTATCTGAATATGTAAAAATATTTAGGTTTACATGTAGTGATCTTGGACTAATACTAAAAGAATGCTATATAGGCATTTCTAGTCACTTTAATTTTATTAAATAGTAATTTTCAACTCTATAAAATGTGACCACCACTTTCAATCACATTCTCATGTATTAGAATATGTGGTGAGGACATGTGTCAACATGATCCCATATTTTAATTGGAGAATATTAAATCTTAAGTATTTTCAACGAGTAGAAATTACTTTTCCAAAATAAGATAAATAAGACTAGGTCTTTATTTCATGTGATGTTTGTGATCATGCTAGATCATCAAGTGTGAGCCTTAGTGTGCTAAATAGAAGTAGTTAAGTATCGTTTGGTGACTATATACCTCGTATTCCTTTATAGGATGCTAGTACCGACCCAGGCTACGAGGAGGAGGAGTACTACAAAGAACAAGAAGAGAACTTCAACCACTGCACTACTCAAGGCAAGCCTAACACTACAAGTTAACTATGCAAGCCATCCTTGCAAGATAACCTACGCAAGATGTAGTAGGCATGCTTTGGTTATGCAACCTTGATTATACCAATCCCAAGTTTTACTTGCAAGCTTTATTCTTTTACTTTTACCAAAGTTCTTTACCTTTAGTTAGTGATTTGTGAGTATTGGAAAAATAGGATAGATGCCATAAAGAGCATAAAACTAGGCCTAGGTAGTTATACTTAGATGCCATAAAAAGCATAAAACTAGATTTGGATAGTTACAATTGATTAGCACCCCTTATTAGTGACACCCCCTCCCACTGATAGTTGCTAGTGCTAAACTACTACAGATCACTTTAGATGGGAATACTTGGAGAAAATGATTATGAAAACCTTGGAATGATGATTCATTCTATTGAAATGTTTTGACATGTGTTCTGAAAGGATATGGTTTGATGATGAAACTTCTTGAGGCATGAGACTTAGTTTTGATAAAAACTGATGGTTGGGTTCAGATGCAATACCATTCCAATTTTACCGTACAACCGCAATACCTGAATTGGGCAGGGCTTAACTGGAAGTTTACATGCCTTAGAATGGGTTCCCTTGCGGAAAGAGGTTGAGCTGAGGCTACCTCGTGAATATGAATGTCCACCTATGTAGTGCCCAGGATGGCAGATGGCCATGGCTGGGAGGCCAAGCTCATAGGGGAGGTGCCTATACTAGAGTGTGTAATTGAAAGGTTATGATTGATTATCCGCATACTAAGTATGATGATTCGGGGTTATCCCTGATGGATGTATCGAATATTGTGGTGAAAGTGTACCACCTCTATAGAGTGTCAAACTATTCGAATAGCCGACAGTTGGATTGGCCATACTGTTCTGTTGTCAGATGTTTTCAAAAATGACTTGCGAATTGAACTATGACCTTGACTTGACCACAATAGGGTTGTGGACATGAAAACTAGGTTCCCACTTAGGTGATGTTGAAAATTAAATTAGGTTCTTTATTTTTGAACTCCTTATGAAATAAACCTGGCTTTTTGCAAATAAACCTAGAGCTTAAGATTCCTACTAGAATTACCTTACTTGTTAGTGATAGTTTGCGAGTACTTAAAGAGTACTCATGGCTTTGTCCCTAGCTATTCCCATGGCCAGACTATGAGGAGGACTACCAGGAAGATGCACAACAGGAGGTCTATGACAACTAGGATCATCTCCCATCGTCAGCATTGCCTGTGACCCTGAAGATGGAGCCCCTACTACGTTTACTTTCCGCTGCTTTGATTGTATTAAGACTAGATCATGAGATCCTTTATTTGTAATACCTTTGTTATGGTTTGTAATGGATGATGTACTGTGGTACCAATTCTGTTATGTCTCACAAAAATGGTAATCCTAGGATTGCGAGGTATGGCATAACATGCATTTGGGATTAAAAATCCGGGTGTTGACAAGTTGGTATCAGAGCCATCCTAACCATAGGAGACCCTAGTTAGAATGGATGTCTAAACAAAAAAAACATAGTTTCAAAACAAAAGAAGTGAGTATTTATGAAAACCTATTCCCACTCTTATCCTTGAGATTCTTTCAAAAAAATCATGTTCCTAAAAAATTCTTGCAATCCTACATACTATTTGACACACTTGATCACCCGACTAACTTGCTCACCCTAAATTCTTATAGATGGAGGTCAAGTATAGCAAGTTCTACCAGCTGGGCAACGGAGGCCACCTGATCTTTGAGAGGGATCTTGTCAACACCCGGATTTTTAATCCCAGATGCCCGTTATGCCGTACCTCGCAATCCCAGGATTACCATTTTTGCGAGGCATAACGGATTGGATATCATAGTACATCATCCATTACAAACCATACATAAGGTTTTACACAAATAAGGATCTCATGATCCAGTCTTAATACAACAAGCAGCGGAAATAAAAGATAGCGTAGCGGTGGGGTCCATCTTCAGGGGCATAGGCAATGCTGACGAAGGAAGATAGTCCTAGTTATCATAGCCGTCCTGCTGACCATCATCTTGATAATCTCCTTCATAGTCTGGCCATGATAATAGCCAGGGACAAAAGCCATGAGTACTCTTTAAGTACTCGCAAACTACCACTAACAAGTAGTATAATTCTAAGTTAAAGTGCTAGAGCTAGGTTTAACTATAAAGTTAAGTTTGAAACCTAAGCTGAGTTCAGAAGCAAAGAAAGATAAAGTAAAGTTCTAGAACCACTTAAGTTGGGAAGCTATTATCATAAACACAACCCTGTTGTGGTCAAGTCAAAGTTCATCATTCATTTCAAGTTATTTAGGAAACATCTGACAACGAAATAGTATGGCCATTCCAACTGTCTATAACCGCGGACGTGGCTATTCGAATAGTTTGACACTCTACAGAGGTGGTACACTTTCACCACAAGATTCGATACATCTGTCAGGGGTAACCCTGAATCATCATACTTAGTATGCAGATAATCAAACATAACCTTCCCTTTACACACCCTAGTATAAGAACCTCTCCTATGAGCATGGCCTCCCAACCATGACCATCAGTCATCTTGGGCACTGCATAGGTGGACAACATTGAGAGGTAGCCTCAGCTCAAACCTCTCCCGTGAGGGAACTAATACTAATGCATATAAATTTCTAGCTAAGGCTTACCCAATTCAGGTAGTGTGGTTGTACGGTATATTTGGAATGGTATCGCATCCGAATCCAACCATCAGTTCTATAAAAGGGTTAAGGCTCATGCCTCATCATTTTCATCATCATAAACCAGTTGTGTTTCTCAACACATGTCAAAACATATCAATAGAATGACTCATCATTCCAAGGTTTTCACAATTCATTTTCACCCATTTGTTCCCATCTAAAGTGACTCAAGTTTTGGATCTACTCTAAAATACTAAGTTAAGAGTGTTCACTAAGGTGGAAGGATGGGATCAATCTCATGCCGTACAATGACATCTAAAGGTTTCTAAATAGGTCAAGTTTTATACTTTTTATGCTACCTTCAAAACCAGTAAAGAACTTTGTGTACTAAGGGGAGTAAAACATGTAAGTAAGACTTGGGGTACTAATAGTCAAAGGGTGTGATCAAACCATGCTTAAGGCATCTTTGCTAAACCATCTAGTTTGATTCTAGTTTGCTAAGTACTAAACTTGCAAGGGTTAATCTTGGGTATTGCTAGCTTGCTAAGGGTAGCTTGTACTGTTAATGGTGGCTTTCCTTGGTTGGTGCAGTGGTTGAAGTTTTCTTCGTCTTCGTCTTGATAACACTCCTCCTCCTCGTAAGCTTGGTCGGTACTATCTTCTATAACAATACATACGGAGTAGACAATCACCAAACAATACTTAACTAGGCTAGATAGCATTCTAATACACACAATTGATGATCTATTATCATCACAAACATCACAAGTTTAATTCAATAGTTTCTTTCTTTTTATTTTAGAAAAGTAATTTCTACTCATTAAAAATTTAACTAAGATTTAATATTCACCACTTAAAATATGGGATCATGTTGACACATGTCATCACCACATATTCTAACATGTGGGAATGAGATTTAAAAGGTTGGATCAATATTACTTTGGTTTAAGTTCATTATTTAATTATTTAAAGTGACTAGAAATGCCTATATAGCATTATTTTGGTACTAGTCCAAAGTCACTGCATGTAATCCTTAATACTATTACACATTTAGATAGATATGATGAAATGTGATTTTTGAGAGTTGGAATCAACTCAAAAGCTAACTTGGTTGATTTTATAAAAATATTGCAAGTTGCAAAAGCTTCTGTCTTCTTATTTTTATTAGGAGAGGTCTATAACACTAATTGAATTAAATCCATCGGGCTTGGATAGATTGTTTTAATACCTTTCAGGCAAAATTGGTTTCATGCAATTTGGATTTCTAAAACTCTCTAAATTGATTTTTAAACTAGGGGACAGAAACTAGATTCAAACTAAAAAGAAAAATCCAGATTTGAATGGGTGGGCTAGCGCGGGAAAGAAGTTTGGCCGGCCCAGTGGCGCTCCGTGGCGCGGGGCTCAGCTGACAGGAGGGTCCCGCGTGTCAGCGGCACTTAAAACGCGAAAGGGTACGCGCGCTGTGGGCCGTGCGATTAGAAGCGAGATCTACGGCTGAGTGTCGTCGTCGACGACGAACAGGTCGCCGGCGAGCTCGAACCCTAGCGGCTTGGTGGGGGTCTACTGGGGGCATACCAGGGCTCCAGCAGGGTCGGCGAGGCGGGCAAACAACATGGAAGACGACAGCGAGGCGAGGCGCAGATGCGGCGGAGCTTGGGGTGGTCGCAATCAACGGCGCCCTGCTCCTCCTGTCGCAGATGCTCCGGCTCCAATTCCGGCAAGGCAGAGCTCGCCTTGCTCCGGCTATAGGTGGGTGAGGTTCAGAGAGGTGAGCAGAGTGGAATGGTGTAGACAGAAGAGGCTGGGGAGGGCTCCTTTTATAGGCCCGACGGTGAGACCGAGCGGGATGGCAGTCGACGGTGGCGACATGGCTACGGCGGGGTAGAGGCATGGCTGGGGGTGGCGATCGATGGGCGGTTCCTTGGCAGTGCTCTAGAACTTGAATGCGACCGTAGGGGCGGTGGCACACGGTCTGGGCGAGGTGGCGCTCTGAGAGGCAGGGGCGGCGGTGTCCACAGCGAGCGGTGGCTGTGAGGCGTTGGGCGGCTAGCGGGGGTGTCTGGGGTGTTCTCCAGGTCGAGGCGGAGCGGCGGGCGCGGGCTGCTGCCAAGGGGCGGTCTGTGCAAGCGGGGACCGAGCGGGCTCTGGGGACGGCACTGGCATGGTGGAGTGGCACTGGGCACGGTTTACGCTCGGTGGTCCACTGCTCCTCTAGGATCGTGCAAGGGACAGGGGGTGGTGGTGAGCTCCTGGCTACCTCCTAGACATGTCGAGGGAAGAGGGAATGGTCTGTTGCAGCGGGGCAAGGGTTGGCCGGCGAGGCATGGCTCGACATGGCATGCCATGGGGACTAGGGACAAGGGAGAGGGGTGTTAGGGGTTTGGTTAGATCAAGAGGGGACATAGGAGATAAATGAAGATCATTTGGGGGCAAAACCCTGTAGTAAACAGTGAGCTAGGATTAGAGTAGAGATTATGCATGCCAAGTGTTTAATTAAATGGCCGCATGAAAGAAAGTTTTGAATTTTGGTTTCAAATTTTTTGAGTGATCTCCACTAGTGATAGGTAGTCTCTGGTTACAAGGGTTTTGAAAGTGGAGCTCAAATAGATGGTTTTTGAAATAGGGGTGATCTATGCATATGCATTAGATTCAATTTTAAACTGTCATTTAAAATAGTTAATAGAATGTTTTTAGCAGATCCAAAGGTGGGCCTTGGTACCTCATTATGTGTACTATAAAGGGGTGCAAAGATCAAGAATTGTTTCTGTTAAGTTTTGAGTACTAGGAATAGCCAAAGTAGGCATGGGAGTTAAATTTGCCAAAATGACCATTCCTCCTTTTTAATTCTTTTTGATTTGATTTTCTTTAGGAAAAGTTTGGGAATGATGTAGATGATGTTTAAATCACCTAAGAAACATTTTACAAGCATTGGATCATTCAATCATGGCAATTCAAACAACTCCTATTTTAAATGCACACATATATGAATGCTTTCATTTTAAATTTGAAAATGTTTTTGTTAACCCTATTTTTGGATGATTTGATCTTGATAAGCTTGGATTAAAGGGTTGGGATGTTACAAACCTTCCCCCCTTAAACAAAATCTCGTCCCGAGATTTACAAAGAAAACTAGGAAGTAAAGAGATCTGGGAACTCTGTTCTAATGTAATGTTCGCACTCCCAAGTAGCTTCCTCCTCGGTATGGTTGCTCCACTGAATCTTGAGAAACTTGATACTCCTAGTCCTGGTGGTTCTGTAGGCTTCTTCTAAGATACAGATGGGTACTTCCCGATAGGTCAGGTCATTGTTGATTTCCACAACTCTGTGATCAATGTTCTTGAAAACTTCCGTCTTCTCAGGCACTTCCAGACATTTGCGAAGTAACGAGATATGGAACACATTGTGGATGGCTGACATCTCTTCAGGCAGTTCCAGTTGATACGATACTTCTCCTCGACGGTTTAGGATCTTGAAAGGTCCGATATATCTGGGAGCTAACTTTCCCTTCAGACTAAAGCGTTGAGTTCCCTTCAATGGTGAAACCTTGAGATATACGAAATGTCCGACATTGAAAGTCAGGTCTCTCCTTCTCTTGTCGGCATAGCTCTTCTGTCTGGATTGGGCGGTCTTGAGGTGCTCACGGACTTTGTGAACCTTCTCTTCTTCTTCTCGGAGAATGTCGGGTCCAAAGATCTGACTCTCTCCTACTTGCGACCAATTCAAAGGGGTTTGACACTTTCTTCCGTATAGGAATTCAAATGGTTCCATCTGCATACTAGCTTGATAACTGTTGTTATATGAGAATTCTGCGAAAGGCAGGCAGTCTTCCCATTTTGATCCATATTCCAACACACAAGCTCTAAGCATATCCTCTAAGATCTGGTTGACTCTCTCAGTCTATCCATTTGTTTGCGGGTGATAAGCGGTACTGAAGTTCAACTTGGTTCCTAAACCTTCCTGAACTTTCTGCCAAAATCTTGAAGTAAACTGGGTTCCTCGATCTGAGACGATGGTCTTGGGGGTTCCATGCAGACTAACAATCCTAGCAATGTATAGCGCTGCTAACTTTGCACTCTGGTAGGTTGTCTTTACAGGTATAAAGTGGGCTACCTTGGACAGTCTATCAACTATGACCCAGATTGAGTCATTTCCCCTACTAGAAGTAGGTAAACCGGTGATAAAGTCCATTCCGACGGAATCCCATTTCCATTCCGGAATCTGCAATGGTTGCAACAATCCTGCAGGTCTATAATGCTCTGCTTTGACTCTTTGACAGATGTCACATTTGGCGATGTAGCTTCCGATCTCTCTCTTCATCTTGTGCCACCAAAATTGCTCTTTCAAATCCTGATACATCTTTGTTCCTCCGGGGTGGATAGAATAAAGAGTATCATGAGCCTCCTTCATGATAATTTCCTTCAGCTCCGAATCTGCTGGCACACAGATACGTCCTTTGTACCACAGTACTCCTTCTTTGTCTTCGGTGAATCTAGGTACCTTTCCTGTACCAATACGATGTTTGATTCTGTCGATACTTTCATTCCCCTTCCGGGCTTCCTTGATTTGGCTAATCAAAGTGGGTTGAAGTTTAATGCTAGCTAGGAATCCTTTGCTAACTAACTCAGTCTTGAACTGCTTCAACTCCTCATACAAACTTGGTTGCTTCTCTTTGATCATGGTGTTAAGCCTACATGGCAATCTGCTAAGAGCATCTGCTACCACATTGGCTTTGCCGGGGTGATAGTGAATGTCAAGGTCATAATCCTTGATTAACTCTATCCATCTTCTTTGCCTCATATTCAGCTCCTTCTGAGTGAAGATATACTTCAAGCTCTTATGATCTGAGTAAATCTCACAGCGATTACCCATCAAATAATGACGCCATGTCTTCAATGCTAGAACCACGGTTGCTAGCTCAAGATCATGGGTCGGATAGTTCTGCTCATGTTGCTTCAGTTGTCGAGACAGATATGCGATGACTTTCCCTTCTTGCATCAATACACATCCTAGGACAATCTTGGATGCATCACAATACACATCAAACGGCTTCTTGATGTCTGGCATGATCAAAATTGGGGCTGAGATCAATCTCTTCTTCAGCTCTTGGAAACTGGCTTCACACTTGTCTATCCATTCAAACTTTCTGTCCTTCTTCAACAATTGGGTCATTGGTCGGGCTATGCTCGAGAATCCTTCTACGAACTTGCGGTAATATCCCGCTAATCTGAGAAATGAACGAACTTGGGTTTGATTGGTTGGGGCTTCCCATTCTTCGACATCTTTGATCTTGGTGGGATCAACAGAGACTCCTCCGGCAGACACAATATGTCCTAGGAATCCTACTTCTTTCAGCCAAAACTCAGACTTGCTGAACTTGGCATATAACTGATGCTCTCTCAGGGTTTCTAGAATGATTCTCAGATGTTGCTCATGCTCTTCTTCTGACTTGGAGTAGATAAGGATGTCGTCAATAAACACAACTACAAACTTATCTAGGAAATTCATAAAGATCTTATTCATGAGATTCATGAAATAAGCAGGGGCATTGGTTAATCCAAAAGACATAACCGTATACTCGTATAAACCATAGCGAGTAGTAAAGGCGGTCTTCGGAATATCCGTTGCACGAATCTTAAGTTGGTGATAACCAGTCCTAAGATCAATCTTTGAGAATACCTAGGCTCCAGTCAACTGATCAAATAGATCCTCTATCTTTGCCAAAGGGTACTTGTTCTTGATGGTGACGTCATTCAACTTTCTGTAATCTGTACACAGACGGTTGCCTCCATCTTTCTTGTCGACGAATAACACTGGGGATCTCCATGGCGATGCCCTTGGCTGAATCAAACCTGTGGCTAACATGGCATCCAACTGCTTCTTCAGTTCCACTAATTCTGAGGGGTTCATGGTATATGGTCTCTGGGCTATAGGTCCGGTTCCGGGGATTAGTTCGATAATGAACTCAGTATCCCTATCTGGGGGCATACCTGGCAATTCATCTGGGAATACGTCGGGGTATTCACAGACTACTCTGACTTGGTCAAGGGTGGGCAGGGCTACACTCTTGTTGCACTTGAATTGACGGGGTAAGGTTTCAGAGATATGCTCTACTGTTACTCCAGAACTACTGGTCATGGTGATGGCTTTCTTAACACAGTCTACCAGTCCTTTATGCCTTGACATCCAATCCATACCTAGTACTACTTCCAATCCTTTGGTTCCAAGTACAATTAGGTTGGCATAAAAATCTATCCCATGTATTCTGATAGGTACAACTTTGCAAATTTTTCTAGATTTTGTTGTTGAACCGGGGATTTGAACTATCATGACATGCTTCAGGTTGGTTGGGTGAATCTTACTAGTGCATACAAATTCTTCGGTGACAAATGAATGCGATGCTAAAACTGAGTTGACAGAAAACATACCCAGCACTACATCTGGCGCTTCCTGGGCTTCTTCTACGTTCATGTGGAAGAGACGACCGTTGCGGTTGTGAGGGTTCCCTGGGGCAAATCTCCTTCCTTGTTTAACATGACGCTGCTGCTGAGCTGGGGCATTCACAGCGGCATTGCCGGCAGTCTTCTTGGGACACTCATTGGAGTAGTGACCCTTCACTCCACACTCGAAACAAGTGATCTAGGACTTGTCCTTGGCTGCGACAGGCACAACATTGCTGCCAGTTCTGGGTGCAGTGTTGTTTTTGTTGTTGTTGTTGTTGTTACTCTTGGGAGGGGCACGGTTGAAATTGTTGGCATTGCCGGAGTTATGATTGTTTCCTCCGGACTTCACATTACCTCCACTACGGTTGGGGTATCTTGGGCGAGAATTTGGGGGTCGGTTGTTCCTTGGTGCATATCCTGGTGAAGGGTTGGGACGGTACTTCTAGTGACTACTGGATCCAGACTGCTGCATCATACGATGCTTGCGGTTGTCGTTTGCCTGGTTAATCTTCCCTTCCATCTGAATGTCAGAGTCTACTAGCTCTTCGAGATCATCAAAACGGATGTTGACGAGGACAATCTGCATCTCATCATGCAGACCATTTAAGAATCTCTCCTTCTTCTTGGCCTCCGTGTTGATCTCATCCGGTGCATATCTGGCAAGTGACAAGAATCTGTCATGGTACTCCACCACAGTAATTCTTCCTTGCTTCAATTCACGGAATTCATCTCTCATCCTGTTGACAAGACCTTGCGGCACATGGGTGGGGCTGAACTTGACCTTGAATGCTTCCCAGGTCATCACCTGGCCATGGTTCATATTGCGGATGCTATTCCACCAAGCTCTTGCATCTCCCGCCAGATAGTGGGCGGCGAAGAGAACTTTCTCATTCTCATCAACTCTGGCAACCTCTAAGTTGTTTTCCATGGTCTGTAACCAGTCATCGGCATCTAATGGGTTTTTAGATTGGTTAAAGATTGGAGGATTGGTGTTCTAAAAGTTTTTGAGTTTGGATCCTTGGTGATCCTGATTTCCATGTCCTTGGTTGTTGAGAGCCATTTGGGCGATCTGCTACAATGTTGCTAAGTTGGCTTGACGCTCGGCCCTGCTTGCTTCACGATCCGCGATGAGATTCTGCAAGATCTGCAGCATTGGGTCCTGTGACGAGCTGCTCCCTCCTTGGTTTCCACGAGTCATCTGAAGATTGAGATAGATATAGGGGTAAGAGGGAAATTCTAATGTTCATGGTTTTGGGTTTTTCAAATCTAAAACTTTGAGTTAAACTCAGGTTTTTCAACTAACTTCTTTTTCATTCATGCTAGCAAGCACACGATACAACACACACCACAACAATCAAAGGGGAAAACAGATGGTTTGAAGAACCATTCTGCAAGCTACGATACAATGAGATGATACATCTCATGCTACGACAGTGCTCTAGTGCATCTACTCATCGTCGATGAAGTCGGAGTCTTCATCATCAGTGTAGAAGTCCACAGCATCCTCCTCCAGAAAGTCATCATCGTTGCTGAGGTAAGAATCCATATCTCACTGGATGTCTTCACCCTCATCTTCTTCTTCCTTGGAGGCAAGCTGAGCTTCCTGCTCCTTGACGGTCTTCTCAAGGTCGGCCACCTTCTTGCAAATACGGGCGATGGTGCGATCCTTCTTTGCACGCTGGCGGGAAGAGACTGGCGATCTTGGACGAGCAGTGCGAAAGTCTGGGCCTTCTGGTTGGCGATGGCACGGTTCTGGTTAGCTAACTCCCTAGCATTGTCCAGTTCCTACTTGGCATCTCTATCAAGGTTCTCCACTTGACGCCTCAACTCTGGGTGACTTGGCATCTCCATCGGCATTCCCAGGAAGTCACGTCTTGCGTAGTGGGCAAAAGGGGTTCCTTGGATCTTGTTGACGCTGAGGGCACATAGACGTGCGAGAGCTTCATGCATTGCCCTGGCTAATCCATCTAGCCAGTTGCTCTCTCTCACAGAGAACTGAATTCTCCCGGAAGTTGGTGCTTCGATGCTTCCTCGAAGATCCGCGGTGACTAGCCACTGTAGGTCTCCTCCTCGGGGTCCTGGAAGTTGAGCTCCAAGAAACTTCGGATGTGGGCGTCCCAGTAACTCCGACAGTGTATCCAGATCCCTCTCGAAGATCAGCTGACCTCCGTTTCCCAACTGGTAAAACTTGCTGAACTGAGTCTCCATCAACAAGGATTAAGGATGAGGAAGTTAGTGAAGTGATCAAGTGTGTCAAATTTCAAGTAGTAATATAAAATTTTTGAGGAACATGAATTTTTGAGAAAGAATGAGTTCACAAGGGTAAGAGGGGAAATAGTTTTTCATAAATACTCACTTTGGTTTTGAAGCTAAGTTTTTGGTTTGGACGTCCATTCTAACTAGGGTCTCCTATGGTCAGGATGGCTCTGATACCAACTTGTCAACACCCGGATTTTTAATCCCAGATGCCCGTTATGTCGTACCTCGCAATCCCAGGATTACCAGTTTTGCGAGACATAACGGATTGGATATCACAGTACATCATCCATTACAAACCATACATAAGGTTTTACACAAATAAGGATCTCATGATCCAGTCTTAATACAACAAGCAGCGAAAATAAAAGATAGCGTAGCGGTGGGGTCCATCTTTAGGAGCACAGGCAATGCTGACGAAGGCAGATAGTCCTAGTTATCATAGTTGTCCTACTGACCATCATCTTGATAATCTCCTTCATAGTCTGGCCATGATAATAGCCAGGGACAAAACCCATGAGTACTCTTTAAGTACTCGCAAACTACCACTAACAAGTATTATAATTCTAAGTTAAAGTGCTAGAGCTAGGTTTAACTATAAAGTTAAGTTTGAAACCTAAGCTGAGTTCAGAAGCAAAGAAAGATAAAGTAAAGTTCTAGAATCACTTAAGTTGGGAAGCTATTATCATAAACACAACCCTGTTGTGGTCAAGTCAAAGTTCATCATTCATTTCAAGTTATTTAGAAAACATCTGACAACGAAACAGTATGGCCATTCCAACTGTCCATAACCGCGGACGCGGCTATTCGAATAGTATGACACTCTACAGAGATGGTACACTTTCACCACAAGATTCGATACATCTGTCAGGGGTAACCCTGAATCATCATACTTAGTATGCAGAAAATCAAACATAACCTTCCCTTTACACACCCTAGTATAAGCACCTCTCCTATGAGCATGGCCTCCCAACCATGACCATCAGTCATCCTGGGCACTGCATAGGTGGACAACATTGAGAGGTAGCCTCAGCTCAAACCTCTCCCGTGAGGGAACTAATACTAATGCATATAAATTTCCAGCTAAGCCGTACCCAATTCAGGTAGTGTGGTTGTACGGTATATTTGGAATGGTATCTCATCCGAATCCAACCATTAGTTTTATAAAAGGGTTAAGGCACATGCCTCATCATTTTCATCATCATAAACCAGTTGTGTTTCTCAACACATGTCAAAACATCTAAATAGAATGACTCATCATTCCAAGGTTTTCACAATTCATTTTCACCCATTTGTTCCCATCTAAAGTGACTCAAGTTTTGGATCTACTCTAAAATACTAAGTTAAGAGTGTTCACTAAGGTGGAAGGATGGGATCAATCTCATGCCATAGAATGACATCTAAAGGTTTCTAAATAGGTCAAGTTTTATACTTTTTATGCTACCTTCGAAACCAGTAAAGAACTTTGTGTACTAAGGGGAGTAAAACTTGTAAGTAAGACTTGGGGTACTAATAGTCAAAGGGTGTGATCAAATCATGCTTAAGGCATCTTTGCTAAACCATCTAGTTTGATTCTAGTTTGCTAAGTACTAAACTTGCAAGGGTTAATCATGGGTATTGCTAGCTTGCTAAGGGTAGCTTGTACGGTTAATGGTGGCTTGCCTTGGTTGGTGCAGTGGTTGAAGTTTTCTTCGTTTTCGTCTTGATATCATTCCTCCTCCTCGTAAGCTTGGTTGGTACTATCTTCTATAACAATACATACGGAGTAGAAAATCACCAAACAATACTTAACTAGGCTAGATAGCATTCTAAGACACACAATTGATGATCTATTATCATCACAAACATCACAAGTTTAATTCAATAGTTTCTTTCTTTTTATTTTAGAAAAGTAATTTCTACTCATTAAAAATTTAACTAAGATTTAATATTCACCACTTAAAATATGGGATCATGTTGACACATGTCATCACCACATATTCTAACATGTGGGAATGAGATTTAAAAGGTTGGATCAATATTACTTTGGTTTAAGTTCATTATTTAATGATTTAAAGTGACTAGAAATGCTTATATAGCATTATTTTGGTACTAGTCCAAAGTCACTACATGTAATCGTTAGTATTATTACACATTTAGATAGATATGATGAAATGTGATTTTTGAGAGTTGGAATCAACTTAAAAGCTAACTTGGTTGATTTTATAAAAATGTTGCAAGTTGCAAACGCTTCTGTCTTCTTATTTTTATTAGGAGAGATCTATAACTCTAATTGACTTAAATCCAAAGGGCTTGGATAGATCGTTTTAATTACTTTCAGGCAAAATTGGTTTCATGCAATTTGGATTTCTAAAACTCTCTGAATTGATTTTTAAACTAGGGGACAGAAACTAGATTCAAACTAAAAAGAAAAATCCAGATTTGAATGGGTGGGCTAGCGCGGGAAAGAAGTTGGGCCAGCCCAGTGACGCTCCACGGCGCGGGGCTCAGCTGATAGGGGGGTCCCGCGTGTCAGCGGCACTTAAAACGCGAAACGGTACGCGCGCTGTGGGCCGTGCGATTAGAAGCGAGATCTACAGCTGAGGGTCATCGTCGACGACGAACAGGTCGCCGGCGAGCTGGAACCCTAATGGCTCGGTGAGGGTCTACTGGGGGCGTACTAGGGCTCCAGCGGGGTCGGCGAGGCGGGCAAACAACGTGGAAGACGACGGCGAGGCGAGGCGCAGTTGCGGTGGAGCTTGGGGTGGTCGCAATCAATGGCGCCCTGCTCCTCCTGCCACGGCTGCTCCGGCTCCAATTCCGGCGAGGCAGAGCTCGCCTTGCTCCGGCTAGAGGTGTGGTGAGGTTCAGAGAGGTGAGGGGAGTGGAATGGTGTGGAGAGAAGAGGCTGCGGAGGGCTCCTTGTATAGGCCCGACGGTGAGACCGAGCGGGATGGGCAGTCGACGGTGGCGACATGGCTACGGCGGGGTAGAGGCATGGCTGGGGGTGGCGATCGATGGGCGGTTCCCTAGCGATGCTCCTTTACTTGAATGCGGCCGTAGGGGAGGTGGCACGCGGTCTGGGGGAGGTGGCGCTATGAGAGGCAGAGGCGGCGGTGTCCACGGCGAGCGGTGGTTGTGAGGCGTTGGGCGGCCAACAAGGGTGTCTGGGGTGTTCTCCAGGTCGAGGCAGAGCGGCGGGCGCGGGCTGCTGCCAAGGGGCGGTCTGTGCGAGCGGGGACCGAGCGCGCTCTGGGGACGACACTGGCATGGTGCGGTAGCACTGGGCGCGGTTTGTGCTCGGTGGTGCACTGCTGCTCTGGGCTCGGGCAAGGGACAGGGGTGGCGGTGAGCTCCTGGCTACCTCCTAGACATGGCGAGGAAAGAGGGAATGGTCTGCTGCAGCGGGGCAAGGGTTGGCCGGCAAGGCATGGCATGGGGACTAGGGACAAGGGAGAGGGGTGTTAGGGGTTTGGTTATATCAAGAGGGGACAAAGGAGATAAATGAAGATCATTTGGGGGCAAAACCCTGTAGTAAACAGTGAGCTAGGATTAGAGTAGAGATTATGCATGCCAACCGTTTGATGAAATGGCCGCATGAAAGAAAGTTTTGAATTTTGGTTTAAAAACTTTTGAGTGATCTCCACTAGTGATAGGTAGTCTCTGGTTGCAAGGGTTTTGAAAGTGGAGCTCAAATAGGGGTGATCTATGCATATGCATTAGATTCAATTTTAAACTGTCATTTGAAATAGTTAACAGAATGTTTTTAGCAGATCCAAAGGTGGGACTTGGTACCTCATTATGTGTACTATCAAGCGGTGCAAAGATCAAGAATTGTTTCTGTTAAGTTTTGAGTACTAGGAATAGCCAAAGTAGGCATGGGAGTTAAATTTGCCAAAATGACCATTCCTCCTTTTTAATTCTTTTTGATTTGATATTCTTTATGAAAAGTTTGGGAATGATGTAGATGATGTTTAAATCACCTAAGACACATTTTACAAGCATTGCATCATTCAATCATGGCAATTCAAACAACTCCTATTTTAAATGCACACTTATATGAATGCTTTCATTTTAAATTTGAAAAAGTTTTTGTTAACCCTATTTTTGGATGATTTGACCTTGATAAGCTTGGATTAAAGTTTTGTGATGTTACAAATCTAGATGCACTCGCAGAGCATCTTGAGCGCCCGCACCGGAGTTCTTCGGGGCACAACTCAACGATCACGTGCGAGGACAGCTACAGTGGTTGATAGTTGCAGATCTCAGAGGCAAGATGGAAGCACCCACCTCGGAGAAGATCCAATTCAGCTTGAGGGATAACAACTGGCTAGACGGACTAGCTAGGGCTATGCAGGAAGCTCTTGCCCGTCTGTGTGGGCAAAACATCAACTAGATCAATGGCACTCGCTTTGCTCACTACGCAAGGCGTGATTCTATGGGACTGCCCTTGGAGATGCCAGGACACCCGGAGCTTAAGCACCAGGTGGATAATCTCGACTTCATGTTGTATGATAGACAGAAGGAGTTGGACAACGCCCGTGCCTACGCCAACCATAACCATGCCATTGCAGTCAGGAAGGACTATACCCTCGCCATCCTCGCCAAGGAGTGCTATTCACTTCGTCATCAGTGTGACAAGAAGGATCGCATCATCCATCGTCTTCGCAAGAAGGTGGCCACTCTCGAGGAGACCATCCGTGAACAGGAGACCTAGCTTGAAGCAAAGGAGGAGGAAGGTGAAGATATCTATGGAGATCTCTACTCTTACCTAAGTGATGATGACGACTACGTGGAGGACGAGGCCATGGAGGATCACACTGATGAAGATGATGCCGCCTTCATTGATGTGATTAGATGCACTTGAGCACTACCATAGGAGTGAGTTGTACCTAGTCCCACTGTATCGTAGTTTCACAGAATGATTATTAAAACCATTTGTTTCCTTGTTGTGGTGTGTGTTTGTATTGGGTGCTATGAATGAATGCATGAATGAATGAAAAGAAAGTTGTTAGTTTGCAAAACCCGAGTCAAACTCCAAGTTTAAAGTTTCTAAAACAAACCCATAAACCCTAGAAATTTCCTGTTGCCTCATTATCTATCTCAATCTTCAGATGCCTTGCTGTAACGCCAGTGGAAACAGTTCCTCTCAGGACCCAATGCCGCAGATTCTGCAAATGTTAGTTTCTGACCGTGAAGCTAGTAGAGCCGAACGCCAAGCCAAGTTATCCATTCTTCAACAGATACCTCAGATGGCCCACAATAATCAAGGTCATGGAAACCAGGATAACCATGGATCCAAGATCAAGAACTTTCAGAATACCAACCCACCTATATTTAGTAAGTCTGAGGAGCCCTTAGATGCTGATGACTGGCTGCAAACCATGGAGAACAATTTGGAGGTCGCAGGAGTTGAAGCCAATTAAAAAGTACTATTTGCCACTCATTATCTGGCAGGTGATGCAAGAGCCTGGTGGAATAGCACTCGTACCATGAACGAAGGGCAAACGATGACTTGGGAAGAATTCAAGATCAAGTTCAGCCGGACCCATGTGCCGCAAGGTTTGGTCACTAGGATGAGGGATGAGTTCAGGGAATTGAAGCAAGGGAGAATGACTGTGCTGGAATACCGTGATAGATTCTTATCCTTGGATAGGTATGCCCCTGATGAGATTAGCACCAAAGCAAAGAAGAAGGAAAGGTTCCTGAATTGGTTACATGATGAGATGCAGACAGTGTTAGTCAACATCTGTTTTGTGGATCTAGAAGAACTAGTGGACTCTTCTATCTAGATGGAAGGAAAGATCAACCAAGCCAACGACAACCGTAAGCGTCGTATGATGCACCATCCTGGATCCCACCATACACAGAAGTATCGCCCCAACCCGTCTGTAGGATATGCCCCAAGAAACAACAGACCCCCTATGTCCCGTCCAAACTATCCCAATCGTGGCGGAGGAAACTTGAGGTCTAGAGGAAACCAGAACAATAACCCCGGCAACTCCAATAACTTCAACTGTGCATCGTCCAAGTCCAACAACAACAACACCAACAAGAACAATACTGCCCCAAGGACTAGAAGCAATGTTGTGCCCATTGCAGGAAAAGACAATCCCATGATTACTTGATTTAAATGCGAAGTCAAGGGTCACTACTCCAACGAGTGCCCCAAGAAGCTTGCAGCAACCACCAATGTGAATGCACCTGCTCAGCAGCAATGCCGTGTCTAGCTTGGGAAGAGATTTTCCCCAGGGAACCCGCTCAACCGCAACGGCCATCTGTTCCACATGAATGCTGAAGAAGCTCAGGAAGCGCCAGATGTCATGCTGGGTATGTTTTCTATTAACTTAGTACTTGCAAGAGTGTTGTTTGATTCTGGAGCATCGCACTCGTTTGTTATAGAAGAATTTGCATGCACTAGTAATATTCAACCAACAAAATTGAAGCATGTTATGATAGTTCAAATACCTGGGTCAATCACCAAAGCTAGAAAAATTTGCAAGGCTGTACCTATCAGAATTCATGGAATAGATTTTTATGCTAATCTATAGTACTTGGAACCAAAGGTTTGGAAGTAG
This sequence comes from Avena sativa, assembly GCA_916181665.1. Taxonomy (NCBI): domain Eukaryota; kingdom Viridiplantae; phylum Streptophyta; class Magnoliopsida; order Poales; family Poaceae; genus Avena; species Avena sativa. The sequence goes on from OV702290.1 coordinate 287,850,187, forward strand.
TACTAGGAATGGATTGGATGTCGAAACATAAAGGATTGATCTACTCTGCAAAGAAAGCCATAACCATGACCAGTAGCACTGGAGTATCAGTATAGCATGTATCTAAGACGCTGCCCCATCAATTCAAATGCAACAAGAGTCTAGCCCAACCAACCCTAGATCAAGTCAGAGTAGTCTGTGAATATCCCGATGTGTTCCCAGATGAATTGCCTAGCATGCCCCCAGATAGGGATATCGAGTTCATCATTGAACTAGTTCCTGGAACTAGACCCATAGCTCAGAGACCTTATAGTATGAACCCATCTGAAGTAGTGGAGCTGAAGAAGCAACTTGATGCTATGCTGGAGAAAGGTAAGATTCAACCAAGTGCATCGCCATGGAGATCGCCTGTTTTGTTTGTGGATAAGAAAGATGGAGGTAACCATTTGTGCATGGATTATCGGAAGCTGAATGATGTCACCATCAAGAACAAGTACCCACTGTCGAAGATAGAAGATATGTTTGACTAGTTAACTGGTGCCAGAGTGTTTTCTAAGATTGATCATAGAACTGGTTATCATCAACTCAAGATTCGTGCAACAGATATCCCAAAGACCGCCTTTACCACCAGATATGGATTGTATGAGCACACGATCATGTCTTTTGGATTAACCAATTCCCCTGCTATTTCATGAATCTCATGAATAAGATTTTTATGAACTTTCTGGATAAGTTTGTCATTGTTTTATCGACGATATTCTGATATATTCCAAGTCAGAAGAAGACCATGAGCTACACCTGAGAACCATCCTTGAAACTCTTAGAGAACATTAGTTGTATGCCAAGTTTAGCAAGTGTGAGTTCTGGTTAAAGGAAGTAGGATTCCTAGGACATATCATGTCGGCAGGAGGAATTGTTGTAGATCCCACCAAGATTAAGGATGTTGAAGAATGTAAAACCCCAACCACTCAAACCCAAGTCCACACATTTCTCGGATTAGCGAGATATTACCGCAAGTTCATAGAAGGATTTTCAAGCATCGCAAGACCGCTGACCCAGCTGTTGAAGAAAGATCAGAAGTTTGAATGGACGGACAAATGTGAAGCAAGTTTTCAAGAGCTCAAGAAGAGATTGATTTCAGCCCCAATTCTGATTATGCCGGATATCAAGAAGCCTTTTGATGTGTATTGTGATGCAGCCAAGATTGGTCTCGGATCTGTGTTGATGCAAGAAGGCAAAGTCATATCATATTTGTCTAGACAACTGAAGCAACATGAGCAAAACTACCCTACCCATGACTTAGAACTAGCAGTCGTAGTTTTAGCTTTGAAGACCTAGCGTCATTACCTTATGGGTAACCATTGTGAGATTTATTTGGATCACAAGAGTCTGAGGTATATCTTCACCCAGAAGGAGTTGAATATGAGGCAAAGGAGATGGATAGAGTTAATCAAGGATTATGACCTTGACATTCACTATCACCCCGGCAAAGCCAATGTGGTAGCAGATGCTCTTAGTAGACTGCTGTGTAGATTAAACACCATGATTAAAGAAGCCTAGCCAAGTTTGCATGAAGAGTTGGCGCAATTTATAATGGAGCTAGTTAGCAAAGTATTCCTAGCCAGTATTGAACTTCAACCCACTTTGATCAGTCAGATCACGGAAGCCCAAAAAGGAAATGCAAGTATCGGCAGAATCAAGCGTCGTATCGGTATAGGGAAGGTACCCGGATTCACCAAAGATGAAGAAGGAGTTCTATGGTAGAAAGGACGTATCTGTGTACCAGCAGATTCCGAGTTGAAGCAAGTCATCATGCAGGAGGCTCATGATACTCTTTATTTTATTTACCCGAGAGGAAGAAAGATGTATCAGGATTTGAAGGAGAAATTTTGGTGGCACAATATGAAGAGATAAATCGGAAGCTACATAGCCAAGTGTGATATCTGTCAGAGAGTCAAAGCGGAACATCAGCGACCCGCAGGACTTTTGCAACCATTGCAGATTCCAGAATGGAAATGGGATTCTGTCGGAATGGATTTCATCACCGGTTTTCCTACCTCTACTAGGCGAAATGACTCTATTTGGGTCATAGTTGATAGACTATCCAAGGTAGCCCATTTTATACATGTCAAGACCACCTACCAGAGTTTGAAGCTAGAAGAGGTGTACATCGCTAGAATCGTCAGTTTGCATGGAACACCTAAGACCATAGTGTCGGATCGAGGAACCCAGCTTACCTCAAGATTTTGGCAGAAAGTCCAAGAAGGATTAGGAACCAAACTGAACTTCAGCACATCCTATCACCCGCAAACCGATGGACAAACTGAAATAGTCAACCAAATGTTAGAAGATATGTTGAGATCTTGTGTTCTAGAATATGGATCAATATGGGAAGATTGTCTGCCTTTGGTAGAATTCTCATACAACAATAGTTATCAAGCTAGTTTGCAAATGGCCCCCTTTGAATTTCTGTATGGAAGGAAGTGTTTGTTGGAATTATGCCCTAGAGGCAATAATAAAGATGTTATTATTATAATTCTTGTTCATGATAAAGTTTATATTCCATGCTAGAATTGTATTAAGTGGAAACTTTAATACTTGTGTGGTTTGTGAACAACACCGTGTCCCTAGTACGCCTCTATGGACTAGCTCATTGATCAATGATGGTTAAGGTTTCCTAACCATAGACATGAGTTGTCAATTGATAATGAGATCATATCATTGGGAGAATGATATGGTGGACAGACCCAAACTAAGCAAAGCTATTAGATCGTTTCATCGTGTTCATCTTTGCGAAGCTTTTCTCATGTCAAATATTGTATTCCTTAGACCATGAGATAATACAACTCCCTGGTATCGGAAGAAAGCTTTGAGGTCATCAAACGTCATCCTATGAGAGGGTGATCATAAAGGTGTCTCTCAGGTGATCGGAAAGTATCTGTTGGGTTGTATGTATCGAGATGGGATTTGTCCCTCCCAAGTCGGAGGATATGCTTCGGGCCCACTCGGTAATCGATATCAACACCGCTTGCAAGCATGTGGTTAAGGAGTTAATCACAAAGTGATATCGGATTACGGAACGAGTAAAGTACTTGCTGTGAACGAGATTGAACTAGGTATGACGATACCGACGATCGAATCTCGGGCAAGTAAAATATGACGAGACGAAGGGAATATATATATGGGATTGATTGAATCCTGGCATCGTGGTTCATCTGATATGATCATCGATGAATGTGTGGGAGTCAATATGGGTGCCCAGACCCCGCTGTTGATTATTGATAGAAGATCATGTCTGCATATTCTCGAACCCGCAGGGTCACACACTTAACGTGTCTCGACGCTAGGATAGATTGGATACTTGGTTTATGAATTTTTGTTCGGAGTCTTGGATGGGATCCGGGATATCACGAGAGGTTCCGGAATGGTCCGGAGAATAAGATTCATATAAGGCATTGCAGTTTTTGGAGTTCGGAATTGTTCCGGATTAATCGGTATTGTACCGGAAGCTTCTAGAACCTTCCGGAAGGGGGCCAACGTGGTCCCACCTTCCGGGAGGGGGCATGGGCCTATGAGGGAGTGTCCTGGCCACATTGGGCCAGGGGCACAAGGCCCCATAGGGCCCAGCCGATCCTAGATAAGTTTAAACTCGTTTAAACTAGAGATAGGGTTTCTAGATAAGGGAGAGTTTAAATCGTTTAAACTAGAGATAGGCTTGGAGGATGGGCAAGGGCTGGCCGCACCCCCCGTCTATATATAGAGGGCTGGTGCGCCCCCTTCCCCCCACCCATACCTTCCTCCAAACCCTAGTTGCCCTGCTTCCCTCCTCTCTCCCTCCCGACTGTTTGTGGGCGAAGCCCTGCTACAGAAATTCTCCACCATATACACCACGCCGTCGTGTTGTAGATCCAATCTATCTCTCCACCCTACTTGCTGGTCCGAGGAAGGAGGAGACGTCGAGGTTCTGCACGTGTGCATCTCACGGAGGCACCGCCACTTGTGGTGCTAGATCGGATCGGATCGCGAGGAGGAGAAGCGAGTACGACTACATCACCCACATTCCGACGAACGTTCCGCTGTGCGAATCTTCAATGGTATGAAGATCTAATCCAATCTCTCTCGTTGTTTGCATCTCCTAGATTAGATCTTGGCTTTCCTTCTGTTCGCTTCCGTAGAAAATTTTGATTTACTATGCTGCGAAACCCTTCAGTGGTATCAGAGCTAGATCTATGCGTAGATGTGATTCACGAGTAGAACGCAACATGGTTGTTGCGGGCGTTGATGTTTTCTGTTGCAAGCCTCTTGTTTGTGTTCTTCTTATGACACGGGATAGTGAGATTGAAGCGGTCCAGGACAACCTTACGCGACGTCGTTCGCGAGACCGGCTCCGCACTTGACGTGTGGCTTGTACCACACATGCGGCTGGTGGATGTCAGTTTCTCTCACTATAGTTGTCATGGGATTAACACCGGAGTTTGGCAACCATAATATCACCGTTGTGGCTTTCCGTAGGTAAGAATCGTTCTTAGCATCTACTCCCATAAGCCACGTAAAACATGCAACAACAAAGTAGAGGCGTCTAACTTGTTTTTGCAGGGAGTGTTTTCTGTGATATGGTATGGCCCAAGATGTGATGTGTATATTGTATGCGATGATCATGTTTTGTAATGTTTCACGACTTGCATGTCGATGAGTACACAACCGGCAGGAGCCATATGGTTGTCTTTATAATTGTGTATGACCTGCGAGTCAACTTCTTATACGCCATGTAATAGCTTTACTTTATCGCTAAGTAGTTAGCAATAGTTGTAGTTGCTATTCATGGTGGAGGCAATCATGGTGGAGTGATGGAGATCATGCCGGAACGCACAAGATGGAGATCATTGCGCGAAGATTGGCTATACCATGTCACATAAAGTTATATGCATGTGATGTTTATCCTTTTATGTATCTTATTATGCTTAGATCGCGACGGTAGCATTATAAGATGATTCCTCACTTAAAGATCAAGATAAAAACTGTGTTCTCCCCAAGTATGCACCGTTGCGAAAGTTCGTCGTGTCCAAGCATCACGTGATGATCGGGTGCTATAGACTCTATGCTCACATACAACGGGTGCAAGCCAGTTTTGCACACGCGGAAATACTTGGGTCTAACTTGACGAGCCTAGCATGTACAGACATGGCCTCGGAACACAAGAACCGAAAGGTTAAGCATGAGTCATATGAATGATATGATCGACACTTCGTTGTCCACCATTGAAACCACATCTCTTCTCGTGATGATCGGATTAGGTGTGGTGAATTTGGATCGTGTTCACTAAACAACATGAGGGATGTTGAATTTAGTGGGAGTTCATCTAGTAATTTGATTAAGTTGAAATATTTATCATTAACATAGTCTAAATTGTACTTGCAAATACTGTAGATCACATGGCCAAGTCCAACTTCAACTTCAACGTTTTTGCTGAGAAAGAAAAGCTTAGAAACAATGGGTCTAACTTCACCAACTGGTTCCGCAATCTAAGAATCATTCTGTCTGGCAGACAAAAGGACTATGTCCTTGGGAAAGCGTTAGGTGACCCCCCTGCTACAACTGCGCCGGCTGATGAGAAAGCTGTCTATAAGTCGCGCAAAGATGATTATGGTGTGATTAAGAGCACCATGTTGTTTGCTATGGAACCGGAACTTCAAAATCGTTTTGAAAACTATCCCGGGCCCTTTGAGATTCTCGAGGAGCTGAAAACCATGTTTCAGACTCAGGCCCGTTCTGAGAGATATGAGATCTCCGAGAAGTTCTTTAACTGCAAGATGGAGGAAGGGAGTTCCGTTAGTGAGCACGCCATAAAGATGTCGGGCTACACTCAACGCCTTCAGCAACTGGACTGCAAGATTCCAGAGGAGCTCAAGATTGACAGGGTTCTGCAATCACTCCCTCCCAGCTACAAAAGTTTTGTAGTGACTCATAATCAGATTGGTTCCACTGATACGATCACCGAGCTCTTCGCAAAGCTGAAGGCTGCGGAGGTGGACATCAAAAAGGATAATCATGTGTTGATGGTCAACAAGCCCTCCTTTAAGAAAGGTAAGGGTGCAAAGAAGCCCTTCAAGAAAGGAGGCGGCAAACGCGTTGCCCCTGCTGAGAAGAAGCTCAAGTCTGGACCCAAGCCAGAAACTGAGTGCTTCTATTGCAAGGACAAGGGTCACTGGAAGCGCAACTGTCCGAAGTACTTAGCGGACAAGAAGGCTGGCACCATCAAAGGTATATTTGATATAAATGTTATTGATGTTTTCCTTACTAGCCCTCGTTGTAGTGCCTGGGTATTTGATACTAGTTCGGTTGCTAATATTTGTAACTCGAAACAGGAGCTACGGAATAGACGGCGGCTTGCGAGGGATGAGGTGACGATGCGCGTTGGCAACGGATCAAGAGTTGATGTGATGGCCGTCGGCACGCTCTCCTTATTTTTACCTTCGGGATTAGTTTTAAACCTTAATAAATGTTATTATGTGCCTGCGTTGAGCATGAACATTATTTCTGGATCGTGTTTATTGCAAGACGGTTATTCATTTAAATCGGAGAATAATGGTTGTTCTATTTATATGAGTAACATCTTTTATGGTCATGCACCTCTTGTGAATGGTTTATTTCTTCTAAATCTCCAAAGGGATGAAACACACATCCATAACATTGAGGCTAAGAGATGCAAAGTAGATAGTGATAATACTACTTATTTGTGGCACTGTCGTCTAGGTCATATTGGTGTAAAGCGCATGAAGAAACTCCATTCTGATGGACTTTTGGAGTCTCTTGATTTTGAATCATTTGACACATGCGAACCATGCCTCATGGGCAAGATGATCAAAACCCCGTTCTCCGGTATGATGGAGCGAGCAACGGACTTGTTGGAAATCATACATACCGATGTATGCGGACCAATGAGTGTTTCAACACGCGGTGGATATCGCTATTTTCTCACTTTTACCGATGACTTAAGTAGATATGGGTATATCTATTTAATGAAACATAAATCTGAAACGTTTGAAAAGTTCAAAGAATTTTAGAATGAAGTGGAGAACCATCATAACAGAAAGATTAAGTTTCTACGATCCGATCGTGGGGGCGAATATTTAAGTTATGATTTTCTCACGCATCTCAAAGCAAGTGGAATCGTTTCACAACTCACGCCACCCGGAACACCACAGTGCAATGGTGTGTCTGAACGCCGGAATCGAACCCTATTAGATATGGTCCGATCGATGATGTCTCTTACTGATTTGCTATTATCATTTTGGGGTTATGCATTAGAAACCGTTGCATTCACTTTAAATAGGGCTCCATCTAAATCCGTTGAGACGACACCGTATGAACTGTGGTTTGGTGCTAAACCTAAGTTGTCGTTTCTTAAAGTTTGGGGATGCGAAGCTTACGTCAAGAAGTTGATGCCCGACAAGCTCGAACCCAAAGCGGAGAAATGCGTCTTCATAGGATACCCTAAGGAAACTATTGGGTATACCTTCTATCACAGAACCGAAGGCAAAGTGTTTGTCGCAAAGAACGGTTCCTTTCTTGAGAAGGAGTTTCTCTCGAAAGAAGTGAGTGGGAGGAAAGTAGAGCTAGACGAGGTTGTTGAACCTTCTCTTGAATTGGAGAGTAGCGCAGCACCTGAAATTGTTCCAGTGCCGCCTGCGCCAACAATAGAGGAAGCTAATGACAAGGATCATGAAGCTTCGGACGATGCTGCTACTGAACGTCGCAGGTCGACAAGGTCGCGTGCCCCTCGTGAGTGGTACGGCAACCCTATCTTGACTGTCTTGTTAGTAGAAGACAGCGAACCTACGAACTATGAGGAAGCGATGATGAGCCCAGACTCTGAGAAATGGCTAGAAGCCATGAAATCCGAATTGGGATCCATGAGCGAAAACCAAGTATGGACTTTGGTGGACCCTCCTAGCGACCGAAAGGCCGTTGAGTGCAAATGGATCTTCAAGAAGAAAACGGACGCGGATGGTAATGTTACCGTCTATAAAGCACGGCTTGTTGCGAAAGGTTTTCGACAAGTTCAAGGTGTTGACTACGATGAGACTTTTCTCCCGTAGCGATGTTTAAGTCCATTCGGATTTTATTAGCAATTGTTGCGTTTCATGATTATGAAATATGGCAGATGGATGTCAAGACTGCGTTCCTCAATGGCAACATTGATGAAGAGTTGTATATGATGCAACCGGAAGGTTTTGTCGATCCTAAGGATGCTGATAAAGTATGCAAACTTCAGCGTTCCATTTATGGACTGAAGCAAGCATCTCGGAGTTGGAACCTTCGTTTTGATCAAGTGATCAAGAGCTTTGGATTTGTTCCAAATTTCTACGAAGCTTGCATCTACAAGAAAGTGAGTGGGAGCTCGGTGACGTTTCTGGTACTATATGTGGATGACATATTGATTATTGTAAATGACATCAACATGCTTAACGATGTGAAGAGTTATTTGAACAAGTGTTTTTCAATGAAAGACCTAGGTGAAGCTGCTTATATATTGGGCATCAAGATCTATAGAGATAGACAAAGACGCCTGATAGCTTTAAGCCAGAGTACATACCTAGACAAAGTTCTGAAAAGGTTCAGAATGGATAAGGCATTGAAAGGTTCAGTGCCTATGTTGTCAGGGAAGTATTGAGCAAGGCTCAGTGTCCAGCTAGGGTAAATGATAGGGAAGCTATGAGCAAAGTGCCTTATGCCTCGGCCATAGGTTCCATCATGTATGCCATGCTGTGTACTAGACCGGATGTGTCCAATGCTCTTAGTTTGACGAGCAGATATCAAAGTGATCCAGGAGTGGAACACTGGACAGCCGTGAAGAACATCCTAAGGTACCTAAATAGGACTAAAGAAATGTTCTTAGTCTATGGGGGTGATGAACAGCTCGTCGTAAAAGGTTACGTCGATGCTAGTTTCGATACCGACAAGGATGATTGTAAATCTAAGACAGGATACGTGTATATTTTGAATGGAGGAGCTGTGAGCTGGAGAAGCTGCAAGCAAAGCGTGATCGCGGGATCTACAGTAGAAGCGGAATACATGGCTGCTGCAGAAGCGTCAAGTGAAGGAGTTTGGATCAGGAACTTCATCACTGAGCTTGGCGTGGTTCCAAGTGCATTGGACCCACTGGAGATATTGTGTGACAACACTGGCGCCATAGCACTCGCTAAGGAACCAAGATATCATCCAAAGACCAAGCATATCAACCGCAAGTTTCATATAATCCAAGATTATATAGCAGATGGAGATCTGAAGATCAACAAAGTACATACAGATCTGAATGTCGCAGATCCATTCACTAAACCTCTTCCACGTGTAAAACATGATCAGCACCTCAGTGCCATGGGTGTGAGATTGTTGCCAAATGTAAACTAGATTATTGACTCTAGTGCAAGTGGGAGACTGTTGGAATTATGCCCTAGAGGCAATAATAAAGATGTTATTATTATAATTCTTGTTCATGATAAAGTTTATATTCCATGCTAGAATTGTATTAAGCGGAAACTTTAATACTTGTGTGGTTTGTGAACAACACCGTGTCCCTAGTACGCCTCTATGGACTAGCTCATTGATCAATGATGGTTAAGGTTTCCTAACCATAGACATGAGTTGTCAATTGATAATGAGATCATATCATTGGAAGAATGATATGGTGGACAGACCCAAACTAAGCAAAGCTATTAGATCGTTTCATCGTGTTCGTCTTTGCGAAGCTTTTCTCATGTCAAATATTGTATTCCTTAGACCATGAGATAATACAACTCCCTGGTATCGGAAGAAAGCTTTGAGGTCATCAAACATCATCCTATGAGAGGGTGATCATAAAGGTGTCTCTCAGGTGATCGGAAAGTATCTATTGGGTTGTATGTATCGAGATGGGATTTGTCCCTCTCAAGTCGGAGAGATATGCTTCGGGCCCACTCGGTAATCGATATCAACACCGCTTGCAAGCATGTGGTTAAGGAGTTAATCACAAAGTGATATCGGATTACGGAACGAGTAAAGTACTTGCTGTGAACGAGATTGAACTAGGTATGACGATACCGACGATCGAATCTCGGGCAAGTAAAATATTGCGAGACGAAGGGAATATATATATGGGATTTATTGAATCCTGGCATCGTGGTTCATCCGATATGATCATCGATGAATGTGTGGGAGTCAATATGGGTGCCCAGACCCCGCTGTTGCTTATTGATAGAAGATCATGTCTGCATATTCTCGAACCCGCAGGGTCACACACTTAACGTGTCTCGACGCTAGGATAGATTGGATACTTGGTTTATGAATTTTTGTTCGGAGTCTCGGATGGGATCCGGGATATCACGAGAGGTTCCGGAATGGTCCAGAGAATAAGATTCATATAAGGCAGTGCAGTTTTTGGAGTTCGGAATTGTTCCGGATTAATCGGTATTGTACCGGAAGCTTCTAGAACCTTCCGGAAGGGGGCCAACGTGGTCCCACCTTCCGGGAGGGGGCATGGGCCTATGAGGGAGTGTCCTGGCCGCATTGGGCCAGGGGCACAAGGCCCCATAGGGCCCAGCCGATCCTAGATAAGTTTAAACTCGTTTAAACTAGAGATAGGGTTTCTAGATAAGGGAGAGTTTAAATCGTTTAAACTAGAGATAGGCTTGGAGGATGGGCAAGGGCTGGCCGCACCCCCCCTCTATATATAGAGGGCTGGTGCGCCCCCTTCCCCCCACCCATACCTTCCTCCAAACCCTAGTTGCCCTGCTGCCCTCCTCTCTCCCTCCCGACTGTTTGTGGGCGAAGCCTTGCTGCAGAAATTCTCCACCATATACACCACGCCGTCGTGTTGTAGATCCAATCTATCTCTCCACCCTACTTGCTGGTCCGAGGAAGGAGGAGACGTCGAGGTGCTGCATGTGTGCATCTCACGGAGGCTCCGCCACTTGTGGTGCTAGATCGGATCGGATCGCGAGGAGGAGAAGCGAGTACGACTACATCACCCATGTTCCGACAAACGTTGCGCTGTGCGAATCTTCAAGGGTATGAATATCTAATCCAATCTCTCTCGTTGTTTGCATCTCCTAGATTAGATCTTGGCTTTCCTTCTGTTCGCTTCCGTAGAAAATTTTGATTTACTATGCTGCGAAACCCTTCAGTGTTGTACCCCGTTGAATTGGTCGCAAGTAGGAGAGAGTCAGATCTTCGGACCCGACATCCTTCGAGAAGCCGAAGAAGAAGGTTCACAAAGTCCATGAACACCTCAAGACCGCCCAATCCAGACAAAAGAGTTATGCTGACAAAAGACGTCGAGACCTGACCTTTAATGTTGGAGATTTTGTATATCTCAAATTATCACCCTTGAAAGGGATGCGTGTTTTCAAGTTAACCCCTAGATATATTGGACCCTTCAAGATTTTGAATCGCCGAGGAGAAGTATCATATCAACTAGAACTGCCATAGGAAATGTCATCCATACTTGATGTGTTCCATATCTCGTTACTTCGCAAATGCCTAGAAGTTCCGGAGAAGACCGAAGTGTTCAAGAACATCGATCACCAAGCCATAGATATCAACAAGTATCTGACGTATCGTGAAGTACCCATTCATATTTTGGAATAAGCCTTGAGAACCACCAGGACCCAGAGTATCAAGTTTCTAAAGATCTAGGGGAGCAACCATACTGAAGAAGCAGTTACTTGGGAGCGAGAAGGTTACATTAGGACTGAGTTTCCATATCTCTTTAGTTCCTAGTTTTTCTTAAATCTCGGGATGAGATTTTTTTGAAGGAGGGAAGGTTTGTAACACCCCAAAAATATTAAACAAGATTAGCAAGTTCTAATCACCCAAGTTTAGGGTTAACAAAAACTTTTATTATTAAATTTCATATGAGTGTAAGTGTGAATTGCATTAGTGTATGAATGAGTGCAATTGCCATGTTTAATTTCTACAAATGATAAGGAATGGTTTAAAGATGAATACTACATCATCTAGGCCATGTACAAACTAAATCAAAAGAGAAGAAAATCAAATATGAATCATATGATCAAATGGTCATTTTGACCAAAATTATCCACTAGACCACTTTGAGTGTTCCTAGTAAAAGATTTCTAAGAAAAACATTTCCAAATCTTTTCACCCCTTGCTCGACCAAGTAAAAGTGAATCCAAGCAAACCTTACAAAAAGACAAAAACTATTTTTAAACCCCTTTGAGAGAAATTTCAAAATTGAATCAAGTGTATGTACTAAGATCACCACTTTTCAAAAACCACTCGAATCAATTCACCTTTACTTTTCCCAACAACCCTAGACACCCAAGCATGTGACAAACACACTCACCAAAAATCATCCAAAAATTCAAATCTTGAATTCATGCGGCCATTTGGTCGAGAACCTAGTAGACAACAGTAAAACCTTGCCTAACAATAACTGTTCTGAGCAGTATTTTTCTCCCCATTGTTCCTCATTTCTCTCCCCAGGTCTCCCCCAATGCCCGACAGCGCAGTGGACAAGTTCCCCCTTTGTCGTTCGCACCAGTGCAGCACCGCTCGAGCTTACCGTGTCGGTCGACCAAGCACCACTCGCCACAGACCGTGCCGCTCTCTCCCACGATGTCCAGGAGACAGGCTACACTTCACCGCCACCCCCTGTCCACCCCTCGACCAAAGACACGCCATGGACCAGCAGTAATCACCGCGCCCACTTCTTTGTCAGCCATGCCGAGAGCACGCTAGAGCGCCGCAGCCGACACGCACACACACACCACGCCTTTCCGTCTCTACGCGTGCCCACACTCACCGCGACCCCAGCTACCCCCCAGACACGCCCGTTCGCCGCCGCGTGAACCGTGGCCACTGTGCGCTGTCTTGAACGCCGCCTTTCCCGCACAGAGCACGGACCTCTCCCGACCGTTCTCGACCGCCCCTTGCCGCGCCATCACTCGAATGACAACTGCCCTGAAGCACCGCGTCGACCCCTACCCTCAGCCATGTCAATAACACACTGCAGCGACATCGCCGACGAGACCGAGCCATACCGCTCTACCACTCTCGACGGTGTATAATTAGAGGCCACCCAGCCCTCATTTGCCACACCAGCTCACTCCCCTCTCTCTCAGAAATCTCCCACACCTCTCCCCGGAGCAAGGCAAGCAACAGCCCACCGAAATTTCATCGGATCCCGCCGCTATAGAGGAGAAGAGGAACTGGAGCTAGGAGCCGCCCCAGGAGCCACCGCGACCATCATTCGACTCGTCGGCCTCGACACGTTCGATCGCCCCCATCGCCAAGTCTACCTGGAGCCCTGGTGGGCCCCCACATACCCCCACCTTCGCGTTAGGGTTCAGTTCTCGCCAGCGCTGTGTGACGGAGACGACGATGCTCAATCATCGATAGCGCTCTAATCGCACGGCCCAAATAGAGCGTACTGTTTCAGTTTAGTTTAGTTGCTGATGCGTGGGACCCGCCTGTCAGCAAACTGTTGTGCGCGCACTGTGCAGTTGGGCCGGCCCAGTATCGTTCCTGCGCTCGCCCCGGGTTCAAATTTAGATTTTTCTTTTATTTTGAATACCCTAATATGTCAGTGACTTTGAAATTCATTTCAAAGAGATCTACTAAACCAAATTGCATGATTCCAATTTTGTTGGAAAGGTATTCAAAATATCTACGCAAGCCCGTTGGATTCAAACCTGTATCATCCTCGGATCAAGTAAGATCCTAAGTCCCTGTGAATAACATGCTAGTCCCTGGATCAATAGCTAGCACTCACAGTCGATGAAATATCATGTAAAACACAAGTCTTTATTACATGAATCGAATAATCCAGAGTTTTCATTATTACAACAGAAGCGATATAAATACAACTTGGAGTCCCATCAATGCCACAGGCAGGTTGAGTGAAGACCCGCGATCCTAGCGCACCTTTCAACGATCTCTGAAATTCTGCACATGAAACGTGCAGCCAACAAGTGGGGTCAATACTTTGAATGTATTGGCAAATTACACCAAGGAAGAAAAGACTAACTCTACATGCAAGGCTAGTTTAGGCTTTGGAGTTCATTTGCATAAAGCTAGTTTTCTTAAGTAGAGAGAAGAGAAGATTGTCCTACTTTGTAAACATTTGCTTAGATACAATAAGGTCGAGTGGCACACGAGGATATTACGCACCAAGTGTCCAAACAACCAAACACTTGGATATTACACACCAAGCGTCACTTGGATATTACACACGAAGTTTCCCAAATTCCCACCCATTAGCGATATTACGCACGCCATGGGGTTTCAAAACTTTGTTTTTAGAAAAGAGAGAGGAAGATCCTTCAGAGGCTCCATCCTTCAGACGCTCATTGTTGTTCTATTACCGTGAACACGGCTGATCGATCAGATTGCAATACTCTCGAGAGTTTGTGCACTTTACCCACAATCCACGATCAAGTCCTTTTACAGACAAGACCATGGCGAGGCTTTCCCTTAGTAGCCCCTCTACCTTCCGGATCCAACCGTGCCAAGAATCCTCCAAATGTTGGTACCTAGGTGAGGTTTCCCACTAAGTACTAGGCCAAGACAGAGCAAATAATGTATTGTGGTTGCACTGGAAGCTTCTGAATTCTGAAACATGGCAGACTTCTTTGATTCCTGGGCGGCCGTCCTCCACCAAAATCACACTCGTTGACCCGACAACCATTCCGCCCAGAAGAAAACTTAGTTTTATTTTGAAGTGGATTTGAGAGGAAAAGTTTGCTCTAGAGAGCCTTTATACTTAGAAAATTCTTTGTCTTTTGAACCCCCCAACGGTACTTTGTATATATATAGCATAGCAAGCAATACTTAGCAAAAACAGGGGTAACCTATTAGGATGGGAAATCCTAAGTATAGATCTACTCATGGCATACTACAAAATCATCGCACTTGCAAAATAATACTAAGGAAAAATTCTACTAGATCATCCTACACATGCATACTACAGAATTTTGAAGATCACATGCATAGATTCAAATCTGGGACAAAAGTTATGAACAAGTGGTGTAACTTGCCTTATGTTGATAATATGGGTGTTGATTGTATTTCTCTGCAGCAATCGCACTCTCCGAACAATCTAATACGAGGACAAGGTAGTTCCAATCAAAACAATTGCAAACATAGCAAACACAACAAGGATGATCGAAAACATGCATGATGATTTAACATGACACAATGGTTATAATTAGTTTTATGAACATTAATATATCATATGATGCATGTATGAGTTCATTTAATGCAATAGGGTACTTGTTATTAATAATTACTTGCCAATATAAGGGTTTTGATAGTTCTGTTGTAACGCCTGTTCTAACTGTAGAATTAAATTTGTTTCTTGGGTTTACTGGATAGAGGACGTTAATACGAACCAGCAGGCGTTGGATTCACCCTAATCGGAGTTATAGATCTTTTTATATGATTTAAATAGTGTTTAATGGGTTTTAAGTGATTCATACAGTTTCTGTTGCCTAAAAATCAAACAAAAATTATATCTGTAATCTCCACGGAATTGTGATTTCAGGGACATATTATTTGTAATTTTCTGAATAGTATTTATTTTCTTATGAATTTATTACTCTAAATAGGCTATTAAACCATTTAAACCTTCACGGCAAATCCTTACAGTAAAATGCTGAACTAATTGCATATTGATGATTTACATGGAACCAGCTTTCCATCGGTATATCATTTGTATTTTTGTGACAAGCAATTAATTTGCTATAAATTTAATGATTTATAAAGCCATTAGAACTAATTAAATTTCTACGGGATAGATAATCTGCAAAGGATAGATCCAACCAGATATTATTAAAGTACATTACAGTAGCTTCAATTTGATATATTATTCATATTTTTTGGAGTTACAGATAATATCCTATGAATTTATTAACCTAAAAGACCATTAAAACAAATTAAATTACTGCAGTAACCACGTACAGTAAAAGTTGGATCTATTCTTATAAGATGATTCTACGTGAAATTATCTTCAATTTGGTATATTATACGTAATTTTTGGACATAGTATGAATTTCTAATGAATTTTACAAGTTAGATCTATAATATGCAAATTTAAATTCGAACGGAATATTCCAGGGAATATTCCGCTGACTGGACAGGTTGACTTTGCCTGCTGGCTGGGACTAGATGTTGACCTTACGTTGACGTGGCGTTGATGAGGAAGATGACCGGGATGATGACATGGCACGCACCGGTTTGATTGGATCTCGGCCGTCTGGATAGGATCCGGTGGCTAGAAGAAGAGATTGATCCGATTTTGGCTCAGAATAGACAAGAAATAGATCTGTGTTAGAGAAACAAATCCGTAGGTCAAATCGAAAAACTCAGAACATGAAAGTTGTGGGGAATCATTATTCCTACCTTCTCACCAAAGGAATTTGGATTTGAAGAAACGATCGCGAGTACATCTTGGATTTACACCGTAAGATCTGAAATATTGCGATACGAAATTCTTCGGCTGTGGTGGATGAAAAGAGGTAAGGTTTGTCGGGATTGAAAGATTTCGATGCGATCTTCAACTTTCGTTTTTTGACCGAAAGCAAACGACGAAGTCTAGATGGGTTAAAAAGCGAAACAAGATTCGGGAATAGGTAGATTCGGGATTTCGAGAATAGAAACTCGTACAGCCGTGGCTCCACGAGTTTATATGGAGATTTAGGATGGTGTAGAGATAGGCCTTGGAGTAGAGAACAAGTAGAAACAAACGGAAGTCGATTCGGAGTTGTAGATAAAAAGTTATAAGAGTTTGAGTAGAGATAGGTCTAGAAAACAGATTTTTGCACGCTTTTCGGAGCAACCCGATCGATCCCTGTACGCGCGTGGCCTGCTTCATCGGTCCGGTCGGACCGGGTGGGCCGACCCGCTTTTTTTTTTTTAGTACTTGTTTCCCTCATATATTTTGAATGACATGATTCTTGTTTGTAAATTTTTCTAAAATCGAATAGATCATTATAGGATCAAATTTATAATCTTTTTACTAGTTTGAAAGTAGTGGGTTTATAAATCCTTGTATATTCCATTTTATTTATATCTTTGTTTGTTTGTATTTATTTCATAACTTTTTCATACTAGCTCCAAATGAGCTCAATTTTGTTTCTAAAATTTTGTAATATTAATTAGATCTTTTTAGGCTATAATTATCAATAATTTATGCCTTACAATAGTGGGCTTTATAAAGTCAATTTAATTTCCTTTAGGGACATTTGGGCAAATCGACTATAGTATTTAGATACCAGGATTTGGATTCAGTTTGTGAGAACCTTGCATGGATGTAATGAAATGCTTGTAAACGCTTCATGATTTTTATTTTGAAATCTTGCACACCAATTCTACAATCCATAATCAATCCATGCCCTTTTGCCTATATGGCTACTTTGGTCATAACAAAAGAACATAATATTTTGAATTCAAGGTTGAGGGGATTTCCTATTCAAAAAGTTTCTTCTCTTTGAGAATTTTCAACATAGTCAAGCAATCAATCAAACTTATTTATTTATTTATTTCACATTCCAAAATTAGGAGAATTTTGGGATGTGACAGACTACCACCCTTAAAAGAAATCTCGTCCCGAGATTTGGGAAGGCTATAAAGAAAGAAAGGTTCGGGATCCATTAGGATGCTACCACCCTTAAAAGAAAATTGACTAGGTCACTTCTATTGCTATTACCATCATCGTTTTTATCCTTTCCAGCTACATTCACATGTTTTGGACAATTATCAGCATAATGCCCAGGATTGTGACACTGGAAGGATGGGACTTTTGCTTAGATCCTTCCTCCTTTTTGGCAAGGACATCCCGTCTTGTGGTTCTTCATGCTCTACCTCAACATTTGGAAGCCTTGATCGTTTCCTTGAGCCGGTTTGGGGAAAATGGGCATTCCTTTCATATGTCGAGTATTGCGAAGTGATGACTTTGGGTGCGGTGCCTAGAGTCTTGAATCCATTCCTTGTATTTGTCGTGTCCTCGCGGAGCTTCATGAGGTCTTGGCGCATTCCGTCTCTGACTTGTTGATTCAGTTGATGTACCACCGGGTAGAGGTGCATTGAGCGGGGTTGTGATTGGTCCCTTCGCATAGGAATAATGTAACTTGAGAGGTGGGACATTCTTCTGATGGGTGCCTTTCTTCACAGTAGGGGCGCTGATCATGATGCTCCTTGGTGATATGCCCTATTTCTCCATAGATCGTGCAAGCTAAATGTTTCGGGACTTCAACTTCTTGGATTTTTGGTATACGAGACGAGATTGAAGTAGAACCACTTTAAATTCTTCCTAAGATATCACCCTTGATGATCATCAATGGTGTGTTGCATCTCCCACCAAGTTGGACCGTCGTCCTTTAGGAATTGGGTGGCATAATGAAGCATTCTGTTGACTTCAATGTTGGCATCCTTCATTCTTTCTTCAACCTGGAGCATCCACTTCTTTGCATCGGCGTGGCTCTTACGCTTGGTGGAGTTGAGTTCCTTGTCCTCCTTATTGATATGGTCCATCCGTCGAGTTGACCAAGGTTTAGAGTAGGAACGAATGGAGTGTGGAAGAAGAAGAATAACCCATACAAGAAATCTTGTTTAGAAAACAGGTTTTTCATTAGCTAAGGTAATAAACCATACAAGATAGCAAACAATTTGTCGCATCTATATTTAGCGAAATCTTATTCGGGTTTGGTTCCTAATAGGTCACTTGGAATCTTCGAGGCTTCGAGTCTCCAAAAGTATTCGTGCTCTTGATAGTCTTCATGTTCTTCATAATCTTCAATCTTTCGAGTTCTTCAGTTAATAACATTGATTTAAGGCCTTTGAAGTCTTTAATCTCGTAGCTTCAGTCTTTGAACATCTTTCATAGAGGTCTTCAAGTACCAACTTAATCGAAACATTGAGATGATATTCTTTGAAAAGGTAATCTTGAGAAAAGTTTCTTCTTGAAGTGTGTAGTGGTCATTTTCTAATGTTGAAAAGAAGAGACTTAAGAAATTTTAAAACCCCAAGGTAGATGATGAGAAGTATGAGAGTTTTCCGAAATAACTTAGAAAATATTTGTCCTAAGGTTTTTCCATGTCTAGGGTCACGATCTACAGTCAACTTATGCTCTGATACCATCTGTAGCGACCTCAGATCAAGTAAGATCCTAAGTCCCTGTGAATAACATGCTAGTCCCTGGATCAATAGCTAGCACTCACAGTCGATGAAATATCATGTAAAACACAAGTCTTTATTACATGAATCGAATAATCCAGAGTTTTCATTATTACAACAGAAGCGATATAAATACAACTTGGAGTCCCATCAATGCCACAGGCAGGTTGAGTGAAGACCCGCGATCCTAGCGCACCTTTCAACGATCTCTGAAATTCTGCACATGAAACATGCAGCCAACAAGTTGGGTCAATACTTTGAATGTATTGGCAAATTACACCAAGGAAGAAAAGACTAACTCTACATGCAAGGCTAGTTTAGGCTTTGGAGTTCATTTGCATAAATCTAGTTTTCTTAAGTAGAGAGAAGAGAAGATTGTCCTACTTTGTAAACATTTGCTTAGATAAAATAAGGTCGAGTGGCACACGAGGATATTACGCACCAAGTGTCCAAACAACCAAACACTTGGATATTACGCACCAAGCGTCACTTGGATATTACACACCAAGTTTCCCAAATTCCCACCCATTAGCGATATTACGCACGCCATGGGGTTTCAAAACTTTGTTTTTAGAAAAGAGAGAGGAAGATCCTTCAGAGGCTCCATCCTTCAGACGCTCATTGTTGTTCTATTACCGTGAACACGGCTGATCGATCAGATTGCAATACTCTCGAGAGTTTGTGCACTTTACCCACAATCCACGATCAAGTCCTTTTACAGACAAGACCATGGCGAGGCTTTCCCTTAGTAGCCCCTCTACCTTCCGGATCCAACCGTGCCAAGAATCCTCCAAATGTTGGTACCCAGGTGAGGTTTCCCACTAAGTACTAGGCCAAGACAGAGCCCATAATGTATTGTGGTTGCACTGGAAGCTTCTGAATTCTGAAACATGGCAGACTTCTTTGATTCCTGGGCGGCCGTCCTCCACCAAAATCACACTCGTTGACCCGACAACCATTCCGCCCAGAAGAAAACTTAGTTTTATTTTGAAGTGGATTTGAGAGGAAAAGTTTGCTCTAGAGAGCCTTTATACTTAGAAAATTCTTTGTCTTTTGAACCCCCCAACGGTACTTTGTATATATATAGCATAGCAAGCAATACTTAGCAAAAACAGGGGTAACCTATTAGGATGGGAAATCCTAAGTATAGAGCTACTCATGGCATACTACAAAATCATCGCACTTGCAAAATAATACTAAGGAAAAATTCTACTAGATCATCCTACACATGCATACTACAGAATTTTGAAGATCACATGCATAGATTCAAATCTGGGACAAAAGTTATGAACAAGTGGTGTAACTTGCCTTATGTTGATAATATGGGTGTTGATTGTATTTCTCCGCAGCAATCGCACTCTCCGAACAATCTAATACGAGGACAAGGTAGTTCCAATCAAAACAATTGCAAACATAGCAAACACAACAAGGATGATCGAAAACATGCATGATGATTTAACATGACACAATGGTTATAATTAGTTTTATGAACATTAATATATCATATGATGCATGTATGAGTTCATTTAATGCAATAGGGTACTTGTTATTAATAATTACTTGCCAATATAAGGGTTTTAATAGTTCTGTTGTAACGCCTGTTCTAACTGTAGAATTAAATTTGTTTCTTGGGTTTACTGGATAGAGGACGTTAATACGAACCAGTAGGCGTTGGATTCACCCTAATCGGAGTTATAGATCTTTTTATATGATTTAAATAGTGTTTAATGGGTTTTAAGTGATTCATATAGTTTCTGTTGCCTAAAAATCAAACAAAAATTATATCTGTAATCTCCACGGAATTGTGATTTCAGGGACATATTATTTGTAATTTTCTGAATAGTATTTATTTTCTTATGAATTTATTACTCTAAATAGGCTATTAAACCATTTAAACCTTCACGGAAAATCCTTACAGTAAAATGCTGAACTAATTGCATATTGATGATCTACATGGAACCAGCTTTCCATCGATATATCATTTGTATTTTTGTGACAAGCAATTAATTTGCTATAAATTTAATGATTTATAAAGCCATTAGAACTAATTAAATTTCTACGGGTTAAATAATCTGCAAAGGATAGATCCAACCAGATATTATTAAAGTAGCTTCAATTTGATATATTATTCATATTTTTTGGAGTTACAGATAATATCCTATGAATTTATTAACCTAAAAGACCATTAAAACAAATTAAATTACTGCAGTAACCACGTATAGTAAAAGTTGGATCTATTCTGATAAGATGATTCTACGTGAAATTATCTTCAATTTGGTATATTATACGTAATTTTTGGACATAGTATGAATTTATAATGAATTTTACAAGTTAGATCTATAATATGCAAATTTAAATTCGAACGGAATATTCCAGAGAATATTCCGCTGACTGGACAGGTTGACTTTGTATGCTGACTGGGACTAGATGTTGACCTTACGTTGACGTGGCGTTGATGAGGAAGATGACCGGAATGACGACATGGCACGCACCGGTTTGATTGGATCTCGACCGTCTGGATAGGATCCGGTGGCTAGAAGAAGAGATTGACCCGATTTTGGCTCAGAATAGACAAGAAATAGATCTGTGTTAGAGAGACAAATCCGTAGGTCAAATTGAAAAACTCAGAACATGAAAGTTGTGGGGAATCATTATTCCTACCTTCTCACCAAAGGAATTTCGATTTGAAGAAACGAGCGCGAGTACATCTTGGATTTACACCGTAAGATCTGAAATATTGCGATACGAAATTCTCCGGCTGTGGTGGATGAAAAGAGGTGAGGTTTGTCGGGATTGAAAGATTTCGATGCGATTTCAACTTTCAAGTCTAGATGGGTTAAAAAGCGAAACAAGATTCGGGAATAGGTAGATTCGGGATTTCGAGAATAGAAACTCGTACAGCCCTGGCTCCACGAGTTTATATGGAGATTTAGGATGGTGTAGAGATAGGCCTTGGAGTAGAGAACAAGTAGAAACAAACGGAAGTTGATTCAGAGTTGTAGATAAAAAAGTTATAAGAGTTTGAGTAGAGATAGGTCTAGAAAACAGATTTTTGCACGCTTTTCGGAGCAACCCGATCGATCCCTGTACGCGCGTGGCCTGCTTCATCGGTCCGGTCGGACCGGGTGGGCTGGCCCTTTTTTTTTTAATACTTGTTTCCCTCATATCTTTTGAATGACATGATTCTTGTTTCTAAATTTTTCTGAAATCGAATAGATCATTATAGGATCAAATTTGTAATCTTTTTACTAGTTTGAAAGTAGTGGGTTCATAAATCCTTGTATATTCTATTTTATTTATATCTTTGTTTGTTTGTATTTATTTCATAACTTTTTCATACTAGCTCCAAATGAGCTCAATTTTGTTTCTAAGATTTTGTAATATTAATTAGATCTTTTAGGCTATAATTATCAATAATTTATGCCTTACAATAGTGGGCTTTATAAAGTCAATTTAATTTCCTTTAGGGACATTTGGGCAAATCGACTATAGGATTTAGATACCAGGATTTGGATTCAGTTTGTGAGAACCTTGCATGGATGTAATGAAATGCTTGTAAATGCTTCATGATTTTCATTTTGAAATCTTGCACACCAATTCTACAATCCATAATCAATCCATGCCCTTTTGCCTATATGGCTACTTTGGTCATAACAAAAGAACATAAGATTTTGAATTCAAGGTTGAGGGGATTTCCTATTCAAAAAGTTTCTTCTCTTTGAGAATTTTCAACATAGTCAAGCAATCAATCAAACTTATTTATTTATTTCACATTCCAAAATTAGGAGAATTTTGGGATGTGACAAAACCATTCGAAATTATAGATCACCTATAGTAAAAATAACAGACAGAGGAATTTTCCAATTCAAACATTTAAAAAAAATCAACCATAAATGCTTTTAAGTTGGTTCCAACTCTCCAAAATCACATTTGACAAGATCTATCTGAATATGTAAAAATATTTAGGTTTACATGTAGTGATCTTGGACTAATACTAAAAGAATTCTATATAGGCATTTCTAGTCACTTTAATTTTATTAAATAGTAATTTTAAACTCTATAAAATGTGACCACCACTTTCAACCACATTTCCAAGTATTAGAATATGTGGTGAGGACATGTGTCAACATGATCCCATATTTTAATTGGAGAATATTAAATCTTAAGTATTTTCAATGAGTAGAAACTACTTTTCCAAAATAAGATAAATAAGACTAGGTCTTTATTTCATGTGATGTTTGTGATGATGCTAGATCATCAAGTGTGAGCCTTAGTGTGCTAAATAGAAGTATTTAAGAATTGTTTGGTGATTGTGTACCTCGTATTCCTTTATAGACGCTAGTACCGACCCGGGCTACGAGGAGTACTACTACGAAGAAGAAGAAGAGAACTTCAACCACTACACTACTCAAGGCAAGCCAAAGACTACAAGTTAACTATGCAAGACATCCTTGCAAGATAACCTATGCAAGATGTAGTAGGCATGCTTTGGTTATACCAATCCCATGTTTTACTTGCAAGCTTTATTCTTTTACCTTTACCAAAGTTCTTTACCTTTAGTTAGTGATTTGTGAGTATTGGAAAAATAGGATAGATGCCATAAAGAGCATAAAACTAGGCCTAGGTAGTTATACTTAGATGCCATAAAAAGCATAAAACTAGATTTGGATAGTTACACTTGATTAGCACCCCTTATTAGTGACACCCCCTCCCATTGATAGTTGCTAGTGCTAAACTACTATCCATCACTTTAGATGGGAATACTTGGAGAAAATGATTATGAAAACCTTGGAATGATGATTCATTCTATTGAAATATTTTGACATGTGTTCTGAAACACAATGGATTGATGATGAAACTTCTTCAGGCATGAGCCTTAGTTTTGATAAAATCTGATGGTTGGGTTCAGATGTGATACCATTCCAATTTTACTGTACAACCGCAATACCTGAATTGGGTAGGGCTTAACTAGAAGTTTATATGCCTTAGTATGGGTTCCCTCACGGAAAGAGGTTGAGCTGAGGCTACCTCGTGAATGTGAATGTCCACCTATGAAGTGCCCAGGATGGCAGATGGCCATGTCTGGGAGGCCAAGCTCATAGGGGAGGTGCCTATGCTAGAGTGTGTAATTGAAAGGTTATGATGGATTATCCGCATACTAGGTATGAAGATTCGGGGTTATCCTTGACGGATGTATCGAATATTGTGGTGAAAGTTTACCACCTCTGCAGAGTGTCAAACTATTCGAATACTCGCGTCCACGGTCATGGAGAGTTGGAGTGGCCATACTATTCGGTTGTCAGATGTTTTCAAAAATGACTTGTGAATTGAACTTTGACCTTGACTTGACCACAACTGTCGTCGGATTGATGACAAGTACGCCATGAGGGGGTCCTCGAGGCGTGCGGAAGAGAGGGGTGTGAGACGTACGGTGTTTCGGGACGGTGAGCACACAAGTTTACCCAGGTTCGAATCCGCCGGCTTTGGACGGATCCTACTCCTGCTAGCAATCTAGTAATACAGCAGAGTCGGAATATGGGTTACAAGGGTTTGCCTATGCGAGTTGAGATTGTATACTATTGAGGTGCCCTAAAGGCTCTCCCTAGGATGGCTTATATAGATATCCGGCCTAGGGTTTATAGGAGAGATCTATCCGGCTACGACTGAGAGTCGGTTACAGAGTACATCTTGAACCACGAGTAACACTATGGGCCTAAGTCGGCAAGTCTTCTGGGCCTTCCCTTAGCTGGATTGGACTCCGCCTCTTCTCCCTGACTAGGCCGCCCGTGAAGCAAAGCTCTAACCCGAAGTGGGCCACCCTGGTCAGTGAGGACTGTGAGGATACCCGGAAAGTATATCCCCAATAGAAGCCCCCGGAAGTCTCCAAGATCCAAAGTCGGATTCTTCATCATCTAGCTTGATTTTCGGCTTGCAGAATCTTGAAGGGTTCCTGAAACTACAAAACAAAAGATACGATCCGGGTCTGAAAATAAGTCGGACCTATCAGTACATTATTCGGATTTTCCAACTTGCTATTCAAACTTAAGCCGGAACTTAGTCTCTGACGTCACCTGACACTGGTCATGGTGAAGTCACGTCATATCACAAACATCCTGTCAGCACGACCATTGGTGGGTCCGCCGTTCGCGGAACCGAGGCGCCGTTTCAATCCGTACATGGAGATCGAGGCGACGTAATCATCGCGTGGGTCCTTCCCAGTTCCTTCCACGACGCGT
Organism: Avena sativa; assembly: GCA_916181665.1. Lineage (NCBI taxonomy): Eukaryota > Viridiplantae > Streptophyta > Magnoliopsida > Poales > Poaceae > Avena > Avena sativa. The sequence continues at coordinate 287,875,572 of OV702290.1, forward strand.
GGCGTTTACACAGTGCCGTTTCCACGAATGTTGGCGCGGTTAGGTGGTTATAAGGGGTGATGATTCTCTTTCTCCCATCTTCACCTGTTCCTTTGAAGTTCCTTCTCCTCCACTTCTCCCTCATGCACAGAGCTTTTCTGCCTCCTAGATTCCCAGTGCCGCCCATCCAAGGTCACCGACACTCCGGAGAAATGGCCTCATCTTCCTCTTCTGGCTTGGCTGGCTTCGCAGTGGCGGCAATGTCGATGGCGGAGGTGGAAAAAGAGAGAAACCGTGGGGTTTGGATCTCGTGTCTCCTCGACGACGAGAAGCTCCGCAGAGTGGAGAATGAAGGGCTCCTCTGCGCCGGCGACAGGCGGAGTGGTTTCAGCGAAATCATCCCCAACCCGCACGCCAACGAGCGGGTACACTTCGGCACCCACCTCGATAGAGGTTTGTCTTTCCCTCCCTCGGATTTCTTTTCCAAGGTGATACACCATTATGGTGTTTAGATTCACCATCTTCCTCCCAAATCCATCTTAGAGATGAGCTCTTACGCAACGTTGTGTGAGGGATACCTCGGCATTAGGCCGAGTCTCACTTTGTTCCGCTTCTACTTTCATGTCCGTAGAAACTCATCACTGCCGGTAATCCTTATATTACCGACACTATTAGCCTTTCAGTTAGACGCGAGCGTAGTTATCCTCGCATTTCTGCCAGTGAGTCGGTCAAACAATGGCCGACCACTTTCTTTTACCATAAGGATATTCCTGCTCCTGGCAAAGCTACTGCTTTGCCAGCTTTTATTGATGGAGCCACCACGGCCCTTCCATCTTGGGATGAAGCTCCTCCGGCTCTCAGTGACGATCTGATCATCGCTAAGAGGCGGATCAAATACCCGATAAAACACAAGGGCTTGAGAGGATCCGACCTGGTCCAGTGCTGGGTCGCACGCTGGATCCAGCCTCTCCAATACCACGGAGACCTTCTGATGCACTCCATCATGGCGTCGAAGAATGATTCCCTCCGCATCAATCCTAAGGCTTTAAATCCACAGGATTACATAAGCCAGATCAAATGGCTGATCAAGGAGCGTATTGAGAGAAATATTCCAGACTTGTCTCTGGACATGCACATAGCGGAAGACCCTGTAGTTCCGGTAAGCTTCAATAATAAACCCTTTTATGTGTTTCACCTTTTAAACTATTTTGCAATACTGAGATATTTTCTTCTTTTCAGCTTGCCGATCTCCCCGGGTCGGAGCTGGCTCCTATCGAGGGATATCCTCCGGAGTTTTCTCAGGACGCGGAACTGGTCCCACTGCCGGATGTTGTGCCTAGGAAGCGCAAAGCTCCGACAGTGGTTGTCGGCACAAAGGAGGTGCCAGTCGTGAAGAGGTAACTTTCAACACAACTTCCGCCTTTGTACCTTACTCGAATTTTCTTCCGAGATGTAATGTTTTCCATTCTATTACACTCTCAGAGCTAAGCAGCTCATCAAGGGCAAGGGGAAGGGAACTTCTTCGAAGCCCCTGCGATAGACAAAGCTGACTATGGCTTCACCTACTGCAGCTCCTCCGACTCCTGCCCCTCCACCTTCCGCAACGCCGGTGATTACTCCATCGCCGGTTGTCACAGAAGATCCGACTCCTTCAACGGGGCCAGCGATTCTTGTATCGTAGACTGACGCCACCATGGGTGGCTCAGGTTTAGATAAGGGTGAACCCTCTTCGGGTAATGATCCCTCGACAGAGACCTTTGCCGAAAACCTCCTGAACAATCCGGGACTTGCCAAATTTGGCCTGTCTCGGAAATCTGCGGAAGAATCTAGCTTCTGTCCTAGCAATGCCTGGAGAGCCGAAATCTCTCTGTCGAAGAAGAGGCACACGAAGCGGAGGACATCAAGTACTCTGACCTTCTTGAACAAGTACGCCTTTGCGACGAGGGACTGAGAGCTGGTGTGCTTCCACCACTTCCGATTATTCCACTCACCCTCGCCGAGAAGGTTACCACCAAGGTGAACATGTGCCTGAGCAAGCTCACACATGAACATCATGTAAGTCGGAATTCCAACTCACGTTTTTCTTTATTGTACTTTATATCATATCCTCTAGCCCCCAAGCATGAAGTAGGATATACAATCCTGGTTTATGCTTCCTTAGGATGCCAAAGAATGAACTAGTGTAGCCCCCAAGGCTAGTGCTGATATTAGTAATAATACTAGCTCGAGTCTTCAGTAGACTTCTGACTCTGGGTATTCTGACTTACAAAAAATTAATTCATATAACCAGGATTTGTTGAAGAATGTTTGCAACAAGCGGAGAGAGATTAGAGCTCTCTGACTTAAGAATGCTGAGTTGAAGGTTTCCAAGGATGAGGCCGATGGTAAACATTTCGAGACTCAAACCTTGTCTTCTGTTTTCATAGTCGAATAATTTTTGCTGAACTGTTGTTCTTTTTGACTTACAGCACTAATAAAGCAGTCATGTGCTATGATAGAAGAGGCCGAGAACCTCAAAACCCTGGTGGTGGAGAATAAAGAACTTCGCCAAGAGCTGGATAAGCTCAAGGCAGATCATGAGAAGAGCATTGCTCAAATTCTCGAATCCTCCTCCATGGCCACTGACGAACATGATCGTAAGATTCCGGTTCAAGATTAGAGAATCTCGGATCTCAATAATGAGCTTTGCAGAGAGAAGGATCTTTCTGAGGCGCTCCGGGCTGAACTCCGAAGTCTTCGAGAAGAGAAGACCAAAGTTCATGACGTCATCTTTGGTGTGTTTCCATCTTTCTGACTTGTCTACATTCTTCGACTCTTTCGATGTCAGATTTACTTAACCGTTTTGTGTTATACGAATAGGTCCTCTTAACTTGACGGACTCTGCTTCTACCGAGCCTCGCACCCAGCGACTTACCCAAGTCGATGATTTGCTTCATGACTTCCACCAATCCATCGAGGACACTAGCGAAGCTCTCAAGGTTCCGGACATGCATCGCATGTCCGACTTTCAGGTGCGAGACTAGGCGAAGGAGATGCCGCAGCTCGTCCGGGACTGGAACATGTCCTACGCGCGATCAGCAGTGCATAACGCCCTCACCATGGTCATGAGCCACCATGGAAGCATGGATATTTGGCAAGTGACCAGGGGGTACTGCAAGGTGGACGAAGACGGACAGGAGCAAGATATCAATGCCATCATGGACTCGTGTGCCGGATATGGGTGTCACATAGCTGACTTAGCCAGCTACGACACTCCGTTCTTCACCCGTGTAGACACACCGCCTCCGCCTCCAGAAGAAGCAGCTGAAGTTTCCGATGATCAACAGACCATATCAGATCTGAACATCTCGGAACATTATCAAACCGGGGCCGATGCATCCAGCTAGCCGGTAGTGCCTACCTCTTCTCCTACATCATAGATCATCAGAAAACAAATGTGTTATTCTGAAAAACATTATGGATATGTAAATATGTAGCATGATACTTTTGGATAGTGCTAAGTTTTAATCTATTCATCACTTCTGGCTTTAAATTTTTGTATGCCTCAAATGGTTGCATAAGCACTTGTACTTTTTTGCCTATACTTATCATTTATCTAGCGTTCTGCTTTGTCCCTTTCGTGAGCCGGCTAAACCTTTAGCAAGAAAACTTTGCCGAGCAACGGAGCTCAATTACTAAACTAATTTAAACTCGGAAACAAAGCCGGCTTCCAGTACCAACAATTCACTACTCGGAAAATACCCGCATCCGGCAATCAGACAAATAACCAAAGTATAGACTAGAAACTTTAGAGTTATACCCGAAGGTAGCATTTTTAGAATCGGAAATCTAAACCAGAACAAACATGAGAGATAAAGTACTTTCAAGTATTCTGGGATTTTCGACTATAACATGATCATTAGGAAATAAGATGGTAAAAACTTCTCAGAAAAAACTTGAGGCAACCAAAACTTTTATTTCTCACAGAACATGTACATATGTATGATTAGAAAGAAGGATAAACTAAGAATAAAAGGGACGTAGCTGAGCAATATTCCATGGTCTGTCTAACTCATCCGGATTTGTACTGCCTCCAGCTCTCTTTCTCTTCTTAGTAGTAGGTCTTTCTTTGACTAGCATATCAGTTAAGTAGTATGAACCATTGTGCAATACTCGACTAACTAAAAAGGGCCCTTCCCATACTAGGGAAAGTTTGTGCTTTCTTTGTTGCACAAGCCGGAGAACCAAATTGCCTTTATTGAAAGATATGTTTCTGACTCTCTGGCTATGATACTTGCGTAACTTCTGCTGATAGGCTGTAGATCTCATTTCAGCAACAACGTGAACTTCTTCGACTAAGTCGAGATCATTTTGTCGAGAAATCTCGGCATCCTCTTCGATATACGCGGCCACTCTAGGAGAAGTGTGAATCAAATCACTAGGAAGAACTGCTTCTGCGCCATAGACCAAGAAGAAAGGTGTGTATCCGGTTGACCTGTTCGGAGTTGTTCGTAAACTCCATATTACAGAGGGTAATTCCTCTTCCCAAGCCCCCATAGCACGTCGTAGTGGTGCCTCGAGTCTCGGTTTTAGGCCTTGTAGGATTAAACCATTTGCCCTTTCGACTTGTCCGTTAGCCTGTGCATGTGCGACTGACGCAATGTCAAGCCGAATATTTTGTTCATTGCAGAATTCGGCCAATTCTCCCATAGAGAAATTACTCCTGTTGTCCGTGATAATAATGTGCGGATAACCATACCGGATTATAACATCTTTGACAAATCTTTTGGCTGCTGCTCCATCACAACTAGTGACGGTTTTAGCCACAATCCATTTGGTGAATTTATCCACCATCACTAAGAGGTGAGTAAATCCACTTGGAGCCCGTCTAAACGGTCCTACCATGTCAAGCGCCCAGACCGCGAAAGGCCATGTTATAAGTATTGTTCGCAGCTGATCAGCTGGAACGTGAGCTTGTTTGGCGTACTTTTGGCAGCCTTTGCACGTCTTGACTAGCTGTTCGGCATCTGCCTGAGCTGTAAGCCAGAAAAAACCGTGTCTGAAAGCTTTTGCCAATAAAGATTTGGCTGCAGCGTGGTGACTACATCTGCCCGAGCTTAAGATTTCCACTCCTTCCGGATATACGCATCGCTGAAAAACCCCAGACACACTCCGTTTATAGAGCTCACCTTTAACTATAGTATAGGTTTTCGCTCGTCAGATAATTTGCCGGCTCAGAACCTCGTCTTCGGGTAATTTGCCATCTACCAGATAATTAAGGTAGGGTTGGGTCCAGCTGGGAATTACAACCATAACTGCTATTAGAGGTGAGTCGGATTTGGTCGGATATTCCTCATCCACTCCCTTTATTGAGGGAACTTTGAGGTGCTCTAAAAAAGCGCCATCCGGGATCTCTTTCCGTGCAGAGCCTATCCGAGATAGTGCATCTGCTTCCTCGTTTTCTGCTCGAGGGATGTGTTGAACCTCAAACCCTTTGAACGATTTAGATAAATCATCCATGACAGCTTTATATGTTGCCATGTGTTCATTTGCATTACAAATATCTGACACTTGCTGAGCAACAAGATCCGAATCTTCGTAACACATCAAACGTTGGATGCCGATATCCTTAGCAATTCGGATTCCATGTAGCAGTGCTTCATACTCGGCAATATTATTTGTCGCTGTGAAGTGGATTTGCAAGATGTATAGAAGTTTACCTCCTTGGGGTGATTTGAGCACCACGCCAGCCCCCAAGCCCCCACGAGCCTTGGATCCATCAAAATATAGGGTCCAATATTCCGACTCAGGGAGGGTCATATTCTCCTTCGTCTCTGTCCAATCAGCAACAAAGTCGGCAAGGATTTGGGATTTAATTGATGTCCGAGGTTTGTACTCAATATCGAAAGCCGAGAGCTCTATACCCCATTTGGCGATGCGTCCTGTGGCGTCACTGTTGTTGATTATATCTCTCTTGGGAGCTATGCTCACCACGGTAATTGGATGCTCCTGAAAATAGTGTCGTAGCTTACGAGATGCTAGGAAAACACCATAAGCCAACTTTTGATAGTGTGGATACCGCTGTTTTGATTCTGTTAGAACCTCGCTGACAAAGTAAGTCGGATGCTACACCAAGTGTTCCTGATTTTCCTCCGGTCTCTCCAATACCATGACGATACTGACGACTTTGTTTGTCGCAGCAAGATAAAGCAATATCGGTTCTTGTGGTTCCGGTGCAGCAAGGATAGGAGCAGATGAGAGTACTTTCTTCAGGTCTTGTAATGCAGCTTCAGCTTCGTCGGTCCACACAAGATCCTTGGTCTTTTTTAGGAGTTTGAATAATGGTGCGGCTCTTTCACCGAGCCGGCTTACGAACCGACTGACTGCAGCGATGCAACCCGTTAGTCTTTGTACGTCCTTCAGGCGAGTTGGCCTGGAAATATTGAGTATAGCCTTGATTTTGTCCCGGTTCACCTCTATGCCTCTTTGAGACACGATGAAACCTAACAATTTTCCGGCTGGGATACCAAAGAAGCATTTCTTCGGATTAAGCATGATGTTGTATTTTCGTAGATTGGCAAATGTTTCCTCCAAGTCGGAAATCAGTGTTTCCTTCTTTTTGGACATCACCGCAATATCATCCACATATGCATGTACATTGCATCCGAGTTGGTCGTGGAGGCAACGCTGCATCGTGTGCTGGTACGTAGCTCCTGCGTTCTTCAGCCCAAAGGGCATCATAACAAAACAGAAGGTTCCGAAGGGGGTTATGAATGAAGTTTTGACTTTGTCAGATTCCTTCATCTGGATTTGCTGATAACTAGAATATGCGTCGAGAAAACAGAAGAGTTCCGAGCCTGCCGCATAATCGATAACTTGATCAATCCTAGGCAGAGCGAATGGATCTTTTGGACAAGCCTTGTTCAAGGCAGTATAATCAACACACATTCTTAAATCAGTGGTGTCCTTTTTAGGGACCATTACAGGATTGGCCGACCACTCAGTGTGCCTGACCTCTTCTATGAATCCGGCTAACTCGAGCCGTGCTAGTTCCTTAGCTATTGCCTTACGCTTTTCATCGCCAAAACGTCGTAAGGACTGTTTGACGGGTTTAGCATTCGGGTTTACATTTAAAGAGTGCTCGGCAAGTTTCCTAGGTACTCCGGTCATATCAGATGGCTACCATGCGAAGATATCTTGATTTGCTTTGAGGAACTTGACGAGCGCGCTTTCCTATGCGCTATCTAGGCCTACGCCTATCTGGGTCACCTTGATCTCCTGGTACTTGACGAGCGCGCTTTCGTTGCGAGCATCTCAGGCGGATCCATGCTCTTCTTGATCTCCTGGTACTCCTAGGCGTGCAGCACGGCTTCAGCAAAGGCGACATTTCCATCTTCGCAATCTCGTGCTTTCTTCGGGTCTCCCTTGATGGTGATCACGCTGTTGGGACCTAGAATTTTCATCATATTGTAAATGTAACACGGACAAGCCATAAAAGCCCAGTAAGCCGGACGTCCAAATATAGCGTGGTACGCGCTCTTGAATGGGACCACTTCGAAGGAAAGTGCCTCCGTCCGATAGTTCTTTGGAGTTCTAAAGGTAACATCCAAAGTGATTTCTCCCAGGGAATTTGCTTGTCTTCCTGGGACAACCCCGTGAGAGATCACATAGTTGTGGTTCAGCTGGGTCTTGAAGAACTTCATCCAGCATAGCATTTCGACATACAAAATATTAATACTGTTGCCACCGTCCATGAGAGTCTTGGAGAAACCATAATCGTCAATAAGTGGACTAACGATTAAGGCGTATTTTCCTCGCTTGTGCAACTTAGGCGGATGATCAGCACGGTCAAATGTGATTGCCACTTCCGACCAGTCCAAGAATTGGGGGACAGCCGGAACTGTTGCATTGAGCTCATGTAGCATTGCCTTTTTGACCTTTGCTGGTTGAGATCCGAGGAAGGTGACATAAGTGTCTTTCTTGGTCGGAAAATTCTTCTTCCCTTCCGGCTTGGGATTTGAAGCATCAGCTTCCTCCATGTCGGAATCTTCCTTGGTCTCCTTATCCTTTTCGGCATTCTTCTTTCCCTTCTTCCGCTTAGCTTTGTAGCCAGTGGTATCATCTCTCTTAATGTCGTCATTGAAACGACACTCGGCGTTTGTGTGGGATGAGCCCCCATTGGCATCTAAGTGATGCACACATGGGTTATTGGCAATGTTGGCCCAAGGGTAGGTTTTTCCGGGTTGTTGGTATCCTCTACCTTGAACTCTTGAAGTCCCACGACCGCGTCCGCGGCCACCACCACATCCTCCTCGTCCTCCAGACCCGAAAGTAGCAGTGACCACTTCTGTTTCCACGTTGGATTTCTCTTCCGAGGTATTTTTCCGCTTCTGAGCTTGTTGCTTTGGTTGTTTTGCCGACTGTGGCACAGCCAAGGCATTGAGTAACCCCTCTGCATCGTCGTCAGCGTCTACATATTTGCTCGCTATTTCTATCATCTCCCCCAAATCAGTGACCTTGTCACACTTCAAGCGATGATGTAGTAAACCAATTGGGAGACCTGCAATGAAAGCTTCAATCGTAGTTTGGTCATTTACTCCTTCACAAGAGTTCTTGGTGTCGATCCATCATCCGAGATAATCCCGGCAAGTTTCTCCGGTTTTCTAGGTGCAACGTTGTAGGTCTCCGACCATACAGGGCCTCCGGTACGTGCCGTCAAAATTCCGAAAGAACACACTTTGCATGTCATACTAGTTGTGGATGGTGTTCTCTAGAAGTTTATTGAGCCCTGATCATGCTGTCTTCCGCAACATGAGTGGGAGATATCGGATTGCGACTAGGCTATTTCCGCCTTTGGCGATGCATCAAGCTTGGAAGAAATCCTGCAGCCAAGTATCTGGCCGAGCTATGTCGTCGTAGGCTTGGATATGTCTTGAGATAGAAAATCCTTCCGGGAATTTTGTGGCTCTTATGCATGGTCCGAAGCACTTTGGGCCCACGTATATATCATCATTTTCGTAGCGATGTGCCCCTATATTGGAGTTGATCCTGTGCCTTCTATCGTTCGGGGATAGAGATCGTCCCGAATGTCGGCTGTGGTTGCGGTGCCTTGGAGCCGGACTTCGGCTTCTTCCACCACCTCCTCCACCACGACGCCCTCCTTGGCCTTCTTGGGAGCCGTTGTGATGGCTACTTGGCGGAGAGGGTGGAGCAGCTAGGTTATTTCCGGCTGATCGCCGGCCTCCATCCGGAACGTCATTATTCCGGTTCCGGGGAGAGTCTTCATTGTGACGAGCCCCCTGCCGGCTTGTCTCAGCACGGTGTCTGTCGTTCCTTCGTCCGTCATCCGAATGGCTTGCATGTCTAGGAGGTGGCATTCTTTGTCGGTCCTCCTCCCGACGTTTCTCTTTATCATCGTCCCTTCGGTCTTTCGACTCTCGCTGGGGTGGGTTCCTCGGATTCAGTGCAACAATTGCCTCTTGCTCCGCAACTAGGTTAACGTTACGCCAGTCACGGGCAGCTTTGTGGTGCTGCCCCGAAGATCCAGTTCTTGAGTAATTATCCTCCTGGCGATCAGAGTGGTGGTGCTACTCCGGAACGCGCTCGGGTCTTACGTCAGCCCATGCCAGATCTGTGTGGCACTGGTCGGAATTGGAGACCAGCTTTTGTCTTCCGGACATGGCGACCTTTTTGCTGCACCAGTCCCTTGTTGAGTAATTTGATGCCCAGCCGCATCTGCTCCGGGCCTAGATTAGCCGATAGGATTTCTCGGGCCGCAACGGTGTTCTGTACTGGTGTCGGATACACCTAATCCCCTTTGCTATCTTTCCGAGGCATCCCCATTTCTCCTCCGAAAAGAACTTTGTGAATCTGCGGGAATTGGTTGTCATTAGTATGTCGTTTCCTGGTCTTCTGGTGTTGCCTAGAGTTGTACTTCTCCGCGGATGCCATGCGTTTCTTTTCCTCCTCAATGTTTTTGGCTTCATCAAGGAGTACTTGACGACGTGCTTCTAGGGCCTGTGCCCTCTCGTCTAGCTCTTCAACAGTAAGTTCTGCAACTGTAGGAATAGGTGTGGTTAATGCAGCATCGATGAGTTTACACGCACCATCAGTGATCACGTGTCCATCCACCGATTCTTCTTTTTTGGGCTCGTCTGGGATAAGCGCTCCATCCGAGTCTTCCTCGTATTCCTTGGCAATCACCTCCTCTGCCGGAGGGTCTTTTGCCAGGGTCTTGTTCTTCTTCTTTGCCTTCTTGGCAGCACCGGTAGCAAAGACGGCTTTGGGTCCATTTCCCGGAGTCAAGATCTGATCAGCACTTTCGGACATCTGGACCTCGGGATTATCTCTGACTTCCATGTCATCCTGCGCTTTGGGAGAGTGTTCCCCGGATCCTTCATCCATAGCTTCTCCTTGCTCTGCAGCTTTGGAGTTCTACTCCTCTTCATATTCCGCGGAGAACTTTTGGAAATCTGCCGACCTCATCGATTCATCCGAGGATGCGGGTACGTCGACGTTTGTTCCAATCGCCTCCAGCACAGAGTGGGTGTTGTCTCCAGCATCGGTAGTTCCGGATCCAGATCCCACATATCCGACAAAGTGTGATGTGGCCCTCCTAAGATAGTTCTGGTCTTCATAGTAGGCTTCGTCGAAACATTTGATAGTCTCGAGAATTGCATCTACGCCTGAGTTTTGCATTATCATGCATCTTAGTGTGTACCTCAGGAAAGGCCTGTCTGTACCAGCATCTTCAGAGCCGGAATCGTCGTTGTTATTGTGCTCCTTCTGGATTTCAACCTTAGCGGGTGGGCCGATCTGGGATTCGGTCTCTCCAGGGATATACACTCCAGATTCAACTTGGACCGCTAGGTCTACTTCAGGCTCGGATTTCTCCACTATCTCCGCGACTAGTGCGGGCTGGTGGGATTAGGGTTTTCAGAGATACGGAACTCTGACGCCTCCGTGGACAAAGGGCACCCAGGAATTTCCTCTGCCTCTATCATCACCACTGGGGTGGGTGGCACAGGTTCAGCAAAACCGATGTAAACATCGATCTCGCCAAAAGACATGATGGTGTAGGTAGTCACAGCCTCCCTAGCCGAAATCCAGATCTCATCGAGAACAATGAGAGGGACGTCGCTGGCATAGAGGATGCAACCGACGGCGATAGTCTCGCCGATTCTGGTTCTTGCAGATTCCACTCAGAACACAGATCTGAAGCTCACTTTGCCCCACGGTGGGCGCCAACTATCGTCGGATTGATGACAAGTACACCGTGAGGGGCTCCTCGAGGCGTGCGGAAGAGAGGGGTGTGAGACGTACGGTGGTCCTAACGGTGAGAACACAAGTTTACCCAGGTTTGAATCCGCCTGCTTTGGACGGATCCTACTCCTACTAGCAATCCAGTAATACGGCAGAGACGGAATATGGGTTACAAGGGTTCGCCTGTGCGAGTTGAGATTGTAGACTATTGAGGGTGCCCTAAAGGCTCTCCCTAGGACGGCTTATATAGATATCTGGCCTAGGGTTTACAGGAGAGATCTATCCGGCTACGACTGAGAGTCGGTTACAGAGTACATCTTGAACTACAAGTAACACTATGGGCCTAAGTCGGTAAGTCTTCTGGGCCTTCCCATAGCAGGATTGGACTCCGCCTCTTCTCCCTGACTGGGCCGCCCGTGAAGCAAAGCTCTAACCCGAAGTAGGCCACCCTGGTCAGTGAGGGCTATGAGGATACCCAGAAATTATATCCCCAACAACAACAGGGTTGTGGACATGAAAACTAGGTTCCCACTTAGGTGATGTAGAAAATTAACTTAGGTTCTTTACTTTTGAAGTCCTTGATACGTCCAAAACATATCTACTTTCCCTAACACTTTTGCTATTGTTTCTCCTCTAAACTTGTGTGATTTGGATGCAACTAACGCAGACTGACGCTGTTTTTAGCAGAATTGCTTTGGTGTCTACTTTTTGTGCAGAAAATCAACCATCAGGAAAAATCCCGGAAAATATGCCAAAAATCCTATTTCACCAGAAGACTTCCGGAGCCAGAATACGAGACGAAGGGGGGCTGGGACCAGGCCACACCACCTGGCCGCACGGGCAAGCCCAGGCCGCGCCAGGGGGTGGTCTGGCCGCCCCAGACTGCCCCTCGGTCTCCCTCTCGCCTATAAGTTGCCTTCTGACCTAAAAACTCAGGGGGGTTCGACATTTTTCCAAAAGGAGTTCTGCTCTGCCGCCAACACCAGATTCCATGAAACAGCACTAGAAACTCTGTTCTGGCACCCTGCCGGGACGGGGAATTGGAGGAGATCATCGTCATCATCACCACCATCGCTTCTCCATCGACCATCCATGTTTCCCCCATCTGTGAGTGAGCAATCCCCCGCTGTAGGCTATGGGGATGGTAGGGATTGGATGAGATCGTTCATGTAATGGCATCAGATTGTTAGGGCATGGTGCCTAGTATCTTTTATTAGTGCTTTATGACTTTGTTGCGACTTGTTATGCTTAATGCTTGTCACTAGGGCCCGAGTGCCATGATTTCAGATCTGAACATGTCATTGATTCATTGTAATAGTATTGTTTATGGTATTATCTACAAGTTGTATACACACGTTGTTGTCCAGAACCAATGGCCCCGAAGTGACAAAAATCGGGATAACCGGAGGGAATGGCTTTGATGAGAGGACACTGAGTGTTAATGCTTTGCTCTGGTGCTCTATTAAAACGAGCACCTTAATTTCTAGTAGTTCCCTTGAGGCCCCGCTGCAAACGGGCTGGAAGGACAAAAGATGTTGTGCAAGTTCTCATTGCGAGCACGTATGACTATATATGGAACACATGCCTAGGATTATCTAGTATTTGGATGCTTTATCTTATTTATCTGCAATTGCCGTATGTTCTGATTGCTATGTGAATTGTCTTGTCCATGCAACGCCCGTCCATCCATCCCTACACCTACCACACTCGAATCCTACTATTTGCTGCTATAGTTACTGCTGTCTTTACTTTACTACTGCTGTTACTTTACTATTCCTACTACAAAACTATTGCTACTGATAAACTGTTGTGAGCAAGATTGTTTCCAGGTGCAACTGAATTGACAACTTAGTTGTTAAGGCTTATAAATATTCTTTGGCTCCCCTTGTGTCGAATCAATAAATTGGGTTTCACTTCCCTCGAAAATACTGCGATACACCCCCTATACTTGTGGGTCATCAAGACTATTTTCTGGCGCCGTTGCCGGGGAGCATAGCTTTATTTATTAAGTTCACTTGGATTCTCCATTGTTCGCTGCTATCCATCCATCATGGGTAAGTCTCGTGATAGCAAGGTTCCTATTTTAACATCCACTACAAGAAGAGGTATGGTTCTAAACACCTCTATTGCTCTTGATTCACCATCTATTATGAGTAAGCTCGTTACACCACCACATACACATGCTACACACACTGCTACTACTGCTGAATCTGAAACTTTTGATGCTTATGATGCTGCTTCTACTGTGCTTGATAAGAGTGGTTCATTAGGTCCTTTCCTAGATGCTACGATTGCTAGAACTATAGCTGGAAATACTGAAACTCCTAATGAAGACACTAGTACACCTGTTAGTTCACCTGAGTCGAGTGAAAGCTATGATATTGAAGATGGTTATGTTGAGATGACCGATGAATTTATTAAAGAATGTAAAAACACCCATGATAGGAGCGTTGCTAAGAGTCTTCTTGAGAGGCGTACTATTAGACCCAAATTGTCTCCTATTGCTAAGTTTGCGGCTTCTCCCATAAACATTATAGACAAAGATTATGATTTATCTCTCGATCTATCTTACATAGCTATTGTTGAGAAAGAACCTTTTTGTAGGACTAAGAATGAAAGTGCGGTAGCACATATGAATGAACTTTCTACCATGAGTGGCTTGTTTTCTGATGATATTAAGATGCGTACTTACTTTGTTGCTAAGATTTTCCCTTTTTCACTAAAAGGAGAAGCTAAAACTTGGTTTAGTAATTTACCTCCTGGATCTATTGATAGCCCTGATTGCTTGATTAGTACTTTCCTGCAGAAATATTTTCCTCCTTGTGCTAGACATGCTATTTTGCAGGAACTTTTTGATTTTAAACAGGGAGAAAAAGAAATATTGCCCGAATCTTGGGAAAGGTTTTGTGCTTTGATTCATGCACAGGCTGGAAGTCCATTCCCTAATAATGAGCTTTTTGATATATTTTATAATGGACTAACTGAAGAATCTAGGACATACCTAGATAGTGGTGTCGATTGTGTTTTCAGGAATAGAACTCCCAAGGAAGCTGAGGAATTAATGGCTAAAATAAGTAAGAACTATGAAGATTGGACTCCTCCTGAACAAGCTATACCTGAAGTAATTGTACCTGAACCTACTATACCAGTGCCTATTCCAAGATCAAAGAAGAGGGGAGTTATTGAATTAACTAATGAAGTGATGAAGGAAGCTAAGAAATGTCTTAAGGAGAAGGGAATTAAAGCTGTATATCTCAATAATTTACCTCCTATAGAAGAATTATGTAAGCCTATTCCCTACTCATCCACTATCGAGGTACACTCTCTCCAACACTTTGATGAAGGTGATATCCCTTACTCTAAACCTCGTGATCAATGCTTAGAAGAATTCGATATCTTTATTGTTAAGCAAGATAATTTTAATAAAAGGGTGCAAAATCATCTAATGGAAAACACTAGAGCTATTGTTGAGTTGAAGGATATTGTGGAAAGAACTACTAATGATGTTAAAATGATTGTTAAACACTTTCAAATGGTTCAAACTCAAATAGATCAACTCGTTAAAGTGCAAAAATACTTGCTAGTTAATGTTGCTAAAGAAAAACATGCTTATGAAATTAGAACTAGAAGTGGAGCTGCTACCCAAGACCCTCTATATCCTGAGGGGCATCCCAAAAGAATTGAGCAGGATTCTCAACAAGCTGAAAATAGTGGCTCTACTCGTAAGAAAAGGAAAAAGAAACATAAAAATATTGTAGAACCCTCTGAACCTGCTATAGATCCTAATAGTATATCTGTCTCTGATGCTGAAACTGAAAGTGGTAATGAAGAAAATGAAGCTCCTAATGAAGAAAAAGTTGAAGAAGAACCTGAAAAGCACACTAAGAATTCTAAATACACTAAAGAAGATTTTATTGCTAAGAAACATGGTAGTGAAAGAAAACCTTGGGTCCAAAAACATATGCCTTTCCCTGATAAGAAATGCAAGTCAAAGGAAGATGAACACTGTAATAAGTTTTATGAGTGGATGAAACCTTTATTCTTGCAAATTCCTTTGACTGATGCTATTAAATTGCCTCCTTATCCAAAGTATATGAAGGATATTGTCTCGAATAAAAGGAAGATCCCTAATGAAGAAATTTCTACTTTGCTTGCTAATTATTCCTTTAATGGTAAGGTTCCTAAGAAACTTGGAGACCCTGGGATTCCAACTATCCCTTGCTCTATTAAGAATAGTTATGTTAGAACTGCTTTGTGTGATTTGGGAGCTGGAGTTAGTGTTATGCCTTTCTCTCTCTATAAGAGGCTTCAATTAGAAAAATTAATACCAAATGATATATCTTTGCAAATGGCTGATAAATCTACCACTATTCTTGTTGGTATATATGAGGATGCACCTGTTCAAGTGGCTCATAATTGCTTGATATTAACTGATTTTGTTGTGCTTGAAATGCCTGAAGATGATAATATGTCCATTATTCTTGGGAGACCTTTTCTTAATACTGCAGGAGCTGTTATTAATTGTAATCAAGGAAAGGTGACTTTAAATGTTAATGACAAGGAACATACTGTCTATTTCCCCAAGAAGATTGAAAGGACTTATGGTTTGAATTCAATTGAACATGTTGAGGGCATTCAAGTTGGAGAAATATATTGTCCCATACCAAGAGAAAAATTTGAAACTATTATGATTGGGACCATTGCTATCAAGGTTGAGGTAACATAATCATTAGTGGGATACAAAGTTTTGTCTCATATGGAATTGTTTTGGTAACAAGACCTGATCAATCTTGTTAACAAAAGGATTTCATTGAAGAAAACAATGTTTTCACTATGATTATCTCCGTTTACTTCTATTGTTATCTATTTTAGTTTTTGCTTTCGTTTAGTTTTCTTTGTTGTTAGTTGCTTGCATGTTAGAGTGTCTTAGAACTCCTGTAGTTCTAGCCTTGTTTTGTCATTGCATCATTTCAAAAAAAAATCTGTCTGTTAGAAAATCATTCTTCTATACCTGAAAAATGCCCAAAAATAAAGTGTCTCGAAAAATTCCAGAAAATACATATTAAATTTTTACGTGAAAAAAGGGGCAGAGGAGTGCTTGGGAGGTACCAGGGGGACCCACCACGCAGGCTCACCACCTGGTGGCACGGCCTGCCCTGGGTGCCGCCATGCCATGGTGTGGGCCACCCCTGGCCCTCCACTAACTCTCTCACCTGCCACTTTCTTCTCTCTCCCGAGTAAGCTCCAGTTCATTGCTCAAAATCGCGTTCTTGATGTGCCTGCTCTCGATTTTTTCGATCTCCTTGCTCAGCCCATCTTTGTTGCTGAAATTTCGAGCACTTTTTCACTAGTATGTGACTCGTCCCCTTGTCTAAGTAGATTTGTGTTTAGTGGATTATATCTTGAGTATTTTGCTACTGTAGGTGACAGGTTATGAGAGCTTGTAAGCTTGTTTGATGCTTAGAGATATAATTTTGATGCATGTTTAAATTTTAGAATACCAAGCTTGAACAACCATACCTTTGGAGAGGTATTTGAGAGGGATGCACCTAGGAGGTCAGGGCCCTCAAGATCAGCCTCTCAGTTTAGGCCATCATACAATGAAGATCTCATTGCAACTCGTATTGGTAATGAAAGGGATGATGGGTATGCTCACCCATCACCTTTTCCTTGTTTTACTTTCTTACAAGCTGCAGGAATTCTTGATGATTTCTTGCTATTGATTGAGAGGGTTGGTTTGACCTCATATATGCAAGATGAGAGTGAGCAATACGCTATGCTCACCAAAACCTTTGTTGAGAGCTTCACATTTACTAACACGTCCTATCAATCAACTGTCTCTTTCAAAATTTATGATCTTGCCTTGACCATGCCTTTGGAGATATTTTGCAGTATTGTAGGTGTAATCATGACAGGGACCGTGTAGAAAATTCAAGGGCGACCCGCTGATTTGCTGGAGCTTTACCGAGGAGTGACCATTGATGATGACCGCGTGGCGCAACGCGGAAAGATAAGAAACATCCAACTCCCTGCTCTCAGATACTTTGCATATTATCTTGCTACAAGCATACTTGGTAGGGAGAACACAAGTAATATCTCCAACTATCATTTAGCATTCCTTGTTGATGTGCTTAACAATGATACTCGGTATAACCTTGGCTCGCTTATTGCTCGCCGCCTAGCTTCTAGGGGGCCTATCTATGGGGGAATCATTGCCTCACGTATGGTCAATGCATTAGAGCTTTCAGTGGACCCCAATGATACTGTATTGGCACCACAAAGGCTTGACCTTGTTGCTATGAAAACTCATCATTTTGTCACTTTTCATTCTAATTTGGACAGTCTAGTATATAGGATGTTGTTTACTGACGGGGATGAGACGGATATCCCTTTGCCTCAATCTTCTTTGTTTAGTGTTCATAGGAGATCGTGGTCGCACTCTAAGGAGGAGGTGGATGAGCAGCTCCGCTTGCTGGGTTTCCACGAGAAGCACCAGGGGGATGTGCCCTCCTATGATTACTCCACACACTACGGAGGGACGTACTCAAGCTCGCACCAGGACGAGGGTACCTCCTCGTCGTACCATGGTGACACTTCCTCTTGGCCAGCTTGGGATTGATACCCACTTAGGCCAAAAGCCTAAGCGTGGGGGGAGGTACGCCGACATCGCACTCATCTTCATATCATCATGCGTCGGTACTTTGTATATTCATGTTTTGTTTTCTTTTTAGTTTTTGTTCTTTCTTTGTCTTTGCTTTCTAAAAACACAAAAAGACCAAAAATATTTCTGTTGTTTCTCTTTGGTTTGCTTCTTCTTCTTTTTGCCTTGGTTTGTTTTTCCCTTTTTGCTTTGTTTGAACTATTCAAAAAACCCAAAAAGATTTTGCTTTGCTTGTTTTTCCTTTTGGTTCTTGTTTTAAAAATCAAAAACAACAAAAATATCTGTCGTTCTTCTTTGGCTTTGTGAGTTTGTTGCAGGGTTCAACAGTCCTCAGTGGATACTGGTTTCATATTATTATTCAGTCCACACAAGTGAAGAGCAATAATGAGGATTAATGACAACTTGAGGCGTGGTAAGAGGCCAGTAACAAACTGTATTTGTTTTCATTTTTGTACATATACTTGAAGGGAATATGCCCGAGAGGCAATAATAAAGTGGTTATTATCTTATTCCATGTTTATGATAAATGTTTATTTTACATGCTAGAATTGTATTGATCGGAAACATCAATACATGTGTGTTTAAAAAACAAAAAGGGTTCCTAGTTATGCCTCTCTTATAGACTAGCTTGTTGATTAACAAGATGATCAAGGTTTCCTAATCATGGACATTGGATGTTGTTAATAACAAGGTCACACCATTGGTGGAATGATGTGATGAACATTCATCCGAAGTATAGTATTAAGATCAAAGTCATTATGTTTATATTGCCGTAACATCATACGAAGTAATCTTTATCCTTAGACCATGAGATCATGTTAATTGCTAACACCGAAAGAGTATCTTGATAACATCAAACGTCACACCGTAACAGGGTGACTATAAAGGTGGGTTCAGTGCTACGAAGGTGTTATGTTGAGGCTCATGGATCAAGAGTGGGATTTGTCCATCCCGATGACGGATAGATATACTCTGGGCCCTCTCGGTGATATCACATTGAAATAGCTTGCAAGCAATTGATGTGATCACTAGAATGTTATATCACGGGAACAAGAAAAGAGCGCATGTCGGTGACGAGATCAAACTAGGTATGGAGATACCGATGATCGAATCTCAGACATGTAATATATCGCGGGACAAAGGGATTTAGTTACTAGCGTTAAAGGTTCTCACGATCAGAGAAGTCATCGTTGAATGTGTAGGAGTTAGTATGGATCTCCAGGTCCCGCTGCTGATTATTGATCGGAGAGGGGTCTCGATCATGTCTGCATTATTCATGAACCATAGGGTGACACACTTAAGGGATACCGACACCATTTGGAGCAAATATGTTTCAGATAAAGATTTAAGAAAGCGCTGGAATTATTTCAATAGACACCGAAACTGTTTCGGGTGAAAATGCTGAAATTGGTTCTGCATGTAATATTGAAATGTTGCAGGGGGTTTTATGTGAATGTTTGTTAATTAAAGTAATTAAAAAAATTCTGAATACAAATAATAAAAGAGTTTTATTAAATGAGAGAGCATTAAATTTGGAGAAATTTAATGCATTTAAAGTGGAGACTTTAAAAGAGAATGTGAAGGGGCATTTTAATGTGGAGGGGTTACCACCACATGAGTGGAGGAGGTGAAGGGTCACCCCCTCCATGCGCCGGCCATGAAGGAGGGGCACCCCCCTCCTCCTTTAAAAGGCCACCCCATCCTCACTTCTCACACACACCTCCTTGTGAAGGATCTCTCTCCCCCTCTAGTATTATTCCCCCATGGTCTCGGATTAGCGAGATACATGTTCCCGGTGGCTTTATCTGGAAAGGAGTTGCTGCTTCCGCTGCTTTGCTGGAGCGAGGGACGGAGGTTGTCGGGGTACCGGACGTGTGTGCGATCACGGATGGACCGCTGCTTTGCGGTGCTGGACTTGGTGATGCTGGAGCTGGATCTGATGGACGTGCTGGAGCCGGACCTGCTAGACTTCATCACGATCTTGAGATCGGCAAGTGTACGACTACATCAACCACGAGTTCCTACTCGTTAACAAAGCTCGTTGTCTATGAGGGTAAGTTCTCGTTGGATGTATGTCCACCCGTTGCTTTGTACCTAGTAGATAGATCTTGGCGTGTAGTTCACACCGTAGGAAATTTTTTGTTTTCTATGCTGCGGACCCAACAGTGGTATCAGAGCCAGGTCTATGCGTAGATGCTTTGCACGGGTAGTACACATATGTTTATATGTGGGCGATGATGATCATGTTATTGCTTCTTTCATGTATTTTGGATATTGGTGGCATAGTGGGATGAAGAGGCCCGGACCAACCTTACATGTCATCGTACATGAGACCGGTTCCACGACTGACATGCAACTTGTTTTGCATAAGTGGCTGGCGGGTGTCTGTCTCTCCTACTATAGTTAATATCTGATTTACAACGAGTTGCTAAATAACTTAGTTATCCTCGTTGTGGTTCATGTTCGTAGGTAAGAACGGTTCTATCTCCGAAAGCCCTAAGCCACGTAAAACTTGCAATTGATAAATTAGAGGCGTCTAGTTTAGATCGTTGCTGGGCTAGTGTCTTGATATGGTATTGTTGTAAGTAGATGTATGATAGATACTCTTACAACACATTCAACGTGTAAATTCCATAGACCTTGGCCTTACACATAAAGGAATGATAGAGATCATACCACGATGCAAATGATAGAGATCAAATGCATGGACCATATCATCTCACCTTACATGTTAGATGTTAGCATCTCATACTGCTAGTTTGGCGTTTTCTGTAGCATTGTAAGATGATCCCTCATTTAAATATCAAGATAAAATGTGTTCTTCCTTAAGTATGCACCGTTCTATGGATCGTGTTTCGAGACATCACGTGATGATCGGGTATTCTCAACTCTACGCTTTCATGCAACGGGTGTAAGACAGTTTTACACACGCGAATACTAAGGTTCTTACTTGGCGAGCCTAGCATGTACAGACATGGCCTTGGAACACGGACCGAAAGGTTAAGCATGAGTCATATAGTTGATGCAATGACCATATTGATGCTCGCCTTTGAAGCTACAGCGACTCACGTGATGATCGGACTTTGTGTAGTGGATTTGGTTCATGTAATCACCAAAAAGGCACGAGGGATGTCGTTTTTGAGTGGGAGTTCATTTCTAATTTGGATTAGTCGAACTCAATTTGTCATAAACTAAATCGAAGTGAATTTGCATAATTTGTTGTAGTCATTCGCATATGTTCACTACCTTATGCTTAGTTTTTTTATTTGAGATAATAGAACTATAGAATTCTGGATATTTACTATACGAACTAGTATCGTATTGTTTTGAATGTCAATTTAAAGTTTATAAGTCCTATTGCAAACTTTCAGCAAACTCTATTTACTCCATGAAGTTTAATAAGTAGTAAAGAGTAAGAATTCCAATGTTAGTATCTAAAGTATCATGTTTGCCTCCATGATTATTGATATTCAAAAAGTTGTTTTAATATCAAGATTATATTGGAGCTGGAAATTGTTTCAGAAACCATCACGTGTGAAAGATATTGTGATATCTGAAACAATGTTTTTGGTTGCATTATGATAGAGTATAATTTAGCAAAATACATGTTCTCATATTGTATGAGAATTTGTGAAGGATGGAGGTGGTAGGCATCCGAATCTACCAAAAAGGTTTTGGGAACTGATATTATACTCGCGATTCTTCCTTATATGCTATAGTAGCTTGATCATGAAAGTTGTCATGATAAGGATGAATAGAAGATGTAAGTAAAATGTTTACTACACTAATAGATTACTAAAGAATGGATTTTTGAAAGAACACCAAACATTTGATGATGGTGATCCACTTCAAAGTGCAAGTCCAAAGGTATTAGTATTTGACTATATACGCTTTGTACCATGTGTCATGTTGATGACACCACTATTGATGTTGATAGATTCTTTTAAAAGAAAAAGGAATTGCTGAAAGAGAATCTATAAAATATTTGGCAGAAAATAAAAGGTTGGAGATGTCCAACTTGGGTATATAGAAGATATACATGTTATGGCTATATTCCTTGCTTGTTAAACAATGTGGTTATGAGGTATTGGATACCGGTATTGGATACCGAATTGGTTGGTATGAAGTGTCATACAGGACAACGCAATTCATGAACTACAATGGCCTAAGTAACCAGCAAGAGAATGAGTGATAATGTTCATCAAAAACAAATAAAGTGTTATTGTGTTTTTCGTTGTCATCAAACCAAGCCTTCAAGATTTGTTTAAATAATTGTTATTTTGTTCTGGTATTATGAGAACAATGGCTGTTCAAATAATTACCGTATTCCATAAAGGATGGATGAACTTTTACAAGTCTAGTTGGAGAAATCACATCCATAAACACTATTGCTAAAATTTCGCAAGACAAATGATTGAAAGATCACTTATGAAGGGACATCGCTGTTTGAATTATATTTGAAAGAAAACATGAAGAAACTCCATGTTGATGGAATTTTGGAGTCCTTCATTTTGATCAATTGACGCATGTGAGACTTTCCTCGAGATAATTGAAACTCCGTTCATAGGCCAAAGAGGAACGAATGTCTAGCTTATTGGAAATTATGCATGCTGATGTGCATAAGTCCATTATGTGTAGCCATATGCGATGGATCTTTTTGCTTCATATGCTTTCTTCAAGAATTTGAGTGAATATATCTGTATATTTACTTAATAAGGAAGAAGTATGAAACATTTGAAAGTTGTTCAAAGACTTTCAAGATTAAGTGAAAAATCATTGTAGAAAATAAAGAATTTATGATTCGATCATAAAGGAAGATATTTGAGTTACATGTTTAGCAAAAACACCTAAGACTTGAGGAATTGTTCCATGATTTGTGTTCCCCGATAAACCATAGGAGTATGGCATATTCGAGAGATGAAATCAAACCATGTTTGACATGGTAAGATCAAAGGTGTCATTTATAAAACTGCCATTATGTTTTAAGGATTGAAGCTTTAGAGACTACCGCTTTTACATTGAAAAGAGCACCATCGTGATCCGTTGAAATGACACCATATGAGTTATGGTTTGGGATAAAACCCGAATTGTCTTTTCTTAAATTTGTGTATGCTATGCATAAGTAAAATGTTTACAACCAAAGTCGGATAAGCACGTCTTTGTAGGTTATCCCAAAGAATTTGTTGGGAATTTCTCCATAACACCGAGGACAAAAGAGTTTGTTACTTGGAACGTCAAGTTTCTTGAGAAGGAATTTTTCGTGAAAAGTTAAGTGGGAGGACAATAGAACTTTGATAAGGTTGTTGAACCTTAGCTATATGTGCTAAGTAGCACAGCGCCGGAAAGTGTCCCGGTGGCGGCCACAATGCTCATGGCTCTCGTGATTACAAAAGGTGTGATCTCGGAGATTAGAGTTCCTATAGAACCGTGTGGGTCGGTAAGAATCAAATAGTAAGATTTGATAAGCAAGTCGTTATTGTTTTGACAATGATGAACCAACTACATGCAAAGAAGCGATGATGGGCCCTAACTCCATAAAATGACTAGAAGTAATAGAATCCGTGATAGTATCCATACACGAGAAAACAAGTTTCTAAACTTGGAAGACCCTCCGGAAAGGCGTGAAGCCTATCGGTCGTGTTTGGATCTATAAAGAAATAAGACATGGATGTTTAACATCTATGAAATAGTCGACATGTCGGAAAGAAGTTTACGACAATGTTCAAGGAGTTGACTATGACAAGATTTGATCTTTCAAAGCGATATATAGTCTTGACGGATTAATGTAGCAACCACTACATATAATTTGGTATATGGTAGTTGAATAAATAAAACAAGGTTCTTCTAATAGAACGGTAACCTAGGACATGTACATGACATGGTCCGAAGGGTTTTGTTAATTCAAAGGGTGCTAAAAGGGCATGTAAACTTCAATAGTTGAAGTAAGCATAGCGGAGTTGGAATCTTCACCATGATGAAACTGTTAAAAGAGTTTAAATTCATCAGAGATGATGAAGATGCTTGCATTTGCAAGAAATTAAGTGGGAGCGCTGAGACATATTTCTAATACATTATGTAGAGGACATATTGTTGATTGGAAATGATGTATCTTGTATTAACACAAGTTAAGAATTTTATTAAAATAAGATTTCGATGAAAGACTTGGGTAAACCCAGAATATTAGGCATCAATATCTATATGGATAGATTAAGGCGCTAATATGGTTGTGCCAGACATACATATATGTGATATTGAAAGGTTTCAATATGGAAACAACAAGAAAGGTTCTTGCTGCATGGAAAGGATTGTATCAAAATTCAAGTGTTTCAACACTTGGTGAGTAAAATCACATGAAGATTTTGATCGATTATACCATGATATGTATATATCCAGAATGTCCTATGCTCTAAATGTTATGAGCATATACCAGAATGATTCATAAGATGATCATTGGACAATAGTAAAGATATTCTTATGAGCTTTGGAAGAACTAAGAATATATAATGTATAAGTGACAAATAGTTAAAGGTAGTTCATTGTAAAGTGTTAGATTGATACTAGTTTTGTCACAAGATACAAATTAAATTTATCTCAATTTAGACTATGGATGGCACAATGTAATGGAAAGGATGTTACATGATGGATTTGGATGAGTTCCAAAGTTGAGACATTGTGACGGATACTACAACAAAAGGCTAAGTATATGACTGCTATAGTAGCAACATAGGAGGGCATTTGTGTTAACTAGTTTGTTGTCAAACTAGGTGTGGTTAAAAGTGGGATAATACTATGAAGATATATTGTGTGACAATAATATCAACATATTTTAACCCGAATGAACTAAAGGTCTCACCAGAGGACCAAATTTATACAATGCCATCTCATTTGAGAATGAGTGATGCGTAGAGACGCAGAGACATGCAAATACACACCGACCTGAAACTGTCAGATCCAAAGATTATGTTAACCACTAGCAATAGCGTATATGAAACACCAAAAAGCCATAGGTGTTCAATACGCATAGTTTTTCAAACTAGATTATTGACTCTAGTGCAAGTGGGAGACTGAAGGGAATATGCCCGAGAGGCAATAATAAAGTGGTTATTATCTTATTCCATGCTTATGATAAATGTTTATTTTACATGCTAGAATTGTATTGATCGGAAACATCAATACATGTGTGTTTAATAAACAAAAAGGGTTCCTAGTTATGCCTCTCTTATAGACTAGCTTATTGATTAACAAGATGATCAAGGTTTCCTGATCATGGACATTGGATGTTGTTAATAACAAGGTCACACCATTGGTGGAATGATGTGATGAACATTCATCCGAAGTATAGCATTACGATCAAAGTCATTATGTTTATATTGCTATAACATCATACGAAGTAATCTTTATCCTTAGACCATGAGATCATGTTAATTGCTAACACCGGAAGAGTATCTTGATAACATCAAACGTCACACCGTAACAGGGTGACTATAAAGGTGCGTTCATTTCTACGAAGGTGTTATGTTGAGGCTCATGGATCAAGAGTGGGATTTGTCCATCCCGATGACGGATAGATATACTCTAGGCCCTCTCGGTGATATCACATTGAAATAGCTTGCAAGCAAGTGATGTGATCACTAGAATGTTATATCACGGGAACGAGAAAAGAGTGCATGTCGGTAACGAGATCAAACTAGGTATGGAGATACCGATGATCGAATCTCGGACATGTAATATATCGCGGGACAAAGGGATTTAGTTACTAGCGTTAAAGGTTCCCACGATCACAGAAGTCATCGTTGAATGTGTAGGAGTCAGTATGGATCTCCAGGTCCCGCTGCTGATTACTGATCGGAGAGAGGTCTCGATCATGTCTTCATTATTCACGAACCATAGGGTGACACAGTTAAGGGATACTGACACCATTTGGAGCAAATATGTTTCAGATAAAGATTTAAGAAAGCGCTGGAATTATTTCAATAGACACCAAAACTGTTTCGGGTGAAAATGCTAAAATTGGTTCTGCATGTAATATTGAAATGTTACAGGGGTTTT
Source organism: Avena sativa (assembly GCA_916181665.1). Classification (NCBI taxonomy): domain Eukaryota; kingdom Viridiplantae; phylum Streptophyta; class Magnoliopsida; order Poales; family Poaceae; genus Avena; species Avena sativa. The sequence continues at coordinate 287,901,502 of OV702290.1, forward strand.
TATGTGAATTTTGGTTAATTAAATTAATTAACAAAATTCTGAATAAAAATAATAAAAGAGTTTTATTAAATGAGAGAGCATTAAATTTGGAGAAATTTAATGCATTTAAAGTGGAGACTTTAAAAGAGAATGTGAAGGGGCATTTTAATGTGGAGGGGTTACCACCACATGAATGGAGGAGGTGAAGGGTCACCCCCTCCATGCGCCGGCCATGAAGGAGGGGCACCCCCCTCCTCCTATAAAAGGCCACCCCATCCTCACTTCTCACACACACCTCCTTGTGAAGGATCTCTCTCCCCCTCTAGTATTATTCCCCCATGGTCTCGGATTAGCGAGATACATGTTCCCGGTGGCCTTATCTGGAAAGGAGTTGCTGCTTCCGCTGCTTTGCTGGAGCGAGGGACGGAGGTTGTCGGGGTACCGGACGTGTGTGCGATCACGGATGCACCGCTGCTTTGCGGTGCTGGACTTGGTGATGCTGGAGCTGGATCTGATGGACGTGCTGGAGCCGGACCTGCTGGACTTCATCACGATCTTGAGATCGGCAAGTGTACGACTACATCAACCACGAGTTCCTACTCCTTAACAAAGCTCTTTGTCTACGAGGGTAAGTTCTCGTTGGATGTATGTCCACCCGTTGCTTTGTACCTAGTAGATAGATCTTGGCGTGTAGTTCACACCGTAGGAATTTTTTTGTTTTCTATGCTGTGGACCCAACAATACTCATCATTGTGGGCATGCTTAGTCTGTTCGTGTAGGGTGTATGTTATTTATGGATGCTTAGTAGTTCTTGCTTTCTTATGATTAGTCCTAGCTTGCTAATAGTTTGTAGCATGTCATATGAATGTTTGCTTGCATTACTCTATTCATAACTTGGTATGACACCGTGGTATCCTCCTCTGAATGTTTCATTTGAATTGACTTGGCACATGATCACGCATGCACATGTCTATAATAATCAGTTAAGCCTCGATGAATTATTTTGCCATGAGGATCTTGAATCACTTTCATGCCATGTTTAGTCATGTTTTGTTGCAAGCATGATTATGATAGCTATTGCTCTCTCGTTTGTCCCTCCCTTACTATTGCTAGCCTTCACCTTCACTGAGTATGTTTTACTCATGTTTCCAACTACCCAAAACCAAATATTGCCAAAGAGTCCACCATACCTACCTATTAGCATCATTTGCTACTTCCGTGCATATTCAATATGCCTTGTTTTCTTCTGAATAAAATGTTTTCTTGTTATGGGAAAGTTAGTTAGTAAAGCTCTCACAAACTTGATGGAACACTTTATTTTCTTGCATTTAATAAACCTGAACCATTGTGTCCTTCTTTGTTCCGTATATGCTTGCGCTTTATAAGTTGAAGTTAGCAGAACCATGTATCATGGGGAACTTTTTCAACATTTCATTGGTACTTAGTACCTCGTTGATATCATGATCTTTTGCTTATGGATCCCGGAGGTGTGAAATAAAAGTGGAACTTGTAAGATCATGGAGTTTGTATGTATGTTAGAGAAACGCCTGGGCCGCTAGCCTAAGCCATGCCTAATCATGGTGGAAACTTGCAGCATAACCATAATGAGCATTCTATGAAGCATCCTCAATAAAAATCTATGCACATAGTAAATAAAAAGATAGCTGAGATGCTCATTGTCTGCTTGCCTTGTCATTTTTATTATGGGATAGCTCCTGTGTCATGTGTAAGGGGTACCCCGTTGGCGGTTCTCTATGATATGTATATACTTACAATGACAAGATCTTACTTGTGACTGAAGTTGAGTAGCATGAGGATTGGTCTTCCTAAGTAAGGGGCATGAGACTTCGATTTATAACTTGTCAAGCATATCCTCTTAGTTGTGTCACTTTCACCTTAACCACATTAAAGATGCTTATGATAGGGGCAATAAGAGCTCAAAGCTAATGAGTACCATACTTTCAGCATTTGGAAGCCTTTCAAACTATTCAAAACCTTTTCATTTCCTTGTTGAGTCTCCACATATTCTTTGAGCACCTTCTTGAGAGCATAGTTGTCATTCTTTGTGCTTGTCTCAAAACTTGATTATTTGTGTTATGACTTTGATGCTTGTATCTTTGATATCTTTACTTCTAGTCTTCACCTGAACTTCAGAGGTGCTTTGGCATTCATAATCAAAGGCAAGCGAGATACCACTCTATCATACCTTGTTATGAGCATTGTAATGTTGCTTATGTTTATGTTTCTTGCTACTTCTTATTTTTAAGTTGGAATCTCTTCATAGCTTGCAATGCCTATTAAGTAAACTTAGTTGCATACTCCTTATTATGAATTGTCTAAGTAGTTGATCACATGCTGAAGAATATATACATCATATGAAGCAAATGTGTTCGTGAAAGTTCTTTTATCGCACTCAGTTTTCAACTGAATTGATTGAGGACAAGCAATAAACTAAGCTTGGGGGAGTTGATACGTCTAAAACGTATCTACTTTCCCGAACACTTTTGCTATTGTTTCTCCTCTAAACTTGTGTGATTTGGATGCAACTAACGCGGACTGATGCTGTTGTCAGCAGAATTGCTTTGGTGTCTACTTTTTGTGCAGAAAATCAACTATCAGGAAAAATCTGGAAAATATGCCAAAAATCCTATTTCACCAGAAGACTCCTGGAGCCAGAATACGAGACGGAGGGGGGCTGGGCCCAGGCCACACCACCTGGCCGCGCGGGCAAGCCCAGGCTGCGCCAGGGGGTGGTTTGGCCGCCCCAGACTGCCCCTCGGTCTCCCTCTTCGCCTATAAGTTGCCTTCTAACCTAAAACTCAGGGGGGGGTCAACGTTTTTCCAAAAGGAGTTCCGCTCCGTCGCCACCACCAGATTCCACGAAACAGCACCAGAAACTCCGTTCTGGCACCCTGCTGGGACGGGGAATTGGAGGAGATCATCGCCATCATCATCACCATCGCTTCTCCATCGACCATCCATGTTTCCCCCATCTATGAGTGAGTAATCCCCCGCTGTAGTCTATGGGGATGGTAGGGATTGGATGAGATCGTTCATGTAATGGCATCAGATTGTTAGGGCATGGTGCCTAGTATCTTTTATTAGTGCTTTATGACTTTGTTGCGACTTGTTATGCTTAATGCTTGTCACTAGGGCCCGAGTGCCATGATTTCAGATCTGAACATGTCATTTATTCATTATGATAGTATTGTTTATGGTCTTATCTACAAGTTGTATACACACGTTGTTGTCCAGAACCAATGGCCCCAAAGTGACAGAAATCGGGATAACCGGAGGGAATGGCATTGATGTGAGGATCACATGTGTTCATGGAGTGTTAATGCTTTGCTCCGGTGCTCTATTAAAAGGAGCACCTTAATTGCTAGTAGTTCCCTTGAGGCCCCGCTGCAAACGGGCTGGCAGGACAAAAGATGTTGTGCAAGTTCTCATTGCGAGCACGTATGACTATATATGGAACACATGCCTAGGATTATCTAGTACTTGGATACTTTATCTTATTTATCTGCAATTGCCCTATGTTCTGATTGCTATGTGAATTGTCTTGTCCATGCAACGCCCGTCCATCCATCCCTACGCCTACCGCACTCGAATCCTACTATTTGCTGCTATAGTTACTGTTGTCTTTACTTTACTACTTCTGTTACTTTACTATTCCTACTACAAAACTGTTGCTACTGATAAACTGTTGTGAGCAAGATTGTTTCCAGGTGCAGCTGAATTGACAACTCAGTTGTTAAGGCTTATAAATATTCTTTGGCTTCCCTTGTGTCGAATCAATAAATTGGATTTCACTTCCCTCAAAAATACTGCGATACACCCCCTATACTTGTGGGTCATTAGTCCTTATGAAATAAACATGCCTTTTTGCAAATAAACCTAGAGCTTAAGATTCCTCCTATAATTACCTTACTTGTTAGTGATAGTTTGCGAGTACTTAAAGAGTACTCATGGCTTTGTCCCTGGCTATTCCCATGGCCAGACTATGAGGAGGACTACGAGGAAGATGGACAGCAGGACGTCTATGACAACTAGGATCATCTCCCATCGTCAGCATTGCATGTGACCCTGAAGATGGAGCCCCTACTACGTTTACTTTCCGCTGCTTTGATTGTATTAAGACTGGATCATGAGATCCTTTATTTCTAAGACCTTTATTATGGATTGTATGGATGTTGTACTGTGGTACCAATTCTGTTATATCTCGCAAAAATGGTAATCCTAGGATTGCGAGGTATGGCATGACAGGCATTTGGGATTAAAAATCCGGGTGTTGACAAGTTGGTATCAGAGCCATCCTAACCATAGGAGACCCTAGTTAGAATGGACGTCTGAAAAAAAACTAAGTTTCAAAACAAAAGAAGTAAGTATTTATGAAAACCTATTCCCACTCTTATCCTTGAGATTCTTTCAAAATAATTCATGTTCCTCAAAAATTCTTGCAATCCTACATAAAATTTGACACACTTGATCACTCCACTAACTTGCTCACCCTAAATTCTTATAGATGGAGGTCAAGTATAGCAAGTTCTACCAGCTGGGCAACGGAGGCCACCTGATCTTTGAGAGGGATCTAGATGCACTCGCAGAGCATCTTGAGCGCCCGCATCCGGAGTTCTTCGGGGCACAACTCAACGATCACGTGGTGGGAGGAGAGCTATAGTGGATGATAGTTGCAGATCTCAGAGGCAAGATGGAAGCACCCACCTAGTCAACTTGAGGGAGAACAACTGGCTAGACGGACTAGCTAGGGCTATGCAGGAAGCTCTTGTCCGTCTGTGTGGGCAAAACATCAACAAGATCAATGGCACTCGCTTTGCTCACTACGCAAGGCGTGATTCTATGGGACTGCCCTTGGAAATGCCAGGACTCCCGGAGCTTAAGCACCAGGTGGATAATCTCGACTTCATGTTGTATGATAGATAGAAGGAGTTGGACAACGCTCGTGCCTACGCCAACCATAACCATGCCATTGCAGTCAGGAAGGACTAGACCCTCGCCATCTTCACCATGGAGCGCTATTCACTTTGTCGTCAGCGTGACAAGAAGGATCGCATCATCGATCGTCTTTCTAAAGAAGGTGGCCACTCTCGAGGAGACCATCCATGAACAGGAGACCCAACTTGAAGCAAAGGAGGAGGAAGGTGAAGATATCCGTGGAGATCTCTACTCTTACCTCAGTGATGATGTCGACTACCTGGAGGACGAGGCCATGGAGGATCACACTGATGAAGATGATACCGCCTTCATTGATGATGATTCGATGCACTTGAGCACTACCATAGGAGTCAGTTGTACCCGGTCCCACTGTATCGTAGTTTCACAGAATGATTCTTAAAACCATTTGTTTCCTTGTTGTGGTGTGTGTTTGTATTGGGTGCTATGAATGAATGAATGAGTGAAAATAAAGTTGTTAGTTTGCAAAACCTGAGTCAAACTCCAAGTTTAAAGTTTCTAAAACAAAGATTCAAAGTTCCAAAAGCGAAAGAAAATGATCTAGTTATGCCATACCATCTTGGTTGACATGGTCAACGAGCTAACATGATAATGATGATCTAACGGTATAGCTCGATTTTGGTGGTCCAACATAAGCTCGGGGTATGAGGCACTTCTTGTACTCTAATGTATTGATTATTTCTCCTCTTGACACCTTTCCTCAAGATGTCCCTCCTGAAGGGTTCCGTAGCAGAAAACAAAAAATTTCTATCTACTTGAACACTAATACCAGGACCTATACTATGTAGACATAAGTAATGGAGAAAGAATATAGTATTCATACCTTTGCAAACAGAGGCACGCCTTATACAGGAAGGCGTATATTGATGAAGACGAGCAGCACCCCAAGTGTGGTGCCTCCAAAGTTCGTCACACGTCCAGTGTAGGAGACGTCAATCGGACTCCGATCTAGCCCAGCAGCGGAAGAAGTAGATGCCGGATCGCCGATCACACGACGGTAGTGTGAAGGTGGAGAACTAAACTACGAGGTCCTCCCCAATATTGCGGGGAAGTCCTCAGCAGATGAGAGAGAGAGAATGAGAGGAATGGGTGATTTCCAAGGGGGAGGGGGGACACCTTTATATAGTGGGAGGGTGGGCGCACCACCCAGGGGCCAGGTGGTGTGGGACTAATCCCCACACCCGTCGGCCACCTTGGGGCGGCCGCCGGCCCTAGGTGGGCCCCATTGGGGCAGCCCACCAGCCCTAGGCCGGTCGGCCCCCATTCCCCATGCACCTTGCCCTATTGGGCCACCCTTCGGGTGAGGCCCATTAGCAATATGGAGCCTTCAAAAATAAAATAAAATATATATTTAATATTAATTCTCCAATTAACATTCAAATATACATATTATATTATTCCTTCACTCTGGAAGGACCCCTTCCGATCTCCATCGGATGTTACCAAAACTATTCCGGTTTCTCTCTCTCTATTTCTCATACGATACCTCATCTACCCTAAGAGTCTCTACCCTTAAGCGTGACATCCTTCGGTTCGGAAACACTCCGGACATGATAGAGACCACTCTCATATCAATGATCAACAGAGGGACCTGGATGGCCATGTGACCCCCGTGCATTTCACGAATACGATCGCTCGAACCGTGAGATAGTTGTTCCCCATTCCCTTTGTCATTCGATACCTAATTCATCCGAGACTTGATCTTTGGTATCTCCATACTTTAGTTCGATCTCGTTACCGATGAACTCATTTTCTCGTTCTCATGCTGTTGCATTCCGTGACCTAGTCACATGCTTGCAAGCTTCATCAATGCAACGTCACCGAGATGGCCACATGTATCTGTCCGATACACGGACTAGACAAATCCTGGTCTTGATATGTACTCCTCTACGCATCCCTTTGGAAAACCTGAGTGGCACCTTTTTGATCACCCTGTTACGAGATGACTCTTGATAACCATCTAAGCTTCTTCCGGAATGGTGATTTGCATTACCTCACAATCAAAGGATCGGGTTGCAAGTTTCTGTGTGTTTTATCATCAATGGTGAACTTTGTAACTAGATCTCATTAAGATATAACGGTCGGATGTTTGTCTATCATGTTATTCAACTAATAACATGACCTCATTGTTAGTTGACATAAATGCCCATGGTCTTGAAACACAGACCATCCTCATGACCAATGAACTAGTTCACTAGAGGTAACTAGAGACACGGTTTGTTTACATACCACACGTGTATTAACGTTTCGTATTAACACAGTTATAGCACAGTATGAAATGTATTATGAACATATAGGAGATATATCAAATAATACACTTTATTATTTGCCTCTAGGGCATAACTCCTTCACCTCCTAGATATGATTGGGCTTATTTCCCTTGGTGTTGTTGGCCTTCTTCTTCATTTGAGGATAGTTTGATGCATAGTGTCCTAATTCCTTGCAAATGTAGCACTAGAACTGGCTAATGTCCTTCTTGATGATTTTACCGTGGTTCATGTTGCCATGGAAATCATTATCCATTTTCACCATGTTGATCGTTCCCACTTCCACTATGATCAATGTGGCCATGGTTGTGGTTTTTCTTAGGCTTCTTATCGCTATCATTTCCTTCGTTCTATCGTTTTCCTTCTTGAGAGCTTGTTGCATCCCATCTTTGACTTGATGATTCACTTGTTGTACAAAGGGGTGGAGGTGGCATTTAACTAGAGTGTGGTGGATCCCTTCACATAGGAAGCAAGTAACTTGATATGTGGGACATTTCTAACCCAGATGGATGAAATCACAATAGGGGAACTCATCATGATGTCCCTTGGTTGTGTGTCTGACTTTTCGGCAGATTCTGCAAGATCGAGGTTTTGTCGGAACGTCTCCATTGAACTTCTTGTTATCAGGGTCATCGGGAAGATCCTTTCATGCTAGCAGAGAAGGCTACAAGTCTATATGTTTGAACAAGAATAGGATCAGTAAATAAGGATCAAGGTTTACGAGAAAAACATATATTTAATGATTATGATGATGAAATAGAAAAGGTTTTCCATTCATATGGTCTTTCAATGGGTCAACAAGGAAACACATAGCCATAAGAGAATAGCAAACAAGGTTCAATCAACATTCAAGTTCAAACATTATCAAATCAATTTTCAAATAACCAAGTTCATCACAAAGAAAACAACAATCAACTAGGGTATGCCATACCACAATAGTTGGTATGATCAATACACTAACATGGTAAATATGGTCTAAATGGAAAAGCTATGGTGGTGGTTAAACTATAGGGTGCATCTAGAGGGGTTCCATCTTCCTTTGCCTTTAGGGCTTCATGGACGCAATAAGAGAACCCTTGGCAACAATCACATTGTCTTGGTCACATAGCTCCAAGACCATGTCTATGATATCCTTCTTAAGCTTCTTGTCTTCATGCTCTAGATCTTGGTTCCTCTTCTTTTCTTCCTTGGGGTCCTCCTAGGTGTTGTGCATCCCCCCACTTAAGTCTTTCTCCAATTTCATCAACGGCACTCCATGCTGCACTTTTTGCTGAGTCGGAGAATGATGTATGGACTTCGGAGTTGATGAACATCTAGTGTCCCATTTTATTATGATCATCCTCACTGTTCTTGTACAAATGGAGTTGCACCCACCAATACTCCTAGCCTTCATCCATCACACGAAAGCCCTTGTACACTTATTATCCTTCGAGTCCCATGATGGCCATCGGTGCCATGGGGAACTCAGTCTCACACTCCAGTGTCATGGTCATGAGTGGTCCCTTCTTGGTGGATTCGTTGATGGTGGACATATAAGATTTGGAAAACAAGAAAAAGGTTAGGAGAGTCATACGACAATAAGGATGATGAAAAATTCATGATTTTGAAGCAACATAATATTTTCATTTTCTTAGGGTCTTTCCTAGTTTCTAAACCAGTTCTAGGGTCATGAACATACAGTCAACATAAAGTTTTGATACTATCTGAAGTGATACAACCCAGCAGGGGTCCAAGTCTATGTGCTCTTTAGTGCTAGTTCCTAGATCGACTCGCTAGCACACATAGTTCATGATGTAATATCACAAAACAGAGGTTATTTTTCTATTACATTGAATGATGCAAAACTTTACATAATCACATACAAGTTGCATAGCAAAAGGGCTAGCACGTTATAAACAACATCAACATCGAAATACTATTAGTACAAAGAGCTCCATTAAGAGATAGAAGCGATAACTTGTTGAGTATAGACTCACAACCCTAACATCGTAGCTCACTCATATTTAGGGCAACCTGCAACATGAAAGGTTGCATCCACGAATGGTCAATACTTTGAATGTATTGGCAAGTTCACCTATTTGGTGGAATATGAAATATCGTCCTACAAGTACATGCATATTTGGATAGGTGGAGGTTTGGCTGAATTTGCGTAAAGCAATGTTTTTTTCCTATCTTTAAAATACAAAACTTTCTTTTGAAACGAATGGGTACCACCGATAGATATCAGTAAACACAGGGGCTTCATTGATTGATACCAATGAACCAAAACCTTTTATTTTGAAAATGGTGCCACTGATTGATAGCAGTGAACCTGGTACCACTGATAAACACCGGTGAACCCTCCTACCCTTTTTCACCCATCAAACTTTTAATTTAAGAAATTGGAATGATGAGATTGCTTGAACTATTTCAAGTCCATTCGCTCAAAGTAGTATGTAACTAGGGACATGGCTAAGTACTTATATTTGAAACTCTCGAGAGTTTTGTACACTTTACCCATAATAGCCAGTCAACCCCCGCACTCATACCACCCAGATGTGCCACGGCCGGGCTAAAACCGATACACGACCTTTTAGAAGTAGTCCCTCAATCACAACAGACTCATTACACCTACAATATGTACCACCTTCTGTCACGTCGGGATGAGTTCTCACAACTTATTTTGCCAAGACAGAGCCCATTCGACAACTTACTATACATGGAAGCTCATAGACAAGAAATCTGCCAAATCTCTTTAAGGCTGGGTAAGACATTGATCGGGCTCCATAGAATGGCTCCCATAGATATGGAGGTGTGTCCGTTGATATGGCCTCGTATATATTATCATGACCTTTGGCACCTCACCTCAAAATATCAATCCCATTCATCTAGGTGGTTCATTAACTTATGTTGTTTTCATTATACAAAACAAATTTTCCTCTCAACAACACATAACTTGATATGAATCCACCTACAAGATCTACAACATGGCTAAGCATTCAACACCTATGTTGTTTGCTACACAACAATAAGGTACATGTTGATATCCTATCTAGGTTGTATATCATAGCATAATACAATATATAGTTCTACACATGCATTTTTTGTTAACAACTATGTTCTTAGGAAAAATAGTAGGAAATATATGTAGTAAACTTGCCTCTTGTTGAAGTTGTCAGAATCACTCTCTTCACAATACAACTGTTACTGATATGGGTATACCCTATAGGTACTCGAGTGTGGCATATACGGTCCAGATATGGTAGAAGACCACGGCGTTGCCAAGGCCTAATAAGGAATTCGAGTGGCCCATGGACTCTCGATTGCTTGCGAGACAGGAAGAAGCTTAAGATAGAAAGTTCAAAGGGTAAACCCTAATCTGTAACCGACACAACCTGCTACCCGAGACCTAGCGTATCTATATAAAGGCTAGGAGGGGGTGGCGAGGAGGACAATCACAACCCTAGTTTCCACAACTCTTGCCAGATTGCATCTGCGCGCCCCTCTAATCTTCAGTTCCTTCGTTAATTCCAAGAGAAGACAAGAAGGAGTTGGGACCTCTACGAGGCTTGAACCTGGGTAAATCTTGCATCCCTGTGTGCTTGTTTGCTAGCCGATTGATGCCTCCAGCGCTCCCTCCTTCTCCAAAACCAAAGTCCATATCAATGGGCATTGATGAGTTGAACCCTCCTTAATTGGCGCCGTCTATGGGATTTGGGAGTGCTGATGTCGCGGCTTCTTCGGCCCCGTCAACCGCGATCTACAACTCTGCAACAACAGAGATTCGCCAACTCTTCGGCGTGTTCGACTTCACCATCCACACGGCGGCCACTCGCCTGGCTTTCAAGTCTGTGGGCAATGGAATCAGTCTGGCGATTGGGAGCTTCCGCTTCCAGGTTGGTCAACTAGGCAGGCTTTGCATGCCTGACCAGCAAACGACACACGCGATTGCTCCAGCATCGTGGTTCCCGCCAACAATCGGCACCCTCAGCGAGCTCAACACCTCAGCAACAGCTGGGAGTACGGACAGCGACAACAGTCGTGGATCCGATCTGGGTGACCTAGCCATAGAAGATGGAGCCTACAGCTCCAGATCTAAAAGTTGCGGGAGCAACATCTTCCCCAACCACTCCATGTGCTCCATCATCAACGCGGGCGACACCGACATCAATCATAAAAACACTGGCACGGATCTGGCACCGGACTGCCCAACGATAGTACGCCCAATGGTGGCATACCAGTCGCAAATGGTGGCCCCACCAACGGTGGTAATGGAGCGCCCATCAACAACGGGACGAGGGAAGAACCGACACTCACGATGAATGAGAACACTGGCGAGCGCATGCTGATCAAGCTCAACGACAACGAGTGGGCCCGCTGTCGCGAAGCTCTGCTGGGAAATCCTCTACCTCCCAACACACCGCAGGACATGTTGATGGGCTACCATTGGCTGCTAAAGGAGGAATTCAAGCGCCAGCAGTAGGTGATCGTGCAACTCGACGCGCGCAGAAAGGCAGCGGAAGAGTCGAGTCTTCGACAAGCTGGGCTCTCCTCCCATGGAGGATCCTCCTCCAAAGGCAACGAGTATGTGGCCAACAAGAGGCGATCTCGACTGGCCCACCTCACCGAGCAAGAACGTGTAGAAGCCGCGGAAGTCCTCGACTCAGCTCTATGACGGTGGACACACGGGGCAATGTGCTCCTGAAAACGCTGCAAGCCGTGGTGACGGCGGCTACCATGTACCTCGTCAACAACCAGCCACCGGCTGGAGATCCGCGAGCTACCATGCACCAATCTACGATCGCGGGCCTGGGGCTAATCGAGGCCGCCCTTGACAAGGAGCGAACTCGAGAGCTGAAGAAAATCAAGGCTCTGGATAAGTACTACTCGTACTCCTCCAGTGACGACAGTCACGATCTGTCACGGCGACATCGCTCACAACGGCATGACCGCGTCTACGACATGCGCGATGACCTCACGCAGCGCAAAATCGACAAGATGTGGGCAAGACGTGCTCGTTCGACAGACTCGAAAGAAGACGAGACTGAACTCTGTGGTGCCAGATGCTTCAGCAGAGCCATCAGGCAGAAGCGAATGCCTAAGGGGTTCAAGCTCTCGTCGGAGAACCCAAAATTTGACGGCCTGCAGGACCCGAAAATCTAGTTGGAGGACCACATCTCCTCTGTTAGGCTACATGGCGGGAGTCGAAACATGGCCAAGCAATGCCTGCAGCTATAGCTGCAGGGCGCCGCTCACGCATGGCTCAAGAACCGCCCGCGCGGATCCATTCACAGCTGGGAAGTGCTGGTCTATAGCTTTGTGCGCAACTTCAAGGACACTTATGAAAGGCCCACATCAATCGAAGAACCGAGAAGCTGCTAGCAAAGATTTGGCGAATCATTGTGCTCATACATCCAGAGGTGGTCCATCATCAAGAACTCCGCAGAAAACATCTCGGAGGACCGTGCAATCGATGTATTCAACGGCGGTGTTCGCCGTATAGAGCTCAGGGAAGAGATGGGCCGCTCGAATCCCAAAACGATCGACCACCTGATGGAAATCGCGAATCGGTGGGCTGACGGAGAAGACTCGGTGAAAAACCATACCTACCCCGATGATGACGACGACCTCGAGCGCAGACGCGACCATCGAGGAAAACTTCGGATGAGCGTCTACGATGACCACGACAAGGTCAATATGGTCGTAGCCGGCTATGCCGACAAACGCGATGACAACCGAAACAGCGGATATCGCAGTGGTGGATACCGCGACAGCAGAAAAACCACGCAGGTGTGGCAGCGCCGCACTCGCGAAGAGGTACCCACAACATCTATCAAGGACAAACTGTCCGGCCCATGCAACATGCACTTCTACATCAACAAGCACGACGGCAAGAAAAATCCAGCCACCTTCTCAAGAACTATCGCTAGTTCCTCAAACTCCACGAGGTCCTGGCTTGGATGTATCGCGACGCGGTCAACATGGGTTGTGGAGCCGCCCTGGCGCTATAGCACATGGAGTTCCTCCTCCACCACCCGCGGCCGCACCGGTCCAGCATCACGGAGGCGAGCCATACCCACGAGCCGTGGGCAACATGGGGATGATCCAAAAAGGGCGCCCCTCAAATCAAGTGCAGAAGGCCATCACTCCCCAAGTAAATCTGGCGATAAACTCTCCACCCTCCACCACTGAGTACCTCAGCGGAAGCGACTCCTGCATCACCTTCGACAGGCGCGACCACCCGTGCTAAGTTCCTCGTTCAGGCCACTGTTCCCTCGTACTCGAGGCGCATATCGGGGGCTTCGATATGAGTCGCGTCTTCATGGACGGTGGCAGCGGCATTAACCTCATGTTCGCGAGTACCTTGCGAGCGATGAGGATCCCTCTGACCTGTCTGGAAGTTTCAGACACGATGTTCCACGACATCTTCCCAGGGAAGGGCATATACGCCCTGGACAAAATCAACCTAGACGTCATCTTCGACACGCTGCAAAACTTTTGGCAATAGCGCATCGACTTTTAGGTCGTCGACTAGCCCTCGCAGTACCACTGCATCCTCGGACATGTCACGTTCGCTAGGTTCATGGCGGTGCCGCACTACGCCTACCTGTAGATGAAAATGCCAGGTCCAAATAGCGCAATCACAATCAATGGCAACTTCGAGAGGTCCGGTGGCTCCGATAGGTAATTCAACAGAATCTCCCACTCCTTCGGCATGCAGGAGGAACTCGCAAGATTGAAGGAGTCGACAGACAACATTCTGCCTCCCCTGAGCAGGCCAAGTTCACCCGACCTATCCTTCGACTCGTCGGTGCACACGAAGAAAGTCCAGGTCCACCCAACGGACCTGACCAAGATGGCCCTTATTGCCAATAACTTGAGTTCTGCATAGGAACTCGCGCTCGTCGAATTCCTCCGTGAGCACTAGGAACTCTTCACCTGGTGTCCAGCAGACATGCCAGGAGTTCCCAGGGAATTTGCCGAGCACTCACTCAATGTGAATCCAGATGCAAGGCCAGTCAAGCAGACAATTCGGCGACTATCTGAACCAAGATAAAATGTAGTCAGAATGGAGATCAATAGACTCCTCGATGCAAAATTCATACGCGAGATCAAAGAGAGCACTTGGCTCGCTAACAATGTGCTTGTGCCTAAAAAAGACACGGATATCGTGCGGATGTGCGTGGACTTCACCTCCTTGAATAAGCACTGCCCAAAGGATCACTTCCCACTGCCACGAATCGACCAAATCATTGACTCCATTGCGGGATGTGAGTGCCTCTCCTTCCTTGATGCCTACTTGGTCTACAATCATATTCGAATGAAGGAGGAGGATCAGGAGAAAACGGCGTTTACAACACCCTTTGGTGTGTTATGCTACAACACGATGCCCTTCGGGCTAAAAATGTAGGAGCCACCGATCAGTGGTGCATGCATGCTTGCCTCAAGAACCAACTTGGTCACAACATCCAAGTCTATGTTGACGACATCAGGATCAAAACCAAAGAGGAAGCCTTGCTAATCGACTTTCTACATGAGACCTTTGCCAACCTCGACCGCTACCGGATTAAGCTCAATACGGACAAATGCGCCTTCGACGTACCATCTAGGCAATTACTCGGGTATCTCATCTCTGCGAGAGGGATCGAAGCAAACCCGAAGAAATAAAAAGCCATACTGGCCATGGAGAAGTCGAAGATCATAAAAGGCGTCCAACAGCTGGCTGGGTGAATCGTGGCGCTCAGTCGATTTATCAGTCAAATGGATGAAAAGGCACTACCCTTCTACCAACTTCTCTGCAAAATTGACAAGTTCGAGTGGACAGACGAGGCGCAAGAAGCATTTGAAGATCTCAAGCGCCTACTATCCACCTCGACAGTACTAGTGACGCCTCGCGAAAAGGAACCACTACTGCTCTACATCTCCGCCACCAACCAGGTGGTCAGCACGGTGCTCGTGGTGGAATGAGCCGAAGAAAATAAAATCCACGGGGTCCAGCGCCCAGTATACTACCTCAGCGAGGTGCTCACGCCAACAAAACAGCGGTACCCGCACTACCAGAAGCTGGCGTATGGTGTCTTCATGATAGCCAAGCGACTGCGCCACTACTTTCAGGAGCACCCAATTGTGGTGGTAAACGACGCCCCACTCGGGCATATACTCAATAACACTGAAGCCACAGGACGAGTGGCGCTCTGGGGAATCGAATTGTCTCCACGAGACATCACATACAAGAAGCGCGACGCGATCAAGTCACAAGTTCTCCTGGTCTTTCCCGTGCACTGGATGGAGAACCAGCTCCCCGACAAGCCAGATATGTCCTACCTTTGGAAAATGCACTTCAACGGGTCCAAGCGAAAGGACGGGGCTAGCGCAGGTGTCATACTGACATCGCCCCAAGGAGACAAGATGAAGTACATTCTGCGAATGTAGTTCACCGCCTCCAATAACGAAGCTGAGTATGATGCCCTAATCCATGGGATGCGGATGGCAAAAGCCTGCGGTGCCAAAAGGCTCATCATCTATGGCGACTCCAAATTGGCAGTCAACCAAATGATGCACGAGTGTGATGCACTGAGCGACAACATGATTGCCTATCGCGACCTCTACGACACACTCGAAGGGGACTTCGATGGCTATGAGCTGCGACATGTAGGTCGTGAAAGCGATGAACAACCGGATCTACTCACCAATATTGGCTCCACCTGCACCCCCATACCACCTGGGGTATTTCTTGAGCGCATCTGCGAACGCTGCATCAAGCCTAAGGCTCTAGAGAAGAAAGCAAGTGCGTCAACAGACTCGGGGGCTACGCCACCCAACGAGCCAATGGCACTCGATGACCTATTGCTTGATACAGGACTCGAAAGACCAATGGGCGTCATGATGATCGAGGCATCTTGGACACAACCCTACATCACATATCTACTAAGCAAGAGGCTGCCAGATGATCCGACTGACGCGCGACACATCGCGCGATGATCCAAGGCATTCGCCATCATCAACGGGGAAATGTACAAGCGCAGCATCACGGGAGTACTTCAACGGTGCGTCTCCAACAGAGATGGAAGGGCCGTCCTCCTCGACATCCACGAAGGCACTTGCGGGCACCATGCTGGCAGTTGCACTCTCATCGCCAAAGCTCTACGAGCTAGATTCTACTGGCCCATGGCCACGCATGACGCCAAGGATATCGTCCAGCGCTGCAATGCTTGCCAGCGATTCGCAACCAAACCTCACGCACCTGGCACGGAACACCAGCCAATACCATTGGCTTGGTCCTTCGTGCAAGGGGACTCAACATGGTCGGCAAGCTCCCGAAATCCTTGCCAGGAGGTTGCGTCTACCTCTTGGTTGTAGTCGACAAATTCACCAAGTGGATCGAGGCCATGCCGGTGACAAATCAATCAGGGGTCAGCGCTATCAAGTTCTTCGAGTCCATTGTCTTCTTCTTTGGAGTTCCACACAGCATCATCACGGATAATGGGACGAACTTCACCTCCAAGGAGTTCCAGGGATTCTACGAAAACCTAGGAATCAACATAAGCTACGCCTCTTTAGCTCTCCCGCAGACCAACGGTCAAGTCGAAAAGGCCAACGGCCTCGTCTGTGGTGGAATCAAGAAGCGACTCCTTTGACCACTCGAACAAGCCGCTGGATGCTGGCTAGACAAACTGCAATCAGTTCATTGGATCCTGCGTACAACTCCAAAAAGCACCATGGGATACACTCTGTTCTTCATGGTGCACGGTGATGAAGCGGATCTACCCGCAGAAGTATGCTACAAAGCCCCACTGGTGGTCGCTTACAGCGAGCAGGAGTCAACTCTTGCACTCAAAGACTCCGTTGACCTCCTTGACGAGGTATGGGAAATCGCAACGGAGAGATCAACAATCTACCAGCAGAGCCTCCGCAACTACCAGAGTAGAAGGCTACGCCCCAGATCCTTCGTCAAAGGAGACCTGGTCCTACGACTGAAGCAACAAGGGCATCTCAAGCTCGAGTCCCCTTGGGAAGGACTGTACATGATTACATAAGTAATCCCAGGTGGCGCCTATCGCCTTAAAGATTTCGAGACAGGAGTCGCATACTCCAACCCCTGGAACGTCGCGCAGCTGCGTCGCTTCTACCCCTAGCGTTTTTTACATTACAAATAAGGATATTCAGCCATGCTACTTAGCCACAAATTGTACCTCATACGATTCCGCGAATAAATAAAGCCAAGTGCCCCAAAACTCTATGTTTTCCTTATTTTCTTGCAATTTTGTCACTCGGGGGCTGTGCCACCCTTTACACTTTCGTTCTATGAACAAATCGCAGTATCCTGAGTAGCTGACACAACATCAATCGAACCCTTGATAAACACCAACCTAGTTGCACCGCACCTGACAGGTCGGCAAGGTGCTGAGATTAAACACAAGTCGGGCTAACAAAAAGGAACTGCAGAGTACAATACACTCGCAAAATATAAAAGCTAGTAAGCTATTCACATATCAATGGGTATTAATTACATCCAACATATCATACAAACTTTACAACACTTATACAATTATGTGCAGGATACAAATCATGCTACTTCTGCAAAAGAAGAATGTTCGTCTGCTCCTTGAAGAAATCGATAATGACCTCTGTTGGCCAATCAACAGCTTGATAGTGCAGAACCATGTTCCAGGTCATACCTTCTGGCGGAGGCGTCGGCCCAGTAGTAATAGACGCAACATCTACATCCAGCCTATGTAGTCGCACTAGCGACAATGCAGCCTTAGCACTAGCTACTAACTATTGTCGCACGCACTCGCGGACCACACTCAAATCTTGAAACTTTGCCAGAAGAGCCAATAGGCTTGAAGGTACGGCATCTAGCAGAAACATCGATTGATAAATATGCCTAAGGCACGACTGCGCCTTCTTAAAAAAATGAAGTACTCGAGAAGAACGATCCTGTAGGGTCGCAAGCCCGATCGCACGATCGTGGTCCACCCAAAAGTACCCACTCACCTGTAGTTGCTCCTGGGTCAGGTTATTCATTCGAATAGCAACCCGGTCCTTCTCATCATGCGGATGACGAGCGCTGACGACTACACCAAGAAAAATGGCAAAGTGTGTAGACAAGGCATCGCCTCGACTGACTAAAAGAAATGATGAGAGGGCAGAAAGCTAACATTTGAACTGCTCATTCAGCTGCGCCACTTCCTCCATGAGACAATTCTCATGGGTGGTGTCCTTCTCCGCCTTCGACTTCCACACATTCGCGCTACCGCGGACGATGGGCAACTCGCGCTCCAACTGCTTAATGCGGTCACGCAATCGCGAAAGCAACGACAGTTCCTCCACCTTTGAACGCGGCTGCGCCGTGGTTTCATTGGTGGGAGGAGAGTCACGAGGACCACTCGACGTACCCTATCACAATCAAGCAAGAAGCAAATAAGGTACCAAGGATACATTCATAAAAGCATGAATGCATTTAGGCACAGCAAAGTCTCGACAGGGATACTCCCACAAAAGCATAGTTTCAACAAAAGGCAACTACAACTATTACAGATTGGCAACTAAGGAGCAATTTGCTTCTTCGACTTGGACTTTGACTTTGGAGGCCTCGAATCTGGGGAAGCCTCTGATGCCACAGACTTTCCAGTCGTAGCCCCTGATGCCGCAGTCTTCACCGCCTTCTTCGCTCATTGCAGTTGCGACCCGTATTTACCACATCCAGTAGCGAAGGGAGCAAACACTACCTGTTGGCCATCTGCGTCGACAGGCATCACCTTGGAGATCATGGAGGGATCCAGCTCAATGCCATGGGCCTGCACCATCGCCAGTGCCATGGTAGCACCGACAGACCATTGGGACTTCTTGAAGTCCATGGGAATACCCCTAGCAAGGGATTCCACCAGGTCCTCAAGGTTGTCAGTCAGCTCAGCCTTGGGAGTTAGATCCTCACGGATGTGACTGAGCAGACCCTTGGCCTTCGTCAACGTCCCCTGAAAGGAAATGCTTCGGTCCTCGACTGTAGCCACGGCACCAGCCAATGCATCTTCGCAGCGAAGGGACTGGGCGTCGAAGATCAGGCCACCGGCATCTGCATACACAAGGAGTTAGCACAGCAATACGACATCAAACAAGGAGCAATGCAAATCTAGCTGAAAAAATACCTGAGAGGGACTGGGTAATCAAGAAAAGTTGTTCTTCAAACAACTTCTCCCTCTTAGGAGTGGAAGCGCGCAAATCCTCTTCGCGTTTTCGCGACTCCTCTAGAGCTGCGACTGCCTCGTCAAGATACTGATGTTATTCAAGTGATGACTCTGGAAGAATCAACTAGATACCAAATTCAGAGACCTGTAGAGTTTGTTTTCAAATAGGTAGCAGTTCTGATAAGAAAAGTTCCACGAAAACACTATCCAACTATATTTTTGCAGTTTTTAGTCAATAAGGAGAGCTACGAAGCGAAAAAGGGACGGAAACGGAGAAAGGGTGGCTCACACCACCCTGTGGCGCGGGACCTCCCCTGGCCGCGCCACCAGGTGGTGAGTCCACCCCAGACTCCGCCTCCGACTCGTTTTCTCCCAATACCTTCCTTTTGATGTGAAACTTCGTAATATATAACTCCCCGGATCTTCTGTGGTTCGTATATCGTGTCTTCGTTGTGTTTTCATTTCGATCTGTTTCTGCCAGGAACTATTTTTGAAGGCCTAGAAGCACAACGGTGTCCGCCAAGGATAAAGGGAAAGATCCTATGGAGGAAGACCTCCAAGACCCCAGGAGGGAGAAGGAGATCAAGAGTGAAGGTGAAGAGGAGCAAGGCCAACATCCGCACACCGGCACTACCATTGCAAGCATTGGAGTGGTGACAAAACCTGCCAGGGTTAGAAGGACTGCATGGATGTAGACTGGGGGAAAAGCTCCTCGTCACAGTTTGGCTCCACGGTCACTTCCTCCACACACCAAGAATCCCTTCCATACCTTTATCCATAACCATGCAGGAAAAGAAGACTCCAAGAGGGAAGAATGGAAAAAGAATCACAAGAGCTAGGATCCACAAACTGAAATAATTATGAGCCGTATTGAGCACAACTCGGAGTTGATTCGTACTCTCACTTTCGAGATTGAGGACTTGGGGAAACTTATCAGAGAGCTCATTGAGAGGATACCACCACCACCGAAGGAGTAATTTGTCATCAGGTTTGGCATCCCCTTGGTTTGTTCCAAGCTTGGGGGAGTGCCGTGGTATCACATCACTATCTTCTATCTTTTTACCTTTTTAGTAGAGTCATATCATGAATAGAGAAGTTATTATGTAGGATGGTTTGCATTATGGAAGTGTCCCCTCTCTCGTTAGATATGTATCCCTTGGTGTGAGTTGCCATTATGGAATATTAATGAGAAGTTCTATCATTCACTCTTTTGCATAGCTTATATTAGTTTTCAATTCGTGGTTATATGATTGATCTTGTTGTTAGTATTGGTATCACTTTGGGATCATTGAGTTAATTTAGTTGGTTTTGGAAAACCTGGCTCGGTTAGTAGCAACACTATTTTTGAGAGTTGAATGAAAAAGATAGAAGTACTCTAGAGAAAAATAATTTCATCATCCTTCTTTCTTGATTTGCTCATAAGTCTAGTATTCTCTAGTTAAGATATGTTGTGTTTCCAAGGAAGATTACATGTTTGTCTTTATCACTTGTATGTTGGTTTGTTTCCTTCAACTCTTATACTTGCTACCCAGCCTTGCTAGCCAAAACCTGTACAGAGAGGGAACTCCTCTCGTGCATGCACTCCCTTAAACCAAAGCCATTGCCATTTGTGTCCACCATACCTACCTAGTAGCATTATTGATATTCCAAGTAAATTCTTGTTTTATCTACCTCCCAAATTAAACTTGTTATGTGAAAATTAGTGATTAAAGCTCCCACGAACTTTATGGCACACTTTACTTTCTTGCATTTAATAAACTTGAACCATTGGGTCCTTCTTTGTTGCGTATATGCTTGCGCTTTATGAGTTGAAGTTAGCAGAACCATGCATCATGGGGAACGCTTTCAACACTGCATTGGTACTTTGTACGTAGTTGATATCATGTTCTTTTGCTTATGGATCCCGGCGGTGTGAAATAAAAGTGGAACTTGTAAAATCATGGAGTTTAGATGTGTGTTAGAGAAACGCCTAGACTGCTAGCCTAAGCCATGCCTAATCATGGTGGAAACTTGCAGCATAACTGTAGTGAGCATTCTATGAAGCATCCTCAATAAAAACCTATGCAAATAGCAAATAAAAAGATCGCTGGGATGCTCACTATCTGCTTGCCTTGTCATTTTGATTATGGGATAGCTCCTGTGTTATGTGCAAGGGGGTACTCCGTTCGCGGTTCTTAATGATACACCTGTATTTACAATGACAAGAGCTTGCTCGTGACTGAAGTTGAGTAGCATGAGGTTCGGTACTCATAAGTAAGGGGCATGAGATTTCAACTTATAACTTATCAAGCATATCCTCTTAGTTGTGTCACTTTAACCTTAATCACCTAAAGATGCCTATGATAGGGGCAATGACAGCTGAAAGCTAGTAAGTATCATAATTTTTGAGAGCTCTTTATGAGACTTGCAATCCCTGCTTCCCTCTGCGAAGGGCCTTTCTTTTACTTTGTAGTTGAGTCAGTAAACCTATTCCTCTCTATCTCAGCAAGTATTTTGAGTTGATGTGTTTCATTCGTTCATATGATGATTTATTCAATCATGTTTCTTATGTTCCTTGTTTCGCACATTGCTCTTATCTTGATGTTTACTACTTTGAAAGCTATCATTGAAAACCAATTATTTGTGAACTCCAGCAAATTATCAACTATTCTTCGACCAAGAGCTAAGTTTGCCATTACCAATTATGATTCACTTTATGTATCTCTATTGTGTTTCCTTTACTCATTGCAAGTTGAGTTATATAATAGTGAGTTGTCTTCTATTATGATCTATGTATTTGATGAATGTGATGCTTCTTGTCCGTATTCGTTTTCGACTCTTCACTCCATAAACCTAAGGCCATGTTTATTGAGCTCAGTTTCGCTTGGGGACAAGCGAAGTCTAAGCTTGGGGGAGTTGATACGTCCATTTTGCATCACTATTCTATGTCTTAATTCACTATTATTCATTGATATATTCCGTATTGAGAGGTGATACTTAGGTTATTTCATATGTTTTTGCATGGTTGATGACTTTTGGAGCATGGACCGCTGCAGTCAGGATTCTGATAGAAAAGGTGATATTTGGAGGCAAAATTCATGAAGATCAGAAAATCCAAGAAAATATACGGAAAATACTATTTTTCCAGAGGACTTATGATGCTAGAAGACGGAGTGGAGATGGGCCACAGGGGGCCCACACCACCCCTTGGCACGGGCAGCCCTAGGGCGCGCCAGGAGGTGGTGTGGCCACCCTGTCCCACTCTAGCCTCTCCCATGTGGCATATATCATCCTCCCGAAACCCTAACACTCAAGGAGCGACCACAAAAAGATTCCGCCGCCTCTGCGGGGCAGAAAACACCGAGAGAGAAAGATCTCTCTGGCAGACAGATTTCTGCCGAGGGAATTCCTTCCCGGAGAGGGGAGATCATCGCCATCAACACCCCCATCAAGCTGGACTTCATCGGGATCATCATCATTATCATCACCACCATCATCACCATCAGAACCCTCATCACCATCTCCATATTGCTGTAACAATTGCGTTGAATCTTGCATTAGTTCATAGGGGAAACTTTCACAGTGTTTATTACTCTTTGTAGTTGATGCTATTGAGTTAACTGTTGGGGATATACTTTCCGGGTATCCTCACAGTTCCTCACTGACCAGGGTGGCCCACTTTGGGTTAGATCTTTGCTTCATGGGCGGCCTAGTCCGGTAGAAAGACGGAGTCCAATCCGGCTATGGGAAGGCCCAGAAGACTTACCAATTTAGGCCCATAATGTTACTTGTAGTTCAAGATGTACTCTGTAACCGACTCTTAGACGTAGCCGGATAGATCTCTCCTGTAATCCCTAGGCCGGATATCTATATAAGCCGTCCTAGGGAGAGCCTTTAGGGCACACTCAATACTTTAGACCCTCAACTCACATAGGCGAAACCCTTGTAACCCATACGCCGGCTCTGCCGTATTACTGGATTGCTAGCAGGAGTAGGATTCGTCCAAAGCCGGCCGATTCGAACCTGGGTAAACTTGTGTGCTCACCGACCCAGAACACCGTACGTCTCACACCACTCTCTTCCGCACGCCTCGAGGACCCCCTCATGGCGTACTTGTCATCAATCTGACGATAGTTGGCGCCCACCGTGGGGCAAGTGAGCTACGGATATGCATTCCGAGCGGAATCTGCAAGAATCGGAATCGGCGAGACTATCGCCGTCGGTCATATCCTGTACGCCAGCGATGTCCCTCTCATCGTTCTCGATGAGACTTGGATTCCGGCAAAAGAGGTCGTGACTGCCTACACAATCATGTCTTTTGGCGAGATCGATATTTACATCGGTTTGGCTGAACCTGCCCAACCCACCCCATCGGTGATGATATAGGCAGAAGAATTTTCTAGGTCCCCTTTATCCGCGGAGGCGGCAGAGTTCCGGATCTCAGAAAACCCTAATCCCACCCAGCCCGCACCAGTTGCGGAGATAGTGGAGAAACCCGAACCTGAAGAAAACCTAACGGTCCACGTCGAATCTGGAGTGGATCTCCCTGGAGGAGCCAGATCCCAGATCGACCTACCCCCGGAAGTCGAAATGCAGGAGGAGCATATCAACGACACTGATTTTGGCTCTGATGATGCCGAGACAGACAAGCCTTTCCTAAGGTACACACTAAAACGCATGATACTGCAAGGCGAAAGCGCAGATGCAATTCTCGAGACCATCAAAAGTTTCGATATGGCTGATCACGAAAGCCGCAGGAAACTCAGGAAGCACGCGTCGCACTTCGTTGGATACGTGGGATCCGGATCCGGCTCTGCCGATGCTGGAGAAAACACCGACTAGATGCTGGAGGCAATTGGGATCCTCGGATGAGTCGATGATGTTAGCAGATTTCCGAAAGTTCTCCGCGCAATATGAAGAGGAGTATAACTCCAAATCTGCAGAAGAAGGACAAGCCATGGATGAAGGATCTGGGGAACACTCTCCCAAAACGTAGGATGACATGGACATCGGAGATAATCCCGAGGTCCAGATGTCCGAAAGTACCGATGAGAGCTTGACTCCGGGAAACGGACCCAAAGTCGTCTTTGCTACCGGCGCTGCCAAGAAGGGAAAGAAGAAGAACAAGAAAAACAATACCCCGGTAAAAGACCCTCTGACAGAGGAGGTGATTGCCGAGGAATACAAGGAAGACTCGGATGGAGCACTTGTCCCAGACGAGTCGAAAAATGAAGCATCGGTGGATGGACACGTGATCACAGAAGGTGCGCGTAAACTCATCGATGCCGCATTAACCACACCTATCCCTACAACTGCAGAACTTACTGCAGATGAGCTAGACGAAAGGGCGCAAGCCCTAGAAGCGCGTCGTCAACAACTCCTCGATGAAGCCAAAAACATCGAGGTGGAGAAGAAACGCATGTCGAACAAGGAGTACATGTCTCGTCTACATCAGAAGACACGGAAGCGTCACATAGATGACAACCAATTCCCACGTGTTTGTGCCGTCCTTTTTGGAGATGAGATGGGGAAGCCATTGAAAGATAGCAAAGGAGATTGGGTATACCCAACACCAGTACAAAATACCGTGGCAGCCCGAGAAATTCTGTCGGCTAATCCAGGACCAGAGGAGATCCGTTTGGGTATCAAGCTACTCAACAAGGGACTAGAGCAGCAAAAGGTAGCCCTGTCCGGAAGTCAAAAACTGGTCTCGGATTCTGACCAGTGTCGCACAGATCCGGCATGGGCTGGCGTAAGATCCCATTACGTTCGGGCGCAGTACCATCACCCCGAACGCAGGGAAGACAACTATTCAAGAACCGGATCTTCAGGACAGTATGACAAAACTTCGCATAACTGGAGCAACGTCGCCCCAGCGGCCGAAAAAGACGCCATCGCTACCCTGAATTCGATGAACCCTCCCCGACGAGAATCTAAGGATCGAAGGGGAGAAGATAAAGAGAAACGTCGGGTGGAGGATCGTCAGAGAATGCCACCTCCTAGACATGTGAACCGTCCGGCTGAGCCTCACCATAGTGGGAACGACGGACGAAGAAACGACGGAAATCGTGCCGGTACAAGCCGGCAGGGGGCTCGTCGTAGTCAAGCTGCTCCACCCTCTCCACCACACAGTCATTACAACGGCTCCCATGGAGGGAAAGGAGGACGACATGGCGGAGGAGGTGGTGGGAGAAGACGAAGTCCGGCTCCACGGCACCGCAGCCACAGCCGGCATTCGGGACGATCTCTATCCCCGAACGACGCAAGGCACAGGATCAACTCCAACATAGAGGCTCGGTGCTATGAAAACGATGACGTGTACGTGGGCCCAAAGTTCTTTGGTCCATGCATCAGAGCTACAAAATTCCCGGAAGGATTTGCTATCTCAAGACATATCCAATCCTACGATGGCATTGCTCGGCCAGACACCTGGTTACAGGATTTCTTCCAAGCTTGCTGCATCACCAAAGGCGGAAATAGCCTGGTCACAACCCGATATCTCCCACTTATGTTGCGGAAGACGGTACGATCATGGCTCAATGAACTTCTGAAGAACACCATCCATAACTGGTATGATTTGCAAAGTGCGTTCTTTCAGAATTTTGAAGGCACATATCGGAGGCCCTATACGGTTGGAGACCTACAGCGTTCCACCCAGAAAGCCGGAGAAAGTTGCCAGGATTACCTCGGATGATGGATCGACACCAAGATCTCCCGCGAATGAGTAAATGATCAAACTGCGATTGAAGCTTTCATCGCAGGTCTCTCTATTGGTTTACTGCGCCATCGCTTGAAGTGTGACAAGGTTACTGATTTGGGAGAGATGATAGAAACAGCGAGCAAGTATGCAGATGCTGACGAAGATGCAGAAGGACTACTCAATGCCCTAGTTGTGCCTCAGTCAGCAAAACAACCAAAGCAACAATCTCAGAAGCGCAAAAATACCACGGAAGAAAAACCCAACACGGAAACAGCGGTAGTTACTAATGTTTCCGGGTATAGAGGATGAGGAGGACGTGGCGGAGGCCGCGGGCGTGCCCGTGGGACATCAAGGGTCCAAGGTAGAGGAGAACAACAACCAGGCAAAACCTACTCTTGGGCCGACATTGCCAATAACCCATGTGTGCATCACCTAGACGCCAATGGGGGCTCGTCCCACTCCAACGCTGAATGTCGTTTCAATGACGACATCAAAAGAGATGACACCGTGGGCTACAAAGCTAAGCGGAAGAAGGGAAAGAAAAATCCCGAAAAAGACAAAGAGACTAAGGAAGATTCCGACATGGAGGAAGCTGATGCTTCAAATCCAAAGTCGGAAGGGAAGAAGACTTTTCCCACCAAGAAAGACACTTATGTCACCTTCCTCGGATCTCAACCAGCAAAGGTCAAGAAAGCAGTTCTACACGAGCTCAATGCAATAGTTCCGGCTGTTCCCCAGTATCTGGACTGGTCGGAAGTGGCAATCATGTTTGACCGCGATGATCATCCGCCTAAGTTACACAGGCGAGGAAAATACGCCTTATTGACGGTTATGGTTTCTCCAAGACCCTCATGGATGGTGGTAGCAGCATCAATATTCTCTATGTCGAAACGCTACATCGGATGAAGATCTCGGAGACCCAGCTGAACCATAGCTCTATGATTTTTCACGGAGTTGTCCCAGGAAGACAAGCTAATTCCCTGGGGGAGATCACTTTGGATGTTACCTTTGGAACTCCAAAGAATTATCGGACGGAGGCACTTTCCTTCGAAGTGGTCCTGTTCAAGAGTGCATACCACGGTATATTCGGACGTCCGGCTTACTGGGCTTTTATGGCTCGTCCGTGTTACATTTACAATATGATGAAAATTCTAGGTCCCAACGGCGTGATCACCATCAGTGGAGACCCGAAGAAAGCGTGAGAGTGCGAGGATGGAAATGCCGCCTTTGCCGAAGCCGTGCTGCATGCCTAGGAGTACCAGGAGATCAAGAAGAGCATAGATCCATCCGAGATGCCCGCAACGAAGAAGGAGGTTACCAAGACAAATCCGGAGTTCAAGGCATCAGAAGAGACAAAGAAAGCGCCGTTGAAGGATGATGACCCCTCCAAGGTGACCCAGATAGGCGTAGGCCTAGATAGCACATAGGAAAGCGCGCTCATCAAGTTCCTCCAAGCAAATCAAGATATCTTCACATGGCAGCCATATGACATGACCGGAGTACCTAGGGAACTTGCCGAGAACTCTCTAAATGTAAACCCAAATGCTACACCCGTCAAACAGTCCTTATGACGGTTTGGCGACAAAAAGCGTAAGGCAATAGCTAAGGAACTAGCACGGCTCGAGTTAGCCGGATTCATAGAAGAGGTCATCCACACTGAGTGGTCGGCCAATCCTGTAATGGTCCCTAAAAAGGACACCACTGATTAAAGGATGTGTGTTGATTATACTGCCTTGAACAAGGCTTGTCCAAAACATCCGTTTGCTCTGCCTAGAATTGGTCAAGTTATCGATTCTACGGCAGGCTCGGAACTCCTCTGTTTTCTCGACGCATATTCCGGTTATCACCAAATTCGGATGAAGGAATCTGACAAAGTCAAAACTTCATTCATAACCCCCTTCAGAACCTTCTGTTTTATTATGATGCCCTTTGGGCTGAAGAACGCAGGAGCTACGTACCAGTGCACGATGCAGCATTGCCTCCACGACTAACTCGGACGCAATGTACATGCATACGTGGATGATATCGCGGTGATGTACAAAAAGAAGGAAACACTCATTTCCGACTTGGAGGAAACGTTCGCCAAACTACGAAAATACAATATCATGCTTAACCCGAAGAAATGCTTCTTTGGAATACCAGCCGGAAAATTGTTAGGTTTCATCGTGTCTCAAAGAGGCATAGAGGTGAACCGCGACAAAATCAAGGCTATACTCAATATTTCCAAGCCAACTCGCCTGAAGGACGTACAAAGATTAACTGGTTGCATTGCTGCGATCAGTCGATTTGTAAGCCGGCTTGGTGAAAGAGCCGCACCATTATACAAACTCCTGAAGAAGACCAAAGATTTTGTTTGGACTGATGAAGCTGAAGCTGCACTGCAAGAACTGAAAAAAGTACTCTCATCTGCTCCTATCCTCGCAGCACCGGAACCTCAGGAACCGATGTTGCTTTATATTGCTGCGATAAATAAGGTTGTTAGTATCGTCATGGTGGTGGAGAGACCAGAGGAAAATCAGGAACACCTGGTGCAGCGTTCGACTTACTTTGTCAGCGAGGTCTTGACAGAATCAAAACAGTGATATCCACATTATCAAAAGTTGGATTACGGTGTTTTCCTAGCATCTCGTAAGTTACGACACTATTTTCAGGAGCATCCAATTACCATGGTGAGCAAAGCTCCCATGAGAGACATAATCAACAACAGCGACGCCACAGGACGTGTCGCCAAATGGGGCATAGAGCTCTCAGCTTTCGATATTGAGTATAAACCTCGGACAGCAATCAAATCCTAGATCCTTGCTGACTTTGTCGCTGATTGGACAGAGACGAAGGAGAATATGATCCTCCCTGAGTCGGAATATTGGACCCTCTTTTTCGATGGGTCTAAGGCTCGAGGGGGCTCGAGGGCTGGCGTGGTGCTCAAATCACCCCAAGGAGATAAACTATTATACGTGTTGCAGATCCACTTCATAGCGACAAACAATATTGCCGATTATGAAGCACTACTGCATGGAATCCGGATTGCCAAGGATATTGGCATTCGACGTTTGATGTGTTACGGAGATTCAGATCTTGTTGCTCAGCAGGTCTCGGATATTTGTAATACAAATAAGCACATGGCAGCATATAAAGCTATCGTGGATAATTTATCTAAATCGTTCGAAGGGTTTGAAGTTCAACACATCCCTCGAGCAGAAAATGAGGAAGCAGATGCACTATCTCGAATAGGCTCTGCGCGGAAAGAGGTCCCGGATGGCGCATTTTTAGAGCACCTCAAAGTTCCCTCGATAAAGGGAGTAGATGAGGAATATCCGACCAAATCCGACTCACCTTTAATAGCAGTTCTAGCTGTAATTCCCAGCTGGACTCAACCCTACCTCGATTATTTGGTAGATGGCAAATTGCCCGAAGATGAGGTGCTGAGCCGGCAGATTATCCGACGAGCAAAAGCCTATACTATTGTTAAGGGTGAGCTCCATAAACGGAGTGTTTCTGGGGGTTTTCGGCGCTGTGTATCTCCGGAAGAAGGAGGGGAAATCTTAAGGGAAATCCACAAAGGCGAGTGTGGTCACCACGCTGCAGCCAAATCTTTAGTGGAAAAATCTTTTCGACATGGATTTTTCTAGCTTACATCTCAGGCAGATGCCGAACGATTAGTCAAGACATGCAAAGGCTGCCAAAAGTACGCCAAGCAAGCTCATGTTCCGGCTGATCAGCTGCGAACAATACCTATAACATGGCCTTTTGTGGTCTGGGGGCTTGATATGGTAGGACCTTTTAAACGAGCTCCAAGTGGATTTACTCACCTCTTAGTGATGGTGGATAAATTCACCAAGTGGATCAAGGCTAAACCTGTCACTAGTTGTGATGGAGCAACAGCCAAAAGATTTGTCAAGCATGTTATAATCCGGTATGGTTATCCGCATAGCATTATCACGGACAACGGGAGTAACTTTTCTATGGGAGAACTGACCGAATTCTGCGATGAGCAAAATATCAGGCTGGACATTGCGTCAGTCGCACATCCACAGGCTAACGGACAAGTCGAAAGAGCAAATGGTTTAATTCTACGAGGCCTGAAACCAAGACTCGAAGCACCATTATGATGTGCTGCGGAGGATTGGGCAGAGGAACTACCCTCTGTAATTTGGAGTTTACGAACAACTCCGAATAGGTCAACAGGATACACACCTTTCTTCTTGGTCTATGGCGCAAAAGAAGTTCTTCCTAGTGATTTAATTCATACTTCTCCTAGAGTGGCCGCGTATATCAAAGAGGATGCCGAGATTTCTCGACAAAATGATCTCGACTTAGTCGAAGAAGTTCGTGTCGTTGCTAAAATGAGATCTATAGCCTATCAGCAGAAGTTACGCAAGTATCATAGCTAGAGAGTCCGAAATAGATATTTCAATCAAGGTGATTTGGTTCTCCGGCTTGTGCAACAAAGAAAGCACAAACTTTCCCCAGTATGGGAAGGGCCCTTTTTAGTTAGTCGAGTATTGCACAATGGATCATACTACTTAACTGACATGAGGCCAGTCAAAGAAAGACCTGCTACTAAGAAGAGAAAGAGAGTTGGAGGCAGTACAAATCCGAATGAGTTAGACAGACCGCGGAACATTGCTCAGCTACGTCCCTTTTATTCTTAGTTTATCCTTCTTTGTAATCATACATTGTACATGTTCTGAGAAATAAAAGTTTTGGTTGAAGTTCTTAAACCATCTTATTTCCGAATGATCATGTCATAGTCGAAAATCCTAGAATGCTTGAAAGTACTTTATGCTCATGTTCGTTCTGGTCTAGATTTCTTCTAAAACTGCTACCTTCGGGTATAAATTTCTAGTCTTTACTTAGGTTATTTATCTGATTGCCGGACGCGGGCATTTTCCGAGTAGTGAATTGTTGGTACTGGAAGCCGGCTTTGTTTCCGAGTTTAAACTTGTTTAGCAATTGAGCTCCGTTGCTTGGAAAAGTTTCTGGCTAAAGGTTTAGCCGGCTCACGAAAGGGACGAGGCGGAAAGCCAGATAAACGATAAGTAGAGACGAAAAAAATATAAGTGCTTATGTAAAAATTTTAGGCATGGAAAAAATTCAAAAGTCAAAACTGCTGAATAGATCAAAAGCTTAGCACTTGCAAAGATAAATAGTACTTAATATTTACAATCGCATCATGTTTTTCCGGAATAATACATAAATTTCTGGTCTATGATGCAGGAGGAGATGAAGGATCTGCCGGCGCGCTGGTCACTCCACCTTGATATCGTTCCGAGATGTCCGCATCCGAGTTGGTGCGTTCATCGTCGGAAACTTCTTCGGCTTCTTCTGCAGGAGGAGGCGAAGTATCCACGCGGGTGAAGAAGGGGATCTCGTAGCTGGTCAGATCAGCTACATGGCACCCGTATCCGGCGCAGGAGTGCATGATGGCTTGAAGGTCCTGCTCCTGGCCATCTTCGTCTACCTTGCAGTACCCTCTAGTCACTTGCCATATTTCCATTTTTCCATGGTGGCTCATGACCATGGTGAGAGCGTTCTGCGCAGCAGTCCGCGCGTAGGACATGTTCCAGTCCCGAACAAGCTGCGGCATCTCCTTGGCCCTGTCCCGCACCTCAAAATCCGACATGCGTGGCATGTCCGGAATCCTGAGAGACTCACCAATGTCCTCAAGGGACTGGCGGTAGTCATGAAGAAGATCACCGACTTGGGTAAGCCGGTGAGTGCAGGGCTCGGACGAGGAAGAGTCTGTCAACTTAAGAGGACCTATACACAAAACAAGTTAAGAAAAAACCGACATTGATAGAAGTCGAAGAAAAAGATAAGTCAGAGAGGTGGAACGTACCAAAAATGACGTCGTCAATCTTGGTCTTCTCCTCCCAGAGACTCTGGAGTTCAGCCCGGAGCCCCTGGGATAAGTCCTTCTCTCTGCCAAGCTCATTCTTGAGGTCCGAGATTATTTTATCTTGAGCAGCAATCTTGCGATCACGCTCATCCGTGGCCATGGAGGAGGATTCAAGGACTTGAGCTATGCTCTTTTCATGATCTGCCTTGAGCTTATCCAGCTCTTGGCGAAGTCCCTTGTTCTCCACCACCAGGGTCTTGAGGTTCTCGGCCTCTTCAATCATAGCGATGGATTGTTTCACCAACGTTGTAAGTCAAAAAAGAACAACAGTTCAAAAAAATTCAACATTGAAAAAAGAAAAGACAAGGTTTGAATCTCGGAATGTTTACCTTCGGCTTCATCCTTGGCTACTTTGAGCTCAGCATTTTTACGCCGTAGAGCTTTGATGTCTCTCCGCTTATCACAGACATTGGTCAATAATTCCTGGTTATAGGAACATACTTTCTGTAAGTCAGAATACCCAAAGTCAGAAAGCTACTTAAGGCTCGGGCTAATATTTTTGCTAAATATCAGCACGAGCCTTGGGGGCTACACTAGTTCGTTCTTTGGCATCCTAATGAAGCATAAACTCGGATTCTATATCCTACTTCATGCTTGGGGGCTAGAGGATATGATATAACATAATAGAAAAAACAAGAGTTGGAATTCCGACTTACATATTGCTCGCGGGTGAGTTTATCTAAACCCGCGTTCACTTTAGCGGCCACCTTCTCGGCAAGAGTAAGAGGGATCACTGGGGCTGTTGGAAGCTCGCAAGTCCTAATCCTCTCATCGCGAAGGCGGACTTGAGTGAGAAGGTCAGAGAACTTGACGTCCTCTGCTTCTTGCGCTTCCTCCTCGGGGGATAAATGGCTTTTATCCAGGACTTGTCTGGCTAGCCGCTGGATCTCCTCTGCAGATTTCCGGGTCAGGCCAAACTTGGCAAGACCCGGATTGCTGAGGAGGTTTTCGGTGAAGACTTCAGC
This sequence comes from Avena sativa, assembly GCA_916181665.1. Classification (NCBI taxonomy): domain Eukaryota; kingdom Viridiplantae; phylum Streptophyta; class Magnoliopsida; order Poales; family Poaceae; genus Avena; species Avena sativa. The sequence goes on from OV702290.1 coordinate 287,934,432, forward strand.
CGAGGGATCATTACCCGAAGAGGGTTCACCCTTATCTTGACCTGACGCACCCACAGTGACGTCAGTTTGTGACCCAAGGATTGCAGGCTCTATTTGAGGAGCCGGATCTTCTGCAGCATCCGACGAGATAACCGGAGTTGCCGAAGGTTGAGGGGCTGGAGTCGGAGAAGCCACGGCAGGGGAAGCTATGGTAAGCTTCGTCTGGTGTAAGGGCTTCGAAGAAATCCCTTTCCCCTTGCCCTTGATGATCGATTTTGCTCTGAGAAGGTAACAAAGTCGGAAACGTTACATCTCAGAAAGAAATTTGAGTGAAGTACAAAGACAGAAAAGTTGTGACTAAAAAGATACCTCTTCACGACAGGCACCTCCTTTGTGCCAACCGCTACCGTCGGAGCTTTCCGCTTCTTGAGCACAAGATCCGGCAGTGGAACTACTTCTACCTCCTAAGAAAACTCCGGAGGGTATCCTTCGAGCGGAGCAAGTTCCGACTCGGGGATGTCAGCAAGCTGAAAACAAGAAAACATATCAGTATTGCAATACAACTCAAAGATAGAAACACATAAAAGATGTGATGATGAAAGCTTACCGGCACCACGGGGTTTTCCGCCGTGTGCATGTCCAGATAAACCTCTGGAATCCGCCTTTCGATCCGCTCCTTGATCAGCCACTTGATTTGGCTTATGTAGCCTTGAGTGGTGTAGGCTTTGGGGCTGATGCGGAGGGAGTCGGTTGGAGCAGACGTGATGGAGTGCATCAGTCTATCCCCGTGGTACTGAAGTGGCTGGATACGACGTGAGACCCAGCACTAGACCAAGTCAGATCCCTTCAGACCACTATGCTTGATCAGATATTCGATCCGCCTCTTAGCGAGGATCAGATCATAAGTGAGAGCCGGAGCAGCCTCATCCTAGGAAGGCTAGGCCATGGCGGCTCCGTCGACAAAAGCCGGCAAATCAGTAGCTTTGCCGGGAGCTAGAATATCCCTATGGTAGAAAAAAGTGGTTGGCCATTGTTTGACCGAGTCACTGGCAGAAATTTTGGGATATGTCCGGTCTCGTCTAAGAGAAAAACTAATGGTGCCGGTGATGTAAGGAACACCGGCAGTAATGGAATTCCTCCGGACATGGAAATAAAACTGGAGGAGAAGCAAACTCGGCCTAATGCCGAGAAAGCCCTCGCAGAGCGCAGCATATGCGCTCATTTCTAGAAGTGAATTGGGAGGAAGATTGTGGAGTTGAACTCCATAGTGATCTATCACCTCGGAGAAGAACTCCGAGGGAGGAAAAGACAGACCTCGATCCAGATGGGTGCCGAAGTGGACTCGCTCGCCCTCGTGCGGGTTGGGGACGGTTTCACCGGAGCCGCTCCGCCAGTCGCCGGCGACGAGAAGCCCCTCCTTCTCCATGTTCTTGAGGCCTGCTTCATCAAGGGTGCAGGGGATCCAGATTCCCCGGTAGCTTTCTTTCTCTACTGCAGCTTCCGCCTTCGCCGCCACCGCTGCTGCCGCCAAACCAGAGGAAGAAGATGATGAAGCCATTTTCTCCGGTGAGAGGGTGACCTTAAAGGGGCGGTGCTAGGAGTTTCTGTGGGGGATGGACGAGGAGGCTCTATGCGTGCAGGAAGATTGGGAGGAAAGGATACGACAAAGGACTGGTGGAAAGGAGAAGAAGAAATCTGAACCCCTTATATCCACCTACCTGCACCAAGATTCGTGCAAATGCTACAGTGTAACCGCCACGCGTCGTGGAAAGAACTGGGAAGGACCCACGCGATGATTGCGTCGCCTCGATCTCCACGCACGCATTGAAACGGCGCCTCGGTTCCGCGGACCGCGGACCCACCAACGGTCGTGATGACGGAACACCTATCAGATGACGTGACTTGACCATGTTTGTGTCAGGTGGCGTTAGAGACCAAGTTCCGGCTTAGTTCAAAATCGAGCTGGAAAATCCGAGTGACCTACTGATAGGTCCGACTTATTTTTAAGACCCGGATCGTACCTTTTGTTGTGAAGTTTCAGGAACCCTTCAAGATTCTGCAAGCCAAAGATCAAGCTAGACGATGATAAATCTGACTTTGGATCTTGGAGGCCTCCGGGGGCTGCTGTTGGGGATATACTTTCCGGGTATCCTCACAGTTCCTCACTGACCAGGGTGGCCCACTTCGGGTTAGAGCTTTGCTTCACGGGCGGCCCAATCAGGGAGAAAGATGGAGTCCAATCCGGCTACGGGAAGGCCCAGAAGACTTACCGACTTAGGCCCATAATGTTACTTGTAGTTCAAGATGTACTTTGTAACCGACTCTTAGACACAGCCGGATAGATCTCTCCTGTAAACCCTAGGCCAGATATCTATATAAGCCGCCCTAGGGAGAGCCTTTAGGGCACACTCAATACTTTAGACCCACAACTCGCACAGGCGAAACCCTTGTAACCCATACTCCGGCTCTGTCGTATTACTGGATTGCTAGCAGGAGTAGGATCTGTCCAAAGCCGGCGGATTCGAACCTGGGTAAACTTGTGTGCTCACCGTCCCAGAACACCGTACGTCACACACCCCTCTCTTCCGCACGCCTCGAGGACCCCCTCGAGGCGTACTTGTCATCAATCCGACGACATGAACCATTGAATTATTGTTTATGTTCATATTGTTATACATCATTATTCCATCGCTGCTCATGATCCATATGATGTCTTGTCAGTAGTTCGTTTTGTTCTTGAGGACATGGGAGAAGTCATGTTTTTAGTAGTGGAGTTGTGTTGAGAGAGATTCAATAGATTTTTATTTAAGTTGTGGTGTACTTCTTCTAGTGGTGTCATGTGAACGTCGACTACATGACACTTCACCTATATGGTCCTAGGGGAATGCATTGTGTATTTGGCTACTAATCATAGGGGTTGCCGGAGTGATAGAAACCTGAACCCCCGTTAGGAAACCATTGCACAAGGGACATAAGGGTCTTAGAGTTTAAAGTTGTGGTTAGGTTTCTACCTTAATTACTTTCTTGTACTTATGGATGTTTGCAAGGGGTATAATCACAAGTATGTATTAGTCTTAGATGGGGCGGTACATTAGCACAGGTTCACCCACACAACACTTAGCAAGCTAGAGAAGATTAATCAACTATATGAAGCGAAAGCACTTGACAGTCTTCCCATGTGTCCTCGAGAACGTTTGGTCATTTTAAGTAATACAACCGACTTGTCCTTTGCTGCATAAAGGATTGGGCCACTTGCTGCATTTATTCCTACTATCTTTTATTTACTCGTACTTTGTTTACTTGCTTTATCAAAAACACCTAAAAATCTGTTTGCTAAGTATTTGCAGAGAATTCCTGATCCATACCACTAGCCAGCACCTTCTGCTCCTCGTTGGGTTTGACACTCTTACTTATCGAAAATACTGCGATACACCCCCTATACTTGTGGGTCATCAACGAGCAACTTCCTTCACAATGAGCTACATCAAAAGGAAAACAAAGGTTCAGCGGCAGCACAAAGTATAAATTCGACTACCAAAATAGCAAAAGAGACACTTACGTGATCCTCCAGGGACTCCAAAGATGACTGCCTCGCAGTCATCCGAACAACCATCTGGTGTGTTCCCCAGCATGTGGGGAACTCGATGAACTGTGCCCGGAGTGGGCCACCACTAGAGGAGAATGAGACCGCTCGGCCACATCCTTGGCCTTGGAGTCTGCGACTCCGGACTCTTTCACAAATTGGACGTCGTCAGAAGACGACGACGCCCCTTGACTACAAAATTCATCCAGCAAAAACTTCAAATAAAGCAAACTCCAAAAAAGAAAGCAAGACGCATTCATGAAGGCAATATTCACCAGTTAAATTTATCAAGGTCGAAGGATTCCTCCGACGACTCCTTCGGAAGTCGCAGCTTCTTCCGAGCAGGAGGAGCGACTACATGGAAAGGAACGGTAGGGATGGGCTTCTCTGCAACTGCAGCAGGAGAATCCTCTGGCATCGTCGGAGAGGATGCATCCGAGTCCTCACTGTGGGAACGCTTGTGGGCTCCGCGATCAGTGGACTCTGGGGCTTCCTCGTATTTCTCCATGGGGACTCTAGACCCTAACTCGTCCTCCTCCTCTTCTTCACAAGGAATAAGCCCTTCAGGCTGAGGAAGTAAACTGGCAGCCATGCTCCAGACCTGCAATCAAAAGATGCATCATTATATATCAAGCGCTTGGTGGCAATCGACAATGAAATTACTTCATAGTACAGTTCTACCTCAGGAGGAGGGTTAGAGGCGTCGAAAGGAGGCACGACTGGTTCGCCTGGGAGAACCTCCTTGGCAGTGTACTTGGTCACCAATCGCACCCTCCTATCCACCTCACCCGCAGAAATGCCCTTGGCAGATTCGCGAGTGACATCGTCAGCACTGGTCCAGCAACACATAGGGTGAACTCTGGCCTGTAGAGGCTAGACGTGGCGGCGCAACCACATGCGAATAAGAGTAGTGCCACCCTCTTCTTTGCCTATGCGGCTTTCGAGGTCGCAGACATGCTTATACAGCACCTTCGTTTCCTCGGACTCGAGCGGCATCACGGTGTTCTTCCAGGAGCGCCTCCTCTTGCAAGTCGCTGCGGGATCGAAGGGCGCGAGTCTGTAGTGGTCTCCATCGGCCTTCTGGTCATGGATATAGAACCACTTGTCTCTCCACCCTTGGACGGACGCGGTGAGCTTGATGTCAAACTAGGTGACAGAGGAGTCGACGTGGATCCCGCAACCTCCTACGTCGTATACTACCAAACCGGATGCCGACTGACATTTCAACTTAAAAAGCCTCTTGAACAGGCTAAAGTGTGGCTCGATTCCGAGCCAGCACTCGCAAAGCATGATGAAGCACGCGATGTGGAGAATGGAATTTGGGGACAACTGGTGTAGCTGGAGCCCATAGAAACAAAGGAGACCCCTAAAGAAAGGATGTAGGGGGAGAGAGACCTCGGATGATGAACGCAAGGAACATCACCCGGAAACCCGGAGGACGACAAGGGATTACCTCGACATCAGGCACTCGCGGGTCATCTTCCACAGGTGGAAGATCTCCATCTTGGTGATGGAGATGCAGCTCGACAGGCTTGATGATGGACGCCCGCCAGCCGCCGTTGGTGACGCGGGTGCCCACACCCTTCTTCTTCCCAGCGACGGCGATGCTGGTGCCCACGGTGGTGTGAACGGAGAAAGTAACTAGGGAAGACACAGAGTTGGTCCGGTGCCGCGAAGTGGAAATGCGCAAGGAAGCAGAGAGAGCAGCAATGGCGATGGAGGCACGAGCAAGAAGATAGATGGGGAAATTACTGCAGCTACGCTGCTACTTAACCTCCTCGCGGACGTCATCCAACGGCCAGCAGAAACCCTACTACACGCGTGGCGCACATCGCCAACGACACGTGGCAAAGCTAAACCATGAACCATCCCCCACTACTCACATTACGCGCGGAAATCGAGGAGACGTAGTTAAAACAGAAGATTATGCACGCCCGGTCAAATTGAAGTTAGAAAGTGGGACCCACTGCTCGTCACATCCCGTCAAAGCCACTCACGCGGGCAACTGAGGTCATCACATCGTCAGCACTAACGTCGTCGATTCTAGCAGCAGAAGATTTTGACTACTTTAGTCCTTGCTCGAGTCTTCGACTCAACCAAGCACTCGGGGGCTACTCCTAACAGGAGCGCGGGTCGCGCACCCGAAAGAATTTTTATGCAGGTGTATGAACATTCAAGATAAACCCATCAGTCGAATCAACGATTCGATTGTGAATTACGGGTTACTCCCATAGGGAGCACTGGAAGCATATTCGACTGAAATAAGCAACCAAAGACGACAGCAATCGCAAATGTTTTTAGTCCCCACTTGAGTCTACGACTCGAATAGGCACTCGGGGGCTACTAACATAGGGAGCGCTGGTTGCGCACCCTATGATTATTTCTCCTTGTACATCGTACTACGTGTTGATAACATCCACACTCGAATGCTATGGCGACTCTGCATCATATTTTCCCTACAAAGAGATTATGTATCCTGGGCCACCCGAATCATCTCCACGATGACAAAAAATTCGGATGCCGTGCTTACAGTGTGAAGATAAGACCTGAATAAGGCCTGACAACGCATCTGCCGTGAACTACTCGGAACATATCCATGCCTACAGGTATGATGAACATGCGTTGACGGATGCGTCGAGTGCACACACTTATACACTGGAATTCGACTCCTGTAAGACCTCCGCGGCCAGAGTCGAATTACGCCAACACTTTTCCGAATTCGAGTCCAGGGACTCGAGTTTGAGTAGATTATGTTGTTTTGCCCTAAGGCAGTTAACTGATACCGATACATCGGATAAATCAGGCACGTATATCAACGATCCCTGTGACACAAACAGAGCACTCAAAAAAATGCTCAGTCATGCACTCGAAAGACTTCATAAAGTCTCTAGTCGAATTTGCGATTCCACTGGACACTCGGGGGCTACTGACATGGGTATACCCTATAGGTACTCGAGTGTGGCATATACGGTCCAGGTATGACAGAAGCCCATGGCATTGCCAAGGCCCAATAAGGAATTCGAGTGGCCCACAGACTCTCGATTGCTTGCGAGACACGAAGAAGCTTAAGATAGAAAGTTCAAAGGGCAAACCCTAATCTGTAACCAACTCAACCTGCTACCCAAGACCTAGCCTATTGATGTCTACGCACTTCTATTCTTGTAGACAGTTGTTGGGCCTCCACGTGCAGAGTTTTGTAGAACAACAGCAAGTTTTCCCTTAAGTGGATCACCCAAGGTTTATCGAACTCAGGGAGGAAGTGGTCAAAGGTATCCCCTCTCAAGCAACCCTGCAATCAAGATACAAGAAGTCTCTTGTGTCCCCAACACACCCAATACACTTGTCAGGTGTATAGGTGCACTAGTTCGGCGAAGAGATAGTGAAATACAAGTGGTATGGATAATTATAAGTGGTAACGGTGCCATAAAATAGCTCGCTGGCGTGTGGTTGACGTGGGAAAAGACTAAAGGCAAACTGAAATAAAGAAGGAAGCAAGCAAACATGTAACCGATCTAATTGCAAATGGTGTATCAATGCTTAAAACAAGGCCTAGGGATCATACTTTCACTAGTGAACACTCTCATATAAATATCTTCTCTTTATGATACTACATTTAACTACTCTCTGGTTGGACACTCTAATCATTGGTAGGGCTATAACAGCACACCTCAAAGTTCATCTTTCCCATCTAGAAAACCCCACACTGTCACCTTGAGCGCTAGATGGATCCAACAAACACCACAATTTCAAAAAGACATCCAACTCCAAATATAACTCATAACAAGTATTTGTAATCTCTAGCCTAAGTGCCACCATGGTGTGCACACTGTCAACTTCACACACATGGGGAGAGCAGAGATCTATTAAAGCACTTGAGTAGTAAGATAGATCTATAGATTACAGGCTCATGATCTCAATAAGATCATGCATAGAGAGAGAGATTAACACATAGCTACCGGTAGAACCCTTAGCCTCGAGAGAGAACTACTCCCTCCTCATCATGGGAATCAGCAATGGTGATGGAGATGGTGGTGGAGATCGATGGAGATGGCTCCGGGGGCACTTCCCTGTCCCGGCAGGGTGCTGGAATAGAGACTTTCTGTCCCCCGAATCTCCCCTTCGGTGGCAGCGGCGCTGCAGAACTTTTCGTGGCTGGAGGCTTGACGATTTAGGGTTTTTGCATCGGGAGGATTTTATAGGCGAAGAGTCAAGGTCGGTGGGCAGCCAGGGGGCCCACACCATGCCCTGGCGCAGCCTGGGGGGACCCGCGCCTAGGGGTGGTTTGGCCACCCTGTGGCCCCCTTCGTCTCTCCTTCTGGCTCCATGAATCTTTCGAGAAAATAACGACTTTGCCTTTTGTCCGGTCCAATTCCGAGAATATTGATTTTCTGAATTTCCTGGAACCAAAAACAGCAGAAAACAGGCAACTGGCACCGTGGCATCTTGTTAATAGGTTAGTCTAGGAAAGTGTAAAAAAAGTACTCCAAAGTTGGAACAAAACATAAGAAAGTAGATAAAACCAAGCATGGAACATCAAAATTTTTAGATACGTTTGCAACGTATCAGCATTCCCGAGCTTAACTCCTTCTCTTCCTCGAGTAGGTAAGTGACAAAAAGAAAGAATAATTTTTGAGGTAACATGCACCATCATAAACTTGATCAAAGTATTTGTAAAACGTTGATAGCTGGGATTATAGTACTTCAACATAGCATGAAAGATAAAGTTCTAACAATAAGACATAGCAACCATGTTGTACCATGAAAAGGCACAAACAAAAGATTCATGCATAACTGTGCTTTGCAAGACGTTTGTTTGTTTCACATAAAGAAAACATAGCATAGTGGCATTCAGCTTGTCCTCATAGAGTAGCAAACATAAATGCATAGGACACCTTCAAAGTTCATAAGAGTGACTAGATACAAGTAGTTTAAAACAAGCAATATCAAAGCTATGCATCAATCAACAAGTCTTGGGACAATGCACATAGAACTAAGAATGGCCACTATGCTCTCAAAGTAGGTGCATAAAGATAGAAGGTGGAGACTCAACATAAAAGTAAAAGAAAGGCCTTCATAGAAGGAAGTAGGGATTCAAGTCTCATAAAGAGCTTCCAAAAATTATGGTACTTTTTAGCTTTCAGCTCTCATTGCCCCTATCATAAGCATCTTGAAGTGATTAAGGTTAATGTGACCAAACTATGGTGTATATGCTTAACGAAGTATAAGTTGGAAATCTCATGTCGCTTGAATACAAGGGCCGCTCCTCATGCTACTCAAGTTTAGTCATCGGTAAGTTCTTGTCATCGTAAGTACATGTGTATCATAGAGAACCGCCAACGGGGCACCCCTTGCCTGATGATACGGAAGAATCCCCATATCAAAACGACAAGACAAGCAGACAACAAACATCTCAGCAATCTTCTTATTTACCATGGGAATATGGTGCTTTTTTCTCTCTTTCCTCTTTTCATAATCTCTTTTTTTCTTTTTCTCTTTTTTCTCAATATCTGACTTTTTTTATAAGAAGAATGCTTCATATACTGCTCATTGTGGTTACGCTGCAGGTTTCCACCATGACAACATGGATTAGACCAACGGCCCAGGCGTTTCTCTAACACATATACATAATTCCATGGACTTACAAGCTCCCCTTTCATTTCACAATGACGACATCCATAGACAAAAGAGGATGATATCAACTAGGTACAAAGTACAAGTGCAGTGTTGAACGCGTTCCCCATGACAGCATGGTTCTGCTAATCCCCAACAAATAAGTGCAAGCATATACAACATAGACGACACAATGGTTCAAGTTTATTAAGGGAAAGAAAAGTAAAGTGTGCCATCAAGTTCGTGAGAGCTTTAATCACTAGTTTTCTCATAACAAGTTTAATTCGGAAGGTAGATAAAAACATGAATATACTTGGAATAGCATATGCTAGTAGGTAGGTATGGTGAAATCTTTGGAATAACTTGGTTTTAGGAATTGGATGCATGAGTGGAACTCATGCTTGGTTACGGAGGCTAGCAAAAGACTGGGAGCGACAAACTAATAGAGCAATAATGGCCATAATCATGCAGAGCGACAAAACATGATTGATAAAAGCATAAAGTGATACTAAAAGTTGAAAACTAAAGGATCATAAAGGCTATGGTGACTTGGGATAGTCATAACATGGTGTGAGCATGTGCCAAGTCAACCCAAATAAAGCTTCAAAGGAGAATACCACAATACTATGCCTTAATATGCTAAAACAACGCATGATTCTTCTAAGGCACATTAAGCAATCCCAATTATTTATAACATGTCATGCTACAGCAAAGAATACTAAGCATAAAGCCAAAACAATATCGAGCATGGCGTGACAAAGCATAGGCCACAGTCAAAAACAAGCTCTCTTTACCACTTAAGCATGAACTTTCCTACTCTTTTCCAATCCAAACCAAACTATTTGAAAACCAATGTATGAAAGAGGGGGTCCAACCAATTTATTCACAAATATAAACAAACCAAGCAAACGAAAACGAGAACAAAAAACGAAAAAGTAGACGCTCTAAGAACAACACAACTGTGCATGAAACAATAAAATTGAAGTGTTTGGAAGAAACCTGGGATTTTTTATTGATGAAGAAGGAGATGCCTTGGGCATCCCCAAGATTTTATGCTTGTACTTCTTGGATATTTCTTGAGGTGACACACATGGCATCCCCAAGCTTGAGCTTTAGTCCATCCTTCATCTCATTACTCATTCCTTCCATACACCTGAAATTTTTCCTTCATACAAAACTTCACACAATCTCTATTAGCAACATTAGTGCACTCACGATAATAAGTCTTTAGGTTCAGTTTCAACACCAATAAAAAACTTCCTTTAAAACACAAGCTACTGTAGCACTTCCCTCAAAAAGCTCAATTCCCCAAAAAGAACTAAAAAAGAACCAACAAGAAACAAATGCAAAAAATGGCAGAAATCTGTCAAAACAGACCAGCAGGTAAAGACGAAATTTTTCGAAGACCTTATGTTGCTCAAATCGAAAAGTGTTGAACTAACGAAAGTTAGATAACAACCTGGGGAAGAAGCAAAAAAATTCAAGCCTCAAAAGGACGTACAGATATTTTACAAGATTTTTCACGGTGAAGCACATAAATCTGTTTCGGGACAGCAACTTTCCCAATCATTACTTCTGTGTCATTAGAGGTTACTCTTGGCACAAAAAGCAAATAAAAAGGATAAGGAGCGGTTATTAATGAAGTAATAACTTCCAAGACTCATCTAAAACTTTTGGGTTATCTCCCAATAAGTACTTTTCTTTAAGGCCTTTAAGTTAGGCATAATAGTTTGAGAAGATGCTCACATAAGAAATATGAATTGAAGTAAAAGAGAGCATCAAGAAGCAAATTCAAAACACATTTAAGTCTAACCCACTTCCTATGCATATGAATCTTATAAAAAAACAAGTCATGAAAGCACAAAGAAACAAGCATAGTAAAGCAAAACAAGTGCAACTTCAAAAATTTCAACATAAAAAGGGGAAACTTAATATTATTGAGATGCATAAAACTATGTTTCCCTCTCTCATAATAACTTTCAGTAGCATCATGAATAAAATTAATAGTATAAATATCACATAAAACATTCTTATCATGAGCCACATGTATAAAAGAATTAATACTCCCCATATAAACATAGTCATTCTTATTAATTATAGTGGGGGAAAATTCAACAAAATAGCTATCATTATTATTCTCATCACCATAATCATCAAATATAGGAGGCATATTGTAATCATAATTAATTTTCTCCTCAATAGTAGGTGGACTGAAAATATCATATTCAACATTGTAATCATCATATATTGGAGGTTTGGTATCATCATAAGCAATAGAATAGCTATCTTCCAAAGCTGGGGAACTAAAAAGATCATTTTCATCAAAACCAGCTTCCCCAAGATTAGAATTTTCTATAGCATTAGCAATAATGGTGTCAAAAGAATTCATACTAACAACATTTCTATTAGCATGCAAATAAAGTTCCATAGGTTTTTGAATTTTCGAGCAAATTAAGCAATCTAAATTGTTTATAACATGTCATGCTACATCAAAGAATACTAAGCATAAAGCCAAAACAATATCGAGCACGGCAAGACAAAGCATAGGCTACAGTCAAAAACAAGCTCTATTTACCACTTAAGCATGAACTTTCCTACTCTTTTCCAATCTAAACCAAACTATTTGAAAACCAATGTATGAAAGAGGTGGTCCAACCAATTTATTCACAAAACTAAACACACCAAGCAAACGAAAAACGAAAAAGAAGACGCTCCAAGAACAACACAACTGTGGATGAAACAATAAAAATGAAGTGTTTGGAAGAAACCTGGGATTTTTTATTGATGAAGAAGGAGATGCCTTGTGCATCCCCAAGCTTTGACGCTTTTACTTCCTAGATATTTCTTAGGGTGACATGCGTGGCATCCCCAAGCTTGAGCTTTAGTCCATCCTTCATCTCATTACTCATTCTTTCCATACACCTGAAATTTTTCCTTCATACAAAACTTCACACAATCTATATTAGCAACATTAGTGCACTCAAGATAATAAGTCTTTAGGTTCAGTTTCAACACCAATAAAACTTCCATTAAAACACAAGCTACTGTAGCACTTCCCTCAAAAAGCTCAATTCCCAAAAAGAACTAAAAAAGGAACCAACAAGAAGCAAATGCAGAAAATGGCAGAAATTTGTCAAATTAGACCAGCAGGTAAAGACGAATTTTTTCCAAGACCTTATGTTGCTCAAATAGAAAAGTGTTGAACTAACGAAGTTAGATAACAACCTGGGGAAGAAGCAAAAAAATTCAAGCATCAAAAGGACGTACAGAGATTTTACACCAATTTTTTCGGTGAAGCACATAAATCTGTTTCGGGATAGCAACTTTCCCAATCATTACTTCTCTGTCATTAAAGGTTACTCTTGGCAAAAAAAGCAAATAAAAAGGATAAGGAGCGGTTATTACTGAAGTAATAACTTCCAAGACTCATCTAAAACTTTTGGGTTATCTCCCAATAAGTACTTTTCTTTAAGGCCTTTAAGTTAGGCATAATAGTTTGAGAAGATGCTCACATAAGAAATATGAATTGAAGTAAAAGAGAGCATCAAGAATCAAATTCAAAACACATTTAAGTCTAACCCACTTCCTATGCATAGGAATCTTATAAATAAACAAGTCATGAAAGCACAAAGAAACAAGCATAGTAAAGCAAAAAAGTGCAACTTCAAAAATTTCAACATAAAGACGAGAAACTTAATATTATTGAGATGCAAAAAACCATGTTTCCCTCTCTCATAATAACTTTCAGTAGCATCATGAATAAAATTAACAATATAACTATCACATAAAACATTCTTATCATGAGCCACATGCATAAAAGAATTAATACTCCCCATATAAACATAGTCATTCTTATTAATTATAGTGGGAGCAAATTCAACAAAATAGCTATCATTATTATTCTCATCACCATAATCATCAAATATAGGAGGCATATTGTAAGCATAATTAAGTTTCTCCTCAATAGTAGGTGGACTGAAAATATCATATTCATCATTGTAATCATCATATATTGAGGTTTCTTATCATCATAAGCAATAGAATAGCTATCTTCCAAAGTTGGGGAACTAAAAAGATCATTTTCATCAAAACCAGCTTCCCCAAGCTTAGACTTTTCCATAGCATTAGCAATAATGGTGTCCAAAGAATTCATACTAACCACATTTCTATTAGCATGCAAATAAATTTCCATAGGTTTTTTAATTTTCTCTTCAAACACTTCATGTCCAAACTTAAGATAAATACTATAAAGCTCTCTAATTTTGTTGTTGTTTTCCATTAAGCCTAACTAGTGAAAACAAGAAACAAAAAGACAAAATTGTAGAATCGAAAGGAAATAACTTCGAGCACTCACACCGGAGGATGTGAGTACCTTTTACCTTACCTCCCCGGCAACGGTGCCAAAAAATAGCTTGATGTCTACGCACTTCTATTCTTGTAGACAGTTGTTGAGCCTCCAAGTGCAGAGGTTTGTAGAACAGCAACAAGTTTTCCCTTAAGTGGATCACCCAAGGTTTATCGAACTTAGGGAGGAAGTGGTCAAAGGTATCCCCTCTCAAGCAATCCTGCAATCAAGATACAAGAAGTCTCTTGTGTCCCCAACACACCCAATACACTTGTTAGGTGTATAGGTACACTAGTTCAGCGAAGAGATAGTGAAATACAAGTGGTATGGATAATTATAAGTGGTAACGGTGCTAGAAAATAGCTTGCTGCCATGTGGTTGACGTGGGAAAAGACTAAAGGCAAACTGAAATAAAGAAGGAAGTAAGCAAACATGTAACAGATCTAATTGCAAATGGTGTATCAATACTTAGAAACAAGGCCAAGGGATCATACTTTCACTAGTGAACACTCTCATATAAATATCTTCTTTTTATAATACTACTCTTAACTACTCTCTAGTTGGACACTCTAATCATTGGTAGGGCTATAATAGCACACCTCAAAGTTCATCTTTCCCATCTAGAAAACCCCACACTATCACCTTGAGCGCTAGATGGATCCAACAAACACCAAAATTTCATAAAGACATCCAACTCCAAATATAACTCATAACAAGTATTTATAATCTCTAGCCCAAGTGCCACCATTGTGTGCACACTGTCAACTTCACACATATGGGGAGAGGAGAGATCTATTAAAGCACTTGAGTAGCAAGGTAGATCTATAGATTACAAGATCATGATCTCAATAAGATCATGCATAGAGAGAGATGAACACATAGCTACCGGTAGAACCCTTAGCCTCGAGAGAGAACTACTCCCTCCTCATCATGGGAATCAGCAACAACGATGGAGATGGTGGTGGAGATCGATGGAGATGGCTCCGGGGGCACTTCCCCGTCCTAGTAGGGTGCCGGAACAGAGACTTTCTGTCCCCCGAATCTCCCCTTCGGTGGCGGCGGCACTACAGAACTTTTCGTGGCTAGAGGCTTGATGATTTAGGGTTTTTGCATAGGGAGGATTTTATAGGCGAAGAGGCAAGGTCGGTGGGCAGCCAGGGGGCCCACACCATGCCCTGGCGCGGCCTGGGGGGACCTGCTCCTAGGGGTGGTTTTGCCACCCTGTGGCCCCCCTTCGTCTCTCCTTCTGGCTTTGTGAATCTTCCGAGAAAATAACGACTTTGGCTTTTGTCTGGTCCAATTCTGAGAATATTGATTTTCTGACATTCCTGGAACCAAAAACAGCAGAAAACAAGCAACTGGCATTGTGGCATGTTGTTAATAGGTTAGTCCAGGAAAGTGTACAAAAAGTACTCCAAAGTTGGAACAAAACATAAGAAAGTAGATAAAACCAAGCATGGAACATCAAAAATTATAGATACGTTTGCAACGTATCACCTATCTATATAAAGGCTAGGAGGGGGCGGCGAGGAGGACAATCACAACCCTAGTTTCCATAACTCTCGCCAGATTGCATCTGCGCGTCCTGTAATCTTCTATTCCTTCGTTAATTCCAAGAGCAGACAAGTAGGAGTAGGGACCTCTACGAGGCCTGAACCTGGATAAATCTTGCGTCCCTATGTGCTTGTTTGCTAGCCGATTGATGCCTCCAGCGCTTCTTACTTTTCCAAAACCCAAGTCCATAACAATGGGCATTGACGATTGAACCCTCGTTAGTTACCCTCCAGTCAATATACATGGTTCACATGCATTGAAATGAATAAACAAACCAAGCAGCCACACCAATCAAGGCAATACAAGAAAATCAAGCAAATTATGCTGGAAGGTTTGGCTTAGTTTACAAGTGTTTTATTAAATCAAGACTTGGTTCACCTAGTACTTTATTAGTCGTAGATTTCAAATATTTACTTTCATATGGCTGCTTTTTACCACATAGTGCTTATAGTAGCACTAGGTAATATTCACCTACTATGTCATAGATATGTTTGGAAAAGAGTTGCATTTAGCCCTATTGGATAAATAAATCTTTTCTTAACATTTTGCAAAAAGATTGCATTTGTAAACCATTTCCTTAATTTAATAATGTCCAAAATAGTATTAAAAGAGGTAATGTAAACTTGCATGATAGTTTTACTCTCTGGTCTCATTGGATAGATAACTAAAATATGAGCATTTTGCAAAAATAAACATGTAAAAAACATTTTTTAAATTAAAACTATGCGGATAATGGCTAATGGCAATTTTGTAATATTGTTCAACTTAAAATGTTCAAGTTTGAAAAAAAACAGTGGGGTACTGAGTTACTCTTCACTAGAATTCCAGAAAGGTATTATTTGTAAATTTGTGGCTTACAGAATACTTTCTATAATTTAAATATCCTATATTAGAATTTAAATATTTAAAATAATTTTCTTAGGAAAAGTTCAAATTTTAAATCACTATAGTATTCTACACATTTTTGTGAATCCCACCATATATTATTTGCATTTTATGACAAACACAACGTTTTATATGAATTTTTCAAGTTAATATATTTTGTTCCTATTTTTTAATTGCAGGCAAATGCACAGTGGCAGGTCTAGCCACGTCATGCTGATGAGGGTGCCACATGTCGCTATCCTATAGAGCGGTACCATTTTGCGCCAGGGTCTAATCCGAGACACAATGTGAATGATAGGAAGAGGGGGGCTCACCTGCGAGGTGCCGGACCTCGGGAAGACGGCAACACATTGCTTGGATATGTACGACGAAATGGAGGAGTTAGTATTTGTGCTTGTCTGAGTGGAGGAAGGCGCATGGGCAAGGACGGAGGGGTCGATGTCATGGACATCACCCTCCAACACTTCCTGGAAGGGTGCGGGGCAGCGGCCGGAGAGGCTCGGGCGGCGGTGGTCTTTGGGCGCTCACGGCGAGGTCACTTCACTGCGAGAGGAAGAGGAAAAGGGGGTGATGAGGATCACTAGAACGAGGGGGAGGGAGGAACGAAAAGGGGGTGATGCGGCTCACGGTGTCGACAATGCTGAAGAGAAAACTATGGCAAACGGCGGAGCTCCGACAAGCCGGGGTGAGTGGAGCATGTCTGGAAAGTGGGGTTCTTGGTGTGACGAGGTCATCAGAGACCGTGGCGTCATAGGTGCTAGAGTTTGGAGGCGAAGGGGTGGGTCCCACATGGAAGCGAGCGATAGGGGAGGCATGCCAGGTTGTCCGGCTAAGCTACATGGCGTGTGCGGTAGATAGCGGGGCAGCTGGGATGGTAGGTCGGCCGGTCTGTCCCTACCGGGAACCTTTGGATCCTCCTAGTTGGCTGGATGTCTATGTTTTTTTTTTAATTCTTTTCTTTTTCTATTTTAATTCTGTTAGCCTCCAAAATAGCTCTAAACCCATTTAATATTTTTAGAGAAATTCTTAAAATAAAATTAGGAATATCTTACATATCTACATACTTTCCTAAATCAAAATAATTTTGGAATATAAATAATACAATAAATTGGTATTAAAACAACTATAGGGTGTATTCCCAATAGGGCTTGTATTTTTAGTATAATTCAAATAAAATAATATAGGTGAATTTTATAAATATGATAGTATAATCCAAAATAGGTGGTTTGCACTTTAGGAAAATATCTCAAACCAAAATATTAATTTTTATAAATATGATTTTATATACATAGGTTTTGTAGATTTCACCTTAGGAAAGCATATGGAAACCAAAGGCCCTCAAAATAGTTTTAATAAAATGTTTTTGAAATGAAAATAGGATTAGTATTTTATCATAACAAATAACATGTTTCTAAAACACCTTTCTGTTAACCCATTGTCATTATGGCTCTATGTAATATCTTTTAGAAAAATAAGTTTTATAATTTTGTCAGAACAAAATAATGCTCAACAACAAACTGTATTAAAAAATCTTTTCATAAGCAAAGTATATTTATTAAAGCTTGTCTTATGCAAAAAGGGTTTTTTAGATATCTCTATTTGTCAAAAAGGTTTTAGGTTTTGCAAAGTCCATTTTTAGAAGCTTTTGGTTTCCATAAAACTTAAATAGCTCTATTAAGTTTTGGAATATTGTTTTCCCTAGTCTCTTTTCCCAAAATCATTTGTTTGGAAATGAAATTTGTTTTATTTTCACATACTCTTAACGTTTATTTTCTTTTGAAAATTCAACTAAGGAAAAAGAAAACTTTTGGCAACTATTTTAAGTAATTTATTTTATTTCACATTCTAAAATTTAATAAGTTTTGGCATGTTACAAGATGTCTAGATCATGTATGTGTATTCCTGAACTGTACAGTGGCACGCTTAAGGGTAGATGATGCTTAGGGATTAATCAGAGATTCTAGGAGAAAAGAGATAGAACACAGGAATTGTTCTGGGATGATACCAGAAGTATTCTAGGGATATCCAATGTTGATCGAAGGGATTCGAAAGGTGTTTCAGAGTGATAGGAATTAAATAATATGTATTTAATACTAATTGAATGATATTAAAAATGGTTTAACTAGATTTATGGGGTAACCCACCTAAATGGGCCTCACAAGAATAGAACGTCCAAGAGGGGGCTGCCCGCCGAATGAAGGCCAAGGGGTGGCCGGTAGCCAAGGGCCAAGTCACCCCACGTGGGCCCGCTTTGGGGGGCGGGCGGCGGTGGGAATAGTCCCACCATGCTCCATTCGTTGTTGTTGTTGTAACACCCTCCAATCGGGCCCATGCAGATTTTAGCGATTCCTGCCAAACCTGCATAGAAACAATTCGATAATGCCCACCAAGAACTTGTGTGCGGGTGGAAAATGTAGTAATACCATTACACAATAGTCCATGATGGAACCCACAAGAATATATATATACAATAGAGACTCGGCGATTTTCAAAAATACAAATATACATTACAAAGATCCAAAACACTGTGAAAATGATACAACATCCGAGTATGGACAAGATACAAATGGGACTAAAAGTCCTGAAGAATAACCAATGGAGTCCATAACCCTGCCTAGGCCAAGCCGTAAGGGTAACCTTGCTAACTGATGGGATTCGTTGCATAGAAAACAAAAAATTTCCTATGGTTGCAACCACCAAGATCATATCTAGGAGATACATGTAACGGTTTCAGATGGACTCACCCTCGAAGACCATAACGTGGGATAACGTTCCCACAAACAAACATGGATGATGTAGAGTGTACACGATCGTCCTGAAGGATGTGCAGACAACCAGCACCACAAGAGGAAGCGCCACCATATGACTCCCGAACCCTTGCTCTAGCGGGCAGCAGAAGTAGTGGATCCCGGGAACTCTGCTAACACTACGACATGGTGGTAATGGTGGTGGAGAGGATCTTGAGCAGGGATTCTCCTAAGCACCTCATTCGTGGCAATGGACAAGGCTAGAAGGGGAGGAAGATGCCAACCAAAGTGCATATGAGAGGACTGGTGAATGTGTGTGAGAGAGAGGAGATGAGGGGGCCTTTTATAGGTGAGAGGGTTAACCCAAGGGAGCATGGAGCACAGCCATATGGCTGCCCTCACCTCTTTCCCAATTATGTGGGTGGACTCTCCACTCACATAAAAACACTCTCCACTTTCTCCCATTCATTATGAACTAAAAAATCAAGAGTCTCTTCATTAAAACCACTTTTAATTCACTTGATTTAATGGCACTCATTTAATGATAGCTTCATTTAATGATAAATTCATTTAATGAGTACTTCATTTAATGAACACTTCATTTAATGAAGACATTAACAATTCAATCCCCGGTGATATTCTGATACACTAAAACCATTCCGTCAGATTATCACAACAAATTCCTGTGATGTACATTACCTTCTCATGTGTTCCCTATCCACTCAATTGCGTCAACTAACCTTAAGTGTTTGTGCCTACGGGTTGGAGAACTATGTAGACATGATAGAGACTTTCTCCAACCAATAATCACTAGCTGGATCTGGAGATCCATAATGACTCCCACTAGTTCCACGAAAATCCAATGATCGTGAACCTTTTTTGCTGTAATCAAATTCCTTTTGTCTCGTGATATTTTACTTGTCTGAGATTCGATCACTCAATATCATCCATACCTTGTTTAATCTTGTTCCCGACAAGTACTCGTTTTCTTGTTTCCGTGATATAACATACTAGTGATGAAATCACTTTCTTGCAAGCTATGTCAATGTGATATCACCGAGAGGGCCTTGAGTATATCTCTCCGTCATATGGATGGATCAATCCCACTCTTGATCCACGAGCCTCAACTAACACTTTCCAAGTACCCAACAACACCTTTATAATCACCCAGTTACTAAGTGACGTTTGATGTAATCAAAGTACCTTTCCGGTGAAAGTGATTGACGTGATCTCATTGTCTAAGGACATTGAGTTACTACGAATGCGATAGAAATATAAACTTGAGGAGTTGATCGTATTTCTAAATGTACTGCGTGTGACTGTTCATCATATCATTCTCCAATGATATGACCCTGTTATTAAAAACATCCAATGTTCATGATCATGAAACCTTTGGTCACCTATGAAGAGAGGCATTACTAGGAACCTTTTATTTTGTTTATAAATCACATATGTATTAACATTTCCGGTTAACACAATTATAGCATGAGAAATAAACTTTTATCATAAACATGGAATAAGATAATAACCTCTTTATTATTGCCTCTCAGGCATATTATTTTCAGTCTTCCACTTGCACTAGAGTCAATAATCAAGTTTGAAAAAACTTGTGCATTCAACACCTATGGCACTTTTGTGTTGTATATACGCATTTGCTAGGGGTAAACTAATCCCAGATCTGACACTTTCAGGTCTGTGTGTCATTTCTTCGCGTCTCTACGCATCACTCATTCTCAAATGAGGTGGATTTGTATAAATTTAGTGAGACCTTAGTTCTTTGGGGTTTAAAACATGTTTATATAATTGTCATACAATATATGTTCATAGTACTAGCCCATCGAACCATACCTAGTTCCTTTGCTGCTACCATAGTAGTCTTATACTTAGCCTTTCGTTCTAGTATCCGTCACAATGTATAACATTGGAACTCATCCAAATCCATCATGGAACTTTCTTCCATTACACTATGCCACCTTCACCTATAGCCTAAATTGAGTAAACTTAGTTTGTATCTGGTGACAAAACTAGTATCAATGCAACACTTACAATGAATTGTTTGGTTAGTTCCAATGTAACACCTTATAGTGAACTATTTGTATAGTGTCAATGTAACACCTTACAATGAACTCTCTCTAGTGTCAATGTAACACCTTACAACGAACTATCTATCACTTCTACATGTATAATATATTCTTAGTTCTTCCAAATATCATAAGGATATCCTTACTATAGTCTAATGATCATCTTATGAGTCACCTTGGTATATGCTCATAACATTTAGAGCATAGGATATCTCTGGATATGTACATATATTGGAATGATTAATTAAGATATTCTTGTGATTTCACTCACCCAGTATCAAAACACTTGAATCTCGTTTATCAAGATATCCATGTGATTTTACTCACCAAGTGACAAAACACTTGAATCTTGATTCAACCTTATCCATGAGGACAGAACATTTCTCGTCGTTTCCATATTGAACTCATTCAACATTTCATCTATGTATATTCGGCATAACCATATTAGCGTCTCAATCTATCCAAATAGACATGGATGCCTAAGATTCGGGTTTTGCCTAAGTCTTTCATCCAAAACTAATTTCAATGAAATTCTTAACCCATGTCACATAAAAGATACATCATTTCCAATCAACAATATGTCTTATACACAATGTATTAGAAATATGTCTCAGCGCTCCCACTTAATTTCTTGCAAATGCAAGCATCTTCATCATCTCTAGTGAAATTATACCTTTTAATAATTTCATCATGGTGAAGATTCCAACTTCGCGATGCTTACTCCAAACATTGAAGTTTGCATGCCTTTTTAGCATCCTTTGATTTAACAATACTCCTCGGACTATGTCATGTAAACATCCTAGGTAACCATTCTATTAGAAGAACATTGTTTTGTTTGCTCAACTAGCATATATAACAATTGACATATGTAGTGGTTTCTACACTAATTCATCTAGACAAAATATCGCTACGAAAGATTGAATCTTATCGTATTCAACTCTTTGAACATGGTCGTAAACTCTTTACCAAATTGTCAACTATTTCATAGATGTGAAACATCCATGTTTGGTTTTTAGATCCAAATACGACTGATAGGCTTCATGCCTTCCAAAGGGTCTTCCAAGTTCAGTAACTTGGTTTCTCATGTATGGAACTACCACGGATTTTATGGCTACCATTTAACGGAGTCAGGGCCCATCATCACTTTTTTGCATGTAGTCGATTCATCATTGTCAAACAATAATGATTCAAAATCAAATATTACTATTTGATTGTTTACCCAACCTACGCGGTTCAATAGGAACTTAGATCTTCGTGACCACAACCTTTGAGGCACGAGATCCATGAGCATTATGGCTGCCTCCGGGACACTTTTCGGCGCTGCGCATCTCTTCACATATAGCTAAGGATCACTAACCTTATCGAAGTTCTATTGTCCTCCCACTTAACTTTTCACGAAAAAATCCTCTTAAGAAACTTCACGTTCTAAGCGACAAACACTTTTTTCTTCGGTGCTATGGAGGAATACCCAATGGTTATTTGGAATAACCTACAAAGACATGCTCATCTGACTTTGGTTGTAAACATTTTACTTATGCCTAGCATGCCAATATTTAAGAAAAGACAAGCTGGGTTTTATCCCAATCCATAACTCATATGGTGTCATTTCAATAGATCACGATGGAACTCTTTTTAGTGTAAAAGCGGTAGTCACTAAAGCTTAATCTTTAAAATATAATGGCAATTCTATGAATAACACCGTTGATCCTACCATGTCAAACACGGTTTGATCACATTTCGTGAACACTCCATACTCCTATGGTGTTTAGAGAAACAGAAGTGACTGGAACGATTCCTCAAATCTTAGGTTTTTGCTAAACTTGTAACTCAAATATCTTCCTTCATGATCCAATCATAATTTTTTTATTTTCTTGTTACAACGATTTTCCACTTCATCTTGAAATCATTTGAACATTTTCAAATGTTTTATACTTCTCCCATATTAGGTAAATATACACATATATTTACTCAAATTTTAGAGAAAACATATGAAGTTTAAATGCCATCGCTCACGACTACACATAATGGACAATATACATCAACATGCACTGTGTCTAATAGGTTAGTCGTTCGTTCTTCTTTGGCCTATGAACGAGGTTTTAATTATCTCTAGGAAAGTTTCACAAGCGTCAACTGATCAAAATCAAAAGACTCCAAAAATGCATTAACATGGAGTTTTCTTCTTATTTTCTTTCCAATATAATTTAAACGGTGATGTCACTAAAAAGTGATATTCCAATCATTCAACTTGCGACTTTTTAGCATCAGTGTTTATGGACGTGATTTATCCAACTAGATTTGTAAATGTTCATCCATATTTTATGAATACGGTAATTATTTGAATAACCATTATTCTCATAATACCAGAACAAACCAACAATTATTAATACAAATCTTGAAGGAAAGCTTTGATATCAACGAAAAACATAATAACACCTTATTTTTTTTCGATGAACATCATCACATATTCTCTTGCTAGTTACTTAGGCCATTGTACTTCATAGATTGTCTTGTTCTATATGACACTTCAGACCAACAAATTCGGTATCCAATACCTAAGAACCACATTGTTTAACAAGCAAAGAATACACCCATAACGTGTATATCATCTATATACATAAGCTGGACTTTTCCAGTGTTTTTTTGTTCTGTCAAATATTTACCAGATTTGCTTTCAGCATTTCCTTTCCTTTTCAAAAGAATATACCAATATCAATAGTGGTGTCATACATATGACACATGGTCCAAATCTTGTATATTCAAATATTAATACCTTTTGACTTGCACTTTGAAGTTGATCACCATTATCAAATGTTTGGCATTCTTTCCAAATTCATTCCTTTTAGTAATCCTTTTAATGTAGTAAACATTTTACCTACATCTTTTATCCATCCTTATCAGGAAAACTTTCATGATCAAGCTACTATAGCTTATAAAGGTGAATCACGAATATAATGTTAGTTCCCAAAAACCTTTTTGGGAGATCAGGATGCCTAGCATCTCCAACCTTCACAAATTGTCATACTATATGAGAACATGTATCTTACTAAAATTATATTCTATCATATTGCAACCAAACATTGTTTCATATATCACAATATGCGGTGACCCAGCATACCACTGCATGTGTAGTATACTATAGTCGTTGACATGACATCCACATAACACCCTTCTATAAATATCACATCCCTTAGAGTGGTACAACAGAAACATTGTTGGTCCCTATTACAAACATACACACTTCATTATTATTACAATACCAGAAGTTCGAGACTTCAAGTGATTAAACTTACAAACCAAATAACTTATTTCATATGTTCAGCGGAAGAACGAAAGACACAACAATAAGAAAGAAGTGATCTCAACAACTTATTCTATGGGGTTCGTGCTGCTCGGATCAACCTAGGTAACTACATTACGACCTGACAAATACTCTGACTTGTTGTCTTCAGCTCCATAGTGTATCTCGTAGTCCACCCCTTCGATTCCACCAGACAGGTCCGGCTCTTCATAGTAGACGTTGTTCTGGACCTCCATAGCATACACCTGGTCATCCTTCTGGCCCTCAAAGTCTAGCAAGGAGTTCAAAGGAAAGAGTGAGTAATAGCGTTACCCAGCAAGTTCACTATATGCAAGGTGGGAAGTTTGATGCTCTAACTACCACCTCAGACTATAGGTCCTTTATACTATGCAGTTTTGGTAAACGTTTTTTCAAAGATTGATTTTAATATCAAAAACTATGCCCATCAGCCTTCACAGGTTGACCAGAACTTCATGGAGTTCCTTTCCTGCCGCGTTCTTAGCTCCTTCCCGGAACAGGGAGTAACATGTCACAATTCTTACACTCTGCAGAGGTGCGTTCCTTTACCCATGAGAGACCAACTTCTTGTTGCACAACCGGGCGTACTTTCATGTCCACAATACCATGATGTGGGGCCCAGTAGGTGATCCAAGCCAATCACTGCCTCCTTCGCGACCCCGCATGTCCCCTTGGTGTACACCATGCCCACATCTTGAATTACGGCAATGGTTGGTATAGACCGTTCAAATGCCAGAACTATCGTGGTATGTTGAGGGTTCCCACCCATATGTTTTATATCCTCTACGAATTACCAATTAATGAATGCTACGAGGATAACAGCCATGACCTGTGCATCTGGATACGTGTGAGAGGAAGAAGATACAACTGACTTCTCTGTCCCATTCCAAATCTCATGGTTAATGCGTATTATACGTTGCTAGAATCACTGATGTCATGGGTTATTAAGTCCTAATTGTTCGGCAACTGGAATCTTAGATTCCATTGTCATTCTTAGTATTTATCATCACTTAGGATGATAATAGCATTCATTTGTTTGGAAAAATATTAATTTTATGTCTCTTTTAGTACATAGGTGATAACACACAATTTTCAAATACTTTCATAAAGACTCTTCAAATGATATGAGCAAGTGATGAACTTGCCTTGTGACTACAAGGTAGTGAAGTCAGATACTTCCACTTGACCTTCAGCTTCGGTTTCTACATAAAACCATTATTGCCCGGTAAGGAAAATATTTAAAGAAAAGTATTATTATCTTCCTTCTTTGCATGTTTTACCCACCTTATAAAGGTTTTATGTTTCTTCTAATTTATAAAAGAAAAGTATTACTAAAGAATTATTAAATTCATATAATTCTCATATTTGTATTATTATAATAACTAGTATTATTCAAGAGTTTAAAAAGTGAATTTATTTAATTTTTAACTCTTCAAATGTCTAACTAAAATTCCTTTAAGTAAACAAGGATTTATTTTTATCACACTTGATTTACTTCTCAAAAATACAAACTAGTATTTTTCTATAATGGATCTTAAAAATGAATTTTATTCAATTTTAAGTGACATGGGTATACCCAACAGGTACTCGAGTTTGGTATATATGGCCCAGATACGGCAGAAGCCCACGGCGTTGCCAAGGCCCAATGAAGAATTCGGGTGACCCACGGACTCCTCGATTGCTTGCGAAACAAGAAGAAGTTAAGATAGAAAGTTCAAAGGGCGAACCCTAATCTATAACCGACTCGACCTACTACCCGAGACCTAGCCTATCTATATAAAGGCTAGGAGGGGGCAGCGATCACAACCCTAGTTTCCACAACTCTCGCCAGATTGCATCTGCACGCCCCTGTAATATTCGATTCCTTCGTTAAATCTAAGAACAGACAAGCAGGAGTAGGGACCTCTATGAGGCCTGGACCTGGGTAAATTTTGTGTCCCTGTGTGCTTGTTTGCTAGCCGATTGATGCCTCCAGCGCTCCCTCCTTCTCCAAAACCCAAGTCCATAACAATGGGCATCGACGAGTTAAACCCTCGTTAGTTGGCGTCGTCTGTGGGAATTGGGAGTGCTGATGTCGCGGCTTCTTTGGCCCCGTCAACCGCGATCTACAACTCTGCAACATCAGAGAATCACCATCTCTTCGGCGCGTTCGACTTCACCGTCCACACGCCGGCCATACGCCCGACCACTTCACCTGGCGATTGGGAGCTTCCGCTTCCAGGTTGGTCAACTAGGCACGCTTCGCATGCCTGACCAGCCAACGGCACCCGCGATTGCTCCAGCATTGTGGTTCCCTCCACCAATCAGCACCCATATTGTGACCGTCGAGGCAAACATCGAATGCGCGTCTACGATGACCGCGACGAGGTCAATATGGTCGCAGGCGGCTACTCCGACAAACGTGACGACAAACGCAACAACGGATATCGCAGCGGTGGATACCGTGACATTGAAAAACCACGCATTTGTGGTAGCGCCACACTCGCGATGAGGCACCCGCAACATCTATCAAGGACAAACTGTCTGGACCATACAACGTGCACTTCTAAATTGACAAGCACGACAGCAAGAAGAAATCCATCCACCTTCTCAAGGACTGCTGCGAGTTCCTCAAACTCCATGAGGGCCTAGCTCGGATGAATCGCGACACGGTCAACAAGGGCTATGGAGCCGCCCTAGGCGCTGTGGCACATGGAGCTCCTCCACCACCGCCCGTACCACCACCACCCGCGGCTGCGCCGTGTGAGATCTAGACACATGGCTTAATAGGATTGATAGGATACCCATATCAACAAGTTGCAACTTCTTTTCCGGAAGCTCATTCGAAAAGAACTCTAAGGTTAAGCGTGCTTGGCCTAGAGCAATTCTAGGATGGGTGACCGACCGGGAAGTGGGTAACCGGGTGCGCACGAGTGAGGATGAAGTGCGCAGAAAAGACTAGTGTTGGTCTGTGGGGCCAGTCTAGATATCCTATTAAGCTACCAGGAGTGACACCTCCCGGGCCCAGGAGTGGACGGGGTGTTACAAGTGGTATCAGAGCCGACCCTTGCGATTACACGCGTGTGTGCGGGTTAGTGGCGGGACATGTGGAGCATGGCGCGTGTGGCCCGGCGTGGACACGGCATGGCACATGTGCCAGCACTGGACGCACAGACGCGTGCCAAGAGGGAACGTTCCTGTGGTGTGCTTGATCGATGAGGGCATCAATCTTCTAAAGGGTGGGTGTATGTGAGATCTAGGCACATGGCTTAATAGGATTGATAGGATACCCATATCAACAAGTTGCAACTTCTTTTCCGGAAGCTCATTCGAAAAGAACTCTAAGGTTAAGCGTGCTTGGCCTAGAGCAATTCTAGGATGGGTGACCGACCGGGAAGTGGGTAACCGGGTGCGCACGAGTGAGGACGAAGTGCGCAGAAAAGACTAGCATTTGTCTGTGGGGCCAGTCTAGATATCCTATTAAGCTTCCAGGAGTGACACCCCCCGGTCCCAGGAGTGGACGGGGTGTTACACGCCGGTCCAGCATCACGGAGGCGAGCTATACCCATGAGTCGTGGGCAACATGGGGATGATCCAAAAAGGGCGTCCCACAAATCGCGTGCAGAATGCCATCACTCACCAAGTCAATCTGGCGATAAACTCTCCACCCTCCACCATTGAGTACCTCAGCGGAAGTGACTCCTGCGTCACCTTCGACATGCGCGATCACCCGCGCCAAGTTCCTCGTCCAGGCCACTGTCCCCTCATACTCGAGGTGCAAATCGGGGGCTTCGATATGAGTCACGTCTTCATGAATGGCAGCAGCGGCATTAACCTCATGTTCGTGAGTACCTTGCATGCGATGAGGATCCCTCTGACTTGTCTGGAAGTTTCAGACACGATGTTCCATCGCATAGTCCCAGGGAAGGGCATATATCCCCTGGGAAAATCAACCTTGATGTCATCTTCGGCACGCCACAAAACTTTCGGCGAGAGCGCATCGACTTTGAGGTCATCGACTGGCCTTTGCAATACCACTGCATCCTCGGACGTTCGCGTTCGCTATGTTCATGGCAGTGACACACTACGCCTACCTACAGATGAAAATACTAGGTCCAAACAGCGTAATCACAATAAATGGCACCTTCGAGAGGTCCGACAGCTGTGATAGGGAATTCAACAGAATCTCCTAGTCCTTCGGCATGTAGGAGGAACTTGCAAGATTGAAGGAGTCGACAAACAACAGTCTGCCTCCCTTGAGCAGGCCAAGTTCACCCGACATGTCCTTCGAATCATCGGTACACATGAAGAAAGTCCAGGTCCACCCAACGAACCCGACCAAGATGGCCCTCATCGCCAACAACTTGAGTTCCACATAGGAAGTCGCGCTCGTCGAATTCCTCTGTGAGCACTGGTTTGGGAGATCTTCGCCTGGTGTCCAGTGGACATGCCAGGAGTTCCCAGGGAATTCTCCGAGCACTCACTCAACATGAATCCAGATGCAAGGCTAGTCAAGCAGACAATCCGGTGACTTCTCGAACCAAGAGAAAAGGCAGTCGAAATAGAGATCAACAGACTCCTCGACCCAAAATTCATACGCGATATCAAGGAAAGCACTTGGCTCGCTAACACAGTGCTTGTGCCTAAATAAGACACGGATATCCTGCGGATGTGTATGGACTTCACCTCCTTGAATAAGCACTGCCCAAAGGATCACTTCCCGCTGCCGAGAATCGACCAAATCATCGACTCCACCGCGGGTTGTGAGCGCCCCTGCTTCCTCGACGTCTACTTAGGCTACAATCCGATTCAAATGAAGAAGGAAGATCAGGAGAAAACGGTGTTTACAATGCCCTTTGGTGTATTCTGCTACAACACAATGCCCTTCGGGATAAAAAACACAGGAGCCACCTATCAGCGGTGCATGCAGGCTTGCCTCAAGGATCAACTTGGTCGCAATATCCCAGTCTACATTGACGACATTGTCATCAAAACCAAAGAGGAAACCTCACTAATCGACGATCTATGCGAGACCTTTGCCGACCTTGACCGCTACCGGATCAAGCTCGGTCTGGACAAATGTGCCTTTGGCGTGCCATGTGAGCAGTTACTCGGGTATCTCATCTCTGCGAGAGGGATCAAGGCAAACCCAAAGAAAATAAAGGCCATACTGGCCATGGAGAAGCCAAAGAACGTGTAAGGCGTCCAGCAGATGGCTGGGCGAATCGCGGCGCTCAGTCGATTCATCAGTCGAATGGGCGAAAGGCACTACCCTTCTACCAACTTCTCCGCAAAGCTGACAAGTTCGAGTGGAAAGATGAAGCACAAGAAGCATTTGAAGATCTCAAGCACCTACTATCCACCTCGCTAGTACTGGTGACGCCTCGCGAAAAGGAACCACTACTGCTCTACATCTCCACCACCAACCAGGTGGTCATCACGGTTCTCGTGGTGGAACGAGCCGAAGAAAATAAAGTCCACGGGGTCCAGCGCCCAGTATACTACCTCAGCGAGGTGATCAAGCCAACAAAGCAGTGGTACCCGCACTACCAGAAGCTGGCGTATGGCGTCTTCATGACAGCCAATCGACTACGCCACTACTTCCAGGAGCACCCAATCGTGGTGGTAAACGACGCCCACTCAGACATATACTCAACAATCCTGACACCACCGGACGAGTCGCGCTCTAGGAATCGAATTGTCTCCATGAGACATCACATATGAAAAGCGTGACGCGATCAAGTCGCAAGTTCTCCCAGACTTTCTCGTGCACTGGATGGAGAACCAGCTCCCCAACAAGCCAGATATGTCCTACCTATGGACAATGCACTTCTACGGGTCCAAGCAAAAGGACGGAGCTGGCGCAGGTGTCATACTGACATCGCCCCAAGGAGACAAGATGAAATACATTCTGCGAATGCAGTTCACTGCCTCCAATAATGAAGCTGAGTACGAAGCCCTAATCCATGGGATGCGGATGGCGAAAGCCTGCGGCGCCCAAAGGCTCATCATCTACGGTGACTCCAAACTGGTGGTCAACGAAATGATGCACGAGTGCGATGCACTGAGCGACAACATGATCGCCTATCGCGACCTCTATGACACACTCGAAGGAGACTTCGACGGCCATGAGCTGCGACACGTGGGCCGTGAAAGCAATGAAGAGGCGGATCTACTCGCCAATATTGGCTCCACCTGCGCCCCCATACCACCTTGGGTATTTCTCGAGTGCATCTGCGAACGCTCCATCAAGCCCAAGGCTCTAGAGAAGAAAGCAAGCATGTCAACGGACTCGAGGGCTATGCCACCTAATGAGCCAATGGCACTCGACGACCTGGAGCTTGATACAGGGCTCGAAGGACCAATGGGCGTCATGATGATCGAGCCATATTGGACACAACCCTACATCACATATCTACTCAGCAAGAGGCTGCCAGATGATCCGACTGACGCACGATACATCACGCGACGATCCAAAGCATTCGCCCTCATCAACGGAGAACTGTACAAGCACAGCATCACGGGGGTACTTCAACGGTGCGTCTCCCATGGGGACAGAAGGGCCGTCCTCCTCGACATCCACGAAGGCACTTGCGGGCACCATGCCGGTAGTCGCGCCCTCGTTTCCAAAGCTCTATGAGCTAGATTCTGCTAGCGCACGACCATGCATGATGCCAAGGACATCATCCAGCGCTGCAACGCTTGCCAACGATTCGCAGACAAACCTCACGCACCTGGCATGGAACTTCGGCCAATACAATTGGCTTGGCCCTTCGTGCAATGGGGACTCGACATGGTCGGCAAATCCTCGTGAGGAGGTTACGTCTACCTCTTGGTTGTTGTCGACAAATTCACCAAGTGGATTGAGGCCATGCCGGTGACAAATCAATCAAGGGCCAGCGCTGTCAAGTTCTTCAAGTCCATTGACTACCGTTTTGGAGTGCCACACAATATCATCACGGACAATGGGACCTTCACCTCTAAGGAGTTCCAGGAATTCTGCGAAAACCTGGGAATCAACATAAGCTATGCCTCGGTGGCTCACTCGCATACCAACGGACAAGTCGAAAAGGCCAATGGCCTCGTCTGTGGTGGAATCAAGAAGCGACTCCTTCGACCACTCAAACAAGCCGCTGGATGTTGGCCAGAAGAACTACAATCAGTTCTTTGGAGCCTGCATACAACTCCAACCAGTGCCATGGGATACACTCTGTTCTTCAAGGTGCACGGTGCTGAAGCGGTGTTACCCACAGAAGTATGCTACAAAGCCCCACGGGTGGTCGCTTACAACAAGCAGGAGTCAACTCTTGCACTCGAAGACTCCATCGACCTCCTTGACAAGGCACGAGAAATCGCAGCGGAGAGATCAATGATCTACCAGCAAAGCCTCTGCAACTACGACAGTAGAAGGCTACGCCCTAGATCCTTCGTCGAAGGAGACCTGGTCCTGCGACTGAAGCAACAAGGGCATATCAAGCTCGAGTCCCCTTGGGAAGGACCTTACGTGATTACAGAAGTAATCCCAGGTGGCGCCTATCGCCTTAAAGATTTTGAGACGGGAGTCGCATACTCCAACCCCTGGAACGTCGCCCAGCTGCGTCGTTTCTACCCCTAGTCGTTTTTACGTTACAAATAAGGCTACTCAGCCAGGCCACTTAGCCACACACTGTACCTCGTACTATTCTACGAATAAATAAAGATAAGTGCCCCAAAACTCTGTGTTTTTCCTTATTTTCTTGCAATTTTTTCACTCGGGCGCTACGCCACCCTTTCCATCCTCGTTCTACGAACAAATCGCAGTATCTTGAGTTGCTGACACAACAACAATCGAACCCTTGATAATCACCAACCCAGTTGCAACGCACCTGACAGGTTGGCAAGGTGCTGAGATAAACACAAGTCAGGCTAACAAAAAGGAACTGCAGAGTACAAGACACTCGAAAAATATACAAGCTAACAAGCTCTTTGCATATCAATGGGTATCAATTACACCCAACATAATCATACGAACTTTACAACACTCATACATCTATGTGTAGGATAAAACTACGCTACTGCTGCAGAAGATGCACATTCGTCGGCTCTTCAAAGAAGTCGACGATGTCTTCTGCTGGCTGGTCAACTGCTTGGTAGTTCGGCGCCATGATCCAGGTCATCCCTTCTGGCGGTGGCGGCAGTCCAGCAGCAACGGACGCCATGTCCACATCTGGCCGGTGCAGTCGCACCATCGACAAAGCAGCTTTCGCACCTGCGACCAATTGCTGACGAACGCGCTTGTGCACCACGCTTCAATCTTGAAACTTCGTGAAAAGGGACAACAGGCTTGAGGGGACAACATCCAGAGGAAACATCGTCTGGTAATGGGTCTGAGGCACGATTGCGCCTTCTTCAAGCATCAAAGCACTCGAGAAGAACGATCTTGTAGGGTCGCCAATGCAAAGGCATGGTCGCCTTCATTTGAATGGCCACCAGATCCTTCTCATCCTGCGGATGACGAGCGCTAACAACTACACCAGGCAAACAACAAAGTGTGAAGACAAGACATAGCCACGACTGACTAAAAGAAAAGATGAGAAGGCAGGAAGCTAACATTTGAACTGCTCATTCAACTGCGCCACTTCATCCAAGAGATACTTCTCGCCAGCAGCGGCCTTCTCCGCCTTCGACTTCCACACATACGCACTACCGTGGATGATGGGCAACTCACGCTCCAATTGCTTAATGCAATCGCGCAGTCGCAAAAGCGACAACAATTCCTCCACCTTTGAATGCGGCTGCATTGAGGTTTCATCGGTGGGAGGAGAATCATGAGGACCACTCGAAGGACCCTATGTACAATCAAGCAAGAGGCGAATGAGACTCATCAAACATCGATAAACAAAGAACTGCAGTCAAATTCAATAAAAGTCAAGGGAACATCCTCCACAAAATCATGGTTCAAGCAAAAGGATAAAGGTACACCTAATACACATGAAGACTAAGGAGCATTTTGCTCCTTCAACTTCGACTTTGGCTTCGGGGGCTTCATCGCATCCATGGCAGTCTCCGACGCCACGGAGTTGCCGATGGTAGCCCCAGATGCCGCGGTCTTCGCCGCCTTCGCGCGCTGCCGCTCCTCGGAATACTTGGCGACTGTCTCGATAAGTTGAGGACCATATTTAGCGCAACTACCAGCGAAGGGAGCAAACACTACCTACTGGCCTCACGTGTCGACAGGCATCGCCTCAGAAATAGTGGCGGGATCCATCTCCACGCCATGGGCTTGCACCATCGCGAGTGCCATGGTGGCGCTGACGGACCGCTGAGAGTTCTTGAATTCCGCGGGAACACCTCCAGCAAGGGATTCCACTAGGTCTTCAAGGTTGTCGATCAGCCCGGCCTTGGGAGTTAAATCTTCACGGATGCGACTGAGCACATCCTTGGCCTTCCCCAGCGTCTCCTGGAGGGAAACATTGCGGTCTTTGACTGCAGCAGCTGTTCCCGCCAGCGCATCCGTGCGACGCAGAGACTGGGCATCAAAGCTCAGGCCGCCGGCATCTGCATATACAAAGTATTATCATAGCAACATGACATCAAGCAAAGGAGCAAGGCAAATCCAGCTGAAAAAAAATACCTGAGAGGGACTTGGCAATCGAGAAAAGTTGTTCTTCGAACAAATTCTCCCTCTCAGCAGTGGAAGCGCGCAAATCCTCTTCGCGCTTTTGCAGCTCCTCCAAAGCTGCCATTGCTTCGTCGTGATTCTTCGCCGCCACGGCAAACACCTTCTCGAGTGAAGCAGGACGACGAAGAAGTTCATTGTTCTCAACTACAAAGCACAGGGTGTATCATTCAATCGAATTTATAAATTTCATGAAGACAAAGACGAAACCAAAACTAACCTTCGACAACACGGTGGAGATTGTCCAGTAGAGCGTGTTGTCGACCCATGAAAAGGACTTGCTCTGCCAGGCGAGCAACTTCCTTCACAATGAGCTGCATAAAATGGAAAACAAAGGTTCAGCGGTAGCACAAAGTATAAATTTGACTGCCAAAACAGCAAAAAGGACACTTACGTGATCCTCCATGGACTCCGAAGATGACTGTTGCGCAGTCGTCTGGGCAACCATCTGGTGTTCCCCAGCATGCGGGGAACTCGAAGAATTGTGTCCGGAGTGGGCCACCACTAGAGGAGAAGGAGACAATTTGGCCACCTCCTTGGCCTTGGAGTCTGTGACTCCGGACTCTTTCACAAATTGGAAATCGTCAGAAGACGACGACACCCCTTGACTACAAAACATAGCCAGAGCACCTTCAGAAAAAGGCAACCTCAAAAGAGAACAAATCGAACTTGTGAGCATTAAAGGCTTACCAGTTAAAATTGTCGAGGTCAAAGGAGTCATCCGACGACTCCTTTGATAGTCGCAGCTTCTTCCGAGAAGGAGGAGCCATGCTGCGGACATGAACGACGGGGATTGGCTCCACTGCAGCAGCAGAAGGACCTTCCGACGTCGTCGGTGAAGAAGCGTCATAATCCTTGCTGCGGGAACGCTTGCGAGTGTCCTGGTCGCTGGACTCGGGGGCTCCCTCCTCCTCTTCAATTGGGACGGTCGATTCTGACTCGTCCTCTTCATCCACTTCACGAGGGATAACCCCTTCAGGACAAGGAGGCGAATTGGAAGACACCTTTCAGTCCTGCATTCAGAAGATACATCATTATATATCAAGAACCATAATGGCAATCGAAAAAGAAAACTACTTAACAATATAGTTCTACCTCAGGAGGAGGGTTAGAGGCGTCAAAAGGAGGCACGAATGGTTTGCCTGGGAGAACCTCCTTGGCAGTGTCCTTGGTCACCAAACGCACCCTCCTATACACCTCATCTGCAGAAATGCCTTTGTCAGATATGCGAGTGACATCGCTCGCACCAGCCCAGCAGTACATCGGGTGGACTCTGGCTTGCAGAGGCTGAACGCGGCGGCGCAAACACGTGTGAATGAGAGCGGTCCCACCCTCTTCTTTGCCTATGCAGCTTTCGAGGTCGCAGACGCGCTTATACAACACCTCCATTTCCTCGGACTCGCTAGGCATCATAACATTCTTCCAGGAGCGCCTCCTCTTGCAAGTCGTCGTGGGATTGAAGGGCACGAGTCCGTAGTGCTCTCCGTCGGCCTTCTGGTCATGGATGTAGAACCACTTGTCTCTCCATCCTTGGACAGATGCGGTGAGCTTGATGTCGAAGTAGACGGCAGAGGAGTCGACGTGAATTCCGCAGTCTCCTACATCATAGACTACCGAACCAGATGTTGACTGACATTTCAGCTTAAAAAGCCTCTTGAAGAGGCCAAAGTGTGGCTCGATTCTGAGCCAGCACTCATAAAGCGTGATGAAGCAAGAGATGTGGAGAATGGAATTTGGGGACAGCTGGTGTAGCTGGAGCCCATAGAAACAAAGGAGACCCCATGAAGAAAGGATGCAGGAGAGAGAGAGACCTCGGATGATGAACGCAAGGAACATCACCCGGAAACCCGGAGGAGGACAAGGGATTACCTCGTCACCGAGCACTCACGAGCCATCTTCCGCGGGTGGAAGAACTCCATCTTGACAATGAAGATGCAACTCGGAAGGCTTGATGATGGATGCTCTCCAGGCGCCATTGGTGACGCGGGTGCCTGCACCCTTCTTCTTCCCAACACCGGCGGCGCTAGTGCCCACAGTGGTGGTACCGCCCTTCCTCTTGGTGGCGGCAATGGTGGCCGCAGATCCAGCGGTGGCGCCTCCCTTCTTATTACCCATCTTACAATGGCGATGCGAATGGAGAAAGTAACTGGGAAGACACGGAGCTGGTCCAGTGCTACGAATAGGAAGCGCGCAAGAAAGCAGAGAGAGCAGCAATGGCGAAGGAGGCACGAGCAAGAAGAGAGATGGGGAAATTTACCGCAGCTGTGCTGCTACTTAACCTCCATGCGGAGGCCATCCAACGGACAACATAAACCCTATTGGACGCGTGGCGTACATTGCTATCAACATGTGGCGAGGGTGAATCACGAACCGTCCCCCACTACCCCCATTACGCGTGGAAATCGAGGAGACGCAGCACGCCCAATCAAATCAAAGTCAGAAAGTGGGACCCATCACTCGTCACGTCCTATCAAAGCCGCTCACACGAGCAACTGAGGTCATCACATCGTCAACACTGACGTCATCGATTCTAGCAGCAGAAGATTTTGACTACTTTAGTCCTTGCTCAAGTCTTCGATTCAACCAAGCACTCAGGGGCTACTCCTAACAGGAAGTGCTGGTCGTGCACCCGAAAGAATTTTTATGCAGGTGTATGAACATTCAAGACAAACCCATCACTCGAATCAACGATTCGATTGTGAATTACGGGTTACTCCCATAGGGAGTGCCGGAAGCATATTCGACTAAAACAAGCAACCAAAGAAGATAGCAGTCGCAAATGTTTTTAGTCCCCACTCGAGTCTACAACTCGAATAGGCACTCGGGGCTACTCACATAGGGAGAGCTGGTCGCGCACCCTATGATTATTTTTCCTTGTACATCGTATTGTGTGTTGGTAACATCCACACTCGAATGCTATGGCAACACTGCCTCATATTTTCCCTATAAAGAGATTATGTCTCCTGGGCCACCCGAATCATCTCCATGATGACAAAACATTTGGATGCCGCGCTTACAGCTTGAAGATAAGACCTAAATAAGGCCTGGCAACGCATCTGCTGTGCACTACCAGAAACATATATGTGCTTGCAGGTATGATGAACATGCCTTGACGGACGCGTGGAGTGCTCACACTTATACACTGGAATTCGAATCCTGTAAGACCTCCGTGGCTTGAGTCGAATTATGCCAGCACTTTTCCGAATTCGTTTGCGGGGACTCGATTTTGAGTAGGTTGTGTTGTTTTCCCCTAAGGCAGTTAACTGATACCGATACATCGGATAAATCAGGCACGTATATCAACAATCCCTATGACGCAAACAGAACACTCGAAAGACTTTATAAAGTCCCCAGTCGAATCTGCGATTCCACTAGACACTCGGGGCCTACTGACATGTGTCGTCGGATTGATGACAAGTACGCCATGAGAGGGTCCTCGAGGCATGTGGAAGAGAAGAGTGTGAGACGGACGGTATTCCGGGACGGTGAGCACACAAGTTTACCAAGGTTCAAATCCGCCAGCTTTGGACGGATCCTACTCCTGCTAGCAATCCAGTAATACGGCAGAGCCGGAATATGGGTTACAAGGGTTTCGCCTGTGCGAGTTGAGGGTATAAAGTATTGAGTGTTATCTGGTGCTCTAAAGGCTCTCCCTAGGACGGCTTATATAGATATCCGGCCTAGGGTTTACAGGAGAGATCTATCCGGCTACAACTAAGAGTCTGTTACAGAATACATCTTGAACTACAAGTAACATTATGGGCCTAAGTCGGTAAGTCTTCTGGGCCTTCCCGTAGCCGGATTGGACTCCGTCTTCTCTCCCTGACTGGGCCACCCGTGAAGCAAAGCTCTAACCCAAAGTGGGCCACCCTGGTCAGTGAGGAACTGTGAGGATACCCGGAAAGTATATCCCCAACAGCAGCCCTCGAAGGCCTCCAAGATCCAAAGTCGGATTTTATCATCGTCTAGCTTGATCTTCGGCTTGCAGAATCTTGAAGGGTTCCTGAAACTTCACAACAAAAAGATACGATCCAGGTCTTAAAAATAAGTCGGACTTTACAATTGGTGACTCGGATTTTCCAGCTCGCTTTTAAACTAAGCCGGAATTTGGTCCCTAACGCCACTTGACACAAGCATGGTCAAGTCACGTCATCTGACAGACGTTTCTTCAGCACGACCGTTGGTGGGTCCGCGGTTCATGGAACCGAGGCGCCGTTTCAATGCGTGCGTGGAGATCGAGGCGACGCAATCATCGCGCGGGCCCTTCCTAGTTCTTTCCACGACGCGTGGCGGTTACACTGTAGTGTTTGCATGAATCTTGGCACAGGTAGGTGGATATAAGGGGTTTAGATTTCTTCTTCTCCTTTCCACCAGTCCCTTGCCGTTTCTTTCCTCCCAATCCTCCTGCGCGCATAGAGCCTCCTCGCTCTCCCTCCACAAAGCTCCCAGCGCCGCCCCTTTAGGGTCACCCTTTCACCGGAGAAAATGGCTTCATCTCCTTCCTCTAGTTTGGCAGCGACAGCAGCGGCGGCGAAGGCAGAAGCAGCAGCAGAGAAAGAAAACTACAGGGGAGTCTGGATCCCCTGCGCTCTTGACGAAGTAGGTCTCAAGAACATGGAGAAGGAGGGGCTCCTCGCTGCCGGCAACTGGCGGAGCGGCTCCGGCGAGACCGTCCCCAATCCGCACGAGGGCGAGCTCGTCCACTTCGGCACCCATCTGGACCGAGGTTTGTCCTTTCCTCCCTCGGAGTTCTTCTCCGAGGTGATTGACCACTATGGAGTTCAACTCCACAATCTACCTCCCAACTCCTTTCTAGACATGAGCACATACGCTGCGCTTTGTGAGGGCTTTCTCGGCATTAGGCCGAGTTTGCTTCTCTTCCGGTTTTACTTTCATGTCCGGAGGAATTCCATCATTGCCGGTGTTCCTTACATCACCGGCACCATTAGTTTTTCTCTTAGACGAGACCAGGCATATCCCAAAATTTCTGCCAGCCACTTTTTTCTATCATCGGGATATTCCGGCTCCCGGCAAAGCTACTGCTTTGCCGGCTTTTGTCGACGGAGCCGCCACGGCTCGACCTTCCTGGGACGAGGTTGCTCCATCTCTCACAGATGATCTGATCCTTGCTAAGAGGCGGATCGAATATCTGATCAACCACAAAGGTCTGAAGGGAATCCGACTTGGTCCAGTGCTGGGTCTCACGTCGGATCCAGCCACTTCAGTACCACGGGGATACACTGATGCATTCCGTCACGTCTTCCCTGAACGACTCCCTCCGCTTCAGCCCCAAAGCCTACACCACTCAGGGCTGCATAACCCAGATCAAGTGGATGATCAAGGAGCGGATCGAGAGGTGGATTCCAGAGGTTTCTCTGGACATGCACATGGCGGAAAACCCCGTGGTTCCGGTAAGCTTTTATCATCACATCTGTTATGTGTTTCTATCTTCGAATTACATTGCAATGCTGATATGTTTTCTTGTTTTCAGCTTGCTGACATCCCCGAGTCGGAACTTGCTCCGCTCGAAGGATACCCTCCGGAGTTCTCTCAGGAGGTGGAAGTGGTTCCACTGCCGGATCTTGCGCTCAAGAAGCGCAAAGCTCCGACAGTAGCAGTTGGCACAAAGGAGGTGCCAGTCGTGAAGAGGTAACTTTTCTATCACAACTTTTCCGCCTTTGTTGTTTATTCAAGTTTCTTTCTGAGATGTAATGTTTCCGATTTTACTACCTTCTCAGAGCAAAGTCAATCATCAAGGGCAAGGGGAAGGGGACTTCTTCGAAGCCCTTGCGCCAGACGAAGCTTACAATAGCTTCCCCTACCGTGGCTCCTCCGACTCCGGCCCCTCAACCTTTTGCAACTCCGGCGATCATCCCTTCTCGAGTGATTGCAAAAGATCCGGCTCCTCAAGTGGAGCCGACGATCCTTGGGTCGCATACTGACGTCACCACCAGTGCGTCAGCTCAAGATAAGGGTGAAACCTCTTCGAGTAATGATCCCTCGGCTGAAGTCTTCGCCGACAACCTCCTCAACAATCCGGGTCTTGCCAAATTTGGCCTGACCCGGAAGTCTACAGAGGAGATCCAGTGGCTGGCCAGGCAAGTCCTGGACAAAATCCATCTATCCCCCGAAGAGGAGGCGCAAGAAGAAGAGGACGTCAAGTTCTCTGACCTTCTTACTCAAGTCCGCCTTCCAACAGCTCCAGTGATCCCTCTTACTCTTGCCGAGAAGGTGGCAGCTGAAGTGAACGCGGGTTTAGACAAACTCACCCGCGAGCAATATGTAAGTCAGAATTCCAACTCTTGTTTTTACATTATGTTATATCATATCCTCTAGCCCCCAAGCATGAAGTAGGATATAGAATCTGAGTTTATGCTTTCGTTAGGATGCCAAAGAACGAACTAGTGTAGGCCCCAAGGCTCGTGCTGATATTTAGTAAAAATATAAGCCCGAGTCTTAAGTAGCTTTCTGACTTTGGGTATTCTGAGTTACAGAAAGTATGTTTCTATAACCAGGAATTATTGTCCAATGTTTGTAATAAGCGGAGAGAGATCAAAGCTCTCCGGTTTAAAAATGCTGAGCTCAAGGTAGCCAAGGATGAAGCTGAAGGTAAACATTTCGAGATTCAAACCTTGCCTTTTGCTTTTTAATGTCGATTTTTTCTGAACTATTGTTCTTTTTTGACTTACAGTGTTGGTGAAACAATCCATCGCTATGATTGAAGAGGCCGAGAACCTCAAGACCTTGGTGGTGGAGAACAAAGGACTTCGCCAAGAGCTGGAAAAGCTCAAGGTGGATCATGAAACGAGCATAGCTCAAGTCCTGGAATCTCCTCCATGGCCACTGAAGAGCGCGATCGCAAGATTTCTGCTCAAGATAAAGTTATCTCGGACCTCAAGAATGAGGTTGACAGAGAGAAGGATATCTCCCAAGCACTCCGCGCTGAACTCCAGAGCCTCCGGGAGGAGAAAGCCAAGATTGACGACGTCATTCTTGGTAAGTTCCATCTATCTGACTTATCATTTCCTCGACTTTTATCAATGTCGGTTTTTCCTTATCTTCATTTTGTGTATAGGTCCTCTGAACTTGACGGACTCCTCCTCGTCCGAGCCCCGCACTCACCGGCTTAGCCAAGTCGGTGATCTTCTTCATGACTACCGCCAATCCCTTGAGGATATTTGCGAGTCTCTCATGATTCCGGACATGCCAAGCATGTCGGACTTCCAGGTGCGGGAGAAGGCCAAGGAGATGCCGCAGCTCGTTCGGGACTGGAACATGTCCTACGCGCGGACTGCCGCGCAGAATGCCCTCTCCATGGTCATGAGCCACCATGGAAACATGGAAATATGGAAAGTGACTAAAGGTTACTGCAAGGTAGATGAAGACGGCCAGGAGCAGGACCTTCAAGCCATCATGCACTCCTGCGCCGGATATGGGTGCCACGTAGCTGACCTAACCAGCTACGAGGTGCCCTTCTTCATCCGCATGGATACTCCACCACCTCCTCCAGAAGACGCCGAAGAAGTTTCCGACGATGAACGGACCACCTCAGATCCTGACATCTTGGAACGATACCAAGGTGGAGTGACCAGCGAGCTAGTAGATCCTTCATCTCCTCCTGCATCATAGACCACAAACTTATGTATTATTCTGTGAAAGAACATGATGCGTTTTGTAAATATAAAGAACTATGGCTTTAGCTAGTGCTAAGTTTTTTTATCTATTCAACACTTTTGTTTTAGACTTTTTGTGTGCTTGAAATGTTTGCACAAGCACTTAGAATTTTTCGTCTCTACTTATCGTTTATCTGGCTTTCCGCCTCGTCCCTTTCGTGAGCCGGCTAAACCTTCAGTCGGAAACTTTGCCGAGCAACGGAGCACAATTGCTAAACCAGTTTAAACTCGGAAACAAAGCCGGCTTCCAGTACCAACAATCCACTACTCGGAAAATACCCGCATCCAGCAATCAGACAAATAACCTAAGCAAAGACTAGAATTTTTAAGAGTTATACCCGAAGTGTTGGGTACGCAGCATAGAAAACAAAAAATTTCCTACGATGAGAACTATACGCCAAGATCTATCTACTAGATACAGAGCAACGGGTGGACATACATCCATGGAGAACTTACCCCCAAAGACAACGAGCTTTGTTAACGAGTAGGAACTCGTGGTTGATGTAGTCCTACACTTGCCGATCTCAAGATCGTGAGGAAGTCCGAGCGCCGCAACTCAGCAGCGCATCCGCACTCGCACACACGTTAAAGCCACCGGACAACATCGACCTCCTCGCTCCAGCGATCCAGCGGAAGCAGCAACTCCTTCCAAACGAAATGCCACCGAGAACATGTATCTCGCTAATCCGAGACCATGGGGGAATAATTCTAGAGGGGGAGAGAGATCCTTCACAAGGAGGTGTGAGGATGAAGGAGGGAATGGGTGGCCTTTTATAGGAGGAGGGGGTGCCCCTCTCTCCATGGCCGGCGCATGGGGGGTGACCCCTCACCTCCCCCATTCATGTGGTGGTAACCCCTTCACATTAAAATGCCTCTTCACATTCCCTTTTAAAGTCTCCACTTTAAATGCATTAAATTTCTCCAAATTTAATGCTCTCTCATTTAATAAAACTCTTTATATTAAATTTATTCAGAATTTTGTTAATTACTTTAATTAACAAACATTCACATATATCCCCTTGCAATATTTCAATATCACATGCAGAACCACCTTTTGCAATTTCACCCGAAACAATTTCCTGTTTCTATTGAAACAATTCCTGTGCTTTGCAATTCTTTCGTCTGGAACATATGTGCTCCAAAATGCTGTCCGGTAACTCTTAAGTGTGCCACCCTATGGTTCGCGAATAAT
This sequence comes from Avena sativa, assembly GCA_916181665.1. Classification (NCBI taxonomy): domain Eukaryota; kingdom Viridiplantae; phylum Streptophyta; class Magnoliopsida; order Poales; family Poaceae; genus Avena; species Avena sativa. Next base: position 287,977,037 of record OV702290.1, read on the forward strand.
GCAGACATGATCGAGACCCTTCTCCGATCAATAATCAGCAGCGGGACCTGGAGATCCGTACTGACTCCTACACATTCAACGATGACTCATGTGATCGTGAGAACCTTTAACGCTTGTAACTAAATCCCTTTGTCTCCCGATATATTACATGTCCGAGATTCGATCATCGGTATCTCCATACCTAGTTTGATCTCGTTACCGACATGCACTCTTTTCTTGTTCCCGTGATATAACATTCTAGTGATCACATCACTTACTTGCAAGCTATCCTAATGTGATATCACCGAGAGGGCCCATAGTATATCTATCCGTCATCTGGATTGACAAATTCCACTCTTGATCCATGAGCCTCAACATAACACCTTCGTAGTACTGAACCCATCTTTATAGTCACCCTGTTACGGTGTGACGTTTGATGTTATCAAGATACTTTTCCGGTGTCAGCAATTAACATGATCTCATGGTCTAAGGATAAAGATTACTTCGTATGATGTTATAGCAATATAAACATAATGACTTGATCATAATGCTATACTTCGGATGAATGTTCATCACATCATTTCACAAATGATGTGACCTTGTTATTAACAACATCCAATGTCCATGATCAGGAAACCTTGATCATCTTGTTAATCAACAAGCTAGTCTATAAGAGAGGCATAACTAGGAACCCTTTTTGTTTATTAAACACACATGTATTGATGTTTCCTATCAATACAATTATAGCATGCAAAATAAACATCTATCATATACAAGGAATATATAATAACAACTTTATTATTGCCTCTCAGGGCATATTTCCTTCAGTCTCCCACTTGCACTGGAGACAATAATCTAGTTTATATAGTGATAAATCTAACACCCATGGAGTTCTGGTGTTGATCATGTTTTTCCCTAGGGAGTACATTAGTCAATGGATCTGCTACATTCAGGTCCGTGTGTACTTTACAAATCTTTATATCTCCATCCTTGACATGCTCGCAGATGGAGTGAAACTGGCGCTTAATATGCTTGGAATTCTTGTGAGACCTTGGTTCCTTGGCGTTGGCTATGGCTCCATTATTGTCACAATAGATCACCATTGGGTCCAACGCACTAGGAACCACACCTAGTTCCGTTATGAACTCCTTCATCCAAACCGCTTCCTGCGCTGCTTCTGAAGCAGCAACATATTCCGCCTCCGTCGTTGATCCAACCACCACAGGTTGTTTGGAGCTCCTCCAACTAACTGCTGCTCCGTTCAAGAGAAATACGTATCCGGATTGAGACTTAGAGTCATCCGGATCAGTGTCAAAGATAGCATCGACATAACACTTAGCGACTAGCTCTTCTTCACCTCCTTATACAAGAAACATATCCTTAGTTCTTCTCAAGTACTTAAGGATATTCTTGACCGCTATCTAGTGTTCCGAACCTAGATCAGATTGGTACCTACTAGTCAAACTAATAGCATGTGCCACATCCGGTCTTGTACATAGCATGGCATACATTATAGAGCCTATGGCTGAGGCATAGGGGATCTTATCAATTATCTCTCTTTCTTCCGCCGTAGCTGGACTTTGAGTCTTACTCAATGTCTTGCCTTGCAACATAGGTAAGTACCCCTTCTTACTTCCGTCCATATTAAACTTCTTTAATATCTTATCAAGGTATGTACTCTGCGATAGCCCAATTAGGCGTCTTGATCTATCTCTATAGATTTTAATGCCTAATATATATGAAGCTTCACCAAGGTCCTTCATCGAAAATTTGCTGTTTAGATAACTTTTAACACTGTTTAAAAGATCTATATCATTTCCAATCAATAATATGTCATCCACATATAATATCAGAAATGCCACATTGCTCCCACTCACTTTCTTGTAAATACAAGCCTCTCCATAAGTTTGGACAAATCCAAACTCTTTGATCCCCTCATCAAAGCGGAGATTCCAACTCCGGGATGCTTGCTTCAGTCCATAGATGGATCGCTGAAGTTTGCACACCTTATCAGCATCCTTAGGATCGACATAACCCTTAGGTTGTATCATATACAACTCTTCTTGAATATTACCATTGAGGAACACAGTTTTGACATCCATCTACCATATTTCATAATCGAAATATGCAGCAATTGCTAACATAATCCTAACCGACTTAAGCATCGCTACGTGAGAGAATGTCTCATCGTAGTCAACTCCTTGAATTTGTCGAAACCCCTTTGCGACAAGTCAAGCCTTATATATGGTTACATTACCATCAGCATCAGTTTTTCTTTTGAAAATCCATTTATTCTCAACGGCCTTTCGATCGTGAGGTAAGTCCACCAAGGTCCAAACCTGGTTTTCGTACATGGATTCCATCTCGGATTTCATTGCTTCTAGCCATTTGTTGGAATCAGGGCTCATCATCGCTTCTTCATACGTCGCAGGGTCATCTATTTCATCAATCATGAAATTCATAACAGGATTGCCGTACAGTTCAGGAGCTGCACGTGTCCTGCTTGACCTGCGAGGTTCGGTAGTGTCCTCTTTCGGAGTTTCATGATCAATATCATTAGCTCTCTCTTCATTAGGTGAAGTCAACTCCGAAACAACTTCTGGAGCTGCGCTACTCGCCATTTCATGAAGAGAAGGTTCAATAACCTCTTCGAGTTCTACCTTCTGACTACTCACACCTTTCGCAAGAAACTCCTTCTCAAGAAAGGATCCATTCTTGGCAACAAAGACCTTGCCCTTGGATTTGTGATAGAAGGTATACCCAATCGTTTCCTTAGGGTATCCTATGAAGACGCATTTTCTGCTTTGGGTTCGAGTTTATCTGGTTGAAGTTTCTTCACATAAACATCGCATCCCCAAACTTTAAGAAATGACAGCTTAGGTTTGTTTCCAAACCATAATTCATACGGTGTCTTTTCAACTGATTTAGATGGTGCCCTATTTAAAGTGAATGCAGCGGTTTCCAGTGCATAACCCCAAAATGGCAGTGGCAAGTCAGTCAGAGACATCATAGATCGAACCATATCCAATAAAGTACGATTAAGACGTTCTGACACACCATTACGTTGTGGTGTTCCGGCAGGCGTGAGTTGTGAAACTATTCCACAGTCTTTCATATGTGTGCTAAACTCGTAACTAAGATACTCTACTCCACGGTCGGACCGCAGAAATTTGATTTTTCTGTTACGATGATTTTCCACTTCATTCTGAAATTCTTTGAACTTTTCAAAAGTTTCAGACTTGTGTTTCATCAAATAGATATACCCATATCTACTCAAATCATCCGTGAAAGTAACAAAATAACAATATCCACCTCGCGCCGACACACTCATTGGTCCACACACATCAGTATGTATGGTTTCCAATAAATCTGTCGCCCGTTCCATTGAACCGGAAAACGGCGTTCTAGTCATCTTGCCCATAAGGCATGGCTCACATGTATCAAATGATTCAAAATCAAGTGATTCCAAAAGTCCATCAGAATGGAGTTTCTTCATGCGTTTAACGCCAATATGACCTAGACGGCAGTGCCACATATATGTAGATATATCATTATCAAGTTTAATCCTTTTAGCATCAACATTATGAATATGCGTAATACTACTATCGAGATCCAACAGAAATAAACCATTCGACACAGGTGCATGACCATAAAAGATATTATTCATATAAATCGAACAACCATTGTTTTCAGACTTAAACGAATAACCACTTTGCATCAAACATGATCCGGATACAATGTTCATGCCCAGTGCAGGCACCAAATAACAATTATTCAGGTTTATAACTAATCCCGACGGCATATGGAGAGGCAGCGTTCCGACGGCGATCACATCAACTCTTGATCCATTGCCGACCCGCATCGTGACCTCATCCCTTGCTAGTTGTCGCTTGTTCCGTAGCCCCTGAACCGAGTTACATATATTAGCAACCGATCCCGTATCAAATACCCAGGTGCTACTGCGAGTACAAGTCAAGTACACATCAATAACATGTATATCACATATACCTTTGTTTGCCTTGCCGGCCTTCTTGTCCGCCAAATACTTGGGGCATTTGCGCTTCCAATGGCCAGTCCCCTTGCAATAGTAGCACTCGGTGTCAGACTTAGGGCCAGCTCGGGGTTTCTTTTCAGGCGTGGCAACAGATTTGCCTCCCTTCTTTCCCTTCTGCTTGCCTTTCTTGTCCTTCTTGTCCCCTGTGGTCTTATTGATCATCAACACTTGATGTTCTTTCCTAATCTCCACTTCTGCAGTCTTAAGCATTGACAGAAGCTCGGGAAGAGACTTCTTCATGCCCTGCATATTATAGTTCATTACAAAGCTCTTGTAGCTAGGTGGCAGAGATTGGAGAACACGATGTATGCCTAAGTCAATGGGAATCGTTATTCCCAAGGACACAAGATTATCGACGTACCCAGACATTTTGAGTATGTGCTCACTAACGGAGCTGTTTTCCTCCATCATGCAGCTAAAGAACTTTTCTGTAGCATTATAACTCTCTATGGCAGCATGGGTATTGAAAATCATTTTCAATTCTCCCATGGTATCAAAGGCATTGCCTTTGTCGAAACTCTTTCGAAGTTCTGTCTCTAGCCCATACAGTATGCCGCAATGAACTAAGTTGTGGTCCTACTGACGAGTCACATAGACATTCTTTTCCTCGTCAGGGGCATCAGGAGCTGGTGGGGGGCCTAGTGGCGCATCTAGCATATATTTCTTTTGTGCAGCAGTGAGGAGAATCCTCAAATTCATAGCCCAGTTGGTGAAGTTGCTACCATTCGCAGCAAGTTTCTCTTTCTCCATGAACACATTGAAATTAAAAGCAGGTGGTGCCATCTACAACAGAATTTGTAAAGTATATTTAGACTAAGTTTATGATAGATTGAGTTCAACTAATCCAAATTACTAATGAACTCCCACTCAAAAACGACATCCCTCGTGTCCTTTTGGTGATTACATGAATCAAATCCACTACACCAAGTCCGATCATCACGTGAGTCGGTGTAGCTTCAAAGGAGAGCATCTATATGGGCATCATATCAACTATATGACTCATGCTTAACCTTTCGGTCCGTGTTCCGAGGCCATGTCTGTACATGCTAGGCTCGTCAAGTAAGAACCTTAGTATTTGCGTGTGTAAAACTGTCTTACACCAGTTGTATGAAAGCGTAGAGTCGAGAACACCCGATCATCACGTGATGCCTCAAAACACGATCCACAAAACGGTGCATACTTAAGGAAGAACACATTTTATCTTGATATCTAAATGAGGGATCATCTTATAATTCTACCAAAAGCGCCAAACTAGCAATATAAGATGCTAACATCTAATGTGTGAAGTGAGATGATATGGTCCATGCATTTGATCTCTATCATTTGCATCGTGGTATGATCTCTATCATTCCTTTGTGTGTAAGGCCAAGGTCTATGGAACTTACACGTTAAGTGAGTTGTAAGAGTATCTATCATACATCTACTTACAACAATACCATATCAAAACACTAGCCCAGCAACGATCTAAACTAGATGCCTCTAATTTAACAATTGCAAGTTTTACGTGGCTTAGGGCTTTCGGAGATAGAACCGGTCTTACCTACGAACATGAACCACAACGAGGATAACCAAGTTATTAGCAACTCGTTGTAAATCAGATATTGACTATAGTAGGAGAGACAGACACCCGCTAGCCACTTATGCAAAACTAGTTGCATGTCAGTCGTGGAACTGGTCTCATGTACGATGACATGTAAGGTTGGTCCGGGCCGCTTCATCCCACTATGCCACAAATATCCAAAGTACATAGAAGATGCAATAACATGATCATCATCGCCCACATATAAACATATGTGTACTACCCGTGCAAAGCACCTACGCATAGATCAGGCTCTAATACCACTGTTGGGTCCGCAGCATAGAAAACAAAAAATTTCCTACGATGAGAACTATACGCCAAGATCTATCTACTAGATACAGAGCAATGGGTGGACATACATCCATGGAGAACTTACCCTCGAAGACAACGAGCTTTGTTAATGAGTAGGAACTCGTGGTTGATGTAGTCGTACACTTGCCGATCTCAAGATCGTGAGGAAGTCCGAGCGCCGCAACTCAGCAGCGTATCCGCACTCGCACACACGTTCAAGCCACCGGACAACCTCCACCTCCTCGCTCCAGCGATACAGCGGAAGCAGCAACTCCTTCCAGATGAAATGCTACCGGGAACATGTATCTCGCTAATCCGAGACCATGGGGGAATAATTCTAGAGGGGGAGAGAGATCCTTCACAAGGAGGTGTGAGGATGAAGGAGGGAATGGGTGGCCTTTTATAGGAGGAGGGGGGTGCCCCCTCTCTCCATGGCCGGCGCATGGGGGGTGACCCCTCACCTCCCCCATTCATGTGGTGGTAACCCCTCCACATTAAAATGCCTCTTCACCTTCCCTTTTAAAGTCTCCACTTTAAATGCATTAAATTTCTCCAAATTTAATGCTCTCTCATTTAATAAAACTCTTTATATTAAATTTATTCAGAATTTTGTTAATTACTTTAATTAACAAACAGTCACATATAGCCCCTTGCAATATTTCAATATCACATGTAGAACCACCTTCTGTAATTTCACTCGAAACAATTTCCGGTTTCTATTGAAACAATTCATGCGCTTTGCAATTCTTTCGTCTGAAACATATGTGATCCAAAATGGTGTCCGGTAACTCTTAAGTGTGCCACCCTATGGTTCGCGAATAATGCAGACATGATCGAGACCCTTCTCCGATCAATAATCAGCAGCGGGACCTGGAGATCCGTACTGACTCCTACACATTCAACGATGACTCATGTGATCGTGAGAACCTTTAACGCTTGTAACTAAATCCCTTTGTCTCTCGATATATTACATGTCCGAGATTCGATCATCGGTATCTCCATACCTAGTTTGATCTCGTTACCGACATGCACTCTTTTCTCGTTCCCGTGATATAACATTCTAGTGATCACATCACTTGCTTGCAAGCTATCCTAATGTGATATCACCGAGAGGGCCCAGAGTATATCTATCCGTCATCTGGATTGAAAAATTCCACTCTTGATCCATGAGCCTCAACATAACACCTTCGTAGTACTGAACCCATCTTTATAGTCACCCTGTTACGGTGTGACGTTTGATGTTATCAAGATACTCTACCGGTGTTAGCAATTAACATGATCTCATGGTCTAAGGATAAAGACTACTTCGTATGATGTTATAGCATATAAACATAATGACTTGATCATAATGCTATACTTCGGATGAAATGTTCATCACATCATTTCACAAATGTTGTGACCTTGTTATTAACAACATCCAATGTCCATGATCAGGAAACCTTGATCATCTTGTTAATCAACAAGCTAGTCTATAAGAGAGGCATAACTAGGAACCTTTTTTGTTTATTAAACACACATGTATTGATGTTTCCTATCAATAAAATTGTAGCATGCAAAATAAACATCTATCATATACAAGGAATATATAATAACAACTTTAGTATTGCCTCTCAAGGCATATTTCCTTCACGAAGGAAGCAGTTTTAGAGTCGGAAATCTAAACCAGAACGAACATGAGCATAAAGTACTTTCAAGCATTCTGGGATTTTCGACTATGACATGATCATTAGGAAATAATATGGTAAAAACTTCTCAGGAAAACTTTGAGGTAACCAAAACTTTTATTTCTCACAGAACATGTACATATGTATGATTACAAAGAAGGATAAACTAAGAATAAAAGGGACATAGCTGAGCAATATTCCATGGTCTGTCTAACTCATCCGGATTTGTACTGCCTCCAGCTCTCTTTCTCTTTTTAGTAGCAAGTCTTTCTTTGACTGGCCTCATATCAGTTGAGTAGTACGATCCATTGTGCATTACTCGACTAACTAAAAAGGGCCCTTCCCATACTGGGGAAAGTTTGTGCTTTCTTTGTTGCACAAGCCGGAGAACCAAATCACCTTTATTAAAAGATCTAGTTTGGACTCTCTGGCTATGATACTTGCGTAACTTCTGCTAATAGGTTGTAGATCTCATTTCAGCAACGACGCGAACTTCTTCGACTAAGTCGAGATCATTTTGTCGAGAAATCTCGGCATCCTCTTCGATATACGCGGCCACTCTAGGAGAAGTATGAATTAAATCACTAGGAAGAACTGCTTCTACACCATAGACCAAGAAGAAAGGTGTGTATCCTGTTGACCTGTTCGGAGTTGTTCGCAAACTCCAAATTACAGAGGGTAGTTCCTCTGCCCAAGCCCCTGCAGCACGCACGTCTTAGTGGTGCTTCGAGTCTCGGTTTCAAGCCTTGTAGAATTAAACCATTTGCTCTTTTGACTTGTCCGTTAGCCTGTGGATGTGCGACTGGCGCAATGTCAAGCCAGATATTTTGCTCATCACAGAATTCAGCCAGTTCTCCCATAGAAAAGTTACTCCCGTTGTCCGTGATAATGCTATGCGGATAACCATACCGGATTATAACATTCTCGACAAATCTTTTGGTTGTTGCTCCATCACAATTAGTGATAGGTTTAGCCTCGATCCACTTTGTGAATTTGTCCACCATCACTAAGAGGTGCGTGAATCCACTTGGTGCTCGTTTAAAGGGTCCTACCATATCAAGCCCCCAGACCGCAAAACGCCATGTTATAGGTATTGTTGGCAGCTGATCGGCCGGAACATGAGCTTGCTTGGCGTACTTTTGGCAACCTTTGCATGTCTTGACTAATCGTTCGGCATCTGCCTGAGCTGTAAGCCAGAAAAATCCATGTCGAAAAGCTTTTGCCACTAAAGATTTGGCTGCAGCGTGGTGACCACACTCGCCTTCGTGGATTTCTCTTAAGATCTCCACTCCTTCTTCCGGAGATACACAGCGCTGAAAAACCACAAAAACACTCCGTTTATGGAGCTCACCTTTAACAATAGTATAGGCTTTTGCTCGTCGGATAATCTGCCGGCTCAGCACCTCGTCTTCGGGTAATTTGCCATCTACCAACTAATCAAGGTAGGGTTGAGTACAGCTGGGAATTACAGCCAGAACTGCTATTAAAGGTGAGTCGGATTTGGTCGGATATTCCTCATCTACTCCCTTTATCGAGGGAACTTTGAGGTGCTCTAAAAATGCGCCATCCGGGACCTCTTTCCGCGCTGAGCCTATTCGAGATAGTGCATCTGCTTCCTCATTTTCTACTCAAGGGATGTGTTGAACTTCAAACCCTTCGAACGATTTAGATAGATCATCCACAACAGCTTTATATGCTGCCATGTGCTTATTTGCATTACAAATATCCGAGACTTGCTGAGCAACAAGATCCGAATCTCCGTAACACATCAAACGTCGGATGCCAATATCCTTAGCAATCCGGATTCCATGCAGCAGTGCTTCATACTCGGAAATATTGTTTGGCGCTATGAAGTGGATCTGCAACACGTATAATAGTTTATCTCCTTGGGGTGATTTGAGCACCACGCCAGCCCCCGAGCCCCCTCGAGCCTTAGACCCATCAAAAAAGAGGGTCCATTATTCCGACTCAGGGAGGACCATGTTCTCCTTCGTCTCTGTCCAATCAGCGACAAAGTCAGCAAGGATCTGGTATTTGATTGCTGTTCGAGGTTTATATTCAATATTGAAAGCTGAGAGCTCTATGCCCCATTTGGCGACACGTCCTATGGCGCCGCTGTTGTTGATTATGTCTCTCATGGGAGCTTTTCTCACCACGGTAATTGGATGCTCCTGAAAATAGTGTCATAACTTACGAGATGCTAGGAAAACACCATAAGCCAACTTTTGATACTGCGGATATTGCTGTTTTGATTCTGTCAAGACCTCGCTGACAAAATAAGTCGGACACTGCACCAGGTGTTCCTGATTTTCCTCTAGTCTCTCCACCACCATGACGATACTAATGACCCTATTTGTCGCAGCAATATAAAGCAACATCGGTTCCTGAGGTTCCGGCGCTGCAAGGATAGGAGCAGATGAGAGTACTTTCTTCAGGTCTTGTAGTGTAGCTTCAGCTTCGTCAGTCCAGACAAAATATTTGGTCTTCTTCAAGAGTTTGTATAATGGTGCGGCTCTTTCCCCAAACCGGCTTACAAATCGACTGACCGTAGCAATGCAACCAGTTAATCTTTGTACGTCCTTCAGGCGAGTTGACCTGGAAATATTGAGAATAGCCTTGATCTTGTCGCGGTTCACCTCTATGCCTCTTTGAGACATGATGAAACCTAACAGTTTTCTGGCTGGTATTCCAAAGAAGCATTTTCCTCGGGTTAAGCATGATGTGGTATTTTTGTACATTGGCGAACGTCTCCTCCAAGTCGGAAATCAATGTTTCCTTCTTTTTGGACATGACCGCGATATCATCCACGTATGCATGTACATTGCGTCCGAGTTGGTTGTGGAGGCAACGCTGCATCATGCGCCGGTACGTAGCTCCTGCGTTTTTCAGCCCAAAGGGCATCATAACAAAATAGAAGGTTCCGAAAGGGGTTATGAATGAAGTCTTGACTTTGTCAGATTCACTCATCCATATATGGTGATAACCGGAATATGCGTCCAGAAAACAGAGGAGTTCCGAGCCTGCCGTAGAATCGATAACTTGATCAATTCTAGGCAGAGTGAATGGATCTTTTGGACAAGCCTTGTTCAAGGCAGTATAATCAACACACATCCTTAAATCAGTGGTGTCCTTTTTAGGGACCATTACAGGGTTGGCCGACCAATCAGTATGGATGACCTCTTGTATGAATCCGGCTAACTCGAGCCGTGCTAGTTCCTTAGCTATTGCCTTACGCTTTTCATCACCAAACCGTCGTAAGGACTGTTTGATGGGTTTAGCGTTCGGGTTTACATTTAGAGAGTGCCCGGAAAGTTCCCTAGGTACTCCGGTCATGTCAGATGACTGCCATGCGAAGATATCTTGATTTGCTTGGAGGAACTTGACGAGCGCCCTTTCCTATGCGCTATTTTAGGCCTACGCCTATCTGGGTCACCTTGGAGGGGTCGTCATCCTTCAACGCTGTCATCTTCGTCTCTTCTGATGCCTTGAACTCCGGATTTGGCTTTGTCACCTCCTTCTTCATCGCAGGCATCTCGGACGGATCTATGATCTTCTTGATCTCCTGGTACTCCTGGGCGTGCAACACGGCTTCGGCAAAGGCGGCATTTCCATCCTCGCATTCTCGTGCCTTCTACGGGTCTCCCCTGATGGTGATTACGCTGTTGGGACCTGGAATTTTCATCATATTGTAAATGTAACACGGACGAGCCATAAAAGCCCAGTAAGCCGGACGTCCGAATATAGCGTGGTATGCGCTCTTGAACAGGACCACTTCGAAGGAAAGTGCCTCTGTCCAATAATTCTCTGGTGTTCCAAAAGGAACATCCAAAGTGATCTCTCCCAGGGAATTAGCCTGTCTTCCTGGGACAACTCCGTGAAAGATCACAGAGTTGTGGTTCAGCTGTGTTTCCGAGATCTTCATCCGGCGTAGCGTTTCGACATAGAGAATATTGATGCTGCTACCACCGTCCATAAGGGTCTTGGAGAAACCATAACCATCAATAAGTGGATTGACGATTAAGGCGTATTTTCCTCGCCTATGTAGCTTAGGCGGATGATCAGCGCGGTCAAACGTTATTGCCACTTCCGACCAGTCCAGATACTGAGGGACAGCCAGAACTATTGCGTTGAGCTTGTGGAGAACTGCTTTCTTGACCTTTGCTGGTTGAGATCCGAGGAAGGTGACGTAAGTGTCCTTCTTGGTGGGAAAAGTTGTCTTCCCTTCCGACTTGGGATTTGAAGCGTCGGCTTCCTCCATGTCGGAATCTTCCTTGGTCTCTTTGTCTTTTTTCGGGTTTTTTCTTTCCCTTCTTCCGCTTAGCTTTGTAGCCCGCGGTATCATCTCTCTTGATGTCGTCGTTAAAACGACATTCCGCGTTGGTGTGGGATGAGCCCCCATTGGCGTCCAAATGATGGACACATGGGTTATTGGCGATGTCGGCCCAAGTGTAGGTTTTTCCTGGTTGTTGCTCTCCTCTACCTTGGACTCTTGATGTCCCACGGCCACGCCCGCGGCCTCCGCCACGTCCTCCTCGTCCTCTAGACCCGGAAATAGTAGTGACTACCGCTGTCTCCGCGTTGGGTTTTTCTTCCGAGGTATTTTTGCGCTTCTGAGCTTGTTGCTTTGGTTGTTTTGCCGACTGAGGCACAGCCAAGGCATTGAGTAATCCCTCTACATCATCGTCAGCATCTGCATACTTACTCGTTGTTTCTATCATTTCTCCCAGATCAGTAACCGTGTCACACTTCAAGCGATGGCGTAGTAAACCAATTGGGAGACCTGCGATGAAAGCTTCAATCGCAGTTTGATCGTTTACTCCTTCGCAGGAGTTCTTGGTGTCAATCCATCATCCGAGGTAATCCCGGCAAGTTTCTCCGGCTTTCTGGGTGCAACGCTGTAGGTCTCCAACCGTACAGGGCCTCCGATATGTGCCTTCGAAATTCCGAAAGAACGCACTTTGTAAATCATACCAGTTGTGGATAGTGTTCGCCGGAAGCTCATTGAGCCATGATCGTGTCGTCTTCCTCAGCATGAGTGGGAGATATCGAGTTGCGACTAGGCTGTTTCTGCCCTTGGCGATGCAGCAAGCTTGGAAGAAATCCTATAACCAAGTGTCTGGCCGAGCAATGCCGTCGTAGGATTGAATATGTCTTGAGATAGCAAATCCTTCCGGGAACTTCGTAGCTCTGATGCGTGGTCCGAAGCACTTTGGGCCCATGTACACGTCATCGTTTTCGTAGCGCCGAGCCTCTATGTTGGAGTTGATCCTATGCCTTGCGTCGTTCGGGGATAGGGATCGTCCCGAATGCCGGCTATGGCTGCGGTGCCTTGGAGCCGGACTTCGGCTTCTGCCACCACCTCCTCCGCCATGTCCTCCTTGACCTCCGTGGGGGCCGTTGTGATAACTGTGTGGTGGAGAGGGTGGTGCAGCGGGGTAGTTTCTGGCTGATCGTCGGCCTCCGTCCGGAACGTCATTATTCTGATTCTGGGGACGGTCTTGACTACGATGAGCCCCCTGCCGGCTTGTACCTGCATGGTTTCCGTCATTCCTTCGTCCGTCGTTCCCACCATGGTGAGGCTCAAACGGATGGTTATCATGTCTAGGAGGCGGCATCCTTTGACGATCCTCCTCCCGACGTTTCTCTTTATCTTCTCCCCTTCGAGGAGGATTCTTCGGATTCAGTGCAACGATCGTGTCTTTCTTGGCTATTGGAGCGACGTTGCTCCAGTTATGTGTAGTTCTGCGATGCTGTCCCGACAATCCGGTTCTTGAATAATTGTCTTCCCGTCGTTCGGGGCGATGATACTGCTCCGGAACATAATGGGGTCTTACGCCAGCCCATGCCGGATCCGTGCGACATTGGTCAGCATCTGAGACCAGTTTTTGACTTCTGGACAGGGCGACCTTTTGCTGCTCCAGTCCCTTGTTAAGTAGACGATAGAATTTCTCGGGCTGCCATGGTATTTTGTACTGGTGTTGGGTATACCCAATCTCCATTGCTATCTTTCCATGGCTTCCCCATCTCATCTCCAAAAAGGACGGCACGGACACGTGGGAATTGGTTGTCATCTATGTGACGCTTCCGTGTCTTCTGATGCAGACGAGACATGTACTCCTTGTTCGACATGCGTTTCTTCTCCACCTCGATGTTTTTGGCTTCATCGAGGAGTTGTTGACGACGCGCTTCTAGGGCTTGTGCGCTTTCACCCAGCTCATCTGCAGTAAGTTCTGTAGCTGTAGGGATAGGTGTGGTTAATGCGGCATCGATGAGTTTACGCGCACCTTTAGTGATCACGTGTCCATCCACCGATGCTTCTTTTTTTAGCTCGTTCGGGATAAGTGCTCCATCCGAGTCTTCTTCATATTCCTCAGCAATCACCTCCTCTGTCAGAGGGTCTTTTGCTGGGGTCTTGTTTTTCTTGTTCTTCTTCTTTGCCTTCTTGGCAGCGCCGGTAGCAAAGACGGCTTTGGGTCCGTTTCCCGGAGTCAAGCTCTGATCGGTACTTTCGGACATTTGGACTTCGAGATTATCTCCGACATGCATGTCATCTTGTGCTTTGGGAGAGTGTTCCCCGGATCCTTCATCCATGGATTCTCCTTCTTCTGTAGCTTTGGAGTTGTACTCCTCTTCATATTCCACGGAGAACTCTCGGAAATCTGCTGACGTCATCGACTCATCCGAGGATGCGGGTACGTCGGCGTTTGTTCCAATTGCCTCCAGCACTGAGTTGGTGTTTTCTCCAGCATCGGCAGAGCCGGATCCGGATCCCACGTATCCGACAAAGTGCGACATGTGCTTCCTGAGGTCCCTGCGGCTTTCGCGATCAGCCATATCGATACTTTTGATGGTCTCGAGGATTGCATCTGCGCTTTCGCCTTGCAGTATCATATTTTTTAGTGTGTACCTTAGGAAAGGCCTGTCTGTTCCGGCATCATCAGAGCTGGAATCAGTGTCGTTGATATGCTCCTCCTGGATTTCGACTTCCACGGGTGGGTCGATCTGGGATTCGGCTCCTCTGGGGAGATCCACTCTAGATTCGACATTGACCGCAAGGTCTTCTTCAGGTTCGGGTTTCTCCACTATCTCCGCAACTGGTGCGGGCTAGGTGGGATTAGGTTTTTCTGAGATCCGGAACTCTGCCGCCTCAGCGGACAAAGGGGATCCAGAAAATTCTTCTGCCTTTATCATCACCGCTGGGGTGGGTTGGGCAGGTTCAGCGAAACCGATGTAAACATCGATCTCGCCAAAAGACATGATTGTGTAGGCAGTCACGGCCTCCCTTGCCGGAATCCAAGTCTCGTCGAGAACGATGAGAGGGACGTCGCTGGCGTAGAGGATGCGACCGACGGCGATGGTCTTGCCGATTCTGATTCTTGCAGACTCCGCTCGGAACGCAGATCCATAGCTCACTTGCCCCATGGTGGGCGCCAACTGTCATCGGATTGATGAGAAGTACGCCATGAGGGGGTCCTCGAGGCGTGCGGAAGAGAGGGGTGTGAGACGTACGGTATTCCGAGACGGTGAGCACACAAGTTTACCTAGGTTCTAATCCGCCGGCTTTGGACGGATCCTACTCCTGCTAGCAATCCAGTAATACGGCAGAGCCGGAATATGGGTTACAAGGGTTTCGACTGTGCGAGTTGAGGGTCTAAAGTATTGAGTGTTATCTGGTGCTCTAAAGGCTCTCCCCAGGACGGCTTATATAGATATCCGGCCTAGGGTTTACAGGACAGATCTATCCGGCTACAACTAAGAGTCTGTTACAGAGTACATCTTGAACTACAAGTAACATTATGGGCCTAAGTCGGTAAGTTTTCTGGGCCTTCCCGTAGTCGTATTGGACTCCGTCTTCTCTCCCGGACTGGGCCACCCGTGAAGCAAAGCTCTAACCCGAAGTGGGCCACCCTGGTCAGTGAGGAAGTGTGAGGATACCCGGAAAGTATATCCCCAACAACATGGGTACACCCTACAGGTACTCGAGTTTGGTATATACGACCCAGATACGACAGAAGCCCATGGTGTTGCCAAGGCCCAATGCAGAATTCAGGTGACCCACGGACTCCTCAATTGCTTGCGAAACAAGAAGAAGCTTAAGATAGAAAGTTCAAAGGGCGAACCCTCATCTATAACCGACTCGACCTGCTACCCGAGACCTAGCCTATCTATATAAAGGCTAGGAGGGGGTGGCGAGGAGGACAATCACAACCTTAGTTTCCACAACTCTTGCCACATTGCATCTGTGCGCCCCTCTAATCTTCGATTCCTTTGTTAATTCCAAGAGCAGACAAGCAGGAGTAGGGACCTCTACGAGGCATGAACCTGGGTAAACCTTGCATCCCCGTGTGCTTGTTTTCTAGCCAATTGATGCCTCCACCGCTCCCTCCTTCTCCAAAACCGAATTCCATAACAATGGGCCTTGATGAGTTAAACCCTCCTCATTAAGTGTTTTGTATATTTTTATAAAATTCCAAAAGGAGTATATATATTCATAATAACTGTTTTAATTTTATTTACCTAAAATTCTCTCTATTATTATTTTAGAATAGAGGATATTTTTGTGAGTTTATTGGTATTTCATTTATATTTTTAGGATTTTTATTTTCTTTCTTAGAACCTTTTAAGTCCTAGGGGTATTTTGGTATTTTTGATAAATTACTTAGATTTTCTCTTTTAAGTCTGGACCTAGCCCATTGGGCTGGCCTAGCCTTGACTCGGTCCATTTGGGCTAGCCAAATCCGATCTGAACGAGTGGCCTTTTAACACTCACTTGACTCTCTCCCACACGTTCCCTTTCCTCTCTCGCGCCCCCTCGGAGACACGGTGATGCCGACGCCGTCGTCGCGTGATTCCAGCTTGCCCAAGCCTCTCCAGCCACCGCCCTGGTGCACAATGGGATAGCCGATGCTGCTCCATCGATTGGTCCAGTTCGATTTGTTGCTAGGCGGTCCTTCTGGCTAGGCCGCCTCCTCTCCGAACCCTAGGATTTGGTGACTATCGATGATGTGGTGTTCCGCCATGTCTGTGATGTTGTGTCGCGACTTCGGTGGCCCTGTGGTGCCGCTGCTGCTGCTCGTGTGGCTGTGGTCGCTGCCTCATGGCTCATCACGGGTTGCAACACCCTCGGGTGCTCCCCGTGCTGTCGTGTGCGCTCGTCGGCCCTTATGCTTCCTCTTCTAAACTTCAGCGAGGCTAGAGGTAAGTCTACCTCTCTCTCCCCCTCTGGTCCTCCCTTGCAACTCTATGTATCCTTACAGTGAGAAATCCCTAGTTAGGGTTCATCTATTCTGGTAGGGTTCTATCCAACTATGTTGATTATTGAGGTTAACGAATGATGTAGAATTACACGTGGTCATGATACTGTGCTAACTATTGGCTATTGATTCTAGTGGTGTGGTTTTCACTTACTGCTTAATGCTCTTGGTACTATCAGTAGAACTACCAGTAATGGTTCACTGAATTCTGATACACTAGCCTGTGTTGATATGTTTAGATTGGAGTTGATTTGATACTCTATATGGTTCTCTAATTATAATAGTTTGTGTAAATGTAATATGATTCCTGGTGGTTTGTTCCAAGAAAATGATTGAGTGATTTTCTGCAAGTTTACTTGCAAATTTTCTGTGTATGATTTGCTTGGTTTAGCATGAATACCTGTGATACCTTTCTCGGAATGGTACACAAGTGTTCATTCTCGTACTGGGCTAAATTATACCTGTGTCCTAGTGTGGCTTGACTAAAATGGTTGAAACTTCTGTTGGACACATTAAACAATGATGCATATGAACTTTCCTTGGCCT
The DNA here is from genome assembly GCA_916181665.1 of Avena sativa. Taxonomy (NCBI): domain Eukaryota; kingdom Viridiplantae; phylum Streptophyta; class Magnoliopsida; order Poales; family Poaceae; genus Avena; species Avena sativa. The sequence goes on from OV702290.1 coordinate 287,994,404, forward strand.
ATGATGTTGGTCTGAGGCATAACAGGTAAGAACTAAAGTTTTTACCTGCTGATTATCACAGATGTGCCTTGATGTTAAGTGTAAAGCAATGACTCTTATATCTCTTTAAGAAAATGACTTGTTATCTCATACTATTTGATATAAATTCTTAAGATGAAATAGTTTCTGAGGTGGTACTATCCATTGGATGTGCCCAGAAATATTCACTTAAGGCTGCTGTCTTATTAGCTGTGAAAAAATGTGTTATTATCCAAGATCAGTGATGCACAGGCTGAGATCTTGGAGTGGTTTGCAAAGATTGTTTGTTTGGCTTTATTTTATCTCTTCTGTGATCGATACAACCCAAATGGGTGCTTTTCTAAGAAGATTGATACGTTGCAAACGTATCTATAATTTTTGATGTTCCATGCTTGTTTTATATCTACTTTCTTATGGTTTGTACACACTTTGGAGTATTTTTACACATTTTCTAGAACTAACCTATTAACAAGATGCCACAGCGCTAGTTGCCTATTTTCTGCTGTTTTTGGTTTCAGAAAAGCTAGTAAGGAAATATTCTCGGAATTGGACCGGACAAAAGCCCAAGTCAATATTTCACCAGAAGGAACACAGAGTTCGAAGGGGAGACGAAAAGGGGAACCAGGTCGGCCACACCTGGTGGTGGAGCGGCTAGCCCTAGCCACACCACTAGGGGGTGTGGGCCCCTGGCTCTCCACCGACCTTGCCCTTTCGCCTATATATTGCCCTCGGGATGAAAACCCTAAGTACCCGATCAAAAGTCCACGAAAGAGTTTGTAGCCACCGTCATCTCCATCCCTAGATCGGGAGGGATCTGAAGATCTTCCCACCACCCTGCTGGAGGGGAGAGATCACCCTGGAGGCCTTCTTCATCACCATGACTGCCTCTGGTGTGATGCGTGAGTAGTTCATCCACGGACTACGGGTCCATATAGTAGCTAGATGGTTGGTTCTCCTCCTTTGTGCTACCATGTTTAGATCTTGTGAGCTCCGTTCATGATCAAGATCATCTATTTGTAAGCCTACATGTTGTGTTTGCGGGGATCCGATGGATATTGAGATGCTATTTCAGATTGATTATTGATTCTATCATGTCTTTGTTATTTGTGATCTTTCATGCTTTCCATTGTTGGTAGCTATCTTGGTTGAGTAGATGCTAGAAACTCCAAGAGGGAGTATTTATGCTCGATAGTGGGTTCATACCTCTAGGAATCTGGGGAAGTGATAGAAATTTCTAAGGTACTAGATGTGTTGTTGCTACTAGAGAGAACAACAATCCTTTGTTCATAGAACAATCGTATTGTTTACTTTACACACTTTGCTTGATGCAATTATCTGTTGCTTGCAACTTAATACTGGAGGGGGGTCGGATGATAACCTGAAGGTGGATTATTAGTCATAGATGCAGTTGGATTACGGTCTATGTATAATGTTGTAATGCCCAATCAAATCTCATAGGAGTCAAGACTATTAGTATATGCATGTATGCTTTCTCGATGTTTGTCAATTTCCCCACTTTAATTTGTTCACCCAACATGTCATCTATCTTAAGGAGAATCACCACTAGTGAACTATGGACCCCGATCCATTCTTTTACCATCAATCTACAAAGCTATTTACTGTTTTTTGTTTACTTTCTGCAAGCTATTACTATCTTCCATGCAATACATTTAGTCCTTTGTTTTCAGCAAAACCGGTGAGATTGACAACCTCACTGTAAGTTGGGGCCAAAGTTCTATGGTTGTGTTGTGTAGGATTCCAAGTTGGAAACAACACCTTGGAGGTGTTTCCTTGCTCCTACTGGTTCGATAATCTTGGTTTCATAACTAAAGGAAATTTTTTGTTGTGCTCATCATACCTTCCTCTTGGGGTTCCCCAACGAGCTCGAGATATCTTGAGCCATCAAGCTCTTTTCTAGCGTCGTTGCCAGGGAGTCAAGGATATCTTCACAAGGGGAGTCCCTCATAACCAATCTCTTTACTTTGTTTTTTGTTTTTCTTAGTTTATTTCTGCTTTGTTTGCTTGTTCTTCTTAAAGAAATATAAAAAAATTAGTTCCAACTATAGTTGTTATTTGTGTTGGTCTGTTATTGTCTTGCTTTATCATGATTTCTATCAATGGTTGGTTTCTTTGAAACTGAATCTCATTGGCAAGGTGGGTTCACGGAAGAACAAAAATATTATTATAAGGAACACCGCTTGTCACAAAAAGGGAAACACTTATGGGAACAAATTGATAAATTTTATACCATTGCTAGAAACATGTGCTCTACTTATAATGTTACTTATTGCTTTGATAAATCTTGTTGCTGCAAGAGGTATAAACTTCTCCCTTTTTAATGTGAGTATAATGATGATGTTACCATATCTTCTTATGTTAAGGTAAATTATGACTTTTATGATGTGGAACAAATTGAAGAATTTATTGCTTGGAAGGGTGCATTCGAACTAGCTTGTTTGCTTGAAAATACTGATGATGCACCTTATAAATATGAGGTTTATGATATACTTAAATTTTCCTTTGATAATTACAAGGTAGATAATGGATATATTCTTGAATATCTTAATAGATGCTCTCCACCAACGGAAGAGACTAATGCCTTACAGGAGACTATGGAAGAAGAAATTACAAAAACTGGAAGCTCATTGGTTGAAAAAGAGGAGGAGAGTGATGATCAAGAGGAGGAAGAATGGATCTACCCATTCTTGCCTTCTAATGAGACTAACTCTTTTCCCCTTACATTATTTGATTGTCCCCCATGCTTACCAAAGGAGGATGAATGTTATGTTCCTGTGGATTCTTTTGAAAATGTTTATAATAAAGCTCTAGATGATGGTCCTATATTGGTTGATAATATTAATTGTACTACTATTGAAAATGAGATTGATCAGTCATCTTGTTATAAAATTGTTAAAAGAGGGTTTGAAGGTTTTAATCCCACTATTTTTGAGCTTGATAAAAATTATGTGTTTGTAGATTATGAAAAGCATGCTTTATGTGATAGTTATATTGTTGAGTTTATTCATGAGGCTACTGAAAATTATTATGAGAGAGGAAAATATGGTTGTAAAAGTTTTCATGGTACTGAAACACCTCTCTATTTGCTGAAAGTTTTGAAGTTACTCTCGTTTTATCTTCCTATGCATGTCGCTTTGTTCTTTGTGAATTTATTTGCGTATAAGATTCCTATGCATAGGAAGTGGGTTAGACTTAAATGTGTTTTGAATTTGCTTCTTGATGCTCTCTTTTACTTCAATTCATATTTCTTATGTGAGCATCATCGAAATTCTTATGCCTAGCTCAAAGGCGTTAAAGAAAAGCACTTATTGGGAGATAACCCAAAAGTTTTAGTTGAGTCTTGAAATTAATTACCTCTGTAATAACCGCTCCTTATCATTTTTGTGTGTTTTTGTGCCAAAAGTAACCTCTAATGAGAGAGAAGTAATGCTTGGGAAAGATGCTATCCCAAAACAGATTTTTGTGCTTCGCTGTATAAATTCGTGAAAAATCTCTGTAGGTCGGTTTGAGCTGTAATTGTTTGTGCTTATTCCCTACGTTGTTATCCAACTTTCGTTAGTTCAATACTTTTCTATTTGATCAACAGAAGGTCTTCGAAAAAATTGGTTTTTACCTGCTAGTCTGTTTTGACAGATTTCTGCCATTATTTGCATTTGCCTCTTAATCTCTTTCTCTTTGAGTTCTCTTTGATCATTTGAACTTTTTAAAAGAAGTGCTACAGTAGCTTGTGTTTTAATGGAAGTTTTACTTGTGTTGAGACTGAACCCAAAGACTTATTATCTTGAGTACACTAATGTTGCAAATGAAGATTGTGTGAAGTTTTGTATGAAGGAAAATTTTAAGTGTAGGGAAGAGTAATGTGATAAGATGAAGTATGGACAAAATCTCAAGCTTGAGAATGCCACCCGTGTCACCCCAAGAAATATCCAAGAAGTACAAGCGTCAAAGCTTGGGGATGCCCAAGGCATCCCCTTCTTCATCAATAAAAATCTCAAGTTTCTTCCAAACACTTCATTTTTATTATTTCATGCACAGTTGTGTTGTTCTTGGAGCGTCTTTGGTTTTTTTTGGTTTTCGTTTTCTTAGTTTGCTTAGTTTTCTTGAATAAATTGGTTGGACCCCCTCATTCATACATTAGTTTTCAAATAAGTTGGTTTGGATTGGAAAAGAGTAGGAAAAAGTTCATGCTTAAGTGGTAAAAAGGAACTTGTTTTTGACTATGGCCTATGCTTTGTCATGTCATGCTTGATACTTTTTTGTCTTTATTCTTAGTGATTTTTGTTGTAGCATGACATGTTATAAACAATTGAGATTGCTTAATGTGCCTTGAAAGAATCATGCGTTGTTTTAGCATATTAAAGCATAGTATTGTGGTATTCTCCTTTAATGCTTTATTTGGGTTGACTTGGTGCATGCTCACACCATGTTAAGACTATACCAAGTCACCATAGCCTCTATGATCATTTAGTTTTCGACTTGTAATATCACTTTATGCTTTAGTTAATGATGTTCTGTCGCTTTGCATGATTATGGCCATTATTGCGCTCTTAGTTGGTCGCTCCCAGTCTTTTGCTAGCCTCCATACCAAGTATGAGTTCCACTCATGCTTCCAACTCCAAATAAAACCAAGTTATTCCAAAGAGTCCACCATTCCTACCTATTAGCATTTGCTATTCCAAGTGTATTCATGTTTTAATCTACCTTCCGAATTAAACTTGTTATGTCAAAATTAGTGATTAAAGCTCTCACGAACTTGATGGCACACTTTACTTTTCTTGCCCCTAATAAACTTGAACCATTGTGTCATCTATGTTGTATATGTTTGCACTTATACGTTGGGATTAGCAGAACCATGTTGTCATGGGGAACACTTTCAACATTGCACTTGTACATTGTACCCAGTTGATATCATGCTCTTTTGTTTATGGACGTCGTCAGTGTGAAATGAAGGGGGAGCTTGTAAGTCCACGGAGTTATGTATGTGTGTTAGAGAAACGCCTAGGCGGCTGGTCTAATCCATGCCTAATCATGGTGGAAACCTGCAGCATAACCATAATGGGCAATCTATGAAGCATTCTTATTATAAAAAAAAGAGATAGAGATTGACAAAAAAGAAAAAAAGATGAGAAAAGAGGAAAGAGAGAAAAAAGTACCATTTTCCCAAGGTAAATAATATGATGCTGAAATGCTTATTGTCTTCTTGCCTTGTCATTTTGATATGGGGATTCTTTCGTATCATCGGGCACCTATTAAGAGAGCATAGTGGCCATAATTAGTTTAGTGTGCACTGTCCCAAGACTTGTTGATTGATGCATAACTTTGATATTGCTTGTTCCTAAACTATTTGTATCTAGTGACCCTTATGAACTTTGAAGGTGTCCTATGCATTTATGTTTTGCTACACTATGAGGGACAAGCTGAATACCATTGTCATTATGTTTTCTATATGTGAAACAAACAAACGTCTTGCAAAGCATTGTTATTCATGAATCTTTTGTTTGTACCTTTTCATGTTACAACATAGTTGCTATGTCTTATTGTTAGAACTATATCTTTCATGCTATGTTAAAGTACTATGATCCCAGCTATCAATGTTTTATAAATGCCTTGATCAAAGATTGTGATGGTCCATGTCACCTCAAAAATTATTCTTTTCTTTTTATCACTTACCTACTCGAGGACGAGCAGGAGTTAAGCTTGGGGATGTTGATACGTTGCAAACGTATCTATAATTTTTGATGTTCCATGCTTGTTTTATATCTACTTTCTTATGTTTTGTCCACACTTTGGAGTATTTTTACACATTTTATGGAACTAACATATTAACAAGATGCCATAGTGCCAGCTGCCTGTTTTCTGCTGTTTTTGGTTTCAGAAAAGCTAGTAAGGAAATATTCTCGAAATTGGACTGGACAAAATCCCAAGTCAATATTTCACCAGAAGGAACACGGAGTCCGGAGGGGAGACGAAGAGGGGAACCAGGCCGGCCACACCTGGTGGTGGTGCGGGCATCCCTAGCCGCGCCACCAGGGGCGTGGGCCCCCTGGCTCTCCACTGACCTTGCCCTTTCGCCTATATATTTCCCTCGGGACGAAAACCCTAAGTAACCGATCAAAATTTCATGAAAGAGTCTGTAGCTGCCGTCATCTCCATCCCTAGATCGGGATGGATCTGAAGCTCTTCCCAGCACCCTACCGAAGGGGAGAGATCATCCTAGAGGCCTTCTTCATCACCATGACTGCCTCTGGTGTGATGCATGAGTAGTTCATCACTGGACTACGGGTCCATGTAGCAGCTAGATGGTTGGTTCTCCTCCTTTGTGCTACCATGTTTAGATCTTGTGAGCTCCGTTCATGATCAAGATCATCTATTTGTAAGCCTACATGTTGTGTTTTCGGGGATCCGATGGATATTGAGATGCTATTTCAGATTGATTATTGATTCTATCATGTCTTTGTTATTTGTGATCCTGCATGCTTTCTGTTGTTAGTAGCTATCTTGGCCGAGTAGATGCTAGAAACTCCAAGAGGGAGTATTTATGCTCGATAGTGGGTTCATGCCTCTAGGACTCTAGAGAAGTGACAGAAATCTCTAAGGTACTAGATGTGTTGTTGCTACTAGGGAGAAAACAACAATCCATATTGTTTACTTTACACACTTTGCTTAATGCAATTATCTGTTGCTTGCAACTTAATACTGGAGGGGGTTTGGATGATAACCTGAAGGTGGATTATTAGTCATAGATGCAGTTGGATTACGGTCTATGTATAATGTTGCAATGCCCAATCAAATCTCATAGGAGTCATGATGATTAGTATATGCATGTATGCTTTCTCGATGTTTGTCAATTGCCCCGCTGTAAGTTGTTGACCCAACATGTCATCTATCTTAAGGAGAATCACCAATAGTGAACTATGGACCCCGGTCCATTCTTTACCATTAATCTACAAAGCTATTTACTGTTTTCTGTTTACTTTCTGCAAGCTATTACTATCTTCCACGCAATACGTTTAATCCTTTGTTTTCAGCAAAACCAGTGAGATTGACAACCTCACTGTAAGTTGGGGGCAAAGTTCTATGGTTCTGTTGTGCAGGATTCCAAGTTGGAAACAACATCTTGGAGGTGTTTCCTTGCTCCTACTGGTTCGATAACCTTGGTTTTGTAACCGAGGGAAACTTGCTGCTGTGCTCATCATATCTTCCTCTTGGGGTTCCCCAACTAGCTCAAGATATCTTGAGCCATCAAAGATCTTGTATGAAACAAGACATGCTTATCTGGGATTTAACATGTGCTGGTTTTCTATAAACTCACCACACAAGTTGTTTGCTGGTGATGTTGTGATGTTGCTTGGTTTTGCTGGCTTGATCTGGTGACTTGATCACCTCCTAGAGTCTGCTCTACACACCCTAGGTTCTGGTTCTGCTCCTCCTTGCTCCTGTGACCTTGTGCTTGTCCTTGCTATCCTCCTGCACCACCCCCTCCCTATGTCACCATTTTGTGGTGATTTGATGGTTGATTTGTAAGCTATCTAGTGGTTTGTTTGGGAAGTGTACATGCTCATTGTGTTCTTGCCGTGTGCTTGAGAAGGTGGAGATAGAATGTGATCACTAGTGGTTGTGCCACAACTGAGTGTTCCTTTTTGACTGCTTGGACTGCTATTTCTATGAACTACAGTTAGATGACTAAGCTGCCTTGCTGCTTGGCTGTGTATGGATCAGATCAAGTAATATAACTTTCACTTTCTATCCTTTTACTGGTTACCGTCCTGGTGAAACTTACCCCTCTCTACTTGGCTTATAATGTGCCATTGAAGCTATTTACTTGAAAAGAATAGCTACTACATATTGGTGACACTTACCTATTTTAATTACTCAATGATGTAATATGAACAGTGTGCTTCACTGTTCACCACTAAGAGTAAAAATAATCAAGTAACCTTTTGTTTTTATTTGAGTGGATTTTCTTATTTTGCAGGAACAAGATCTGGATGTCAAGACTTAGTATAGGAGTAGATAGATAGTATAGATTCTCATTGTAATCTTCTTCTATTCTCTTTGTAAAGAATCTTGTAGTAATATTCCTCTGATTTAATAAAGATTCATTTTACTAAACTATATTCCTTGTAACAATCTGTTTTGGTGTAATTATCTCCATTTGTAATCTTATTATGGAAATAAGAAAAGAAATAAGAATTCATTTCTTATTTGAGTTTCCTAGTCTTAAATTCATATTGTTCTTTAATATATCTATATTATAATCAAACAATGTTAATACCTTATTCTTGAAAACCACTTTATGTTTCTAACTTCTAATTTTCAAATATAGTGAAAGAAACTCTGATCTCTTTAGGTTTTTATTTGGCGAAAAATTTACCCGAATTTTACAGATGAATGGATGCATATGCACAAATTCCTATTTCTAACCTTTGTTGGTTCCTAAACGCTGGGGTGTTATAGACTTCCCCCCTTTAATTAAACTTCGTCTCGAAGTTTGCTGATGTGTACTTGAATAATTCTAGATATGCTTCTTTTAAATCATCCTCTTTGTCCCATGTGGCTTCTCGCTCCAGGTGATATTCCCATTGTACATTGCAGTATTTGATTGCCTTGTTACTCAACCTTTTCCATTTCTCTTCCAGAATTTTTACAGGGTTTCTCAACATAAGTCAAATCTTCTTGTAATTCAATTTCTTGATGTGTGATTGCATCATTGGGAACTTTAAGACATTTCTGTAATTGTGACACATGGAAAACGTTATGAACTTGAGCCAATCTTTTTGGTAACTCAAGAGCATAAGCTATTGTTCTATTCTGACTCAGTATCTTGAACGTTCTGATATATCTTGGACTTAGTTTTCCTTTGACTCCAAATCTCTTAACTCCCTTCATTGGGCTTACTTTAAGATATACCATATCCCCACTTCTGGATGCCATGATCTTTGACTTTGATTAGCATAACTCTTCTGTCAACTTTGAGCTATCTTCAGTTGATATCTAATGATATCGATAATATCTTGCTTCTCCTTGATATAGTCTGGTGCAAATCCCTTGCTACTACCAGGTTCATACCAACATATTGGTTATTTACATTTTCTCCCATAAAATACTTGGTATGGTGTTGCTTTCAGACTACTTTGATAGCTATTGTTGTAGGAAAATTCTACCAATGGTAGATGATCTTCCCACGATCCTCCAAAATCTAATGCAAAAGCTCTAAGCATGTCCTCCAAGATTTGATTGGTTCTTTCCGTTCGGCATCCAGTTTCGGGATGATAGGTTGTGCTGAAATCCAACTTCGAGCCAAGTGCTTCATCAAATTGTTTCCAGAATGCTAAAGTAAACACAAATCCTCTATCTGATACAATTTTCCTGGGCACTCCATGCTTAGTAACTATCTCTTTGACATAGATTTCCACTAACTTCTCGACATTATCTTTTTGATTTACCGGAATAAAATCTGCACTTTTCGTGAATCTATCCACAATCACCCATATCATATCCTTCCGCTTCGGTGTCATAGTTAATCCTATGATATAATCCATACCAATTTCTTCCCATTTCCATTTCGGAATTTCTAAAGGTTGTAATGGTCCTGTTGGACTTTGATGTTCTGCTTTTACCCTTTGACAAATATGGCATTCAGATACATATTTTGCAATGTCTCTCTTCATGTTATTCCACCAGAATAATTCCTTAAGATCCATGTACATCTTCGTACTCCCTGGATGAATTGAATATGGTGTCTCATGTGCTTCTCGGAGTATCACCTCTCTGATCTCCGATACATCTGGCACACAAAGACGGTTTTGGAACCATAAAGATCCATAATCTTCTAGGTGAAAAACTAATTTTTGTCCTTCGGAAATTCTTCTGACTTCTTCAGCAATAAATGGATCATCAAGTTGATGTCAATAGATCTCATGACGAACATCACTACTTTGCTCTTCTACAACCCTCATGGTAGCTAATCCTACACGAACTTCTGTTCATAGGAATTGTGTCTCTAACCTTTCCAAATCCATTTGCAACTCTTTTGGTAATTCTCTATTGATGGGTTGAGTATCCATACTCTTCCGACTTAAATTATATACTACGACATTGGACTTTGATGGAGTATAGTTTATTGTAAGATCATAATCCTTGATCAACTCCAGCCATCGTTTCTGCCTCATATTCAGTTCCTTCTAACTAAAGAAATATTTGAGACTTTTATGATCCGTGTATAGTTCACATCTTGCTCCATAGGGAAAATGTCTCCATGCTTTTAAAGCAAAGACTACTACTGCAAACTCCAAATCATGTATTAGATATTAACTTCATGTGGTTTGAGTTGTCTAGACCCATATGCAATCACCTTGCGAGCTTGAATTAGCACACATCCTAGTCCTTCTTTGGATGCGTCACAGTATACTGTGTAATCTTTTCCTGTTTCAGGAACTGCTAAGATTGGTGCGGTGGTTAATCTGGTTTTCAACTCCTGAAAACTTGCTCAACACTTATCATTCCATATAAATGGTGTATTCTTTCTTAGCAATTTGGTCATTGGTCCAGCTATCTTGGAAAAATCTTCAATGAATCTCCGATAATAGCCTGCCATGCCTAAGAAACCTCAGATTTGCTTCACATTCGTTGGTGCATTCCATTCCAACACTGATTGTACTTTGGATGGATTTACCGCAATTCCATCTTTACTGATCACATGACAAAGAAATTCTACCTTGTCCAACCAGAACTCACACTTACTGAATTTAGCATATAGCTTATGTTCTCTCAGGATTTGCAATGCTCTCATCAAATGATCTGTATGCTCTTCTTTATCCTTAGAGTATATCAAAATGTCATTAATGAATACTATGATGAACTTATCCAAATAAGTCATGAAGATTTTGTTCATCAAATTCATGAATATTGCTAGTGCATTGGTCAATCCAAAAGGTACGACGAGATACTCATGACGACCATATCTTGACACAAATGCTATTTTTGGAACATCTTCAGGTTTGATTTTTATCTGATGGTATCCTGATCTTAGATTAATCTTGGAAAACACTCCAGCTCCTTTGACTTGATCAAACAGATCTTGAATTCTTGGAAATGGATATTTGTTCTTGATGGTGACATTTTTGAGATTTCTATAATCACCACACATTCTTCGTCCTCCATCTCTTTTATCCACAAAAATTACCAGAGTTCCCCATGGGGATACACTTTCTTGAATAAATCCTTTTCTGGCTAACTCATCAATTTGCTCCTTAAGCTCTTTTAATTCTTTTGGTCCCATCTTATATGGTGCTTGGGCTATTGGTGTTGTACCAGGTATCAGGTCAATAGTGAATTCTATTTCTCGATCAGGTGGCATTCCTAGTAACTCTGCTGGAAAAACATCTTGAAATTCCTTCACTATAGGAATATCTTCCAATTTGACCTCCTTCATTGAGATCAATTCCAGATCTACCATGATATGACTATGTTTATCTGCCTGATAGACTATCCTCCCTCCACTTGGAGACTTAATTGAAACAGTTTTCTCCTCACAATTGATTTGGGCTCCATACTCAGTCATCCAATCCATTCCCAATACTACTGCTATTCCCCTTAATGGAATCACATAAAGATCCACATAATAGGTTTGACCACATATTGATATGACTTGGTTTAATTTTATATTTCTTACTACCACGATCCCTCCAGCGGTAACTATGGTCATAGGTTTTTCTAACGGTGCCCTTATAATCCCGAACTTATCACAAAATTGTTTAGATATGAATGAAGTAGTTGCACCCGTATCAAATAGAACTTTTCCAGGATTTGTGAGAATATTGAGTGTACCTATCACCGCTTGATCCAAGATATCCACCTCCTCCAAGGTTGCGCAATTCAGCTTTCCAGTACATATGCCTCTCGTGCCATTGTCGTTTTTGCCATAACTTCCACCTCTGTTAGGTTGTCCACCTCCACCTCTTGCTTGACCACCGCCTGACGTAGGCCACCCCCCTGGTGGTTTACTTGGCCAATCAGGCTTGATGTGCCCCTTCTGACGACAACCATAGCATATGATTATTGGCTTCTTACATTCCCTTTAGAAATGCCCTCGAATACCACAATTGTTGCATATAATATTTGTCCTAGAGTTGGACTGACCTCCACTACTGCTCTTGTTATTATTGTTGTTGTTATTGAAAGGTCAATTCCTTGGTTTGAACTCCAAATTGGATTTAGGCTTACTTGCTTGGATCCTCTTAGTTTCTTTCTTTGCTACCTTCCTTCGGTCTTCTCGGACATTCTTGTAATCATCCTCAAATGTTATAGCTGCATCATGTAACTGTCGGAAAGTTGCCTTATTGGCCAACCTCAGTTGCATCTTCTCAAATGGATTTAAACCATGCAAGAAACGTTTCTTCCTCTTTTCCTCAGTGCTCACTTCATCCTCAGCATAGCGAGATAGTTGACTGAACTCCCGGATGTACTTCATGGCACTGGTATATCCCTGCGGAAGCTCTTCGAACTCTCTGTGCTTCAACTCCATAACACTTTCTAGAACATGATATTCACGGAATCTCTGCTTAAACTCCTCCCAGGTATACTCCCTTCCTGGAGGTTGCATTGACAACTGATTCTCCCACCATGATGTTGTAGGTCCAGTTAAGAGATGTGTTGCATACCTCAAGTTTTCCTCATCATTGCATCCTACGGTTTTCAATTTTCTCTCTATATCTGCTAGCCAATCCTCTGCATCCATAGGCTCAGGGGCTGATGCAAAAGGTAAAGGCCTTGCATTCTGAAACTCAGAAAGACTCACACCACGTCCTTCAGTTTCCCTCTGATGTCCCACTCGGTCTACTAAACTTGTTCTGGGACTCTGGCATCATTTGCATGTACTACATAAAGTTATGCTCCATCAACGGCCTCATTGGTGGTGGTGTTAAATTTGCCTGCATTATGGCATCTTCATCTGCCTTTCCCTTAGCTTCGAGCTCCATGCGCTGCTGTTCGGTCTCGTCCTCTACACCTGTTTCCATACCCCCCTAGTCCTGTCACATAAAGCGAACACTCATAATTACATCATGCATATGTGTTCTGAGCTCAACTTCATGCACAGAACTAGTCACACAATGGAAAACAAAATACAAATAAGAACCAAATATGCATTTCACATATTATACATTACAAACAACATAGTTGGTACACCATCATTACAAACACACACCATTTAGGTATTACAACTCATGTGGATACTATCCCACTTATTTAATTACACCAAGTGCTCAGACTCTAACTTCCGTATCATCACCAGGATACTCCTCCTCAAGATTATGCTTTTTTTGAGGTAGAACAGTAGGGAGAACCCCACTGCAATTTTTTCTATTATATATATATTGTGATATTTATAGAGATGTATTGGGATCTAAAAAGAAAAAGTACATAATCCACCTCTAGGAGGGAAACATCAAACTTGATTGATTATCTCTGATCTAATTGTTGGTTTAGCCATGCTTGGAATTTATCTTGGTGCTTTCAGTTAACTTTGAATTGCACCCATCTCATTTCTTGGTGGAAAATTATCTTCCATACATCTAGGGTTGGCCTTTTATCATTAAATATCTTTTCATTCCTGCAAATCTAGATACCCCATGCAGCCAAGATTATTATCTCCATTGCAAATGGCAGATTCAGTTTGGTTTTAATGTTTGCAAATGCATCCAAACCAGATAGATCTTTTGTTCTGTTTGGACATATATGATTCCAGCATAGCATTGCAAAGGGTCAATGCCAAAATAAGTGGACCAACATTTCCTCCAAAGGGCAGTTGAGAGTTGCACAATTATAGTTTGGTAGAGCAAATTATTTCCTTCCCAGAAAGTTCCTTGTGTTTAATCTATCCAGAAGTAGAAGCCAGAAGAAAAATTTATGTTTGGGCTGGCAAGAGGATGCCCAAATACAAGAGAAATGTGGTGGGGTAGGAGTATATCCAACCATAGCAGAGTAAGATTTTTTTACTATGTAATTGTCTGATCCCCAAATATAACTCCATCTATTAGGTTCTTCTTCTTGAATGGTTGGTAAAATCTCCTAGAAGATATCTTCCAAAATTATAAATTTAGAGTATGCTTGGTGAGAAAGGGGCAGATGAAACTTATCTTCCAAGTATTCTGCCCAGAAAAACTCTTGGACACAGATATTTGAAGACTTTGCAAAGTACAGCAGGTGTGGAAACTTGTTTTGTAAGCAATCATCCTGGCAAAGATCAGTCCAGAAATAAGCAGATTTCACAGATCTCAAGTTGCATCTAACCATGGATTTAAATGTTTAAATTAATTTAATATGAGATTTCCACCAAAAAGATCCTTCCATGCTTCTTCCAGGTAGCTTCCCATTCTCGTATTAAGTTCCCCATATAAGATGAACACAGGGGATATCATGATGGTTGAAGAATTTGTCCAAGTTTTTTAGGAGGAGAACAGTATTTTGTATGGTGAGGTCATGTACTCCTAGACCCCCTTGATCCTCTGGCCTACAAATCTTATCCCATGCCACCAAAGCCTATCCTTTTGCCTGAACATCCTCAGTCTTCTTTCTCCAGAGGCAATGTCTCATGTATTTTATGATCTGGTCTTTAATGGCAACATGCACATCCAAGTATCTCATAAAAATAAAGGAAGGGAAGACATGACAGATTTAACCAATTGAAGTTTTCCACCATAATTTAGAAAGTCAGCAATACAACATAATCTTCTTTCCACTCTCTAGACAATAGGTAGAGAATGTTCCATGGATGGTTTTGTTAAACTGAGTGGCAATCCAAGATAGGTGAATGGAAGACTTCTAGTTTGGCAGCTAACTATATGTCCAAAATGGATGAGTCTATCACTGTTTAAATTTATTGGCATCATGCTTGATTTCATATAGTTCACTTTGAGACCAGTGGAAAGGGAAAAAGTGTGAAGTAGAGCTTTTAAACAAATCAATTGACCAGCAACAGCCTTTAGCACCACTAAGGTGTCATTTGCATATTGAATCACAGGGAAATCAGTGCAAGAGGGACACTGTAGAGGTGGAGTCAGAAGCTGAAGGTGCATTGCCCTATTCAGAATTAATTGTAGAAGATCAGCAGCTAGAACAAACAAGAGAGGGGATAATGGGTCCCCTTGTCTCACCCCTCTCCCATAGTAAAACTTTTTCCCAGGTACTCCATTTAGAAGGACTTCAGAAGTGCCAGAATCAAAGATCATCTCAATCCATTTCTCTCCAAAGCCTCTTGCCCTTATATGTTTAGTATGGTGGAATGTTAAATTATATCAAATGCCTTTTCAAAGTACAATTTTAAAATGACAATTTCCTCTTTTGATTTATGACATTGAAACATGTATTCAAAAGCCCACCCTAAGCAATTCTGAATAGATCTTTTTTGAGGAAGCCATATTGGTTCTTGTGCACCAGTTTTAGAATAACACTCTGCGGTCTATTGGCCAGGAACTTAATAATAATTTTGAGAACACTGTTTAGAAGAGAAATAGGTTTGAAATCTACAGGTGCTGTAGGATTTTTCACTTTTGGAATGAGTGTAATGAAGGAGGAAATAATACTTTCAAGGGAAATTTGCTCATCATAGAAGTCAGAGATAAGCTTTTTGAAATCATTTCCAATTATGGGCCATCAGCTTTTGATGAATTCATTGTTAAAGCCATCAGTTCCAGGAGATTTATCAATTTGGAGTTCTCTGATCACATCCTCAATTTCCTTGCCCAAGAAGGGCTTTTCAAGGGAGTTTCTCATCTCCTCAGACATTCCATTGCCATAGAAGTCCTCGAGGTTGAAAATCATCTTAGTTTTTTCAGTAAATACCCGGAAGATTATGCTCCCCAGAAGCTACGATGTTCATCTTACATACCCGGAGTACAACCGTGCTAATGTGAAGTACGACGCACTGTCTGTGGTACAACTTGCTTCTTTGATGGAAGACACTCAGTATCAGAAGTAGCCGAACTTGACACATCATCTAGCTTAAGTGCGTCCACTCCTTCCAACTCATCTGAGGTATTTTCAGAAACATCCTCATCACTGTCTTCTTCAATCGCCTCCTGCATCCCGACTCTAGAGTAATCAACAGAATATTCCTATTCCGGTGCTCCCCAAGTACTCTGCTAGGTACGATAGTCCTTAGCTATAATTGGGTAGTGCATGTTATCTGGAGTAGGATAATGTTTTGGTGACTCAAACACCCTTTCTTCAGGATCTTCCTCATCAGACTCTACATCCTCCACGTGGACATCCCTTCCATCAACGGAATAAGACCTCACTCCCATCTGACTAGTTTACCCGGTATCGCCAACCGGATCTTCCACAGGAATAGGATTTTTGGCAGATCCATCGATCGATCCGTACCTCCATCCTTCGGAGTTTCCAATAGGTAGTTCGGAGTCCTCTGTTCCCCAAGAATTTTGTGGTACTGGATGACTAGTTCCCTCATCAGGATATCTAGTGGGTTCTGGCATAGGTGAATAAGGATATGGTGTGAAAGATGCTGGATCTATAGGTATATCCTTAAAAGTTGGGCTAACCCTACCCACTGCTTCGTTCTCCAGTTGAGATGCTAACTTCTCCCTTCATGCAGGATTAATTAAATCCTCTAGCATATCAATCTGATCCTCCACAATAACCTGATGTGTCTTATATAAAGACCCAACTATCAGTCGATACTGATCCATAAACTTGGAAGCTAATTTTGGATGCTTTTTACTAAAGTAAGATGATCTAGAACTGACTCCATGTCTATAGAGTCACGAGGAATCACTGAATATGTGCTTCCAGCTAACTCTTGTTCTTTGTGCTCCCAAACATTGGATATCGCCTCCGAAATAGCAACATGGTATGCTGCTAGGTGACTTCTATCTTCACCCATAGGTAAATTGTGATATAAACCAAGCTTTGCTGGTAGTTGGATGCTAACACGATATTTGGCTAACATTTGTCCATCATGGTATGTGAAGGTACGAACTGGAATAGTAGTTGTGCAACCAAAAACCCTCAGAAGTTCTCGAAGCTGTTCAGTTAAAGTCCCCTAATAATCATCGAGAGTTTCTTCATTCCTTACCAAAGTTTGTTTTGGAAACTTAGGTGCAATTTTGACTGTATACAAAACATTCATAATTAGTAACCATTAATTATAATGATGCATCATAATAAAGAATTATTGCACTAAAAGATATAACGAAATATTCCCAATTGAATATTCATCATATAATCTAGAGAACTCTTTATCGTTGCTCCTAGACTCCTACAGGTAATACCCTTTACTAGGTTTCCAACCTATGGTCAAAGCAATTTATCTGATACCAGCTGCGGTGACCCAGCATACCACTGCATGTGTAGGATACTATACTCGTTGAAATGACATCCACATAACACCCTTCTAGAAATATCACATCCCTCAGAGTTGTACAACAGAAACATTGCGGGTCCATATTACAAACATACACACTTCAATATTATTACAATACCAGAAGTTCGAGACTTCAAGTGATTGAAACCTACAAACCAAATAACCTATTTCATAAGTTCAGCGGAAGAACGAAAGACACAACGATAAGAAAGACGTGAGCTTAACAGCTTATTCTATGGGGTTCGTGCTGCTCGGCTCAACCTAGGTAACTACATTATGACCTGACAAATACTCTGACTCATTGTCTTCAGCTCCATAGTGTATCCCGTAGTCCACCCCTTCGATTCCACCGGACAAGTCTGGTACTTCATAGTAGACGTCGTTCTGGACCTCCATAGAATACACCTGGTCATCCTTCTGGCCCTCAAAGTCTAGCAAGGGGTTCAAAGGAAAGAGTGAGTAACAGTGTTACCCAGCAAGTTCACTATATTCAAGGTGGGAAGTTTGATGCTCTAGCTACCACCTCGGACTATAAGTCCTTGGTACTATGCAGTTTTTGTAAACATTTCTTCAAAGATTGATTTTAATATAAAAAACTATGCTCATCAGCCTTCACAGGTTGACCAGAACTTCATGGAGTTCCTTTCCTACCACGTTCGTAGCTCCTTCCCGGAACAAAGTGGTAACATGGCACAATTCTTACACTCTACAGAGGTGCGTTGTTTTACCCATGAGATACGAACTCCTTATTGCACAACCAGGCGTACTTTCCCGTCCACAATTCCGTGATGTGGGGCCCAGTAGGTGATCCAAGACAATCACTGCCCCCTTCGTGACCCCACATGTCCCCTTGGTGTACACCATGCCCACATCTTGAATTACGGCAATGGTTGGTATAGACCGTTCAGATGCCAGAACTATCGTGGAACGTTGAGGGTTCCCACCCATATGTTGCATATACTCTACAAAGTACCAACTAATACATGCTATGAGGATAATAGCCACGACCTACCCATCCGGATACATGCGAGAGGAAGAAGATATAGCTGACTTCTCTGTCCCATTCCAAATTTCATGGTTAACGCGTATTATATGGCGCTAGAATCACTGATGTCATGGGTTATTAAGTCCTAACTGTTCGGAAAATGGAATCTATAATTCCATTGTCATTCTTAGTATTTATCATCACTTAGGATGATAATAGCATTCATTTGTTTGGAAAATATTAATTTTCTGTCTGTTTTAGAACATAGGTGATAACACACAATTTTCAAATACTTTCATAAAGACTCTTCAAAGGACATGAGTAAGTGATGAACTGGCCTTGTAATTGCAAGGTAGTGAAGTCGGATACTTCCACTTGTAACAAAACAGAAGCTTTTGCAACTTGCCACATTTTTATAAAATCAACCAAGTTAGATTTTTAGTTCATTCCAACTCTCAAAAATCACATTTCATCATATCTATCTAAATATGTAATAATATTAAGGTTTACATGCAGTGACTTTGGACTAGTACCAAAATAATGCTATATAGGCATTTCTAGTCACTTTAAATCATTAAATAATGAACTTAAACTAAAGGGATATGATCCAACCCTTAAATCTCATTCCCACATGTTAGAATATGTGGTGAGGACATGTGTCCATATGACCCCATGTTTTAAGTGGTGAACATTAAATCCTAGTTAAATTTTTCAATGAGTAGAAATTACTTTTCTAAATTAAAAAGGTTGAAACTATTGAATTAAACTTGTGATGCTTGTGATGATAATAGATCATCAATTGTGTGTCTTAGAATGCTATATAGCCTAGTTAAGTATTGTTTGGTGATTGTGTACTCCGTGTGTATTTATAGAAGATAGTACCGACCAAGCTTATGAGGAGGAGGAGTGCTATCAAGACGAAGACGAAGAAAACTTCAACCACTGCACCAACCAAGGCAAGCCACCATTAACAGTGCAAGCTACCCTTAGCAAGCTAGCAATACCAAAGATTAACCCTTGCAAGTTTAGTGCTTAGCAAACTAGAAACAAACTAGATGGTTTAGCAAAGATGCCTTAAGCATGCTTTGATCACACCCCTTTAACTATTAGTACCTCAAGTCTCATTGACAAGTTTTACCTCCCTTAGTTTACACAAAGTTCTTTACTTGTTTTGAAGGTAGCATAAAAAGTATAAAACTTGACCTACTTAGATGTCATTCTATGGCATGAGAATGATCCCATCCTTCCACCTTAGTGAACACTCTTAACTTAGTATTTTTAGAGTAGATCAAAAACTTGAGTCACTTTAGATGGGAACAATTGGTAATAATTAATTGTGAAAACCTTGGAATGATGAGTCATTCTATTGAGATGTTTCGACATGTGTTGAGAAACACAACTGGTTTATGATGATGAAAATGATGAGGCATGAGCCTTAACCCTTTTATAAAACTGATGGTTGGATTCAGATGCGATACCATTCCAAATTTACCGTACAACCACATTACCTGAATTGGGTAAGGCTTAGCTGGAAATTTATATGCATTAGTATTAGTTCCCTCACGGGAGAGGTCTGAGCTGAGGCTACCTCTCATGATGTCCACCTATGCAGTGCCCAAGATGACTGATGGTCATGGTTGGGAGGCCATGCTCATAGGAGAGGTGCTTATACTAGGGTGTGTAAAGGGAAGGTTATGTTTGATTATCCGCATACTAAGTATGATGATTCAGGGTTATCCCTGACAGATGTATCGAATCTTGTGGTGAATGTGTACCACCTCTGCAGAGTGTCAAACTATTCGAATAGCCGCGTCCGCGGTTATGGACAATTGGAATGGCCATACTGTTTCATTGTCAGATGTTTTCCAAATAACTTGAAATGAATGATGAACTTTGACTTGACCACAACAGGGTTGTGTTTATGATAATAGCTTCCCAACTTAAGTGATTCTAGAACTTTACTTTATCTTTCTTTGCTTCTGAACTCAGCTTAGGTTTCAAACTTAACTTTAGAGTTAAACTTAGATTTAGCACTTTAACTTAGAACTATAGTACCTGTTAATAGTAGTTTGCGAGTACTTAAAGAGTACTCATGGCTTTTGTCCCTGGCTATTCTCATGGCCAGACTATGAAGGAGACTATCAGGAGGATGGTCATCAAGACGGCTATGATAACTAGGACTATCTTCCTTCGTCAGCATTGCATGTGCCCCTGAAGATGGACCCCACCGCTACGCTTATCTTTTATTTCCGCTGCTTGTTGTATTAAAGACTGGATCATGAGATCCTTATTTGTGTAAGACCTTATGTATGGTTTGTAATGAATGATGTACTGTGATATCCAATCCGTTATGTCTCGTAAAAATGGTAATCCTGGGATTGCGAGGTATGGCATAACGGGCAACTGGTATTAAAAATCCGGGTGTTGACACCTAAAAGCCAAGGGGGGTTCAACATTTTTCCAGAAAGAGTTCCGCTATGCAGCCACCACCAGATTCCACGGTTACGAACCAGAAACTTCGTTCTGGCACCCTGCCGGGATGGGGCATTAGAGGAGATCATCGCCATCATCATCACCATCATTTCTCCATTGACCATCCATGTTTCCCCCATCCATGCGTGAGTAATCCCCCGTTGTAGGCTATGGGGATGGTAGGGATTGGATGAGATCGTTCATGTAATGGCATCAGATTGTTAGGGCATGGTGCCTAGCATCTTTTATTAGTGCTTTTTGACTTTGTTGCAACTTGTTATGCTTAATGCTTGTCACCCGGGCCCGAGTGCCATGATATCAGATCTGAACATGTTATTGATTCATTATGATAGTATTGTTTATGGTCTTACCTGCAAGTTGTATACACACGTTGTTGTCCGGAACCAAAGGCCCCGAAGTGACAGCAATCGGGATAACCAGAGGGAATGGCTTTGATCTGAGGATCACATGTGTTAATGGAGTGTTAATCTTTTGCTCCGGTGCTCTATTAAAAGGAGCACCTTAATTGCCAGTAGTTCCCTTGAGGCCCCGCTGCAAACAGGCTGGCAGGACAAAAGATGTTGTGCAAGTTCTCATTGTGAGCACGTATGACTATATATGGAACACATGCCTATGATTATTTAGTACTTGGATGCTTTATCTTATTTATCTGCAAATGCCCTATGTCTTGATTGCCATGTGAATTGTCTTGTCCATGCAACGCCCATCCTTCCATCCTTATGCCTACCGCGCTTTAATCCTACTGTTTACTGCAATTGTTACTACTGCTATTACTCTACTATTGCTACTACAAAACTGTTGCTACTGATAAACTGCTGTGAGCAAGATTGTTTCCAGGTGCAGCTGAATTGACAACTCAGTTGTTAAGGCTTATAAATATTCTTTGGCTCCCTTGTGTCGAATCAATAAATTGGGTTTCACTTCTCTCGAAAATACTGCGATACACCCCCTATACGTGTGGGTCATCAAGACTATTTACTGGCGCCATTGCCGAGGAGCATATCTTTATTTATCAAGTTCACATGGAATAACTATTGTTCGCTACCATCCATCCATCATGGGTAAGTCTCGCGATGGCAAGGTTCCTATTTTACCATGCACTACAAGAAGAGGTACACCTCTTTTGCTCTTGATTCACCATCTGTTATGAGTAAGCTCCTTACACCCCCACATGCACATGCTACACACACTACTACTACTGCTGAATCTAAAACTTCTGATACTTACGATGCTGCTTCTACTGTGCTTGATAAGAGTGGTTCATTAGGTCCTTCCCTAGATGCTACCATTGCTAGAACTATAGCTAGAAATACTGAAACTCCTAATGAAGACACTACTACACCTGTCAGTTCACCTGAGTCTAGAGAGAGCTATGATATTAAAGATGGTTATATTGAGATGACCAATGAATTTATTAAAGAATGTCAAAACACCCATGATAGGAGTGCTGTTAAGAGTCTCCTTGAGAGGCGTACTATAAAATCCAAATTGTCTCCTAATGCTAAGTTTGCTGCATCTCCCATAAACATTAAAGATAAGGATTATGATTTCTCTCTTGATCTATCTTACATAGCTATTGTGGAGAAAGAACCTTTTTGTGGGACTAAGAATGAAAGTGTGGTAGCACATATGACTAAGATTTCTACCATGAGTGGCCTGTTTTCTGATGATATTAAGATGCGCACCTACTTTGTTGCTAAAATTTTCCCTTTTTCACTGAAAGGAGAAGCTAAAACTTGGTTTAATAATTTACCTCCTAGATCTATTGATAGCCCTGATTTCTTGATTAGTACTTTCCTACAGAAATATTTTCCTCCTAGTGCTAGACATGCTATTTTGTAGGAACGTTTTAATTTTAAATAAGGACAAAAAGAGATATTGCCTGAATCATGGGAAAGGTTTTGTGCTTTGATTCATGCACAGCCTGGATCTCCATTACCTAAGAATGAGCTTCTTGACATATTTTATAATGGACTAACTGAAGAATCTAGGACATACCTGGATAGTTGTGTTGATTGTGTTTTCAGGAATAGGACTCCCAAGGAAGCTGAGGAATTAATGGCTCAATTAAGCACGAATTATGAAGAATGGACTCCTCCTGAACCAGCTATACCTGAGACATCTATACCTGAACCAACTATTCTTGCGCCTATACCAACATCAAAGAAGAGGGGACTTATTGAACTAAATTATGAAGTGATGAAGGAAGATAAGAAATGTCTTAAGGAGAAGGGAATTAAAGCTGCCGATGTCAAGAATTTATCTCCTATAGAAGAATTATGTAAGCCAATTCCCCACTCATCCACTATTGAGGTACAGTCTCTCCAACATTTTGATGAAGGTGATATTCCTTACTCTAAACCTCCTGATCAATGCTTAGAAGAATTTGATGTTTTTATTGTTAAGCAAGATAATTTTAATAAAAGGGTGCAAAATCATCTAATGGAAAACACAAGAGCTATTGTTGAGTTGAAGGATATTGTGGAAAGAACCTCTAATGATGTTAAGATGCTTGTTAAACATTTTCAAATGGTTCAAACTCAAATTGATCAACTTATTAAAGTACGAAAAGACTTGCTAGTTAATGCTGCTAAAGAAAAACATGCTTATGAAATTAGAACTAGAAGTGGTCCTGCTACCCATGATCCTCTATATCCTGAGGGACATCCTAAAAGAATTGAGCAGGATTCTCAACAAGCTGAAAATAGTGGTACTACTACTAAGAAAAGAAAAAATAAACATAAAACTATTGTAGAACCCTCTGAACCTGCTAAAGATCCTAATAGTATATCTGTCTCTGATGCTGAAACTGAAAGTGGTAATGAAGAAAATGATGCTCCTGATAAAGAAAAAGTTGAAGAAGAACCCGAAAGGCACACTAAGAATACTAAATACACTAAAGAAGATTTTGTTGCTAAGAAACATGGTAGTGAAAGAGAGCCTTGGGTCCAAAAACCTATGCCTTTCTCTGTTAAGAAACACAAGTCAAAGGAAGATGAGCACTATAATAAGTTTTGTGAGTGGATGAAACCTTTATTCTTGCAAATTCCTTTGACTGATGCTATTAAATTGCCTCCTTATTCAAAGTACATGAAGGATATTGTCTCGAATAAAAGTAAGATCCCTAATGAAGAAATTTCTAATTTGCTTGCTAATTATTCCTTTATAAGGTTCCTAAGAAACTTGGAGACCCATGGATTCCAACTATTCCTTGCTCTATTAAAAATAGTTATGTTAGAACTACTTTGTGTGATTTAGGAGCAGGAGTTAGTGTTATGCCTTTTTCTCTCTATAAGAGACTTCAACTGGAAAAACTAATACCAACTGATATATCTTTGCAAATGGCTGATAAATCTACTACTATTCCTATTGGTATATGTGAGGATATACCTGTTCAACTGGCTCATAATTGCTTGATATTAACTGATTTTGTTGTGCTTGAAATGCATGAAGATGATAATGTGTCTATTATTCCTGGGAGACCTTTTCTTAATACTGTAGGAGCTGTTATTAATTGTAATCAATGAAAGGTGACTTTTAATGTTATTGACAAGGAGCATACTATCTGTTTCCCCAAGAAGATTGATAGGACTTATGGGTTAAATTCAATTGAACATGTTGAGGGCATTCAAGTTGGAGAAATATATTGTACCATACCAAGAGAAAAATATGAAACTATTATGATTGGGACCATTTCTATCAAGGTTGAGGTAACATAATCATAAGTGGTATGCAAAGTTTTGTTTCATATAAAATTGTTTTGGTAACAAGACCTGATCAACCTTGTTAACAAAGGGATTTTAATGAACAAAACAATGTTTTCACCATGATTATCCTCGCTTACTTTCATTTTATCCATTTTAGTTTTTGCTTTCTCTCAGTTTACTTTTCTTTTGCTAGTTGCTTGCATATTAGAGTGTCTTAGGACATCTGAAGTTTTAGCTTTGTTTTGCTTTTGCATCTTTCTGAAAACATGTTTCTGTCAGAAAATCATTCATCTATACCTGAAAATTGCTCAAAAATAAAGTGTCTTGAAAAATTCCAGAAAATTCATACTAAATCTTTACGTGAAAAATGGGGCAGAGAAGTGCCTGGAGAGTACCAGGGGGCCCACCAGGCAGGCACACCACCTGGTGGCGCGGCCAGCCCAGGGGCGCGCCTGGCCATGGTGTGGGCCACCCCTGACCCTCCACTCACTCTCTCACTTCCTACTTCTTTCTCTCTCCCGAGAAAACATTAGTTCTTTGCTCGAAATCATGTTCTTGCTGCTCCTACCTACGATTTATCGATCTCCTTGCTCAGCCCATCTTTGCTGCTGAAATTTGGAGCATTTGTTCTCTGGTATGTGACTCCTCTGCTTGTCCAAGTAGATTTTTGTTTAGTGGTTTATATCTTGAGTATTTTGCTGCTGTAGGTGACAGGTTATGAGAGCTTGTAAACTTGTTCAATGCTTAGAGATATTGTTTTGATGCATGTTTAGGCCTCTTACAAGTCCCTATGAGTAGTTCCCTTCATTATGTATTCACTTCGCAATCACTTGTGTAATGGATGTTTAAATTTCAGAATATCAAAGATGAACAACCACACATTTGGAGAAATATTTGAGAGGGACACACCTAGGAGGTCAAGGCCCTCAAGATCAGCCTCTTACTTTAGGCCTTCGTACAATGAAGATCTCATTGCACCATGCTTTGCCATGAAGGAGATGAGGGGGATGCTCACCCATCTACTTTTCCTTGGTATACCTTCTTGCAAGCTGCAGGGATCCTCGATGATTTCTTACTACTGGTTCAGAGGGTTGGTTTGACCTCATACATGGAAGATGAGAGTGAGCAATATGCCGTGCTCACCAAAACTTTTGTTGAGAGTTTTGTTTTCACTAACACCCCTTATCAGTCAACTGTTTCTTTCAGAATTTATAATCTGCCTATTACCATGTCATTGGAAAGATTTTGTAGCATTATAGGTATAGGCATGACGAGGACTGTGAAGAAGATCCAAGGGCAACCCGCTGATTTGCTGGAACTCTATCGAAGTGTGACAAATGACGATGACCGCGTAGCTCAGCGTGGGAAGATAAGAAACATCCAAGTCCTAGCTCTTAGATACTTTGCTTATTATCTTGCTACTAGCATTCTTGGTAGGGAGAATACAAGTAATATCTCCAATTATCATTTAGCCTTCCTCGCTGCTGCACTTAATAATGATACTCGATACAATCTTGGCTCTCTCATTGCTTGCCGCCTAGCTGCTAGGGGACCTATTTATGGGGGCATTATTGCTTCACGTATGGTTACTGCGTTAGAGCTTTCTGTGGATCCTAATGATACTATATTGGCACCACAAAGGCTTGATCTTGCTGCCATGAAAACACATCACTTTGTCACTTCTAACTCTGATACGGACAATTTAGTATACAAGATGTTGTTTACTGACGGGGATGAAAGGGAGATTCCTTTGCCGCAATCTACATTTTTCATTGTTCACAGAAGGCCGTGGTTGCGTTCCAAGGAGGAGGTGGACAAGCAGCTCCGCCTGCTTGGTTTCCACAGGCAGCACTAGGAGGACGTGCCTTCTTACGACTACTCTGCGCACTATAGTGGGGCGTCCTCGAGCTCATACCAGGACGAGGGTACCTCCTCTCCATACTACGGAGGCGCTCCATCTTGGCCAGCTTGGGATTGATACCCACCTAGGCCAAAATCCTAAGCTTGTGGGGAGGTACACCGACATCACACTCATCTCCATATCATGTTTCTTTACTTTTGCTTTCTAAAACACAAAAAGACCAAAAATATTTCTCTTGTTTCTCTTTTTTTTGCTTCTTCTACTTTTTGTCTTGGTTTTCTTTTTCCTTTTGGCTTTGTCTTAATTATTCGAAAAACACAAAAAGATTTTGCTTTGCTTGTTTTTCCTTTTTGTTCTTTCCTTTGAAAATTAAAAACACCAAAAATATTTGTTGTTCTTCTTTGGTTTTGTGAAGTTGTTGCAGGGTTCAGCAGTCCTCAGTGGAATTTGGTTTCATGTTATTATTCAAGCCACACAAGTGAAGGGCAATAATGAGGATTAATGACAACTTGAGGTGTGGTAAGAGGTTGGTAACGAACTCTATTTGTTTTCATTTTTGTACATATACTCATCATTGTGGGCATGCTTAGTCTGTTCATGTAGGGTGTATGTTATTTATGGATGCTTAGTAGTTCTTGCTTTCTTATGATTAACTCCAGCTTGCTAATAGTTTGTAGCTTGTCATATGAATGTTTGCTTGCATTGCTCTATTCATAACTTGGTATGACACTATGGTATCCTCCTCTGAATGTTTCACTTGAATCGACTTGGCACATGCTAATGCATGCATATGACTGAAACAAAAATCAGTTAAGCCACGATGAATTATTTTGCCTTAGGAGTCTTGAATTACTTTCATGCCATGATTAGTTATGTTTTGTTGCAAGCATGATTATGACAGTTATTGCTCACTCGTTTGTCGCTCCCTTACTATTGCTAGCCTCCACTTGCACTGAGTATGAGCTCTACTCGTGTTTCCAATTCCCCAAAACCAATATTGCCAAAAGTGTCCACCATACCTACCTATTAGCATCATTTGCAATTCCTCGCATATTCAATATGACCTGTTTTCTTCCGAATAAAATGTTTGGTTGTTATGAGAAAGTTAGTTAGTAAAGCTCTCACGAACTTGATGGCACACTTTATTTCTTGCACTTAATAAACCTAAACCACTGTGACTGTGCATGAAAGTTATCTGCTTGCAAATTATAGGCTGGAGATTAGCAGAACAGTGCTGTCACGGGGAACGCTTTCAACACCTGTAAATATATACCCAGTTGATATCATGCTCTTTTGTTTGCGGATGTCGTCGGTGTGAAATAAAACGGGAGCTTGTAAGTCCATGGAGTTATGTATGTGTGTTAGAGAAACGCCTGGGCCGCCGGTCTAATCCATGCCTAATCATGGTGGAAACCTGAAGCGTAACCATAATGAGTATGTATGAAGTATTCTTCTTATAAAAAAAGAGATAGCTATTGAGAAAAAGAAAAAAAGAGATATGAGAAAAGAGGAAAGAGAGAAAAAGCACCATTTTCCCATGGTCAATAAGGAGATTGCTGAGATACTCGTTGTCTGCTTGCCTTGTCATTTTGATATGGGGATTCTTCCGTATCATCGGGCAAGGGGTACCCCGTTGGCGGTTCTCTATGATACGCACGTATTTACTATGACAAGAACTTACCGGTTACTAAAGTCGAGTAGCATGAGGAGCGGCCCTCATACTCAAGGGACATGAGATTTCCAGTTTATAGTCTGTCAAGCATATAACTCAGATTGGACCTCACTTTCACCTTAACCATTTAAAGATGCTTACGATAGGGGCAATGAGAGCTCGAAGCTAACGAGTACCATACTTTCAGCATTTGGAAGCCGTTCAAACTTTTCAAAACCTTTTTCATTTCCTTGTTGAGTCACCACCCATTCTATGAGTACTTTCTTGAGAGCATAATGTGCTTGTATCAAAACTTGATTAATTGTGTTATGACTTTGATGTTTGTATCTTTGATATCTTTACTTCTAGTGTTCACTTGAACTTCAGAGGTGCCTTGGCATTTATGTTTGCTCTACAATCAAAGGCAAGCGAGATACCACTCTATCATACATTTTTATGAGCATTGTAATGTTGCTTATGTTTCTATTTCATGCCACTTACTATTTTTGAGTTAGAAGCTCTTCATAGCTTGCAATTACTATTAAGTAAACTTAGTTGCATACTCTTTATTATGAATTGCCTGAGTAGTTGATCGTATGCTGAGAATATATACATCTTATGAAGTAAATGTGTTCGTGAAAGTTTCTTTTATCGCACTCAGTTTTCAACTAAATTACTTGAGGACAAGCAATAAGCTAAGCTTCGGGGGGTTGATATGTCCAAAACGTATCTACTTTCCCAAACACTTTTGCTATTGTTTTTCCTCTAAACTTGTGTGATTTGGATACAACTAACACAGATTGATGTTGTTTTCAGTAGAATTACCTTGGTGTCTAGTTTTTGTGCAGAAAATCAACTATCAGGAAAAATCCCGAAAAATATTCCAAAAATCCTATTTCACCAGAATACTCACGGAGCCACAAGAAGAGACGGAGTAGGTCCACGAGGGGCCCACACCACCTGTCCGCGCAGGCCAGGCCAGGCCGCGCCTGGGGGTGGTGTGGCCGCCTCAGCCGCCCCCTCGGCCTCCCTCTTCGCCTATAAGTTGCCTCTTGACCTAAAAACCAAGGGGGGTTCGACATTTTTCTAGAAAGAGTTTCACTACGCCGCCACCACCAGATTCCGTGTTTCAGAACTAGAAACTCTGTTCTAGCACCCTGCCGGGACGGCAAATTGGAGGAGATCATCGCCATCATCATCACCATCGCTTCTCCATCGACCATCCATGTTTCCCCAATCCATGAGTGAGTAATACCCCGTTGTAGGCTATGGGGATGGTAGGGATTGGATGAGATCGTTCATGTAATGACACCAGATTATTAGGGCATGGTGCCTAGTATCTTTTATTAGTGCATTTTGACTTTGTTGCAACTTGTTATGCTTAATGCTTGTCAGTAGGGCCCGAGTGCCATGATTTCAGATCTCAACATGTTATTGATTCATTATGATAGTATTGTTTATGGTCTTACCTGCAAGTTGTATACACACGTTGTTGTCCGGAACCAAAGGCCCCGAAATGACAACAATCGGGATAACCGGAGGGAATGGCTTTGATGTGAGGATCACATGTGTTCATGGAGTGTTAATGCTTTGCTCCGGTGCTCTATTAAATGGAGCCCCTTAATTGCCAGTAGTTCCCTTGAGGCCCTGCTGCAAACGGGCCGGCAGGACAAAAGATGTTGTGCAAGTTCTCATTGTGAGCACGTATGACTATATATGGAACACATGCCTATGATTATTTAGTACTTGGATGCTTTATCTTATTTATCTGCAAATGACCTATGTCTTGATTGCCATGTGAATTGTATTGTCCATGCAACGCCCGTCCATCCATCCCTATGCCTACCGCACTTTAATCCTACTATTTACTTCAATTGTTACTATTGTATTTACTTTTTCTACTGCTATTACTCTACTATTGCTACTACAAAACTGTTGCTACTGATAAACTGTTGTGAGCAAGATTGTTTCCAAGTGCACCTGAATTGACAACTCGGCTGTTAAGGATTATAAATATTCTTTTGCTCCCCTTGTGTCGAATCAATAAATTGGGTTTCACTTCCCTCGAAAATACTGCGATACACCCCCTATACTTGTGGGTCCTTAACACCCCACTTGGGTGCTTTTCTGAGAACATCTTGTATGAAACAACACATGCTGAACTAGGATTTAACATGTGATGGTTTTGTATAAACTCACCACACAAGTTGTTTGCTGGTGATGTTGTGATGTTGCTCGGTTTTGCTGGCTTGATCTTGGTGACTTAATCACCTGCTCGAGCCTGCTCTGCACACCCCAGGTTCTGGTTCTGCTCCTCCTTCCTCCTATGACATTGTGCTTGTCCTTCCTATCCTCCTGCACCTCCCCCTCCTTATGTCACCATTCTGTGGTGATTGGATGGTTGATTTGTAAGCTATCTTGTGGTTTGTCTGGGAAGTGTACATGCTCACTGTGTTCTTGCCGTGTGCTTGAGAAGGTGGATATAGAATGTGATCACTAGTGGTTGTGCCACAGTTGAGTGTTCCTTTTTAACTGCTTGGACTACTGTTGCTATGCCGATAACACACAGCATGCCGTTAGATGCCTAAGCTGCCTTGCTGCTTGGCTATGTATGGATGAGATCAAGTAATCCGAGTTTAACTTCCTATCCTTTTACTGGTTATTGTCCAGGTGAAACTATAGCACCCCGGTAAAACCACTACTAGAAAACTGCATGTTGTTTTTATTTTGTGCATCATGATGACCGCATGCTCATGTCATCATGCCACATTGCATTTGAGCATCGGCATGTCATCCTGCATTTGTTTGCCTAAAACTATTTTCCAAAAAGGCTATCTTTGTTTTCTAAATACCCAGTCTTTATTCAAATCCAAAACCCTGGTCTCTTCCGGATATTTTATTTATCTAAAAACGGATTACAAAAGCCTTATAAGTAATAAATAAAAATTTATATTATTTTTGGGAGGCAGCCAGCCAGGCCCAAAAGCCCAGTCGTCCACCTCCAACAAAACCCTAGCTACCCTAACACAAAAGCCCCACCTAACCCCAACCCGCCGCTGCCGCTGGACACAGCCAGCACACACACGCGCGTGCGCACCACCCAGCGACACAACCACCACGACCCTGGCCGCACGTTCTGTCACGCCGCACTGGCCCCACCCGTAGAGCACACGGCACGCACGCGCACGGGATCAAGATCCTGCACGCGATCCCGTGACTCCCTCGCGATCCCTGCGCCTCTCTCTCTCGCAACTCCTGTCCCCTCGCGCCCCACCTCGATCCTCTACTGCCGCAGCCGTTGCCTTGGGCCGCCTCGAGTTCGACCGAAGCTCCGCCGCCTGGACGACCCCGCCACCCGTGGCGCTCTATTCATCCGCTTCGCGCCTCGCTAGTCCCCAGGCGCCGCCGCCTTTGTGAGCTCCTCCGGCTGTCGCCGCATGCGACCTCGCCTGCAGGAGCTCCTCCGTGGGCCCGCACCTGCTCTGCCCGGCAGTCGCGCGCCACCTACGACCTCGAGCTCCCCTTCGGCGCTGTCGGCCCGACGCTCATCTCCCCGAACCCGGTGCCTACAAGCACGGCCTCGTCGCTAGGACCTCTGGCCGCCTCGAGCCCGCGTCCTCGCTGCTGGATTCCTAGAGCCCTGCCCTACCGCCTCGAGCCCTGCATCGCATGGCCGCCCTCAACTCGTCACACTCGCCTCGGCCCGAGCTCTGTAGCATCGAGACCTCCTCTCTGCAGAACCGCTGCCATCATCCCCCTCATGGTCAACTTCCGTGCGCGACCTTCCTCCTCTACAGGTTCTATCCGTCATCCTGCTGTCCATGCGCGGGCCTACCGTCTTCAGGCGTGAGTGCGCGTGCAGACCTGTTTCATGTGCGTGCTAACCCTATAGCTCGATGTAATCGGTGCTCTTTCGTTTCTCTTGCATGGTACTCAGTGGATGCCCTATTGGTAGGTGTTGTCGATGTACAGATGCCCAAAAACCAAGCAAACGGAGGGTGGCGACGAATGGCTCTCCAAGATCTGCCCAAAACTCGCAAGATCTTTGCAACCGGTGTCTCGCTCGTGACCCATGAGCCTATCAAGATCTTCGTGATGAAAAGTTCGACACATCGATAGTAGACCTTCCACCAGGATGTTCGGTACCACTCACACGACGGACATGGATGTGCCTAAGTTCGCCACCGACCCCTTAAAGCTGAAACCCCGAGAACTCCTTGATGGATCCTATGGCCGAGACCCTGAAGACCGAGCCTCGGTGCGCCAAGTTCTTCCTCTCGGACCCGAAGCCCCGACCTGAAGACCGATCCCGCCAAACCCGAACCCCTCCGGAACCCCAAGATCTCCGAACCCATATGTGTGAACCCTATCTGATCCCCTATTTTATAAATGTCATATAAACCTTGTTGCATATTAAATCGTTCATGCTTGCATACATCGCATCATGTGCTTGGGGATATTTTTTCGATTCACCTAATAATTAAATATGGAGACCATAAGCGGGCTAATCTAGTCTTATATTGGCTCCATTTAAATTTGTGTAGCGAACCGATGCCATGTTTTGCCTTGTTAAGCCAACATTTAAATTGCGGGGTACCTAAATAACTTGAACCTTCTATTAATTGTCGGGACCCCGGTTCCGCTTAATATTGCCTAATTGCACCGCATCTTGCCATGACATCTATCATATCATAATCATTCCGGGTATTCTGTCGTAGTATTAAATAGTTCATTCGGTGTTTCTTTTAGTGCTTTGCTTCTTCGCGGATTAGGCTGATGAGTTGATGTGAGTATCGACAAGGTCTTCGGATAATGTATCTTCGGCTATGTTTCCTAGGCGAGCATTCTCCCCCTTTCTACCTATTTTGCTTTTATATTCTTTATTTCCTCCTGTTGATCTATTGCTATCCATGTCACGATGCTTTAGTGTTCCATACAAGATATATTCCGTGCAGCCTTTATATTGCCTTGGACACCTCCTATTACCTGTTGTTTGGTAGATAGATGGTCTTGCAAGTCGTAGTCGCTTGCTCAGGTGCGATCCTGTGTCGTGAAGTACCACACAGTTGTTGGAATGTTGTCATATGCTTTTCAATGGAGAGGATAATGACTTTAAATACAACCATTAAATCGCTGGGATAACTAATGAAAGAGGCACCGGTGGGCAATATATGCTATTTGGTTTTTCATGTCCACTTGTGTCCCGTAGGCCCCGAGTACTTGATACCTGTTCCTTGACTATTCGCACTATCCACACCGGGAGACCCTATGGATCCCCCTTAGCCAGAGCTTGATTCATTTCTGATTTCTTGGGGCCACAAAGTAGTTTGGGGCATTATTACTATCATGTACTTATGCCATGCTTTACTTCTTTATTTACGATTGTGCGTGGAGCACCTGTACTATTTTGGAACGTGGAATTTTTTCGTGGTATCGACAAGCCGAGTGACACTTTCGGGTTCCTAGTCGTTTACAGCCATTGACACAAACCCTGGGTCCATCTCGGAGCCGGCCAACTTCGTTGCGGGTAGTTTGTGGGGTGGCCCCCTGAAATGATTTACGAATCCTGTGATTGATTTGTCGTGAAAGCCTCGTTGGGTTTTGATTTGGTTTTTCCGAGGTTGATCGTGTGTGTGTTGCTATTTGTGCACCCCTGCAGGTAAATCTTTCTAAAAGCTGTGTCCGCGGTTATGGATGACTTGGAGCACAGTATCTAGATCATAGACAAGTATAACTAAAGTAGTGCCATAAATTTGACTTAATATGTGACTAGTAATCACCTTCACTACAATGGAATGGATAATAAAAGTGCCAATAACTGATCGAATTGGGGTGTATCATGTCATGTTATACCTGCCTAGTAAGTATCGCAACTCCAATGGAATGAGCTAAAAGTGCCAACAACTGCTGGGTTTGGGATGTCACATGCTAATTGTATCTGACTAGTAAGTACTGCAACTACAACTGAATGGTTAACTAAAACTGCCCACTACTTATTCTATCAGGATGACTCATGCTATCTATATCTGACTAGTAAGTGCTTCAACTATAATGGAATAAATAAAACTGCCAACTGTGTGAGTTCCTCGGTTTGATTTCCTCGTTTGGTCTCGAGGGGGAATACCGGGATGGGTATGACTGGTGTTAGTATCAGGTTGGTCTCGAATAGGTCTCTCTTATCCCTCTCTAATAGCCGACAGTCGCATCGAGTCTCTATAGATTGTTTATGCATGCTGCGTTGCCGCTTCAGTCCACCATACCTATGTAGGCGAGAGCCGCCGAATTCTAGCCTCGCCGTGTACTGGCCTGAGTACTGACGCTCCTCTTTTTCCTTCGCCCTTTGTCGACACCCCCTCTTGTTTTAGCAGGTTTGCGATCGACGTCGTTAGCAGGGTTACCCTTCCGGCTTGGCCTAGGCAGGGTTAAGGACGCC
This sequence comes from Avena sativa, assembly GCA_916181665.1. Lineage (NCBI taxonomy): Eukaryota > Viridiplantae > Streptophyta > Magnoliopsida > Poales > Poaceae > Avena > Avena sativa. Next base: position 288,028,950 of record OV702290.1, read on the forward strand.
GTTGGTTATTCTTCAGGGCTCTTAGCCCAATTTGCATTTTCTCCGTACTCGGATGATGTATCGTTTCAAGGTGATTTGGATCTTTGTATTGTATATCCATATTTTTGACTCATGGAGTCGTGGTTGTATATATATGTTTCTGTGGGTTCCATCGTGGACTATTGTGTAATGTTATTACTTCGTTTTCCACCCGCACGCAAGTGCCTGGTGGGCATCTTTGAATCGTTTCTATGCGGGTTTGGCGGGAATCGCTAAAACTTGCATAGGGCCGATTCGAGGGTGTTACAAAGTGGTATCAGAGCTCAGTAGTTATGATACCCCACTGGTCCAGCCTGTAGGATAACCTAGCTAATGAACGTTGTAGAGTGTCAAACTATTTTTAAAAATCGGTTGGATAGATCTGATTAGGTCTGTTTTTACTCCTTACCCCTATGCTATTTTCCTCTTACCTTCGCGTGTTTGGAATCTGCTCTCTTATCTTTTCTATGAGTCCAGGATTTCTCGTGGTTGGATTTCCGTCGTACCTTCAGGGTTTCTCTTCCTTCCTTTTATAACGATGGAGCTACAATCATCAAGCTGCATCTTGTTGTTGTTACCTTCATCTAATATTCTTGGTCCTTGAACTCTTTATCAGTATCTACACCTAGATGGATATCCGTATCATTGATAGACATATGAGAAGGATGAGCATTGGTGAAGTTGGAGTATACCTTGAGCATGTGTTGTTCATGCCAATGGAACCATCGTGAAACCTAATCGTCGTGTCTTTTCATACAATTTATTTTGTATCTTCCGGTGTTTTCCAACACGACGACATCATGTACGCCAGATCTGATGAAGAGCTTGCATCACTCCTTTGTTCTCCGGACATCGCTTGTGAAGATCTTCAGTCTGAATTCTGAGAGTTGGTTGCATGATTCTTCTATTCGTGGATAGAGTAATGCTTTGAGTGCGGGATGGAGTCATGACCATACCACTACTCTTATCATTCGCTTTTGTACATTGAATGGTGGATCAATGCGATTTTACTCCTTCCACGGAAGTTAAAGGTGGCCTTACCTTTTGATACCTCTATCTTCGTCTTTGTTTCTCCGGAGTGCTCCATCGACGAACGTGAGAAACAACCCCTTGTTGGTGGTGTCGCTGATTTTAAGATGGAACAATAATCTTGCTAGTGGTGTCGCGAGGATCTCCACGAAGAGAGAAGATCCAAACCATCAGCCTTCTTCCCCGTACCATGAGGCGGATCTCGAGGGCGAGATCCATTGTTAGTGGTGTCGAATTGTAGCACCCCGGTAAAACCACTACTAGAAAACCACGTGCTGTTTTTATTTTGTGCATCATCATGACCACATGCGCATGTCATCATGCCACATTGCATTTAAGCATCGGCATGTCATCCTGCATTTGTTTCCCCAAAACTATTTTCCAAAAAGGCTATCTTTGTTTTCTAAATACCCTGTCTTTATTTAAATCCAAAACCCTGGTCTCTTCCGGATATTTTATTTATCTAAAAACGGATTACAAAAGCCTTTTAAATAATAAATAAAAATTTATATTATTGTGGGAGGCAGCCAGCCAGGCCCAAAAGCCCAGCCGGCCACCTCCAACAAAACCCTAGCTACCCTAACCCAAAAGCCCCACCTAACCCCAACCCGCCGCTACCGCTGGACACAGCCAGCACACACACGCGTGCGTGCAGCACCCAGCGACACAACCACCGTGACCCTGACGCACGCTCTGTCATGCCGCACTGGCCCCACCCGTAGAGCACACAACACGCACGCGCAGGTGATCAAGATCCCGCACGCGATCCCGTGACTCCCTCGCGATCCCTGCGCCTCTCTCTCTCGAAACTCTCATCCCCTCGCACCCCACCTCGATCCTCAGTTGCCGCAGCCGTTGCCTTGGGCCGCCTCTAGTTTGACCGAAGCTCCGCCGCCTGGACGACCCCGCCACCCGCGGCGCTCTATTCATCCGCCTCGCGCCTCGCCGGTCCCCAGGCGCCGCCGCCTCTGCGAGCTCCTCCGGCCGCTGCCGCATGCGACCTCGCGTGCGGGAGCTCCTCCGCGGGCCCGCACCTGCTCTGCCCGGCAGTCGCATGCCACCTACGACCTCGAGCTCCCCTTCGGCGTTGTCGGCCTGACACTCTTCTCCCTGAACCCGGTGCCTGCAAGAACGGCCTCGTCGCCAGGACCTCTGGCCGCCCCGAGCCCGCGTCCTCGCCGCTGGATTCCTGGAGCCCTGCCCTGCCGCCTCGAGCCCTGCATCGCATGACTGCCCTCAACCAGTCACGCTCGCCCCGGCCCGAGCTCTGCAGCCTCGAGAGCTCCTCTCTACAAAACCGCTGCCATCATCCCCTTCATGGTCAACTTCCGTGCGCGACCTTCCTCCTCTGCAAGTTCTGTCCATCATCCTACTGTCCATGCGTGGGCCTACCGTCTTCAGGCCTGAGCGCACGTGCAGACATGTTTCATGTGCGTGCTAACCCTGTAGCTCGATGTAATTGGTGCTCTGCCGTTTCTCTTGCATGGTACTCAAGGGATGCCCTATTGGTAGGTGTTGTCGATGTACAGATGCCCGAAAACCAAGCAAACAGAGGGTGGTGACGAATGGCTCTCCAAGATCTGCCCAAAACTCGCAAGATCTTTGCAACCGGTGTCTCGCTCGTGACCCATGAGCCCATCAAGATCTTCGTGATGACAAGTTCGACACATCGATAGAAGAACTTCCACCAGGATGTTCGGTACCACTTGCACGACGGACATGGATGTGCCTAAGTTCGCCACCGACCCCTTCAAGCTGGAACCCTGAGAACTCCTTGACGGATCCTATGGCCGAGACCCTGAAGACCGAGCCTTAGCGCGCCAAGTTCTTCCTCTCGGACCCGAAGCCCCGACCCGAAGACCGATCCCGCCGAACCCGAACCCCTCCGGAACCCCAAGATCTCCGAACCCATATGTGTGAACCCTATCTGATCCCCTATTTTATAAATGTCATATAAACCTTGTTGCATATAAAATCATTGATGCTTGCATACATCGCATCATGTGGTTGGGGATATTTTGTCGATTCACCTAATAATTAAATATGGAGACCATAAGCGGGCTAATCTAGTCTTATATTGGCTCCATTTAAATTTGTGTAGCGAACCGATGCCATGTTTTGCCTTGTTAAGCCAACATTTAAATTGCGGGGTACCTAAATAACTTGAACCGCCTATTAATTGTCGGGACCCCGGTTCCGCTTAATATTGCTTAATTGCACCGCATCTTGCCATGCCATGCATCATATCATAATCATGCCGGATCTTCTGTCGTAGTATTAAATAGTGCATTCGGTGTTTCTTTTAGTGCTTTGCTTCTTCGCAGATTAGGCCGATGAGTTGATGTGAGTATCGACAAGTTCTTGGGATAATGTATCTTCGGCTATGTTTCCTAGGCGAGCATTCTCCCCCTTTCTACCTATTTTGCTTTTATAGTCTTTATTTCCTCCTATTGACCTATTGCTCTCCATGTCGCGATGCTTTAGTGTTCCGTACCAGATATATTCCGTGCAGCCTTTATATTTCCTTGGACACCTCCTATTACCTGTTGTTTAGTAGATAGATGGTCTTGCGAGTCGTAGTCGCTTGCTCAGGTGCGATCCCGTGTCGTGAAGTACCACACAGTTATTGGAATGTTGTCATATGCTTTACGGTGGAGAGGATAATGACTTTAAATACAACCATTAAATTGATGGGATAACTAATGAAAGAGGCACCGGTGGGCAATATATGCTATTTGGTTTTTCATGTCCACTTGTGTCCCGTAGGCCCCGAGTACTTGATACCTGTTCCTTGACTATTCGCACTATCCACACCGAGAGACCCTATGGATCCCCCTTAGCCAGAGCTTGATTAATTTCTTATTTCTTGGGGCCACAAAGTAGTTTGGGGCATTATTACTATCATGTACTTATGCCATGCTTTACTGCTTTATTTACGATTGTGCATGGAGCACCTGTACTGTTTTGGAACGTGGAATGTTTTCGCGGTATCGACAAGCCTAGTCACACTTTCGGGTTCCTAGTCGTTTACGGCCATTGTCACAAACCCTGGGTCCATCTTGGAGCCGGCCAACTTCGTTGCGGGTAGCTTAGTGGGGTGGCCCCCTGAAATGATTTACGAATCCTGTGATTGCTTTGTCGTGAAAGCCTCGTTGGGTTTTGATTTGGTTTTTCCGAGGTTGATCATGTGTGTTGCTATTTGTGCACCCCTGCAGGGTAAATCTTTCGAAAAGCCGTGTCCGCGGTTATGGACGACTTGGAGCACAGTATCTCGATCATAGACAAGTATAACTAAAGTAGTGCTATAAATTTGACTTAATATGTGACTAGTAATCAGCTTCACTACAATGGAATGGATAATAAAAGTGCCAATAACTGGTGGAATTGGGGTGTATCATGTCATGTTATACCTGCCTAGTAAGTATCACAACTCCAATGGAATGAGATAAAAGTGCCAACAACTGCTGTGTTTGGGATGTCACATGCTAATTGTATCTGACTAGTAAGTACTGCAACTACAACTGAATGGTTAACTAAAACTGCCCACTACTTATGCTATTAGGATGACTCATGCTATCTATATCTGACTAGTAAGTGCTTCAACTATAATGGAATGAATAAAATTGCCAACTATGTGAGTTCCTCGGTTTGACTTCCTTGTTTGGTCTCGAGGGGGAATACCAGGATGGGTATGACTGGTGTTAGTATCAGGTTGGTCCCGAATAGGTCTCTCTTATCCCTCTCTAATAGTCGACAGTCGCATCGAGTCTCTATAGATTGTTTATGCATGCTGCGTTGCCGCTTCAGTCCACCATACCTATGTAGGCGAGAGCCGCCAAATTCTAGCCTCACCGTGTACTGGCCTCAGTACTGACGCTCCTCTTTTTCCTTCGCCCTTTGTCGGCACCCCCTTTTGTTTTAGCAGGTTTGCGATCAACGTTGTTAGTAGGGTTACCCTTCTCGCTTGGCCTAGGCAGGGTTAAGGACGCCGTTGGTTATTCTTCAGGGCTTTTAGCCCAATTTGCATTTTGTCCGTACTCGGATGTTGTATCGTTTCAAGGTGATTTGGATCTTTGTATTGTATATCCGTATTTTTGACTCATGGAGTCGTTGTTATATATATATGTTTCTGTGGGATCCATCGTGGACTATTGGGTAATGTTATTACTTCGTTTTCCACCCGCACGCAAGTGCCTAGTGGGCATCTTTGAATCGTTTCAATGCGGGTTTGGCGGGAATCGCTAAAACTTGCATAGGGCCGATTCGAGGGTGTTACAGAAACTTACCCCTCTCTACTTGGCTTATAATGTGGAATTAAAGCTATTTACTTGAAAAGAACAGATACTACATATTGGTGAAACTTGCCTCTTTTAATTACTCAATGATGTAATATGAATAGTGCACTTCACTATTCACCACTGAGAGTAAAAATAATCAACTAACCTTTTGTTTTTATTTGAGCAGTTTTTCGTATTTTGCAGGAACAAGATCTGGATTGTCAATACTTAGTATAGGAGTAGATAGGTAGTATAGATTCTCATTGTAAGCTTCTTCTATGATCTTTGTAAAGAATCTTGTAATAATATTCCTCTGATTTAAAAAAGATTCATTTTATTGAACTATATTCCTTGTAACATTCTGTTTTGGTGTAATTTTCTCCATTTGTAATCTTATTATGGAAATAAGAAAAGAAATAAGAATTCATTTCTTATTTGAGTTTCTGAGTCTTAAATTCATATTGTTTTTTAATATATCTATAATATAATCACACAATGTTAATACCTCATTCTAGAAAACCACTTTATGTTTCTAACTTCTAATTTTCAAATATTTTTCGAATGATTTAAATTTCAAATTTGAATTCAAAATATTTCCCACCAAAACACAATAATGCCAAAAGGTCATGTCAAAATTTATAGCAATCACTACAAAGAGCTATTCCTACCTCTAGATAGTGAAAGAAACTCTGATCTTTTTATGTTTTTATTTGGCGAAAAATTTACCTGAATTTTACAGATGAATGCATGCATATGCACAGATTCCTATTTCTACCCTTCGTTGGTTCCTCAATTCTGGAGTGTTACACAATATCTTTCACGCATGATGGTTTCTTAAACAATTCTTTAAGCTCCGATATAACCTTGATACTGAAACAACTTCGAATATCAAATATCATGGAGGCAAGCATGATACTAATGCTGGAATTTGTTACTCATGATTCAATACTACTTATTGAATTTCATAGAGTAAGTGAGGTTTTGCTAAAAGTTTGCAATAGTACTTCAAAACTTTGGATTAACACTCATAAAACAATACGATACTAGTTCGTAAAGTAAAAATTCTAGAATCCTATAATTATATTATCTTAGTCATATCTAAACACAGGGTAGTAAATGAATGCCACTAACTACAACGAACTATGCAAATTTACTTAGATTTAGTTTATGATAAATTGAGTTCAACTTTAATCATATTACTATGTGAACTCCCACTAAAAAACGACATCCCTCTAGTAATTTTTAGTGATTACACGAACGAAATTCACTACACCACAACCGATCATCACTCATGGTGGTGCAGCTCCAATGGCGAGCATTGTATGAGAATCATATCATCCATATGACTCGTGCTTTACGTTTCGGTTCATGTTCTAAGGCCATGTCTATACATGTTAGGCTCGCCAAGTAAGAACCTTAGCACTCACGTGTGTAAAACTGTCTTACACCCGTTGTATGTGAACATAGAGTCTATCACACCCGATCATCACGTGGCACATCAAAATGACGAACTTTCTTAACAGTGCATACTAAGGAAGAACATATTATTATCTTGATATTTAGTGGGAGGGATCATCTTATAACACTACCGAGGCAATCAAATACCACTGAGTCGATCAATCAACGCAAAATAAGATGCATCAAAGGATAAACATCACATGCATATATAATATGATATGATATGGTCCTTCTCACATTCGATCTCCATCTTGTGCGTCTTGGTATGATCTCCATCTTGCAAACAGCATGGCACCAAGGTCCATGGCACCACCATCATGGTTGTTCTCCACTAATCTAACTACATGGATTTCCATTTTCCGACACGCAGGCCATAAAATAAAATAACAACCATATGGCACATGCTGGTTATTTTACAATAAAACACATTGTGTACAACAATCTAATTTATTTTTGCATATTTTACGCTGTTGTGGGCTTTCTAGGAAAGAATCGTTTTACCTACGAATTTCAGCCACAACATTGACAATCAAATTATTTGCAAACCATTATAAATTAGATCATGATTATGTTGGGAGATATAGACACCTGCTGATCCACTTATGCAATATGAGTTGTATGTCAAGCGTGGGAAAGGTTTCATGTGCGAGGACATGTAAAGTTAGTTTGGGGCCGCTTCATCCCAACATCCCACCATGATCAAAATTTATGCAAGTATGAAACTACAAGACTATCAACACCCACATATCTATGTGTTCTAATTGTACAAAGAATCTACGTATAGACATAGCTCTGATACCACTGATGGGGTTTGTTGCATAGAAAACAAAAAATTCCTACGGCTGCAACCATCAAGATCATATCTAGGAGATACATGTAACGGTTTCACATGGAATCACCCTCAAAGATCATAACGCGAGATATAGTTCCCACAAACAAACGTGGAAGATGTAGAGTGTACACAACTATCCTCAAGGACGCGCATACAATCAGTGCCACAAGAGGCAGCACCTCCGTAATCGGCCACATGTACGGTGTGATGACGACTCCCGAACCCTCGCTCTAGCCGAGCAGCAGAAGTAGTGGATCCCCAGGAACTCTGCCAACACTACGACATGGTGGTGCTGGTGCTGGAGAGGATCTTGAGCAGGGCTTCGTCTAAGAACCTCGCTCATGGTAATGGACAAGGCTAGAAGGGGAGGAAGATGCCAACCAAAGGGCATATGAAAAGAAGGGTGAATGTGTGTGAAAGAGAGGGGAGGAGGGGGCCTTTTATAGGTTAGGGGCATCCCAAGGGGCCATGGCGCACAGCCATATGGCTACCCCCACCTCTTCTCCAATCATGTGGGTGGACTCTCCACTCACATAAAACACTCTCCACTTTCTCCTATTCAGTCTCCACTCAAAAATCAAGAGTCTCTTCATTAAAAACACCTGTAATTCACTTGATTTAATGTCACTCATTTAATGAACACTGGATTTAATGAGTACTTCCATTCATGAACACTTCATTTAATCATCTTGTTAACAATTCAACCCCCGATGATATTCCCATACACCGAAACCATTCCGCCAGATGTCCATTATCTTCTCCTATGTTCCCTATCCACTTAAATTGCATCGACTAACCTTAAGTGTGTATCCCTACGGGTTCGAGAACTATGTAGACATGATCGAGACTCTCTATGTAACACCCCAAAAATATTAATCAAGTTTATCAAGTTCTAATCACCCAAGTTTAGGATTAACAAAAACTTTTATTATTAAATCATATGAGTGTATATGTGAATTGCATTAGTGTATGAATGAGTGCATTTGCCATGTTTGATTGCTACAAATGATAAGGAATGGTTTAAAGATGAATACTACATCATCTAGGCGGATTACAAACAAGATCCAAAGAAAGGAAATTCAAATATGAAGCATATGATGAAATGGTCATTTTGACCAAAATTAACCACTAGACCACTTTGGGTGTCTCTAGTAAAAGATTTCTAATAGAAATTTTTCCAATTCTTTTCACCCCTTACTAGACCAAGTAAAAGTGAACCCAAGCCCACTTTACAAACCAACAAAAACCAATTCCAAATCTGTTTAAAGGACAATTCAAAATTGAATCAAGTTCATATGCTAAGATGACCACTTTTCAAAAACTACTCAAATCAATTCCACATGACTTTCCCAAGCAACCATAGACACTCAAGCATGTAACAAACACACTCACCAAAATTCATTCAAAAATTAAATACTAATTTCATGCGGCCATTTGGTCGAGCACCTGGTAGACACAGATTAAACCTTGCCTAACATCTACTGTTTTAAGAAGTGATCAATCGCCACTAGTGCCCCATTTCACTCTCCTGGTCTCCCCCAACACCTAGCAGCGCAGGACACACTCCCCCTTGGCCGTTTTGCACCAGTGAAGCACCGCCCGACGCTCACCGTGCCGGTCGACAATGGACACTCGCCTCAGCCCATGCCACAATCTCCCACGATGTCTAGGAGACAGAAAACCATCCACCGCCACCCTCTGTCCACCCCCTCGATCACAGGCAAGCAGTGGACCACCCGTGATCATCATGCCCATTTCCCTATCTGCCATGCTGAGAGCACGCCAGAGCGCCGCAGCCGACACACATGCACACGCCACGCCTCGCCCTCTCTGTGTGTGCCCGCACTCGTCGTGACCCTAGCTACCTCCCAGACATGCCCGTTCACCGCTGCGCGACCCGTAGCCCCTATGCACCGTCTCGAACGCCGCCAGTTCCACCCAGCGCACCGAACGTTCCCGACTGTTCTCGACCGCCCCTTGCCACGCCATCACTCGCACTACGACCGCCCGGAAGCACCGCGCCGATCCCTACTCGCAGCCATGCCAATAGCCCTCTATATCACCGTCACCGGTGAGCCAAAGCCATCCCGCTCTGTCCCTCTCGCCGGTGTATAAATAGAGGCCACCCCAGCCTCAACTCGACACACCATTCCACTCTCCACTCCTCACAGAACCTCCCACACCTCTCCCGGGAGCAAGGGGAGAACCAGCCCACTGGAATTCCACCGTAGCCCGCTGCTGCAGTGAAGGAAGGGCGCCGTTGATTGGAGCCACCCCAGGAGCTGCCGCGACCACCATTCGAACCGCCGTCGTCTACAACGTCATTCGCCACCATCGCCGACCCTAGCTGGAGCCCAGGTGAGCCTCACGCGACCCCCACCGTCGCCGTTAGGGTTCATTCTCGCTGGAGGTATTCGTCATAGACGATGCATGTCAGCCGTTAGATCTTAGTCTAATCGCACGGCCTAGATTGAAACTTACCGTTTCGGTTAGATAGAGTCACTAACTAGTGGGACCATTCTGTCAGCAGCCCGCTGGGCCAGTGCAGTGCAGTTGGACCGGCCCATTTAGTTTTCTGTGCAGAGCCCGTTGATTCAAATAATCTTTTTCCAATTTAGTTAAAACTAGATTCTGTCAGTAGATTCAAAAATCAATTCAAAGAGATTCATTGAACCAAATTGCATGATTCCAATTTTGTTACAAAGGTATTAAAATTATATATCCAAGCCCATTGGATTCAAACCATTTTAAATTATAGATCACCTATACCAAAAATAACAAGACAGAGACTTTTCCAACTTCAAACATTTTTCAAAAATCAACCATGAATTCTTTTGAGTTGATTCCAACTCTCAAAAATCACATTTGACAAGATATATCTGAATATGTAAAAATATTTAGGTTTATATGCAGTGACATTGGACTAGTACCAAAAGCATGCTATATAGGCATTTCTAATCACTTTAATTGTATTAAATAGTAATATTAAACTTTATAAAATATGACTACCACTTTAAATCACATTACCAAGTATTACATTATGTGGTGATGACATGTGTCAATATGATCCCATATTTTAAATGGAGAATATTAAATCTTAAGTATTTTCAATGATTAGAAATTACTTTTCTAAAATAAGATAAATAAAACTAGGTCTTTATTTTATGTGATGATTGTGATGATGCTAGATCATCAAGTGTGAGCCTTAGTGTGCTAAAGAAGTAGTTTAGTATTGTTTGGTGATTGTGTACCTCGTATTTATTTATAGACGATAGTATCGACCCGAGATACGAGGAGGAGGAGTACTACCAAGAAGAAGAAAAATAAAACTTCAACCACTGCACTACTCAAGGCAAGCTAACATTTGCAAGTTTCATACCTATGCAAGCTAACACTTGCAAGTTTCATACCTATGCAAGCTAACACTTGCAAGTTTCATACCTATGCAAGCTAACACTTGCAAGTATTATACCTATGCAAGCCATCCTTGCAAGATAACCTATGCAAGATGCATTAGTCATGCTTTTGTTATGCAACCTTGATTATACCAATCCCAAGTTTTACTTGCAAGCTTTATTCTTTTACTTTTACCAAAGTACTTTACTTTTAGTTAGTGAATTGTGAGATTTGGAAAAATAGTATAGATACCATAAAGAGTATAAAACTAGGCCTAAGTAGTTATACTTAGATGTCATCAAAATACATACACTAGAGTTGGATAGTTACACTTGATTAGCACCCCTCATTAGTGAATACCCTCAACTTTAGTGGCTAGTTCTAAGCATAAAAGTTGATCACTTTAGATGGGAATACTTGGTGAAAAGGATTATGAAAACCTTGGAATGAGGATTCATTCTATTGAAATGTTTTGACACAAAAAGATTTAATGATGAAAATGTTGAGGCATGAGCCTTGGCCCTTGATAAAAACTGATGGTTGGGTTCCGATGCGATACCATTCCAATTTTACCGTACAACCACAATATCCGAATTGGGTAGGGCTTAACTGGAAGTTTATATGCCTTAGTATGGGTTCCCTCGAGGAAAGAGGTTGAGCTGAGGCTACCTCGTGAGTGTGAATGTCCACCTATGAAGTGCCCAGGATGGCAGATGGCCATGGCTGGGAGGTCAAGCTCATAGGGGAGGTGCCTATACTAGAGTGTGTAATTGAAAGGTTAGGATTGATTATCTGCATACTAAGTATGATGATTCAGGGTTATCCCTAATCGATGTATCGAATTTGGTGGTGAAAGTGTACCACCTATACAGAGTGTCAAACTATTCGAATAGCCGCGTCCACGGTCATGGACTGTTGGAGTGGCCATACTGTTCCGTTGTCAGATGTTTTCAAAATGACTTGTGAATAGAACTATGACTTTGACTTGACCACAACAGGGTTGTGAACATGAAAACTAAGTTCCAACTTAGGTGATGTAGAACATTAAATTAGTTTTCTTTACTTCTAAACTCAGTAGGAAATAAACCTAGCTTTTTGCAAATAAACCTAGAGCTTAAGATTCCTACTAGAACTACCTTACTTATTAGTGATAGTTTGCGAGTACTTAAAGAGTACTCATGGCTTTGTCCCTAGATATTCCCGTGGCCAGACTATGAGGAGGACTACCAGGAAGATGGACAACAGGAGGTCTATGACAAGTAGGATCATCTCCCATCGTCAGCATTGCCTGTGACCCTGAAGATGGAGCCCCTACTACATTTATTTTCCGCTGCTTTGATTGTATTAAGACTGGATCATGAGATCCTTTATTTGTAATACCTTTATTATGGTTTGTAATGGATGATGTACTTTGGTACCAATTCTGTTATGTCTCGCAAAAATGGTAATCCTGGGATTGCAATGTATGGCATAACAGGCATCTGGGATTAAAAATCCGGGTGTTGACAAGTTGGTATCAGAGCCATCCTGACCATAGGAGACCCTAGTTAGAATGGACGTCTGAACAAAAACTTAGTTTCAAAACAAAAGTAGTGAGCATTTATGAAAACCTATTCCCACTCTTATCCTTGAGATTCTTTCAAAAAAATTCATGTTCCTCAAAAATTCTTACAATCATACATAAAAGTTGACACACTTGATCACCCCACTAACTTGCTCACCCTAACTTCTTATAGATGGAGGTAAACTATAGCAAGTTCTACCAGCTGGGAAATGGAGGTCACCTAATCTTTGAGAGGGGTCTCGATGCACTCCCAGAGTATCTTGAGCGCTCGCACCCGGAATTCTTCGGTGCCCAACTCAATGATCAGCAAGGAGGAGAACTATCATGGCTAATAATTGTAGATCTCAGAGGCAAGATGGAAGCACCCACTTCGGATAAGATCCAATTCAGCGTTCGGGAGAACAACTGGCTAGATGGATTAGCCAGGTCTATGCAAGGATCTCTTGCCCATCTGTGTGGGCAAAACATCAACCAGATCCAAAGAACTCGCTTTGGTCACTACGCAAGGCGTGATTCTATGGGAATGCCTTTGGAGATGCAAGGACACCAGGAGTTGAAGCACCAAGGGGATAATCTCGACTTCATGTTGTATGATAGATAGCAGGAGTTGGACAACGCCCGTTCCTACGCCAACCACAACCATGTCATTGCAGTCAAGAAGGATCAGACCCTCGCCATCCTCGCCAGGGAGCGCCAATCACTTCGTCGTCAGCATGACAAGAAGGATCGTATCATCGATCGTCTTCGCAAGAAGGTGGCCACTCTCGAGAAGACCATCCGTGAACAAGAATATACGCATTTTATGTCGTATTTTTTTACGACATGTAAACAATTTTTTTTATGACATGTCTAAATTTTCTTATGTTCTTCTTGAATTCCTAGGTAAGAGAAAATTTACGTGACGTAAAAATCATATACGGTTTGAAAGATAGAGTGTGGGTGTAGAATAATTATTCTACATCCTGGGTGTCAAATAGCGTCACTCAATATATATATATTAGATTATACATTTTCTGAGAGCTCGCATAAGCGTTGTATCTTTTGGATGACATAATTCCTGAGAATAGGTACTACAACAGACCCTGGTTCATTTGCAAATTAGTACTACAACAGAGTTAGGAATTTGTATTTCTGATTATACGAAAGACAAATCTGAACAAAATAAAATTAGTGCACACAAGTGTAAAGCCATGTACCTATATACTGCCATTGCGATTGGGAAGGTATGCCAATCTGCGGCAGGCTTATGCTAGCCATATGTTGGCTAAATCATTGCAGTTTACACTTTGTAGTTTTCGGAGTTAGTCTGAAATAAGAATTTAGTCGATGTGTGCATGTACACGGTCAGCTGATAGTAGCTAGGTTCAGAAGTTTTTCTTGCCATTGCTAGGCTTAGATGCTACATAGGATGCACATGGGGACGGACATGATACAGATCGTGCAGCAAGGTTTTAGGGGAAATGGACTTGAGTGGTAGTGGGATGGCACTACCATGTAGATTCGGTTACTGATTCTATCTTTCAGCTAATCAGTTGTAAGCAGAGAATAAATAGAGAATGAAAATAGAAAAGCTATAAGTTGTTGTGGGCAGCGCAAAACCCTCATGTCTCACTCGTGTTCTTGAGTTAATCCACCTAAATTGTTCTGCTGCATTGATCCTTACAGGCATCATAATACAACAATAGGAAGCGCTTAACTTAAGTAATCTATTATGTTAATGTTTAGAGAAAACTAATACTAAGCTTAGCCCGCTATAGCAGGCTTCGGTGTTGAATGTCAAGCTCAACATGGGCAAATATTTACAAACTTCTCATATTTAAACATGTTGTCATATTTAATCCTAACTACGGCCTGTAGAGGCATTCTGTCAAGTATCTTGCTTGTGTTCATAACTCATACGGAAGTAGGAAACAATAGTTAAAACCATACCAGTACATGACATCCTAGGGAAGAAGCTGACCTGACGCCACTGGAAGTTGCACGATGGTCTAGATTTCATCCTAAAAATTCTTCGTGTTGTGGCCCTTTCACTGGCAGCTTTTTGTCTCGCCACCTCTTTCTATTTTCTGGGTTTCTCTTTTTTTTTCTCTGTCTGCACATATAGACCGATCTTAATGCTAAACAGAGGAAGCGGTACATATACATATACTACACTACTATATTGAGAAACAACTTATTTCAAATAAACTATGCTTCCATACAAACTTTTCCATGCACTCATTTACCTCCCTTTGCTCACTTTGGAACCTCTCTTCCTCTCTTTGTCTTTCACGCAGCAATATATCCTCTTACTTTTTTACTTCCGTGGTCATTTCTCTCCATCCTAGCACATTTATTCCTCTCTCTGGAAAGATATCAAATTGTACATGACTTTCGAGCCAAAGTATTTATAGCAAATTGTAAAGAAAAAATATCCTTCTCCTCAAAATATCTTGTTTCACAAGCTCCTTCATAATTCGTCTTTCATGAGGTTCAACTTCTTTTGCAATGTTTGCTTCCTTGTTATGCTGAAGCACATACCTGACAAATTTAATATGTCTACAGTTAGTGTTTATTAGTTTATGGTTGAGGAACAATATTCATATATGAAGTTAGAGAAAAACATACCTTTCACTTTCTATCCACTTGAGAAGACATAAATGGGTCTTCGAAGCTGGAAACTTGAGAAATACCAAACTGGACATCGATTGGCAGAGCTAAGGCTTCTATTAGAATGATTTGTCTCGTAATCTGTTGATGCTGAAGGGAAAACCTGAGGCCTGGCAGATTGAAGCAAAGGAGAATGGCCTTCAACATCATAACCAGGTACCATATCCTCGGATCCATGGAGAAGGTGTGGTACTGGAGTGAAAGATTATACACGGTTAGTCTAGGGTTAGCGAGGGCGGGATGACGGAGGGGACGGACGGGCGTCTGATGACCGGGGTGACGGACAAGAGCAAGGAGAGGGATTGGATGGTTGGGAAGGGCAGAGGCGGTGGTGAGGAGCTTACCGGTGCAATGGCCTCTTGTTCCTTCAGGTCATGGCCTTTGTCTCCATCGGCAGGAGAGCCTGGCAATAGGTCGTCGTTGTGGAATTACCTGGAGGGTGGTGATGGGGAATTGACTAGAGGGCGGCTAGGAAGGAGCAGTTTTTTCAAACGGGCCAGTTTCACTCAGCGGTGGTATTGCGGGTAATATCTCCAAACTGCCAAGGGTAAAAGAGTCAAAAAACGGTTGATGGAAATTTTGAGGGTGACGAACGTACGCAATCTTTTTAATAGTATCTATCTATATACTAATTTTCCTTGAGGTAGGTTCATCCGTCAGTTTTTTGGTTCCGATTTTTCTCTGGACCGTTTTGCCCCTGACAGTTTGAGTGTATTAGCTTGCCTGCCACCGCGAAGTGAAGAACAGAAGTCAACTGTGGCTCACGATCCCTCCGCCCTGTCCCTCTTCCTTGCCTTCGCCCGGACACCACTCTACCGCTCGTCTTTCCCCCTTGAATCTGGCGGCACCAGATCGGTGACGGTCAGTAGCCGGCATCGAAGTCTGTGGCCCTCGCGTCGGTCGTCGCGCGGCCGGAAGTGAACCGCAGAGAGGCGGCAGATGCGTCGTGCGAGGCAGAGGCTGCGAGCTCCATCGCCCTCGCGTACACCGGCCATGGTCTCGATCTGGTCGGGGATGAGTTCGATGTGAGGTCCATGTGAGATTTGGGAAGGTAAACACCGCAAGCAAAGCTGAACCACGTGTGGCTTGGGCTGCGCGATGGTCTCATCTCCACTGGAGCGCAGGCCGATGGAACGAAGCAGGGCGACGATCTTGAGCTGGTAAGTTTGACGCCGCCATCCATGTCGAACGGCCGGAGAGGCGGGCAGCTGGCTGCTCCGCTGACCTGGAAATCGGTTCAGTGCTACCGCCGCCGGCGACAGTACCACGACGAATCTAAAAATAGTACGATGATTAAACTACATGAGCACTTAATTTGGCACATCAGATAAAAAGATTGACCGGAAAAGAAGGGAATGGGAAACGAATAAGATAACGACGGGAGAATTAAAAAAATCTGACTTGGTGGTACCAGGAAGCTAGCAACTAGCAAGTGGCTCCAGAGGACTATCGGTCAAACTGAGACATTTATTTTGAAACGGAAAAAATACTTACTGATACTCATTTATTCAAAAATTAATACGAGTGTAGCTATATTTTAGTTTGTACATACATTTATATCTAGATAAAGTGGAGACCGTTTGAAACGTAGCAAGTATTATATTAATCATTACTTAGATTTACATCAGAGTTCTTTTTTCCTTTTGTCTGGCTATCATAATTCCACCGACCAAAGCACTGAAATAAGGTACTCCTTTCGGCTCATATTAATTGACTTTGATTTGTCAAATTTTAGATGAACCTAAAATAGTGTCTAGATTTATTCAAATTTTGACAAATCTAAATCAATTAATATGGATCGGAGGGAGTAGATCAATTACGTCCATTACCACTTCTAAGATGTATAAGTTGAAAACACATAGAGGGACGGAGCGAGGAACGGAGAATTTAAAACTTTCTATGTTGGTCTAGATTCACGAGACAACACCACCACCCTCAAAAGAGTAGTAGCTAAGTTCAAAAAAAAAAGAGCAGTGGCTAGAGCCAAAATTAACGATCGCGAACACCACCGATTTTGGTTGTGTTCATAATACTTTCTCCATTTTAAAATATAAGATGTTTTAGGTTTGTGAAAAAAATATATCTAGACTTTTTTTATGCGTAGATTTAGTTTAAATCTGAGTGAATCTGCATACTAAAAGAAGTCTAGATACATTTGTTTTACAAAGATAAAATATCTTATATTTTAAAACGAAGGAAGCAGATAATATTTTGATAAACATATTCACGATGAGAAAATTGTGCATCGAAACACACTCTAATTCTCTTACACAGATGACGGGGCGAGGAACGGAGAATTTAAAACTTTCTATGTTGGTCTAGATTCACGAGACAACACCACCACCCTCAAAAGAGTAGTAGCTAAGTTCAAAAAAAAAAGAGCAGTGGCTAGAGCCAAAATTAACGATCGCGAACACCACCGATTTTGGTTGTGTTCATAATACTTTCTCCATTTTAAAATATAAGATGTTTTAGGTTTGTGAAAAAAATATATCTAGACTTTTTTTATGCGTAGATTTAGTTTAAATCTGAGTGAATCTGCATACTAAAAGAAGTCTAGATACATTTGTTTTACAAAGATAAAATATCTTATATTTTAAAACGAAGGAAGCAGACAATATTTTGATAAACATATTCACGATGAGAAAATTGTGCATCGAAACACACTCTGATTCTCTTACACAGATGGATCCTCCCAGGAGCGAGCGGCATGGACGCTCATACGAAAGTTGTTACAGCCGTTCGGAGGATACTTAGTGGAGTTGAATCTTTAGTTAATCAGAGATAATTATAAGATTTATTACTTTGATATGCATTTTTTTTGAAAAAGAATATATTAATATCACAAGGACACCAATTACACCCAGCCTCTGCAACAACGCATACCCTAGCGGCTCTACGGATGCACACAGCTTAAAAAAAATTACAAAAAAGAAAAGTCCCGCTATAGAGAACTAATCCTCAAAGAAACGACAATGACACCATCAAAACAACACCAGTAGTCCTCCACTCCAATAATAACGCATTCAAGAAGGAAACAGTGTCCAAGCGCCGTCGTTGTCCGACCAAAGGTCATAGGTTTTCACCCTGAAGAAAGTCCTTACTCACAAAACAATGCCTTCAACAGGGTCATTGCCAGGCACAACCAGCTAAGGCCAGACCTTGGATTTTCACCCTGCAAGATAAGACTGGGAACTCCCCTGTGTTGTCTTTCCGTATAGTTTGTTATCAAATTAAGTGATAAGAAATTAAGAATCTTATTGTTATCGGAATATCAGATGGCTATCTCTTTGCATACATGATGATTTTTATGTCGGTTATATTTAAATATGTGATAAAAAATTATCGAACCGTAGCAACGCACGGGCATTCAGCTAGTAGATGATAACCTTTATTATTTTTCTCTAGGATATATCTCCTTTAGTCTCCCATTTGCACTAGAGTACAAGTAAGCTAGTTGCATTGGTTATCAATTATAAAACCATATAATATATGTGTTTATTGATCATAATTTCTTATGCAAAACTTATTTCCTTGTTCTGTATTGTTAAATCTGTATGTATTTTGTCGTTGTATTGGGAACGGCAGTACCTGAGAAGGTTAGATAGAGGTGTGGGGACTAGCAGGGAAGCTATCGACAGTGTCTGCATGCGGGATTGAATACAAGCAAGCGTAGCTGGACGCAGGAAGTACCCAGGTTCGGATCCCTCGTGATGAGGTAAAACTCCTACTCCTGCCGGATCTGACTATGGGGATATGCGAACTAGTGTTCTCTGAGCTGTATTCTCTAGCTATTGCCTTAAATGCAATGAGACCAACCCTTACTACTGAGGCCTTTCCTCTCCTTATATAGGCAGAGAGGCAACGGTCTCACTGGCCAGTCCGACTGGCAGGCCCCACAGGCGGATCCCAGCCGACTGGTCATCTACAGTATTCGGTATGGTATGTCCCATCGGAGTACTAGCGGTATGGCTGTCGTAGGCACAGTGGACGCCATGCGAGCAGGTCATCAGCACCGGGCCACTGTTCCCGTGTCATCCCCGCAAAGTCTTCGGTATGGCCGAGTAGTGGCCGGTCTTGTCATCGTACAGGGCGTACCGTGCACTCATATGCACGTCGTCCTGTCTCCTTGATTGGTTCCGGCTACGTCGCCGTAGCCGGTTGCTTCTTGTTGATCCGGATACCATGAGGTAGCCGGCCTGGCCTGCTTTGTCCGGCTGCGTCTGGTCAGCCGGACGCGATCTGACTGCACAGTTTCTTGTCAGGTTGGGGTATCTAGGGATCATCCCCCTGACACTGACCCCTGAGCGCGTGTGGATTCCGCCCTTAGGCGAAATGTGTGCACGCTCCCTCCTGGTTTTGAATTTGTGTCCGGCTACGCCTGGCGGTTGCGCTACCCGTGACGTCAGTGCTGACGCCGGCCACGCGCGCACGTGCCATCATTGCACTGCGGAGGGCAGCGTAATGTCCCGTCGTGCCCCGGGAAACTACTGCCCAGCGCTTCGGTTCTCGCTCCCGGATCTTCTGCGCATCCCGCATCAGCACACGGGATCTGGGCGGCGGTTGGGGTGAATGTCGCCTGGATGTGCGCCACGTGGCGCCGTGGACGGTTGCGCTTCCGGTCCTTTAAAGGGACGCCGCGGGGGGAGCAGTTCCCTTCCTTCGCTCCCCCGCTCTAGTTTTCCTCTTCCCTTCCGTGCTCCTGCTCTCTGCGCCCTTCCTCTGCTGCCGCTATAGCCCGCTGTGCCACTCGTTCTTCGTCGTCGGCGGTACAGGCCAGCGCCACTCCTCCGCCGCCGCGCCTCCTTGTCAAACGGTGATGGCAGCCGAACGCGGAGGCTGGTGTGGCTCCTCCGTCACGGAGGACCACATCCAGAAATACCGTGCTACCCGCATCCTCCCGCCGGAGGAGGAGGTAGTGGTGCGGCTGGCACCGGCGGGAGAGGTATCGCCACATCCGGCGGAGGGGAGCGCGTCATCTTCCTCTCGCATCTGGCGCGCGGGTTCGCGTTGCCGGTGCACCCCTTCTTCCTCACATTCCTGGTCTCTTTGATCTCCGTCTCCACCATCTCGGCGCCAACGCGATCGGAACGCTGGCGCACTTCATGGCCTTCTGCGAGAGCTACCTCGGGATCCAGCCGGATCTTGGGCTCTTCTGCCGGCTCTTTCGAGTCCGGCCGCAGGTGCAGTACACGAAGGGACCGCTAGTCGTCTGCGGTGGTGCCTCCATCTACTCCCGCGTGCAGTCCGGCTACTCAAAGTTCTTACTCCATGACACAGTACGACTGTGGCAGCAGTCGTACTTCTACGACAAGAACGTCACCAACGTCGACCGGATCAACCTTCCGGCTTTCTAGGATGTTGAGTCTAGCCTGCAGAACTGGCACTACTAGGAAATAACTTATAGATAGATAAGATATTCAGTGGCGCATATGTAAAATTATGCGCCACAGATATATATCAGTGGCGCACTAGAAATAATGCGCCACAGAAGTCCATATTTCTGTGGCGCATATTTTCGTGTGCGCCACTGAAGTGTCAAACTTCTGTGGCGCATATAGACGTATGCGCCACAGAAGGTTGATGGGACCAAGCAGCAAAAAAAGGAGAAACTTATGTGGCGCATATGTCCATATGCGCCACAGAAAGTGATGTTTCTGTGGCACATATAGGTGAATGCGCCACAGAACAAGCATATAGGGGGGAAAACAGATCCCCCCCCCCCCCCCGGGATCGCCTTTTCAGTTTTCTAAAAAATAAACAAAAATGATAGAAACTTCAAAAAAATAATTCCTTTAAGTTGTAGTTAGATTTTAGGGTATAGATCTAGACAAATTTTAAAAACATGAATTTCGATGTATTTTGCAAAAATAGGTCATGGCCCGGTAAAACGGCTCTAACTTTTGCATACTATGTCGGAAAAAAATCTTTAACCTATCAAAATGATCGTCTCGAAATTCCCTACTCGAATTCAACCTTCGGTTGTTCTGAATTTTACATAATCCCCAAATTCGAAAAGAGTAAAAAGTTATTTAGGATAGAAGATTTTTTACTGCAAAAAAATAAAAAAGGGGGAGAAACTTCTGTGGCGCATTTCCCCCATATGCGCCACAGAAGTCTTGGGCGGGATTTGAAATTTGAATCCCGCCAGCACCCTTTCTCCCTTCCTTTTTCCTTTTTCTCCCCCTCCCCACTTCTTCTCCCCTCCCTACTTCTCCTCCTCTCCACACTTCTCCTCCTCTCCTCCCCTCCTCTCCTCCACACTTCTCCCCTTCTCCTTCCTCCTCCTTCTCCACTCTCCGGCGACCTCCTCCTCCTCCTCCTCCTCCTCCTCCTCCACCACCACCACCAACTCCGGTGACCACCTCCTCCTCCTCCTCCACCACCAACTCCGGCGACCTCCTCCTCCTCCTCCATCACCAACTCCGGCGACCTCCTCCTCCACCACACCAACTCCGGTGACCTCCTCCTCCTCCTCCTCCTCCTCCTTCTTCTTCTCCTCTTCCACTACCAACTCCGGCGAGCTCCTCCTCATCCTCCTCCTCCTCCTCCACCACCACCAACTTCGGCAAACTCCTCCTAGACCTAGCCACCGCCCGCCACCACCACCACCACCAACTCCGGCCAGATCTAGATCTGGCCCAGGTTTTTTTTTTGAAATTTGAAAAAAACTTCAGTGGCGCATATTGGCCATATGCGCCACAGAAGTTTGAGATCTGGCCCGCCTTTTTTTTTGAATTTTGGAAAACAACTTCTGTGGCGCATATTGGCCATATGCGCCACTGAAGTTTGAGACTTTTGTGGCGCATTTCGAAATGCGACACTGAAGTTAGTTATCAGTGGAGAGGTATCAGTGGCGACTAACAAATGCGCCACAGATGTTCAAAAAGGTGTGCCACAGAAGAGTTGTTTCCTAGTAGTGTGGGAGCTGAAGATTCACGGCGACAAGGCGGAGTCGGACGCGATGCTGCAGCGTATGCGCTCCCTCGTCACCTGCCGGCTAACCGGCCTGGACATCACCCTCAGCTGGATGTCCCGGCTGATGATGCTGCCGCAGCGGCGAGCGCACAAAATGTGCTACTACTCCGGCCGGCTAGACCCGACCCGACTGTCGCGCCGTGATCCCCGCTACCACAACCTGAAAGAGTGGGTGTGGACGATCACGAAGGAGCGGCTGCTGGAGGGCTAGACCTTCAGCCTGGCGCCCTACAACTGGGACAACCGCGTGCCCCGGGTAGATCTCTTTAGCCAGAGCTTTCTTTCATATTTCTTGCATTTCTTTCTTGTTTTGTCTGACTAACTTCTTGTATTCGACAAATCTTCCCTTGCATCCTTCGCGAGGAGGGTGATGCCCCTCTCGAGGTTTTTACGCCTGACTTGCCCGAGCCGCGTGCTCGGCGGTCCGGCGAGGAGTCGGACGAGGAGGGTGATGCCTTCCCCAGCCGGAACGATGAACCGGCTGCCGACCCCCACGCGGAGGTTCATGAGAAGGAGGAGACCGCGCTGACCTCCGATCTGGTGCAGCGCCCTGCGACGGATGGCGAAGCTGGCGGGAGCGGCTCCAGCCGTTCTAGCTCCCGCCGGCCTGGCGCGGAGGAGCCAGCACCCAAGAGGAGCCGGACCGGCACCCTTCTGCCGAGTCGCCTAGGACGGAAGAAGGGGCCGCCTCTGGTTGTGCAGGGGTATCTCTTTCCTCTTCTTCTTTCATCATCTTTTGCTTGCTTCTTTTCTTGCCTTTCTGCCCTTGGCTTATTTGCTTTTGTTTCCTTCCTCCTGTCTTCTGTTTTCTTAGCACGCTGGTCTCCATTGGAGCCGCGAGCCCGGCGCGAGCGCCAACCGGGTCGCCACCCCGCTCTCCGACCGCGTCTGCCCGCGCCCCTCCTTCTCCCGTGGCGCCGCCTCCGCCACCACCTCGATCTGAACCGGCTGCCTCAGCCAGAGCGGAGGGTCCGCAGCCAGACGTGGTGGCCCAGCCGGAGACGGAGGATCCCCAGCCGGGTGGCTCTTCTGCGGGCGTGCGGGGGGCCACTACCGGCAAGGAGCTCGTGGTTGTCGGCGATGACAACTCCGACGATGAGCTGGGGGAGGAGTGGAGGACAGCGATGATTGCTGCGAAGGAGTCCTTGGCCGTCAACGCTGTGGACGGCGACACCTCCTCTGCCGCCTCGCTGACGGACCTCGCCGCCACCCTCGAACTGGCGGTGAAGGAGATCCGGCTGCTGGAGGCCGCAGCCGACGGGAACCGGTCCTTGGAGCAGAAGCTTGCTACTGCCAACAGGACTTCCCAAAGTAAGTTTGCTTCATCCGGCTTGTCCCTTTTTTTACTGATAGCCGGTTTCGTCGCAGCTATCCTCGTGTGCACTCAGCACGAGATCGATCGCTTGAAGAAAGCGAACGACCGGCTGAGCAAGTCCAACTCTACTCCACGGCTGCAGAACAAGGATTGGCACGCGAAGGTAGACGGACTGGAGGCCACCATCAAGGAGCGCGACGCCTCGCTCGCCAGCCGGACCGATGCCTTCAACCTTCTCGAGGCCTAGAACAAGGACCAAGAGAAAGAGATCAAACGACTGGCGACGAAGGAGAAGGCTCTGGTGGAGGAGCTGATGCAGGTTGGCCACACGGCTAAGGGTAAGTTCTTATTTTCCATTTCCCTTTCTTTCCGAATCCGGTAGCCGGATCTGACTCTCTTTTCTGACAGCGTTTTATCCCGGCATAGACCTGCTAGCATACAACCGGCTACAGGAGAACTGTCCGGGAGCGCAGCCGATGGCTCAGGAGCTCGTCGTCCTTTTAGGCGAAGAAGCTGCCAAGCTTCGTCAAGCGGCACGGGATGTCTTCTCCTTCCTGTGGCCGGATGCTCCGGTTCCGGAGACGATGGCATAGCTGGCTGCGAGGGTGGGGGAGGTGCCGGCTATGGTGGACCGGCTGCGGGACTTGGCGGCGTGAGCCGGAGCGGAGATGGATCTGGCTCTTATGCTCTCCTGGTACAAGGACGCTCGTGTCGAGAAGATCGATGGGGGCTTCCGTGCCGGCGCCAACATTACCGCCATCCGCCAGGCCCATCCGGAGCTCCGAGGCTCCGCCATCAAGATTGCCGACTATGTGGACCTCGACGAGGTGCTCACCGACTCGGAGTCCGTCGGTACTCCTGAAGTGGAAGCCCTGATGCAGCCGGCTGCGGACGCCGGAACAGGATCGAGCGCCTCGCCTCCTCCTCCGCCTGAAGCTTCCGCCAGCCAAAACGCTCCTCACGGCAAGGGTCCTGCCGCGTAGCCACTGCCGGGATGCCGGGTGTATTTGTCTTGCTTTTAGTTCTGTTTGAAACTTGTCCGTCTGTACCAGCCGTCTCTGACGTCAGGTAAACTTATGGGAGCTTCGCCTCCTTTTTCTTTGCTTGTTAATTTTGAACTAGATTGAGTTCCCTTCAACTTGTGCTTCGACTTTTCTTTCAACATTTCGCCGGTTGACTTTATCCGGCTAACTTCACCTGGCTACACACCTCCATTGGGGTCGCGCTCAGGGCACCCACTGGGTGTAGCCCCCGAGATTCGTAGTAGTCGGCGTAGCCGGGTGCTTCGAATCTTTTCTTCTTTTCCCCAATCTTCTAACTTTGTCCGACTAGACTAGTCTTAGTCAGTTATTTTCGCTGGTTGAACACCTTTAGCCGGGGGAACTAACATTCCAGTGGGGGCGCGCGAGCGCACCCACTAGGTGTAGCCCCCGAGATTCGGAGTAGCTGGCGTAGCCAGGTGCTTCAAATCTTTCTTGCCTTCTCTTGCTCCTGCCCTTGCCCTCACCTGGGCTTCGAATGGCTGGCTAAACGCCTTTAGCCGGTTGGGAACTACAATATTCCACTGGGGGCGCGCGAGCGCACCCAGTGGGTGTAGCCCCCGAGATTCAGAGCGCTTGATGAAGGCAAGGACTTCAAATCTTCTTCTCCTTTTCTTCTTGAATTCTGGCTCAAAGTAGTCGGACAAGAGTATACATACAATACATCCTCACCAGTTAGTAGGTTAGTCTGCTGAATTGTAGCCAGAAAACGGATTTGTTTTTTCAAAAACTAGCTTGCGCCTCTCTAGACACTTGGTCGCTTTCCCGTGTGCTCTGCTGTTTCCGCTGCGTCCTTGCCGGGCAGCCGGGTTGCGGTCTGCAGCCAAACTCGAAGGGAGCTGACAATACATTGCGCACGGTACTAACGGCTTAGTAACCAGATTGGATTAAGCTAGTTGCAAGGCCGGGACACCCGGTCTGTCGTGTCTCCTCCCTGTTTTTCGCGTGGGATGCCTCGGGCTTTTGCTCTTGCTAGCCGGACAGCCGGGTTGCGGTCTGTAGCCGAGACGAAGAGTGGTTCTCTGACATCATCGCACACTACTTAGTCGGTTTGTTGACTTAGCAGGCCGGGCCAGCCGGCTAGCCCCCGGGTAGGGGTTGCCAGAGCCGGGAAATCATAACCGAAAAATAGATGCGAAAACACATTTCTAGCAAGGAGCACCCAAGCATCTCGTAGGGGTCCACATTTTCATTCATAGGGTTTGCAGGATACATACACTGTCTGGCGACTAGGTGTAAAACGGGCACAGCAAGGCCGCGTTCTAGGGACGCTCGGTCTCCTCGTCTGATTTGTCCATCTTGTTCTTGCACGGCTGCTGCGCGTCAATGAGGTAGTAGGAGTCGTTGGGCAGCGCCCGGCTGATGATGAAGGGTTCCTCCCAAGGTGGCGATAGCTTGTGCATGCCCTTCGTGTCTTGCACCAGCCAGAGGACCAGGTCACCCTCGCGGAATGCGACTAGGAGGATCCCACCTGAATGGTAGCGGTGTAGTCGTTGCTGGTACAGGGCTGATCTGGACAGAGCCAGCTCGCGGCCCTCCGCCAGGATGTCCACTCCGTCCTCCCGCGCCTCCTGGTTGGCCTTTTTGTCGTATAGGAGCTTGCGCGGTGAGTCGAACTCGATGTCCGCGGAGAGGACGACTTCTGATCCGTAGACCAGGAAGAACGGGGTGTAGCCGGTTGACGTATTCGGCGTGGTGCGGAGGCTCCATGGCACAGCCGGAAGCTCCTCGATCCAGCATCCAGGTGACCACTCCAATTTCTCAATGAGATGTGGCTTGATGCCGGCTAGCACCAAGCTGTTTGCTCTTTCGACTTGCCCGTTGGACTGCTGGTGCACGCCGGAGGCAAGGTCCAGCCGGATGTCCTTGTTGCTGCAGAACCGGGCGAAGTCCCCCTTGGCGAAGTTCGTGCCGTTGTCGGTGATGATGTTGTTGGGGTAGCCGAACCGGTTGATGATGTCGGTGAAGAAGGTGACGACTGTCGCCCCATCCAGCTTCCGAATAGGCTTGGCCTCGATCCACTTTGTGAATTTGTCCACCGCCACCAGCAGATGGGTCATACCCGCGCGTGCTCGCTTGAAGGGACCGACCATGTCGAGGCCCCAAACTGCGAAGGTCCAGGTGATCGGTATGGTCTTGAGTACCGAAGTTGGCATGTGCCTGAGCTGCCCGAAGCGCTGGCACCCATTGCACGCGCGGACCAGCTGCTCAACGTCCTCGAGGGCGGTGGGCCAATAGAAACCATGGCGAAACGCCTTGGCGACTATCGCCCTTGACGAAGCGTGGTGCCCGCACTCGCCCTGGTGGATGTCCTTGAGTAGCCGGTAGCCCGTGTCTACATCGACACACCTTTGGAAAATGCCGGATACGCTGCGCTTGTACAGTTCGCCGTTGATGATGGTGTACGTGTGCGCGCGGCACCGGATTTGCCTGGCTTCCACCTCGCCATCCGGAAGTTCTCCATTGGTGATGTAGTTCGTGAAGGGCTATGCCCAGGATGGCACTTCCCGAATGACGAGGATGCTCCCGCTCTCCGGTTGATGGATGTTGGGGGGTCGTCCGGGTGATGTACCCGGGACGGCAGCCCTCGAGCTGCTTGACGAACTGGCAGCCCTTGGGTGTCGCGAGCCGGAGGGCACTGCCTTGCCGGAGTTGGTGCGGGTCTTCTTCTTTGGAGGCTCTGCCTGCCCCACTTCTGCTGCTCCGTCAGCCGGAGCGCTCCCTGCCCAGATGATGGAGTCTGACTCCAGCTACGGGTTGATGGAGGGTTTGCGCAGGTGCTCCAAGGAAACCCCTGGTGGGATCGCCTGCCTGGTGGATCCGATTCGGGAGAGCGAATCGGCTGCCTCGTTGTTGACGTGGGGGATGTGATGAAATTCGCATCTATCGAATGAGGCGCTGAGCTTCTAGATGTGGAACCCGTAGAGGGCCATGTTTGCGTCTCTGGCGTCCCATTCTCCGGACACTTGCTGCACCACCAGATCCGAATCACCAAAGCAAAGGATCCGGTTGACACCGATCTCCTTGGACAGCCGGAGTCCATGCACCAGTGCCTCATATTCGGCTACGTTGTTGGAGGCCTTGAAGTGGATCTGCAGCACATACTCCAACCGGTCTCCCTTGGGTGAGGTGAGCACGATGCGGCTCCCAAGCCCCCGAGCATCTTCGACCAATCGAAGTGCATCTTCCAATGGTCCGAATCTGGAACCGGTGGAAGATACTGGGTCTCGTCCCAGTCGATGAGGAAGTCCGCCAGCGCCTGTGACTTGATCGTGAGCCAGGGCTCGTACTGGATGGAGTAGGCGGCGAGCTCGATGGCCCACTTGGCGACTCGGCCGGTGGCGTCCTTGTTGCCGATGTTCTCCGAAAGGGGTGCGGTGCACACGACCTTAATCGGATGCTCCTGGAAGTAGTGCTTGAGCTTCTTGCATGGCAGGTACACGCCGTAGCACATCTTCTGGTAGTGGAGGTACTTCTTCTTGGAGAGGGAGAGAACCTCACTGAGGTAGTAGACGGGCCTCTGAACCGGCTGAGCCTTGCCTTCCTCGGGGTGCTCCACCACCAGGACGACGCTGACGACCCGGCTGATGGCTGCTATATAGAGCAACATCGGCTCCTTGCTAGCCGGCGTGGCTAGAACCGGCGCTGTGGATAGCATGCGCTTGAGGTCGTGAAACGCGGTGTCGGCTTGCGAAGTCCAGGAGAACTTGTCCGTCTTCTTCATCAGCTGGTACAACGGGAGTGCCTTCTGTCCCAGTCGGCTGACGAAACAGCTGAGGGAGGCAAGGCATCCGGTGAACTTTTGGACCCCCAGCAGGCTCCTGGGCGGCTGCATCCTCTCGATGGCCGCAATCTTCTCCGGATTTGCTTCGATGCCTCGTTGTGATACGAGGAAGCCGAGGAGCTGACCGGATGGCACTCCGAAGATGCACTTCTCCGGGTTCAGCTTCATCTGGTACTGGCGGAGGTTGCCAAATGTCTCTCCTAGATCTTCGAGGAGGGTGCGCTTCTCCTTGTGCTTGATGACCACATCATCCACATAAGCATGCACGTTTCAGCCTATCTGCGAGTGCAAGCACTTCTGCATGTAGCGTTGATAGGTAGCGCCTGCATTCTTTAGGCCGAAAGGCATGGTTACGTAGCAGAAATCCCCGTAGGGGTGATAAATGATGTCTTAATCTGATCAGCCGGTTTAACCGGATCTGATTGTAACCGGAGTAGCAATCTAGAAAAGACAACAAATCACAGCCGGCCGTGGAATCGATGACTTGATCGATACGGGGCAAGGCGAAGGGGTCTTTCGGGCACGCCTTGTTCAGGCTGGTGTAGTCGATACACATGCGCCAGGTCTTGTTCTTCTTCAGCACCAGGACTGGGTTCGCCAACCAGTCCGGGTGGTACACTTCCATGATGAACCCGGCTGCAAGGAGCCGGGTGATCTCGTCACCGATTATCTTCCTCTTCTCCTCTGCGAACCGGCACAGAGGTTGCTTGACCGGCCTGGCATCCAGCCGCACATGAAGTGAGTGCTCGGCGAACTCCCTCGGCAAACCCGGCATGTCCTTGGGGGACCATGCAAAGATGGCCCGGTTCTCACGGAGGAAGACGAGCGCGCCTTCCTATTTGTTGTCCAAGCCAGCACTAATGGTGGTGAACTTAGTCGGGTCGGAGGGGTCGAGCAGGATCTTCTTCGTCTCCTTTGTCGGCTGGAAAGCTCCTTCTCCAGCCGGTTTGCTGCTAGCCGGCATGTCCTGCTAGGCCATGGCCACATTGTGCATGATCGCGCGCTTCTGCTCGGCTATGATGAGGGCCTCTGCCAGTTTGGAACCGGCTGAGGCGCACTCCATCGACCGCCTGAAGCAGCTGGCGACTGTGATCACGCCGTTGGGTCCCGGCATCTTTGTCTTGAGGTAGGCGTAGTGGGGGACGGCCATGAACTTGGCGAGGTCGGGGCGCTCGAGGAGAGCATGATAGGAGCTCGTCAGGTTTACCACCTCGAACCAGATTGGTTCACGGAGGAAGTTCTCCTCGGTCCCAAAGATGACGTCCAGCTGGATTTTTCCCAGCGGGGCGCAGGCTGGCCCTTGCAGCACGTCGTGGAATGTTGTGGTAGTCGGGCGCAGGTCGCATTCGCGAATGCCCAGCTTCTCCAGCGAGGAATGGTAGAGGAGGTTGAGGTTGCTGCCTCCGCCGATGAGGACGCGCGAGAATCGGTAGATGCGTGTGTTGGAGACGATGAGGGGGTCGAGCACCATGGCGTAGCCCCCGGGAGTCGGTAGCTGCTCCGGCTGGTCTGTGCGGCTCTAGGTGATGGGGGTTTCTGACCAGCTCAGGTACTGGGGGACCGGAGAGACGATGGCATTGACCTCCTTGGAGCGTCGCCTGCGGCTGTGCTTGTCGTCCAGCTCCGACTTGAAGATGTGGTAGGCGGCGTGCGGCTGGGGGTAGCCGTTGTTGTTGTTTCCGCCGTTGTCGCTGTTACCATCATTGCTGGCTCCCCTAGCCGGTGGTGATGGTCCACTAGGAGGGGGCGGGGGGAGACGAGGCTGGTTACCCTGGTCTTTTAGCTGGTGGGTCCAGCTGCAATTCCGAGTGGTGTGCGTAGCCGGTTTGAAGGGACCGATGTGCCACTTGCACGGGCCGTCAAACATCTGGTCGAAGGTGAGCCGTGGCTTCTGCCTCCTTGCATCGTTAGCCGGTGCGTCGGGCGCACCCTCCACAGCATTGACCTGCCACGCGTGGTAGCGGGGCTTCTACTGCCCGGCTTGGCGGTCTCCATGGAACCGGTTGTCATTGCCGTGGCGCCTGGAGGATCCAGCTTCGCCAGCCGGATTGCTCGGACGGTCGCGAGCCGGCTCCGTAGGAGTCGGACGCTCTTCAGCATTTACTCGGAGGGGCTTCTACATGGTGGCATCCGCCGTGGCGTACTGGTCTGCAACCGTCATGAGCTCCGCCATGGTTTTCGGCTTGTCACACAGTAGCCGGTGGCGAAGCATGGTGCCTTCTCGGCAACCCTCGATGAAGAAACTGATGGCCTGGCTCTCTAGGATGCCCTCGCAGGTGTTGTGCAGCTTCGTCCACTTGGCGAGGTACTTGCGGTCGGTCTCGCGGTCACCCTGGACGCACAAGGCCAGGTCGCGTGGGCTCCCCGAACGCTTGTACGTGTCGTTGAAGTTGCGGATGAACACCTTCTCGAAGTCTGGCCAGGCGTTGATGCTATTGGGCGCAAGGCTGTTGAGCCACGTCCTTGTCGACCCGGTTAGCATAAGGGGGACGTAGCGCACGGCAGTGCGCTTGTTCCCATGGGCGATGCCGACTGCCATAGCGTAGTCGGTCAGCCAATCTTCCGGCTTCATGTTGCTGTCGTACTTGGGGGTGTCCCTGGGCAGGGAGAACTTATCCGGAAACGGCTCGTTCCCGATGTGGGGTCCGAAACAAATCGGACCGGTAGAATCTTCTTCCTCAGTGACGCGCGCTTGAGCGAGGAGCTCGATGCGGTCACGGGCATCCGGACAATCCAGGTTGGCCGCTCCCACCCGGCCCGAGAGACGGGAACCGGCGGGTCTAGGTACTCTGGTTGATGGAGGGGGAGGTGGCGGGTTGCTGTTCACCGTCTTCTCCTGGCGCGGCTGCCCCTTGTTGCCAGAGCTACGACGCCTGCTGCGGGCCTTAGCCGGCTGAGGTTAGGACGCCTGCTGCGTGTCGTGCGGCGCGCCCCTGCTGTTGGCAGGCAGCTTGCTCCCCTTGGAGTAGCTGGGGTCCTCCTGCATCTGCCGGTTGGTGTCAGCCTGCTCGTCCGCGATACGGAGGAGCTCCTGCACGCGGGCGTGCTGGCGGGCTCGCTCCTCGCCCTCCAGCTTGGGTAGTTCCTCTGCCGCGGCTTGCGCCGCGCGCAGGTTCTTGATGGGCGTGCTGTAGGTGGGCCGCATGAGGGCGGGCGCGGGATCCGGCTCCCCATTCTTTTTCGTCCTACCGCCTAGCTTGCCGCCCCGGCGCCGTACCTGGCCGCGCCGGCTCGGCTCCGTGGTAGCCGGAGTGAAGCCGTGTGCGCGGTCGTATTCGCGCCGGGTGATCTCGAGTTGCTTGCGGGTTGCCGCCAGCTCCATGGCCTCCTGGAGGAGGATCTGTCTCTCCATGGCGAAGTTGGCCTCCACCTCCTCCGGGTTATCCCCGAGGTTAACCGGCGTCAGGAGCCGCTCAATGGCATCCTCCACCAAGTTCCGAGGCTGTGGAGGGGCGGAAGTTCCAACCTCGTCCGCGCCTTGCTCTCGCGGCTGGCGAGGATGAGAGCTAGAGCCGACCATCATGACCTCCACGTCGCAGGACGCGACGGAGGCGCTACCGCCCAGATGCGGCAGCTCCCCGACAGAGACGATGTCCCTAGGGAAACGCTCTGGAACAGTGGCGACGTAGACAGGGAGGTCGCCAAATAGCAGGACGGTGTCATTCGCCGGGAAGGAGGTTCCAGCGAAGCAGGAAGCGTTGTCGATGAGTAGTCGAATTTGCCGAGCGTGAGCACCAGGCCGGAGGCCATGCGCTCACCGGCTGAAGTGCGTGGTCCCGTTCAGAACGTGACTCCGGTCGAAGCTATCTAGCCCCATGGTGGGCACCAACTGTCATTGTATTGGGAACGACGGTACCTGAGAAGGTTAGATAGAGGTGTGGGGACTAGCATGGAAGCTATCGACGGCGTCCGCAGGCGGGATTGGATACAAGCAAGCATAGCTGGACGCTGGAAATACCCAGGTTCGGAGCCCTCGTGATGAGGTAAAACTCCTACTCCTGCCGGATCTGACTATGGGGGATATGCAAACTACAAGTGCTCCTTGAGCTGTATTCTCTAGCTACTGCCTTAAATGCGATGAGACCAACCCTTACTACTGAGGCCTTGCCTCTCCTTATATAGGCAGAGAGGCAACGGTCTCACTGGCCAGTCCAACTAGCGGGCCCCACAGGCGGGTCCCAGCCGACTGGTCATCTACAGTGTCTGGTACGGTATGTCCCATCGGAGTACTAGCGGTATGGCTGTCGTAGGCATAGTGGACGCCGTGCGAGCAGGTCGTCAGCACCGGGCCACTGTTCCAGTGTCATCCCCGCAAAGTCTTCAGTATGGCCGAGTAGTGGCCGATTTTGTCATCGTACAGGGCGTACCGTGCACTGATACGCACGTCGTCCTGTCTCCTTGATTGGTTCCGGCTACGTCGCCATAGCCAGTTGCTTCTTGTTGATCCGGCTACCATGAGGTAGCCGGCCTGGCCTGCGTTGTCCGGCTGCGTCTGGTCAGCCGGACGCGATCCGGCTGGATAGTTTCTTGTCCGGTTGGGGTATCTGGGGATCATCCCCCCGACATATTTGCAAATCATTAATGTCTCCTATTTTGACACTTACATTATTATCATATAATGTGTTCAAGTATTAAACTGGTGACAGAGTGGGACTTTTGTTTCTTGGTGTCGTCGGATTAAAGACAAGTACGCCATGAGGGGATCCTCGTGGTGTGGGAAGATATGGGGTGTGAGATGTACGGTTGTCCGGGACGATGAGCACACAAATGTACCCATGTTTGAATCCCTACTCCAGCTAGTAATCCAGTATATCAGTAGAGCCAGAAGTACAGAGTACAAGAGAGGTTTTGCTTGTGCGAGTTGTGGTTGCTGATACGTCCAAAACATATCTACTTTCCTGAACACTTTTCTATTGTTTCTCCTCTATACTCTTTGATTTGGATACAACTAATGCTGACTGACGCTATTTTCAGCAGAATTACCTTGGTGTCTACTTTTTGTGCAAAAAATCAACGATCAGGAAAAATCCCAAAAAAAAATATGCCAAAAATCCTATTTCACCCGAAGACTCCAGGAGTCAGAATGCGAGACGGAGAAAAGCCAGGGGGTGGCCACACCACCTGGTGGTGCGGGCCAGGCCATGCCGCGCCAGGGGGTGGTGTGGGCCCCCCAGGCACCCCCTCGGCCTCTCTCTTCGCCTATAAGGAGCCTTCTGACCTAAAAACTTCAGGGGGTTCGACGTTTTTCCAGAAGGAGTTCCTCTCTGCCGCCACCATAAGATTCCACGAAACAGCACCAGAAACTCCGTTCTGGCACCCTGCCGGGATGGAGAATTGGAGGAGATCATCGCCATCATCATCACCATTGCTTCTCCATCGATCATCCATGTTTTCCCAATCTATGAGTGAGTAATCCCCCGCTGTAGGCTATGAGGATGGTAGGGATTGGATGAGATCGTTCATGTAATGGCATCAGATTGTTAGTTCATGGTGCCTAGTATCTTTTATTAGTGCTTTATGACTTTGTTGCGACTTGTTGTGCTTAATGCTTGTCACTAGGGCCCGAGTGCCATGATTTCAGATCTAAACATGTTATTGATTCATTATGATAGTATTGTTTTTGGTCTTACCTGCAAGTTGTATACACACGTTGTTGTCCGGAACCAATGGCCCCGAAGTGACAGAAATCGGGGTAACCGGAGTGAATGTCTTTGATGTGAGGATCACATGTGTTCATGGAGTGTTAATGCTTTGCTCCGGTGCTCTATTAAAAGGAGCACCTTAATTGCCATTAGTTCCCTCGAGGCCTCGCTGCAAACGGGCTGGCAGGACAAAAGATGTTGTGCAAGTTCTCATTGCGGGCACGTATGACTATATATGGAACACATGCCTAGGATTATCTAGTACTTGGATGCTTTATCTTATTTATCTGCAATTGCCCTATGTTCTGATTGCTATGTGAATTGTCTTGTCCATGCAACGCCCGTCCATCCAACCCTATGCCTATCGCACTCGAATCCCACTGTTTACTACTATTGTTACTACTGTCTTTGCTTTACTACTGCTGTTAATTTACTATTCCTACTACAAAACTGTTGCTACTGATAAACTGTTGTGAGAAAGATTGTTTCCAGGTGCAGCTAAATTGACAACTCAGTTGTGAAGGCTTATAAATATTCTTGTCTCTCCTTGTGTCGAATCAATAAATTGGGTTTCACTTCCCTCGAAAATACTGCGATACACCCCCTATACTTGTGGGTCATCAAGACTATTTTCTGGCACCGTTGCTGGGGAGCATAGCTTTATTTATCAAGTTCACTTGGATTCTCTATTGTTCGCTGTTATCCATCCATCATGGGTAAGTCTCGTGATGGCAAGGTTCCTATTTTACCATCCACTACAAGAAGAGGTACGGTTCTGAACACCTCTGCTACTCTTGATTCACCGTCTGTTATGAGTAAGTTCCTTACACCACCACATACACATGCTACACACACTGCTACTACTGCTGAATCTGAAACTTATGATACTTATGATGCTGCTTCTACTGTGCTTGATAAGAGTGGTTCATTAGGTCCTTTCCTAGATGCTACGATTGCTAGAACTATAGCTGGAAATACCGAAACTCCTAATGAAGACACTACCACACCTGTTAGTTCACCTGAGTCTAGTGAAAGTTATGATATTGAAGATGGTTATGTTGAGATGACCGACGAATTTATTAAAGAATGTAAGAACACCCATGATAGGAGCACTGCTAAGAGTCTCCTTGAGAGGCATACTATTAGACCTAAATTATCTCCTGCTGCTAAGTTTGCTGCTTCTTCTATAAACATTATAGATGAAGATTATGATTTATCTCTCGATCTATCTTACATAGCTATTGTCGAGAAAGAACCTTTTTGTGGGACTAAGAATGAAAGTGCGGTAGCACATATGAATGAACTTTCTACCATGAGTGGCTTGTTTTCTGATGATATTAAGATGCGTACTTACTTTGTTGCTAAGATTTTCCCCTTTTCACTGAAACGAGAAGCTAAAACTTGGTTTAGTAATTTACCTCCTGGATCTATTGATAGTCCTGAGTGCTTGATTAGTATTTTCCTGCAGAAATATTTTCCTCCAAGTGCTAGACATGCTATTTTGCAGGAACTTTTTGATTTTAAACAGGGAGAAAAAGAGGTATTGCCTGAATCTTGGGCAAGGTTTTGTGCTTTGATTCATGCACAGGATGGAAGTCCTTTACCTAAGAATGAGCTTCTTGATATATTTTATAATGGACTAACCGAAGAATCTAGGACATACCTAGATAGTTGTGCTGATTGTGTTTTCAGGAATAGGACTCCTAAGAAAGCTGAGGAATTAATGGCTAAAATAAGCAAGAATTATGAAGATTGGACTCCTCCCGAACAAGCTATACCTGAAGTAATTGTACCTGAACCATCTATTCCGGTGCCTATTCCAACATCAAAGAAGAGGGGAGTTATTGAATTAAATGATGAAGTGATGAAGGAAGCTAAAAAATGTCTTAAGGAGAAGGGAATTAAAGCTGCAGATGTCAAGAATTTACCTCCTATAGAAGAATTATGCAAGCCTATTCCCTACTCATCAACTATTGAGGTACACTCTCTCCAACACTTTGATGAAGGTGATATCCCTTACTCTAAACCTCCTGATCAATGCTTAGAAGAATTCGATATCTAATGGAAAATCATCTAATGGAAAACACTAGAGCTATTGTTGAGTTGAAAGATATTGTGGAAAACACTAGATCAACTCGTTAAAGTACAAAACGACTTGCTAGTTAATGCTGCTAAAGAAAAACATGCTTATGAAATTAGAACTAGAAGTGGAGCTGCTACCTAGGATCCTCTATATCCTGAGGGGCATCCCAAAAGAATTGAGCAGGATTCTCAACAAGCTGAAAATAGTGGTTCTACTCGTAAGAAAAGGAAAAAGAAACATAAAACTATTGTAGAACCCTCTGAACCTGCTATAGATCCTAATAGTATATCTATCTTTGATGCTGAAACTGAAAGTGGGAATGAAGCAAATGAAGTTCCTAATGAAGAAAAAGTTGAAGAAGAACCTGAAAACCACACTAAGAATACTAAATACACCAAAGAAGATTTTATTGCTAAGAAACATGGTAGTGAAAGAGAACCTTGGGTCCAAAAACCTATGCATTTCCCTGATAAAAAACACAAGTCAAAGGAGGATGAACATTATAATAAGTTTTTTTTGACCCGAAACTATGAGGCAACTGCCCCACAGCAATTTTATTGCTCATAAAACATCAAGCCAATTACAGAAAGTGAAAGAAAACAAAAATACTAACAACAAAGAACTAACTATGAAAACGAACTGTATGTACAGAATGTACAGGACCGGATATACAAAGGCAAACAAAACAAGCCCGTGACCTATGGTAGGTTTGCAATCCATGCCAACAGAGAAACTCTGTGCTTTGTTTTAATTCGATGCTACAGTAAAGATATGTCATGTAGAAACTGTGCTTTCCATTTTGCAAAAGAAGGCTTTTCCTGCCTAAAATTTTTGCCATTTCTGAGTAACCAAATATTCCAGCAGGCCAAAATTACTACTTCCATAAAAAATGGTTGTGCGAATTCTCTCCTTGCCCATGTTATAGACTGCTGAATATCGTCATTGTTATACCATGTGATCTGTAAATAGTTCCAAACTCGGGCACTGAAGTTGCACTGGAAGAATAAATGGAACCTGTTTTCATATGCACGTGTGGGGCACATCTCACAATGTGTGTCATCAGACACCTTCCAATGATGTGTCTGTAACAGGTCTCGCGTATTCAGTCTATCTCTCACGAGTAGCCAAGCAAACACCTTCATCTTCATCATACAACTTGATCTCCATATCCAAGAGTACATAATAGGGGCTGAAATATGCTCATGGATTATCTTATAAAATTCTCTAGGAGAATATCCCTCTCCCCAACTATATGACCAGCCATCATTCTCATCAGAAAGGGGATTCGACTATATAATAGACTGTAACTGATTTAGTTCTCGGTAAGCCCCGGTTGAAAGAGGTAGGTAGAAAAGTGAAAGTATACCAGTCTCCAAGTAGACTCTTTTAGCAGACATATTTTCATTTAGCAGAAAAGAGAATAGCGAGGAAACCTATTTTTAATAGGCTGCATACTTCCCTGTAGGGACCAATTATCTGAACAAAAAAGGAAGGTATCTCCCTTCCCATGTTTGACAGCAGCCACACCTCTGAAGTTGTCCACTTGTTTGAGTACATCGCGCCACCAAAAGGATCCACACAAATTCTGAGCATGTGGAATTTTGTTGTCATAGTATGCACTCCACACCAGCTACACCCACGGTACATCCTTTTTATTATAGAACTTGTCAAGAAATTTAATCAATAGCGCAACATTTTTTCTGGAAATCCACCACACCTAATCCTCCTTTATCCTTGGGCAAGCATACCAATTCCCAGGCAGCGAGAGATTGTTTTGGTTCACCCGATTGGTCTCTCCATAGACATTGTCTAAGAATCCTATCCAATTGTATCGTGAGACCTTTAGCCAGTTGCAAGGTGCACAGAAAGTGTAATGGCATTGATGACAGATCCGAATTAATTAGTTGTAATCTTGCCCCCTAAGATAAAAAGCTAGAACTTGATGTTAACTTCCTTTCTAACCGACAAACCAGTGGCATTAACTCACTAATTGTCGGTCTAGTAGTCCCCAGCAGCAACCCCAAATAAGTGAAAGGCATATTTCCCACTTGGCAGCCAAAGTCCTCTGACAAGATCCTCATATCAGCAGCAGGTGTATTAATAGACATCATTTGAGACTTGGCATAGTTCACTTTCAATCCCGTAGATAAAGAGAAACTATGAAGCAGATGTTTGAGTGCTCTCAACTGCTCTATATCAGCAGGCATAACCATCAATGTATCATCTGCGTATTTTATTATTGGAAAATCCTCCTCATTGGTATGAATTGGTCTGCTAATATCTCCTCTTATCATCGCTTCATTCACCTCGGACTGTAATAAATCAGATCTGAAAGTATACAGTAGTGGAGAAAGTGGATCGCCTTGCCGAACACCCCTTTTACAATGAAACTGTTTACCAGGGATGCCATTCAGTAGAATCGCAGAAGTACCTGAGGATAAGATTGCTCTAATCCAACTGAGCCATTTGTCATTAAATCCCTTGTGGCGCATAATCTATAAGATTGCTTCATGTTCCACCGTATCAAATGCTTTAGCAAAATCCAATTTCAGAATAATGATTGGTTTTTTAGAGTCCAAGCCCAAGCCAAACAATCTTGGATTGATCGTGATCTCAGAAACCCATATTGATTCTTGTGAATACAGTCTAAAATCGTTCCCTGTAATCTATTTGCCAGTAGCTTTGTGAGGAATTTCAAACAAACATTAGTTAATGAAATTGGTCGGAAATCATTAACCTCGAGAGGAGCCTGTTTCTTGGGTACCAGGGTGATATAGGAACCATTAATATTCTCTAAGCTGATCTTACCACTGTGAAAATCCTCAACTAGGCGGTAGAAATCGTTTTGAATGATGGGCCAACATTTCTTTAAAAAGAGTCCGTTAAAGCCATCCGACCCAGGAGCCCTATCCGAAGGCATGGCAGTGACAATAGCATCCATTTCTTTCTTTTCAAAAGGAATAGTTAGTTCATCCAAATCTTCCACTCTTCTCAGTAATCTCACAAGATTAGACTGCATATTAATGCCATCCGAATGTCCCATTTTGTTTTTATAGCTATTCCATAGCAATCCTGCCATGGACTCATGATCAGACATTTCATTACCGTTGTCATCTTTAAGCATAGAGATGTTCTTTTCGACGAAATCTTTCTGATGCCATTGCATGAAAGAATTTTGTGTTGTCTTCCCCCTGTTTAATCAAAAGAATTGTACACCTCTTCTTCCAATAGTTACATTCAGCCAGTAGTAATTGATCCAAATGTTCTTTTACTATTTCTCAGAAGTTGAATTCAGTTCTGTAAAGAGGCCTGTGCTCCTCAAGCGTGTCCATACACAAAATCACTTTATTGCACTCTTGAATCAGAAGACTTCAGCCTGGCATTGGATGAGGATTTCCATCAGGAGGCATCTGATCTTCCTCAGCTGGCATTGCATCCGCAAAGTCTGCCGACAGAATAAAAACCGTAGCAGTCCATGATTCAGTAGCTCCTCCTACTGTTGCAAATCTTCCAAACACCACATCTCTAGGAACTAAGGCTGGAGATGGGAACGAAGCATAAACTAAAACTCTGTCCAGAATAGGGTCTGCATGATTCCAGAAGTGAAACTTTCCGAAAGTCGAAACAACATTAGCAATGTCATACTCAGTGCGGTAATCCGGTGGAATCCCTAGAAACATCAGCCATTGATGTGCTTGTCGTTCGACGTAGAGCTTGTTGGGAACCCCAAGAGGAAGGTATGATGAGCACAGCACCAAGTTTTAACTCAGTTATGAAACCAAGGTTTAATCGAACCAGTACGAGCAAGGAAACACCCCAAAGGTGTTACTAGCTGAGCTTTGGCAGGGCGCACTACCCGTCCTAGTAGCAACGTGGAGACCTGCACAACACAACCACAGAACTTTGTTCCCAACTTGTGATGAGGTTGTCAATCTCACCATGTTTTGCGGAAAATAAAGGATTAAACGTATCGAATAGAAAGAAGTAAAAGTTTGCAGAAAGTAAACACAAAGAAGTAAACAGTTGTAGATTCTATGTAAAGAAAAAGGACCGGGATCCATAGTTCACTAGAGGTGGATCTCCTTAGATAGATAACATGCTGGGTGAAAAATTACAGCGAGGCAATTGACAAACACTGAGAAAGCAATACATGCATATACTAATCATCTTGACTCCTTTGAGACTTGATTGGGCATTACAACATAATACATAGACCGCCATCCAACTGCATCTATGGCTAATAATCCACCTTCAGGTTATCGTCCGAACCCCCTCCAGTATTAAGTTGCAAGCAACAGATTATTGCTTTACGAACTGCATGTAAAGTAAACAATACGATTGTTCTATGAACAAAGGATTGTTGTTTTCTCCCTAGTAGCAACAGCACATCTAGTACCTTAGAGATTTCTATAACTTCCCCAGATTACCAGAGGAATGAACCCACTATCGAGCATAAATACTAACTCTTGGAGTTGCTAGCATCTACTTGGCCAAGATAGCTACTAACAACAGAAAGCATGCAAGATCACAAATAACAAAGACATGATAGAATCAATAATCAATCTGAAATAGCATCTCAATATCCATTGGATCCCCGCAAACACAACATGTATGAATTACAAATAGATGATCTTGATCAGGAACGGAGCTCACAAGATCTAAACATGAAAGCACAAAGGAGGAGAACCAGCCATCTAGCTACTACATGGATCCATAGTCCAAGGATGAACTACTCACGCATCACACCGGAGGCTTGCATGGTGATGAAGAAGGCCTCCAGGATGTATTCCCCTCTCCGGCAGGGTGCCGGGAAGAGCTTCAGATCCCTCCCGATCTAGGGATGGAGATGACGGCGGCTACAGACTCTTTCGTGGATTTTTGATCGGTTACTTAGGGTTTTCGTCCCGAGGGCAATATATAGGCGGAAGGAGAGGCCGAGGGGGTGCCGGGAGCGGCCACACCACCCCCTGGCGCGGGCCAGGCCTGGCTGCACGGCCAGGTGGTGCGGTGGCTCCCTGGCCCTTCTCCGTCTTGTATTCTGGCACTTGATCCCTTCCAGAAAAATAGGCACTTTGGCTTTTGTCCCATCCAATTCCGAGAATATTCATTTTTTGACTTTCCTGGAACCAAAAACAGCAGAAAATAGGCAGCTGGCACTATGGCTCTTGTTAATATGTTAGTCCAAGAAATCATATGAAAAGTACGCCAAAGTTGGAACAAAACACAAGAAAGTGGATAAAACCAAGCATGGAACATCAAAAATTATAGATACATTTGCAACGTATCAACATCCGTAAGCTTAACTCCTGCTCGTCCTCAAATAGGTAAGTGATAAAAAGAAAGAATAATTTTTGAGGTGACATGCACCATCAAAGACTTGATCAAAGTATTTGCAAAACATTCAAAGCTGGGATCATAGTACTTCAATCATAACATGAAAGACAAAGTTCTAGCAATAAGCAAAGAAACTATGATGCAACATGAAAAGGCACATGAATAACAATAATAGTATTCAGCTTGTCCCTCAATAGAGTAGAAAATATAAATGCATAGGATACCTTCAAAGTTCATAAGAGTGACTAGATACAATAGTTTAAAACAAGCAATATCAAGTTATACATCAATCAACTAGTCTTGGGACAATGCACATAGAACTAAGAATGGCCACTATGCTCTCAAAGTAAGTGAATAAAGATAGAAGGTGGAGAATCAATATTATGGTGGAAGAAAGGCCTTTGTAAAAGGAAGTAGGGATTAAAGTCTCATAAAGAGCTAGCAAAAATTATGGTACTTATAGCTTTCAGCTCTCATTGCCCCTATCATAAGCATCTTGAAGGTGATTAAGGTTAAAGTGACACAACTAAGAGGATATGCTTGACAAGTTATAAACCGAAATCTCATGCCCCTTACTTACGAAGACCGATCCTCATGCTACTCAACTTCAGTCACGAGTAAGCTCTTGTCATTGTAAGTATATGTGTATCATTAAGAACCGCCAACGGGGTACCCCTTGCACATGATACGGGAGCTTTCCCACAATCAAAATGACAAGGCAAGCAGACAATGAGCATCTCAGTGATCTTTTTATTTGCTATTTGCATAGGTTTTTATTGAGGATGCTTCATAGAGTGCTCATTATGGTGATGCTGCAAGTTTCCACCATGATTAGGCATGGCTTAGGCTAGCGGCCCAGGCGTTTCTCTAACACACATACAAACTCCATGATCTTACAAGTTCCACTTTTATTTCACACTGCCGGGATCCGTAAGCAAAAGAACATGATATCAACGGGGTACAAAGTACAAGTGCAATGCTGAAAGCGTTCCCCATGAAACATGGTTCTGCTAATTTCAACTTATAAAGCGCAAGCATATACGCAACAAAGAAGGACCCAATGGTTCAAGTTTATTAGAGGCAAAAAGTAAAGTGTGCCATCAAGGTCGTGAGAGCTTTAATCACTAGTTTTCTCATAACAAGTTTAATTTTGAAGGTAAACAAAAGCATGAATATACTTGGAATAGCATAAGCTAGTAGGTAGGTATGGTGGACTCTTTGGAATAACTTGGTTTAGGGAATTGGATGCATGAGTGGAACTCATACTTGGTGGTGGAGGCTAGCAAAAGACTGGGAGCGACAAACTAAGAGAGCAATAATGGCCATAATCATGCAGAGCGACAAAACATCATTGATCAAAGCATAAAGTGATACTACAAGTTGAAAACTAAAGGATCATAAAGTCTATGGTGACTTGAGATAGTCATAACATGGTGTGAGCATGCGCCAATTCAACCCAAATAAAGCATCAAAGGAGAATACCACTATACTATGCTTTAGATGCTAAAACAACGCATGATTCATCCAAGGCACATTAAGCAATCTCAATTATTTATAACAAGTCATGCTACAACAAAGAGTACTAAGCATAAAGCCAAAACAATATCAAGCATGGCATGACAAAGCACAGGCCACAGTAAAAAACAAGCTCTTTTTACCACATAAGTATGAACTTTCCTACTCTTTTCCAAACCAAACCAAACTATTTGTGAATCAATGTATGAAAGAGGGGGTCCAACCAATTTATTCAGAAA
Source organism: Avena sativa (assembly GCA_916181665.1). Classification (NCBI taxonomy): domain Eukaryota; kingdom Viridiplantae; phylum Streptophyta; class Magnoliopsida; order Poales; family Poaceae; genus Avena; species Avena sativa. The sequence goes on from OV702290.1 coordinate 288,072,103, forward strand.
ACTAAGCAAACCAAGCAAACTAAAAACCAAAACCAAAACGAAAAAAAAGACGCTCCAAGAACAACACAACTGTGCATGAAACAATAAAAATGAAGCGTTTGGAAGAAACCTGGGATTTTTATTGATGAAGAAGGGGATGCCTTGGGCATCCCCAAGCTTTGACGCTTGTACTTCTTGGATATTTCTTGGGGTGACACACGTGGCATCCCCAAGCTTGAGCTTAGGCCATCCTTCATCTCATTGCTCATTCCTTCCATACACCTGAAAATTTTCCTTCATACAAAACTTCACACAATCTTTATTAGCAACATTAGTGCACTCAAGATAAATAAGTCTTAAGGTTCAGTTATAACACCAAATAAACTTCCATTAGAATACTAGATACTGTAGTACTTCCCTCAAAAATCTCAATTCCCGAAAAGAACTCAAAAAGGAACCCACAAGAAGCAAATGCAGAAAATAGCAGAAATCTGTCAAAACAGACCAGCAGGTAAAGATGAATTTTTTAGAAGATGTCATGTTGCTCAAATCAAAAAGTGTTGAACTAACTAACGTTAGATAAAAACCTGGGGAATAATCACAACAAATTACAGCTCAATCCGACATACAGAGCTCTCTCACGAATTTTTACGGTGAAGCACAAAAATCTGTTTCGGGACAGCAACTTTCCCAATCATTACTTCTCTCTCATTAGAGGTTACTCTTGGCACAAAAAGCAAATAAAAAGGATAAGGAGAGGTTATTACAGAGGTAATAACTTCCAAGACTCATCTAAAACTTTTGGGTTATCTCCCAATAAGTACTTTTCTTTAACGCCTTTAAGTTAGGCATAAGAAGCAAAGAAAGAATCAAGTGTTCTCAAATGAAGAAGCATTAAGATCAATACCAGAAAATTATTCTCTCATAACAAGATTGAGCAAAGCAGGTTTTATCTCAAAGAAAGTATTTTCAGACACAGGTGGAGCAATAGGTGTGCTCATAAAATCATTGTTGTTGGTGCTAGTGAAGTCACACAACTTAGTGTTTTCAAGGGTAGTCATTTTTTTGGGGTTTTGAATAAGAAAGCAAACAAGCAAAACTGATTTTTTTGTGTTTTTTTTTTGAAAAAACAAAACAAGCAAACAAAGCAAAAAGAAAACTAAGCAAAACAAAAACAACAAAGTAAAGAGATTGGTTATGAGGGACTCCCCTTGTGAAGATGTCCTTGACTCCCCGGCAACGGCGCCAGAAAAGATCTTGATGTGCTCGTCGTTCGACGTAGAGCTCGTTGGGAACCCCAAGAGGAAGGTATGATGAGAACAGCACCAAGTTTTCCCTCAGTTATGAAACCAAGGTTTAATCGAACCAGTAGGAGCAAGGAAACACCCCAAAGGTGTTACTAGCTGAGCTTTGGCAGGGCGCACAACTGGTGCTAGTAGCAACGTGGAGACCTGCACAACACAACCACAGAACTTTGTCCCCAACTTGCGATGAGGTTATCAATCTCACCGTGTTTTGCAGAAAACAAAGGAATAAACTTATCGAATGGAAAGAAGTAAAAGTTTGCAGAAAGTAAACACAAAGAAGTAAACAGTTGTAGATTGTATGTAAAGAAAAAGGACCGGGATCCATATTTCACTAGAGGTGGCTCTCCTTAGATAGATAACATGCTGGGTGAACAAATTATAGTGGGGCAATTGACAAACACTGAGAAAGCAATACATGCATATACTAATCATCTTGACTCCTTTGAGACTTGATTGGGCATTACAACATAATACATAGACCGCCATCCAACCGCATCTATGACTAATAATCCACCTTCAGGTTATCGTTCGAACCCCCTCCAGTATTAAGTTGCAAGCAACAGATTATTGCTTTACGAACTGCGTGTAAAGTAAACAATGTGATTGTTCTATGAAAGAAGGATTTTTGTTTTCTCCCTAGTAGCAACAACACATCTAGTACCTTAGAGATTTCTGTCACTTCCCCAGATTACCAGAGGCATGAACCCACTATCGAGCATAAATACTAACTCTTGGAGTTGCTAGCGTCTACTTGGCCAAGATAGATATTAACAACGGAAAGCATGCAAGATCACAAATAACAAAGACATGATAGAATCAATAATCAATCTGAAATAGCATCTCAATATCCATCGGATCCGCGCAAACACAACATGTATGAATTACAAATAGATGATCTTGATCATGAACGGAGCTCACAAGATCTAAACATGAAAGCACAAAGGAGGAGAACCAGCCATCTAGCTACTACATGGATCTGTAGTCCAATGATGAACTACTCAGGCATCACACCGGAGGCTTGCATGGTGATGAAGAAGGCCTCCAGGGTGAATTCCCCTCTCCGGCAGGGTGTCGGGAAGAGCATTAGATCCCTCCCTTTCTAGGGAGGATGATGACGGCGGCTACAGACTCTTTCGTAGATTTTTGATCGGGTACTTAGGGTTTTTGTCCCGAGGGCAATATATCAGCGGAAGGAGAGGCCGAGGGGATACCGGGAGCGGCCACACCACCCCGTGGCACGGGCCAGGCCTGGCCGTGCGGCCAAGTTGTGTGGTGGCACCCTGGCCCTTCTCCGTCTCGTATTCTGGCACTTGATCCCATCTGGAAAAATAGGCACTTTGGCTTTTGTCCCGTCCAATTCCGAGAATATTCATTTTCTGACTTTCCTGGAACCAAAAACAGAAGAAAACAGGCAGCTGGCACTGTGGCTCTTCTTAATAGGTTAGTCCAAGAAATCATATGAAAAGTACGCCAAAGTTGGAACAAAACACAATAAAGTGGATAAAACCAAGCATGGAACATAAAAAATTATAGATACATTTGCAATGTATCAGCCATCCGTTCCTAAACCCATGAGATCCTCTATGGTTTTCAGCATCACTAGCATAGACAAATCTGACAAACCTATTCTGCAACTGAAAGTGACCATGTTGCACTAGGGCATGACAAGCATTAGGGCCGCTCAGCTGATATAGCCCAACTCTAAACACCCTCGGTTGAGTACTGACTACATTGCGATTTAGAGGCCCAACTAGAAAATCACGAACCTGATCCCTCCATTGATCCTCCTCTGCCACAGGCGGGCGTGGTTCCACAATAGCAACACAATAAGCTTGATGGCGTTGCGGCGGATCATGCGTCGGGAAATAGTACGTACGCGGTAGCCTCCTCTCGCCACCATCGATGATGTTGTGCCCCCATGGTAGCCATTGGAACGGATCAACTTCGAAGTTATCCATAGTCTTCGATCTATCTGGAGGTTTCGGCGTAATCTTTGGAGATTTCTGTGTAGGGGTTAAGCCAGCAGTATTAAAAGACAAAGCAGCCATATCGACAGGTGTCTCTACCACAATCGGGTTCGTGTCCGCTTCTTTCTCAGGTCGTGGTCGTTTAGGAACCCTCTTTTGGGCCGATTTGGAGAACCTATTGAAACAGGCTTTCTCTTTATGACCATAATGAAAGCACTTACGACAGCGAAGCTTAACATTATAATAAGTTTTGTGAGTGGATGAAACCTTTGTTCTTGCAAATTCCTTTGACTGATGCTATTAAATTGCCTCCTTACTCAAAGTATATGAAGGATATTGTCTCGAATAAAAGGAAGATCCCTAATTAAGAAATTTCTACTTTGCTTGCTAATTATTCCTTCAATGGTAAGGTTCCTAAGAAACTTGGAGACCTAGGGATTCCAACTATCCCTTGCTCTACTAAGAATAGTTATGTTAGAACTGCTTTGTGTGATTTGGGAGCTGGAGTTAGTGTTATGCCTTTCTCTCTCTATAAGAGGCTTCAACTAGAAAAACTGATACCAACTGATATATCTTTGCAAATGGCTAATAAATCTACCACTATTCCTATGGGTATATGTGAGGATGTACCTGTTCAGGTGGCTCACAATTGCTTGATATTAACTGGTTTTGTTATGCTTGAAATGCCTGAAGATGATAATATGTCTATTATTCCTGGGAGACCTTTTCTTAATACTGCAGGAGCTGTTATTAATTGTAATCAAGGAAAGGTGACTTTCAATGTTAATGACACGGAACATACTATCTATTTCCCCAAGAAGATTGAAAGGACTTATGGTTTGAATTCAATTGAACATGTTGAGGGCATTCAAGTTGGAGAAATATATTGTCCGATACCTAGAGAAAAATTTGAAACTATTATGATTGGGACCATTGCTATCAAGGTTGAGGTAACATAATCATTAGTGGAATACAAAGTTTTGTATCATATGCAATTGTTTTGGTAGCAAGACTTGATCAACCTTGTTAACAAAAGGATTCCATTGAACAAAACAATGTTTTCATTATGATTATCTCCATTTATTTCTACCCTTTGCACTTTAGTTTTTGCTTTTGTTTAGCTTTCTTTTTATTGTTAGTTTTTCGCATGTTAGAGTTTCTTAGAACTTCTGTAGTTCTAGCCTTGTTTTGTCTTTGCATCATGTTTCCAAAAAAAATCTGTCTGTCAGAAAATCATTCTTCTATTTCTGAAAAATGCCCAAAAATAAAGTGTCTCGAAAAATTCTAGAAAATTCATATTAAATTTTTACGTGAAAAAAGGGACAGAGGAGTACCTGGGAGGTACCAGGGGGGCCACCAGGGATGCACAGCACATGGTGGCGCGGCCAGCCCTGGGTGGCGCCATGCGCTGGTGTGGGCCACCCCTGGCCCCCCACTAACTCTCTCACCTGCCACTTTCTTCTCTCTCCCGAGTAAGCTCCAGTTTATTGCTCAAAATCGCGTTCCTGCTGTGCTTGCTCTCCATTTTTCGATCTCCTTGCTCAACCCATCTTTCTTGCTGAAATTTGGAGTATTTGTTCCCTGGTATGTGACTCCTCCCCTTGTCCAAGTAGATTTGTGTTTAGTGGATTATATCTTGAGTATTTTGCTGCTGAAGGTGACTGGTTATGAGAGCTTGTAAGCTTGCTTGATGCTTAGAGATATAGTTTTGATGCATGTTTAGGCCTCTTGCAAGTCCCTATCAGTAGAATCCTTTGTTATATTCACTTTGCAATCACTTGTTTAATAGGTGTTTAAATTTCAGAATACCAAGCATGAACAACCATACTTTTGGAGAGATATTTGAGAGTGATGCACCTAGGAGGTCGAGGCCCTCAAGAACAGCCTCTCAAGCTAGGCCATCATACAACGAAGATCTCATTGCAACTCGTATTGGTAGTGAAACGGATGATGGGGAGGCTCACCCATCCTCTTTTCCTTGTTTTACTTTCTTACAAGCTGCAGGTATTCTTGATGATTTCTTGCTACTGATCGAGAGGGTTGGTTTGACCTCATATATGCAAGATGAGAGTGCGCAATACGCTACGCTCACCAAAACTTTTGTTGAGAGCTTCACGTTTACTAACACATCCTATCAGTCGACTGTCTCTTTTAAAATCTATAATCTACCCTTCACCATGCCTTTGGAGAGATTTTGCAGTATTGTAGGTGTACGCATGACAGGGACCGTGAAGAAAATTCAAGGGCGACCCGCTGATTTATTGGAGCTTTACTGAGGGGTGACCAATGATGATGACCGTGTGGCGCAACACAGAAAGATAAGAAATATTCAACTCCCTACTCTTAGATACTTTGCATACTATCTTGCTACTAGTGTACTAGGTAGGGAGAACACAAGTAATATCTCCAACTATCACTTAGCTTTCCTTGCTGCTGCGCTTAACAATGATACTCGGTACAATCTTGGCTCGCTTATTGCTCGCCACCTAGCTGCTAGGGGGCCTATCTATGGGGGCATCATTGCCTCGCGTATAGTCAATGCATTAGGTCTTTTAGTGGATCCCTATGATGCTGTGCTGGCACCACAGAGGCTTGACCTTGTTGCTATGAAAACTCATCACTTTGTCACTGCTACTTCTGATTTGAACAGTCTAGTATATAGGATGTTTTTCACTGACGGGGATGAAAGGGAGATCCTGTTACCACAACCTTCTTTGTTTAGTGTTCACAGGAGACCGTGGTTGCGCTCCAAGGAGGAGGTGGACGAGCAGCTTCGCTTGCTGGGTTTCCACGAGCAGCACTCGTAGGATGTGCCCTCCTATGATTACTCCACGCATTATGGAGAGGCGTACTCGAGCTCGCACCAGGACGAGGGGACCTCTTCGTCGTACCAGGGTGATACATAATCCTGCCCGGCTTGGGATTGATACCCACTTACGACAAAAGCCTAAGCTTGGCGGGAGGTACGCCGACACCACACTCATCTCCATACCATGTTGCGTCGGTACTTTGTATATTCATGTTTTCGTTCTCTTTTTAGTTTTCGTTCTTTCGTTGCTTTTGCTTTCTAAAACACAAAAATACCAAAAATATTTCTGTTGTTTCTCTTTGGTTTGCTTCTTTTTCTTTTTTCCTTGGTTTGTTTTTCCCTTTTGCTTTGTTTGAACTATTCGAAAAACCCAAAAAGATTTTGCTTTGCTTGTTTTCCTCTTTGGTTCTTGTTTTAAAAAATCGAAAACACCAAAAATATTTTTCATTCTTCTTTGGTTTTTGTGAGTTTGCTACAGGGTTCAGCAGTCCTTAGTGGATATTGGTTTCATATTATTATTCAAGCCACACAAGTGAAGAGCAATAATGAGGATTAATGACAACTTGAGGCGTGGTAAGAGGCTGGTAACGAACTCTATTTGTTTTCATTTTTGTATATATACTCATCACTGTGGCATTCCTAGTTTGTTCATGTAGAGTATATGTTTTTTTGGATGCTTAGTAGTTCTTGCTTTCTTATGATTAGCTCCAGCCTGCTAATAGTTTGTAGCATGTCTTATGAATGTTTGCTTGCATTGCTCTATTCATAAATTGGTATCACACCGTGGTATCCTCCTCTGAATGTTTTATTTGAATTGACTTGGCACATGCTCACGCATGCACATGACTGTGATAATCAGTTAAGCCTTGATGAATTATTTTGCCTTGAGTATCTTGAATCACTTTCATGCCATGATTAGTCCTGTTTTGTTGCAAGCATGATTATGACAGTTATTGCTCTCTCGTTGGTCGCTCCCTTACTATTGCTAGCCTTTACTCCCACTAAGTGTTTTACTCATGTTTCCAACTCCCTTAAACCAAATATTTCCAAAGTGTCCACCATACCTAACCATTAGCATCATTTGCTACTTCCGTGCATATTCAATATGCCTTGTTTTCTTCCGAATAAAATGTTTGCTTGTTATGAGAAAGTTAGCTGGTAAAGCTCTCACGAACTTGATGGCACACTTTGTTTTCTTGCACTTAATAAACCTGAACCATTGCGTCCTTCTTTGTTGCGTATATGCTTGTGCTTTATGAGTTGAAGTTAGCAGAACCATGTATCATGGGGACCGCTTTGAATACTTCATTGCTACTTTGTACCTAGTTGATATCATGTTATTTTGCTTATGGATCCCGGCGGTGTGAAATAAAAGTGGAACTTGTAAGATCATGGAGTTTGTATGTATGTTAGAGAAACGCCTGGGCCGCTAGCCTAATCCATGCCTAATCATGGTGGAAACTTGCAGCATAACCATAATGAACATTCTATGAAGCATCCTCAATAAAAATCTTTGCACATAGTAAATAAAAAGATCGCCGAGATGCTCATTGTCTGCTTGCCTTGTTATTTTGATTATGGGACAGCTCCCGTGTCATGTGCAAGGGGTACCCCGTTGGCGGTTCTCTATGATACGTATATACTTACAATGACAAGAGCTTACTTGTGACTGAAGTTGAGTAGCATGAGGATAAGTCTTCGTAAGTAAGGGGCATGAGACTTCGATTTATAACTTGTCAAGCATATCCTCTTAGTTGTGTCACTTTAACCTTAACCATTTAAAGATGCTTATGATAGGGGAAATGAGAGCTCAAAGCTAACGAGTACCATACTTTCAGCATTTGGAAGCCTTTCAAAATTATTCAAAACGTTTTTATTTACTTGTTGAGTCTCCATTTATTCTTGGAGCACCTTCTTGAGAGCATAGTTGTCATTCTTTGTGCTTGTCTCATTACTTGATTATTTTTGTTATGACTTTGATGCTTGTATCCTTGATATCTTTACTTCTAGTCATCACTTGAACTTCAGAGGTGCCTTGACATTCATAATCAAAGGCAAGCGAGATACCACTCTATCATACCTTTCTATGAGCATTGTAATGTTGCTTATGTTTATGCCTCATGCTACTTATTATTTTTGAGTTGGAATCTCTTCATAGCTTGCATTGCCTATTAAGTAAGCTTAGTTGCATACTCTTTATTATGAATTGTCTAAGTAGTTGATCATGTTGCTGAGAATATTTACATCATATGAAGCAAATGTGTTCGTGAAAGTTCTTTTATCGCACTTAGTTTTCAATTGAATTGCTTGACGACAAGCAATAAGCTAAGCTTGGGGGGAGTTGATACGTCCAAAACGTATCTACTTTCCCGAACACTTTTGCTATTGTTTCTCCTCTATACTTGTGTGATTTGGATCCAACTAATGCGGACTGACGCTATTTTCAGCAGAATTGCCTTGGTGTCTACTTTTTGTGTAGAAAATCAACTATCAGGAAAAATCCCGGAAAATATGCTAAAAATCCTATTTCACCCGAAGACTCCAGGAGCCATAATACGAGAGGGAGAAGAGCCAGGGGTGGCCACACCACCTGGTGGCGCGGGCCAGGCCAGGCCGCACCAGGGGGTGGTGTGGGCCCCCCAGGCACCCCCTCGGCCTCTCTCTTCGCCCAGAAGGAGCCTTCTGACCTAAAAACTTTGGGGAGTTCGACGTTTTTCCAGAAGGAGTTCCACTCCGCCGCCACCAACAGATTCCACGAAACAGCACCAGAAACTCCGTTCTGGCACCCTGCCGGGATGGGGAATTGGAGGAGATCATCGCCATCATCATCACCATCACTTCTCCATTGACCATCCATGTTTCCCCCATCTATGAGTGAGTAATCCCCCGCTGTAGGCTATGGGGATGTTAGGGATTGGATGAGATCGTTCATATAATGGCATTAGATTGTTAGGGCATGGTGCCTAGTATCTTTTATTAATGCTTTATGACTTTGTTGAGACTTGTTGTGCTTAATGCTTGTCACTAGGGCCCGAGTGCCATGATTTTAGATCTAAACATGTTATTGATTCATTATGATAGTATTGTTTTTGGTCTTACCTGCAAGTTGTATACACACGTTGTTGTCCGGAACCAATGGCCCCGAAGTGATAGAAATCGGGATGACCGGAGGGAATGGCTTTGATGTGAGGATCACATGTGTTCATAGAGTGTTAATGCTTTGCTCCGGTGCTCTATTAAAAGGAGCACCTTAATTGCCACTAGTTCCCTTGAGGCCCCACTACAAACGGGCTGGCAGGACACAAGATGTTGTGCAAGTTCTCATTGTGAGCACGTATGACTATATATGGAACACATGCCTAGGATTATCTAGTACTTGGATGCTTTATCTAATTTATCTGCAATTGCCCTATGTTCTGATTGCTATGTGAATTGTCTTGACCATGCAACGCCCGTCCATCCATCCCTATGCCTACCACACTCGAATCCCACTGTTTACTGCTATTGTTACTATTGTCTTTGCTTTACTACTGCTGGTACTTTACTATTCCTACTACAAAACTGTTGCTACTGATAAACTGCTGTGAGCAAGATTGTTTCTAGGTGTAGCTGAATTGACAACTCAGTTGTTAAGGCTTATAAATATTCTTTGTCTCCCCTTGTGTCGAATCAATAAATTGGGTTTCACTTCCCTCAAAAATACTGCGATACACCCCCTATACTTGTGGGTCATCAGTTGCTATTAAGTTGTTATGCTGGGTGCCCTAAAGGTTGGTCCCTAGGACGACTTATATAGTCATCAGGTCCTAGGGTTACATGGGAGTCCTACCCGACTACGATACAGAGTCGATTACATATTACATCTTGGACTACAAGTATTCCTATGGACCTAAGTCAGTAAGTCTTCTAGGCCTTCCCGTAGCTGGACGGGCCTCCATCTTCTCTTGTTGACTGGGTTGCCCGTGAATCTTAGCTCTCAGCCAAAGTGGGCAACCCTTGTTAGCGAGCCACAGTGGGTATACCCGGAAAGTATATCCCCAACATTAGCCCCTGGAAGCCTCCAAGATCCAAAGTTGGATTTCATTGTCTAGCTTGATTCTTCTTCGGCTATAGAACCTTGAAGGGTTCCTGAAGTTCAAAACAAAAGGTAGGATCCGAGTCTCAAAACGAGTGGGACCTGTTTATATCTCAACATTGTTTCCCTTCTCAATTTCAAAATGAGCTAGAATTTAGTCGATGACGTAACCTGACAACTCTTTAGGTCTTGGCTTGGCACTTACAAATATTCTGTCAGCGTGACCGTTGGTGGGTCCGTATTGTATGTAACCAAGGCGTTATCTCAATGCATGCACACAGATCAAGGTGGCAGATCCTTCGCGAGGAAGTTGCCCCTCCCCTTCCACAATGCTGGCATTAATTTCACTCAATTAGTTCTAATCTTGATATGGAAGATCATTCACAAGGGGAAACTTCTTTGTTTTCTCCCTCTTCCACACCAGTTCATCCTTCTCCCCGAGAAAAACCCGTGCACTCCTCACCCTCTACTCTCTCTTCCCCCAAATCTACCAGCATCGGCCATCCAAGATCGACCAACAACGAGATGGCCGACGCATCGAACTCAGGGGGCATGGTGTCATCAACGGTGTAGGATAAGAAGTACCACGGGGTCTGGATCCCATGCATACTGGACGATGAAAAGCTTCAAGACACGGAGGAGGAAGGACTTCTCCGTGCCGACGAGTGGTGGAGCGGGTTCGTCGAGCTTATTCCCGACCCCACGATGATGAGAGGGTTCATTTTGGGACCCATCTGGATCTAGGGTTGAGCTTCCCGCTGTTAGAGTTCTTCTCTGAGGCAATCTCCTACTATGGCGTCCAGCTCCATACTCTCCCCCAAATTCCATTCTAGAGCTTAGTGCTCATGTCTCTCTTTGTGAGGGATATTTCGAAATTAAACTGAGTATTCTTTTATTTTGGCACTACTTCGATACTAGGAAAAAAAATATCACTACCGGTGTTCCATAGAATAATAGAACTCTTAGCTTAGTTCTTAGGAGAGACTAAATCTATCCCAAGGTCCTAGTCAGTGAAGAGGTGGCCAACCACTTTCTATAATCATAAGGATAAGACGGCTCTTGATAAGCCAGAAAGCTTGCCAATTTTTGTTGATGGTGCCGCCGCCCACCAAGAATCCAGGGATGCGGAGGCACTGACTCTGTCTGGACTTGATCCATGCCAAGAGGTGGATTGCGTTTCTCATGAAGAATAAGGGTATGAAGGGACCCGACTTAGTCCACCTCTGGATAACTCGTCAGATTCAGCCCTTGCAATATCATGGAGACCGGTTTATTCACATGGTTACCGCTGAGAAGAAGGACATCTTGAAGGTTAGTTGTGGGGCCCCTGGATTAGTCCTCCGAGAATCCATGTTATGCATACAACCATGATCCCATGATCAGTTAGTCGTGGCACATAATAGACAAGTATCAAAGTAAACATCCAATACATAACGAATACCTGTCAACCTTATTTGCCATAATGGCTACATCGGTCAATCATCAGCGGAACTTCGTTAAGCGTAGAGCCCGAGCCATGCCTTAACCTACAGGGAACTGACTGGGAGAACGTCCTAGCTCACATAGTCGTCCACTTCATCACCTTCTCGATATCTGACCAAGTTAATAGCCAGGGACAATGCCAGTGAGTACTTTGAATGTACTCGCAAACCACCTTAAGTTAACAATAATAACAAGAGGATATGCATTATGGATGTGGTAGTAGGAGGGCTCCAAGAGAGGTTCTTTTCTCAATTAGTTTCTCTTGTAGATATAGCATCTACATATCTTTTTTGAAAACTTTTGTAAAGCCTTTTTGGAAACCTTTTGAGAAGTTTTGTAAACACTAGGATTGGGGTACCCATTTGTTCCCATCTTCAGGTCGTCCCAAGACCAAACTCCTTTCTCCCCCTTCCGACCATCCCATGGTCAAAACCTTTCTCCTTTACGACCATCCCATGGTCAAAACATTTCCAAAGCCATTTCTTTTCCAAAATCCTTTTTGAAAACAAAACCAGCACCGCTCTACAGAAGTTTGTCCAACCCGTCCATAACTGCGGACATGGCTATTCGAATAGATTTACGCTCTGCAGAGGTTGCACACTTTACCCACACCATCCGGGTACACTGCCTTGATCTCCACCGATCGTGGGTCGAGTAACCGATCAACACTCTCCGGATGCCCACTCCAATATAAGTACCTACCCTATGAGTGTTACTCCCCTCAGAACCGGGACGTCGGGTACCGAGGACCAACCGGAGCGCATTTTCCACTTCCCAAGTGTGTGCTTTCAATGAGGGGCTCATACTAACGCGTGGAGGCCAGCCGACCCTTCGTTCCTTCTCCCGGTCGATGTTTTACATGGACCCTGCCAGAGAAGGCCCACCTTCCAGGGATTGTTATATCCCCCTATAGTAGTTGCGAGGCAGCTTATACCGGAATAGACAAACATCAAATCCAGCCCTGTCCCATTCCAGAGTAATGTGGTTGCACAGGGTTAAGTTGTTATAGCTAAACTGTAAAGAATCGGGTGCGTTTTTGTAAACCTTTTTCCTCCAGCTTTCCTTCCGCATTTTGTAAAACAAAACCTTTTTCTTTCTCAACATCTCTTGGGAGGTCCCACCTCACCAAGGTTTTATCATAAAACATTTGGTAAAACTTTTCCGGGGTCTTCCCATCCTATAGCTTTGCTTCGGCTAAATCGGGGTCTCCAAGGGGTATGGTGTGTTACACCATCTACCATACTAGGGAAAAATAGGTACCACCGAGAGGGTTGTACTTAGTAGTACCATTGAGTAATGGTTTGGAGGAGCCAAACCACTACCATATATACAACATCATATAGTGAAACAATGCAGTTTTCATAAAACAGTAAGTAAAACATGCATAAGTAAAATAGTAGAACGAGGCTTATGAGCAAGAAGGTGGCTTGCCTGATGATCAGCAATATGGCAATATGTCCATGGACTTCTTCTGGTGATAACAGGCATACAAGTTTACAAATCAGTAGGTCTTAGGAAGAATGGATTAATAAGATTGGCCTTGTCTTGGAAATATGGAAGAAAATCCCTTAGGATTTATAGTCTAGAAACTACCTAAGAGGGGTTTTGGACCAAGGACACATTCTGTATGATACCATTGTGTAAAAATGATACCAACAGATAGGAGTTGATAAAATGAAACCAACAAAAGTGGTTTCACTATTTTATCACTTTTCTTTGATTTCTTAAGAAACTTCTAGTGATAAAAGCTCTAGTTTTAGGAAATAATTCACCAGTAAAGTTCTGAAGATCCAAAAATTATTTACTTGGGTGGTTAAGTAGATTTTGATGTACTTGTTCACTGAGAGTTGGAATCATGTCAAAATAATTACCAGAATGCCCTCAAGAAAATCCCAAGGACAGTTCTGGAGCTATTTTGTCTTTTTCACCAAATTAAATCTACAGAAGCTTTTGAGTTGATTCCAAGTGCACATGGTAGGTATTTAGAATACCATTCTGAAGAAATTGGAATAAACCTTTTTGGAGTTGTAGAGCTTCTGTGATGATTTATCTAGTGATAACATTATGGACGGAAATGTTTAATTGATTGGAAATTCTCAGAAGCTCAATAAAGTTTGATCTCCTGGATTTAGATATAACTGAATGTAGCACATCACAGAGAATTGGAGTGAGGTCCATACCAGTTAAGGTTTGGCCTAGAGAAATTTCTAAAGTCAGAAACTACAAGTTTTTGTTATTTTTGCTATACGCAAACTACTATTCACCTTGGCATGAGGCCTATTCCAATTGATTGGTATAGCAACTACCTTCTAGGAGAACTTTGATTCATCCCAAACGGATAAGTACAACTCCCCGAGGAATTTATTTAGTGCAAAAGACAACTTTTTGTGGATTAATTGCGAATAAATAATAAAAATTATTTTTGGCAAAAGCCCAGATCTACATGTTATACAAAACATATAATAACATGTAGGGGTGGTGGTTGCTGCTACACATTTATTTCCAAGATTTGAAAGATATGCCATATCTCTCTTTCTCTCTTTCCAAGAGCAAAAGACAAGGGGAGGGCAGATGCTACAGTGCCTGGCCGACCAGAGGAGAGCTGGGGGTGATGTGGTGAAGTATTAGACAAACTTTGGGAAGATTTGATGTGGTCTTGATCATAGTTTTGAAATATTTCAATTCTTGTCCATTTTGAAGACCATGAAAGCTTTCTTGGTTTTTGATCTTGGAAGGAGGGGTCAAGGATACTAGTAGATGGTTTAGGTCAAGATGCATCTCTAGATTTATTTGGGATTTTTCAGAGAATTCTAGATGCACTTTATATCAATTATTCAAATAGTGCAGAAATGGTTTTTAGGAATGTATTTGGTATTTTTGAATTGGACAGGTAGAGTTTTTGATGGGAGATGGTCCCAAAGGTGAATACACACTTAGGGAAATTTTCCTAAGATTTATTGTGGCTTAAAAGTATTTAAAGCAATTATTATTCCATTTCTGCCATTTAAGAGAATAGGCAAAAAGAAATAATAAAAGATCTCAAAAATATTTATTTTTGAGATGGGCATGTAGGGTATGATATACGTACCTCGATTGAGCAAGAAGTTGGAGGAGTGTTTTGGCAAAAACCAAACTTTCCATTGGGGAAGGAGTTTGGAGATTTTGACTATTAAAGAGATTAATTAATTTTGGATCTATAATATTTGATAAATCTTGATGATCAAGGTATATGATGTAGACAAGGGGTAACAAGCATTGGCAACCTTGGGATTGGAGAATCCAAGTTGATTTTGGTGAAAACTAGAGGTTTAAGGATCTAGGGTAAGATTGTTTTCATGCCACGAAAACCTTGTTGGATCTTGGAGCACAAGGCTCCCCTTGGGGCATGGGATATATGGATTGATAGACCAAGTGATGTAGATCGCAATGGTGTAAAGGTTTGATCTTGATCCTTCTTGAGCTCACCAAGACAGGCATTCGAACTTTGAACAAAATAAGCCTGCCAAAGGAGATTATCAACTAGCCTTCAAAACCTTGTGGGTTTAAGCACAAAGGTCCACTTGGAACAAGTGTAGTATATCTTGATATAAATATATGAGTAGAACACAACCATGAAAAGATTTGGTCCTTAGAAGGTTGGATGATGGTGTGAGCTTCTGTCAAAGTAGGCGTGTTAACTAGATTTGCAGGAATAGTTATTTTCTTGCCTGCAAAACCATCAAGAACAAGTGGGTTGGAGGATGATCTAACCAAGGGAAATAGTGGGCCTTGGTAGTACTTAGGATGGTTAACAGGGTGGTTCAAATGCATTTTCAAAAATGCACAAGGGTTGAGAAAAAGAGGCATTCAAAAAGGTGATGTTGGAACAGATTCTAGACTTAGCCAAATTTGGCAGATTTAGGGTTTCTGACTAGAATGTAGGTGGTGATGATTTTGATGTGATACAAGGCACCAAAGCATCATCAAGTGGATGATTTTGAAGTGTATAGGAAGTAGGAATAATCCTTTCTTGATATTGGTCTTCATTAACTTGGAAGCTCTAGAAGGGATCACTTCAGAAGGGGTCTGGTTAGGGATTTTAGATGATCACCTAGTAGTTAGAGATCAGATCCAGCTTTGTATTCTTTCTTAGGGTGTGGTGATTTGGGACCATCTTGATCCTAGTGATGAGCTCCTAGAGCAGCTCATACTATCTCCTAAGAAGAAAAATCAAGCGGCGGATCAAGGCAACTCATCTTACAAACCAAGCAAACCTACTACTAGGGTTACCATCAAGTCTGACTTGAGGTAAGGTTGGGCAATTTGAAAAGGGTTGGAGTTTGAATAAGATGAGATTCATTGGTATCTATACCAAGAGTAGAATTTAAAAGCTTAATAAAGGTGTTTTGGGAAACCTAAAGAGAAGGGTAGTTGAAGGTTCTGTCTTGAAAACATAAGGAGATAGTATTCTATAGCTCTCCATAGTTTGATCAATAGAAGCTAATAAAATAGTTGGTTTGCAAAGGCTTCTTGGCTCAGGTTTTGAAATGCCAGAACATTTGAGAATATGGAAATTAAACCAAGACAGTTTTGGGAAGTAGCTTTTGTCAACTGGTGTTGAGGTAAGGAGTATATCTTCTAATACACAATCATAAGCATAAACATAGTCAAACAACAGGAAAACACTTCATCACTAAACAAGAAAAAGTTGTTGATCCCCCTGATTTTTGCATTCTGGATAACTAATCAGGTTTGCTGAAATTGGGATGTTACAGACCTTTCCCCCTTAAAAGAATCTCGTCCCGAGATTCAGGAGAGTAGGATTAGGGGATTTTGAGTCAAGGTGTGTGCTACTGGTTTCAAGCGTGCTATCTTACGGACTCCGTCTTGGAAAGTGACTACTCTGTCGATGAAGTTGAGCTTTAGTCTTCCGGGATGCACGGAGAGTTGAGCAGAGTCTAGTTCTGGTTCCGAGGGATGACCTTCGGTTCCCTCCAGATTTTCTATCCCGAGGATTTAGGTTGAGAGGACTACATCAGCTCTGAACTTCAAGGGGAGTACTCTTCAGTGGTTAGCATCTACGACCTGCGTACCTTTCTCTAAAGATCCACGACTCTTCTTCAGGGGCGTAGCATATCCTATTTAACGATTTTAGGGTCGGGACTCCGGAGTTTGCTTCGGCGAAGGGTTACCCTATTTTTGTGGGAAAGACGCAGTCTTTCCCCCTTAGGATTAAACTGGGGTAGATCGGAGAGTTGACATAGTCCTTCCTGCTTGGAGTCGTAGATTGATGTTTTGAATACGGTCGTCATTCTTTCTCCTAGAGTTGGAATCTTCCGATGACGTCGGCGAAGGTAGGTCCTACGGGGCTTATATACTACGATTATTCATACTTAGTCTGTTGGAGTCTCACGTCCTCTAAGCGATTGGAACAGAGCGGTTAGCGATCCTGTGGTCTTTCAGATAGGTTTTTAGCTGACATAGCGAAGGGATTTCGTAGAATCTTCAGTTCGTTTCTCCTCTGATGAACCGCGAGTTGCTACTTGGCAAAAAGACGTCGAATCTAGGGATCTTTTCTGAGGTGTCTTCCGATAGAAAGTCTTCTGGAGATTGAGTGGAAAGGCGCAGTCTTTCCACCTTGGAGCTTCACTAAGGTTCTTTAGGAGTGGTGCAGATCTTCTGTCTGGGAGTGCTGCCCGGCGGTTAGAGGAAAGTTGTCTTCTTTCTGGGTCTTGATTGGAGTCGTCGAGTGACGTCTTATCGCTTAAACCTTATCGGGGGGTTTCTTGTGGATAGTAAGGATCCTTTGGTGATCGACTTCCGGCTTCAACAGGATTCTTGCTGTAGTAGACTGATGAACAAGGGAGTGTTGTGCTATTGACGAGTCTTGAGAGGTGAGTTGGACGAGGTATGTCATCCTGCTGAGGTGAAGTCTTCGAGTTGTCCTGACTAGTCGATGTCGAACTCCTGGTTCTTCCGATGCTTTCCTCTCATATATTCCCGAGGTTAGTCTAGGTTATCGCTAGCAACAACTAATAGGGGTGCCTGAGGTACTAGGTGAGTTATCGCTCCTTGGGTCACACTGTTACGGAGGTCATAGCAAACCATAACATACAAACAAGGCGAACAGAGTGAGAGAATTGCAATGTCCTCGGCAGACAACACACGTCAAGCCACACATAATGCACTTAGGCAAGCAAACACAGTCAACGTTAGGGACCAAGGAGTTAACTACTCGCGATGTAGGGAAATCCTATTCTTAGAACTATTGACCCTAGATATCGTCTTTCTTCAGGTCGGAGTCACTATCTTGCAGATGAAGCCTTCGTCGTATCTTGGACGCTTCTTGATAGTGCAACACCCGATGTCTTCTAATTATGGGGATTCCGCGGGTAGGGCGATATTGTAGTCTCCTTGTGTTTGCTGGTAGTTGCTTGTCTTCATCTTGTTCTCATTGTCTTTACCGGGTTCTAGATCCTAGTTATTTAAAATCCTTAGGTTTGAAGTTCGGACTAGAGTTAGAGGAAACCATTTTCGAAAGCATTTACTTACAGTAAGAGAAGAAGTAGAACTTTTTGCAACTCATTGAGAAACTAGTTTTCGAAAGCCGGGGTTTTCAAAATAAGGTTCCTGTCTAACGACCATGCTAACTAAGGTTCTCCTACAGTCAGGATGGCTCTGATACCAAGTCTGTGGGGCCCCCGGATTAGTCCTCCGAGAATCCTTGTTATGCATACAACCACGATCCCATGATCAGTTAGTCGTGGCACATAACAGACAAGTATCAAAGTAAACATCCAATACATAACGAATACCTGTCATACCTTATTTGCCATTACGGCTACATCGATCAATCATCAGCGGAACTTCATTAAGCGTAGAGCCCCAGCCATGCCTTAACCTATAGGCAACTGACTGGGAGAACGTCCTAGCTCACATAGTCATCCACTTCATCTCCTTCTCGATATCTGACCAAGTTAATAGCCAGGGATAATGCCAGTGAGTACTTTGAATGTACTCGCAAACCACCTTAAGTTAACAATAATAACAACAGGATATGCATTATGGCTGTGGTAGTAGGAGGGCTCCAAGAGAGGTTCTTTTCTCAATTAGTTTCTCTTGTAGATATAACATATACATATCTTTGTTGAAAACTTTTGTAAAGCCTTTTTGGAAACCTTTTGAGAAGATTTGTAAACACTAGGATTGGGGTACCCATTTGTTCCCATCTTCAGGTCGTCCCACGAACAAACTCCTTTCTCCCCCTTCCGACCATCCCATGGTCAAAACCTTTCTCCGTTACAGCCATCCCATGGTCAAAACATTTCCAAAGCCATTTCTTTTCTAAAATCCTTTTTGAAAACAAAACCAGCACCGCTCTACAGAAGTTTGTCGAACCCGTCCATAACCACGGACATGGCTATTCGAATAGATTTACGCTCTGCAGAGGTTACACACTTTACCCACACCATCCGGGTACACTACCCTGATCTACACCGATCGTGGGTCGAGTAACCGATCAAGACTCTCTGGATTCCCACTCCAATATAAGTGCCTACCCTATGAGTGTTACTCCCCTCAAAACTAGGACGTCGGGTACCGAGGACCAACCGGAGCGCATTTTCCACTTCCCAAGTGTGCGCTTTCAATGAGGTGCTCATAGTAACGCGTGGAGGCCAGCCGACCCTTCGTTCCTTCTCCCGATCGATGTTTTACATGGGCCCTGCCAGAGAAGGCCCACCCTCCAGGTATTGTTGTATCCCCCTGTAGTAGTTGCGAGGCAGCTTATACCGGAATAGACAAACATCAAATCCAGCCCTGTCCCGTTCCAGAGTAATGTGCTTGCACAGGGTTAAGTTGTTATAGCTAAACTGTAAAGAACCGGGTGCGTTTTCGTAAACCTTTTTCCTCCAGCTTTCCTTTAGCATTTTGTAAAACAAAACCTTTTTCTTTCTCAACATCTCTTGGGAGGTCCCACCTCACCAAGGTTTTATCATAAAACATTTGGTAAAACTTTTGCAGGGTTTTCCCATCCTATAGCTTTGCTTCGGCTAAATCGGGGTCTCCAAAGGGGTATGGTGTGTTACACCATCTACCATACTAGGGACAAATAGGTATCACCGAGAGGGTTGTACTTAGTAATACCATTGAGTAATGGTTTGGAGGAGCCATACCACTACCAGATATACAACATCATATAGTGAAACAATGCAGTTTTCATAAAACTGTAAGTAAAACATGCATAAGTCAAACAGTAGGACGAGGCTTATGAGCAAGAAGGTGGCTTGCCTGGTGATCAGCAATATGGCAATATGTCCATGGACTTCTTCTTAGAATACCCAATAATACCAATAATAATAAGATCTCTTCTTCTCGGCGTCAATACAAGCGCAACTATCGCCGTCATCGAGTATACATGCAAACAAGCAAGACCACAATCAAAACAAGGCATACAAACATCAATACATATAACAAGCAATGAACAATGCAAGTTCACAAATCAGTAGGTCTTAGGAAGAATGGATTAATAAGATTGGCCTTATCTTGGAAATATGGAAGAAAATCCCTTAGGATTTATAGTCTAGAAACTATCTAAGAGGTGTTTTGGACCAAGGACACATTCTGTATGATACCATTTTGTAAAAATGATACCGACAGATAGGAGTTGATAAAATGAAACAAGTGGTTTCACTATTTTATCACTTTTCTTTGATTTCTTAAGAAAATTCTAGTTATAAAAGCTCTAGTTTTAGGAAATAATTCACCAGAAAAGTTGTCGAGCTCCAAAAATTATTTCGTTGTGTGGTTAAGTAGGGTTTGATGTACTTGTTCACTGAGAGTTGGAATCATGTCAAAATAATTACCAGAATGCCCTCAGGAAAATCCCAAGGACATATCTGGAGTTGGTTTGTCTTTTTCACCAAATTAAATCTTTAGAAGCTTTTGAGTTGATTCCAAGGGAACATGGTAGGTATTTACAATAACATTCTGAATAAATTGGAATCAACCTTTTTGGTGTTGCAGAGCTTCTGTGATGATTTATCTAGTGATAACATTATGGACAGAAATGTTTAATTCATTGGAAATTCTCAGAAGCTCAATAAAGTTTGATCTCCTGGATTTAGATATAACTGAATGTAACACATCACAGAGAGTTGGAGTGAGGTCCATACCAGTTAAGGTTTGGCCTAGAGAAATTTCTAAAGGCAGAAACTACGAGTTTTTGTTATTTTTGCTATAGGAAAACTACTGTTCACCTTGGCATGAGGCCTATGCCAATTGATTGGTATAGAAACTACCTTCCAGGAGAACTTTGATTCATCCCAAACAGATAAGTACAACTCCCTGAGGAATTTATTTAGTGCAAAAGAAAACTTTTAGTGGATTAATTGCCAATAAATAATAAAAATTATTTTTGGCAAAAGCCCAGTTCTACATGTTATACGAAACATATAATAACTTGTAGTAATTTAGATCTAGGAAGTTTAAATAGTTTTTCATTTTTTAAACGATTTAAAGTGATAGCCAGAGTAAAGGGCTCTAGAAAAAAAGATTAAAAAGGAGAGGAGGACAGAGTGTACTGGGCCTTACTGGGGAAATTTCTATAGGGTAACGGGTAGGCTACACTAGCGTAAAATCAAAAATTTCTACCACGTCAACCAGGAATACTATAGTCATAGATCACGGGATTACCGCTAGACGCGCAGGTGCGGAACTCGATGAAGCACGTCGCGACAGTGTAGATGTTCTATGTCTCCTCCTTTGCAATCGTTCCACAAGCAGCTCCTCTTTGCGTGGCTTGTCCAAGTGCTACAGATGCAGCACCTCTAAGGTATCCACACGTCCGGAGTGGAAGCCGTCACACGCCAGACTGCTAGGTCTGCACGTGCAACAGAGGCGGAAGAGGAGTGGCAGCTGGGTGGAATGATCAACCCTATTCAGCTCGCCTCACTCTCTCTTATATAGGCATCCCTGGTGGGCTTCTACATTAGCAGCCCATTAGAAGCCTAAGCCTGGTCTAATTCAGATCCAATCCTCATTAGGCTTCCAGCCCCTAAAGTGTGTGACCGTATAGGTTCATACACATATAGACATGGCACGAGTACACTTACTCTGTCAATAGTTGGTAGCGGCCTCTAGCAAGACGTGCCAACTCCTAAACGCATATAAAGATCATTCGGACGAACCATCACAAGGTTGAGTACATGTCTTTCTCTTTGCCTCACGATATTTTGTCTTGCTCCAAGCTGACCTATCTTTCTCGATACTGTGATTCGGAATCCCTTTACTAGGTTAACTCTTAACCATATGTAGCACGGCCATGCATTCTTGGATCCGATCACTCGAGGGGCCCAGAGATATCTCTCTCAAGTAGAGAGGGGCAAATCCCATCTTGATTGACCGATGCCTTGTAGCATGTGTCAGGACAAACCCAAAAGCTACCTTTATAACTACCCAGTTACGGAGTAGTGTTTGATAGCCCCAAAGTAGGTCGATCCACGTCTCAAGTACATGCGACAATCTCAGGTCTAAGGACAAAACGTACACGATGTGGAGAGAGAGATGCAAGTATTATTGCTAGTCTCAAGTTGGGTTGGTCCAACCCCATGTTCATAACATGTGTCCACATCATTGGTTTGACATCTCCATGTCTATAACTTGCGAAACATAGTCATCAACCAATCGATGTGCTAGTCTAATATTCACGTGTGTCCTCACATGAACTCCGACTGGGGACAATTATTAGATAACCATACATGTAAAGAGTTTCACAAACAATTCACATAATTGCCAATCAATACAAGTTGCCTGGTATATGGATATTCAAGGAACATTATAAAAACTCATGGATACACATGAAATACAATCATCTCTATGATTGCCTCTAGGGCATATTTCCTTCAATTTCAGCCTAGATCCACGGGGAGGCGTGTGCGCGGGATCCATTTGAACCTGCTGGGTGGGGCCCGCCAGTCAGTAGAGGAGAGGCGATGAAGAGGTATCGGGTTAGGGTAGTCGTCCGATTAGACGCGGATCCGACGGTCGAGGGTGGTTCTTCTTCCTCGTGGGCTGAGCGCCGGGCCGAAACCCTAACGCTGCCTGGTGCGGCGCTGGGAGCTTGCCTGGATGCAGAAGAGATGGAGGGGTGGCGTCGAGGTGAATCAGAACACCAAGGCGAGTCCGTCGAGGTGCGGCGAGGTGGGGTTTGGCATCTAGAGATGGCTCGCGCGAAAGCGCATGCAGCGGACGCTGCGGGAGCTCGTCGGAGCTTGCTCAGGGGCGCCTGCATGTCGGTGGAGGGAGGTTAAATGGACGCGTAGCAAGCAGGGGAGTTGAATAGGGTACGATGGCGATGGATCTGACCTCTCCTAAAGTCACGAGAGGGGGCGCCGTCAGGGATGCCTTCGGGGCTCGCCAAAGCTGCTTCTAGGCTCGTTCCTGGGCAAAGAAAACAGCAGGGGATGGGTAAGAGAGGGTAGGGGAGCATCGGAGGGTGGCATGTAGAAGGGAAGAGGGGAGGAGGAGGGAGCTTAGCTCGTTTTCAAGGAGGATCCCGAGGCTCTTTTCTCTCTCTCTCTCTCTCTCTCTCTCTCTCTCTCTCTCGAGCAGCATAGGGCAGTGGAGAGGGAGAGGGGTCTCGGGGAGGTAGAGTGGGGGTGAGAGGAGGTCAATGAGTGGCCAGAGAGGCTTGGGGGTGGCCTCCTTGCCTTATATCCGAAAGGGCTGGTCCAAACTGGGATTGGCTCATGAGGGAGCTTGGACATGGTCCATGGCCTTGCCATTGGACAATGTGGGCGGTGGAGGGGTGTGGTGGGGTACTGGAGTTGAGCAGTGGGTGGTGGAAGGGGTGGTGGTTGCTGCTGCACATCTATTTCCAAGATTTGAAAGATATGCCATATCTCTCTTTCTCTCTTTCCAAGAGAAAAAGACAAGGGGAGGGCAGATGCTACAGTGCCTGGCCGACCATAGGAGAGCTGGGGGTGATGTTGTGAAGTATTAGACAAGCTTTGGGAAGATTTGATGTGGTCTTCATCATAGTTTTGAAATATTTCAATTCTTGTCCATTTTGAAGACCATGAAGGATTTCTTGGTTTTTGATCTTGGAAGTAGGAGGCAAGGCTACTAGTAGATGGTTTAGGTCAAGATGCATCTCTGAGATTTATTTGGGATTTTTCAGAGAATTCTAGATGCACTTTATATCAATTATTCAAATAGTGCAGAAATGGTTTTTAGGAATTTATTTGGTATTTTTGAGTTGTACAGGTAGAGTTCTTGATGTGAGATGGTCCCAAAGGTGAATACACACTTAGGGGAATTTTCCCAAGATTTATTGTGGCTTAAAAGTATTTAAAGCAATTATTATTCCATTTCTGCCATTTAAGAGAATAGGCAAAAAGAAATAACAAAAGATCTCAAAAATATTTATTTTTTAGATGGGCATGTAGGGTATGATATATGTACCTCGATTGAGCAAGAAGTTGGAGGAGCGTTTTGGCAAAAACCAAACTTTCCATTGGGGAAGGAGTTTGGAGATTTTGACTATTAAAGAGATTAATTAGATTTGGAGCTATAATAATTATGGATAATATTTGATAAATCTTGATGATCAAGGTAGATGATGTAGACAAGGTGTAACAAGCATTGGAAACCTTGGGATTAGAGAATCCAAGTTGATCTTGGTGAAAACTAGAGGTTTAAGGATCTAGGGTAAGATTGTTTTCATGCCACCAAAACCTTGTTGGAACATGGAGCTCAAGGCTCCCCTTGGTGCATGGGATATATGGACAGATAGACAGGCTTTCGAACTTTGAATAAAATAAGCCTGCCAAAACAGATTATCAACTAGCCTTCAAAACCTTGTGGGTTTAAGAAGCACAAAGGTCCACTTGGAACAAGTGAAGTAGATATTGATATACCTATATGAGTAGAACACAACCATGGAAAGAGTTGGTCCTTAGAAGGTTGGATGATGGTGTGAGCTTCTGTCAAAGTAGGCATATTGACTAGATTTGCAAGAATAGTTATTTTCTTGCCTGCAAAAACATCAAGAACAAGTGAGTTGGAGGATGATATAACTAAGGGAAAGAGTGGGCCTTGGTAGTCCTTAGTATGGTTAACAAGGTGGTTCAAATGCATTTAAAAAATGCACAAGGGTTGAGAAAAAGAGGCATTCAAAAAGGTGATGTTGGAACAGATTCCAGACTTAGCCAAATTTGGCATATTTAGGGTTTTTGACTAGAATGTAGGTGGTGATGATTTTGATGGGATACAAGGCACCAAAGCATCATCAAGTGGATGTTGTTGAAGTGTATAGGAAGTAGGAATAATCCTTTCTTAATATTGGTCTTCATTGACTTGGAAGCTCTAGAAGGGATCACTTCAGAAGGGGTCTTGTTAGGAATTTTAGATGATCACCTAGTAGTTAGAGATTAGATCCATCTTTGTATTCTTGCTTAGGGTGTGGTGATTTGGTACTATCTTGATCCTAGTGATGAGCTCCTAGAGCAGCTCATACTATCTCCTAAGCAGAAAAATCAAGCGGCAGATCAAGGCAACTCGTCTTACAAACCAAGCAAACCTACTACTAGGGTTACCATCAAGTCTGACTTGAGGTAAGGTTGGGCAATATGAAAAGGGTTGGAGTTTGAATAAGATGAGATTCATTGGTATCTCTACTAAGAGTAGAATTTAAAAGCTTAATAAAGGTGTTTTGGGAAACCTAGAGAGAAGGGTAGTTGAAGGTTCTGTCTTGAAAACATAAGGAGATAGTATTCTATAGCTCTCCATAGTTTGATCAATAGAAGCTAATAAAATAGTTGGTTTGCAAAGGCTTCTTGGCTCAGGTTTTGAAATGCCAGAACATTTGAGAATATGGAAATTAAGCCAAGACAGTTATGCGAAGTAGCTTTTGTCAACTGGTGTTGAGGTAAGGAGTATATCTTCTAATACACAATAATAAGCATACACGTAGTCAAACAACAGGCAGACACTTCATCACTAAACAAGAAAAAGTTTTTGATCCCCCTGATTTTTGCATTCTGGACAACTAATCAGGGTTGCTGAAATTGGGATGTTACATTAGCTCAATCTCGATCCCCCAAGAAATACGAGTCTTGGCTCAACTAGTTGATCAAGGAGCGAGTAAACTAGAAAGTATTAGGAATCTCCATGCATATGTACACAGTAGAGAAACCCCTGATCCGAGTAAGTTTTCTGACTGGCCTACCTTGCCATTGTTTATTTGTATATGTTTCATTATATCGCAATGCTGAGATATTTGTCGACTTTCAGCACTGACCTACCCGACTTGGAGCTTGCTCCTATCGAGGGCTATCCACTAGAAGATCTAATTACTCTAGAAGATGAAGAGCTTGAAGAACTGCCATAAGCTCTTACTCGGAACCTTAAAACTCCGGCTGTTTTGGCTATCCCGTAGAAGCTGCAAGTTGTAAAGAACTAAGTACTTCCGCCAAATATCATACTTTTTTCGTATTATTTCCAATTCATAATGATTTCAATCTATGACGATCCAAAGCTAAACCGTTGGGAAAAGGAAAAGGACAGTCAGGGAAAACTCTGAGCCAGCAGAAGTCAACTTTGGTTTGACTAGTTGTTGCACTTCTGACTCTGAACTCTACGCCATCGTCAGTGCCGGAAGATATTCTGTCTCCACTTGCTAGGGATGTTGAGGCTCGTCCTGATGAGCCAGTGAACTTTGGTTCACAAACCGATGTCACCATGAGTGACTCAGGAACTTTTAAGCGTGAACCCACTAAGGTTAATGATCCCTCAGCTGAAACCTTTGCCGAAAATCCCCTGAAGATTCTTGGTGCGGCCAATCTTGGCCTCACCAGGAAAAGTGCTTCAGAACTTCGAAAGCTTTCCTTGAACTGCCTAGAGACCAGCACTATTACATATAAATAAGAGGCTCAAGAAGATGAAGATGTGAAGCTCGCAGATCTGATGGATCAGGTTTGTCTTCATGAGAAAAATTTACAGACTGGCGCAGTTCTGCCTCCACCAATCATCCCTTTAACTTTGGCCGAAAAGGTTTCTGTTGAGATCAACAGAAGCCTCCACAAGTTGCAACATGAGCACTTTTTAAGTCATTTTTCGACTATCAACTGTATTTATATCATATACTCTAGCCCCCAAGCATTAAGTTGGATAGAGTTTGAAATCTAGTTTATTCTTTTATAGGATACCAAAGAACGAAGTAGTGAATCCCCCAAGTCTCGTGCTGAAATTTAACTTAGTTAAAATAGCCGCCCGAGTTTTAGTAGACTTCTGCCTCTGGTTACCATTCTGACTTTAGAAAGTTAATGTTTACAACCAAGAATTATTGAAGATATTCTGCAACAAGCGGAGAGAGTTCAAGTCTATCCGACTTGAAAATGCTCAACTTAAGGTTGAGAAGGTTGATTTGGAAAGTAAGTATTTCCGGTAACCTCTTCTTGAAATTTTATGCTATGCAAAATTTTGAATTCGACTAACTTTGTCCTTTTCATTCTAGGCTTGCTGACTCAATCTTGCAAACTCGGGGAGCATGCTTATAATTTCAAACCCTTGGAGTCTGAGAATGGCGGATTGCGGGAGAAACTTCAGAAATTGAGGGCTGACCACGCACGTAGTGTCAATAATATCCTGGAATCCAGCAACATAGCCACGGAAGAGTGCGACTGAGTCATTTCTCACAAAGACAAAGAAATCTCTCACTTGAAGAAAGTGATGGATAGGCAGAGGGATACCAATCAAGCTCTAAGGGATGAACTATAGAGTTTGTGAGAGGAAAAGACCACAGTAGATGAATCTATCTTCTGTATGTTTGCTACCATTCCATTTCCTGATTTGATTTTCCGACTGTTTCTGTTAGATTTTATTAACACTGTTCCTTTTGCCAGGCCTCTCAATCTCCTAGATTCATCTTCATCTGAATCCCACATCAGCCGACTTGTTGCAGTTAGAGATCTAATTCATGATTTCCGCTAATCTCTTGAAGAGATTTGTGATACCGTTGAACTCTCTGAGCTAGACAAGTTGTCCGCCTTTGAGGTATGTGATAAAGCGAAGGATATTCTCGAGCTGGTTGAAGATTGGAAAATGTCGCATGCCCGTACAACATCGCATAATGCCCTCTACATGGTAATGAGCCACCATGGCAACATGAAAATTTGGCACGTTACCAAGGGTTAGTTGACTATCGATGAAGACGACAATGTTCAAAATGTTGGAGAAATTTGGGATTCTTGTGCCAGGTACGCTTGCCGTGTGTCCGATATGACCAACTAAGAGGAGCCATATTTCCAATCTATCACAGTGCCTCCAAGCCACCTGTCCGGAGATGATTAAGCTTTCGACGATGATGAAAAGACTGATTCTGACATCCTCGTCTCGGAAAAAGATTAGGGTGTCTTGGATTTAGCGCTAACGAGCTGGAAAATCCTTCAACTCCTTCACCTGCATCATAGGGTCGTAAAAACTTATGCGTTATGCTGAAACAAGTGATGTAATACTTAAACTATTTATTTTGTGGTTTTGTTTTGTAAGAACTTATGCTTTACTCTAGCACTTGTTTTTATTGTGTGCTTTACTTAAGCACTTTTTTGTTCATACTTATTGTTTATCTGGCTTTCTTCCTCGTCCCTTTTGTGAGCCGGCAAACCTTTAGAACAGAAACTTTGCCGAGCAACGGAGCTCAATTGCTAAACAAGTTTAAACTCAGAAACAAAGCCGGCCTCTAGTACCAACAATTCACTACTCGGAAAATACCCACATCTAAGCAATCACACAAAAACCAAAGTATAAATAGAAAATGAGACTTACACCCGAAAGTATAATTTTTTAGAATCAGAAATCAAACTAGAAAAAACATGAGCATAAAGTACTTCCAAGTATTCTAGTATTTTTTGACTATGACATGATAATTCGGAAATAAAATGGTACTTAAAACTTCTCAGAAAAAATATTGAGGGAACCAATACATTATTTCACTTTGAACATGTACATTGATATGATTACAAAGAAAGAAAACTCAAGAATAAAAGGGACGTAGCTGAGCAATATTCCATGGACGGTCTAATTCATCTAGATCTGTACTGCCTCTAGCTCTTTTTCTTTTCCTAGTAGCAGGTCTTTCTTTGTCTGACCTCATGTCTGTTAGGTAGTATGAACCATTGTGCAATACTCTTCTAACCATAAAGGGCCCTTTCTTTGTTGCACTAGTAGGATAACTAAATCACCCTTTGTAAAAGACCAATTTTAACTCTCTAACTATGATACTTGCGTAATTTTTGTTGACAGGTTGTAGATCTCTATTAATCTATGCCGCGAACTTCCTCGAGCACATCGAGGTCATCTTGTCGAGAAATTTCGGCATCTTCTTCGACATACGCATTGACTTGGGAGAAATATAGACTAGATCACTCGAAAGAACTGCCTCAGCGTGGTAGACCAAGAAAAAAGGTGTATATCCGGTTGACCTGTTAGGATTCAGATAAATTTGCCCTTGATCATTTTTCCCATTGAAAAGTTGCCCCCATTGTTTGTAATAATATTGTGTGGATAGCCGAATCGGATGATTACATCCTCCACGTATCTTTTCGTTGTAGCTCCATCAAAACTTGTGACGGGTTTAGCCTCAATCCATTTCATAAATTTATCCACCATCACGAGTAGGTGAGTAAATCCGCTTAGAGCCCGTTTAAATGGTCTTACCATATCAAGGCCCCAAACCACAAAGAGCCATGTAATCCGAATTGTTCGTAGTTGATCAGCCAGAACATGGGCTTGCTTAGCTTAGTTTTGGCAGCCTTTGCATGTCTTGACCAACCTCTCGCCACCCGCCTTAGCTGTAAGCTAGAAAAATCCATATAGAAAAGCTTTTTCCACTAAGGATTTGGCTGTGGTGTGATGTCCGCATTCTCCTTCATGGATTTCCCTTATTATTTCCACTCCTTCTTCCGAAGATACACATCGCTGAAAATCCTTAGATACACTCCGCTTATAGAGCTCACCACTGATTACTATGTAAGATTTCTCTTGTCAGATGATCTACCGGCTCAAAACTTCGTCTTCGGGTAATTTTCCTTCTACCAAAATTCAAGGTAGGGTTTTGTCTAACTGGGAATAACAACTAGAACTGCTCTGAGCGGTGAGTCCGATTTTTGTTGGATATTCCTCATCAACTCCTGTGATAGAGGGAACTTCAAGGTGCTCCAAAAAAGCGCCATCCAGGACCTTTTTCTGTGCAGAGTCTATTCTTGATAGTGCATCTGCTTCCTTGTTTTCTATTCGGGGAATGTGTTTAACTTCAAACCCTTCGAACGATTTTGCTAATTCATCCACGACATCTCGATACACTGCCATATGATTATTGGCCCTATAGTGATTGCATACTTGATGAGCAACTAAATTCGAGTCTCCATAGCACATAAGTCGGCGAATGCCGATGTCTTATGTGATTCGAATTCCATGTAGCAAGGCTTCATATTCGGCAATGTTATTGGTCGTTGTGAAGCGAATCTGCAACAAATAGAATACTTTGCCTCCAAGCCCCCCAAGCACTTTTAACTCGTCAAAATGCAAGGTCCAGTATTCTGACTCTGGGACATTAGTTTTTTATGTCGTCTCTGTCCAATCAGCAACAAAATCAGCAAGGATCTGGGACTTAATCGTTCTTCGCAGTTTATACTCAATGTCAAAAGCTACTATCTTGATTCCCCACTTAGCAATGTGTCCTATGGCATCGTTGTTGTTGATTATGTCTCTCATGGGAGCTGTGGTCACCACGGTAATCATGTGCTCTTGAAAAATAATGTCGTAGCATTATGGCTACAAAGAACACATCATAGGCTAACTTTTGGTAATACCATTGTTTTTATTATATCCGAACCTCGCTGAGGTAGTAAGTCCGCACTGCACCAACTATTATTTTTTTTCCTCCTTTCATTCCACCATCGTGATGATGATGATGACTCTATTTGTCACTGCAATGTATAGCAACATGGGTTCCCGAGGTTCCTGTGCTACAAGGATAGGTGCGTATGAGAGTACTGCTTTCAGGTCCTGGAGTGCATCCTCAGCTTCATGGTTCTAGACGAATTTGTTGGTCGTTTTCAAGAGCTTGTATAGTGGTGTGGCTCTTTCACTGAGCCGGCTGATGAATCGACTGACTGCTGCAATGCAACCAGTGAGCCATTGTACGTCCCTCAAGCAAGTTGGCCTGGTAATGTCGACTATAGCCTTTATTTTGTTTCTATTCACCTCTATGTCTATCTGAGACACAATGAAACCTAACAATTTTCCGGCTGGAATTCCAAAGAAACAGTTTTTTGGGTTAAGAACGATGTTGTATTTTCGTAGGTTTGTGAACATTTCCTCCAATTTGGAAAGTAAAGTTTCCTTCTTTTTGGACATCACAACTATGTCGTCCACATATGCATGTACATTGTGTCCGATTTGATTGTGAAGGCAATGCTGCATACTGCACTGATATGTAGCTCCTATATATTTTTGCTTGAAAGGCATTGTTACGTACCAGAAGGTTCCGAAGGGGGTGATGAACTAATTCTTTAGTTTGTCTATATCCTTCACATATATTTAGTGATAATCGGAATATGCCTCAAGAAAACATAGGAGTTCCGAGCCTGCTGTTGAGTCGATAACTTGGTCGATTCTAGGTAGAGCGAACGGATCTTTGGGACAAGTCTTGTTCACGGTAGTATAATTGATACACATTCTTAAGGTAGTGGTGTCCTTTTTAGGGACCATTGCAGGATTGGCCGACCACTCTGTGTAGATGACCTCTTCAATAATCATGATAATGCTAACCGGGCTAACTCCTTATCTATAGCTTTCTGCTTTCATCATCGAACCATCATAAGGACTGTTTGACGGGTTTAGCATCAGGATATACATTGAGAGAGTGCTCTCAAGTTCCCTAGGTACTCCATTCATGTCAGAAGGTTTCCATGGGAAGATATCTTTATTAGCTTTGAGGAACACGACAAGCGCGCTTTCTATGCTTGATCTAAACGTACACCTATTTGCGTCACCTTGGAGGGTTCAATGTCCTTCGACGGTGTTTTCTTCATCTCTTCTAATGCCTTGAACTCCGGAGTCGGCTTGAGCACCTCCTTCTTTGTCGCAGGCATCTCGGACGGAACAATGCTCTTCTTGATCTCCTAGTACTCCTCGGCATGTAGTATGGTTTCAGTGAAGGCGGCAGCTCCATCCTCGCATTCTCGTGCTTTCTTCGGGTTTCCCCGGACTGTGATCATGTCATTGGGACTTGAAAGTTTCACCATGTTATAGATGTAGCAAGGGCGATCCATGAATTACCAATAGGATAGGCGCCCAAATATAGCATGTTAAATGCGCTCTTGAATGGAACCACTTCAAAGGATAGTGGTTCCGGTAATTCTTCGTTGTTCCAAAGGTAACAACCAAAGTGATTTATCCTAGAGAGTTATCTTGCGTGTAACATCCCAATTTCAGCAACCCTGATTAGTTGTCTAGAATGCAAAAATCAGGGGGAACAAAACCTTTTTCCGGTTTAATGCCGAAGTGTTTGCTTGTGGTCTGACTATGCCTATGCATCTAAATGTGTAGTAGATGATATATTCCTTACCTAACCATCAGTTGCAAAAGCTATTTAACAAATCTGTTTTGGCTTATTTCCATATTCTAAAATGTTCTCGCATTTCAAAAACCTGAGCCAAGATGCCTTTGTACCCCTAACCATTTTAGTAGCTTCTATTAGCAAAATTATGGAGATTTAGAAGGTATAATCTCCTTATGTTTTCAAGATAGAACCTTCAACTACTCTCACCTCTAGCTTTTCCAAAACCTTTTATAAAACTTTTCAATTCTAGTCCTGGTAGAAGTACCAAGGATCTTACCCTTGTTCGGACTCCGACCTTTTCAAAATACCCATCCCTACCTTAAGATAAGCTTAATGGTAACCTTGGTAGTAGTTGTTTGGTTTGTAAGATGAATTGCGTTGATCTATTATTTGACTTGTTTGCTTAGGAAGTAGTATGAGATACTCTAGGAGCTCATCCTCTAGGATAAAGTTGTATTAAGATCCCAAAACCTAAGCAGGATTACAAAGCTGGATTTGATCTCTAGCCACTAGGTGCACATCTAAAACCCTTAATCATGTCATTTCAGCACTAATCCTTTCTAGAAGCTCCCAAGTCAATGGAGACAAATATCAGGCATGGATCCATCCTACTCAATCTACACCTCATCATTCCACTTGATGATGATTGGGAACTTTGCCTCATCTCAAAAACCATCCTCTCTTATCTTCTAACCAAAAACCCTAAATCTGCAAAACGATGACTAGGTCTGGAAATGTTATCAAGATGCCATCTTTGAGTCTCCCTCATTTCAAATCCTTCTACATTTTTGGCAATGCACTTGAACCATCTTGTAGACCATCTTAAGGACTAACAAGGCCCACTATTGCCCCTGTCTGGATCATCCTCTAACCCACTTTTTCTTGATGGTTTTGCAGGCAAGAAAATAATATTTTCCGCACATCTTATCAACATGCCTAATTTGGCAGAAGCTCACATCTACATACTATCTTCTTTGGACCAACTCTTTTGCATGGTTGTGTTCTACTCATGAAGGTATATCCATCCCTACTTCACTTGTTTCAATTGGAGCTTTGTGCCTCCAAAACCCACATGGTTTTGAAGGCTACTTGATAATATATTGTGGCACCTTTAATATTTTCAATGTTTGGCATCAATCCTAGAAAATCTCAATCCAAATCCGCCTTAACCTTCTATACCATGGTGATCTACATTACTTGGTCTATCTATACATCTAGCGCATGACCCAAAATGAGCTCCGAGCTCCAAGATCCAACAAGGTTTTTATGGTATGAATTTAACATTTCCATATCTCATTTATCCCTTGTATTCTTCAAAACCCAAGTTTCAAAATGATGGATAACCATGGTGGACATCATCTACAATGAAGATAAAGAATTATCAAATATTATCCATAATTGTTATGGCCCAAAACCTATTTAATTCCTTTATTTGACAAAAACCCCAAAACTCACTCTACAAAGGCAAGTGTGTTTTTCTCCAAAACACTTTGCCAATGTTTGGTAAATTTGTGGCCTATAAATCATACCCTATCATCTCCCTTCGAAAATAAATATTTTTGAAGAGTTTTAATAATTATTTTTGCCTTTTTCCTTAAATGGCATAAATTATAAAATAAATGTGTTAAATACTTTCCTTCATCAATAAATCACGGGAAAATTCTCAAAAGTATAAATTCATATTTAGGACCATCCCAAATAAACTCAACTTGTCCAATTCCAAAATCTCAAAAGAATTTGATAAAACTTATTCAGTACTTCTTGGATAATTGATATTAGAAGGATCTAAAATACCTAGAAAATTCCCAATTTATTCAGGGACATGTATCTTGGCAATATGTCAACACCCGGATTCTTAATCCCAGATGCCCGTTATGCCATACCTCGCAATCCCAGAATTACCATTTTTGCGAGACATAACGAATTGGATATCATAGTACATCATCCATTACAAACCATACATAAGGTTTTACACAAATAAGGATCTCATGATCCAGTCTTTAATACAACAAGTAGCGGAAATAAACGATAGCGTAGCGGTGGGGTCCATCTTCAGGGGCACAGGGAATGCTGACGAAGGCAGATAGTCCTAGTTATCATAGCCGTCCTGCTGACCATCATCTTGATAATCTCCTTCATAGTCTAGCCATGATAATAGCCAGGGACAAAAGCCATGAGTACTCTTTAAGTACTCGCAAACTACTACTAGCAAGGGTTATGATTCTAAGTTAAAGTACTGAATTGAAAGAGTAACTATCAAGTTGAGTTTGAAACCTAAGCTGAGTTCTGAAGCAAGAAAAGATAAAATAAAAGTCTAGAATCACTTAAGTTGGGAAGCTATTTTCATCTACACAACCCTGTTGTGGTCAAGTCAAGGTTCATCATTCATTTCAAGTTATTTAGAAAACATCTGACAACAAAACAGTATGGCCATTCCAACTGTCCATAACCGCGGACGCGGCTATTCGAATAGTTTGACACTCTGCAGAGGTGGTACACTTTCACCACAAGATTCGATACATCTGTCAGGGATAACCCTGAATCCTCATACTTAGTATGCAGATAATCAAACATAACCTTCCCTTTACACACCCTAGTACAAGCACCTCTTCTATGAGCATGGCCTCCCAACCATGACCATCAGTCATCTTGGGCACTGCATAGGTGGACAACATTGAGAGGTAGCCTCAGCTCAAACCTCTCCCGTGAGGGAACTAATACTAATGCATATAAATTTCCGGCTAAGCCTTACCCAATTCAGGTAATGTGGTTGTACGGTAAATTTGGAATGGTATCGCATCCGAATCCAACCATCAGTTTTATAAAAAGGGTTAAGGCTCATGCCTCATCATTTTCATCATCATAAACCAATTGTGTTTCTCAACACATGTCAAAACATCTCAATAGAATGACTCATCATTCTAAGGTTTGCATAACTCATTTTCACCAAGTGTTCCCATCTAAAATGACTCAAGTTTTATCTATTCTAAAACACTAGGTTAAGAGTGTTCACTAAGGTGGAAAAGTGGGATCAATCTCATGCCATAGAATGACATCTAAGGGTTTCTAAATTAGGTCAAGTTTTATAATCTTTATGCTACCTTCAAAAATTAATTAAAGAACTTTGTGTAAACTAAGGGGGTGTGATCAAAGTATGCTTAAGGCATCTTTACTAAACTGTCTAGTTTTATTCTACCTTGCTACAATAGCTTACTAAAGCATGTTTGCAAGGGTTAGCTTGCCACTAATAGCTTGCCTTGGTTGGTGCAGTGGTTGAAGTTTTCTTCTTCTTCTTCTTCTTGGTAGAACTCCTCCTCCTCGAAGGCTTGGTTGGTACTAGCGTCTAGAAATACATAGGGAGTGCACAATCACCAAACAATACTTAACTAGGCTGAGTAGTATTCTAAACCACACAATTGATGATCTATTATCATCCCAAACATCACAAGTTTGATTCAATAGTTTCATCCTTTTTATTTTGGAAAAGTAATTTCTACTCATTGAAATATTAACTACACTTTAATATTCACCATCAAAATATGGGATCATGTGGACACATGTCCTCATCACATATTCTAACATGTGGTAATGAGATTTAAAGGTTGGATCAATATTACTTTGGTTTAAGTTTATTATTTAATGATTTAAAGTGACTAGAAATGCCTATATAGCATTATTTTGGTACTAGTCCAAAGTCACTGCCTGTAAACCTTAATATTATTACATATTTGGATAGATATGATGAAATGTGATTTTTGAGAGTTGGAATCAACTCAAAAGCTAACTTGGTTGATTTTACAAAAATGTTTCAAGTTGCAAAAGCTTCTGTCTTCTTATTTTTATTAGGAGAAATCTATAACTCTAAATGAATTAAATCCAACAGGCTTGGATAGAGCATTTCAATACCTTTCAGACAAAATTAGTTTCATGTAATTTGGATTTGTCAAACTCACAGAATTGAATTTTGAAGCACTGGACAGAAACTATATTCTAACTAAAAAGAAAAACCTAGATTTGAATCTACGGGCTTGCGCGGGAAAGGAAATGGGCCGGCCCAGTGGCGCTACGCGGCACGGGGATCAGCTGACAGGGGGGTCCCACTGGTCAGCAGCACTTAAAACGCGAAGCGGTACGCGTGCTGTGGGCCGTGCGATTAGAGGCTAGATCTACGGCTGAGGGTCGTCGTCGATGACGGACGGGTCGCCGGCGAGCTCGAACCCTAGCGGCTCGGTGGGGGTCTACTAGGGGCGTACCAGGGCTCCAGCGGGGTCGGCGATGTGGGCAAACGAAGTGGAAGACGACGGTGAGGTGAGGCGTGGTCGCGGCGGAGCTTGGGGTGGCCGGAATCAACGGCACCCTTCTTCTCCAGAGGCGGCGGCTCCGGCTCCAATTTCAGCGAGCTGCTGCTCCACTTGCTCTGGCGAGAGGTGGGTGAGGTTCAGAGAGGTGAGGGGAGTGGAATGGTGTGAGTCTTTGGTGCTGGGGAGGGATCTTTTTATAGGCTCGACGGTGAGACTGAGCGGGATGGGCGGTCGATGGTGGCGACATGGCTACGGCGAGCTAGCGGCATGGCTGGGGATGGCGATCGATGGGCGGTCCCCTGGCGGTGCTCTAGCGCTTCAATGCGGCCGTAGGGGCGGTGGCATGCAGTCAGGGTGAGGTGGCGCTCTGAGAGGCATAGGCGGCGGTGTCCACGGCGAGCGGTGGCTGTGGGGCTTTGGGCGACGAACGGGGGTGTCTAGGGTGTTCTCTAGGTCGAGGCGGAGTGGTGGGCGCGGGCTGGTGTCGAGTGGTGGCTTGTGCACGCGGGGGCAGTGCGCGCTCTGCGGGCGGCGTCGGCATGGTCTGGTGGCACTGGGCGTGGTTTCTCCTCGGTGGTCCACGGCTGCTCTTGGCTCGGGCAAGGGACAGAGAGGGGCGGTGTGGCGTTGGATACCTCCTATACATGGCGAGGGAAGGGGGAGTGGTCTGCTGCGACGGTTGTAAGGTTGGCCGGCCAGGGTGGTTCTCGGCATGGCATGGCATTGCCACTAGGGCGTAGGGGATGGGCTGCAATTGGCATGGTTTGATCAAAGGGGGACATGGAGATTAAATGGAGATCAAATGGGAGCAAAACCCTGTTCCAAATAGTGAGCTAGGATTAGGGTTATGATTTTGCCTGCCAAGTGTTTGATGAAATGGCCGCAAGATAAAAAAATTTGAATTTTGAGTTCAAAAATTTTGAGTGATCTCCACTAGTGCTAGGTAGTCTCTGGTTGCAAGGGTTTTGAAAATGGAGCTCAAATACATGGTTTTTGAAATAGGGGTGATATATGCATATGCATTAGATTCAATTTTGAACTGCCATTTAAAATAGTTTCCAGAAGGTTTTTAGAAGATCAAAAGGTGGGCCTTGGTACTTCATTATGTGTACTAGCAAGGGGTGCAAAGATCAAGAATTGTTTCTGTTAAGAATTGAGTATTAGGAATAGCCAAAGTAGGCATGAGAGTTAAATTTGTCCAAATGACCATTCCTTCATTTTAATTCTTTTTGATTTGATTTCTTTTAGGAAAAGTTTGGGAATGATGTAGATGATGTTTAAATCACTTAAGAAACATTTTAGAAGCAAAGGATCACACAATCATGGCACCTCAAAACAACTCCTATTTTAAATGCACACATATATGAATGCTTTCATTTTAAATTTGGAAAAGTTTTTGTTAACCCCATTTTTGGATGATTTGATCATGATAAGCTTGGATTGAAGTTTTGGGATGTTACACAATATCTATCTACCATAACACTCATACCATCTTGCCAAGATCATTTTTGGAGAAGCACACCATGATCATTCAATATGGCAGATTTGAACATTTATCAAATTTAAATGAAAACTCAACCAAAACCTCTCCAAAACTGGCATTGTGATCAGCACAACAACTCTAGCCCATCTCTGGTCGAAGCTACTATAGCAACGCCCATCCCCTCTTGTCCTTTAGCTCTTGAAGCAAGTAAGTGAGAGAGGAGCTTTTAATGTTTAAAAGAAGTTGCACCCACCACCCTCTTCGGCTAGTGTTCAGGCGGGTACCAGAACCCAATACCTCACTTTACTACCCCGGGCACTTCCACTAGCTAGCCCTAGCTTTCTCTCCTCCCCATTATCTTTTGTGGCTGAATCTTGGAGAGAGAGGCATCTCTCTCTCTCCGACTCGTGCATCAAGGCATGCAGCCTAGGGTGACCCACATGCCTCCATCATGAGCCCCCCCTCCCCGAACTGCCCCTTTTGTCCAATGCCGCTTTGCCGCCCTCTCCCCTATCCAAAGATGGACAAGGTCCACCGTGAGCCCTACCACTCAAAATAAGAGGAGAGGGACGACCCCAACCCTCCTTTCCCTCTCATTCCACCCCCAACCACCCCATCCTATCCCTCCATAAGCTCCTCGTTGTCTCTCCTTCTCCTCCTAGCTCTGAATAGAGAGAGGTTTGCCTCTTGGGGCTGCAAGGAAAATTAGCCCATGAAACTAAGATATTGCCCCGTTCCCTCCCCTTTTTTCTTCAACGTGAAGCTCTCGTCATAGCCTATCTAACCCTACCCTCCATTCCGGCATGCAAGCAACAGGAGTAAGCAACGGCGAGCACCGGAGTAGGATCCGCCTGCACGAGGTACCATATGTGTCCCAACATCGAGACACCCCGTGTCGCCCCTCTTCAGGACCATATTCATGCA
The DNA here is from genome assembly GCA_916181665.1 of Avena sativa. Classification (NCBI taxonomy): domain Eukaryota; kingdom Viridiplantae; phylum Streptophyta; class Magnoliopsida; order Poales; family Poaceae; genus Avena; species Avena sativa. The sequence goes on from OV702290.1 coordinate 288,111,032, forward strand.
GGGCCTCCTCTCCATGATCTCCCCAAGCTCCGGGAGCCCTCTGGCGAGCTCCCCGCTCTATCCATGCGCCACGTTAGGGTTTCGTGGCTGGCGGCGGCGTTTGAAGGAAGAGGACGAGTGATCGTCATCTGTTCCCTTCTAATCGGACGGCCCCCAGCGCTCCTTACCCCTTGAGCTCTCAGACTCGCTGACGCTTCAGCCCTGCTACACGATTTCAAATCCTGCCTCCCGCTCACACCCACACAAGTTGGGACGGCCTAGCAGCGCGGTGCGGCTCAGCCAGCTCTCTTTCAGCCTAGTGCCTCCTTTACTTTATATTCTTTTAATATGGATTTGTAAATTGCATGCAGGTTTAAATCGAGATACAAATGGAAATTAGCTGAATATGATCAGATTAATTTTTTGTCATATACACACATGTTTTCTATAACATGTAGTACCAAAACTTGGATCAAACTGATAATACTTAAATTCTAGGAATTAATCCACTAAACAGTATTTGTTTTAGTAAATATTTTCTACATTGAGCTACACATATCCAATTGGGGTGAAACAAGTTGTCTCTAGTAGGTATTCCATATGCCTATCGATTCACATCAGTCTTATGCAAAAACTCGCTGTATATATACTTCACTAAAAATAACAAAATCAATTTCGAAAAGCCTTATAGAATTTCTCTAGGTCAATATGCACTAGATACTTGGTTGATTCCAACTCTTAGTGATGTGATATAGAAAGATCTACCAAATCTCAGGAGCCCAAGAATTATTGAGCCTACTTTTTAATTTTAGTAAATTAAACACTTTTGTAGGTGGTATGTTCACTAAATAAATCATTCCAGAAGCTTTGTAACTCCAAAATTAATGATTCCAATTTCTATAGAAAGATATTAAAAATAACTACCATGTGACTTTGGATTCATATCAAAAGCTCATATAGCTTAAATCTAGTAAAAAAGATAAATTGCTTGTATGACTGACTTTGGGATTTTCCCAACGGCATTATAGTAATAATTTTGAGATCATTCCAACTCTCAAAAATCGCAAACTAAAAACAATACAAAACCCCCTGAGGAAAATTCTAAATTGAGCTCTAGATCTTTTCTGGTGATTTATTACCTAAAACTAGGGTTTATTTCACTAGAAAATCCTTAGTTAATTAAAGAAAAGTGCTAAAATCATGAAACCACTTTCGTTGGCCTTTTTTCCAATACCTATATGTTGATATCATTGTTGTATATTTACATCATATAGAACCAAGCTTAGTTCCAAAACCCTTTATTAGGTGGTATTTTGACAATTAAATCATAAAGGAAGTTCCATTAAGGCAATTGTAGTATTTCCAATTGAAACAAAACTCCATCCATCAAAACATACTTAAGTTAGTAATGTGTTGTATGTTTGCTTGTTGTACTGTATTGGTGCTTGTATGCCTTGTGTTGATTATGGTTTTGTTTGATTGCATTTTCTATCCCTGACAATGATAGTTACTATTATCTTCGATATCAGAAACAAATGATTATTATTGGATATTATGGTATTATAAGAAGAATTCAAGGGACATATATTGCCAGATTGCTGATCTCAGGCAAGCCACCTTCTTGCTCATAACCCTTTTCCTACTGTTTTACTTATGCATGTTTTACCTACGATTTATGAAACTACATTGCTTTAATATATGATCAGTTATATCTTGTAGTGGTTTGGCTCCTGCAAACTATTACACATTTATACTACTAAGTACAACCACCTTGATGACAGCTACTTGTCTCTAGTATGGTACATGGTGCATACCACCATACCCCTTTGGATACCCCGTATAGCCAAAGAAAAACTATAGGGTGGGATGTCATGGACCGAACCTGATAAGGTACATGTCCCTTTGTTTATAGTGCTAGTCCCTGGATCGAATAGATAGAACCCATGGTTTAATATGTAATATCAAGAAACAAAGGTCATATTACATCGCATATCCAGGAATAAAAATCGATCATTACAACTTACATAGCTCATATGGCTATCTTATTACAAAGCAGCAGATATAACTATAAAGCATGGAGTCCTTCATCTTCATGTGCCACATGCAAGCATGTTGGGTATAGACTCGTAATCCCTACTCATCAAACATCCATATCATCAAGTAATCCTGCAACATGATAAGTTACAGCCAGAAGGGTCAATATGTTGAATGTATTGGCAAGTGAAACTTAAACGATATATCATATACCGCTATAACACTAGTAATTCCCTAGTGTACCTCCAACTTAACATGGCCACATTAGTACTTCCCCTACTGTGCCTCTAACTCAATGGTAACACTAGTACATCCCTAGTGTACCATTAACACAAAATGGCCACATTAGTATTTCCCTAGTGTGCCTCTAACTCAATGGTAACACTACTATATCCCTAGTGTACCGTTAACACAAAATGGCCACATTAGTACTTCTCTAGTGTGCCTCTAACTCAATGGTAACACTAGTACATCCCTAGTGTACCATTAACACAAAATAGCCACACTAGTACATCCCTAGTGTAACCTTCTAATCATTGCTCCAAGACTACACACTCATCCATCAAGACAATCCATTTATAAAGTCGTTTCCATCATATCACACATTTTCATATCAATATCATAACACAATTCCCACCCACAATATCTAAATAGCATGGATAAGCATACTACTCTGATGATGTATCCTATCCTAAGGCAAGACTACCAAAGCTATTATAGTAGGAATTCCATAGCATGGCATAATACAATATTAGTCCTATCATGTATAATAGAAAAATATCACTAATGCATAATTGAAATAATCAGAAATTTGATGAGAGCAAAGTATCACTTGTCTTGATAGTAGTATAATTACGTACACTTCTTGAATTTTCAAACGCCACACTCCGCAAAATCTACAACATCACAATCATACAATATGCACACTCTTAGTGTCACATGCAACCCAAAAACAATGCAAGGTGTGCCAAAATGCCATATGATATTTTTCCAATGTACAAATTATTATAACAAGATTCTGAACATTACTAAATGTTTTCTGAATATTTTATGTATGCAATATGCCAAATGCAACAATAGGTGTAATTAGATTCTTTAAAAGAATTTTTTATTACTAGAAAAGGTCAACTGTGCTAAACAATTGCTACAACATTCTAATTACAAAAATATTTTTATTTTGGTTTTACTGGACATAGGGTTCAAAATACAACTAAATGCAAAAGGATTCACTCAAAAATAATTTACACAACAATTTTTATACTCAAAATAGTCCACAAACGGTCCTGTATAAAACGTGATTTTAGCCTACTCCAAAATACTAAATTATGGATCTACTGTGTTCTTCTCATTTTTTTGAATCCATAGACATATTATTTTCTAAAGTTGGATAAACAGAACTTAAACTATGATATTTACAAGTTTCTATGTTCTTATGTCTAAAAATCCGAAAATAGAAATAGATATGACACTTGGCAGATTCTGGTTCGAGGATACCCCTTCATTTAAGTGATCTATAATGAACCTAGATAAAGATCTAACGTCCCAGAGAGCTCACCAGAAAACTCGCCGGAATGCTCATCGGAGAATGCGTCTGCGAGCTTGGCGCTGTCGTTCCGGTCGCTGGGAACGATTCCAGAGTCGTGGAAGATGTGTACGGTGTAGATAAATCCTATAATACGAAGATGGAGTCCTTGGTGTTCCTCGGAAAGGCTTATAGCCACGTCGACGAGCGAATCGAGTGGTGTCGACATTGGGCGGCGCAGCCAACTGCAAATATATGATGAACAATCATGTCCTGGAGGTATGCAATGATGAAGAAAGTATATTGGTGAAAGGAATAGAGCTAGAGTTTCCCATACGACATGTACCGGTCCGATGAACTCTACAAGATCTTGAATAGGACGTCAAGAGCATTGGCAATAGCGAGTTTATTTGGAGAAAGTTTCTGAACGAGAAAGATGGATGAGGTCGAAAAGCATGAAGTGACGCGGTCCTTTTTTTTCTATTACCCGAGGAGGGAGATCGAGAGTTGTATGCCGACGGGTGGCATTCGGGGCACCGGTTCGGTTTGAAGTATTTACTCACCTAAATGCGAAATTACTTTCCTGAATGGAACCTTCAATAAAATATGAGAAGTTTTCATTTTGATGTCAATGCAAAACGGTCTCTAGAATTGATGGGGATATGGAGAGAAAGAAATAACCAACATAAACCTAGAGGTGCCTCCATGTACTTGAACTGAGAGGTTTAAGACCACCAGTAATTGATCGGTCCACTTGGTCCAAGAGTTCTGGCCCAAAAGAAATAAGGAGGACAGAAAGAAATTAGAAGAGGGGAGGGGGAGGCCACGGTGGGCTGGATTGCTACGGCAGCTTGATTTTTTCTGTTTTCTTTTCTAGTTTTAGATTTAGGTATTAGATTTGATTCAAATATTTTTAGAAGAATTTGAATGAAGTATATGTGCCATGTACTATCCAGATGAAACATTTTAGCACCATTTAAAATTTTAAAATTATTTTATGGATTTAAAATATGGCACCTATTTGGTTTTATTGTATTTTTCTTATTTCTTTCTCTATTTGGTTTAAATTCCATAACTTTTTATCTAGAGCTCCAAAAAGGGTAAATCCAATTTCTATTATTTCATTATCTTATCCTTCATCAAAATATACCACCTAGGAATATTCTTGCTTAATTATTATATGGGATGCATCCATATTTTTGTGTTGTAAGTGGCAAAAACCATATTTAGGGTTTTCACACAAATGTTATTTCCCTCAGACTTAAAATGGAATAATGCATGCTTCCTGATTTTGGGTTTTTGAAAACATGCACACCACTTCTCAAACAAGATTTATTTTATTTGTCTTGGATTTTAGAGGAGTTACATTAAATGGTCAAAAAGTTTTGGTTCCCTCTGAATTTTCAAGACTTAGTTCTTCATTTTTTTTAAATTCACATTTCAAAAATTTAAAAAAAAATTGGAATGTGACATGGGAAGACCCCAGGAAAGTTTTTTTAAAAATGCTTTTGTTGAAAACCTTGGACTTTCCAAGAGAGTCTTGAAAAAGTAAAATGTTTTGAGTTTTAAAAATGGTTACACCTGGAAGGAAAAGATATTTAAGAAAATGCATCAGTTTGCTAGAACAATTAACATGTGCAAGCAAATTACTCCTATATAGGATGGGGATGGACTCGAAGTTTGTTTTCTCCGGTATGAGTTGTCTCACAACTACTACACGGGATGGCGATCCATGGAGGCTGGGTCTTCTCCTGTAATGGTCCACAAAGCATCCACCAGGTGAAGAAACGAACAGTCTGCGAGCCACCAGGCATTACTATGACCTCTCATTGAAAGAGCACACTTTGTGTAGTGGAAAACGTGCTCTGGTTGTTCCTTGGTACCCGACGTCCCGTTGTTGAGGGGAATGACTCATAGGGTAGGCACTTCTACTAGAGTGGGCATTCCGAAGGTCTTGTTCGGTTAGTCGATCCACAATCTGTGCGGGATCAGGGGAGGGTACCCGGATGGTGTGGGTAAAGTTTACAAACTCTTTAGAGTGTAAATCTATTCGAATAGCCGTGTCCACGGTCATGGACGGTTGGGAATGTTGTTGTAGAGCGGTGTAGGTTTTGATTTTAAAAAGGATTTTAGAAAACCAAAGGCTTTGTAAATGTTTTGATCATGGGATGGTCGGAAAGGAAGGACAGGAGTTTGGTCATGGGATGACCGGAAGGAAGAAACCAACGGGTGACCCAGTCCTAGTGTTTCCACAACTTTTCAAAAGACTTTCAAAATATTATACAAAGGTTTTCAACCAAGATATGTAGATGCTATATCTACAAGAGAAACTATTTTAGAAAAGAACCTCTTATGGATCCCTCCTACTACCATAGCCATATTGCATATCCTCTTGTTATTATTATTCTCTTAAGGTGGTTTGCAAGTACATTCACAGTACTCACTGGCATTGTTCCTCGCTATTAAGTTGGTTAGATTGAAGAAGTAAGGTGAAGGAGATGGTTACTTTGACGACTATGCGAGATAGGATGTTCTCCCAGTCAGTTGCATGTAGGTTAAGGCATGGCTCGGGCTCTACGCTTGATGAAGTTCGGCTGATGTTGGATGATTTAGCCATAATGGCAAATGAGGTATGACAAGTATCTATTGGGTTCGCAGCATAGAAAACAAAAAAAAATCCTATGATGGGAACTAAACGCCAAGGTTTATCTACTAGATACAAGCGATGGGTGGATATACATCCATAGATAACTTACCCTTGAAGACAACAAAGCTTTGTTAATAAGTTGGAACTCATGGATGATGAAGTCGAACACTTGACGATCTCAAGATTGTGTGGAAGTCCTAGCACCGCAAATCAGCACCGCATCCATCCTCGCACACACGTTCAGAACACCGAACAACCTCCACCTCCTCGCTCCAGCAAATCAGCGGAAGAAGCAACTCCTTCTAGATGAAATGCCACCAGGAACATGTATCTCACTAATCCGAGACCATGGGGAATATATCTAGAGGGGGAGAGAGATCCTTCACGAGGAGGTGTGCTTTGTAAGGGAGGAGAGGGGAGGCTTTTATAGAAGAGGGGGCTCCTCCCCTCCCATGGCCGGTACCCATGGTGGGTGCCCCCACCTCTTCCACTCACATGCATTAAATTTCCACCAAATTTAATGCAACTCTCATTTAATAAAACTCTTTTATTTATTTTATTAAGAATTTTGTTAATTACTTTAGTTAACAAACATTCACATAAAAACCCCTACAATATTTCAATATCACATGTACAACCAATTTCAGCAATTTCACCTGAAACAATTTCGATGTCCATTGAAATAATTTTAGTGCTTTGCAATTCTTTCGTCTAAAACATATATGCTCCAAATGGTGTTTGGCAACCCTTAAGTGTGTCACTCTACGGTTCGCGAATAATGCAGACATGATCGAGACACCTCTTACATCAATAATCAAAAGCGGTACCTGGAGATCCATTTCGACTCCTGCAAATTCAACGATGACTTCTGTGATCGTGAGAACCTTTAACGCTAGTAACTTAATCCCTTTGTCTCGCGATATATTACATGTCCGAGATTTGATCATTGATATCCAAATACCTATTGTGATCTCGTTACAAACATCCACTCTTTTCTCGTTCCCGTGATATAACATTCTAGTGATCACATCACTTGCTTGCAAGCTATTCTCAATGTGATATCACCGAGAAGGCCCAGAGTATATCTATTCATCATCGGGATGGACAAATCCCAGTCTTGATCCATGAGCCTCTATATAACACCTTCGTAGCACTGAACCCACCTTTATAGTCACCCTTTTATAGTTTGACGTTTGATGTTATCAAGGTACTCTTCCGGTGTTAGTGATTAACATGATCTCATGGTATAAGGACTAGGATTACTTCGTATGATGTTATAGCAATATAAACCCAATGACTTTGATCATAATGCTATACTTAGGATGAATGTTCATCACACCGTTTCACAAATGTTGTGACCTTGTTATTAACGAAATCCAATGTCCATGATCAGGAAACTTTGATCATCTTGTTAATCAACGAGCTAGTTTAAAGAGAGGCATAACTAGGAAATTTCCATTTGTTTATTAACAACACATGTATTAATGTTTCCATATTAATACAATTATAGCATGTAAAATAAACATCTATCATATACTTGGAATACACATAATAACAACTTTATTATTGCCTCTTAGGAGATATTCCCTTCAGTATCCGCTTAAGTAATGGATGTTTACTTTGATACATGTCGGTTATGTGCCACGACTAACTGATCATGGGATCCTGGTGTATCCATAATAGGGATTCTCGGAGGATTAATCCGGGGGCCCCACATTGCCTTCCGGGGACGGCTCCATGGAAAACACACTGTTGCGAATCGGTTGAGTTTCCGATATCCTCATACATTGCAATGCTTTGATGTAAAGGATGTTGATGCTACTGCCACCATCCATGAGGTTCTTTGAGAACCCATAGCTATTAATAAGTGGATTAATGACTAGAGCGTACTTTCCTAGCTTGTGTTGCTTAGGTGGGTGATCAATTCAGTTGAAGGTGATTGTTACTTCCGACCAGTCCAAAAATTGGGGGACAGCCTGAACAGCTGCATTCACTTCGTGCATTACTGCCTTCTTGACCTTAGCGGGTTGAGATACGAGGAATCATACTAGGTGTCTTTACTAGTTGGGTAAGCCTTCTTACTGTCCGACTTGGGGTTTGTGGTGTCCTCCTCGTCCATGTCGGAATCTTCCTTGGACTCTTTATCCTTGTCAGATTTTTTTCCTTTTCCTCGCTTAGCTCTATAGACAGTGGATTCGTCTTTCTTGATGTTGTCATTGAAACGACACGCAGCGTTTGTGTGGGAAGAGCCCCCATTTCCATCTGAGTGATGCACACACGAGTTATTGGCAATATCGGCCCAAGATTAGGTTTTTCCAGGTTGATGGTCTCCTCTACCGTAGACCCGGGAAGTTCCATGGCCTCGTACCCGACCGCCTCCGTGCCCTCCCCGGCAGCCTCCGTGCCCTCCCTAGCCTCCTGATCTAAAAGTTGTATTGACAGATGTGTTTTCTGGATTGGGTTTGTCTTGCGCTTCTTGGTTTGATGCTGCTTCGACTATTTTGCCGATTGTGGTATGGCCAGGGCGTTCAGCAGTCCTTCTAAATCATCATCGGCATATGCATATTTTCTTGTCGTTTCTATCATCTCTCCCAAGTCGGTGACTTTGTCGCACTTCAGCCAATGACGCATTAATCCAATTGGGAGCCCTGTGATGAAATCTTCAATTGCGGTCTGGTCGTTTACTCCCTCGCAAGAGTTTTTCATGTCAATCCATCATCTGAGGTAGTCCTGACAAGTTTCTCCAGTTTTCTAAGTGCAACGCTGCAGATCTCTGACCGTGCATGGCCTCTTGTATGTACCTTCGAAATTCTGAAAGAACGCACTTTGCATGTCATACTAGTTGTGAATTATGTTTTTCGAGAGTTCATTGAGCCATGATCGAGCTGTCTTTCGCAACATAAGTGGGAGATATCGGACAGCGACCAGGCTATTTCCTTCTTTGGTGATGCAGCTGGCCTGAAAGAAATCTTCGAGCCAGGTGTTTGGCCGAGCCACACTGTTGTAGGGTTGAATGTTCCTTGAGATAGCAAACACTTCCGAAAAATTGTTTTGCCGGATCCGTGGCCCAAAGAATTTTGGACCCACGTATATATTGTTTGACTTGTAGCGTCGCGCTTCTATGTTGGAGTTGATCAGGTTCCTCGCGTCCCTTGGTGTCAGAGAGAGCCGTCTCAGATGTTCGTTGTGAATGTGGTGCCGTGGAGTTAGATCTCTGCTTCTCCTACCACCACCACCTCGGCGTCCTACCTGGCTCCCGTGGGAGTCGTTACGGTTGCTGATTGGTGGAGAGGGCGGTGCTAGTGGGTTATTTCTAGCTGAATAATGGCCTCCTTCCAAGGCCTCGTTGTGCCGCCTCCAGGGAGGGTCTTCGTGCTGATGGCCATCGTGTTAGCTTGATTTGGCACGGTTTTCATCATTTCTTCGACTGTCGTTATCACCATTATGGCAAGGTGATACATTGCAAATGTATCTATAATTTTTGATGTTCCATGCTTGGTTTTATCCACTTTCTTGTGTTTTGTTCCAACTTTGGAGTACTTTTCATATGATTTCTTGGACTAACCTATTAACAAGAGCCACAGTGCCAGCTGCCTGTTTTCTGTTGTTTTTGGTTCTAGGAAAGTCAGAAAATGAATATTCTCGTAATTGGACGGGACAAAAGCCAAAGTGCCTATTTTTCCGGATGTCATCAAGTGCCAGAATACGAGACGGAGAGGGGCCAGGGGCCACCACACCACCTGGTCGCGCAACCAGGCCTGGCCCGCGCCAGGGGGTGGTGTGGCCTCTCCCGGCACCCCCTAGTCCTCTCCTTCCGCCTATATATTGCCCACGGGACGAAAACCCTAAGTGCCTGATCAAAAATCCACGAAAGAGTCTATAGCCACCGTCATCTCCATCCCTAGATTGGGAGGGATCTGAAGCTCTTCTCGGCACCCTGCCGGAGAGGGGAATTCACCCTGGAGGCCTTCTTCATCACCATGCAAGCCTCCGGTGTGATGCATGATTAGTTCATCCTTGCAACGGATCCATGTAGTAGCTAGGTGGCTGGTTCTCCTCCTTTGTGCTTTCATGTCTAGATCTTGTGAGCTCCGTTCATGATCAAGATCATCTATTTGTAATTCTGCATGTTGTGTTTGGGGGGATCCGATGGATATTGAGATGCTATTTCAGATTGATTATTGATTCTATCATGTCTTTGTTATTTCTGATCTTGCATGCTTTCCGTTGTTAGCAGCTATCTTGGCCAAGTAGATGCTAGCAACTCCAATAGTTAGTATTTATGCTAGATAGTGGGTTCATGCCTCTGGTAATCTGGGGAAGTGATAGAAATCTCTAAGGTACTAGATGTGCTGTTTCTACTAGGGAGAAAACAACAATCCTTTGGTCATAGAACAATCGTATTGTTTACATTACACGCAATTCATAAAGAAATAATATGTTGCTTGCAACTTAATACTGGAGGGGGGTCGGATGATAACCTGCAGGTGGATTATTAGTCATAGATGCAGTTGGATGGCGGTCTATGTATAATGTTGTAATGCCCAATCAAGTTCCAAAGGAGTCAAGATGATTAGTATATGCATGTATTGCTTTCGCGGTGTTTGTCAATTGCCCCACTGTAATTTGTTCACCCAGCATGTTATCTATCTAAGGAGAGCCACCTCTAGTGAACTATGGATCCCGGTCCTTTTCTTTACATACAATCTACAATCTTTTACTGCTTTGTGTTTACTTTCTTCAAACTATTACTTCTTTCCATTCGATACGTATAATCCTTTGTTTTCCGCAAAACACGGCGAGATTGACAGCCTCAGCGCAAGTTGGGGACAAAGTTTTGTGGTTGTGTTGTGCAGGTCTCCACGTTGCTACTAGCACCGGTAGTGCGCCCTGCCAAAGCTCAGCTAGTAACACCTTTGGGGTGTTTCCTTGCTCCTACTGGTTCGATTAAACCTTGGTTTCATAACTGAGGGAAACTTGCTGCTGTGCTCATCATACCTTCCTCTTGGGGTTCCCAACGAGCTCTACATCAACACCGCCATCAAGCATTTTTCTGGGCGCCGTGCATTGACCCATCAAGCATTTTTATGGTTCGTTGCCGGGGAACGAAGAAGAAGAAACTCCCACGCCACCACCACACCAGAAAAGCCATTTTTCTGGCGCCGTTGCCGGGGAGTCAAGGACATCTTCACAAGGGGAGTCCCTCATAACCAATCTCTTTACTTTGTTGTTTTTGTTTTGCTTAGTTTCTTTTTTCTTTGTTTGCTTTTTTTGTTATCAAAAACACAAAAAAATTAGTTTTACTAGTTTGCTTTCTTATTCAAAAACACAAAAAAAATTAGTTCCTATCTTGAGTTGCCACTATGTCTAGCCTTGCTCCAATCACTATGTCACCCAAGGAAATGATTTTCACTTTTAAACAAGGAATTGAGGAAAGTTTTAAGGAAGCTTGGTCTAGAATCTCGGATCTACATGAAAAAACTAAGCCTAAAATGACTCAAAGCTTGTTCCTTAGCAGTTTTTACCTTGGGATTGCTCTTTGCTATAGATATGCTTTAGATGCTTTTGTGGGAGGAGATTTCCTCCAATGGAATGAGGATGATGCTATTAATGCTATAAAGAAATTGATCCTCACTTACAACATGCCTAGCCAAACTGATATTTCTTTCGCAAAAATATTTGCTAGGTTGAACACTCTTGAGACTAGCACTAGTAGCTTAGAAAGTTGCTATAATACGCTTAGGGAGCATCACAATTATGTTCCAATAAATTCTGAACCATCAAAGTGGCTCCCTACAGTAAAGATTGAGATAAACACTGAAACTTTTCAAGCCCGCTGTGATATCATGTCTGAATTTTGTCTTATGCCCAAAGATATTTATAAATCTCTGAATACTTGGGGGCTTACTGAAGGAGGAAAAGAAGTATCTCTTGCTAATAATACTACCATATTACCTCTTGAAATAGCTGAAGGAGTGTTTACAAAGATCCTTGGGAAAATGATTTCTACTGCTTTTCTTGTTATTGAATGTGCAGGAAAAGGACAAATTACACTTGGAAGGTCCCTATTAGAACTCTTTGGAGCAATAATAGATGTGGGAAAGGGGACCATGCACCTTTCTTCTCCACCAAACAATCACATTTTCCCCAAGGTTAAGAATAAAAGTAAGAGAGGTAAGGGCAAGAAATTTGGTCTTAATGCTTCATTTGAGAACACTTGATTCTTTCTTTGCTTCTTATGCCTAACTTAAAGACGTTAAAGAAAAGTACTTATTGGGAGATAACCCAAAAGTTTTAGATGATTCTTGGAAGTTATTACCTCACTAATAACCTCTCCTTATCATTTTTTTTATTTGCTTTTTGTGCCAAGAGTAACCTCTAATAAGAGAGAAGTAATGATTGGAAAAGTTGTTGTCCCGAAACAGATTTCTGTGCTTTACCGTAAAAATTCGTGTAAAATCTGTGAACGTATGTTTGAGGCGTGATTTTTTGTGCTTCTGCCCCAGGTTGTTATCTAACTTTCGTTAGTTCAACACTTTTTGATTTGAGCAATAGAAGGTCTTCGAAAAAATTTGTCTTTACCTACTGGTCTGTTTTGATAGATTTCTGCCATTTTCTGCATTTGCTTCTTGTTGGTTCCTTTTTGAGTTCTTTTGGGGAATTGAGATTTTTGAGGGAAGTGCTACAATAGCTAGTGTTCTAATAGAAGTTTATTTGGTGTTAGAACTGAACCTTAAGACTTATTTATCTTGAGTGCACTAATGTTGCTAATAAAGATTGTGTGAAGTTTTGCATGAAGGAAAAAATTTAGGTGTATGGAAGGAATGAGTAATGACATGAAGGATGGACTAAAGCTCAAGCTTGGGGATGCCACGCGTGTCACCCCAAGAAATATCCAAGAAGTACAAGCGTCAAAGCTTGGGGATGCCCAAGGCATCCCCTTCTTCATCAATAAAAATCCCAGGTTTCTTCCAAACGCTTCATTTTTATTGTTTCATGCATAGTTGTGTTGTTCTTGGAGCGTCTTCTTTTTCGTTTTTGTTTTGGTTTTTCGTTTTCTTTGGTTTTCTTAGTTTTCTGAATAAATTGGTTGGACCCCCTCTTTCATACATTGGTTTGCAAATAGTTTGGTTTGGTTTGGAAAAGAGTAGGAAAGTTCATGCTTATGTGGTAAAAAGAGCTCATTTTTGACTGTGGTCTATGCTTTGTCATGCCATGCTTGATATTTTTTTGGATTTATGCTTAGTATTCTTTGTTGTAGCATGACTTGTTATAAACAATTGAGATTGCTTAATGTGACTTGGATGAATCATGCGTTGTTTTAGCATATTAAAGCATAGTATAGTGGTATTCTCCTTTGATGCTTTATTTGGGTTTACTTGGCGCATGCTTACACCATGTTATGACTATCTCAACTCACCATAGCCTTTATGATCCTTTAGTTTTCAACTTGTAGTATCACTTTATGCTTTGATCAATGATGTTTTGTCGCTCTGCATGATTATGGCCATTATTGCCTCTTAGTTTGTCGCTCCCAGTCTTTCGCTAGCCTCCACAACAAAGTATGAGTTCCACTCATGCATCCACCTCCCTAAAACAAGTTATTCCAAAGAGTCCACCATACCTACCTACTAGCTTATGCTATTCCAAGTATATGCATGCTTTGTTTTAACTTCCAAATTAAACTTGTTATGAGAAAACTAGTGATTAAAGCTCTCACGAACTTGATAGCACACTTTACTTTTTTGCATCTAATAAACTTGAACCATTGGGTCCTTCTTTGTTGCGTATATGCTTGCACTTTATAAGTTGAAATTAGCAGAACCATGTTTCATGGGGAACGCTTTCAACATTGCACTTGTACTTTGTACCACGTTGATATCATTTTCTTTTGCTTACGGATCCCGGTGGTGTGAAATAAAAGTGGAACTTGTAAGATCATGGAGTTTGTATGTGTGTTAGAGAAACGCCTGGGCCGCTAGCCTAAGCCATGCCTAATCATGGTGGAAACTTGCAGCATCACCATAATGAGCACTCTATGAAGCATCATCAATAAAAACCTATGCAAATAGCAAATAAAAAGATCGCTGAGATGCTCATTGTCTGCTTGCCTTGTCATTTTGATTATGGGAAAGCTCCCGAATCATGTGCAAGGGGTACCCCGTTGGCGGTTCTTAATGATACACATGTACTTACAATGACAAGAGCTTACTCGTGACTAAAGTTGAGTAGCATGAGGATCGGTCTTCGTAAGTAAGGGGCATGAGATTTCGGTTTATAACTTGTCAAGCATATCCTCTTAGTTGTGTCACTTTAACCTTAATCACCTTAAAGATTCTTATGATAGGGGCAATGAGAGCTAAAAGCTATAAGTACCATAATTTTTGGAAGCTCTTTATGAGACTTGAATCCCTACTTCCTTTTATAAAAAGGTCTTTCTTCCACCATTATATTGAGTCTCCACCTTCTACCTTTATGCACCTACTTTGAGAGCATAGTGGCCATTCTTAGTTCTATGTGCATTGTCCCAAGACTAGTTGATTGATGCATACTTTGATATTGCTTGTTTTAAACTATTGTACCTGGTCACTCTTATGAACTTTGAAGGTGTCGTATGCATTTATATTTGCTACTCTTTGAGGAACAAGCTGAATACTATTATGCTATGTTTTCTTTATGTGAAACAAACAAACGTCTTGCAAAGCATTGTTATTCATGAATCTTTTGTTTGTACCTTTTCATGTTGCATCATAGTTTCTTTGCTTACTGCTAGAACTTTGTCTTTCATGTTATGATTGAAGTACTATGATCCCAGCTTTGAATGTTTTGCAAATACTTTGATCAAGTCTTTGATGGTGCATGTCACCTCAAAAATTATTCTTTCTTTTTATCACTTACCTACTCGAGGACGAGCAGGATTTAATCTTGGGGATGTTGATACATTGCAAATATATCTATAATTTTTGATGTTCCATGCTTGGTTTTATCCACTTTCTTGTGTTTTGTTCCAACTTTGGAGTACTTTTCATATGATTTCTTGGACTAACCTATTAACAAGAGCCACAGTGCCAGCTACCTGTTTTCTGCTGTTTTTGGTTCTAGTAAAGTCAAAAAATGAATATTCTCGGAATTGGACGGGACAAAAGCCAAAGTGCCTATTTTTCCGGATGTCATCAAGTGCCAAAATACGAGATGGAGAGGGGCCATGGCGCCACCACACCACCTAGCCGTGCAGCCAGGATTGGCCCGTGCCAGGGGGTGGTGTGGCCACTCCCGGCACCCCCTCGGCCTCTCCTTCCGCCTATATATTGCCCTCAGGACGAAAACCCTAAGTGCCCAATCAAAAATCCACAAAAGAGTCTGTAGCCGCCAGCATATCCATCCGTAGATCGGGAGGGATCTGAACCTCTTCCTGGCACCCTGACGGAGAGGGGAATTCACCCTGGAGGCCTTCTTCATCACCATGCAAGCCTCCGGTGTGATGCATGAGTAGTTCATCCTTGGACTATAGATCCATGTAGTAGCTAGATGGCTGGTTCTCCTCCTTTGTGCTTTCATGTCTAGATCTTGTGAGCTCCGTTCATGATCAAGATCATCTATTTGTAATTCTGCATGTTGTGTTTGCAGGGATCCGATGGATATTGAGATGCTATTTCAGATTGATTATTGATTCTATCATGTCTTTGTTATTAGTGATCTTGCATGCTTTCCGTTGTTAGTAGCTATCTTGGCCAAGTAGATGCTAGCAACTCCAAGAGTTAGTATTTATGCTCGATAGTGGGTTCATGCCTCTGGTAATCTGGGGAAGTGACAGAAATCTCTAAGGTACTAGATGTGCTGTTGCTACTAGGGAGAAAACAACAATCCTTTGTTCATAGAACAATCATATTGTTTACATTACATGCAATTTGTAAAGCAATAATCTATTGCTTGCAACTTAATACTGGAGGGGGTTCGGATGATAACCTAAAGGTGGATTATTAGTCATAGGTGCAGTTGGATGGCGGTCTATGTATAATGTTGTAATGCCCAATCAAGTTCGAAAGGAGTCAAGATGATTAGTATATGCATGTATTGCTTTCTCGGTGTTTGTCAATTGCCCCACTGTAATTTGTTCACCCAGCATGTTATCTATGTAAGGAGAGCCACCTCTAGTGAACTATGGATCCCGGTCCTTTTCTTTACATACAATCTACAATCTTTTACTGCTTTGTGTTTACTTTCTGCAAACTATTACTTCTTTCCATTCGATACGTTTAATCCTTTGTTTTCCGCAAAACACGGTGAGATTGACAACCTCATCGCAAGTTGGGGACAAAGTTTTGTGGTTGTGTTGTGCAGGTCTCCATGTTGCTACTAGCACCGGTAGTGCGCCCTGCCAAAGCTCAGCTAGTAACACCTTTGGGGTGTTTCCTTGCTCCTACTGGTTCGATTAAACCTTGGTTTCATAACTGAGGGAAACTTGCTGCTGTGCTCATCATACCTTCTTATTGGGGTTCCCAATGAGCTCTACATCAACACCGTCATCAAGCATTTTCTGGGCGTCATGCATTGAGCCATCACAAGGTTCAGCTGTACGGCTTGTGTGCCTAGGAGGTGGCATCCTCCGCCGATCATGTTCCCAATGCCTTGCTTCATCTTCCTTCTTGTGGTTATTCGACTACCGTCGGGGAGGTTGCTAAGGAACCAGTGCAGCTATGGCATCTCACTCAACTGTTGGGGCAACATTGCTCCAATTGCGTGCGATTATGTGCCGCTGTCCTAAAGATCTAGTTCTTGAGTAAGTGTCATCCTAAGGGTCTAAATAGTGATGCCGATCTAGGTCCCGACGGGGCCTTATATCTTGTTGCCGACCGGTTTCTATGCGGCATTGGCCAGATTTTGAGACCAGTTTTCCGGTAAAAGACGTGGCGGCTTTCTGTTGTCCTAGGCCCTTGTTGAGTAGTGTTACACTCAATCGGACCTGCTCTGGAGTTGGATTATTTGCTAGGATCTCTCGGGCTGCAGCAGTGTTTTCTACTGGTATGTTGTACACCTGGTTTCCCTTGTTGTCGAGCCGAGGATGTCCCACGACAATGTCGGCTTTTCCACCCTCAAAAAGGGTCTTATGGACATCCGAATTTTTATTTGCCAGCTCAGGGTCGTTTGGGGTCTTCTGATGTTGCAGGGAGTTGTATTGTCCTGCAGCTATGATGCGCTTCTTATCCTCAACGAGGTGAGTGGCCTCATCCAAGAGTCGCTAGCACTGTGCTTCTATGGCCAAGGCCCTTTCTTCCAGCTTGTCCGGTGTAAGTTCCAAGGAGGTTGTGATCTATGTTGTTAGTTCTTCTCTGTAGATTTCACGGGCACCTGGAGTAACCACGTGTCCATACACCGTAGAATTTTTTTGATTACTGGGGATCATAGTGCCATCCGAATCCTCCGCGAATTCCTCGGCAACTTTCACGTCAGCCGGAAGATCCTTAGCTAGAGTCTTGTTTCTCTTCTTCTTCTTTGCCTTATTAGACCTCTAGGTACCGGGGGAAAAGATGGATTTTGGTCCGATTCCTGGAGTTAATCTTATGTCAATACTTTTGAACATTTGGATGTTGGGATTTTCTCCGAGATCCATATCATCATGCGAATCGGGAGAGTTTTCATCGTATAATTCGTCCATGATGTTGTAGGGACTTGGATCCGACCCTTCTCCTTCCTTTGCAGCCTTGGAGGTGAACACCTCTTTGAATTATTCTTCATACGCTTGGAGATCTACCGACATCATGGATTCCTCTAGGGTAACCGGTGTGTCGGTGTTCATTCCGATTGTGTCCAAAACTGAGTCGTTGTCGTCTCCACCATTGGTAGGGCCAGATCCAGAACCGACATGGCCGATGAAGTGAGATCCATGCATTCTGAGGTGGGTGAGGCTTTCTTCATTGGCTTCCTCAAAACTTTTGATCGTCTTGAGAACAGCATCCATACTGGCATCTCCGCGCAGCATCATCCACCTTACCATGTGCCTTAGAAGTGTTTTTCATGTTCTAGCGTCAAAAGAGCCAGATCCGGAGTTGTTCTAGCTTTATCTTCCAGAGATTCGACCTCCTGAGGGAGATCTTCTTCAGATCCGATCTTGTATTTCTCCACTATCTCCGCGTCAGGTGCGGGCTGGGTAGGATTAGGGTTTTCTGCGATCCTGAACTCTGCCACCTCCACGGACAAAGTAGATCCAGAAGTTTATTCTGCCTCTATCATCACCACTAGGGCAGGTTGGGCAGGTTCAGCGAAACCTAGGTAGACGTTGATCTCGCTGAAAGACATGATGGTGTAGCTAGTCATGGCCTACCTAGCTAGAATCCAGGCCTCGTTGAGAAGGACAAGAGGGATGCCGCTGGCATAGAGGGCACGAACAACGGCGATTGTTTCACCGATTCCGATACGCGCAGATTCCGCCCAGAACATAGATCCGAAGGTCACTTGCCCCACGGTGGGCAGAAACTGTCGTCGCATTGAAGACAAGTACGCCATGAGGGGATCCTCGAGGCATGGGAAGATGTGGGGTGTGAGACATACGATTGTCCGGGACGGTGAGCACACAAATGTAACTAGGTTCGAATCCACCTGCGGTTTCGCCTTTGCGAGTTGTGGTTTCTATTGTGTTATAACGCTAGGTGCCCTAAAGGTTGGTCCCTAGGACGGCTTATATAGTCATCCAGTCGTAGGATTATAGGAGAGTCCTATCCGGCTACGATAGAGTCAGTTACATAGTACATCTTGGACTATAAGTATTCCTACAGGCCTAATCGGCAAGTTTTCTGGGCCTTGTCATAGCCAGATAGGCCTCCATCTTCTCTCCCTGACTGTACCGCCCGTGAAGCTTAGCTCTAACCCGAAGTGGGCCACCCTGGTCAGCGAGTCATAGTGGGTATACTCGGAAAGTATATCCCCAACACCTGGTGTTTACAATGATGGTTAATCAGTCAATTAAAGTTTCAATTTTTTCATGTAGACTTTGAAATATACTCAGTCGAAAGTCGAACTTTCTAAACCAAACATTATACCTGCTAGCTCTAAAGTATTCTAATACTTCTATTGTCTATGTAGATTTGATCGAATGTGCACTACTCACAACTTCGATTCCATGCCATGCTTCCTTTTAGACTTAACTCTGTTTGGTGATTAATGTAAGAATCACCTATAAATGCGTTCTTATAATTAAGAACCTGTTCTTCTAACCAAAGACTTTGGGTCACATCATGCCAAGTATACAATATGGTTAATATGGTAGGACCAATAATCCAGGCATATGATATGCATATCATCTCTATTCTTCATTATAACCAATATTGTTTATACTGAGTATTTACTCAATGTTTCTACTAATTTCACAAGAATCTTTTCTTTACTTGTTCCATTCTAAACTTTTTCAAAATCTTAACTTAGGATTTTTTTAAACTTCTTTCAGAATTCTTGAAACATTTCGACATTAATGTATATCAAACATATTGATCTATCTTAATAGATCCTATATGTTCGACCTATATCCAACTTCATCCATCGAATGATTTAATCATTTCTAATAGCAACCACGTCATTCATAATATGCCAACTATATATATAAGAATGTCGTCATGCTCCCACTCAAATATGCAACACATATATGGTTGACTAGGATGTCACTCAGATCCCACTCAAATATGTTATCAACACATTTGACTAGGAAAACTACTTAGCTGCCACTCAATTTGATGTAAATGCAGTTCCTCTCAACAATCTTGGTAACTAAAAAAAATCTTTGATCATTTATTAAATCGAGAACTTCTGCTACAAGACACTGACAACTTTATAATTGAATAAATTCAGCTTGTTGTACCAATTACAATGATTTTCTTCAATCTTGATATTGAAGAATGTGCAGTTTAAACAACCTTTTACCAATTATCAAATTGGAGTAATTGCTGGTGTAAATCCAATAGAATTTAAGCATTGCTACAGATTGTAGTCAATCGAATTGTCAAAACACACTTTGTGACAAATCGAGCTTTTATGTCTTCTTTTAAGTTTCACTTTTAACTTTGCAGTTATCGGGAAATATTATGTAAATGTCTTTACTTAACAAGATCAAGTAAGATTTTACTTTGCAATCTTAAATGTAACTGAATTCAGGATTTTATGACTTTTAATCATAACTTGTACTTAGGTCCATTATTGATTCTTTGTAGTTCGTAGGTATGCCTTGTTCTATTAACATGACATGTGTATCAAATATATAAATATGCACATGGTAGATAATATTCTTGAATCCCACTTTCCTTTTAGTAGAAATATTTAAACGTTATAATCATTATCATTAGTTTATCCTCTTCTTCTTGTAGAGTTCGCCTCGTGCAAAATATTCCGCTATGCTACTCGACACTCTGAGGTAAGGTCAAACCTTGTTTTTACTTTCACTTTTTTCTACTAACAACTTCCTTGAGAGAACATTATTTTAAGGAAGTACCATGTTAAGACAACACAAGCTTTGCCTTCTTTGGTTGTGGAATTATATTCATAGTTGCCTAAGAATACAATACAAAGATCTACTTATTCATCGCGATCTCAAATTATCGAAATCTCTAGACATATCAACATGCTTTGATTTGTCCAATGGTCATAATTTGTAAAACAGTTTTCAACAAGTCCTTATGCCAAATTATTAACTTGAATACACGGTCACTTTGGTCAAATCGTGGAGATTTTGATATTCTTGTTAATTTAATATCCATTTGAGTCCGAAGGTCTTTGAAAAATTCAAATAGTTTTAGGCGGGCGACACTAACTGGCGGTCGACCACAGCACGCGGTCATTTCCCGACCAGAAATTTCAGTTTTTGTAAAAACAATTTAGTATGTGTTTTCTACGAAAAGATGTGCATGCACGGTTTAGATCCGAAAAATTTAATGTCAGCGAGAATTAGCCCGTATGCGTATATTCAAAATGTTATATCTTTCAAGTGACAACTCAGATTTAAGATGTGTTTACATCAATTATATTCTCGACGAGATCTATAAAACTAGATCTTATGTTAATATGTTTCGATAACCTTTTTCTGGACTAAAAGTTATCAACCCTCTGTACGTGAATTATCAACGGTAAATGTAATGAGTTATCAATGGCAAACATGAACAATTATCAACCCTAAAAGTTAACTTCGTTTAACATATTTTGATGGCTTTTTAGCTCAGAATTTATCAGGCGGAGCTATGCACAGTTCGGGTGGGGATGGGGGGCAGCCCAAGAAAAAATTGCCTAGTATCTCTTCATATTTGACAATTTTTAGCTAAAAATATCACTGTGATTCGATAAATTTTTCCGGGCTAAAAGTTATCAACCCTCTGAATTTGAATTATCAATGGCAAACGTAATGAGTTATCAATGGTAAACATGAAAAATTATCAACTCTAAAAGTTAACTTCGTTTAACATATTTTGACGGCTTTTTTAGCTCAGAATTTATCAACCGAGTAATATATCACTTACCGTTCTTGATATGTTGTACTGGCTTCGAATCTTAGTTCGCTTGGGTTAGCTTCATATCACCTTGATAACTACATAAATATCGTGTGCTAGCTAGTTACATAATACTCGATAACTTCATATTAACACAAAAGGTGTATGGTACAAGACCATACAAACTACATCAAAAAAATAGTGCATCATGCTCTTTCACTCAATTCCTTGGTAATTACGTATCCTCATGTTATTACCTATTTACTCAACACTTAGATAACAACATCATCACCATGTTTATAGCTACATACTAGAACACCTCTGGTAACTACGTCAGAACAATGTTGGTGAATAGTTACTGAACTCCTTGATACATCTGTACCGGGTTGCCGAGTAGTTACTAGACACCTTGATAACTACATAACACCGTTTTGGACAAATTACTAAACACCTTGATAAGTACATCAGCATTATGTTGGTAAAAAATCAAAACTAAAGCCTTTTGATACAAAATACATATTCCATGTCCATACATAGAAAAACATTACTTAAACAAATTCAATAAAATACCGGTTGGTAGTGGTAGACCATTTGAGTTGAAAGTGGTAGTTTGTTTAAGTTGTTCCCCACCTGATATTTTTCCCTTACAAAAATAATGGTCCCAAAAAGGGAATTAGAAAAGAAAGTTCACCCGATAAACATGAATTGGTTACTAAAATACATGATCAATTCTACGATAAAGGGAATTGATAAATGGATAGGACTTTTTATCATATATCAAATAACCACGATGAAAGATAATTAATGTTTATGAAATTTGTGAATTTAAAAATGTTCACGGATCAAAAAGAAGTATCTTGTTACTTCTTTCAATCAAAACTAATAGACTCAGATTTGTCATGTTTTAGTACTAGATGCATCCGAATTAGCCAAATATCAGTCCAGTAAATTTGATCGGAGGGAATACTAAAAAGCAAAATAAAAAATACACAAAAAAGAGAGAATATAAGTGGTAGATTAAGCGACGGAATTTAGAGAATGGCCAGTCAGATCGCATCCTGCATGTGCATGGCGAAAAAGTCATACAATAAAATGTGTGTAGTGTAGAGGGCCCTAGTATGCATGTGCGGTGAGAAAAGGGGACAAGAAAAAAGGCATGCACAGGACCAACCGAGGCAGGTCGCGCGTGATAGTTACCCACATGTGGACCCTCTGATTTGTCCTATCTGCATGCGTGAACACAAAGCGTATTGATTCTCGCTCTCGCCCGAGCGCTGCCGCGCTGACAGCAGCACGCGGTCGACCGCCCAAGGGAGAATCCGGTTTTAGGCTTATGTTTTATTAATTGAATGCGCGTATTCGCTTAAGTCCACAATAAATCTTAAGAACTAATGATATCCAGTAGATATTGAATTATAGTCATCATGTATGATATTCAACAATTCAATCCACAATTTGTTTTACTAGAATATGGAGTTTTAGTCATTTCACCCAGTAAGGAATGGTTTGCATAATTCATAAGATTAAGTATCTAGTTGACCTATTATTTCATCAGAATGAAAAAACACTTTTGGCATTTTTCATAAGTTCATGAATGCTTAAATTTTATCATACAGATAAAGACAAGAATAAATTGTTCAGAATCACAATGTCAACATAAAAGAAATCATTCATAGAAAAAGAACAAATGATTTGTATCTCATTTATATGAATAACCATCTAGCAATAAGAAAGACACACTAATAAGATTCACAAACTCGATTACAAAGATTTTATTGCAAATCCTCTAATCCAAATGATAAACATCAAGGAAAGGAGTATTCTCGGCCATCAACCAGATTGCCTGTCGTCATCAAGCCATCAGTGCCTCGTCCCATCCAGAAACTCTCAAGCAGAAGGTCTTGTTTTCACAAAAAAAGTAAGCATCAAACATATCAAAAAAACTACATAAGTATTTAATGGAAGCATTTATAACTTGTATATCAAATATATACCTTCTCAATTAACAACATCCCCTGCTATGGGATCGACTTTAGCGGTCCTCAACTTAGCTATGAATTCATGAAAGGTATACGATATCCCTCTCATGATATAGCCAGTCGTGATGTCCTTATAGCTAGGAGGAGGCGAGCGCAACACCCCATTGATCGCAAAGTCGTCAGTTAGCTAGTTGCCCATAGCATCCGCAAGGTGTTCATGGATCTTTTCCATGATGTCGAAGTGGCTCTCAAAGCAGGTGCTTTCTTCCCTTTAGGTTGAAAGAAACTCATCCGTGTACTCATATCTCATGAGTCTGACGTAGGTTGGGAATATACTCTTCAATCTATCGAGCAAATCATAGGCTTCGATTTCATGAAAGTGTACCTATAGTCCAGACTCCATAGAATGGATCATGGTGTACATGACGACCAAAAAAGTGTCACTGCGACCATGAAGAATCGTATCTTCTTCACTATTGTAGTAGTCAGGGAACTCTTCTAATGGTTCATGCGGGACATAGAGAAGATGGTTTTATATGAGAACATCCCTGAGGCGTTGGTACCAGTTGATGATTTACAAGAAATTTGCAAATACTTAGAGTAAGTTCATAATATGAGTTCAAATTTATAATCATATTAACAACTGAGCTCCCACTAAATCTATCATCCCTAAGATAGTTTCGTGATTACATGATCCTAATTCACTACATCATCCTTGATCGTCACGGCTTTTGATATAGCTGCAAGGGTGGACAATACAGTGTCGATCACAAAATTAATGTGGCTCATGCTTGATGTTTCGATCGTCTCGTCTTTCGAGATCATGTATGTACATGCTAGGCTCGCAATTCAACCATAGTGTATTCGCATTGCATGCATGGCTTGCACCCACCGTATACGAACATCGATATGTCAAGCAGTCGATCGTCATGGCATGCTTCATAACGATGGACTTTCTTGGTAATGCACACTAATGGGAGAACACTATGGTTGGTATTAATTAGGGATCATCATATTTAATGTTACCTTTGTGTATCTAATACTAGCAAAAAATAAGATGCACACAAAGAATTAACATCATATGCAATTTATATGTGACATGATATGGTCTTCTTCACGCACCTTGATCTCCATCGAGCGCTCCAGCATGATCACCATGTTGCCACCAGTTTGGCACCAAGTACATGATGCCCCCAGTTTGTCGTCCATCGATATGATGACTGGCAAGGGGTAACCTCAGCAATGCCCATAGTTATGGACATAGGGTTTCGAGGAAAAGAGAATGCTGGGGATTTCATCGTATGTCAGACAAACAAGGGAGTCGAAGTCGTCTGATTATTGGTGAACAATGAGGTTACAAATCGCTCGCGAGTTTTTCAGCACCTCTTCGCTGGCTCCTCCCAGCCTATATATAATAGGCCGGGTACCGAGGCTGTATGCGGATAGGTTACAGACTCTGACTACAACAGGGATACAATATCGGTTTATATTTCCTTATCTAGTAAAACTATGACTTCTGTCGAATGCTTCCTAGGCCTTCTTGTTCGGCCTTCATGGGTCGTGAGCCTTCATGTAGCTAGGGTAACCGAACATAAGCACTCGAGTAATCAAACCCATGTTAATATCCCTCGACACTCCATCTGATTCGTAGATTCGGGTTGAGTCTCAATAATATTTATGATCTGAAGTTTTTACGAGATATTTAATATATTTTTTTATCTTTAAGCTTGTAGGGATTTGGTAAAGTAGGCCTAATGCATCCGACGGATCAGTAATCAGTTAATTCCTCTTGGGCAAAAACACTGTAGACCTACATCAAATTCAAGTCCCCATGCCTGAACTCGGAATTTTGCTGACGTAATCCAGTTCGAGCCATTGAGGTCTTATCGAATACTGAATTCTAGTTCTATTATATCGGGTAACCAACGTGTCCATCGGGATTTTTCATCGTATAGTTAACACGGATATTTTTACTGGTAGAGCACATTCTTGTGCAATTACCAGGCCACACAGGATGAATCCCAGGGTCTTACCTTTGTGTCTTGGACACAACATTCGGAGTTTTTATCGCGTCGGGCGTGATCCGAGATTTTTGTATGTTTTATCGACTACCTTTTTTGGCTACTGGAATTGCTAAAGTTTATCAGCTTCATATTTTCTCAGATGGTGTTTTTTGTAGAAGCTCCCGATGGGAGTAACCTTTTGAGGATACACTGATGCAATATTCATAGGCCAGGATGATGTTTATTTGGGTCAAAAAAATTACCTCATATGCATAATATAATTTTCTATCAGGTGCGCGATAGCGCTCTTGATGGGAGTAGCCCCTGAGGCTATGTTCAGATGCTTGCATCAGGACATAGGCTCATAACTATTTGTTAGTTTCGTCAAAGCGATGTTCTCAAATTTGTTGAATGTTTTATTTGTGATAAACTTTTTAACAATAAAGTCCCCAATTATGGGTGAAGAAGTAATGTAGAAAAAAGGAGATCTAAGTTTGGGGAACTTATCTTTTATTTAAAACCTGAAGACCAAGATACATGGTTTGGCGTGTTCTCCTGGTTGTTGGCCTTATTGAATAATATTGTGGCTAAGAAGCCGGGCTATAGGCCTTATTGTAATTTAAATTGCGAGAAAAATAAATTCTAAGCTTAAAAATGCTATAGTTGTGCGACGTTCCACGGATTGGAGTATTTGACTCCTGTCTTCTTGTCTTGAACCCCAATATGCTTCTCTGAGGATAACTTCTGTAACGATGTAAGGCCCTTCCCAAGGTGACTCCAGTTTACGGTGACCATCCTCCTTGAGGCGAAGAACTAGGTCCCCTACGACGAAGGACCTAGGACACAATCATCGGTTGTGATAGTTGCATAAGTTCTACTGATATATAGTGCCCCTTTGAAAGGCAACATCGCAAGCTTCATCGAGTGCGTCAACGTCGTCTTCAACTGCTTCCCTGGATGCCTCCGTGTCATATTCAGTGACCCGTGGAGACTCGTGAGTTACTTTGACTGGAAGGATAGCTTCGGCGCCATGGACCAGAAAAAAGGTCTTTCCTGCGTCGAATTATTTCGAGTGGTATGCAGGCTCCACAAAACAGATGGTAACTCATCAACCCATGCTCTTTTTGCTCTGTCGAATGGTTCTAGCAATCTTTTCTTAAGACTAGCAGTTACATGGCCATTGGCTTTTTCCACATGCCCACTGGTTTGCGGGTGAGCAACTGATGGATAGCTTACTTTTATACCCATCTCCTTGCAATACTCCTTGAATTCATTGGAGTTGAAGTTAGTTCCATTGCCGGTGATGATGCTATTTGGTAAACCAAATTGGATCACTATTGATTTGATAAAACTCACAGCCGAAGTTCCATCCTGGCTGGTAACAGGCATTGCTTCAATCCATTTGGTAATTTTTTCGACTACTACTAGCAGAAAGACATGTCCTCCTGGGGATGACTTGTGAAGTTTACCCACCATATAAGGTCCACATTGAGCGAAAGGCCAAGTGAGAGGTATAGGGTTTAATTCGGTGGTAGGTGCACCGGGTTTTGTTGCGAATCGCTGACATGCTTTGGCAGCAATTGCTGGGCTACTAGCATGATGACCACATACTCCTTCATGTATGTCCTTGAGTATAATATTTCCTTAATCGGGTCTAACACATCGCTGTAATACACCTAAAATACTTCTTTTATACAGTTCTCCTTTGATGATCCTGAAGGCTTTTGATCGTCGTGTGATTCGTCGAGCTTCTATCACGTCCTCGGGGAGTTCTCCCCCTACCATATATGCTATGTCCGGTTGCATCCATGTAGGCTCCAATATCATGACTTCTGGCTCTTTCTCAAGGATTTCTTTTATGTTTTCATGTGCTGGCATAGCCCTTGAGTCTTTTTGCGGCTTGATCTTTTTTCGTGCCTTGGGCACTATAACCTTAGAAACCCTCTTGGATTTGATGGAACGCTCCGTTATTTCCTCCCAGAAAACCCAGGTGGTGCTGGAAGGCATAAGGATCCAATGTTTGCCAAATTTTCGGCCTCTTCATTTCTTGCTCTTCCTATGTGTGGAACTTCCGACCCGTCAAATTGAGCTTTGATGATGTTGTACGGATCGCGGTAGGCGATCATGTTGTTGCTGACAGTGTCACACTTGTTCATTGCTTGTTGTGCCACAAGGATGGAATCACCAAATATTTTTATTCGAGTTGCACCGCAAGCTCTAGCCATATGCATACCGTGCACGAGGGCCTCATACTCAGCTTTGTTATTGGACGCATTTGTGAAACTCATCTGAAGTATGTACCGCATTTTATCGCCTTGAGGTGACACTAATATGACTCCTGCTCCTGCTCCTTCCGTTCTATTTGACCCATCAAAATACACTGTCCATGAACTAGAGAGTTATGGTGGGCCCGTGCACTATAGTTCTGTCCATTCAGTAATGAAGTCAAGCAAAACATGTGATTTAATTTCTTTGTGTTTCTCATATGTGATATCTCAAGGAGATAGCTCAATGCCCCATAGAGAGACGCGTCCGGTAGATTCTAGATTATTGAGAACATTAGAAAGAGGCGCTTCATTAACCACTATGATCGGGTGTTTCGAAAAATAATGGCGCACCTTCCGTGATGTCATGAATTTCTCCACCTGATTAGTAGCGGCAATGTAGAGAAGTAGGGGCTCTTTTTCTCGTGGAGACCCGATGACGGGAGATGTCGAAAGTGTTTTCTTGAGGTCTTCGAAAGCACGCTGAACCTTCTCCATCCATTCAAATTTATCCGACTTCCTTATAAGGGCGTATAATGGTAGTGCTTTTTCTCCTAGACGGGTGAGAAAACGACTGAGTGATGCGACTCGCCCATCCAACTGTTGTACGCCCCAGAGATTTGTTGGCTTTTTCATTGTTAGGATTGCCTGTATTTTTGGGATTGGCCTCTATTACCCTTGTTGATACGAGGTATCCGAGGAGTTGCCCTACAGGGACTCCAAAGGAACACTTCATCGGGTTGAGCTTGATGCAATACTTGTTGAGGTTCTCGAACGTTTCTCGGAGGTCATTGATAAGGGTTGACCCTTATTTTGTTGTAACTATGACATCATCAATGTAAACTTGACGTTTATTCCAATTTGACTTCCTAAGCAGTTTTGCATCATCCGCTGATATGTTGCACCCGCATTTTTTAGTCCAAAGGGCATTATTGTGTAGCAGAATACACCATAGGGTGTGATAAATGTTGTTTTATCCTGGTCTTCCTCCTTCATCCGAATTTGTTAGTATCATGAATATGCGTCCAAAAAGGAAAGGCGTTTGCACCCCGTGGTTGCATCGATTATTTGATCGATTCGTGGTAGTGGGAAGTGATCCTTTAGACAGTGTTTGTTCAACATAGTAAAGTCAATGTACATACGTAGTTCTTTTGTATTTTTCTTTGGGGCACATACTGGGTTTGCGACCCACTCTTATTTCTTCAATTCCTTCATAAATTTGACGTCAGTTAGGCTATGGAGCTCCTTTCCAATGGCCTTTCATTTTTGTTCTACGAAGCGGCGAAGTGTCTATTTTACTGGTTTTGCCTTCGGATCCAAGTTTACTACATGCTTCGCGAGTTCCCTGGGAATTCCCGGCATGTCGGCTGGTAACCATGAGAAAATCTTCCAGTGCTCATGGAGGAACTCGATGAGCGTGCTTTCCTATGCGAGACCAAGATTGGAAGCCACAAAGGTTGTCTTCTTTGGGTCGGTAGGGTGGATCTGAACTTCCTTTGTATCTTTTGTAGTGTCAAAAGCCTGATCGGGACTGACACGTGCTATTGCCAGAGGTTCTGCATTTGCTGACATTTTTAGCTGTTCAAACTTGGTTGCCATCCCGAAGGATTCGGAGATTTTTTTGAATTCTCGATCGCAATTGTCAGAAAGTGTAAAACTTCCCTTCACTGTTATGACTCCTTTGGGGGCTGGCATTTTCATTACCAGGTACGCATAATGTGGTACTGCCATGAATTGTGCAAAGGATCGCATGATACTATGATGGCCAATCCATGACTTCGAACTCGAGCTTTTCACACCTGAAATTTTCTTTGGATCTGAAAACAATATCAAGAGATATTTTACCTAAGGAAATTTGGGCATTACGTGGTACTATGCTGTGGAAGGATATTTCTGTTGGTGCTAGATTTGTTAAAGAACAATTCATCACCTTGAGTGTCTTGGCATAGATTAGGTGATGATGCTCCCTGCATCATGAAACCTTTACTCGTATAAAATCCACACACTTGCACTTCTACTATTGGGGACGAGTGTCACGGTCGTGGGACTCGAAGTGGATGATTAGCCCTGTTGAATGTGATTTCCTGTTCTAGCCAATGGAGATATTCGGGTGTGGATGGTGGCGCCATTTCTGCCATGTTGACTTCTCGTGTAATTAGTTTTTGAATCCTATTGGAGGGGCTCCCTTTCTGAATCATCGACATTGCGCCCTTGGACCTGGGGTATTCATTTTCTCGATTTGTTGTGTTTTGCGGCTGTCCTACTGGCAGATGTACTAGCAGTGGTGGTGGTGTGCTAATAGCTAAAGTGCCAGGTGTAGTGGCGTATCCTCGGCTTGCTTCTTCAGTTGCCTTTGTGTTGCATACCTTCTTCATCTTTAGAAACGTTTAGAAATCCTTCATGCTATGGTTGGATTGCCTTTTCCTCGTTGAGTCGACGTAGAAGTGCATATTGCAGGCTCCTTCCAACATTTGCATTTAGGATATTGGTGGGTCTCAAGATCTTGGCTGGTATCGCTGTGTTGGTTGGCTTCCTCTAACATCGTCTCTATTATTGCGGTGCTTGCTGTTGTAATCATCATTTATTCGGTTATCCTATCCCGAGAAACCAGCTGCAACATAGCTTGGTCCCCCATGTCCGCCATTGCTCCTTCGTCTCCTATCATTGTTGTGCCTATCCCTATCTTCTTCGGGTGAACATACTCGCTTGTTGTGTACTAGGTCTTCTCCGTTAGCCTAGCAATTTTCCATATCCACTAGCTGTGAAATTTTTTTGGGCTTTACCCGTCCCATCTCTTCTAAGAAATCTCATCGGCAAAGGCCGTCATTGAACGCGCCAATTGCCTTTCATCGGATATAGCCTCAGCCAAGTTTTTGATGATTTTCTACCGCTAGATGAAGGCTCGTATTGATTCTCCGGGTTTCTGCTTGCACGCTCGCAATTGCTCCAAAGATGTGTGTCACTTGAACGTGGAGTGGAAATTTTGGATGAACTTGTCCTCGAGATCATTCTAGCTATTGATGGAATCTTCGGGTAACTACCTCAGCCAGGACTGGGCGGCCCCGGTTAGGTGCAACTATAGGCTCTACATTGCGGTGGCCTTCGAGGCACCTTTTAATTTGATAGTAGCCAGGTAATCTGCCAACCAAGCTTCGGGTTCTCGGAGGCCATCGTACTTTTGGCAGTCATGAGGGAGTTTGAAATCTTTGGGTATTGGAGTCTTGCGAACCTGTTGGGCAAAGCAGCTAGCTCCTCATAAATCATAGTCATCCTCGCTGTCACCGTCGTAGTATCTTCGGCTACCATGCTCCTCCCTGGATCTGTCGATCATGTGATGTGAGATCGTCTCTTGCATCATTTAGGGCTCATGGCCCGAAAAGTGCACCCGATGTTGCGATCGCGATCGTCAGGTGTGCCCCACCTACCGAGGTCTGCTGCGACAGCGTGGCGATCTGTCGGGTTGTTTTCTGATTCCTTGCTCCGCTTGAGCAAGAGATGCGCCCACCATACCGAGGTTCATGAGAGCGGAGCGATGGAGATCTGCATCGCGATCATTGGGTGAGGGTTGAGTTGTTATCAGATATGTTTGTGCAGCTATAATTGCGGCTTGAGCTCTTTTTGCTTTGATGTGCCCTTTTGGATCTACTCACATGAATGACAGCTCGAGGTCTCGTGTTAGTTTGTTTCTTTCGGCTTCCGGTATATTTTGTAGTCATGAGGCTCCTCTTCTTGGTTGTGCTCCTCAAGTTACACTGTCTTACCCTCGGATAGAACTTAGTTGGGCCCGCCGAAGACTGGACTCATCAGCTAGCCTTTTTATCTTATTGAGTTGCCTCTACATCCTTAGTAGATCCTTTTTCTTGTGATGGAGCTGGTATTGGTAGGTCTACTTAGATCTTTGTGCGTGGCCTTGATACGTTGCTAACGTATCCATAATTTTTGATATTCCATGCTTGGTTTTATCTACTTTCTTGTGTTTTGACCACAATTTCGAGTATTTTTCATATGATTTCTTGGACTAACCTATTAACAAGAGCCACAGTGCCAGCTGCCTGTTTTCTGCTGTTTTTGGTTCCAGGAAAGTCAGAAAATAAATATTCTCGGAATTGGACGGGACAAAAGACAAAGTCAGTTTTTCACCGAGGGACACCTAGAGCCATATACGAGACGGGAAGGGGCTGGGGCCCGGCCACACTACCTGGTCGCACGGCCAGGCCTAGCCGACGCTAGGGGGTGGTCTGGCCACCCCAGGCACCCCCTCGGACTCTCCTTTCTCCTATATATTGCCTCCGATACAGAAACCCTAAGGACCCGATCAAAAATCCACGAAAGAGTCTATAGCCGCCGCCATCTCCATCCCTAGATCGGGAGGGATCTGAAGCTCTTCCCGGCACCCTGCCGGAGAGTGGAACTCACCCTAGAGGCCTTCTTCATCATCATGCAAGCCTTTGGTGTGATGCGTGAGTAGCTCATCTCTGGACTATGGGTCCATGTAGTAGCTAGATGGCTGGTTCTCCTCCTTTGTGCTTTCATGTTTAGATCTTGTGAGCTCCGTTCATGATCAAGATCATCTATTTGTAATTCTGCATGTTATGTTTGCGGGGATCTGATGGATATTGAGATGCTATTTTAGATTGATTATTGATTCTATCATGTCTATGTTATTTGTAATCTTGCATGCTTCCCGTTGTTAGTAGCTATCTTGGCCAAGTAGATGCTAGCAACTCCAAGAGTTAGTATTTATGCTCGATAGTGGGTTCATGCCTCTGGTAATCTGGGGAAGTGAAAGAAATCTCTAAGGTACTAGATGTGATGTTTCTACTAGGGAGAAAACAACAATCCTTTGTTCATAGAACAATCATATTGTTTACTTTACATGCAATTCATAATGCAATTATCTGTTGCTTGCAACTTAATACTGGAGGGGTTCGGATTATAACCTGAAGGTGGATTATTAGTCATATATGCAGTTGGATTACGGTCTATGTATAATGTTGTAATGCCCAATCAAATCTCAGAGGAGTCAAGATGAGTAGTATGTGCTTGTATGCTTTCTCGATGTTTGTCAATTGCCCCGCTGTAATTTGTTCACCCAACATGTCATCTATCTTAAGGAGAGCCAACTCTAGTGAACTATGGACCCCGGTCCTTTCTTTTACTACCAATCTACAATCAACTTTTTACTGCTTTGTGTTTACTTTCTTCAAACTATTACTTTCTTCCATTCGATATGTTTAATCCCTTGTTTTCAGCAAAACCGGTGAGATTGACAACCTCATCGTAAGTTGGGGACAGAGTTATGTGGTTGTGTTGTGCAGGTCTCCAC
The DNA here is from genome assembly GCA_916181665.1 of Avena sativa. Classification (NCBI taxonomy): domain Eukaryota; kingdom Viridiplantae; phylum Streptophyta; class Magnoliopsida; order Poales; family Poaceae; genus Avena; species Avena sativa. The sequence goes on from OV702290.1 coordinate 288,144,250, forward strand.
GTTGCTACTGGCATCGGTAGTGCGCCCTGCCAAAGTTCAGCTAGCTACACCTTTGGGGTGTTTCCTTGCTCCTACTGGATTGATAACCTTGGTTTCATAACTGAGGGAAAACTTACTGATGTGCTCATCATACCTTCCTCTTGGAGTTCCCCAACGAGTTCGTAAATACATGAGTCAGCAAGTACTTTTTCTGGCGCCGTTGCTGGGGAGTCAAGGACATCTTCACAAGGGGAGTCCCTCATAACCAATCTCTTTACTTTGTTATTTTTGTTTTGCTTAGTTTCCTTTTGCTTTGTTTGCTTGTTTCTTTATCAAAAACACAAAAAAATAGTTTTACTAGTTTGGTTTCTTTATAAAAAACACACAAAAAATGACTACTCTTGAAAACACTAAGTTGTGTGACTTCACTAGCACCAACAACAATGATTTTATGAGCACACCCATTGATCCACCTGTTCCTGAAGCTACTTTCTTTGAAATAAAACATGCTTTACTTAATCTTGTTATGAGAGAACAATTTTCTAGTATTGGTAATGAAGATGTTGCTGCCCATCTAAATAACTTTGTTGAACTTTGTGAGATGCAAAAGCATAGGGATATAGATGGAGATATCATTAAGCTAAAATTGTTTCCTTTCTCTTTTAGAGGAAAATCTAAAGAATGGTTGAATTCCTTAACTAGGAATAGTATTGATTCTTGGACTAAATGTAAAGATGCTTTCATTGGAAAATACTATCCTCTTGCTAAGATTATATCTCTGAGAAGTGAAATAATGAAGTTTAAAAAATCTTCTAATGAACATGTTGCTCAAGCTTGGGAAAGAATGAAATCTTTGGTAAAGAATTGTCCCACTCATGGACTGACTGCTTGGATGATTATCCAAACCTTTTATGCAGGATTGAACTATTCTTCAAGAAATCTATTGGATTCTGCTGCTGGAGGTACCTTTATGACCATTACTTTGGGTGCTGCAACAAAGCTTCTGGATAATATGATGGTTAACTATTCTGAATGACATACTGAAAGAGATCCACAAGGTAAGAAGGTAAATTCTGTTGAGGAAACCTCCTCCTTGAGTGATAAGATTGATGTTATTATGTCTATGCTTGTTAATGGGAAAGCCCATATTGATCCAAATAATGTTCCCTTAGCCTCTTTGGTTGCTCAAGAAGAGCAAGTTGATGTGAACTTTATAAGAAATAATAATTTTGGCAACAATGCTTATGGTAATAACAATTATAGGCCCTATCCTCCTAATAATACTTATAGTTATAATGGAAAACCTGGAATACCTACTGAAGGAAGAATTTTAGAAGTTGAAAGAGCCACTAAAAACTTCATGCAAATGCAATATGAACAAAATAAACTATTTACTAAAACTATAGAGGAACAATCTACCATTTTGAAGAACATTAGTCATCAACTTGAGAGTTTAAATAGGGAAATTCCTAGTTTGCAATCGAAACTTTCTAATGCTGAAAGAAATATATCATCTTTGTCTGAAGCACAATCCTCTTTGATTAATAAAATGGCTGCTAAACCTGAAACTATTGATAATCCCTTTTCAGCTACTAATTCCATACAAGTAAGAATTGATGAAAATGTTAGACTATTAGTTGAATTGCATGCTAAGTTGGAAAGATAAGATGAAATTGTTAGAAACATTAGTGTTTCTACTATCACTACCACTAGTGTTGAGGCTAGTATAGCTCTACTACTTTAGATGATAATTATGATTTTGATCTTGATGGTTGCAATATCTCTGAAGTTACTAAGTTCCTACAAAAGCTTGCTAAAATTCCTAATGCTAGCGCTATGAATATGTCCTTTAGAAAACACATTACTGATGCTCTCATAAAGATTAAAGAAGAAAAGATGAAACATAAAGCTTCTATTCCTATAAAACAAGAAGATAGTTGGGAACCCATCATTAATATGAAAGTGAATGATTTTGATTTCAAATCATTATGTGATCTTGATAGTAGTGTTTCTATTATGCCTAGAAGGATTTATGATATGCTTGATTTGCCACCACTTGAAGATTGTTATTTGAATGTCCCACTTGATGATAATGCTAAAAAGAAACTCATGGGGAGTATTAATGATGTTCTTATTATGGTTAACAATGCCTATGTCCCCGTTGATTTCTATGTTTTGGATGTTGAATGCAATGCTTCTTGTCCTATTACTTTGGGAAGACCTTTTCTTAGAACTGTTGGTGCCATTATTGATATGAAAGAAGGTACCATTAAATATCAACTCCCACTCAAGAAAGGTATAGAACACTTCCCTAAGAAGAGAAAGAAGATTTATTTTGCCTCTCCTATGAAAACAAAATTTGCTCTTAATTCTTCTTCATTTGAGAACACTTGATTCTTTTGCTTGCTTCTTATGCCTAACTTAAAGGCGTTAAAGAAAAGTACTTATTGGGAGATAACCCAAAAGGTTTAGATGAGTCTTGGAAGTTATTACTTCAGTAATAACCGCTCCTTATCTTTTTTATTTGCTTTTTGTGCCAAGAGTAACCTCTAATGAGAGAGAAGTAATGATTGGGAAAGTTGCTGTCCGAAACAGATTTCTGTGCTTCACCGTAAAAATTCATGTAAAATCTCTGTACGTTCTTTTGAGGCGTGGATGTTTGTGCTTCGGACCCAGGTTGTTATCTAACTTTCGTTAGTTCAACACTTTTCCATTTGAGCAACAGAAGGTCTTCGAAAAAATTTGTCTTTACCTGCTGGTCTATTTTGACAGATTTCTGCCATTTTTTGCATATGCTTCCTGTTGGTTCCTTTTTGAGTTCTTTTGGGGAATTGAGATTTTTGAGGGAAGTGCTACAGTATCTAGTGTTTTAATGAAAGTTTTATTGGTGTTAGAACTGAACCTAAAGACCTATTATCTTGAGTGCACTAATGTTGTTAATAAAGATTGTGTGAAGTTTTGTATGAAGGAAAAATTTCAGGTGTATGGAAGGAATGAGTAATGAGATGAAGGATGAACCAAAGATCAAGCTTGGGGATGCCATGAGTGTCACCCCAAGAAATATCCAAGAAGTACAAGCGTAAAAGCTTGGGGATGCCCAAGGCATCCCCCTCTTCATCAATAAAAATCCCAGGTTTCTTCGAAACGCTTCATTTGTATTGTTTCATGCACAATTGTGTTGTTCTTGGAGCGTCTTCTTTTTCGTTTTTGTTTTGGTTTTTCGTTTGCTTGGTTTTCTTAGTTTTCTGAATAAATTGGTTGGACCCCTCTTTCATACATTGGTTTTCAAATAGTTTGGTTTGGATTGGAAAAGAGTAGGAAAAGTTCATGCTTAAGTGGTAAAGAGAGCTTGTTTTTGACTCTGGCCTATGCTTTGTCATTCCATGCTCGATATTGTTTTGGCTTTATGCTTTGTATTCTTTGTTGTAGCATGACTTGTTATAAACAATTGAGATTGCTTAATGTGCCTTGGAAGGATCATGCGTTGTTTTAGCGTATTAAAGCATAGTATTGTGGTATTCTCCTTTAATGCTTTATTTGGGTTGACTTGGCACATGCTCACACCATGTTATGACTATCCCAAGTCACCATAGCCTTTATGATCCTTTAGTTTTTAACTTGTAGTATCACTTTATGCTTTGATCATTGATGTTTTGTCGCTCTGCATGCTTATGGCCGTTATTGCTCTCTTAGTTTGTCGCTCCCAGTCTTTTGCTAGCCTCCACAACCAAGTATGAGTTCTACTCATGCATCCAACTCCTAAAACCAAGTTATTCCAAAAGAGTCCACCATACCTACCTATTAGCATATGCTATTCCAAGTATATTCATGTTTTTATCTACCTTCTGAATTAAACTTGTTATGAGAAAACTAGTGATTAAAGCTCTCACGAACTTGATGGCACACTTTACTTTTCTTGCCCTTAATAAACTTGAACCATTGTGTCGTCTATGTTGTATATGCTTGCACTTATTTGTTTGGGGATTAGCAGAACCATGCTAACATGGGGAACGCTTTCAACATTGCACTTGTACTTTGTACCTAGTTGATATCATGCTCTTTTGTCTATGGATGTCGTCGGTGTGAAATGAAAGGGAAGCTTGTAAGTCCATGTAGTTATGTATGTGTGTTAGAGAAACGCCTGGGCCGCTAGTCTAATCCATGCCGTCATGGTGGAAACCTGCAGCGTAACCATAATGAGATGTCTATGAAGCATTCTTCTTATAAAAAAAGAGTAAGATATTGAGAAAAAAAGATAAAAAGAAAAAAAGAGATTATGAAAAGTGGAAAGAGAGAAAAAAGCACCATATTCCCATGGTAAATAAGAAGATTGCTGAGATGCTCGTTGTCTGCTTGCCTTGTCATTTTTATATGGGATTCTTCCGTATCATCGGGCAAGGGGTACCCCGTTGGCGGTTCTCTATGATACACATGTACTTACGATGACAAGAACTTACCGGTGACTAAACTTGAGTAGCATGAGGAGCGACCCTTGTATTCAAGGGACATGAGATTTCCAACTTATACTTCATCAAGCATATACACCATAGTTTGTTCACTTTAACCTTAATCACTTCAAGATGCATATGATAGGGGCAATGAGAGCTAAAAGCTATTAAGTACCATAATTTTTGGAAGCTCTTTATGAGACTTGAATCCCTACTTCCTTCTATGAAGGCCTTTCTTTTACTTTTATGTTGAGTCACCACCTTCTACCTTTATGCACCTACTTTGAGAGCATAGTGGCCATTCTTAGTTCTATGTGCATTATCCCAAGACTTCTTGATTGATGCATACCATGATATTGCCTGTTTTAAACTATTTGTATCTAGTCACTCTTATGAACTTTGAAGGTGTCCTATGCATTTATGTTTGCTTTTCTATGAGGGAGAAGTTGAATACCACTATGCTATGTTTTCTTTATGTGAAACAAACAAACGTCTTGCAAAGCATTGTTATTCATTAATCTTTTGTTTATGCCTTTTCATGTTGCAACATAGTTTCTTTGTCTTATTGCTAGAACTTTGTCTTTCATGTTATGATTGAAGTACTCTAATCCTAGCTTTGAATGTTTTACAAATACTTTGATCAAGTTTATGATGGTGCATGTCACCTAAAAAATTATTCTTTCTTTTTATCACTTACCTACTCGAGGATGAGCAGGAGTTAATCTTGGGGATGTTGATACGTTGCTAATGTATCCATAATTTTTGATGTTCCATGCTTGGTTTTATCTACTTTCTTGTGTTTTGTCCACACTTTGGAGTAGTTTTCATATGATTTCTTAGACTAACCTATTAACAAGAGCCACAGTGCCAGCTGGCTGTTTTCTGCTGTTTTTGGTTCCAGGAAAGTCAAAAAATGAATATTCTCGGAATTGGACGGGACAAAAGCCAAAGTCAGTTTTTCACCGAGGGGCACATGGAGCTAGAATACGAGACGGAGAGGGGCTGGGGCCCGGCCACACCACCTGGCCGCATGGCTGGCTCGCGCCAAGAGGTGGTCTGGCCGCCCTAGGCACCCCCTCGGCCTCTCCTTTCGCCTATATATTGCCTCCGATACAGAAACCCTAAGGACCCGATCAAAAATCCACGAAAGAATCTATAGCCGCCGTCATCTCCATCCCTAGATCGGGAGGGATCTGAAGCTCTTCCCGACACCCTGCCAGAGAGTGGAACTCACCCTGGAGGCCTTCTTCATCATCATGCAAGCCTTTGGTGTGATGCGTGAGTAGCTCATCTCTGGACTATGGGTCCATGTAGTAGCTAGATGGCTGGTTCTCCTCCTTTGTGCTATCATGTCTAGATCTTGTGAGCTCCGTTCATGATCAAGATCATCTATTTGTAATTCTGCATGTTATGTTTGCGGGGATCCGATGGATATTGAGATGCTATTTCAGATTGATTATTGATTCTATCATGTCTTTGTTATTTGTGATCTTGCATGCTTTCCGTTGTTAGTAGCTATCTTGGCCAAGTAGATGCTATCAACTCCAAGAGTTAGTATTTATGCTCGATAGTGGGTTCATGCCTTTGGTAATCTGGGGAAGTGACCGAAATCTCTAAGGTACTAGATGTGATGTTGCTACTAGGGAGTAAACAACAATCCTTTGTTCATAGAACAATCGTATTGTTTACTTTACACGCAATTCGTAATGCAATTATCCGTTGCTTGCAACTTAATACTGGAGGGGGTTCGGATTATAACCTGAAGGTGGATTATTAGTCATAGATGCAGTTGGATTATGGTCTATGTATAATGTTGTAATGCCCAATCGCATCTCAATGGAGTCAAGATGAGTAGTATATGCTTGTATGCTTTCTCGATGTTTGTCAATTGCCCCGCTGTAATTTGTTCACCCAACATGTCATCTATCTTAAGGAGAGCCACCTCTAGTGAACTATGGACCAATCTACAATCAACTGTTTACTGCTTTGTGTTTACCTTCTACAAACTATTACTTTCTTCCATTAGATACGTTTAAGCCCTTGTTTTCATCAAAACCGGTGAGATTGACAACCTCATCGTAAGTTGGGGACAGAGTTTTGTGGTTGTGTTGTGAAGGTCTCCACGTTGCTGTTGGCACTGGTAGTGTGCCCTGCCAAAGTTCAGCTAGCTACACCTTTGGGGTGTGTCCTTGCTCCTACTAGATTGATAACCTTGGTTTCATAACTGAGGGAAAACTTACTGTTGTGCTCATCATACCTTCCTCTTGGGGTTCCCCAACGAGCTCGTTAATACACGAGTCAGCAGGCCTCGGCTGGGACCGCACCTGAAATTGTTTCCCTTGCTTTTTGCCATGTTTCGGCTGGTAGCCGGAGACTATGTCGCTTGCCTCTATGTTGTTCTCCTCCTCCCGGGATTATGAGGTTGTTTGTCGGATCTCTGTTATTTCGATGGTCTCCTTTGTTTCCATGATTACCTGCATTGTCATCTGACAAAATATCATTGGGGTCAAGGATAGGGTTACCGTTGGAGTCGCGCTGAGCTGAGGCGTCGCTGATGATCATGCACACTTGGTGGTGAGTTATGTATGAACTACTAGCATCATCGTCGGATCTGAGGGAGACGTTGTTCTGGGGATCAGTGAAGTCCAGCAGTTTCTGTTCTGGGTAGATTTTGGCCATCCTGATTCCAAAGTAGATACTTTCGCCGCTTTCTTCGGGTTTAGAGTTTTCTAGGCTTGATCCACGTGGTGGTGTTAGCTGGGAGTCTGATCCGAGGGAGAGATCATTATCGAGACCATCAAGATCCCCTAGATCTACTACGATTTTAGAGTTTTCTACATCTTTTTTCGGCTGAGCTATGGCCTATGCGGACGACCCGATAGAAGATGCGGGTATCGCTGTATGCGCAACTTTTTTGACCGACGGTCCCAACAAAATCGGAACCGAGAGGTGCGGTTTTTCGGGTTCCTCCACCTGAAAGTGGAAATTTCAGATGATGAGATCGGATCCGCTATTGAAATCGATGGGAACCGAAACAAGGGTGGGTGGGCGTGGTGCCACTTCCGATGGATTGTTTCCTGATGGATAGGGGTCCGCCGAATCCATGACTCCAGAGTTCAGGTTTCCCACAAACGGCACCAATTGACAAGGGGTAACCTCGGTAATTCACATAGTTATGGACTTAGGGTTTCGCGGAAAAGAGAATGCTGTGGATTTCGTCGGATGTCAGACAAACAAGGGAGTCGAAGTCGACTGATTATTGGTGGACAATGAGGTTACAAATCGCTCGAGAGTTTTTTAGAAACCTCTCCGCTGGCTCATCCCATCCTATATATAATAGGCCGCGTCCCGAGGCCGTATGCGGATAGGTTACAGACTATGATTACAATAGCGGTACAATGTCGATTTATATTTCCTTATCTAGTAAAACTATGACTTCCGTCGGATGCTTCCTGGGCCTTATCCTTTGGTCTTCATGGGCAGTGAGCCTTCATGTAGCTAGGGTAACCAAACATAAGCACTCGAGTAATCATACCCATGTCAATGACTATTACCATACAACTTAGTAACCGAAAAGTAAATTACTTTACCTTTGCCATGACTATGACTATATCAAATCACATCTTCTGCATAATAAAGTTAGACGCATCTACTTTATCTATTGTATGTTTTACATGGCTATTAGGTTTTCGAGATAGAACCGTTTCTACCTTCGAACTTCCAACCATAACATGGATCCAATAGTTGTCTATACTACAACCCCTTCAGGGCCCTCTTTTGAAAATGCCATATCAACTACTAAAATAGAGACATACACCCGCTAGACACTTATACGTTACAAGCCGCATGTCAAGCATGGAACCAATCGCGTGTAAGGTCGGCCGGGCTGCTTCATCAAACAATACCCTGATATGAACAAGTACACGTGGGATGGTAACAACTAGAGGATCAATGCCCTCATTATGCATGTGTTCTAACCATACAAGCAGTACTCATATAGATCAACTCTAATACAACTGAAGGGGTTATAGCAGAAAACAAAAAATTCCTGACTAGTGTAACACTAAACTTCCCAAGATCTAGCTATGAGTAATGTTTTAACGGAGAGAGGCTTTGGCCGAATACACTTGTAGACAGAAAGCGTTTAACATTCATGCGTTATGTGGATGATCTAGTTGTACTAGTCTGACCTCAAGGTCGCGAAGCTCCTCGCAAGTCACCAGTGGTCCTCGCACGAAACTCCTGGTGCCACTAATGGCAGCACGCCCGAGGTCTCGTACACGTCCATTGATTGATGATGACCCCCGCTCTCCTTGATCTAGCCGCGACTACGAAAGTAGATCTTCTGGTCGGAAACTTCGCAGCACAATGGCGCGCTGTAGTGAAGCAATATCTTGCTCGTTCAAGATAAGAGAGAGAGACACACAGAGAGAGAAAGAGAGAGAGACGAAGAGATAATTCCAAAAAAATCCTTAGAAATTATTGGGTTACTTTTCCCTCCCATATAGACCTCATATACAGGGGAAAAGTGGGCACCCCCAACTACTAAAGTCCTGGGGTTGGAGGAGGAGGTGGGAGGAGGCATGTCAAGCAGAGGGGTCGGCCTGTCGAGGGCGGGTGGGCCCCACACGTGGCCCATGGGAGGCCAGCGCTGGGTGGGCCCCACCCACATGCCCCCAAGTAGGCGGCGGCTGCCCTAGATAGCCTTCCCTCTTGGGCCTTGTTACCTCCAAGAACTTGGCCCATTAGGGAACTTTCCCCACTAAATTTAATTAAAATATTATTTTACTATTACTTACAATAATTAATATAAAATATCTATTCATTAAATCCTTTTGGTCCGAAATGCCTTTCGGTTCATAGCAATCTCCTTTTGAATTCCCCGGAAGGATTCTGGTTCTCTCACTGAACGCTTCCGGTGTTTCTTTCTCTTTCTTCCTATGATTCCATTTATTCCAGAATGATATCTAGGAATCATAAAACCCGTAAGTGTGTTACCCTATGGTTCGGGAAGATCACAGACATGACCAAGATTGCTCTTGGATCAATGGTCAATAGCGGTACCGGGATGCGCATAATGACCCAAATGCATTCCACGATTTCAACATCGTTTGATGCGTATGCGTCGAGTCCAATACCCTTTGTTACTTCATTACCTGACTTGTCTGAGACCTGAGACCTGATCATCGGTATCATGATACCTTGTTCAATTTCATTACCGACAAGTGTTGCTTTAATTGTTCTCGTGATATTCCATCCCTGCGACCTAGTCACATGCTGCGCAGCTTATGGATGTAATTCACCGAGTGGGACCAGTGTATCTTCCCATCACGTCGGTGATGTATGAAAGTGCACATATCGTTTGTAGCTAGTTTCAAAGTATAGAGATCGATTCCACAGGGAGCCCAAAGGTAAGTGTTTATGAGTGAAGTCTCTGTCACACTCAAAGTTGTCACAGGCCTTCGAGTGAATTGACTGCAAGTGTGGAAATAAGAATAAAATTTGGATTAAACTAGATGTATTTAAATAAAAATAAAATGTAAACTTCAGGAATAAAAAGCATAAAAGTAAAGTATGATTTGATTGTTTGTGGTTTTCTGCAGATGATGAAGAAGGCGAGGGGAGATACAGTTCATGGTGATAGTGACTGTGCCAGGTGGACGAATGATAAGTGTAACAATTATAATCTTATAAATATATGTGTAGGCGAGCAACCCATAATTAGCCGGAACTCCTCTTGGTAGATTTCATCCAAACTTAAATAATCCTACTAGCCTGTAACCAAAACCATGGTCAGTCACTAGTAGATTAAGATCCTTCAGGTTGCTTAGCAATTAAGCTCCTTGGATCCGACTAATGCAATAAGCATAGTGGTTCCTGGTTATCCTCGAGTAAAACTAGTTTCCCATTGATATCCCCGTGTCACTCGGGGGTCGCCGGTCTGCTAGCGAACATGATCCTATCTTTGTAGAACAAAGCATCATGTTGTGTGGGCCCTTAATTGGACAACAAGCATTAGGCATGCCACAGATAGTCAAGCACCCATAGTATAATGATTAAAATCAACCAAATACTAATGGAAAATATATGGAGGCACATCACATCTCACCAATCCCTTACATCTCCCACGCTCAAGGAACTTACTCACATATGAGAGAAGAAAGCATCATCGATATAATTAAATAAAGGGAGGTCTTCTCGATATTACCATGGAGATCCACAATAAGAATAGAAAAGTAATCCAACACAATTCAAGATAGGAAGAAACAATCTCAAACCTTAATCTTGCAAGGTAAAGATCTCTCTCTCTAAAGTACAAGTAATTGCTATGAGGGTGTGAGGGCTAGGAGGTCTAAGATCGTGGAGCGAGATGAAGAACGTCTTCCCTTCTTCTTCGGATCTCTTCTTTCTCCTTTCTAGATGGGATGGCGACTGCTGTGTTATGATTTGACGTCTGGCCTCTTCGTGAAAGTTGTCCCTTTTGACAAGACGGAGGCGGCAGCAGCTATACGGCGGGAACTATATGGTCGGAAAAATATTCTTGCCGTATAGTTTCTCGTCAAAGCTTCTGTACACCTCCCTTGATTTCTTCCAAAAAAGGATTTTCTTGTTTTCGCCTAAGTATTGTGTTTCTCTTGTTAAAACCTTCTGTTGACGTTTAGAACCTTAAACACACATTAAAACCAAGTTTTCTTCGCTACCGAAGTATTAGCGTTAGGTAAAGCTAAAAAACGATCAAATCCAGGAGAAAACCATCAATAAAAACCATAAGAAATATGTCAAATCTCATAGCTATCAACTCCCCCAAGCTTAGATGTTGCTCTCCCTCGAGTGACAAGAAAATAAGGAAGACTAGCGGAGATTCGAGACTAAAATAAAAGAACTTACATGCTCGAATTGGTATCAAATTCTTTTCTTCACAATTCCTGCAATCTTAAACATTATCATACAAATATTCACAAGATTGCACTGAGTCCACTTCCTAACCACGTATATCTTGCTAGCAAATAAATCATATGCCCGAGCAAGTGTCAAAAGTTTAGCTAGGAAAGTGAAACAAATTCTTTTGGTGTCTGATATGGGGTGGCCCGGTCTTCTCAGTAAGCGGATGGCAATGATAATGGTGGATGATAGATAACTAGCCTGTAGCTATGAACTCTCCCGCTCGATCCCTGATGCCAATGCAACAGCTCTCGAACCTTGTAGGATATTCACAACACCACGCTCTTGCGCACGCAGCCGTGACCACGAACAGCAGTATGCAATCTACTAATTCCCAATGGAACAACAGATCACACTCAATTATAGTTGGTAGATTCGAACACAGGGTAATTCCAGAGGTTCTATGAAAGAAACAACTCCAAAATATTTTAATGTGGTCTAAACCCTAACTAGAGGTTGTCCCATAGCTTATAAGGGCGGCTGTGGCGGCCAAAAACCGAAACTAAACGCAAACAACTCAAACTGATACAAACCGACTCAGACCAGATTCGGTCGGCGGGCGGACACTCTGGTCGAAGTGGGCCGGACACTCCGGGTGAAGTGCGCCGGACAGTCCGGTCTGGCCGGAAACTTTGAAGTTTCCGGGTGGTGTCCGTGTAGTGTCCAAACTAGCATACTGAATGTCCACACCAGTTTGCCTCTCGACCAGGACGGACAGTCCGTGTGGATCTGGCCGGACACTCCGGTCGTGGCAGATCTTTTTGCCTTCATCTTGATGATCTTCTCTTGCGCCTTCCTCCCGCTCCTCCCTCGCGCATCCTTGGGCGATCATCATATTGGGCTTCTCTTCTAGCCCTTCTCCTCCTCGCGCCATGCTTGTTTCTCCAACGAACCTGATCATACATAAATGCATAAACTTAGGCAGTATAAAGTTCTCATCAATCAAAGTACCAGATTTGTTTAGGAGTAAATTCACTTGTTGTTCCAGTAGCTTAGCACGAGCTCTTGTAATAGGTCCAATTCTAATCTCATTGGACTGATCCTTTCTTGCAACAGTTGTAGCATCTTCAGTAGTCATTGGGGTAGGTGTAATTGTAGGGATGTCCTCATCATCTCCCCCCCTTCAAAAGGCGTCGACCTCGACGCTCCAAGGTCTTATCCAACATATGGTGACAAATCAACAACGTTGAAGCTATTGCTAACTCCACCAAACTCCTCAATAGGTATATCAACCGAGTAGGCATTATCATTAATCTTGGCTAACACCTTGTAAGGACCAGCACCACATGGCTTCAATTTTGACTTCCGAAGTAGTGGAAACCTATCCTTGCGTAGATGCACCCAAACCATATCTCCAGGCTCGAACAACACTTCTTTCCTTGCTTGATTCCTTACAGCAGCAATGTTCTTGCCTTTCTTCTCAATAGCCTCTCGAGTCTTCTCATGTATTTTCTTCACATAATCATCACGTTTTGATGCCTCCATATCAACTCTCTCATGTAATGGTAGATGCAACATATCAAGTGGCGTCAATGGCTTGAAACCATACACCACCTCAAAAGGACAAAGCTGAGTAGTTGAATGCACAGCCCTGTTGTAAGAAAACTCAACATGTGGCAAACACTCTTCCCACTCCCGCAGATTCTTTTTAATCATGGTCCTTAGCAGCTGTGACAATGTTCGATTCACCACCTCTGTTTGACCATCTGTTTGGGGATGACATGTAGTACTGAACAGCAACTTCGTTCCTAGCTTTCCCCATAAGGTCTTCCAAAAGTCGCTCATGAACTTCACATCACGGTCAGAAACAATCGTCTTTGGTACTCCATGTAATCTCACGATGTCCCTGAAAAACAGTTTAGCAACATGCGACGCGTCGTCGCTTTTGTGGCAGGCAATAAAATGAGCCATCTTAGAGAACCTATCCACTACCACAAATATAGAATCATGACCTCTGTGAGTTTTAGGTAGACCTAGCACAAAATCCATACTAATGTCTTCCCATGGAATAGTCGGTGCAGAGAGAGGTGTATACAAACCGTGAGGCTTCAGCTTAGATTTCGACTTGTGGCATGTAATACATCGGCTCACAAATCTGTACACATCACGCCTCATCTTGGGCCAATAAAAGTGATCAGCAAGCATGAGCAACGTCTTCTAACGCCCAAACTGACCCATCAAACCTCCAGCATGTGATTCCTGCACTAAGAACAAACACAACGACGATTCTGGAGTACATAGTTTGTTAGCTCGAAACAAATATCCATCATGTATATGATACTTATCCCATGCGTTTCTAAGAGCACACAAACGATATGGTTCAGCAAAATCATGGTCAGTTGCATAAAGTGCACAAATAGCTTCTAATCCAGGAATTTTAACATCAAGATTGGTTAATAGCATGTTCTTCCTAGATAGAGCATCAGCAACAACGTTCTCTTTTCCCTTCTTATAGTTAATGATGTAAGGAAAAGACTCAATAAACTCAACCCATTTAGCTAATCTTCTATGCAAGTTTGATTGAGCTTTCAAGTATTTCAATGCTTCATGATCAGAATGTATGATGAATTCTTTTGGCCACAAATAATGTTGCCAAACCTCAAGTACTCTAACAAGTGCATACAATTCTTTATCATAGATAAAATAATTCAAACAAGCACCAGTCAATTTCTCAGAAAAATAAGCTATGGTGCAGAAGTAAGCAAACGTTTCAATGTATCAAATGCAATGTCTTGAGCCGCGCTCCATACAAAAGGAACACCTTTCTTTGTCAAATCATTTAATGGTGCAGCAATGGTGCTAAAATCTTTCACAAAGCGCCTATAGAAACCAGCAAGACCGTGGAAACTACGCACTTGACTAACATTCATTGGAGTAGGCCAATTCTGAATTGATTCAATTTTAGATTGGTCTACCTCTACTCCATGCTTAGAAACAACAAATCCTAGGAATATGACCTTATCTTTTGCAAATGTACACTTCTCAAGATTAGCATACAGTTTATTATCACGTAACACTTGCAAAACTTGTCTAATATGAGTGCAATGTTCAGATTCGGTGTGGCTGTATATGAGTATATCATCAAAGTAAACAACCACGAAATGACCAATAAACTCTCTCAAAACATGATTCATCAAACGCATGAAAGTACAAGGTGCATTAGTAAGACCAAACGGCATAACTAACCACTCATACAAACCGAATTTAGTTTTGAAAGTAGTTTTCCATTCATCCCCTTCTTTCATCCTAATTTGATGATAACCACTACGCAAGTCAATTTTAGAGAAAACAGCAGCACCACTCAATTCATCTAGCATATCCTCTAAGCGTGGAATAGGATGACGATATCGAATAGTGATGTTATTAATCGCTCTACAATCAACACACATGCGCCATGTACCATCTTTCTTAGGAACTAAAATAACAGGAACATCACAACGGCTAAGAGAGACACGAATGTACCCTTTATCCAGCAATGCTTGTACTTGCTTCTGAATTTCCTTAGTTTCTTCGGGATTAGTACTGTAAGGTGCACGGTTGGGAAGTGTGGCACCAGGAATCAGGTCCACTTGATGTTCTATACCATGCAATGGAGGCAAACCTGCGGGTACGTCTTCTAGAAACACATCCCCAAAGTCCTGCAAAACATAAGAGACACCAATAGAAATAGGGGTCATGTCATTAGAAACCAATACCTCGCCCTTATACATGAGCACAAGTCGCATGGCTGTAGGATCCTCACGAAACTCTCTCATATCCTCCTTGGTGGCTAGTATCAATAACCCAGGCACTCTCTCACTTTTCGTTATATCACTCAATTTAGGCTCAATTACATCAGGAACAGCTGTTACACAGTCTCGCCGAGTGGTAATATCTTCCTTCAAGTTCACCTCTATCTTCTGGCGAGAATCACTCACAATTTCTTGTGGTGTCATTGGATGCATAGTAATCTTCTTTCCTTTGAATTCCAAGTGACATGTATTGGCTCGGCCATTGTGTTGCACATGGCGATCATAGAGCCAAGGCCGACCAAATAGTAGGTGACAAACAGTCATAGGAACCACATCAAAATCAATAGAATCTTTGTATGGACCTATTTGAAAATTCACACGTACCATATGATTTACCTTCATCTCACCATTGTTGCTCAACCATTGTATGTAGTATGGCTTGGGATGAGGTAAGTATGTCAAATTCAGTTTGGCACATAGTTCCTTACTTGCAAGATTTCTGCAGCTACCTCCATCAATAATTACCTTGCAAGCTTTGTTTGGTCCAACTAGAGCTTTTGTTTGGAACAAGTTGCAACGCTGGGATTCCTCAACCAGTTGCACACTAAGTACACGTGAAGATATGACAATAGTGGGTGCACGCTCAGCATATGCATCAGCACCTTCCTCGCCGTCATCAATATCATTATCAGAAGCTTCATCTCCACTTTCTACTTCACCTTGTTCATTAACAAACATAACCTTGGTGTTTGGACAATCTTTCTTGTAGAGACCTCTACCTCCACAAGTATGGCACACTACATCACGAGTACGTGCAGTAGACATGTTGGAACCCGAGCTAGAAGCGGGTTTCCGAGCATTAGAACCAAACGAAGGTGTACTTGCTGGTTTGGACGATGGCGTAAACGGAACAGCAGCTGGTGGCGTGACTGTAGGAGGTGTAGACCTGGACGAAAATATGCTGGAGGACAGAAAACGAGCACGTGACTTCGCCTCTTCTGCCAACTAGGATTCGGCCTCTCTAGCATGATGCAACAACTCATTCATGGTCTCATACTTGTGATGACGAACAATGCTCTTGATTGGTAACTTCAAATTGTTTAGGAATCGCTGCATGGTCATCTCAATGGACTCACGAACTCGAGCACGCTGCATAAGCATCTCCATCTCCATGTAATACTCATCAACTGTCATGGTGCCTTGCTTCAGTTGTGTCAATTTGTCAAAAACTGATCGCAAGTAGTTGGTTGGTACGAAACGAGCCTTCATGATTTGCTTCATCTCGCGCCAATCCATCACAGGAAGTTCATTGTCCTCCCTCCTATGTTGCACAAGAGCATCCCACCAACGCAAAGCATAACCATCAAATTCAGATGCTGCAAGCTTGACCTTCTTATCTTCTGGATAGTCAAATAAGCGCCAGAGTTTCTCAATCTTCAATTCCCAGGTGAGGTAGTCTTCAGGATCAATGGAACCATCAAACTTAGGAATCGAGAATTTTGGCTTGCCCAAACCGTCATCAGCAGCTTGGTTGGGCACACGTGGACCACGCCCAAGATGAGCAAACCCACGACCATGAGCAGGTGCATGGACAGGGGGAATAGCACGACCCCTGCCAACATGTGGAGCAGCATCAACAGCGCTACCCTCATCAAAATCATCCAAGGCATCATCATGTTGAGGATCTTCCCTTCTATGCAAGGCGGCTGTCAAACCCTCAATGGACTGCTGCAAAGTGGTGACATTGACATTGAGCATAGCCACTTGCGTTTGGATAGTATCAACTGTCCCAACATGTTGGTCCAATCTCATATTCATATCTTGGAGATTCTTGTCAATGGCATCTGTCGTGTTAGTAAACACACGTGTCAAGTGGGATTTCAAAGCCTCATATTCATGCCAATTGACGAGCTCCTCATCCTTCTTTTTCTGCAACACAACATCATTATCACTAGTAGACATGATTAGTAGGTTAGTGCAAAAATCAGAATCTGTATGGTGGAAACTCTCACAACTCACTCACAACTAATAAGAAAGGAGATCTTACCGTTTCAAAGTGAATAGAGATGCTCTACCAAACGAAATCAAAGACTGACGCACTTGATGTGATGAAGTGAATATCAAAGGTATAGAGAACGATCGCAGGGCACATAGGTTATTTAAGGTGGAGCTATAGGTGTTGTATCCTATCTACACCGCAAACAAGTCCTAGTGCTGATCGTACAAAAACCCAAGAAACACACACGGTGGAGATAAACGTGGCAAAGCAATTTATGAACAGGAATATTGCAATGCACAAGAGAGACGCTAGTAATACCTCAAATAGAACAGGCACAAGATTTCTCAATCTACTAGTGCTATACACAACAAGGCCTCCCAAATTGCACACTTCTATATCTTTTTTTTCTCAGGCTTGTAGCTCTTTTCTCTTTTTTTATACTGATTCTCTTTTGTTTTCTCTTTTTTTTGCAACTATATTACTCAATGCAAACGAGTACAGCAACGTATAACAGAACTGGGCCGGATAGTCCGGTTGATATGCGCCGGAGATTCCGGTTGGGCCGGATAGTCCGGTGTGATTCGGCCGGATAGTCCGATTTTGCTTGTCGAAAAAATTCTGCACTACAAACCCTAATGAGCAGCCTGTCAGAGCAAAGCAACTAGTCTCGTGGGTACGTTCCTAGGCACAGATGCTGTAGATAGGCTGTGTCTATGGTATGCAAACAAAGGTACGCTATGTGGACACGGAAAAACGATTAAACACGTGCGGAAACCGTAACGGTGGGAACAGCGGAAAACAAGATCAAACCCTAAACCTAGACACAAACAGAAACTAGACTCCTACGAGGAAAACCTGCAGATCGGATCTACGAGAAGATACAATCAGCAACTAAAACTTGAAAACGATGCAATCTAGTCTATGGCAAATCTTTTTGTAAGGATTTTTCTGTATAGGACGAAAACACTCTCTAATCTATGGATGGATTTGTGGATGCTTATCGAGGCAGCACTGGAAATCTGATACCAAGATGATATGGGGTGGCTCGATCTTCTCAGTAAGCGGATGGCAATGATAATGGTGGATGATAGATAACTAGCCTGTAGCTATGAACTCTCCCGCTCGATCCCTGATGTCAATGCAACAGCTCTCGAACCTTGTAGGATATTCACAACACCACGCTCTTGCGCACGCAGCCGTGACCATGAATGGTAGTATGTAATCTACTAATTCCCAATGGAACAACAGATCACACTCAATTATAGTTGGTAGATTCGAACACAGGGTAATTCTAGAGGTTCTATGAAAGAAACAACTCCAAAATATTTTAACGTGGTCTAAACCCTAACTAGAGGTCGTCCCATAGCTTATAAGGGAGGCTGGGGCGGCCAGAAACCAAAACTAAACACAAACAACTCAAACTGATACAAACCGACTCGGACCAGATTCGGTCGGCGGGCGGACACTCCGGTCGAAGTGGGCCGAACAGTCCGGTCAGGCCGGACACTCCGGGTGAAGTGTGCCGGACAGTCCGGTCTGGCCGGAAACTTTGAAGTTTCCGGGTGGTGTCCGTGTAGTGTCCGAACTAGCATACTAAATGTCCACGCCGGTTTGCCTCTCGACCAGGCCGGACAGTCCGGGTGGATCTGGCCGGACACTCCAGTCATGGCAGATCTTTTTGCCTTCGTTTTGATGATCTTCTCTTGCGCCTTCCTCCCGCTCCTCCCTCGCACATCCTTGGGAGATCATCATGTTGGGCTTCTCTTCTAGCCCTTCTCCTCCTTGCGCCATGCCTGTTTCTCCAACGAACCTGATCATACATAAATGCATAGACTTAGGCAGTATAAAGTTCTCATCTATCAAAGTACCAGATTCGTTTAGGAGTAAATTCACCTGTTGTTCCAGTAGCTTAGCACGAGCTCTTGTAATAGGTCCAATTCTAATCTCATTAGACTGATCCTTTCTTGCAACAGTTGTAGCATCTTCAGTAGTCATTGGGGTAGGTGTAATTGTAGGGATGTCCTCATCAGTGTCTCTCTTTGTTGCGAGATAAAAACTGTTTGCTCTTGTTTCTTTAATCAATTAAGAGTACTTAAGTTGGCACCAAAAACATTCAATTTAAGAACAACTCATCTATTCCCACGTCAAAATTTCAAGACTCTCAAAGCACCTTTTTCCTTTCCTTGTTTTCAAAAACTTCAGCCCTTTCATAGATAAATCATACCACTATTTTTAACATGTTAATTGGGACTCTTTTGCGCACTTGTGACCATGCCAATAAATAATTGTTGAGCAATAGTGGGTCAGAGGAGTACTACAAGTTCACTTGGAACGTGAAACCACGATGAGACTAAAATTTTACCCATCATAGCATTGCTGCTACAGACGCTTACATAACTCAATAGCCGAAATCAAGTGGTTTCCCACATTTAGATCGTCCCTTGACCAGCAGAGTTAATAGTTCCCCATGGAGCACGACATTGTTGTAATGACACGCGTAAAGCAATATCATACTGTAATTATTAGAAAAAGCAGTGGCATAATCTCTACTACTTCAAAACATCCATTTTATTAAACAATTTCATTCAAGGGTGCTATCGAGTCTATTTACATTAAGCTCAAATGGGGTTGAGTAGTTCTAAAAACAAATCATTTGGGCTAAACATGGACTCAAGTCACCTTTTGGATTCTTTTTCTTGTTGTAAAAATGTAGGAAATATTTTTAACCAAGTTCATTGCTCATTGTTTCAAAGCTAAAAAGGAGACACTAGCAAAGGAATAGAATTTATAGGATAGCAAGCTAAGTGGGGAATGTAGGATAGCAAGCTAGGAGTAAATAATTGTAGGATCAATTTAAAGTTGCAGAAAAGGTGATGAAAGAAATGTGATACCTCCTCTTGTTTTCTTTGTTCTTGTAGTTGAGTTGAACCCCCTCTATATTTCCCTATTGCCAAGTTACCTGAAATTGAGCAATCTCCGAGAGAAACAAAGAAACAAATTTGCAATAAAAGTTACAACTATTTTTTTGTATTTTTGGTTTAGGAATGCAAACTAAAAGTAAAACATGCAATTTTGAAGAAGTAAAATAAATTAAAAGAAGAAATAAAAATATGAATGCAAGGTTTGGAGGTTTTCAAACCTCCCCCAATCTTAGGCTATTCCCAGGCTCAGTTGTTGCTCTCATTCGGCGCCTGGTGCGGATACTGCTGATAGTAGTCAGGGAAGTGGGTCATGAAGTGACTGAAGTTTTGAGTTAAGGCACTCACATCTTCATTCACTCCTTGTAGAGCGTGGTCAATCTCCCCAACACGCTGGTTGAGCAGCTGAAATTCTTGATAGGGGACGGAGTTGAACCCCTGTTGTGGCTTATTGGGCCATGTGTCCTAGGATCCCCCTTGTTGTTGCTGTCCCTCCCAAGCAGGATTATATTCCTTCTCCTGCTCATGCTCATCCTCATCCTGCTGCTCTCCTTCTTCATCTTCTTCTTCTTGATCAGGCTGGAATTCAGCCATGATCTCCACCACTTGATCCTTGGTGAGGATCCAGTTGTCCTTTTCCACAATCGTGAAGGCTTGTGGACAGGGCAATGGAACTTGCTCAACCTGTGCATCACCAAGATAACCAAACTGATATGTTCGAAGCCTCTTGTTAGCTCGGTAAACACCAAGGAAACCACATGCATTTAAATATTTGACATCCATAAGTTTGGAGCCGTCAACAAGTTGCATCATAGGTAATATAATGTTCAATGCATGGGCAAGGTGGGTTACCAATCCACTAATGCGAATTTCACCTTTCTTTTTGTTACTCTAGTGACGAAAGTGCTATATGAGTAGAGTCGCGGGATTGGGGCTTTGCGGTGCATTGGGGATGAGTTCCTTGGTGATCATGGCCATGTCCGCATTGGCCATGGAACCGGTATCTCCTATTCCCAGAAGTGTATTGGCAAGGAACAAGGTGTAGTAGCGAATTGTTGGGTTCTGAATGGTGGGCATCTTCTTCTGATAGAAGTCCCTGCCACCGTTAATAGAAATAACCTCCCAATATTCTCCACTTGAGACGCTATATAAATTTGTAACCGTTGACTCCTCATCGTGAGGGAAGCCAAAAGTATCACAAAATTGTTCGAAGGTTATTTCATAATGCTGTTGGTTCATGGTGAAGCATACCGTGCACACATTACCTTTCTCCATGTGGTCATCGTAGAAAGAGGCAAGGAACTCATAGGTGAGTTCGGCGTAGGTATTGTGGCTGGCGTACGCGAGTAGTGCTAGCCTTGAATTTGCACACATGAGGTCGATATCCGCCCTCAACCCTGTCGCGGTGAGAAAGCTATCATCGGCCCAACGTGTGGGCATCACCCTCCTTGATGAAACCATGGCCAACTTGGTGTTGAGCTAGGCCTGATGCCCCGAACTCTCGCCATGTTGGTGCTTGCTCTTGTGAAAAATGCTACCAATTTTGTTCATCTTGATGCATTGAAAAATTTCACCATGAAACCTTAGGCTTATAGTTTCTACATTATATACGAACGATTCTATGTGGAAAATTTTAATCCTAATGTGAGAAATCAAAAGGAATAACAAAATAATCTTGAGTTCATAAACTAGATAAATGTGAGAGTTTCAACCATGGAAATCTAAAAATAAAGCATGGATAGGTAGAGAAACATACCGATCTATTGATCCCCCAACTCAAATGAACGAAATCCGCGAAGAATCAAGAATTCTAGGTGGGTTTTGAGAGGTTTGGAGAGAAAATATGAGAGAAAAGTGAGGAGGAAGAAGATCCCTAGCCGCTCTGGTGCGATTAAGTGGTCGCGTCGAACTATACGGGCAAAACTATATGGGCGGGATATGTAGTTCCCGCCGTATAGTTGCGGCGGGGTCGACAATTAGGGTTTCTTTATGCCAGAACATAGCTATACGAGCACAACTATACGGCCAGATCATAATGGTCCTGCCGTATAGTTGGTCGTCAAAACTTCTGTTTCCTCGAGATAAATTTTCTTGAACAGGCATCGATAACTATACGGCCGGAATTTTAATTCCCATCGTATAGTTGGTCGTCAAACCGTCAGTACCGTTGGAAAATAAATTCGACGAAGGCATCGATATCTATACGGCCGGAATTTTTATTCCCGCCGTATAGTTGGTCGTTAAATCTTCTGTACCTACGAAAGAAAATTTATTGATGGCAAAGATATCTATACGGCCAAACTATATGGCTGGAATTTTTATTCCCGCCATATAGTTGGTCTTTAAACTTTTTGTAGTCATCAAAAAATTCTATTTCTTCGAGAATTCTTTCTTATCCTCAAACTTAGTGAAACACCTTGTTTTTGACAGAAAAATGCCAGTAAAAATTGTTGACCAATAACAGCATGTATAGAGCAGGATTTTTAGTACTACCTAACTTCTTCTCCTCAACTGGAGATTCAATTTTTAATATGGACAAAATGATTAAGCTAGTTTTTGTAGATAAAACTCAAACTTTTATTTTTAACTTATTCTATGCTTGTTCAACCGATATTTCTACTATTTTTTGACAGCTGCATCTTCACGGGCGCGCTTCCACAAGAATGTTTGTGAAAAAGTTGTAGGAATGCGATGAACATTTTATTCTTTAGTTTACTTTATTAATGTGATGGGTTGACTCCCATTAAGCATTTTATTAAGAATGGTTGTATAACTCAACCCCTTCTCTGTTCCCGAATTCTTACCTTGGGTTGGCCCTTATTAGAGGCACTTACCACATGAACTCTTTTGCCGGTAGAATATATCTTTCCCCTGCTTCTAGCTTCTTTGGAAAATACCGGATGATTTCAGCATCATAAACATTGAAGATTATTTTTCCCTCAGCCCAATCAACTGATGCTCCTGCAGTGCTAAGGAAAGGTCTTCCAAGTATTATTGATAATTTTTCATCCTTTGGCATTTCAAGAATAATAAAATCAGTGGGAATAACATGCTCATATATTCTAAGTGGAACATCCTCAATCATACCAATGGGTTGTTTATGGACTTGTCAGCCATTTGTAAAGTGATAGTAGTAGGGGAATACTCCCCTAATCCTAACCATTTATAGAGGGAATATGGCATTACACTAACTCCTGCACCTAAATCACACAAGCCATTGTGAATATATGTTTTGTTAATTGAGCATGAAATAGTTGGTATTCCGGGATCTCCTGATTTAGACAATAGCTTTCCATTAGCAGGATAACTAGTCACCATATGGCAATGGTTTCAGTTATTTCTTTCTTTCTACTAAGAATATAAGGAGGAATTTAGAATAGGTGGGAACTTTTATTGCATCCGCAAATGGAATTTCTAGACGAAGATCACCAAGTACCTTTTTGAAAGAATCATATATTACCTGATCCAGTGCTTTCTTTTTTCGATCTGGATATGGGAGCTTTTTCTCACCTTTCTTATTCTCTCCTTTTACCTCTTGTGGGGGATCAGGTTCTTTTTTTGTTTTCTTTTGTTGCTGCATATCATTCTTCTTTTTTTCTACTACAACAACTTCATCTTCATTGCTTGTCTCTTTCTCTTCTCTTGGATCAACTGTCTCTACATCAGAGTCATAATGGTCATCATGTGCATCATTTTGGTCCTCCTTGGTTTAATCTTGTGTTTCTTGAACAGTTTCATCTTGAGGATCCACCATTGTATCATCTTCTTAGCGTGCTTTGAGCAATGATTTTTCCTTTCGATCTTTTTCAGCTTCATATTCTGGTGGTCCTAATGGTTCTATAACAACTGCACCTCTTCTTGTAACAACATTAGTCGAAACAGGAATATCTATATCATCTTGAAGAAAATTTGATAACCATATGCTATTTTTTCACATTGGGTTTCAATCATACTAAGATACTTGTGAAATAATTTTATTTCTTGGCCAGTCTCATCATAATTTTCCGTGAGTTTCACCAAAATATTTTTATGTTTTTGGAATTGCTTATGCATGTTATTGTGAGATTTTGCTTGTCAATGTTTTAATTCTTGAAAAACTTTTCTAGTTTCATCTTCTTCAGTAAAAACTTGTAACAAGTCTACTTTGTTCCCCTTAACAAGTTCATAATATATACCGTTTTCTTTCATTGTTTTGTGTACTTCAGGCATAAGAACAAGAGTTATACGAAGCATCCCTTTTTCCAGCTTAGTGTCGAAATCAGGATTATATAAAGAATCATTCTTAGCCCTAGTAGACATCAATTCCAAACATGCTTTAACAGTTAAAGTATTTATCGATCCTCCTGCTGATAAGTCAAGCAATTCTCTGTTTTGAGTATTAAGACCATGGTAAAGTAAATGGCAAATAGTTGATTCAGAATAGCCATGACTAGGAATTCTATTGATCATTCCAAAGGATCTGTCCTAGGCTTGTGGGTAGTTTTCTCCCACGTTCTGACTAAAGTTGCCTATATTCTTTCTAGTTTTAGTTACCTTTTTAAAATGTTTAAACCTTTTTATGAATTTAACAATACAGTTTTCCCAACATTTAATGTAATGACGAGGGAGAGAATATAACCAGTCTAGAGCCTTACCTTTAAGAGACAAACGAAAAAAAATTAAACGAGAGAAATATCTTGGCAAACCTTTTGGTCCAAGTGTTGTCATAACATTGTCAAACTCTCTAATATGTCTTCCTAGGTCTTCATCTTCCCTTCCACTGAAAGCTTTTTCCTGTAAAATTTTATTAATTCCACCATCAAATCGATATTATCTAACTCCAGGGTTAGGAAATTCTATTGGTTGTTTAAGGAACGTGGAGTTTGGAGGATTGTATTCTCCGAGAGTTTTCTCAGGTTTATTGGGAGTTGTCCTATAAATAGACATGCTTTCCATAAAATCACTCAGTTTTTCAACTTCAACCTTATCTGATCTTAAAAGTTTTTCAATAATCTCCTCGCGCCATTGAATTGGCACGTGCTCAAAATAATTTGGTAAATAGGTCCTACCAGAGCGTGTAGACCCTTTGTCTCCTAGGGAGACCATTTTGTAATAGTAACACCTAAAATGTCAAGAGACAAACACTTAGCGCTTAGCTTGCCAGCAATGGCGCTAGAAAATAGCTTGATGTCTGTAAGTGCATAGGTCGTTTGTAGCTAGTTTCAAAGTATAGATATTGATCCCACAGGGAGCCCTAAGGTAAGTGTTTATGAGTGAAGTCTCTGTCACACTCAAAGTTGTCATAGGTCTTCGAGTGAATTGACTGCATGTGTGGAAATAAGAATGAAATTTGGATTAAACTAGATGTATTCAAATAAAACTAAAATGTAAATTTTAGGAATAAAAAGCATAAAAGTAAAGAACGATTTGATTGTTTGTGGTTTTCTGTAGATGACGAAGAAGGCACGGGGAGATACAGTTCATGGTGATAGTGACTGTGCTAGGTGGTCGAATGATAAGTCTCACAATTATAATCTTATAAATATATGTGTAGGCGAGCAACCCATAATTAGCCAGAACTCCTATTGGTAAATTTCATCCCAAGTTCAATAATCCTACTAGCCTGTTGCCAAAACCATGGTCAGTCACTAGATGATAAAGATCCCTCAGGTTTCTTAGCAATTAAGCTCCTTGGATCAGACTAATGCATTAAGCACAGTGATTCCTCATTATCCTCGAGTCAAACTAGTTTCCCATGGATATCTGCGTGTCACTCAGGGGTCGTCGGTCTGCTAGCGAACAAGATCCTATCTATGTAGAACAAAGTACGATGTTGCCTGGGCCCTTAATTGGATAATAAGCATTAGGCATCCCATAGATATTCAAGCACACATAGTATAATGATTAAATTCAATCACAAACTAATGGAAAATATATGGAGGCACATCACATCTCACCAATCCCTTACATCTCCTACGCCCAAGGAACTTACTCACACATGAGAGAAGAAAGCATCATAGATATAATTAAATAAAGGGAGTTTTTCTCGATATTACCGTGGAGATCCACAATATGAATAGAAAATTAATCCAACATAATTAAAGATAGAAGAAAGAATATCAAACCCTAATATTGCAAGGTGAAGATATCTCACTCTCTCAAGTACAAGTAATGGCTATGAGGGTGTGAGGGCTAGGAGGTCGAAGATCGTGGAGTGAGATGAAGAACGTCTTCCCCTTCTTCTCTGGATCTCTTCTTTCTCCTTTCTGGATAGAATAGCGGCTACTGTGTTATGATTTCACGTATGGCCTCTTCATGAAAGTTGTCCCTTTTAACAAGAAGGAGGCAGAAGCTATATGGCGGGAACTATACGGCCGGAAAAATATTCCCGCCGTATAGTTTCTCGTCAAAGCTTCTGTACGCCTCCCTTGATTGCTTCCAAAAAGATACTTGTTTGTTTTCACCTGAATATTGTGTTTCTCTTGTTAAAACCTTATGTTGACGTTCAGAACCTGAAACGCACATTAAAAACTAAGTTTTCTTTGGTACCAAAGTATTAGCATTAGGTAAAGCTAGAAAAGGATCAAATCCAGGAGAAAACCATCAAAAATATGTTGAATCTCACAGCTATTAGTAGGTGAACAAATCCCGATCTTGATGCATATGCCTCAACGTGCCCCTATGGATTACCCAACATACACCTTTATGATCACCCTGTTATGGTGTGACGGTTGACGCAGTCAAAGTAGCCGCATGTGACAGTGATTAAATATGATCTAGCGGTCTAAGTATTGGGATCCTACGTTTATAATTATTGCAACTATGAACTTTGTGACTTGACTTTGTTGAGTTACTTATATGGGTAATGTTCGTAACATCAGTTCACTAATGATATGACTTCATCGTCAATTGGCATAAATGCTCCCTGACCAGGAAATCTTGTTCATTAGTTTCCCAATGAACTAGTTTTATAGAGGCTACTACGGACTGTTTGGTTTGTTTATATATCACACATGTATCTATTGTTTCCATTGATATAGTTATAGCATGGTATAAAACTACTATAAACTAATGAGATATGATAATAAACACATTTATTATTTGCCTCTAGGGCATATCTCCTTCAGAACGTGCATACAGGGATTGCGGTTTCTCCACCATACAAATGGCGTTGTGATATTGGACTAACCGTGTGGATCAATCTTCTTCCGCTGCTTCTTTGGACCGTAGCCCAGGGGATCTATGTACACCATATGCGTGTAGAATTGCAGAGGCACCGCCAGTTGTGATGCTCGTCGCTTGGATCTTCGAGCTTGGAGCTTGTACGCCTACACGACCCGAGGTCGGTGTCATTGTAGGACTACATCATCCATATTTCTTGTGAAATGCTAAACGTTTTCAGTGTTCAAAGGTATGAACACCGAATCCCTCTATTACCTTACATCTAGATATAGTAGATCTTGGCTAGGGTGTTTGCACTGTTAGGAAACTTTTTGTTTTCTACTGTGGAGCCCGTTCGGTAGTATTACAGTCGATCTATGTGTAGATGTGTTGGTACGGTTAGAACACATAGTGATATGTGGGCATTGATTTTTTAGTTGTTACCCTCCCATGTGTACTTGTTCATATCGTGGCAATGTTTGATGAAGCGGCTCAGACTGACTATACACGTAAGCTTAGGCGAGACTGGTTCCGCGCTCAGCATATGGCTTGTACCATATAAGTGGCTAGCGGGTGTCTGTTTCTCTTACACTATTTGATATAGCATTTACAAAGGACAGACTAGAAAAGGGATTTAAAGCGATAAGTAGTCAATCCATGTTGTGGTTGAAATTTCATATGTAAGAAATGATTCTTGTACGAAAGCCCAAACAACAACATAAAATATGCAAAGATAAAGTAGAGGCGTCTAACTTTATTTTATAGGGGCATGTGATATGTATGGTCTAGGTAAGTGTTTATGAATTGTACTACTGACGGATGGAGGCACCATGGACTTGGTGCAATGCCGGCGCACTCGATGGATATCAAGTTGCGACCACCATATTATATAGCATACATTATTTACATATAATGTTGATTATTTATGCATCTTATTTTGCTTGTATTATACTATGATGGTAGCATTATAAGATGATCCCTAAACACAATACCATTATGTTTTTTCTCTCTTAAGTGTGCACCACTAAGAAAGTCCTTCGTTATGAAGCACGCCGTGATGATCGGGCATTATATATCGGTGTAATCCATGTGGCCCTACAATACACTGAGGTTAATGTTGGTGAACCTAGCATGTACATACATGGCCTTAGAACACAAGTTACTGAAAGGTTCAGCATGAGTCACATATTTGATGTAATTGACATTTTTTATGTCTACCTTTCAAGTTGTACCATTGGCCGTGATGATCGGAGGTGTTATAGTGAATTAGGATCATGTAGTAACTAAAGAACAATGAGGGATGTTTCTTTAACTGGGAGTTTATTAGTAATATGAACCATTATTATGAAGTAAACAATCTAAGTGAATTTGCATAGTTGTTGTAGTTAGCATCTGTTGAACTACATTGCGCTTAATTGTAATCGAGATAATAGAACTATGTAATTCTAGATACTTACTTTACGTACTGATATCATATTATTTGAGTGTTGAATTGAAAGCTAAAAGTCCTAAAGCAAACTTTCAAGTAAACCTCACTTACTCCATAAGGTTTAATAAGTGTATTAATCCTAGAGTAACTCATTCTAATGTTAGTGTCTAAAAGATCATGCTTGCCTCAATGATACTTGATATTATAAAGAATGTTTTAGTTTCAAGATTATCTAGGAGCTGAAAGATTTGTTTTAGAAATCATCTGGTCTAAAAGATATTCTTATATATGAAACACTATTTGATTGCAATTTTATAAAATATAACTTAGTCAGAAACAGATTCTCATATTTAATGAACATTTGCTAATGATGGTGATGCTAGGCATACCTATGACCCAATAAGTTTGGGGACTAAAGTTATACAAACGCTCGTCCTTACAATACTAAAGGATAACTAAAAGTAGAATCTGGAAGAACACGAATTAGGTGATGATAGTGATCCACTTCAAAGTGTAAATTCAAATGTATCGTTTAACTAATACACTTGGACCAAATACCATGTTATTGGTGCCACTATTGATGTTGGTCAATTATTCTGAAAGAGATGAAAACACTAAAAGAGAATCCATAAATTTAATTGGCAGAAATTAATGAACTAGAAATGTCTAGCTCAGTTACATAGTAGATATACATGTTATGAATATATTGCTTGCTTGTTAAAACAATGTAACTCTTCAGTATTGGATGTAGGATTGGTTAGTATGAAATGTCATACAAAACAACTCAATATGAAATACATTGGTACAAGTAACTAGGAAGAGAATATGGTGATGATGATCATCGGTAAACAAATAAGATTTTATTATGTTTGTCATCTACATCAAGGACCAAGTTGTCAAGGTTTATTCCGATAATTGTTATCTGGTTCTGGTATTGTGAGCACAAGTTGTCGTTCAAATAATAACTACATTGCATAGACGGTGGATGAACAATTATAAATCTTGTTGGTGAAATAATATTCATAAAACTAAATGCTAAAAATGTCACAATACAAAATTATTGGAATTTCACTTAAGTGTGACACCATCATTTAAGTTATACTAAAAATAAAAGCATGAAGAAACTCCATGTTGATGGAATTTTGGAGTCAAGTTATTTTTGAATGAATTGACACTTGTAAGACTTTCCTATAGATAACTGAAACTCTGTTCACGGACCAAATTTGAACGGATGACTAACTTATTGTAAGTAATACATATTGTTGTATGTGGTCGATTATGTAAAACCATGTGTGTTGGATTATTCTACTTCATGTACTTCCACCGAGGACTTGAATAGATATAGGAGTATATATGTTTAACAAGGAAGAAGTATGAGACATTTGAAACATGTTTAAAGGTTTATGCGTGAACTACAAATCATTGTAACAAGAAAATCAAGAGTTTAACGATTGGATCATAAAAGGAAGATATTTTAGTTATAAGTATAGAAAACATCCAAAGGTTGAGAAAACATTTCATAAACTTGAGTTTCCCGAAACACTATAGTATTATGGAATGTTTTGAGAATATAATCGAACCTAGTTTGACTTAGTGAGATCAAATATAAAACTACCATTATGATTCAAAATATTATGCTATAGTGACTACCTCTTTTACACTAAAAAGAACAACATCATGATCCGTTGAAATGGCAAGGGGTAAAACCTAGTTTGTCCTTTCTTAAAAATTTGTTATGCAAGGCATATATAAAAATGTATACAAAACGAAAGTTAGATATGCTCATCTTTGTAGGTTATCCCAAAGCAATCATTGGGATCTCCTATATCATAACATTTAAGACAAAAGAGTTTGTCGCTAAAATGACAACTAGTTTGAGAAAGAATTGTTCATGAAAATTTAACTGGGAGGACAATATTAGTGTAGTGCCATAAGTTTTGCAGGAAGCTACAATGCTCATGGCTACCGTTTCTACAAAGGTTGTAGTTCTAGAAATCTAAGTTCCTATTGAACCATGTGGATCGGGTAATAATCAAATAAAAAGATTTGAGGACAAAGTGTCATTCTTGGACAATGGTATACCGACTACAAGAAGCAATGATGATCCCTAACTTTGTTCAATATCTAGAGGCCATGAGAATTCATGATAGTATCCATATACGAAAATCAAGTTATGAACTTGGTAGACCCTCAGGAAGGCGAGAAGCTTTTCAAAGCGTAAGTGGATCTATAAAGAAACAGACATGGATGTCTACATCTGCGAAATAGTTGACAAGTCAGAAAGTAGTTCATGACAAAGTTCAAGGAGTTGACTGCGACAATATTTTATCTTTTTCAATATTTAGTCTATACATATTATTGTTGCAACCACTACATATTGAGATATGGTAGTTGAATAAAAAATTATGTTATTCTAAAAGAATGGTTACCTAGGATGTGTACATCACACTATCCAAAGTGTTTTGTTAATTCGAAGGGTGCTAATATATATGAAAACTTCAATGGTTGAAGTAAGCATCATGGATTTGGAATCTTTACCATGATGAAACTATTAAAGAGTTTAATTTAATCAGAAATGATGAAGATGCTTGTGTTTACAAGAAAGTAAGTGGGAGCATTAAGAAATACCTCCAATACTTGATGTAGTATACATTTTGTTGATTGGAACTAATGTATCTTTATTTCACGTGAAATTAAGAATTTCATTAAAGTTGGATTTAACGAAAGACTTAGGCAGAACCATAATATTAGACATCAAAGTCTATATAGATAGATTGATGTGCTAATATAGTTATGCAAAAGTATGTAGATGAAATGTTGAATTGGTTCAATATGGTGACATATTTGAGTGGGAGATGAGTGAGTTTCCTAGCTAATATTTGACAAAGAAAAGTTTTTGCCACATGGTAACAAGATCAATTGTATTGACAATTGGTAAGTGAAATCTCATAAATGATTTGATTAATCATGAATGCCATGATATTTACATATCTAGATGAGTAATATGCTCTAAGTGTTAGGAGCATATACTAGAATGATTCATAAGATGATCATTGGACAATAGTAATGATATTCTTGCGTACTTTGGAAGAATCAAGAATATGATCTGTATGTAGATATGATGAAATAGTTCATTGTAATGTGCTACGTTGATACACATTTTTGTCTCGCATACAAATGAATTTTATCTCAATTTAGGCTATGCGTTAAGAAAGAAGGTGGCATGGTGAAATGGAAGGATTTGGACTAGTTCGAAAGTTGTAACACTATAATGGATACTACAACATTGCCTGAGTTTATGACTACTCTTGTAGCAGCATAAAGAGGGAAGTTGTGTGAAGTAGTTTGTTATCAAACTAGGTGCAGTTCCAACTGGGCTATACTATGAAGATCTATTGTATGAAAATAGTGTCAACATAGTTATGGCTAAGGAGTTGAGGTCTCACCAGAAGACTAAATTTATAAAATGCCATCTCATTGGAGAATGAGTGATGCATAGTGACGCATAGATATGCAAATACACAAAGAGCTAAAAGTGTCAGCTTTGGAGATTAGGTTTACCCTAGCAACAAGTGTGGACAACACCGGAGTGCCATAGGTGTGGACAACACCAGAATGTATAGGTGTTAAATGCATGAAGCAATAAATATATTATTGACTCTAGTGCAAGTGGGAGACTATAGAAGATATGGCCTAGAGGCAATTAATAACGATGTCTTATTGTCATATCTCAAGTGTTCATAATAAGTTTTATACCATGCTATCACTATATTAAGCGGAAACATTAGTACACCTGTGGTATGTAAACAAACCAAGTCCCTAGTATCCTCTAGTAGACTAGCTCATTGGGCAATCGATGATAAAGGTTTCCTGATCATGGACACTTATGTCAGTTGCAACATGGTCACTTCATTGGATGAATGATGTGATGGACACACCTAACCATAGTATTGCAAAGAGATCCAGTCACAAAGTTCAACATTGTCTTATCTAGTAAAGTGTAGTAACTCACTCCGTTGATTGTGAGATCATATTTAATCACTACCACATGAGGCTTCTTTGACTGCATCAACCATCACACCATAACAAGGTGATCATAAAGGTGTCTATCAGGTATTCCAGAAGGGTAGGTTGAGGTGTATGCATCAAGATCAGGATTTTCCCATCCGCGTGATGGATAGATACCCTGGGCCCACTCGATGAGATTTCACCTATAAGTTTGCAAACATGTGACTAGGTCAAGGGGATGTAATATCACAGGTACGAGTAAATGTGTTTTTCAGTAACAAGATAGAACTAGGTATATAGATACCGAAGACCAGGTCTTGGAAAAACAAGGTATCATGTAGGCAAAGGGAATGAGACTCAGCGTTTAAGGTTCAAGCGATCAAGTTAATTCGTGGAATGCATGGAGGCTATCATGGGTTTCCATATCCCATTGTTGGTCATTGATCAGAGAGATGTCTTCATAATGTCCGTATATTCCTGAATCGTAGGGTGGCATGCTTAAGGGTAGATGATGCTTAGGGATTTATCCGAGATCACGGGAGAAAAGAGAGAGAACACATGAATTGTTCCAAGATGATACTAGAAGTGTTCTAGGATATCTGATGATAATCAGAGGGGTCCAAAAAGGTGTTTAGGAGTGATAGGAATTAAACAATATGTAT
Organism: Avena sativa; assembly: GCA_916181665.1. Lineage (NCBI taxonomy): Eukaryota > Viridiplantae > Streptophyta > Magnoliopsida > Poales > Poaceae > Avena > Avena sativa. The sequence continues at coordinate 288,177,506 of OV702290.1, forward strand.
ATAATATTGATTAAATGAATTAATATAAAAAATTATATTAATTGGATTTATGGGATAGCCCACCTAAATGGGCCTCACCGGAAGGGGATGACCAATAGGGTATGCGCGCCCAAGGATGGCCAAGGGCCAAACCATGCCATGTGGGGCCCACTTTGGGGGGAAGCCGGTGGTGGGAATAATCCCATCCTTCCCCCTTTCGGGTTGTGGTGCCTCCCTTCCCCCTATATAAAGAGGAGACCCCCTCCCCTCAAACCAATCAATTGGATTTTGCCTTTATCTCTCCTTCTGCCTCTCTCCCTCACGTGTGCTTACCAAGTAGGAAGTGCATACTGGGATTGGGGTTTCTCCACCATAAGCATGCCATCATGCTATTAGACTCTTGGTTCGAATCAATCTTCTTTCGATGCTTCATAGGACCGAAGCTTGGGGGACGTCTCTACACCGGATGCGTGTAGAACTGCGGAGGCACCGCCATTTGTGGTTCATCTCTTGGAGCTTGGATCTAGGAGCTTGGACGCCTACACGAACTTGAGGTCGGCGTCCTTGTATGACTACATCATCCACATTTCTCTTGATACATTAAATGCTTTTGGTCTTCAAAGGTATGAAAACTGAATCCCCTCATTACCTTAAATCTACATGAGTAGTTCTTGGCTATGGAATTCTCATTCTTAGGATATTTTTGTTTTCTATCGTGAAACCCCTTCAAAACGTACAACACCTATACCGGTACCAACATGTACAAGGAGGAGCTCTGGCGGTGGACTGTGAGGTCCAGTACGGCAGTTAGACTAAAAGCGACTACGGTTTCCAATGCATAGAGTGGTCTAAGCGTTCCCATTGGGCATCATGCGCCCCACTATATATGAGCAGTGGTGGTGGGCTGTTGTAATGCTCAAAAAATATTTCAAAATAAAAATTTCTTATTATTTTCATTTTCGCATCATCATGACATCATCATGCATATTTTTTCCTAATTTTTTTCGCTAAAATCCCATTTTGTTTTGACATTACTCCCATCCTTTTTATTTTAAATTAAAATCCCAGTTTCTCTACATATTTTGTTTGTCTAAAACTATTTGCAAAAGGTCTTTAAAAAATAAAATATTTAATCGGGGAGGCAGCCCAGCCCATAGGCTAGGCCACCTACCACCCCTGATCTAACCCTAAGACAACACACCACACATGTCGCTGCCACCCGATGGACACAACACATACACACCGCAGCACCCTGCATGCATGCACACGTACCACACAACACACCAGCCACTGCCACCGAACACACAACCTACCCGACCCGGACACACACTAAGTGAAGATTTTCGTGAGGAACTTCAGCTTCTGTTCTTAGGGTTCTTCATCATGCTCCGCGTCGTGGTGCTCTCATCTTGTCGATCAATGGGCCTTCCTACGCTGGACCTATATTGGAGGCCGCATATCTTGCTTTTGTGAGACCATTGCACGCGCTTGCTCTTTCGATGTTTTCTTTTTGCGGGTATGCCCTTCGTGTATCGGCTCCTCATCCGCTATTTTCAGCTGTCGAAGTTCTGCCTCCATCCCGAAAGATTCCGAGATTTTATCGAATTCCCGATCGCAGTTGTCTGCGTGACTGAAGCTTACTTTGACTGTTATGACCCCATTGGGGGCTGACATTTTTATCACTAGGTACGCGTAGTGAGGTAGTGCCATGAATCTAGAGAAAGCTGGTCATCTCAGGATCACATGGTATTGAGATGGCCAGTTCATGACTTCAAATTCTAGCTTTTCTTGTCTGAAGTTGTTCTTTGACCCGAAGACTATGTCGAGATGGACTTTACCCAATGGAATTTCGGCTTTTCCTGGAACTATCTCGTGGAAAGTCGTGTCTGTGGATACTAGATTCGTCATCGACCAATTCATGGCACGTAGAGTTTTGGCGTAAATCAGGTTTATGTTGCTCCCTACATCGAACAAAACCTTGCTCATATCAAACACGCCGATTTGCGCTTCAACTATTAGTGCCAATTGGCCTGGTTGGGGGACCCACAATGGATGATCAGCTCTGCTGAAAGGTAATTTCTTATTCTGACCAATGGAGGTACTCCGGTGTGGGAGGTGGATTTGTTACTACCAGGTTTACTTGCCTAGTAATCAGCTTCTATGTTCTGTTAGAGGGTGGTCCCTTCTAGATCATTGACATTGCTCCTTTCGACCTGGGATATTCGTCGTTTTGGTGCATTGTACTTTGTGGCTTCCCTGCTGGCAGATGCCCCTATGGTGGCGGCTGCACGTTGATGGCCAAAGCACCGGGTGCGGTGGCGTAGCCTCGGTTTGCTACTTCGGCTGCCCTTGCGTTGCATAGTTCTTGCATTTTCAAGAATGTTCGGTAGTCCTTTAGGACATGATTTGATCGCCTTTTTCCTATTGATTTGACGTAGTAGTGCATATTGCAGGGTCCATCCAACATTTGTCCCGCTGGCATAGGTGGGTCTCGATTCGTTGTCAGATATCGTTGCTACGACTGGCTTTCACCGATGTTGTCCCTATTGCCGGGGTATCCACTGTTGTAATCGTCACTTTGTCGATTGTCCCCTCTAGAGAAACTTGCTATAATGTAGCTAGGTGTATGGTATCCATCATTGGTTCATCGTCTCCAATCATTATTGCGCTTTTCTCTGTCATGTTCGGGTGAGCGGGCTCTTTTGTTCTGTACTACGTCCTCCCCATCAGCCCATCGATTGGCTATGTCCATCAGCTGCGAAATTTTCTCTGGCTTGATCCGTCCTAGTTCGTCAATGAACTCCTGCCGATGAAGTTCATCGTTGAAGGCATCGATTGCTCTTTCATCGGATATAGCTTCAGCCGAATTTTTTATGATGTACCACCATTGTATGAAAACCTGTATTGACTCTCCCGATTTTTGCTTACAGGCCCGCAATTGATCCAAAGACGCGGGTCGCTTGAATATGGACTGGAAATTCCTGATAAACTTATCCTCGAGATCGTTCTAGCTACTGATAGAATCTTCGGGTAGTTGTTTTAGCTAGGATTGTGCCGCACCAGTTAGGTGCAGCTACAAGCTTTGCATTGTTGTAGCTTTGGATCCGCCCTGTAGTCTGACGGTTGCCAGATAATCTGTCAGCAAAGCTTCAGGTACTTAGAGGCCATCGTACTTTTGGCAATCTTGGGGTAACTTAAAATCTTTTGGTACCGGAATCTTGCGAACTCGTCGGGTAAAGAAACTGTCTCCGCATAGTTCTTGTTCTTCCTCGCTTTCACTGTCATGGTATCTTTGGGTGTTGAGTTCTTCTCTGGATCGGTCGAACCGTCGCTGGGTGATGTCGTTTCTTGCATCGTTTCGCGGTTCTGATTCTGAAAAGTGGAGCCGATGTGGAGATCGTGATCGGCGGATATGACCTCCGTGCCGAGGGCTGCTGCGACGGCGCGGGGATATGTCGGGTTGCCACATGGTTCCTTTATGTGCTTGCGTGAGAGATTCTCCTACCATGCCAAGATTCATCAGGGCGGAGCGGTGAAGATCCGCACGAGGATCGTCGGGTGCAGGCTGTGTTGTAATTAGATATGTTTGCGTGGCCACAATGCCTGCTTGAGCTATTTTTGCCTTGATATTCTCATCTTGGTCTATGGACATAAATGTCAGATCAAGGTCTCAGATTAGTCTGCTCCTCTCTTCTTCGGGGATATCTTGCAACCTAGACGTTCCTCTCCTTGGCGATGCTCCTCCTGTTATGCTCCTTGATCCTCGGGTGGAGGTTAACTGCACTCGCCATAGGCTAGATTCGGCGGCTAGCCTTTTCCTTTCGTTGAGTTGCCTCTGCATCCTAAGTAGGTCCCTCTTTTCGCGATGAAGCAGATACTGGTATTCCAACAGGTCTTTGTGAGTAGCATTCGTTGTCATTGGAACTACACCCAAAATTGTTGCTCTTGCTTTCTCCCATGCACTAGCTGGTAAGCTGAGAGTTTGCCTCTCGCCTCCGCGCGGTTGTTCTTCTTCCCGATTTACACGGTTGGCTGTTGGGTCTCCTCTGTTTCCTCGGCTTCCTTCGTTGTCATGACTTCCTGCATTATGGCTCGAAAGAATATCATCGGGATTAAAAATTGGGTTACCATTGGAGTCTTCCTGGGTCGTGGCGTCTCCGATGATCACGCATACTTGGTGCTGAGTGACATATGGACTGGTGACGTCATCGTTTGTGCCGATGGAGACACCGTCGGATGAGACGGTGAAGTCCATCAGTTTTTGTTCTGGATATATTTCTGCCATCCAAATTTTGAAGTCAATGCTTTCACTGCTTTCTTCGGGTTCCGAGTTTACTAGGCTTGCTTCGCATGGTGGGGTGGACTGTGGATCTGATACAAAGGAGAGATTGTCGTAAAGACCATCAAGGTGCCCCAGATCCATCTTGATTTGCTCACTTTCATCGCCTACTTCGATCTATGTTGTGACTTCCATGGAGGATCCGACAGAAGATACAGGTACCTCCGTAGGCGTAGCTTTTTCCACAGATGGTTCTGATGTGATCAGGGTCGAAGGGTGTGATTCTTGCGGGTTGTCTACTTGGAAGTGGAAGCTTCCGATGATTAGATCAGATCCTCCATTGAAATCGGCGGGTACCAATACAGGTGTGGGCGGGCTTGGATCTGCTTTCGTCGAGTTGATGCTTGGTGGAGAGCGGTCTGCCGAATTCGTGGTTCCAGCGTTCAGGTTTCCCATAGACGACGCCAATTGATGAGGGGTAACCTCGGCAATGCCCATGGTGATGGACTTGGGGTTTCGCGGAAAAGATAACGCTGGGGATTTCGTTAGATGTTTAGGGAAACAATGGAATCAAAGTCGCCTGAATATTAAGTAATCGCACTATTACAAATTGTCCTCTAGATTTTGGTACACTCTCTTAGGCTTCTCCCGTCCTATATATAATAGGCCGGGTCTCAAAGTTGTATGCGGATAGGTTTCATACACGCGTAATTACAATACCAACATAATGTCGGTTGATAGTGTCTTTCCTAATACAATCAAAGTCTTCGTCGGTTGCTTCCTTAGGATATCATCTGAAACCTTCACGGGCCGTGAGCCTTTTACCCAATATAGGGTAGCGAACCATAGTCACCCGAGTAATCATACCCATGTCACCGGACGATCGTACCATGGTGCTCCTAAGTACCAATGTCAGAACTCTAGCGCGCTTTTTTGGTGGGGTGAACATGTCAAGTCCTCGTCCTCTGTGGATCTGCGACGTGTTGTTTATAACCTATGTTGCAAGGGCGGGAAAGTCTACTCCTCTCCTTGCTGATTTTCTCCATTTCGACGATGATCGTCACGCCAAGCGTTTCGCCAATACAACTGTTTGTTTTCTTTCACCTCCATGGGTGCAAAGATAGATCGTTCTATCAATGAGTCACGTGGGCCTAATATTTTCAAAATACAGGGTGTTGTTTATTGGGTTCGCAGCATAAAAAACAAAAAAAATCCTACGATGGGAACTTTTATACACCAAGATCTATCTATTAAATACAAGCAACGGGTGGATATAGATCCATAGAGAACATACCCTCAAAGACAACAAAGCTTTGTTAACGAGATGGAAATTGTGGATGATATAGTCGTACACTTTCCGATCTCAAGATCGTGATGAAGTCCAGCAAGTCCAGCAGGTCCAGCTCTAGCACGTCCATCAGATCCAGCACGACCAAGTCCAGCACCGCAAAGCAGCAGTGCATCCGTGATCGCACACACGTCCGGTACACCGACAACCTCCATCCCTCGCTCTAGCAAAGCAGCGGAAGTCGCAACTCCTTTCCAGATAAAGCCGCCGGGAATATATATCTCGCTAATCTGAGACCATGGGGAATAATTTCTAGAGGGGGAGAGAGATCCTTCACGAGGAGGTGTACTTTGTGAGGAGGAGAGAGGGCTTTTATAGGGAAGAGGGGGCAGCCAAGGGCCATGGCGTGGCAGCCAAGGGCCATGGCGTGGCAGCCATGGTTGTGCCCCCACCTCTTCCATCATTCATGTGGTGCATGCTCCACTCACATAAATATGCCTCCACTCACACTTCCACTCACATGCATTAAATTTTCACCAAATTTAATGCAAGCTCTCATTAAATAAAACTATTTTATTTATTTTATTCAGAATTTTTGTAGTTACATTAATTAAAAACCATTCACATAAAACCCCCCTACAACATTTCAATATCACATGCAGAACTAGTTTCTGCAATTTTACCCGAAATAATTCCAGTTTCCATCAAAATGATTCCAGCATTTTCTTAAATCTTTATGTGAAACATATTCGCTCCAAGTGGTGTCGGTATCCCTTAAGTGTGTCACCCTATGATTCACGAATAATGTAGACATGATTGAAACCCCTCTCTGATCAATAATCAGCAGCGGGCCTTGGAGATCCGTACTGATTCCCACACATTCAACGACGACTCTTGTGATTGTGTGAACCTTTTAACGTTGTAACTAAATTCCTTTGTCTTGCGATATATTACATGTCCGAGATTCGATCATCGGTATCTCAATACCTAGTTTGATATCGTTGCTGACATGCACTCTTTTCTCGTTCCCGTGATATAACATTCTAGTGATCACATCACTTGCTTGCAAGCTATTTCAATGTGATATCACCGAGAGGGCCCAGAGTATATCTATCCATCATCGGGGTGGACAATTCCCACTCTTGATCCATGAGCCTCTACATAACACCTTCGTAGCACTGAACCCACCTTTATAGTCACCCTGTTACGGTGTGACGTTTGATGTTATCAAGATACTCTTCTGGTGTTAGTGATTACCATGATCAATAAGAATATCTTTACTATCGTCCAATGATCATCTTATGAATCATTCTGGTATATGCTCATACATATAGAGCATTGGACATATCTAGATATGTAGATGTCACGGTATTATTGATCAAAACCTTCATGTGATTTTACTCACCAAGTATTTAAACACTTGAATCTTGATACAATCCTTTCCATGCAGAAAGAACCTTTCTTGTTATTTCCATATTGAACCCTTTTAATATCTCATATACGTATTCTTGGCACAACCATATTAGCGCATCAATCTATCCATATAGACATTGATGCCGAATATTCCGGTTTTTCCCAAGTCTTTCATCAAATTCTAATTTTAATGAAATTCTTAACCCGTGTCAATAAAAGATACATAATTTCCAATCAACAATATGTACTCTGCATAATGTATTGGAAATTTGTCTCAGCGCTCCCACTTAATTTCATGCAAATGCAAGCATCTTCATCGTCTCTGATGAATATAAACTCCTTTAACATTTTCATCACGGTGAAGATTCCAACTCCGCTATGCTCACTTCAACTATTGAAGTTTGCATGCTCTTTTAGCACCATTTTAATTAACAAAACCCTTAGGACAGTGTCTTGTACACGTCCTAGGTAACCATTCTATTAGAAGAACATTTTTTTGTTTGTTCAACTACCATATACCAAACTATATGTAGTGGTTGCTAGATTAATCCGTCAAGACTAAATATCGCTATGAAAGATCAAATATTGTCATAGTCAACTCCTTGAACATTGTCATGAATTTATTTTCGACAAGTCGATTATTTCATAGATATGAAACATCCATATCTATATCTTTATAGATCCAAACACGACCGATAGGCTTCATGCCATTTTGGAGGGTCTTCCAAGTTCAAAAGCTTGATTTCTCGTGCATGGAAACTAATACGGATTTTATGACTTCTAGTCATTCTGTGGAGTTAGGGCCCATCATCGCTTCTTTGCATGCAGTCGGTTCATTATTGTCAAAACAATAACGACTTGTTTATCAAATCTCACTATTTGATTGTTACCCGATGCATATGGTTCAAATAGGAACTCTAATCTCCAAGATCACAACCTTTGTAAGCACAGGAGCCATGAGCATTGTGGCTGCCACTAGGACACTTTCCGGTATTGCGCTACTTAGCACATATAGCTAAGGTTCAATAACCTTATCAAAGTTCTATTGTCCTCCCACTTAACTTTTCGCGAAAAATTCCTTTTCAAGAAACTTAACGTTCCAAGCGACAAACTCTTTTGTCCTCGGTGTTATGAAGGAATTCCCAACAAATTCTTTGGGATAACCAACAAAGACGTGCATATCTGACTTTGGTTGTAAATATTTTACTTATGCAAAGCATACCAAAATTTAAGAAAAGACAATTCGGGTTTTATCCCAAACCATAACTTATATGGTGTCATTTCAACGGATCATGATGGTGCTCTTTTCAGTGTAAAAGCGGTACTCTCTAAAGCTTTAATCTTTAAAACATAGTGGCAGTTTTATAAATGACACCTTTGATCTTACCATGTTAAACAAGGTTTGATTTTATCTCTCGAACATACCATACTCTTGTAGTTTATCGGGAAATGCAAATCCATGGAACAATTCTCGAAATCTTAGGTGTTTTGCTAAATCGGTAACTCAAATATCTTCCTTTATGATCAAATCATAAATTATTTACTTTCTTGTTACAATGATTTTCCACTTCATCCTGAAAGTCTTTGAACAATTTTCAAATGTTTCATACATCTTCCTTATTAAGTAAATATATAGATATATTCACTCAAATTTCTGGAGAAAGCATATGAAGCAAAAAGATCCATCGCATATTGCTACACGTAATGGACTATGCACGTTAGCATGCACAATTTCCAATAAGTTAGTCATCTGTTCCTCATTGGCCTATGAATGGAGTTTCAATTATCTCGAGGAAAGTTTTACAAGCGTCAATTGATCAAAATCAAAAGACTCAAAAAAATCCATTAACATGGAGTTTATTCATGTTTTCGTTCCAATATAATTTAAATGGCGATGTCACTTCGTAAGTGATCTTTCAATCATTTGTCTTGCGGCATTTTAGCATAAGTTTTATGGACGTGATTTCTCCAACTAGACTTGTAAAAGTTCATCCATCTTTTATGGAATACGGTAATTATTTGAACAACCATTGTTCTCAACCGGAACAAAATAACAATTATTTAAACAAATCTTGAAGGTAAGCTTTGATGTCAACGAGAAATACAATAACAATTTATTTGTTTTTGATGAACATCATCACATATTCTTTTGCTAGTTACTTAGGCCATTGTAGTTTATGAATTGTGTCGTTATGTATGATATTTCATACCAACCAATTCGGTATCTAATACCCAAGAACCACATTGTTTAACAAGCAAAGAATACAACCATAACATGCATATCTTCTATATACCTTAGCTGGACATTTCCAATCTTTTATTTTCTGCCAAATATTTTATAGATTCTCTTTTAGCATTTCATTTTCCTTTTAAAAGAATCTATCAACATTAACAGTGGCTCCATACATATGACACATAGTCCAAATCATGTATAGTAAAATACTAATACATTTGGACTTGCACTTTGAAGTAGATTACCATTATCTAATGTTTGGTGTTCTTTCAAAAATCCATCCTTTAGTAATCTTTTAAGTGTAGTAAACATTTTACTTACATCTTATATTCATCCTTATCATGAAAACTTTCATTATCAAGCTATTATGGCTTATAAGGACGAATCGTGAGTATAATATCAGTTCCCAAAACCTTTTCGGGAGATTAGGACGTCTAGCGTCTCCAACCTTCGCAAATTCTCATACAATGTGAGAACATGTATTTTTCCAAATTATACTCTATCATATTGCAACCATACACATTGTTTCAGATATCAAAATATCTTCCACACATGATGGCTTCTGAAACAATTCTTTCAGCTCCTAGATAACCTCGATATTAAAATTAACTTTTGAATATCAAGAATCATGGAGGCAAACATGACACTTTAGATACTAATATTGGAATTCTTACTCTCGATTTAATACTACCTATTAAACTTCATGGAGTAAATAGAGTTTGCTGAAACTTTGCAATAGAACTTCTAAAATTGACATTCAAAACAATACGATACCAGTTCGTAAAGTAAATATCCTGAATTCTATAGTTCTATTATCTCAATTAAAACTAAGCATAAGGTAGTAAACAGATGTCAATGACTACAAAAAATTATGCAAATTCACTTCGATTTAGTTTATGACAAATTGAGTTCGACTAATCCAAATTAGAAATGAACTCCCACCCAAAAACAACATCCTTCGTGTCTTTTTGGTGATTACATGAACCAAATCCACTACACCAAGTCCGATCATCACGTGAGTCGGTGTAGCTTCAAAGGGGAGCATCAATATGGGCATCATATCAACTATATGACTCATGCTTAACCTTTCGGTCCGTGTTCCGAGGCCATGTCTGTACATGCTAGGCTCGCCAAGTAAGAACCTTAGTACTCGCGTGTGTAAAATTGTCTTACACCCAAAATATGATCATGGATTCAAGTAGACCCAATAATCACGTGATGTCTAGAAGCGGCAAAACATAAATGGTGCATACTTAAGGGAGAACACATTTTTATCTTGATATCTAAATGAGGGATCATCTTATAATGCTACTAAAACACCAAACTGGCAATATAAGATGCAAACATCATATGTGTAAAGTGGAATGATATGGTCCATGCATTTGATCACCATCATGTGCATCGTGGTATGATCTCTATCATTACTTTGTGTGTAAGGCCAAGGTCTATGGAACTTACATGTTAGGTGCGTTGTAAGAGTATCAACTATACATCAACTTACAATATTACCAAATCATGACACTAACCCAACAACAATCTAAACTAGACGCCTCCAATTTATCCATTGCAAGTTTTACGTGGCTTAGGGCTTTCGGAGATAAAACCAGTCTTACCTACGAACATGGAACCACAACAAGGATAACTAAGTTATTAGCAACTCGTTGTAAATCAGATATTGACTATAGTAGGAGAGACAGACACCCGCTAGACACTTATGCAAACTAGTTGCATGTCAGTCCTAGAACCGGTCTCATGTGCGAGGACATGTAAAGTTAGTTTGGGCCGCTTCATCCCACTATGCCACCAATATCCAAAATACAAGAAAGAAGCAATAACATGATCATCATCGCCCACATATAAACATATGTGTACTACCCGTGCAAAGCACCTATGCATAGATCAGGCTCTGATACCACTGTTGGGTTCGCAGCAGAGAAAACAAAAAATTTCCTACGATGGGAACTATTATACACCAAGATCTATCTATTAGATACAAGCAACGGGTGGATATACATCCATAGAGAACATACCCTCTAAGACAACAAAGCTTTGTTAACAAGATGGAACTCGTGGATGATGTAGTCGTACACTTGTCGATCTCAAGATCATGATGAAGTTCGGCAAGTCCAACAGGTCCAGCTCTAGCACGTCCATCAGATCTAGCTCCAGCAAGTCCAGCACCACCAAGTTAAGCACCGCAAAGCAGCCGTGCATCCGTGACCGCACACACGTCGGGTACCCGACAACCTCCATACCTCGCTCCAGTAAAGCAGCGAAAGCAGCTACTCCTTTCCAGATAAAGCGAACGGGAACATGTATCGCGCTAATCCGAGACCATGGGGAATAATTTCTAGAGGAAGAGAGAGATCATACATGAGGAGGTTTACTTTGTGAGGAGGAGAGGGGGCCTTTTATAGGGAAGAGGGGGCAGCCAAGGGCCATGGCATGGCAGCCATGGTGGTGTCCCCACCTCTTCCATCATTCATGGGGTGGATGCTCCACTCACATAAATATGCCTCCACTCACACTTCCACTCACGTGCATTAAATTTCCACAAAATTTAATGCAAGCTCTCATTAAATAAAACTATTTTATTTATTTTATTCAGAATTTTGTTAATTTCATTAATTAACAAACATTCACATAAAACCCCCTGCAACATTTCAATATCACATGCAGAACCAGTTTCTGCAATTTCACTCGAAACAATTCTAGTTTCCATCGAAATGATTCCAGCGCTTTCTTAAATCTTTATCTAAAACATATTTGCTCCAAATGGTGCTGGTATCCCTTAAGTGTGTTACCCTACGATTCGCGAATAATGTAGACATGATCGAGACCCCTCTCCAATCAATAATCAGCAGCGGGACCTGGAGATCCATACTAATTCCCACACATTCAACGATGACTCTTGTGATCATGTGAACCTTTTAACATCATAACTAAATCCCTTTGTCTCGCGATATATTACATGTCCGAGATTCAATCATCGGTATCTCAATAACTAGTTTGATCTCATTGCCGACATGCACTATTTTTCTCGTTCCCGTGATATAACATTCTAGTGATCACATCACTTGCTTGCAAGCTATTTCAATGTGATACCACCGAGAGGGCCCAGAGTATATCTATCCATCATCAGGATGGACAAATCCCACTCTTGATCCATGAGCCTCTACATAACACCTTCGTAGCACTGAACCCGCCTTTATAGTCGCCCTGTTACGGTGTGACGTTTGATGTTATCAAGATACTCTTCCGGTGTTAGTGATTAACAAGATCTCATGGTCTAAGGACTAGGATTACTTCGTATGATGTTATAGCAATATAAACATAATGACTTTGATCGTAATGCTATACTTCGGATGAATGTTCATCACATCATTCCATAAATGTTGTGACTGTTGGAAATATGCCCTAAAGACAAATAGTAATAAGGACTATTATCATATTTCATAAAGTTTATGATTAAGTTTTATATCATGCTATAACTATATTGAGAGGAAACATCAATACCCATGTGATATATAAACAACCAGGGGTTCCCAGTGAAACTCTAGTTACTAGTTCAATGGTCAACAGATGATCAAGTTTCCTGATAATGTGGCATTTATGCCAGTTGGAAATGGAGTCAACTCATTCTAAGAATGAGATGATGAACCAATACCCAACCTAAACATCGTGACCCGATCATGTCATGAAGTTCAAGTTACGATGATTAGAAATGGATCCTCATAGACTATTCCTTAGACCGTGAGGCTATATCAATCACTGTCTCCCGAGAGTGCTTAGATAGCATCAAGTGCCACTTGGTAATACAGTGGCTATAAAGGTGTGTTCAGGTACTTGGAGGATACCATAGAGGCAATATATGTTAAGAGCGGGATTTGTCCGTCCATGTGACGGAAAGATACTCAAGGGCCCACTCGGAGAAGTTATATCCAATAGCTGCACTGCGTGTGATTTGATCATAGGGATATCACTTGTCGGAACGAGTCAAGTAGCATTGTTTGGTAATGATATTGAACACGACATGGTGATGTCATTGATCAAATCTCAGGAAATGCAAGTATCAAGAGACGAAGCGAATAATACATGACCGTCCCGGTTCAAACGACAAAAGATCTTTGTGGAACGCACAGGGGTCACATGGCCATCTAGGTCCCTCTATCGATCATTGGTCCGGGAGTGTCCCGACCATGTCTGGAGTGTTCCTGAACTGTAGGGTATCACGCTTAAGGGTTTGATGATACTTCGAGAGTGTTTGTAGGATCAGAAGAATCGCCGAAGAATAGTAGAGAGAAAACCGGAAGGGTTTCGGTAAGTTCGGAGGATGTCCGGAGTGGAGGTGGAAGGTGTTCCATAGCCAGTGAGATTGAATAATATATGAATGAATGTTAAATATTTATTTAATCATTTATTCATAATTATTTAATAAAAGAGAAAATCAATTTAAAGGTCAAAAGGCTTAATGGGCCAATTCCGGAGGGAAGAGGGCCCATTAGGGAAATGCAAGAGGGGAGAAGGGGCAAGGGGGTGGCCGGCTGGGCCAAGCCCACCCGCACAGGGCCCACTAAGGTCGGCCGGCGACTGCCCCCCTCTCCCTCTCCTTTAGTCCCACCCCGGGACTTTGAGGGAGGTAGTATCTCCCCTCCCCCTATATATAGTTGGGGTATTTGGCCAGATAAATACACACAATATTCAATAAAGGTTTCCTCACTTTTGGGGAGACCTCCAATTGATATTCTCTCTCTCTCTTGACTCTGGTCCCAAGTTCGGACTGCGCGAACGAGAGCCATCTTCACCGCGGAGTGCCGTCGCATTGCGGGATTCGAATCCAGGAGCTCTACTTCCACAACTGCTGCTGGATCGGGGAAGCGGGAGTCATTGTCAGGCACTGGACGTGTGTATCTCCCCGCGAGGTGTCACACTTGAGGCACTCAAGTCGTTGGAACCGTAGGAGCGCAAGGACTTCATCACAACCTTGAGGTCAGCTTTGGCTCATCTACATCAACCACGCTCGCCTGAGCGTTGACAATGCTTTTCGGTATTCAAGGGTAAGTTCATGAAAAGCCCCTCCCGTTACTGTATTACTAATAGATTGGTCCTGGCAACATCAGGGGTTCAGGGGCGTAAGGTAAAATTTATTGTTTTTCATGCGTGGAACCCCTACAGTGGTATCAGAGCTAGATCTATGCATAGTAATGCTAGTACGGGTAGAACACACGAGATGTAGCGTGTGGGCGTTGATCTTTTAGTTGTTAGCCTCCCACGTGTACTTGTGTATACCATGGTAATGCTTGATGAAGCGGCCCCCAACCGACTCTACGCGTTCATTCACGAGACTAGTCCATGCTTGACATACGGTTTGTACCGTATAAAGTGGCTTAGGGGGGTGTCTGTCTCTCTCGCATTAGTTGGTATGCCATTTGCAACGGAGGGCCCCTAAAGGGATGTAGTAGTGACAACTACTTGATCAGCGTTGTGCTAAAAGTTCGAAGGTAAGAACGATTCTTGTGCGAAAGCCCATTTAGCCATGTAAAACATGCAAACATAAAGTAGAGGCGTCTAACTTTGTTTTGCAGGGGGCGTTGCTTTGTGATATATTTGTGGCAAAGGTAAAGTGATTACCTTATGTTATGTCATAGTAGATAGTCCGGAGGTGACAGACTACCACGCCGGAAAGACACTGGTACCCTGGTGTCTACGACTCCAGAACCCCGGCGCCAGAATCCGGTGACGACGGATGGAGATGACGACATGAAGGACCATATCACATCGCATTTACATTCAATGTTATTGTTTGTATATCTTATTTTGTGCTAGTATTAGATACTCGATGGTAGCCTAATAAGATGATCCCTGTTAAAATTACCAATGATTGTGTTCTCCCTTAGTGTGCACCACCAAGAAAGTTCTTCGGTATGAGGAAGGCCATGACGATCGGGTGTCAGACATATCTACATTCGCATACACTAGGTGTAAGCCATGTTGCACAGTGAATACAATAAGGTTGAGTTGGCTAGCCTAGCATGTGTAGACATGTCCTTGGAACATGGATGGTCGAAAGATCGTGCACGAGTCGCATGAATGATATGACCAACGCGTAGGCGTCCACCCTAGCACCCACATTGATGGCCGTGATGATCGGGGGAGATGTGGGGAAAAGGGGTCATGTTATCACTAGGAACCCTTCAAGGGATAGGTGTTTCTGAGTGGAGTTATTATTAACTCGTTTAATTATAAACTTAGTCTAAATTCCTTTTGCAATTATAAATGCAGAGATGGCCCACCGTGAAGCTTACTTTGTCACTGAGGAATGGGTAATGGGTGAGAAACTTAGACTTGATGGATCCAACTTCCGTAGTTGGCTTGTGCGCCTGAATGATCTCCATACTAGGAATCATGTGGTAGACTACATACACGGCACGATGGATTTGACTGAGCCAGACCACTATGAGACCCCGCAAGATCTAGCAGACCGCTACTATCATCAAGAGATGTCCACCTACATTTAGATAATAATGCGTTACGGGATGGTGGGTGAACTCCATCCGCTCATGGGTGATATTGATTCATATTCGATGGTGGATCAGCTGAGAGCAGAGTTCATAAGCCATGTGCGCATGTGGAAGCACGAGCTGCTTCGAGAGTTCCTTTCCATACAGATGGAGGAGCACACATGTCTGAAGGGTCACTTGGAGCGCATGGTTGATGCACACATGAGACTGGTTCACTTCGTGGACTACTGGATGGATGATCCGTTTGCGATAGGCGTGCTGCTTCGATCGTTGCCTCCCAGCTATATGTACGGAGTAGCATCATGAGTGGTGATATGGAAACATTGGATTTCCAAGAGTTCATATTACGTTTCAGGAATGTAAAGGTTGAACCAATCACCGGTGAGGTCAGCGATGACAAAGGTATATATTTGATATACAATTTTATAAATGTTATAATCTTGCAAACACATTTGCAGTCTTAAGTATATTTGATACTTGTTCTGTTTTACTGAAAACAGGTCCTTCTGCATGAGGGGTGCTTGCTAGAGAGGAGGTGACGTTGCGTGTTGATGGCGAGCACGATGATGATGGCCAACGACACTCTCCATCAACATGTATCACTTAGTTTATGTTTTAGGATGATTATTGTAATCGATAGATCGTGAACTTCTTTAGTGTGTCTCACACTTAGTGAGACGGATATTCATATCAGTTTTTAACAAACAGTTGTTCTATTTTTATGAATGATTTCTATTCATGTTCATATCTTGTTTTTTTTATGTGTGAATTATCCTTGTTTTGAAACTAATTGATAATGCATGAACATTTGTAAAATATTGAAATGCCTTAAAATACCCAACTTAATCATATGTTCATTAATGAATGAAATCATTGTTTAAATTCAAAGTTATGTTGATAATATATGAAAGACATTCGATTTCTTGTCACATATAACTCATGCCTAAGTTCGGAAAAATAACTTGAACAATGTGTATTACTTGAATACAAAGTGTTTAATGAATTGTTAAAAGTAAATACATATTCGATGTATTGTGTTTTGACAGAATGGTAATTATCATTATATGATTGTTTAAATGTGTAAAGAAGTTTACCAAAGGAAACATGAGGATGAAACTATTTGATATGATCAAAGTGTTTCATCAACAAAGGGTATAAATATAAAAGAGATCTAATTACTACGATTTGATCAATAGTAATGAAATTCAACTTTATAAGACTGGCATAAAAGAAATTGTGGAATGCAATGTGTTTGAAATGTCAAAATGCAAAGCATCACAATATGATATTAAATATCAAAATGGGTGAATAGATGGCGCCAAAATAAATCGTTGTAGTGTAGATGTAGAGACCATTAGTTAGAAATAGTTAGCACTCAATTAGAATATATAGTGAACCATTTGAATTCGTGAAAGCGGCTCCATATCTGGTATGGATCATCGTGGAAGTTTTGGGGTTATTCGATATAACCAAAACAATAGCGAATAAGTCCTTGTAGAGTATTCATTGGAAACTTTGAATACGGAATCCATAGCTGAAACCAAAAGAAAAGCAAAATTCGTATTTCTTGATTTTTGGTACATTTTTTAGAAAGTTTGCATTCAATGATATTTCTCAATTATGAAGCAAATGGAAGATAGTAAAAACACGATGAGCATTCAAAACCCTGCATCAGAATGTTGAGAAGCGCAACGGAAAACATTCCTGAATGATTCTCTTCACAAAGGAAAGAATCAATGATAATGATCATTGTGTTTTCCCCACTTGTGTTTTCACTACATGAAGTAGGATTCAAAATGTAATCCATATCTTGTATGGAGAGATTTGTGAATCATTTGTCATGATTACTGGAATAAGACATACCTACGAACTACTAAGGAAATAATGGTAAACTAAAATTATGAGAAATCCCAAAGCAAAATTCCCTTGAGATTAGAAAGCAATTTGTTGATGAATCTCACAAGTAAAAGGGGTTACTTGGAATTTTCCAAAATGACTGCAAAGCCATAGTGGAAAAGGGGTAAATCACAAAAGCACAATTTGTCAAGTATTGGATGAATTCAAATGAATTTGATTCAAGTGTGTTGAATGTCTAGTGGATTTAAAATTGGTAAAGTACTAGTATCTCATAGTGAATCTCAAAGTTTTGATATTTGATCAAAGGATTTTGAAGTTGTTGAAAATAGTGAGTGGATATGCAATTTGCATGAAATTGAGTGGGAGCTATAAAACTCTTCATAAAACAATATGTGAATGACATATTTTTGAGTGGGAGCAATATAAGTCTCAAATTCAAATATGTAGGAGCATAGTTTGAGTAAGAGTAGTGACTCATACCCAAATATGTCGGGAACATATTTTGAGTGGGAGCTTATAGGAGTGATTCTTAAGTGCGTTAAGAATAAAAGCGCAAGTACCGATAAATAATGATTTATAAGTTGTAGAAGTTGATAATAAGTGTATTATGATATTATGTAGTATTCCTTAAGGGATTCTGAAAAAGGTTTCAGAATAGAAGTTAATTAAGGAACTGGTCCTTAATAACTCAAGTTAGGAATAGTATTAAGTTTAACATCAATGGTTGAAAGAAAGAAAAGGATGATCATCATCCACTAATTTGACACATAGGTTCTATCTTAGAAAACCATGATGGTAACTTAACATAATATATGATCCAATAAGAAATGTTGAAAAGGTGATTAAGTCTGAATCACAGAACGTTGAGCTAGGTTTGTCCGCAGTGTCTAATAGAGAACTGCAGACATATTTTCCAAATCCATAAAGGATGACATATCTTAAAACATAAAGGGTTATGTTATAAGGGAATATGTTGGAAACTCCCGTAATACCGATTAGAGTCAAGTAGGAAGCAAGGTGAACAAAAACATCGAAAATTGCACAGGGTGCACTCGTGTTTCGATGAATACATTTATAATAATAGATAAGGGTACCATCTAAAGTGTTGTATAATGTTATGGCGGGGCTAGTTCGCTTTTAACATAGAATGATGTGTCCCAGGGCACAGTGCCCATTAGAAAGCCCTCGAGGTTGATCTAAAGTCACTATAGGCTCCTGGAATTCGGCCTTGTTCTGCTACCATAGCGACAATGCATACACACGGATGTTATCATGTGATGATAAAGTATTAATGTCAATCAAGGTGACATTAGTAAGTTGCAAAGGATTTGGGACTATAAAGCATAGACCCAAGACTCAACCTCTTCCATGAGCAAGCATGTTCAGGGTACCGGATATATGGTGCCAATGATTAAGAACAAATGCAGCTAGTTTATTTGTACTCTAGTGTAAGTGGGAGATTGTTAGAAACATGCCCTAGAGACAAATAGTAATAAGGACTATTATCATATTTTATAAAGTTTATGATTAAGTTTTATATCATTCTATAACTGTATTGAGAGGAAACATCAATACACGTGTGATATATAAACAACCAGGGGTCCCAGTGAAACTCTAGTCACTGGTTCATTGGTCAACGGATGATCACGTTTCCTGATCATGTGGCATTTATGCCAGTTGGAAATGGAGTCAACTCATTCTGAGAATGAGATGATGAACCAATACCCAACATAAACATCATGACCCGATCATGTCACGAATTTCAAGTTACGATGATTAGAAATGGATCCTTGTAGACTATTCCTTAGATCGTGAGGCTATATCAATCACTATCTCGCGAGAGTGCTTAGATAGCATCAAGCGCCACTTGGTAATACAGTGGTTATAAAGGTGTGTTTAGGTACTCGGAGGAAACCGTAGAGGCAATATATATCAAGAGCGGCATTTGTCCGTCCACGTGACAGAAAGATACTCAAGGGCCCACTCAGAGAAGTTATATCCAATAGCTATGCAGCGTGCGATTTGATCACAGGGATATCACTTGTCGGAACGATTCAAGTAGCATTGTTCGGTAACGAGATTGAAACCACATGGTGATGTCATTGATCAGATCTTGGGGAATTCAAGTATCGAGAGACAAAGGGAATAAGACATGACCGTCCTGGTTCAAACGACGAAAGATCTTCGTGGAACGCACAGGGGTCACATGGCCATCCAGGTCCCTCTGTCGATCATTGGTCCGGGAGTGTCCCAACCATGTCTAGAGTGTTCCCGAACCGTAGGGTGTCACTCTTAAGGGTTTGATGATGTTTCGAGAGTGTTTATAGGATCGGAAGAATCGCCGAAGAATAGTAGAGAGAAAACCGGAAGGGTTTCGGTAAATCCGGAGGATGTCCGGAGTGGAGGTGGAAGGTGTTCCATAGCCACACAGATTGAATAATATATGAATGAATGTTAAATATTTATTTAATCATTTATTCATAATTATTTAACAAAAGAGAAAATCAATTTAAAGGTCAAAAGGCTTAATGGGCCAATTCTAGAGGGAAGAGGGCCCATTAGGGAAATGCAAGAGGGGAGAAGGGGCAAGGGGGTGGCCGGCTAGGCCAAGCCCCCTCCCCCCAGCGGGGCCCACTAGGGCCAGCTGGCGGCTGCCCCCCGTCTCTCTCTCCTTTAGTCCAACCCCGGAACTTTGATGGAGGTAGTACCTCCCCTCCCCCTATATATTGTGGGGGTATTTGGCCAGATAAATACACACAATATTCAATAAAGGTTTCCTCACTTTTGGGGAGACCTCCAATTTATATTCTCTCTCTCTCTCTCTCGTGACTGTGGTCCCAAGTTTGGACTACACGAAAGAGAAAAATCTTCACCGCGGAGTGCCGTCGCGCTGCGGGATTCAGATCCAGGAGCTCTACTTCCGCAACTGCTGCTGGATCGGGGAAGCGAGTGTCATCGTCAGGCACCAGACATGTGTAACTCCCCACGAGGTGTCACACTTGAGGCACTCAAGTCGTTGGATCCGCAGGAGCACAAGGACTTCATCACGACCTTGAGGTCGGCTTCGGCTCGTCTACATCAACCACGCTCTGATGAGCGTTGACAACGCTTTTCGGTCTTCAAGGGTAAGTTCGCGAAAAGCCACTTACGTTATTGTATTACTAATAGATAGGTCCTGGCAACATTAGGGGTTCAGGGGCGTAGGGTAAAAAATTATTGTTTTTCATGCGAGGAACCCCTACAGTGACCTCGTTATTAACAACATCCAATGTCCATGATTAGGAAACCTTGATCATCTTGTTAATCAACAAGCTAGTTTATATGAGATGCATTACTAGGAACTTTGTATTTTGTTTATTAAACACACATGTATTAATGTTTCCAATTAATACAATTATAGCATCAAAAATAAACATTTATCATAAACATGAAATAAGATAATAACCACATTATTATGGCCTCTCGGGCATATTCTCTTCATTGTCTGCCACCGAATGGGTTCTCTTTTACCTAAAAAATGTGATGCACCTGGTTCTATTGGAGGAAGGTCCCCACCTACGTTTTCGGAGTTATATATTTATGACACTAATAATGAGGACAACAATAGAATAAATGCGGTTAATCTATACAATGACATGACTAGAGATGTAGACCCTAATATTGTTGTTGTCCTGGTATCTATGCTTAATGGTTGTAATGATTTGGTGCAGAAGTTTAGGATGGCTAGCGAATGTATTAAGGGCAATGAAGATGAACATGTAGCTATTCGTTTGGTTGCTCCCTCTAAGGGTGATGGCCCTCAATTAAGTTTGCCAACAAACACTCATCTGACAGCTTTGGTTGTTACCTCCATTGACCTCGACACACCTAGCCGTGACATAGTTATT
Source organism: Avena sativa (assembly GCA_916181665.1). Taxonomy (NCBI): domain Eukaryota; kingdom Viridiplantae; phylum Streptophyta; class Magnoliopsida; order Poales; family Poaceae; genus Avena; species Avena sativa. The sequence goes on from OV702290.1 coordinate 288,198,963, forward strand.
GATAATAAACGTGCAAGCTTAGAACGCATTACTTCCTTGCATCCAGCTTATATGTCGTTGCAGTATCCTCAACCCTTTCCTTATGCTGAGCACGGTTTTCACCTGAAAATTCCTTACCATGGTATTGACGTAGCTAATAGCAGTACTCATATAGAGATGACAATGCAGGAGTATTACTTCTTTGTGACCCACTACCGTTCGGTACAAACAAATCCTTATTAGTGTTATGGATTGTTGTCTTGTCAATCTATTGTTGATTTACGGGGAAACATAGACGAGGGGCGCCTATGGTTTATAATTAATAATCAAAAAACTCTTAGGAGCGAGAATTTCCATGGTATTACCAATGCTGTTGGGAAGGGTGTTTTGGATGTATCCGATGTTGGTAAATCATTAATTTTGCCATCTAGCCATACCGGTGGTCGTCGCTACTTCCAGGAAAATTTCCAGGATGTTGTTGTTGTTGCTCGTGTTTATGGTGATCCTGGTCTTTTTCTACTTTCACATCTAATCCCAAATGGCCTGAGATCATAGAGACGCTTTTACTTGAGCCTGGGAATAAGCCTACTAATAGAACTGATATGGTCGTTAGGGTATATAATTTGAAGCTCGCTGAGTATCTTGAAGATATCAAATCAGGGCGTGTGTATGGTCCTGTAAAAGCTGGTACTGACCTTTGTTTTCTTCTGCTTACTATGTTTTTCCCTTGATTCTTTTTGCTTTGTTCATTGTTTATTATACTACAGCTTGTTTTCTTACCTATCTTGATTGGTTGTCCAATGTTTTTCCCTCTTGTAGTTCTCTATACTGTCAAGTTCCAAAAACGAGGGTTGCCGCACGGTCATATACTCATTTGGTTGAAGAGGACAGACATCGAGGTTAGTGCAACGGTTATTGATTCTTTCGTATGTGTTGAGATTCTAGACGCTAAGGAGAACCCTCTTGGTTTTATTTTGGTTTTTGAGTTTATGAAGCATGATCCTTGTGGGGATCTTGATGATAAATGCGTTTGTATGAAAAAGGGAAAATGTTCAAAGCATTTCCCAAAGGAGTCTCACGAAGAGACTATAGTTGATAAGGATGGTTTCGCTCTTTATAGACGTCGTGAGAATGGGCGCCATGTGTTTAAAAACGGCAAGTGGCTTGATAATCGGTGGGTGGTACCTTATAATATGGACATGTTAAAAAAATACCAGGACCACATGAATGTTGAGTGGTGCAATAAAGCAGTGGTGATGAAGTACTTGTTCAAATATGTGACAAAAGGACCTGACTATTCAAAAGTGTACTTAGAGAGGATTAGAGGTAAGGGTGTTGGTGGGGATGATGACGGTCATGTTCCTATGGATGAGGTCATGGAATACTTAGAGGCTAGATATATCTGTGAGCATGATGCTCTATGGTGAATTTTTGGTTATACTATACATGCCTGGTATGAACATTGTTTAGTTTGATCCTGATGCTGATCTCACTAAGATTGGTGAGAGTGATTTCTTGAGGCGAATGGTTCATTGTCAATAGTGTGTTTCCAGATGCTAGGACCCTAACATACTGTGATTTTCAGATGGAGTGGACATGAGATTCGGAGAGTAAGTCTTGGCATAATAGGGGAGGTGGCGATAAGATAGGGCGTATTTATTACGTGCAACAAAATGTTGGTGAGTTATACTACATGCATACATTGCTTATGATTGTGAAAGGTGCGATGTCGTATGTAGATGTTAGGATGTATGAGGTCACTACCTATCCTTGCTTCAAGGAAGCTTGTGATGCTTGGGTTTGCTAGGTGATGATGTTGAATGGTACCGTGCTTTTGATGAGGCTGTTTTTTGGGGTTTGGGGGCACAGTTGCGGTAGCTGTTTGTTACGATGCTACTGTACTGTGGGATTAAGAGTGAGAGAGATTTTTTTGAGCGGTATTGGGTTGCCCTTGTGTAGCACCCTTGGGTAAAACAACTACTAGGAAATCGCGTGTTGTTTTTATTTTATGCATCATCATGATTGCATGCTCATGTCATCATGCCACATTGCATTTGGGAATCATCATGCATCTTTTTGCCTAAAACTATTTTCCAAAAGACTATTTTTGTTTTCTAGATTTCCCATCTTTAATTCAAATCAAAACCCTAGCTCTGTCCAGATCTTTTATTTGTCTAAAAGTATTTGCTAAAATGTTTTTTTAAGAAATAAGATAGCCTATTTTTGTCTAGGGAGGCAGTCTAGCCGATCAAGCAAGAGGCCCAACCGGATCAGACTAACTACTACCTGGCCCATCCACACCCTAAGCTAGACTAAACCTAACCCTAGACTCAAACCCACACACTCCCACACCTAGCTATCGACCGAACCAACCCAGCCGCAGCCACCTAACCTATCACACCATCCAATCCACCACGCCATCCCACCGGCCACCACAACCCAACCACCCCACCCCAGTCCGAACACACACCACGCACACGTACAACGGGCGCACAGCAGTAGCGCACACGTGCCCTGCAACCCCACCCCTCTCCTCCCACGCGATCGACACCGCCACGCCCCGCTCGCTCCCACAATGCACGCGCGTACCCACCCCACAGACGTGTCTGCCCTGCCTCTCCACCTACCCTCGCGGCCCCATCGCGATTCCCCAACCTCGCCTCGTCTTCCTCCCTCAAGCGTCGCCGCCACGTCGCCCCGGACATCAGGCACCGCCACCCACCTTCCTCCCTGAGCTCTGCCTCTAGTGGCCCCTCTCCGGTCGCCTCCACCTCGCCTTGTCATCGTTCGAGCTCCACCGCGCGACATCCTCGCCCCGCATCAGCGTGCCCCAACGTCGCTCGCCTCGGGTTGCGGCCGGGCCCTCCTCCGGCGCTCTCTCATGTTCCTGCAGCACACCATTGCCCGCGGCCCGTGGTCTCCCGCGCCCCTGCCGTGGCCGCCCCGCGAGCGTCCTCCCCTGCCCCGAGCTGCACCGCTTTCGCCAGAGAGACACCATGCTCGTCTCCGGCCAGGCCCTCCCCGTCGACCTGGCCCGACCTCCACCCCACCTTTGTCTCTGTCTGTACGGATGCTGCCAGAGCCCTGCCTTCTTGCCTCTTCCCGCTGCCAAGTCCATCCCGCGCTACCAGCCAAGCACCTCGTCCCTGTCGCAAGCCCCGCCTCTACTCCTTACTAGTGTGGGTGTTCTGTCGTCCGCCTCAACCTCCTGCTCACCACGGGGCCGTTCATCCTCACGTCAGCCAGCACTAGTGGCCCTACTTGCCTCCGTCAGGGACCTCGTCAACCCCTGTTGCGCCCAAGCTCGTCATGACCTACAGATGACTCCAAATGGTAGCATCCTCAGTGTTGCGCATATGAAGCTAGTGGGGTTAATTTGGAGTGTGATGGTTGACGCGGTGTTGGAGCGGCGTTGCCAAGAAAACAATAGTGAGGAGATGTTGTGAGGCTGCAACGGTTGAGGCACCCGTTGACACCAAGTAAGGACCCCGAAGACCGAACCCTCGGCACGCCAAGGTCTCCTTCCCGGATTTAAAGACCGAACCCTGACAAACCGGTTTTGTGTTCTCCTTCACGGATCCGAAGCCGATCCCAAGGATCCAAAGACCGATCTTGAACCCCCCCCCCCCCCCCCAAACCAAGACCTTTGCCCTAAATGTGTGACCCCTTTCCTGAGACCAATATTTTTATAATATATAATATATATCTGTTGCATATAAATTGTTCATGTCGTATACATATTGTGTGGTTTGGGGGCATTATGCCGATTCACTCATAATTAAATATGGAGACCATATGCAGGCAAATCTAGCCTTATATTGCCTCCATTTAAATTTGTGTAGCGAACCGATGACATATTTTGCCTTGTTAAGACAACATTTAAATTGCGGGGTACCTAAACAACGTGAACCATCTAATTAACTGTTGAGACCCTGGTTCCACTTAATATTGCCTAGTCGCATCGCATCTTTGCCATGTCATGCATCATACATGCATCATGCCCGATCTTCTGTCGTAGTATTAAATAGAGCATCCGATGTTTCTTTTAGTTATTTGCTTCTTCGTAGATTAGGCCGATGAGTTGATGCGAGTCTCGGCAAGTTCTTCGGATAATGTATCTTTAGCAATATTTACCAAGCGAGCATTCTCCCCCTTTCTCCCTATTTTGCATTTATGGTTTTTACTTCCTCCTGTTGATCTATTGCTATCCTGTTGAGATGCTTTACTTTCCATGCACCATTTATATTTCTTGCAGCCTCTATATTGCCTTGGACACATCCTATTGCCTGTTATTTGATGGATAGTCGGCCTTGCGAGTCGTAGATGCTTGCTCCGGTGTTACTGTGTGTCTTTGATGTTCCATAGTTGTTGGGAGATTGGCACATGCTTAATGGTCGAGATGGTTATGGCTTTTGTTATAACTTTTTAACTAAAATGCTAGAGATAGATATAATGCAGAGGAACCATTGGGTAATAGTCAATATTTGGTTTTTAACTGCCCACTTGTGTCCACCTAGGATCCGAGTTCTTGACACCTGTTCCGAGATCGAACGCGCTAATCACAAGTAGGGTGTTTAGGCACCCCCATTGGCTTACTACCTTATTTTAAAGTACTTTGTTGGGGGCCACAAACTAGTTTGGGGCTTTATTACTATCATATACGTATGCCATGCTTTACTGCTTTATTTACTCGTATGCCTGGAGCGCATGTACTGTTTAGGAACCTCGTGCCATGTTTTTGCTATATCGACAAGCCAAGTCACACTTCGGGTTCTAGGCATTTACAGCCGTCACCACATACCCTGGGTCCGTATCGGAGACGGCCGACTTCATTGTAGGTAGCATAGTGGGGTGGCCCCCATGTACTTGTTGGGTCTGGGAAACATCGCGTCCGAAGCCTTGTCGACATACTGTTGGGTGTATGTTCATGATCTTGCTCATATCGGATCTGACAACAAGGGTTGAAGTGCATGTGGATTTTTTGGTGCACCCCTGTAGGGTTAAATCTTTTTGAAAAGCCATGTCCACGGATATGGACGACTTGGAGCATAGCTTCTCGGTCATAGACAACTATAACTAAAGTTTACTGCTATAATTTGACTTGGATCTGATATGACTAGTAAGTTGGATAACCACCATAGAATGAATAAATAAAATTGCCAATTGTGTGAGTTTCCTTGGCATGACTTCCTCGTTTGGTCTCGAGGGGAAATACCAGGATGGATATGTTTGGTGTTAGTAACAGGTTGGTTCCGAATAGGTCTTTCTTATTCCTCTCTGATAGCTGACAATTATATGGTGTCTCTATAGGTTATTTAGTGCACGCTTTGCTATCGCTGCAGTCCACCATACTATGTAGGCGAGAGCTGCCGAATTCTATACTTGCCGTGTACTGGCCTCAGTACATACCGCTCCCTTTTTCCTTTTCCCATCGTCAGCACCCCTTTTGTTTAACAAGTATAAGTTCGACATCGTTAGCAGGGTTATCCTTCTGGCTTGGCCTGGGCAGGGTTATGGACTCCATTTGACGAGGGTTTAACCCGTCAATGCCCATTATTATGGACTTGGGTTTTGGAGAAGGAGGGAGCGCTGGAGACATCTATCGGCTAGCAAACAAGCACACAGGGGACAAAGGATTTACCCAGGTTCAGGCCTCGTAGAGATCCCTACAACCTGCTTGTCTGCTCGTGAAATTATCGAAGGAGTCGAAAGTTACAATGGTGCACAGATGCAATCTGGCAAGGATTGTGGAAACCAGGGTTGCGTGTGTACTCCTCGCCGTCCCCTCCTAGCCTTTATATAGATAGGCTAGGTCTCAGGTAGCAGGTCGAGTCGGTTACAAGTTAGGGTTTCCCCTTCAAACTTTCTATCTTTAGCTTCTTCTTGTCCTTCAAGCAATCGAGAGTCCGTAGGTTACTCGAGTCCCTCCATCCGGGCCTTGGCGACACCGTGGGCCTGTATCTATTTGGACCGTATATACCAAGCTCGAGTACCTATAGGGTATACCCATGTCAGTAGCCCCCGAGTGTCCAGTAGAATCGCAGATTCGACTGGGGACTTTTTGAAGCCTTCGAGTGCCTAAATGACTATATTTCGATTTCTTTTATTTGTGTCATAGGGATTGTTGATATACGTGCCTGATATAACCGAAGTATCGGTATCAGTTAACCACCTTAGGGTGAAACAACGCAATCTACTCAAATTCGAGTCCCCGGACTCGAATCCGGAAAAGTGCTGGTGTAATTCGACTCAGGCCGTGGAGGTCTTACAGGAGTCGAATTCCAGTTATATGGGTGTGAGCACTTGACGCGTCCGTCAAGGCATGTTCATCGTGCCTGTAGGCACGGATATGTTTCTGGTAGTGCGTAGTTAAATGCGTTGCCAGGCCTTATTCAGGTCTTACCTTCACGCCGTAGCCGCGGCATCCGAATTTTATCATCGCGGAGACGATTCGGGTAATCCAGGAGACGCAGTCTCTTTGTAGGGAAAAATTATGAGGCGGTGTCACCATGAGTTTCGAGTATGGATGTTATCAACACACAGTTTTTTTCGTTCAAATAATCATAGGGTGCGCGGCCAGCGCTCCCTATGGGAGTAGCCCCCGAGTGCCTGGTTGAGTCGAAGACTCAGGCAGGGACTAAAGAACTTTTGCGACTGCTGTCGTCTTTTGCGTGCTTATTCAGTCGATGACTCAGGCAGGTACTAAAACACTTTCGCGACTGCTGTCATCTTTTGTCTGCTTGTTTCCGGCGCTCCCTATGGGAGTAACACATGTCCATAATCGAACTGTGTTTCGAGTGGTTGATTTTGCTTTTGTGATTGTCCATGTTCCTGCAACAAGAAAAAGAAAAGTCGTAGGGTGCGCGGCCAGCGCTCCCTATGGGAGTAGCCCCCGAGTGCTTGGTGGAGTCGAAGACTCCAGCAAGGACTAAAATAGTCGAAGATTTCCACTGCATAGAATTGGTGACGCCAGTGCTGACGCTTGTATGACCTTAGTTGCCCGCGTGAACGGTTTTGACGGGACGTGACGAGCGGTGGGTCCCACTATCTGACTTTGATTTGACTAGGCGTGCGTAATCTTATTTTTAACTGTGCCTCCTCGATTTCTGCGCGTAATGGTAGAAGTGGGGGGACGGTTCGCGCTTCCTATTCTCCACGTGTCCTACGTGATGCGTGCCACGCGTCCAATAGGGTTTTTGTCAGCCGTTGGATTGCATCTCCCATGGGTTAAGTACCGATGCTGCGGCGGTAATTTCCCATCTGTGCTATTTCTTCCTTGCTGCCATCGCCATTGCCGTTTGCTTTTCTGCTTTCCTCTGCGCCCATCTTCTCCACGACTATGGACCAGCTCCGTTCGTACCCAAGCTACTTCCTTCGCTCTCATCGCCGCCACGCAATGGGGAAGAAGAAGGGAGGTGCTGCCGCTGATTCCGCGGCCACCCTCGCTGCAGCGAAGAAGAAAGCTGGCTCCGCTGCTGCCAGCACCAGTGTTGCTGCCGTCGGGAAGAAGAAGGTCGCGGGCACCCGCGTGACTAATGGCGCATGGCGCCCCTCTATCATCAAGGCGTTGGATCTCCGTCTTCTTCGCCAAGACGGAGTTATTTCTGCAACAGTCGCCGATTCGCGCATCCCCAGCGGTGAGACCATTCCTGTGCCTCCCGCTGGTTATCGAGTGATGTTTCTTGCATCATCATTCGTGGTCTTTCCTTGCCTCTTCACCCCTTTCTTCGGGGTCTTCTTTGTTTCTATGGGCTCCAGCTCCATCAGCTGTGGAGCCAATTGACAAGGGTTTAACTCGTCAATGCCCATTGTTATGGACTTGGGTTTTGGAGAAGGAGGGAGCATTGGAGACATCTATCGGCTAGCAAACAAGCACACAGGGGACAAAGGATTTACCCAGGTTCAGGCCTCGTAGAGGTCCCTACTCCTGCTTGTCTGCTCGTGGAATTATCGAAAGAGTCGAAAGTTACAATGGTGCACAGATGCAATCTGGCAAGGGTTGTGGAAACCAGGGTTGTGTGTGTACTCCTCGCTGCCCCCTCCTAGCCTTTATATAGATAGGCTAGGTCTCAGGTAGCAGGTCGAGTCGGTTACAAGTTAGGGTTTTCCCCTTCAAACTTTCTATATTTAGCTTCTTCTTGTCCTTCAAGCAATCGAGAGTCCGTAGGTTACTCGAGTCCCTCCATCCGGGCCTTGGCGACACCGTGGGTCTGTATGTATTTGGACCGTATATACCAAGCTCGAGTACTTGTAAGGTATACCCATGTCACCATTGGTTATTCTTCAGGGCTCTTAGCCCAGTTTGCTTCTTATCCGTACTCGGATATTGTATCATTTTCAAGGTGATTTGGATATTTGCACTATATGTATCTATTCTTAACTCATTGAGTCATTATTGTATATATATGTTATGTGGGTTCCATCGTGAACTATTGTGTAATGATATTACTTTGTTTTCCACTCGTGCGCAAGTGCCTGGTGGGCATATTTGAATCCTTTCTATGCGGGTTTGGTGGAAGCGCTGAAATCTGCATAGGGCATATTCGAGTGTGTTACACCTTGCTGATGATTTGCAGTATAGTGTTAGGCAGGCTTTGTGCAAGCCGAGGTATGAGGTTCCTATTGTTCATCTTATAGATATGCTTCTCTCGAAACTTGTTGAGGTGTTTCTAAAAAATGGTTCTAGGATAACTGATTTTAATTTATCACCAAAAACGACCTATGATTGTCCTTTCCAATGGAATCACTTGCTTTAGGAAGAAACCTCATCATATGATCCTAGTCGTCTTGCGACAGAGGCGGTTTCTCTGTTTGATAAGCTTAATGCTGACCAGCATCGGGCTTTCAGAACTATCATTAGGTGTGTGGAAAAGAAAAAACATGATTTTTATTTTGTTTCTGGGTTTGGGGGTACTAAGAAAACATTTTTATGGAATGCTATAGTATCTTACCTTTGAGGCAAACTGTTGGTTGTTCTTACTTTTGTGTCTTCGGGTGTCGTTTCTCTCTTATTGCCTGGTGGCCGAACTGCTCATTCGTGTTTTAAGATTCCTCTCAACATTGATGAGATATTGGTCTGTGAAATAAAGAGAGGTACCCATTTTGCAGAATTTTTTAGAGAAACATCTCTTATAATTTGGGATGAGGCACTGATGACAAACCGCATGTGTTTTGAGGCATTAGATAGGAGTTTGCATGACATTTTGTCTATAGATGACCCTGCACTTGTTTATGTTCCTTTGGTGGAGTTGTTGTGGTGTTAGGCGGGGATCTTAGGCAAATACTTCCTGTTATCGAAGGTGGTTCTCGAGGTCAGGTGGTTTGTGCTACCATAAAAAATTCTCCGTTGTGGCGTTCGTAACTGTTTTACCCCTCAGAGAAAATATGAGGTTAGATGTTCCTGGTGCAGATGTTGTACTGCTTCGAGAGATTGCCCGGTTTAGTAAGTGGGTTCTCGACCTTGGTGAGGGGAAGTTACTAGTTGTAGCGTGTGCTAGCGAGGTTAATTGTGTCTGGATAGATATTTTGGATGATATCTTGGTTCGTGTTGAGGGTAATCATATCGCAACAATTGTTTCTTCCGTCTATACAGATTTTGCTTCTAACTACCAAGTTCCGTGTACTTGAGTCAGCGCCCACAAATGAGATAGTTGAAGAGGTTAATACCCATGTGTTGGCAATGGTACCTACTGAGGGTCGGGAGTATTTGAGTTCTGATACTAAGTCTTCTCCTGTAGGGGCGATTAAAGAAGATGACTTATTTTACCCACCTTAAGTTCTGAATGTGTTAATTGTCCCTTATTTTCCAAATCACATATTGGTTCTTAAAAAGGGTGCTTCCATTATGTTGCTTAGAAATCTGAGTCAGGCTACTAGACTGTATAACGGGACATGGCTCATTATTATTGAACTTGTTGATCATGTGTTAAAAGCTGTTATAATTACTGGGTCACACATAGGAGATGTTGTTTATATTCCAAGAATTGAATTGGCTGCCAAGAAAACAAATGGCCTTTTATTCTCTTGCTATTCGTTTGTGCTATGTTATGACTACAAACACAAGTCAAGGGCAGATTTCGTCTTCTGTTGATCTATAACTAAAAACACCGGTTTTCTCCCATGGACAATTATGTGTGGTTGTGTCATGTGTTACCTCTAGGAAAGCTCTCAAGATATTGATAACAAACAAGGATGGTACTTGTGGATCACAGACTAGGAATGTGGTGTATTCTGAGGTTTTTCTGTCTGCTAGTTCGGCTTGTGAATGAGACTCTGTTTTTATCTGTACATATTGTGGCGTTGTTTTCCTTTTACTCTAGGTGAATGTTTAGTTCAGTTATCACGCGTGGATGCCTTGTTTGTGTGTTGTGTTTGTTATAGTCAGTGGTTAGCTGCCTTTAAGTTGTCATTTGATTCCTTGTCTTCTTTGTCCACCGATGTTTTAGTTACTTATGTCCCTTGTGGATATCTTTCTTATGTGTGTCCTTTGTACATGTACGTGTTTTGCTTTGCTCCTTACATGTATTGCTATGTGTGTGTTTCTTGATATCCTTTCCTTACGTGCTTGCTTATATTTCCATTTATAGATGGCGAATAATCAGCTAAGTCCACTTAACCCGATTAGTCGGGACTGGATAGTCCAAGTCTACGTGTCTCATATCTGGCAGCATAGTGGAGGTACGGACGATGGTCCTATCAAGCACACCGATATGGTGTTCCAGGACTCGCAGGTACCGAACTGTGCTTGCTTTTCTTCTCCTAATTTTATAAGCCTAGCGTTTATTGGCCGATTGTTGTCTTCCTGTTTTAGGGTAATCACATGTACAGTGAGATATCTCAGGGTTTAGTTGACAAATTCGTACGTGTGATTCGAGTGGGGAAAGTGTATGAGCTGAAAAGGTTTTTGCTCTGTCCGAAAACAAACAGTTATCGGCTAGTGGAGGGTCAGTACATTATTAGGTTTGGGAGATATACTGTTGTGTGTGAGATTCATGATACTGGCATGGACTATCCCCTCTGTACCTATGCTCGATGCTATACCGAGGCCTTGTGATATGCCAGAATCTTTCACAGGTGCCATAGATTACTTGCTTCCATTTTCTTATAAACCTTTAATTTCAGGTTGCTCTTTTGTTCTATGCTATGTTTATAACGTGTTTACCTTATGTCCATTTTTTATCTTGCATAGATGTGTTTAGTGTTATCACTAGCGTTTCACTTATCACTTACCATAGTGCCAGCCGTTCCACACTATCTACAGATAGGGTTATTTATTTGAGTGATCTCAGGTGATTTCACTCTCAGCGTGTTCCTTCTGTGTTTATATTTACTGATTTCCTTCTATATTGTAGTGGATATCATATCAACATAGTTCTGTGGGGAGAGTGAGCGACTGCTTTTGATGGAGAGGGTGTGCTTCGAACTGCTACAAATGCACCCGTCATTGCAATCTTTGTTGGGACGCTCGTTAAGCCATTCGAAGGTTAGGTTTAGATGGAACTCATAAAGAAATGTCCTCAGCCAATTCAGTGTTTCTGCCTTTCTCAGTTTACTGTACGGTTTATGCTCACAGGTCGCAGGGGCCTAAGCAGCGGTGCTCCGTGCCGCTGGTACATCAACGTAAGATATGCCTGAGCTTGTTGAGTTACTTATGCAGTTGAGAAACCTTATTATCTTTTCCTTCACAACCGCTTCGGGGAATTGCTGCTCTATCTTTTTTATGGGGTAGTTGAGTCGCCTCTTTGTTTCATTTTTTTGGTGTAGGTTAAGTGGCCATGTTCCGCTTGTCCAAGGAATATCACTCTAGGGTCAGTCTGATGCTGAAATAGGTGCCCAGGTTAACCTTGAGACGAAAACCATCAAAGAGTTGGTTGATTTGAATATCTAGGAACACGCGGTTCGTCCCTAAGATTTGCTGTTTTGCTGGTTGTTTTTATTAGCTTGTGAAAATGCTCACTCTCCTGTTTGTCTGTATAAACCCAAGTTTTATTGCACTGTTGTTATCACAAAGCTTATCCCTGGGCAGTGTTGGTGGTTCCATGCTTGAACAACCTGTAATAAGGGAACAATTCCTTATGGAGATGCATATAGGTGTCCTGATAGAGACTGTGGCGGTATGGGTGGGACACCTAGGCGAGTATATGTGCATGTACACTGTCCATGCAATTTGTGGTTTCCTTGACATTTTATTGACTTTTTTTGTTGTTGCAGGTATTGCCTTTGTTACCTTGTGTCTGATGGTACTAACGAGGTTGAGCTTATCTTGTTTGAAAAGGTTGGCAAAGAACTGATCGACAAGCCAGTGTTGACCCTCCTGCGCTTAAGAGTACCTCATGGTATGCCGCTGGAGGAGGCCATTTAGTTCGGTCGTACTGACCAATCAACTCCAAGGGAGCTTGCTAGCATTGAATCGAGAAAGTATCGGCTGGTTGTTTCTTTAACAACCAAAAGTTTTGATCCGGCGTCTGAGAAACTGTCTTACCAAGTCCATAGGATCGAAGCACAGCACGGGAAGCAGCCTCATTCGGCCGTTGTCGGTCGTAAACCTAGTATAGCATTGGCTTCAGTTGACAAATCTTCTGGTAGTGAGTTGGCATCATCCAAGAAGGATTTTGGCAAATAGGTTTCTGGCAGTGGCTTAAATAGCCTTGGTGAATCTTTGGCTGATGATGCTATCCTTGGTCAGGGCAGCTCTTCAGCCGCGGTCTCTGGTTTCACTAGTGGCCCAATGTGCACTAATTTGGGGTCTTCCATGGTGAGTAATTTGAATCATGTTGGTCTCTCTGGTGATGTTGTTTCCTTTGGGTGTAGTGTCTATTTATGTTATTGGCTTGTTTATCTATTTATTAGCAGGCAACTTCTGAAGATATGCTCCTGCAGACACCATCATCGGTTCCCAAACCCTTGGAGTCTAGGCGGCTTTTTTTGTACTGTGATTTCGTATCTAGACCCATCTCTTTAAAAACTATTCTGTTTGATCTGAATATTCTTCTATCTTCTGTGCAGCCATGCTGATAGTACTGCTTTTTCGTCCGTCAAGAGAGCATTTCTCCAGGACTCGCCGCCTCACCTCGTGGTTGAAGATACACCTGAGTTGGGCCTCCCGGGTTGGATCTAAACATGTAATTATCTATGTGTTGGCTGCCTTTGATTTTACCTGCGTGCGGTATCTTACAGATGCTTGGCTGGAAATGCACTCGTCATAATTTGTGGAGCTTATATTGCTTCTAGCCAGGACTAATACATCATGCGTAACTTTAGCATATTGGTTTGGCTTTGGTTGATCCTTCAAATTTTTACCCTACCGTATCTGGTGCGATTTCCATGGATAAAAATGATGTTGTGAATGCTCCTCCTGGTCTATCCCCTGCAGAATTAACAGATAATAAGAAGTTGGTTTTCTTCTTGTGCTGAGAAACGATCATAATCGTCTATCTATAGTATGCGTGTATGTGCTTTATGCTAACCGATCCTTTGTGTGGGGTGCTTATAGGCGCAGGGGTAACTCGCAGAAGAATGCGGTGGACAGAGACTCAAAGAAGAAGAAAACTTAGACTGTTTTCAGGGCCTGTGCTTTGAAGACAATGGTCCGCTCTTTTGTAGATGGTGTGTAAATATATACTAAGTACCCGGTGCAACAATCCCGTTGCGTGCCTTGCACGGACGCTATATCTGTTGTGACGTGTTTTTTTATTGTCTGGTAGTTCTTTTGCTTCGTTATGTTGGTGTCTGCTTGTGTAAGTACCATGTCTGATCCTTCCTCTGGGAAGGGTCGTTGTAAAGGCATGTCTTGGTATCTTTCTACCCTTGTTGGACCTATGCACTTATTAGCACTATGGTTTGCATATAATTAGCTGATTGTCGCTTTTCTGTCTTGCACGTGCTAGAATTTGGTGTTTCTTGATGTTGTTTATTAACTAGGTTGCCTCTAATGTTTCGGGTTTCGTTAGATCCTGAAGAGTTGTAAGCCAGATGTGGTTGGTCTTCAGCGGAAGATTTTTTGTGACCTGTAAAAGATGTGTTTGTTGAGCCAAAGATTGTGTGGTAGGGTAATAAAATCCATGCTACCCACCTATAGATGGTTTCCTTCGGGCTTTTCTGCATAGGATAACCGCCGTTAAATGCCATTGAGCATGCGGATTTTGTTCCATCCATCTTCAGTATTTTAGATTGCATGTGCTTGTGCTTTCATTCTATAACTAAGATCATGCAGTTGTCTCAGTCGGCGTATTATATTCTGTCTACATTGAACTCCTATGATACAATCAAGATTGTCGTTGAGGTAGAGTGCTATTCTGATTCTATCTACCGACACTCTCGATTTCGCTCACTCACCTCCATGGTCGACTAAGACTAACGAAAAACACTCGTGCTCTTGGATCTCGCCTCGGGGACCTCGACGACAGCGATGGTTATTTGGGAGGAGTTCCGTGTGAACTTTGGTATGGAAAACCCGCCCTGATGCAGCCCGTCCTCCTTAAGTGATTGCACTAGAGATGCCAACACCGTGGAATCGGATGCATGGTTGCAGTGGCTTCGCCAAGCAGACATCAAAGTGGAGAACCAGATCCATTGCAACAGCCCTGACCAATGATGGAGCAAAAGGAAATTGAGACCACCATCCTTGCGCTCGCACCGATGCCGGCGTTGGTCGGCCAGTGGCACGGCCGGAACCCCAGAGTATGTACACCCGTAATATTGGCCCCTTTTCTTATTTTTTTTAGATATTTTGGACTATCCTGTACCTTGTTTTTTATAGTAGCGTTCTAAATTTCCTCCACTTTTTTGTCCCACCCTATATGTACCGCCTGTGCTAAATTGATGGTTCTTCTTTATGTAGTCCTTGTTTGAATAATAATAATAAGATTTTGGGTTCTATTTTTCTTTTTCGTCGTATGCCTTTGTGCTTCTGGTGAGACTAAACGGCATGGCTAAGAACTCATAGTGCCCATGGTGTGTGCAGAAAGCCGTCTTCTCCACGTCATCGATGTGCATCCGGACTTGATGATATCCGCCGTGTAAGTCAAGTTTTGTGAAGAATCGAGCCCCCTTTAACTCATCAAGGAGCTCATCCACGACAGGGATCGAAATTTTTTCTTTGATGGTCTTCTCATTTAGAGCATAGAAGTCAATACAAAACCGCCAAGAGGTGTCCTCCTTTTTAACTAGAAGGACTGGAGAAGAGAAAGCGGAATTGCTCTTCTAGATGATTCCTTGTGCCAACATATCTTCACATTGACGTTCGCTCTCATCCTTCTGCAGTTGGGGGTACCTATACGGCCGAACTGCGACCGAAGCTGTACCAAGAAGGAGGAGAATCCTATGATCATGTCGTCGTGGCGGTGGGAGACAACGGGGTGACTCGAAGATATCCACAAACTCTTGTACAAATTCTTCCTTAATATCTTGGCTAGCCATGGCATGTGCTTGTGGTTCAGGCAATGAAGAGTCGATGCCATGCCATGTGACGAGGTGATCATCTTTCTAGACAGACATTGCAAGGTATTCAAAGTCCCATGTAATTGGTCCGAGAGTATGGAGCCATTGGACACTGAGCACCACATCAAACCCATCCAACAGAATTGTATAGCAGTAAACGAGGAAAGTTTCAGCTCCTATAGTGATTGGCATGTTACTATAATGATCAGAACACTCAACATGTTCACCATTGGCCACAGCTATGGTCATGCCTGGACGTGGTGGGAATTTGAGTCCAAGCTGTTCTGCTACATAAGCAGCCATGAAAGTGTGGGTGGAGCCAGAGTCCACCAAAGCACATAATTCTTTGGCTGCAACTATCACCTTGAGCTGCATAGTACGTCCAGATTGGATCCCTGTGAGTGCATGTAGAGACACCTCCACATGATCCTTAGAAGATTATCTGACGCTTCGTCGTCGAGTTCGAGCAGAAACACTCCCTTCATGGAACACTTGTCGCTCTTGCTAAATTTTTCTGGGCAACTAAAACAGAGACCCTTCTGCCGATGATCAGCCATCTCCTCAGTTGTGAGTCGGTGGAAGCGCAGATCCCGGTGCTGCTGCTGCGACGGCTGTTGGTATGGCTGTACTAGAACCCATTGAAATTGCAGGAGGTAGCGCTGCCGAAAGAATCACGTTGCCACCTGTTCTAGCCGATGTCTGCACACGTGCTGGAGTGTTGTTCCTAGGGATGGAACGAGTCTCACACAGGATGCCTGTCGGTGTTTCTAGGAGACGCTGCTCATAAGTGTGTGCCAAGCTCATTGCCATCTGCAAACTTGTCGGATTCTGTAGCTCGACATCAGTACGTAGGGGCTTAAGTAATCCGACAGTAAACAAGTTGGCTTGTTGGCTTTGTGGTAGGGAAGGCTGCACCCGACAAAGGAGAGCTAGGAACTGCCATTGATATTCTTCGACAAAGCCTGTGCGGCGAAGCGATGCCAGTTCTCCCAATATGTTGCTCCGTATGGGAGGACCAAAACGCATATTAACAAATTCCTAAAACCGAGCCCAAGAAAAGATGCCTTCATCCCGTTCCAATTGGTAGTACCATTATTGTGCTACGCCTATTAAGTGGTACGAGGCAAGCCAAACTTTCTCTTCCTCCATAGTTCCTTGTCCCCGAAAGAGCTGCTCACACCGGTTGAGCCACGACAGTGGATCGGATTCTCCATCAAAGGTTGGGAAGCTCAATTTGTGGAAGCATGGAACCTCCCGACGTGCTTCATTCCGATCATGGCGGAAATCACGGACCTCATAACGCTCAGAATCCCAGCGTCTGTCACGGTCATCGACATAGCCATCTGCTGATCGCGTCATGCGGCGCAGCGGTGGCTCATAAGTTGAAGGAGCTCTCGAAAGAGGAATAGCAGTAGAGGCCCCAATGTCGCCTTCACGATGCCACTCGTTGCGAGCGATTCGCTGGTCAAGGCTGTCCAACCGATGGTTGATAGTTGCAAGCTGTGCCAAGATCTGATCCAATTTGTCCTCGCTCATGTCGGTCTTCTTAGGGTCAGGATCGATATCGCTGCTGGCCATCGTGGTGGGGGCAACGAGTGTCTCTGATACAAAGTTGATATGGCGTGGGGGGAACGGAGCGGTAAGACTAAAAGCTGGTGGGTTTGAGGTTTAGAGCGCAAGGGATATCGAGAAGGAGGTGGGGAGAAGTCGCCCTCTAGACGCCGGCGGGACTTGTTCCCATCCGTCGCTAGAGGCTCTGACTTTGCTCGAAATCTTGGAGACAATTCTTTTCTTATTCCTTGCTTGAATAAAAGATTATAATCTTCTTTTGTTATATAGTACCCATCGTCTACTAGGGTATGTGTTTAACTAGGACTCGTACTGGAGATAGACTCTAACTTGAACCAACACAGATACGTACTATACTAAACCTCTTAATAGAAACTAGACTACGACACAGACTAGACTTGGCTTCTGCTACGTCTCTGCTTGTTTATCCGGGTTGCCGTCTGGCCTAGGATCGGGGTTTGTAAGTAGTACCCAAAAGAAGTCCATAACATTAATGTTTTGGATTCTGCCATCGAATCTAAGATTTGGTTAGAATAAAGAGTAATCTTTACCAGGTGCCATCGAATCTAAGACTTGTATTCTGCTTCCGTGTCCATCTGTATTTGAGTATAGCTGCCATCGTTTAGTGAATAGAATTCCATTAGTATAGTTCAAAACCATCTGGCTACAGATTTTGGTTGAGAAATCATCTATGGTTTCGATTTATCACTTTTAGAAATTAGGATCGTGCAAGCTAAACGCGTGCTTAAAAAATGATGTATTCACACAATAAAACTAAACCAAGCACCGGGTCAGCACAGGAATGGATGTTATTGGATACTGCCATCGAGGTTCTGCGAAGTGGAACAAAGGAAAATCTTTGATCATATAGTAATCTTTTTTGTGTGCTGATGTTTTTTTTGAAACGAGGCAAAAACTTTGCCTTTTATTGATATAATAGAAAAAAAGTTGGTCCGTTTATGAGGAGCGGCCGAAAACTGATACAACATAACATCACACGCCAGCCCCCAGGCTGCGCTCCACGCGGGTCAACGACCAACTAGGTCGACACCACACCTCAACGCAACGGGCGGAGGCGAAAGACCAGAGCCTCTGCTCCAAACTACCACGCCGGCCTCAGGACCGCGCTGTTACAATCACGACAAGAAGATAACGAACAACGAAAACGAAAAACACAGCAAGGAGACACAGATTTAACGTGGAAAACCTCTCCAACAAAGAGAGGAAAAAACCACGGGCGCCAGCCAGCGAAACTTCACTATATCGAGGAGTGTTTACAAACGCCGGGGATTTCACAGATGCAACCCAACTAACCGGCGGCTTACAAGGGGTTTATATATCGGTGGAAACCTAGGTCTTCGATGATCCGTACCGTACCGCGGGGGGCTGTCGCCCCCCGCACTCGGCCCAAGCCTCCCGGCGACGGGCCTCGCTCCACTCGTCAGAAGTTGGCCTATACTTTGTAGAATTTGGATCAACATATAACAAACTCCACCTTGAGACAAATTCCTCCTTGTAGCATCAACAGCAACCATCTCCCTGAACAAACAAAGCAAATACTTTCGGCGCCAATAGCCACCTGGGCTAATCAGTTAAACCGACTAAGTTCGAGCAAAGCTCAAACTTAGCAACAGGAACAGGTTTAGTCATCATATCAGCAGGATTATCATGGGTGCTGATCTTGCATACCTTTAATTTACCTTGAGCAACAATGTCTCTAACAAAATGGTACTTGACATCAATGTGCTTAGTTCTCTCATGGAACATCTGATCTTTTGTAAGGTATATGACACTTTGACTGTCACAAAACAAATTAATGCAAGAATCATCTCCACAAAGCTCAGCAAACAAACCTTTCAACCAAACAGATTCTTTGCAAGCTTCAGCAATAGCCATGTATTCAGCTTCAGTAGTAGATTGTGCAACAACAGCCTGCAATGTAGTCTTCCAGCTAACAGCACAACCTCCAACATTAAACACATAACCTGTGAGGGATCTTCTCTTATCCAAATCGGCAGCAAAATCTGAATCCACATAGCCAACGAGTCCCTCACCGGTCCTGCCAAACTTCAAACAAGCATTGGAAGTGCCAAGAAGGTACCTGAAAACCCACTGAACAGCCTTCCAATGTTCTTTACCAGGATTAGCCATGTATCTACTTATCAAACTCATAGCATATGATAAATCAGGACGAGAACAAACCATGGCATACATCAAAGAACCAACAGCACTAGAATACGGCACCTTTGACATGTACCCAAACTCTTCATCAGTAGTAGGACATTGAGAAACTGACAATTTAAAGTGAGGAGCAATAGGAGTACTAACTGAGTTGGCACCATCCATATTAAAACGATGAAGAACTTTCTTAATGTAACTTTGCTGACTAAGAAATAACAAACCAGATTTTCTATCTCGGGTAATCTCCATACCTAAGATCTTCTTAGCAGCACCAAGATCCTTCATCTCAAACTCACTACTTAGGTGTGCCTTCAAATTAGTGATTTCTTTCATGCCCTTGGCAGCAATTAACATATCATCAACATATAGCAGCAAGTATATAGGTGACCCATCAACAAACTTGATATAAACACAACTATCATATTTAGACCTCTCAAAACCATGTGAGATCATAAATGAATCAAACCTTTTATACCACTGTCTTGGAGATTGCTTTAAGCCATAAAGAGACTTCTTTAATTTGCACACAAAATCCTCTTTACCAGGCACTATGAACCCTTCTGGTTGGTCCATGTATATTTCCTCATCAAGCTCTCCATGCAGAAAAGCAGTCTTGACATCTAACTGCTCAAGCTCAAGATCACGCATAGCCACAATACTAAAGAAAGTACGAATGGAACTATGCTTCACAACTGGAGAGAACACATCATTGTAATCAATACCTGGAATCTGGCTGAACCCTTTTGCTACTAACCTTGCCTTGTACCTTGAAGGCTCTTTGGGAGATAGAACTTCCTTTTTCTTGAAGATCCACTTGCAGCGGACCGCCTTCTTTTGTTTAGGCAAGCGCACAACATCCCATGTGCCATTTTTCTCAAGCGATTGCATCTCTTCTTGCATAGCAGATACCCACTTCTCGCGGTCAACGGATGCAATGGCTTCATTATATGTAGCAGGTTCAGAATCGTTCTCCACCTGTTCAGCACAACTCAAAGCATAATGTACAAGATTACACTCTTCAATTAAACGAAGAGGTGGAACTATGTTACGTCTCGGTCTATTAGCAGCAATAGATTCATGTGGCTGCTGCAAAACAGTAGGTGAGTGCTGAACAACATCATCATCAATATTTTCCTCATGAGTATCATCAACAACAGCATTATTATCAACAGTTTTCTGCAGGTGCTCCACCTGCACACGAACTCCCTCCTCTCCAATAGCAACAGGAGAGGGATCTGATGGCAAGCTGTCATGATACATAACCGATTCATTGAAAACAATGTTCCTACTCAACAAAATCTTTTTTGTTTCAGGGTTCCATAGTTTATATGCCTTAACTCCTGAACCATAACCAAGGAATATGCACTTGACAGCTCTAGGCTCTAACTTTCCATTATCAACATGAGCATAAGCAGTGCAACCAAAAACTCTCAACTGTGAATAATCAGCAGGTGAACCTGACCATACCTCAATAGGAGTTTTCTTCTCAAGTGGAATAGAAGGTGACCTGTTGATGAGGTAACACGCTGTGTTGGCTGCTTCAGCCCAGAAACGCCTATGCATACCTGCATTAGACAACATACAACGAGCCCTCGAGATGATAGTTCTGTTCATGCGTTCTGCCACGCCATTCTGCTGAGGAGTATATGGGATGGTGTGATGCCTGATCATGCCATCGTTACTGCAAAACTCCTCAAACTCATTAGAACAGAATTCCATACCATTGTCAGTACGTAGTACCTTTACCTTCTTCTCAGTCTGTTTTTCAACCATAACTTTCCACTTCTTAAAAGCATCAAAAACATCAGATTTATGCTTCAGAAAATAAGGCCACACCTTTCTTGAGTAATCATCAATAATAGTAAGCATATAATTAGCACCACCAATAGAAGTCTTACGGGACGGACCCCATACATCAGCATGCACATAATCTAATATGCCTTTGGTGGTATGAACGGAAGCATTGAATTTAACTCTTTTATGCTTACCAAAGATGCAGTGCTCACAGAACTCAAACTTACTCAAGTTGCAACCATCAATCAGCTCTCTCTTGACCAACTCTGCCATGCCTTGTTCGCTCATATGCCCAAGACGCATATGCCATAGATGTGTTTTACCACAATCATCGGAATCATTAGAAGTAACAGCAGCAGCAATACCAGGCAAAGTGCTACCTCTAAGAACATATAATTTAGCAGAATTCATATCACCTATCATGTGAATAAGAGAACCTTTTGATACCTTCAGAACTCGATGCCCACCGGCATACTTGTATCCATCAACGTCCATGGTACTCAGGGAGATCAAATTTCTGGCCATGCTTGGTATGTGCTTCACCTCACTCAACGTGCGTGTCACGTCATCATGTGTCCTAATCTTAACAGATCCAACACCAACGATATGGCATGGGTTGTCATTCCCCACACGCACAAAATCTCCAGTCTGCACAGACTCATATGAACTGAACCAATCTTTGTTACAGCAAATATGAAACAAACATGCAGTATCAAGTATCCATTCATCATCACGAGAAGCACAAACAGCAAAAACAGCTAAGCATTCACCATCAGAACTATCAGAAACAACAGCAGCCTTACCATTGCCTTGATCCTTATCTTTCGGTTGGTAAGTACCGTTCCTTTTCTCCTTATTCTGCAGCTTCCAACAATCATCAATAACATGATTAGATTTCTTACAATACCTGCAGAACTTGTCCTTTCCCTTGGACTTCGAACGACCTCTGCCGTCTTTGCTCTTATCTCGGTTGCCATGGTTGTTAAATCTCTGCTCGGTCCTGCCACGAACCTGCAGAGCTTCAGCCTTGGAGGACGCCCCATCTGCCTGCACCATAGATTTCATCTTTTCCCTCTGTTTGAGGGCATCTTGCACTTCATCAAGGGTTATCTTCTCACGGCTCAACAACATTGTATCACGAAAGTGTGTATAAGAACTAGGCAGCGAGCATAAGAGTAATAGGGCTAGATCCTCATCATCATATTTTACTTCCATAGATTGCAAATCAGAAATAATCTCTCTAAAAAGAGATAAGTGATTCATTACCGATCCACCTTCCTGCAATCTATGCGAGAACAACTTCATCTTCACATGCATCTTACTGGTTAGATCCTTTGACATGCAGATCGTTTCCAGTTTTTCCCATAGGGCAGCAGCAGATTTCATCTCCAGTACTTCCTGCAAAATATTATTGGACAGATGAAGTTGAATCAAAGACAAAGCCTTACGGTCCTTCCGCTTCTCTTCAGCGGACCAGGTCTTAGCACCCTTTTCACCGAATCCATCCAGCGCTTCATCCAGATCAGAAGTTTGGGCGAGAATCGCCCGCATCTTCACCTGCCACAAGGAGAATCTTGTGGTGTAGTCCAGCTGTGGTAGATCGAACTTCAATGACGACATGTCGCAAACCCTAGATTAGAACCTGGGGCTCTGATACCACTTGTTACAATCGCGACAAGAAGATAACGAAGAACGAAAATGAAAAACACAGCAAGGAGACACAGATTTAACGTGGAAAACCTCTCCAACAAAGAGAGGAAAAAACCACGGGCGCCAGCCAACAAAACTTCACTATATCGAGGAGTGTTTACAAACGCCGGGGATTTCACAGATGCAACTCAACTAACCGGCGGCTTACAAGGGGTTTATATATCGGTGGAAACCTAGGTCTTCGATGATCCGTACCGTACCGCGGGGGGCTGTCGCCCCCCGCACTCGGCCCAAGCCTCCCGGCGACGGGCCTCGCTCCACTCGTCAGAAGTTGGCCTATACTTTGTAGAATTTGGATCAACATATAACAAGCGCCTCGCCTGGCCGAAGACGAACCCGCCTCCGCCAAAAACCACCGAAACACACCACAGGTCCCCCAGTCCGGTGGACGTCCAAAGCGTGGCCCCAAGAGGCAAAGCGACACAAGAGCGCCGCTCACGCCTGATCTAGTGAGGGATCTAGGGTTTCCATCGGAGAGCCCGAGCGGAGGGGCAAGGAACAATCGCTTCGACGACGACTTCAAAAAGGATGCGGCGCCCACGAGCGTCACCGTCGTCGGACCCGGACACCGCCAGGACAAGTCTTTCGCCCAACAAAGAGTCCTGAACCTCACGTCCGCCCAACAAGGACCGGCACCACCACCAAACCTTCCCTCCCCCGCCAAGCTTCCGACGATCATCAAGCAACCCTTCCGTCGTCACGCCTAGGCTCTCCGTCGCCGCGACAAAAGGCCGCCGTCCGGATCATCATCGTTGTTCGCGAGATAGTTGCCGAAAAACAACCAGAGCGAACCCGGGCAGTCGCCACCGCGAAAGGGACCGAAGATCTCCGCCACCATGAAACCTCCCTGGCGGCCCAGATCGATCCCCGAACGAGCCCGCGCGGCCACGGCGAGCCCTCTGACCACATGACGCCCTCCAAGCAACCCGTCCTCCGACCATACGCACAGACGCGCCGTCACCACGCCATCCAGCCTCGTTGCGTAGGTAGAGAGACCGTGACCCGCTCAAGCCCATCTAGGCTCCGAAGGACCCCTCCATTGCCGAGAACTCCGAGCGCTGCCAGCACCAACTCCTCCACCGTGAGAAGCACCACCTAGCCGGAGCAGACCAACGCCACCGCCGCCCGCCGCGCACCAGGCCGCGCCGCCGCCCCTGCGCCGGAGCAAAGCTCTAGCAGCCCGCGGTGCCGCAACACAGCACCTCCAACGCCTGCCTCGCCACCGCACCTCCAGGCCACGCCACCAGAACCGTCTGCCTCGCCGCCGCACCTCCATGCCGCGTCACCGCGAGCCCCGGAATCCAGCCACGAGGCCGCCCTTCAGACCAACGCGAAGGGACGTGAGGGGCGCTAAGTCCCCGCCGCCCGGCTTCGCCGGCGTCCGCCTCGGGAGGCGACGCGAGTGGAGGAGCAGAGGCGGGGGACGGCGAAGGCGGGCACTAGGGTTTTCCCCTCGGTCGCCCGGAGGAGGCGACGCGAGGAACTAATTAAAGTGGCAGAAAACCGCAGCTACACGTATATACATTTCCAGGCAGAATGGAAATGTATGGTGATATGGATTTAGTAAAAAGGTGTGAATACTCTTTGAATTGATCCTCTTTCTCTGTGCTTGCAGACCGCAGCTACACGTATATACATTTCCAGGCAGAATGTGTTCAGACTTCAGACAAGCTTTGCAGATATTGTCACTGAAAGTGCATGAGACGAGTGTGTGTGTCGCCGGCAATAATCAGGTTATTGGCTCTGTTTGTATCGATGTTCCACCCCACGGCGACCATCCTGTGCTGTACAAGAAAACAATCTTTGGCGATTATAAGCATAGCAGCCGGAAACGGGGAACGGTGCCCCGTCCCCTGACTCGGAAACATCGACCCGGAATCGGATTCGGGGACGATGTGGGGTACGGTAGGATTCGGTGACGGAAACGCGATTCCGTAGGCTAGATTCGTCGTCCCTTCAGAATGGTCTCTGGCAGCGGTAGGTTCTGAAGAATTGGAGGCGAGCGAGGTAGGAGATGAAGTGACAAGGGATGGCAGGCTATATACCCTCGTTTGTGGCCCATCTACCTCGATTCAAGGCCCATCTGTCTCGATTCAAGACTCAAAGAAGAAGAAATCTGCATCGATCTAGCACGTCGCGTAGGAGTGTCGGAATCGCTTCAACCCCGACTTCGTACGTGCCAACAACCAGCGCTTTGGGAACTCTGCCTCGACGGGTTCTCATGCTCCTCCGGCCTGGATCATGGATACCGGGGCTACGGATCATCTGACGAACGATCTTCAACGACTTCACCTGCAAGAGCGTTATGGCGGGACGGATCAGGTCCAAGTGGCCAATGGGGCAGGTTTGTCTATTGCACACATTGATCATTCCTCTTTAGTCGGTTCATCTTTGCAACTGAAAAATATTCTCCATGTCCCGCACATTAATCAACATCTCCTTTCAGTATATCATCTTGTCTCTGATAATGATGTCTTTGTTGAGTTTCATCGTCATTTTTTCTGTGTTAAGGACAAGGCCACCCGGAGAACTCTGCTTCACGGTAGAAGCTATGGCGGTCTCTACCCCATCCCATTTAGTCGTGTGTCGTCGTCGTCATCATCTCATCATGCTTTGTCCGGTGCTAAGACTACATCGTCTCAGTGGCACCAGCGTCTAGGTCATCCTACAAATAATGTAGTACAAACTATTGTTAAGAACCATGATTTATCCTGTGCTCTAGTTGATACTTCTTCGATTTGTGATGCATGTCAGCGTGCCAAAAGTCATCAATTATCATATAATTTGTCTCAGCGTGTTACCACTATGCCTCTTGAGCTTGTTCATTCTGATGTGTGGGGTCCTGTCGTGGCCTGTTCTGGTGGTTTTAAGTACTATGTTAGCTTCGTTGATGACTACTCTCATTTTTGCTGGATTTATCTCCTTAAGCACAAATCTGATGTTGAACATGTGTTTTATGCCTTTCAGGCTCATGTTGAGCTTCTCCTCAATACCAAAATCAAGGCCATTCAGTCCGATTGGGGTGGTGAATACCATCGGCTCCATCAATATTTTCAGCGCACCGGCGTGTCTCATCGTGTGTCTTGCCCGCACACTTCCCAGCAAAATGGCGTTGCCGAACGCAAGCACCGTCACATAGTCAAAACCGGTCTCGTTTTACTTGCTCATTCGTCTCTTCCTTTGCGTTTTTGGGACGAAGCTTTCTTGACAGCATGTTATCTGATTAATCGCATGCCTACTCCGGTTCTTAACAAGGATACTCCTGTTTTCCGTCTTCTCAAAACTCAACCGAACTATGAGTTTCTCCGTATCTTTGGTTGCGCGTGTTGGCCTAGTCTTCGCAAGTACAACACGCATAAGCTTGAGTTTCACTCGAAAATGTGTGTTTTCTTAGGCTATAGTCCTATGCATAAGGGCTATAAGTGTCTCGATCGTTCTACCGGTCGTATTTACATATCTCGAGACGTTGTCTTTGATGAGTCGGTCTTCCCGTTTGCCACTCCTGGAGTTACCGTAGATATTCCTACCCTTCAGCACGCCATCACTTTCCCTGAGTCTGAACCGGCTACGAGTGATCATGTGTGGCAATACGACCTTTCCTATTTGTCTACTAACCTACTGTCTCGAGATGATGTTTTGCATGTGCAGGTTCCTGGCGTGATCGACGTGCATGTACATGCCCCTACCCCGGGACCTTCTACAGAAGCGCCTGAGGCGGGTGCCACACGCTCGGGGTCGCCCGAGCCTGCTGCTCATAGCTCGCCCGAGCCAGCTGCTGCCTCGACGCTGCATGGGTCGGTTCCTCCCAGTCGATCATCGTCGCCGCACGCCGGGTCGCATGACTCGGCCCCCGCGTCTCCGCTCCAGCATGGAGCTGACGCGCCGTCGCCCGCACCTGCTCCTGGTCATGGTGCGACCTCGTCATCAGCCCCTGGTCATGGCATGGTGATGCGTCTCCGTGACAATACTCGTCGCGAGAAGATCTACACCGACGGCACAGTACGGTATGATTTACGCAGGCGTTCTCTCTTTGCAACCCCAGTATCTCATCGGGATGCTCTTCAGGAGCCAGAGTGGCGTGCAGCGATGTCAGAGGAATTTTCTGCTCTATCTCAGACGCAAACATGGACGATGGTTCCTCGTCCTTCTGGCACAAATATTGTTGGAAGCAAGTGGATCTTCAAGACTAAGCATCATCCTGATGGTTCCGTTGAGAATCACAAGGCTCGTCTTGTTGCCCGTGGATTTACACAGCAACATGGCATTGACTATGGTGATACGTTCAGCCCAGTGGTGAAGCCTGCAACTATTCGCTTGGTTCTCTCCCTTGCAGTCTCTCGAGGATGGACTCTTCGTCAAATTGATGTGAGTAATGCTTTTCTTCATGGTTTCCTGTCTAAGGATGTCTATATGCAGCAGCCCCCTGGTTTTGAGGATGCTCGGTATCCGACACACGTATGCAAATTGCAGCGTGCTATGTATGGCCTTAAGCAGTCTCCTCGCTCTTGGTATGCTCGCTTGAGTGCTCGGTTGCTTCAGCTTGGTTTTGTTCCCTCAAAAGCCGATACGTCTTTGTTTATCTTCAATCAAGCTGGTGTCCAAGTGTTCATGATGGTCTATGTGGATGACATTGTTATTGTTGGATCTACCTCTGTGGCAGTTGAAGGTTTGGTTCGTTCCCTCTCGGACACTTTTCCTATCAAGAATTTGGGCACTCTGGAATACTTCCTTGGATCAAGAATTTGGGCATGACACTTATGCAGCGCAAATATGCGCTTGATTTGTTGCATCGGGTAAACATGGAGAATTGCAATCCCACTTCCACTCCTATGGTCACAACCGAGCGGCTTGCTCGAGATACAGGTGCCCTGCTCGAAACAGAAGATTCTTTCCGATATCGCAGTGTTGTTGGTAGCCTGCAGTACTTAACTCTCACTCGCCCGGATATTTCCTTTGCGGTGAATAAGGTATGCCAATTCCTCTCTCAACCAACTGAAGTTCATTGGGAGGCTGTCAAACGTATTCTGCGTTATGTGAAAGGGACATTGGATACTGGTCTGCGCATTCGCAAGTCATCACAGCAGAATATTAGCATATTCACTGATGCCGATTGGGCTGGATGTGTTGATGATAGACGCTCTACGAGTGGTTTTGCAGTTTTCGTGGGTCTGAATCTTGTTTCATGGAGTTCGAAGAAGCAGCCCACGGTTTCCAGGTCCAGCACCGAGACGGAATACAAGGCACTTGCAAATGGAGCAGCTGAAGCTATGTGGGTCAGTTCTTTGCTTACAGAACTAGGTGTTTCCCAACAGCAGACTCCAGTTTTGTGGTGTGATAATCTAGGGGCAACTTACCTCACAGCGAATCCAGTCTTTCACGCTCAAACCAAGCATATCTAGATTAATTTTCATTTTGTGCGAGAGCAAGTTGCTGATGGCGCTTTGGAGGTGAGGTTTATCTCTTCTAGTGATCAGATGGCTGATGTCTTCACCAAGCCAGCTACACGGCACATGTTAGACCGTTTTAGAACCAATCTAAATCTTGTAAGTAATAGCGGTTTAGATTGAGGAGGAGTGTTAAGAATCGGTCACCGTGTCGTATACGTGTTGTATTATGTAAACGTATACACACTTGTTTGTACATCTGCCAAGTATATAAATAGAAGAGGTGGAGGCACGTTGCCTACCACGAAACCCTAATTTGTGTTTTTATCTAATTTATTTGTCTCATGTGGATTCTAGGTTATGAGGCACAAGACATGGGTTGGTCGTTACACCCGGGATTACATATCTTTGCTTCCTTTCTGATGGCTACCAACACTATGCTATAGAACCCTTTTGCTGCTTTTGGATGTCGCTGCCAGTCGCTTCGGTAGAAACTGTCTGTTCTTTGCCAGCGGTAGTTTAAAAGACATAGATGAAATCATTGTAAATTTCTATGGTTTCTCATGTGTACTGCTATATATACATCGTTAGCCATTACACTATGGTGTTAGTTTAACTCCGTGACTATTATGAACCGTGCTTTATGCTTGAGCTTCGCTTTTCAGAAGCAACATGGTTAATACTGCTCTTTATTTATGTCAAGAGTCCTGTTTGTTATTCTGCTTTCGTGTTTTAAAAGGTGTATTTAATTTTTTAAATTTATTAAACCATGCCTAAACAGCTGCTGCCTTATCGTTTTTTTGGGCGTGTTCGTCCCCGTCTTCAGGGCCTCAATGCACGTTAATCGTGCTAGAGGATGTATAACTGAGTTATTCTAGCACAACATTGGTTAAAAACAGATGGTGGACTAGAGCTTGGGTCGCTTCTGTTCCCTTAGATGCCCATAGACAGGCTAGGCCCATTTGTGGACAGCCTTTGTACTGTAGACAGCCCATTCTCCCTTAATTACGATCGAGATGCCCCCATTCGACCTTTCCCTAGATCGCTGCCCGTTTCTTTGCCTCGCACGGGCTCGCCGCCCCTCGCTTCTTTCGCCGACCATAGGCCACGGGTTTTTCTCGAAGAATCATCTTGCGCCACAGATCTACCGTTGCGACGCTGTGTCCTCTCATCGACGCAGCGACGAGGGTATCATCTTTTCCTTGTGTTGTCGCTACGGCAGATCTACTGTCGTGTCGTTTGTCAGTGGAAAAGGGTTACAAACAGACCCGTTAGAATTTATTACTTATGTATTTTGATGCATTGTTTCAGCTACTTTGTTGATTCTTCTTTGAGAGACTGGATTAGGCTGCTAGGGAAGGAATCTGTAAAGACGAGTCGTCCAGCATGTCGTCAGTAATTAATTAAAAACACCAGCTGTATTTGTGGTTAGGTTCCTCACTATATGTGTGATACAGATAATTTTAGTTTGGTTCCATGCCTTTGTGACATCTTCCTTAAGGAAATTATTTACATGTTATGTATAGTTGGTATTGTTCCTATGCTTGCTACTGGTTAGACTTCATGCTTATGTATAGTTGTTTAGAGTATCTCTAGCATGTTTCGCATCTGACCCTGTCCTGCAAAATAACCTCCTATTGGCGATAGGAGGAAAAAAAGTGGCCATCCCAAGTATCCTTAAACGTACCGCATCCGAATAGATTTTAGGTACAAGAGCTCGCTTCCGTCCCGCATATATACCATATGGATGGCTCGCGATGCGATTCACCGCATTCTGACACTTAAGTTGGCAGGAGGGAAATTTCCCCTCTCGTACTTCCCGTTCAGCCAGCACCATCGCTGATCTACCGCCACCAGCCGTTTCCACCCCCGCTCTCTCTCTCCTCTCTCCTATCACTCTGGCTTTCCTCCCTGCAGCCATGGAGAGACCCAATCTAAACTACTATGAGGCCTCGTGTTCGCCCAGCACGGCATCCTCGCACCACCTCGTGCGATGATTCTAGCAGGTTTCAAGCTCAGCCACTTCGGGGTGTCGGTGCCGCCTATACGGCGCGATGCCGAGTTGGGTCACCGGATCGAGGACCGTCGCCGCCAACTGCCAAAGTGACCTAACCTATTCAAGCAGGATTGTAGGGCGGTGCTTTCCCTCTGCCTCGAACCCCTAGATGGCCGCAACCCCGAAGGGAGACCGTCATCAACGATGCGCTCCGGGAACACTTTCGGAGGGAAGTGAACCACACCGGAATCATCGAGGTTTCTAAAAGCAGCAACGATGCAGAGGAGGCGGACGACGGTGGAACCGAGGCGGAGGATGGTGGCGCCGAGGTGGAGGATGGTGGGGCCGAGGCGGAGGAGACGTAGGACGGTCGCGCTGAGACGAAGAATGGTGGTGGCGCCAAGGTGGAGGGCGGCGCGGAAGATGACAGCGAAAGCGAGATCGTTGAATAGGGTTTTCATTTAATTGTTTGCTATGTCATCTTAATTACTTTGATTGAAAAGCTTGTCATTGAATTATGTCGCCTTAGTTACTAATGTATAGCCAAATTATGTTCTCCTCGTTCAAACAATGAATTGTGAGTTTAGAGATCAAATCTGTTTTGCGGTATAAACGATGGGCAGAAAAGATGCCGCATAGCTGAAAGTCAAGTTCTGAACAGATGAAATATTCTGTTTTGTGGTGCAGCCATGCAGCATCTGATCCGCCCCGCCCTCTTTCGCACCGCAAAAGTCGAGTTGTGGTTTACTGCATCCATATTTTGAGATATGGAGGGATCAGATATCTGCTAGAGATACTTTGAGCTTGTAAATCCTAATATAATTTTAAATTGTTTTCTTGATGACAAGTTTGTATTAATTGCTCTCTTCATGAAACATAAATGAATACTCTTTTTATCTCCACGTCCGTAACAAAAGGGGATACAAAATATATGTGCTTCCAATGAGTGTACAAGCCACCTGGCAGCTAGCACACGTCAGCCGTCCATGCTGAATAGACGTCACCAACTACTCGCGAAATACTGAGAAACTGAAACGGTGATGGTTACCTTCCTCGCTATCCTCGCTAAGAGCAAGGACAATACTATAATCGGCTACTGGCTATAAATTAAGGGTCATATCATCTATAGTCAACTTAGAGCTACATGTACAATAGTAAGCTACAAAAATATACTATTTTAGTACTACATGGTCAATCTTTCACTCTCTCAAAGTGCCTAGGAGCACGTGCTAGAGCTGGCTCTTGCATGAGAGCCCACTCTTCTTCTTTCTCCTATTCTCTCTGTTCCAACTTAGAAAGAAATAATATTTTAATCCTTATAATTAGCTCATTAGGACTTATTATATGTCGATGCTTAGTGAAGAAGGTTTGGGTCCACGTGCAGCTCGTCCAGGCGATGATGTCCACTGGAACAGACGTCCTGGCCACCGTACTGGTTCCTCTTTTACAAGTAGTAAATAATACGCTCTTCCTACTCACTCCCCTTCTACTTCCAGCTAGCTACAGGCTCTCCGCCGAAGGAGGTCATGGACGACATGAATGCTCCAGTACGACGGTAATAAATGCTCTTTCGTTAGCATCTTTACTTCTGTAATAATCCTTCCTCAGCGTCATGTTACTCGATTTTTGTCTTCTCTTACTCTAACACATGGTATCCTGGTTCAGTCAGCCGAGCACCAACTTTTCCTACACAGGCTTATGGAAAACTAATGTCTCTGAACGATATTACTGCTAACTTAGGGTCAAGAAAAGATTTGAGATGTTTTGTGGTACCCTCAAATAAATTACAGCCTTTTATTTTTGTCCATCCAATAGACTATAACAAATCATACTAGTATCAAATAGTAGATGACAAGTACTAATCATACTTCTGTCCAATTTTGCCACCAAACCGATAAAAGGCCGTAGACGATCTCCAGCCCAAGAGCCTAGTACAGACCAAGTAGTGTGAGACGTGATGGCGTTCGAAAAAACCTAGTCTCCTTCTTTACCGAGTCAACCCAGTGCAGAGAGGAGCCACCGTGGATTCCCGGTCAACTCTGGCACGCCGCACGCCGCCGCCCCCGGCCCCTCTCCTGCACAAATCCCGATGTTCCCGCTGCCACCGTCCTTCTACCCCAACCCTCGCCCCCGGCCCCGATACATGACCCCAAGGCGCCGCCCTCCTCGCCCGCGACGTTGTCGCCCTCGCCCCCGATTTAAGATCTCACGGTGCCGGTCTTGATCATAGGTGGGGAGGCGGTCCTCACGTACCGTGTCCCGTTTGGCTCCAGCACGACCCAGGACGGCAGGAAGAAGGCACAGCTGGCGATGCACGACATGCTGCTCGCGGTGTCCAGCATCGGCGTGTACGCGTTGTTCAACCACGTCGAAACCGACATCCCGGTTCCTGTCAACACCCGGATTTTTAATCCCAGATGCCCGTTATGCCATACCTCGCAATCCCAGGATTACCATATTTGCGAGACATAACGGATTGGATATCACAGTACATCATCCATTACAAACCATACATAAGGTCTTACACAAATAAGGATCTCGGGATCCAGTCTTAATACAACAAGCAGCGGAAATAAATATAAAGCGTAGCGGTGGGGTCCATCTTCAGGGGCACAGGCAATGCTGACGAAGGCAGATAGTCCTAGTTATCATAGCTGTCCTGCTGGTCATCATCTTGATAGTTTTCTTCATAGTCTGGCCATGAGAATAGCCAGAGACAAAAGCCATGAGTACTCTTTAAGTACCCGCAAACTACCACTAACAAGTAGTATAATTCTAAGTTAAAGTGCTAAATCTAAGTTTAACTATAAGGTTAACTTTGAAACCTAAGCTGAGTTCTGAAGCAGAGAAAGATAAAATAAAGTTCTAGAATCACTTAAGTTGGAAAGCTATTATCATAAACACAACTCTGTTATGGTCAAGTCAAGATTCATCATTCATCTCATAAGTTGTTTTTAAAACATCTCACAACGAAACAGTATGGCCATTCCAACTGTTCATAACCGCGGACGCGGCTATTCGAATAGTTTGACACTCTGCAGAGGTGGTACACTTTCACCACAAGATTCGATACATCTGTCAGGGATAACCCTGAATCATCATACTTAGTATGCAGATAATCAAACATAACATTCTCTTTACACACCCTAGTATAAGCACCTCTCCTATGAGCATGGCCTCCCAACCATGATCATCTGTCATCTTGGGCACTGCATAGGTGGACAACATTGAGAGGTAGCCTCAGCTCAAACCTCTCCCGCGAGGGAACTAATACTAATGCATATAAATTTCCGGCTAAGCCTTATCCAATTCAGGTAGTGTGGTTGTACGGTAAATTTGGAATGGTATCGCATCTGAATCCAACCATCAGTTTTATAAAAGGGCTAAGGCTCATGCCTCAACATTTTCATCATCATAAACCATTTGTGTTTCTCAACACATGTCAAAACATCTCAATAGAATGACTCATCATTCCAAGGTTTTTATAATTCATTTTCACCAATTGTTCCCATCTAAAGTGACTCAAGTTTTGATCTACTCTAAACTACTAAGTTAAGAGTGTTCACTAAGGTGGAAAGATGGGATCAATCTCAGGCCATAGAATGACATCTAAGGTTTATCTAAATAGGTCAAGTTTTATACTCTTTATGCTACCTTCAAAACAAGTAAGGGGCTTTGTGTCAAGTAAAGGAAGTAAAGCTTGTAAGGTAATACTTGGGGTAGTAATAGTCAAAGTGGTGTGACCAAAGCATGCCTAAGGCATCTTTGCTCATTTATCTAGCTTAATTCTAGCTTGCTAACAATAGCTTGCAAGGGTTAGCTTGCCAATAGCAGCTTGCAAGGGTTAACTTGCTTGGTTAATGGTGGCTTGCAAGGGTTAACTTGGATAGTGCTAGCTTGCCTTGGTTGGTGCAATGGTTGAAGTTTTCTTCTTCTTCTTCTTGGTAGCACTCCTCCTCCTCGTAAGCTTGGTCGGTACTATCTTCTATAAATACATACGGAGTACACAATCACCAAACAATACTTAACTAGTTTACTTAGTACTCTAAGGCACACAATTGATGATCTATTATCATCACAAGCATCACAAGTTTTATTCAATAGTTTCCTCCTGTTTATTTTAGAGAAGTAATTTCTACTCATTGAAAAAAGTAATCAACTCCTATTTTTAAATGCACACACATATGAATGCTTTTATATTTTGAAATGGAAAAGTTTTTGTTAACCTTAATTTGGATGATTTTGATCTTAATAAGCTTGGATTAAAGTTTTGAGATGTTACAAACCTTCCCCCCTTAAACAAAATCTCGTCCCGAGATTTACAAAGAAAACTAGGAACTAAAGAGATCTGGGAACTCTATCCTAATGTAATCTTCACGCTCCCAAGTGGCTTCATCCTCAGTATGGTTGCTCCACTGAATCTTGAGAAACTTGATACTCCTGGTCCTGGTGGTTCTGTAGGCTTCTTCTAAGATACGGATGGGCACTTCCTGATAGGTCAGGTCATTGTTGATCTCCACAGCTCTGTGATCGATGTTCTTGAAAACTTCAGTCTTCTCCGGCACTTCTAGGCATTTGCGAAGTAACGAGATATGGAACACATTGTGGATGACTGACATCTCTTCAGGCAGTTCTAGTTGAAACGATACTTCTCCTCGACGGTTCAGAATTTTGAATGGCCCGATGTATCTGGGGGCTAACTTTCCTTTCAGACTAAAGCGTTGGGTTCCCTTCAATGGCGAAACCTTGAGATATACAAAATCTCCGACATTGAAAGTCAGGTCTCTCCTTCTCTTGTCAGCATAACTCTTCTGTCTGGATTGGGCGGT
Source organism: Avena sativa (assembly GCA_916181665.1). NCBI lineage: Eukaryota > Viridiplantae > Streptophyta > Magnoliopsida > Poales > Poaceae > Avena > Avena sativa. The sequence goes on from OV702290.1 coordinate 288,233,843, forward strand.
CTTGAGGTGCTCACGGACTTTGTGAACTTTCTCTTTGGCTTCTCGGAGAATGTCGGGTCCAAAAATCTGACTCTCTCCTACTTGTGACCAATTCAAAGGGGTACGATACTTCCTTCCGTATAGGAACTCAAAGGGTGCCATCTGCAAACTAGCTTGATAACTGTTGTTATATGAGAATTCTGCGAAAGGCATGCAGTCTTCCCATTTTGATCCATATTCCAACACACAAGCTCTAAGCATATCCTCTAAGATCTGGTTGACTCTCTCAGTCCGTCCATCTGTTTGCGGGTGATACGCGGTGCTGAAATTCAACTTGGTGCCTAATCCTTCCTGAACTTTCTGCCAAAATCTCGAGGTAAACTGGGTTCTCGATCTGATACTATGGTCTTGGGGGTTCCATGCAGACTAACAATCCTAGCAATGTACAGTTCTACTAGTTTCGCACTCTGGTAGGTAGTCTTGACAGGTATGGAGTGAGCTACCTTGGATAGTCTATCAACTATGGCCCAGATTGAGTCATTTCCCCTACTGGAAGTAGGCAAACCGGTGATAAAGTCCATTCCGATGGAATCCCATTTCCATTCCAGAATCTGCAATGGTTGCAACAATCCTGCAGGTCTCTGATGCTCTGCTTTGACTCTTTGATAGATATCACACTTGGTGATGTAGCTTCCGATTTCCCTCTTCATCTTGTGCCACCAAACTTGCTCTTTCAAATCCTGTGTGAGATCCAGGCACATGGCTTAATAGGATTGATAGGATACCCATATCAACAAGTTGCAACTCTTTTCCGGAAGCTCATTCGAAAAGAACTCTAAGGTTAAGCGTGCTTGGCCTAGAGCAATTCTAGGATGGGTGACCGACCGGGAAGTGGGTAACCGGGTGCACACAAGCGAGGACAAAGTGCGCCGAAAACACTAGTGTTGGTCTGTGGGGCCAGTCTAGATATCCTATTAAGCTGCCAGGAGTGACACCCCCCGGGCCCAGGAGTGGACGGGGTGTTACAAGTGGTATCAGAGCCGACCCTTACGATTACACGGGTGTGTGCGGGTTAGTGGCGGGACATGTGGAGCATGGCGCGTGTGGCCCGGAGTGGACACGGCATGGCACATGTGCCGGCACTAGACGCACAGACGCGTGCCAAGAGGGAACGTTCCTGGGGTGTGCTTGATCGATGAGGGCATCGATCTTCTAAAGGGTGGGTGTATGTGAGATCCAGGCACATGGCTTAATAGGATTGATAGGATACCCATATCAACAAGTTGCAACTCTTTTCCGGAAGCTCATTCGAAAAGAACTCTGAGGTTAAGCGTGCTTGGCCTAGAGCAATTCTAGGATGGGTGACCGACCGGGAAGTGGGTAACCGGGTGCACACAAGTGAGGACAAAGTGCGCAGAAAAGACTAGTGTTGGTCTGTGGGGCCAGTCTAGATATCCTATTAAGCTGCCAGGAGTGACATCCCCCGGGCCCAGGAGTGGACGGGGTGTTACATCCTGATACATCTTGGTTCCTCCGGGGTGGATAGAATAAAGAGTATCATGAGCTTCCTTCATGATAACTTGCTTCAGCTCCGAATCTGCTGGCACACAGATACGTCCTTTGTACCATAGTACTCCTTCTCCGTCTTTAGTGAATCTAGATACCTTTCATGTGCCAATATGATGTTTGATTCCATCGATACTTTCATTCCCCTCCTGGGCTTCCTTGATTTGGCTAATCAAAGTGGGTTGAAGTTCAATGCTAGCTAAGAATCCTTTGCTAACCAATTCAGTCATGAACTGCTCCAACTCCTCATACTAACTTGGTTGCTTCTCCTTGATCATGGTGTTTAGCCTACACGGCAATCTGCTAAGAGCATCCGCTACCACATTGGCTTTGCCGGGGTGATAGTGAATGTCAAGGTCATAATCCTTGATTAACTCTATCCATCTCCTTTGCCTCATATTCAGCTCCTTCTGAGTGAAAATATACTTCAAGCTTTTGTGATCCGAGTAAATCTCACAGCAATTTCCCATCAGATAATGATGCCATGTCTTTAATGCCAGCACTACGACTGCTAATTCAAGATCATGGGTCGGATAGTTCTGCTCATGCTGCTTCAGTTGTCGAGACAGATAAGCGATGACTTTGCCTTCTTGCATCAATACACATCCTAGACCAATCTTGGATGCATCACAATATACATCAAATGGCTTCTCGATGTCTGGCATGATCAATATTGGGGCTGATATCAATCTCTTCTTCAGCTCCTAAAAACTGGCTTCACATTTGTCTGTCCATTCAACTTCTTGTCCTTCTTCAACAATTGGGTCATGGGTCGGGCGATGCTCGAGAATCTTTCTACGAACTTGCGGTAATATCCCGCTAATCCAAGAAATGCACGGACTTGGGTTTGAGTGGTTGGGGCTTCCCATTCTTCGACATCTTTGATCTTGGCGGGATCAACAGAGACTCCTCCGGCAGACACAATATGTCCTAGGAATCCTACTTCTTTCAGCCAAAACTCACACTTGCTTAACTTGGCATATAACTGATGCTCTCTCAGGGTTTCTAGGATGATTCTCAGATGTTGCTCATGCTCTTCTTCTGACTTGGAGTAGATAAGGATGTCGTCGATAAATACAACTACAAACTTATCTAGGAAATTCATAAAGATCTTATTCATGAGATTCATGAAATAAGCAGGGGCATTGGTTAATCCCAAAAGACATAACCGTATACTCGTATAAACCATAGCGAGTAGTAAAGGCGGTCTTCGGAATATCCGTTGCACGAATCTTAAGTTGGTGATAACCAGTCCTAAGATCAATCTTTGAGAATACCTGGGCTCCAGTCAGCTGATCAAATAGATCCTGTATCTTCAGCAAGGGGTACTTGTTCTTGATGGTGACGTCATTCAACTTTCTGTAATCTGTGCACAGACGGTTGCCTCCATCTTTCTTGTCGACGAATAACACTGGTGATCTCCATGGCGATGCGCTTGGTTGAATCAAGCCTGTTGCTAACATGGCATCTAACTGCTTCTTCAACTCAACTAACTATGAGGGGTTCATGCTATAGGGTCTCTGGGCTATGGGTCCGGTTCCGGGGATTAGTTCGATAATGAACTCAATATCCCTATCCGGGGACATACCTGGCAATTCATCTGGGAATACGTCGGGGTATTCACAAACTACTCTGACCTGGTCTATGGTGGGTAGGGCTAGACTCTTGTTGCACTTGAATTGATGGGGTAAGGTTTTAGAGATATGTTCTACTATTACTCCAGAACTACTGGTCATGGTGATGGCTTTCTTAGCACAGTCTGTCAGTCCTTTATGCCTTGACATCCAGTCCATACCTAGTACTACTTCCAATCCTTTGGTTCCAAGTACTATTAGGTTGGCATAAAAATATATCCCATGTATTCTGATAGGTACAACTTTGCAAATTTTTCTAGCTTTTGTAGTTGAACCGGGGATTTGAACTATCATGACATGCTTCAGGTTGGTTGGGTGAATCTTACTAGTGCATGCAAATTCTTCTGTGACAAATGAATGTGATGCTCCTGAATCAAACAATACTCTTGCTAAAACTGAGTTGACAAAAAACATACCCAGCACTACATCTGGTGCTTCTTGGGCTTCTTCTGCGTTCATGTGGAAGAGACGACCGTTGCGGTTGTGAGGGTTCCCTGGGGAAAACCTTCTTCCTGGTTGAACACGACGCTGCTGTTGAGCTGGGGCATTCACATTGGCATTAGTGGCAGTCTTCTTGGGACACTCATTGGAGTAGTGACCCTTCACTCCACACTTGAAACAAGTGATCTGGGACTTGTCCTTGGCTGCGACAGGCACAACATTGCTGCCAGTTCTGGGTGTAGTGTTGTTGTTGTTGTTGTTGCTCTTGGGAGGTGCACGGTTGAAATTGTTGGCGTTGCCAGAGTTGTGATGGTTTCCTCCGGACTTCACATTGCCTCCGCTACGGTTGGGGTAGCTTGGGCGAGACATTGGGGGTCGGTTGTTCCTTGGTGCATATCCTGGTGAGGGGTTGGGACGGTACTTCTGGTGACTGCTGGATCCTGATTGCTGCATCATACGACGTTTGCGGTTGTCGTTTGCCTGATTAATCTTCCCTTCCATCTGAATGGCAGAGTCGACTAGCTCTTCGAGATCCTGAAAACGAATGTTGACGAGGACAGTCTGCATCTCATCATGTAGTCCGTTCAGGAATCTCTCCTTCTTCTTGGCCTCCGTGTTGATCTCATCAGGTGCATATCTGGCAAGTGACAGGAATCTGTCACGGTACTCCACCACAGTCATTCTTCCTTGCTTCAATTTGCGGAACTCATCTCTCATTCGGTTGACTAGACCCTGTGGCACGTGGGTGCGGCAGAACTTGACTTTGAATGCTTCCCATTTCATCACTTGACCATGGTTCATTTTGCGGATACTATTCCACCAAGCTCTTGCATCTCCCGCCAGATAGTGGGTGGCGAAGAGAACTTTCTCGTTTTCATCAACTCCTGCAACTTCGAGGTTGTTTTCCATCGTCTGTAACCAGTCATCAGCATCTAATGGGTTTTCAGATTGGTTGAAGATTGGGGGATTGGTATTCTGAAATTTTTGGAGTTTGGATCTGTAGCATCCCAATTGTCTAACAATTGCAATGCTACTAGCCTAGTCTACATAAATGCTACTTCCTATATATAATTGTTGCATCATAATTATATCATGCTCATGTCATCATGCCACCTTGCATTTGAGCATCATATAAAACCCTCTTGCTTTGGTTCTTCTCTCATATGCATTGTAAATTGTATTTGCCTCTTGATATTGTATTTGATTATTGATATATTGTTTAATGCCCAAGTTGAGTTGGGGGCATATCTTTTATTCCATTCCACCACCTCTCTTTGTCACCACCTTATAATTCCACCATCCCATTATCCATGAGCTTGTTTCTCTTTTTCTTTTGATTTTATTCTAGCTCATGTGAGTGGGGTGGATCTAAGTCTATAAATTCTTTTGCTTGGCCCTTATTCCACTTCTTGGGAATGCATAAGAATAATGCCATGCTATTATTTTGTTTTCACAAGAATTTAATCAAGGCATTTATTATTTTTGCATGGGCCATGCAAGAGTACCACCACCTTTAGCAATTGTTTCTCTCTTGGTTTAAATGGGTTTTCTCTTTTTGGGGCTTTATCCATCCGTCACCTCCATCCCTCTCTATGCCACTCCTTTTGCTTGATCTTGTTGATCTTGCTAAAAAGCCACCACCACATCACCCTCTCTCTCTTTCCTCTTTCCTCATCAAAACCCTAAGCCACCCATCTCCCTCTCTCTCTCACTCTCTCCTCTCACCATGCCGAGGTATCCCCTCTCCCTACCATGCTGGCCCCACCTGGCCCTCTCTCTCCCTGGCCCACACCCCAGCTACCCTACCCCAACCCTAACAAACCCTAACCCGAGCCTCTCCCCTAGCTAACCCAAACCCTAACCCTAGCTAAACCTAATCCGAGGCCACCATCTAACCTAACCCGAGCTAGTCCCTCCCTCTCTTCTCTCCCTCACGCCAGCCCCACCCTGCAGCCTCTCTGCCTCGCCTTGGACCAGCCCCAGCCAGCCCAGCCGGCCGAGCACGTGCTCGAGGAGGAGGAAAAAGGTGGCACGAGGCCACCTTTATCTCTGCCGTGTCCCAGCTGCCTCCTTCCTCTCTCCCTCTTTTCCTCCATCCACACGGCTCTCCTGCATCTCCAGATCCACCCCAGAGCCCCTGCCTCTCCCCTCCTTCTTCTCACCGACGCCAACCCTCTCCCGCCGGTCACCGCCAGTAGCGCCGCCGCCCCCTCGTTCCAGCGGGTGTGGATGACGTGGAGGTGGTCGAGGTGATCGAGAGGGCTCCCCTGCTTCACCTCGTACGTGCCAGCGAGGAGGAGAAGGACCCCAGCCGCCGCAGCACCGCGTCGCCTCCGAAACCCTAGCCCGCCGGTGCGCCAGCGATCTCGCCGCTCCGCAGCTCCTCGCTCCGATCCGAGCCCGCCATCGAGCCCGCAGTGAGCCTCTCTCCCTCCCCGACATGATCCGCCTCGCCATCGCAGGCTAGCTCCGCCGTTACTTTTGTCGAACGCCCTCCGTGCGCCGCCGCTCGCTGTGTCTGCACGTGCCCGCGCCGCGTAGTGCCTCAACTAGCCGCGGTCCTCCCTCCTGACACCAACCCCTCCCTAGCCCAGCGGTAGCCGCCGCCGCACGTGCACGCCAGGTCACGTGTTCGATCCCCCGTGTCGCGCTCCGCGTCGGTCGGTCACCGATCAGTCGATCGGTTCAGAGAAGATCTACAGGGCCTGTTGCCACTTTACACTTAGCCCCCCCTTTTGTTTTTCGCGCAACCCGCAGTCCGCCGAGCCCACCAGCCAGCCCCTATGGGAACTTTACAAAGAGCACCCCATAGATTCTAAGCCCTAACCCGCGCTCCAGCCCTAGCCCCACCTGTCAGTCGCTGCAGTCCCCACCCCTGGTATGTGGGCCGTAGCCGCTGGGCCCGCTTGTCAACCGCGTGGGCTAGCCAGAGCCGCGGTAGAAAAAGGATTTTCTGCGCGCGTGGCCCCTTTCCGTTTGACCCCACCTGTCAGTGGCTATGGCTGGGACGGGCTGAGTAAGAAAAGTTTTTCCTGTGTCTGTTTTAATTAAACTTTTCAAATTTGTTTTAAATTCAAATTCAAATCTGTTTTCAAATATCTTTTAAGTTATAATTCCAAATTAAACATGTAATATATGTTTTGAAATCAGAAAAATGTGAGGAACTCAAATCTGCCATTCAAAATATTATTTGAACACTTTAAATTTCGAGTTGATCAAAATTACATTAGAATGCCCTTTGCCTTAACTAATTAATAACTTTTGTTTTATAACTCCAAATTTGACAAATAATATGTCTAAAATGATCAGCGCGACAAGCCCGTTCTAACTATGCATTCCATGTTCTGAATTGCAGCATGCATCATATAAATATAAAGTATACAGCAACTTATTTAAGGATAAAAGGTGTCTAAAACACCATAAAATGCTTTATTCTTGTATTCCACACCTCACCCATGCCATGCTACATTATTGCCATGCAAATTGTGCATAATTCATCATGGCATGATTGTTTGCTTGTCGCATTTTAATTCATATGCTTGTGCACTCTATTTATGTTGGCCCTTGTTTGTTTGGTTCTTCTTCGAATAGACGCTGAGCAGGGGATATATCAAGAAACCCAGGAGCACTACCCAGATCCTTCTCTCGCTTCAACTGAGCTGCCAGGCAAGCACTACCACATGCTTGCATACATATAGTACCTATTGCCTCTATCTTATTCTTGCATCATTGAGTTGCGATTGCATTAATCTGAATCCCAAGTACTGCATAGCCTTTACTTTAAACCCCACCGAAGCTTGTTCCTCCATCCCATGAGCCATTACTACAGGAGTTGTTTGAGCCATGCGAGTCGTAGAACAGCATGTGTAGGGTATGTGAGTGTCTGATGGATAACGAGGTACCTATACAACTTAACCTGAGTAGTAATGGGATAACTAATGAAAGTGGCACCGGTGAGCAATATCTGCTATTTGGTTTTTCATGCTCACTTGTGTCCCGTAGGACCCCGAGTACTTGATTCCTGTTCCTTGAATATTCGCGCTATCCACATCCGGGAGGCTTATGAACCCCCCTGAGCCAGAGCTTGATTCATTCTTATTTCTTGGGGCCACAAAGTAGTTTGGGGCTTTATTACTATCCTGTACTTATGCCATGCTTTACTGCTTTATTTAAGATTGTGCGAGGAGCACCTGTACTGTTTTGGATGCGGAGTGTTTTCGCGGTATCGACAAGCCCAGTCACACTTTCGGGTTCCCAGTCGTTTACAGCCATTGACGCAAACCTTGAGTCCGTCTCGGAGCCGGCCAACTTCGTTGCGGGTAGCTTAATGGGGTGGCCCCCTGAAATATTTCTGAATCCTGTGATCGCTTTGTCGTGAATGCCTCGTTGGGATTTGATTTGGTTTTTCCGAGGTTGATCGAGTGTGTGTTGCTATTTGTGCACCCCTGCAGGGTAAATCTTTCTGAAAGCCGTGTCCGTGGTTATGGACGACTTGGAGCACAGTTTCTCGATCATAGACAAGTATAAGTAAAGAACCGCTTTTAATTTGACTAAGTACCTAACTAGTAAATAGTGCAACAATCATGGAATGGATAATAAAACTGCCAACGGTTGGGGGGCTATTCGTCCGCTTCCTCGTTGGTAAGCGAGGAGGAGGATGGATCTGTTAATATTACTGTTATATCTGTTGTTATTAATTCACGGACATCCGTCTATCTTTGGTTAGGCGGATGGTTAGCGAGTATCTATAGAATTGTTAGGTATTATCTTTTGCTGCAATTGCGTCACCCCAGGTTGTGTCCCCTTTAGAGGCATAAAGACTTGCTGAGTACCCCTAGGGTCTCACACGATAAATTGTTTGATTCAGATGAGCAGGTACACTCACCAGATGGATACTGGGTGGAGGAGACGGACGATGTTGGCAACGATCACTCGGTGTAGAGATTCCGGGAATGGGGATCCGTGAGATCTGTGGGCGGGATGTGTTTATTTATGGGGTATCTTATGCCGATTTGCTTCTTATCCGTACTCGGATCTTGTTTTCCGCTTCCGCCTGATACTCTGATGTTTGATGTATGAGGAGATATCCTAAACTATTATATCTATCTAGGATATTTGGATCTTGCCGTATGGCGTTGCAATATTTCTATTTCTTTTAGATGGAATGGCTCTGAGGACTGTTGTATGGTGGCTTGCATACATACTCATTTGTGTATGTAGTTGATCCCTTCGCCTACCGATTACGCCGCTCGTTCTTGTCCCGATGTTTTGGAAATGGTTAGGACGGCCGAAAGGTCTACCTGTGAGTGGCATTTGGCCCCACCGTACTATTTTAACCATTTCCGCTCATCCAGGCTTGTAACTAAGAGCGTAATTCACCGAGGTAGTTACAATTGGTATCAGAGCCATCCCGCCCTTCAGGGTCTCAGCCAAATGGTTGTTGTCAGTCTAGCAAATATTTTTGGTAGCTATGTATACTAGGGAAAAACAAAACGTGAGAGTAGGACTGCTTCCACTTTTCTTCTTACCCACCCACCACCCTTTTCTGGTAAGGAAGTGTAACGTTTTCAATCCTCTTCTTAAAATTCAAACTAGGATTCGCGTGTTCTGGGTTTCCGTAGTACCATAGAAAATGTGTGTGTGTGTGTGTAATTCCTTGTCTATCTGTGGCATCCAATTTGTTATCACAATCTGCCTTTGGTTATCAATTGTTGGTACATTCCATACTGACAGGCTTTTGAAAACCGGCACGATCTATCCAACTCCTTGTTAACCGGTGCCATCTTCTTAAGGGTGTTCTTCCTTCCAGCATGCTTTCACAGAATGTGGAGTTGCTAATCGCTACCTGATAAGTGATTTTGCGCATCTATTGGTATTTTAATGCCGAAAATGCGGAAAAAATTTCTTTGATACATCTGTGTTTCCACACTCCTTTCCATTCGTGTGTGAAACATTATCTATCTCCCTTTTATCAGCATGTCCATGCTAACTCATTCTTTTGTCACCGGCGCTTAATCCTAGAGTTTCATTTCATCTCCAATTCTCTTGGGCTAATTACATAACATGTGTCGATCCGATGCTGGTGATTGTAATTTGGTTCTCAGCATAGCTATAGGACACTTATCATGAGTGGAATATGGAAAATGCTATTAACACTATCCTCCAAATGGTGACGGTTATCTCCTGTGATTTTGAGTACACCGTGATCATATCTATGCATATTCAAGCATCTTTGGCAATCCGGAGTTTCTCAAGGCACTATGGCGGTCTATCATCTGTCCATCATGCTGCACATCTTTTTGAACTCCATATCTGCAAAATTCTCTTTGAGACGAGGGAATTGCATATTTTTCGTCTCTGATAGCTTTGCTTAAGGTATGATCTATCATCTTTTCTTTATCCAAGATCTCTTTATCTTTGTAACCGGTGATCCGATCGACAATGTGAATCAGGTGACATCTCTTTTTCTTCCGAAGGACCAGATAATCTATTCTACCAGTGCATCTTTCCAACATGAATCCTTACTCGTAACGTTGATCTTTCAAAGAGCGTTGAGCTCAGGAAGTGTTCGAGCATTTGTTCGTTTCTCTCGCCTTTTGAACTTGGTATTCTAGGAATATCTTGTTAATCCATGGTGGTATATGTTGATGATATGCTTGCCTATTCGATATCAATGGAAGAACATGGAAAATCATCTGTGTCCCTTTCTCTCAAGCTTTGTTAACACTTCCGTGTGCAAAGTTCCCAAAGTGGAAATTCTGGCTTCTTGAAGTCACCTATCTCGACCACGTCCTTCTGCTAAATACATTACTTCAACTCTGGAATCAGCAAGTCCATTGTTAATTCCATCCTCCATCTTCAACCAATCTGGAGTTATTCCTTGTTGGCAAGTTATCATCGTCGTTCCGCCGAAGATTTCCTCAAGACTGCTAAATCTTTCTCAATCATTTCAAGAAGAACATGTAGTTCTTTCACCTCAGTCTCGTCAAGTAATCTCTTGAAACCCTCTCGTTCTATCATCTATGCTCAATCCACCGGAGGCCATGAAGACCTTCCAGATCTTGTATTCCTTCTGTTCAAGTTGGTGCTATCTTTTCTGTAGCTGTTGAATCTTGCAGTTCTTCTCCGTAATCTTCCTTCATATCTTTCTGGTGGCTTGGTACTTCAGACATGACGGCAACATCATCATCTTTATCTATCTATGAATCTGGCGAATCGTTTGCATCTATCCTTGTTTCTAACGGAGTTCCATGAGCTCTTCTTGTCAATACCTTCAGTCTGTTTCGGTAGTTGGGTTGCATGGTTTTCTTATTCATGTGCGGAGTAATGCTTTGAGTGCGGGATGGAGTAGCTACCATACCACTACTCTTATCATTCGCTCTTGTACATTGAATTGGTGAATTAATGTGATTTCACTCATTCCACGGAAGCTAGAAGTGGCCTTTATCCCTCGATACTTTTACTTCCGTCCTTGTTTTTCCGGAGTGCTCTCTCGAAGAAAGTAATCAATAATCTCTTGTTGTGGTCTGTATATTCTAGATGGAGCAAAATCTTCAATTATCTGGTGGAAACAAACGCAAACTCTTTTCTGTCCTTGTCATTCTACCGATGCTCGACATCCACAAACAAGATGAAAGGAAACTATCTCTCTCTTTGTTTCATCAATTCTTTTTCTGTGGTAAAGCCAATTATGGTTGATGCCATCAGCCGCAAATCTATTGCGTTAGCCTCAAGGCTAAAGAAAGCAATAAGTTCATCTACAATAAACTCCAGATCCTCCATATTCTTTGCTTCTCGGGATTCCACCATGATCTGGCTTCACATCCGTCTCTGGAAGTTATATCCGCGCACCTCAATTGCATGATCCTTTGGGTCTTACCGGCGCAACAAGAATCTAATCCGATGATGTCTAACTAAATCTTTCTGTTGATATCAAGGGACTCTATTGTTTGAAGGCAATATTGTTTCCGTTTTTCATTTCTCCAATCCGAGAGAAGATACGATGCTATCGTCATAGTGGTTCAAAACCTCTCCAATCTAGCTCTTTTTCTTCCAGCGAGATAAAGATTCATCCTCTCTCGTATCAGTAAATCTTTAATCTTAACGGTGTGTCTTTCTTTATCCATGATACATCATCTTTTCCTTTTCTTTCACAAGTGGTTCTAGTCTTTTATCATGTTTCTTGAGAAAACCGGAGCTATGTCCATCCTATCCTTCTTGTCTCACGACAATCCTTCAACTCTTCTAACCCGTTGTTTCTCAAGCAAAACGCAAGACTCGCAACAAGTCTAGCAAGTTTTGCAAGGTGTATTGGTCGCACCATTCCGTTGTTCATCAACTTGGGAACATGAGGGTCACCTTCGTTCCGAACAACCGCCTCTCCTTGTGTTGTTTTCCTTTTCCTAGGAATCTCGGGGCGAGATTCTTGTTTAGTGGGGGAGAGTTGTAGCATCCCAATTGTCTAACAATTGCAATGCTACTAGCCTAGTCTACATAAATGATACTTCCTATATATAATTGTTGCATCATAATTATATCATGCTCATGTCATCATGCCACCTTGCATTTGAGCATCATATAAAACCCTCTTGCTTTGGTTCTTCTCTCATATGCATTGTAAATTGTATTTGCCTCTTGATATTGTATTTGATTATTGATATATTGTTTAATGCCCAAGTTGAGTTGGGGGCATATCTTTTATTCCATTCCACCACCTCTCTTTGTCACCACCTTATAATTCCACCATCCCATTATCCATGAGCTTGTTTCTCTTTTTCTTTTGATTTTATTCTAGCTCATGTGAGTGGGGTGGATCTAAGTCTATAAATTATTTTGCTTGGCCCTTATTCCACTTCTTGGGAATGCATAAGAATAATGCCATGCTATTATTTTGTTTTCACAAGAATTTAATCAAGGCATTTATTATTTTTGCATGGGCCATGCAAGAGTACCACCACCTTTAGCAATTGTTTCTCTCTTGGTTTAAATGGGTTTTCTCTTTTTGGGGCTTTATCCATCCATCACCTCCATCCCTCTCTATGCCACTCCTTTTGCTTGATCTTGTTGATCTTGCTAAAAAGCCACCACCACATCACCCTCTCTCTCTTTCCTCTTTCCTCATCAAAACCCTAAGCCACCCATCTCCCTCTCTCTCTCACTCTCTCCTCTCACCATGCCGAGGTATCCCCTCTCCCTACCATGCTGGCCCCACCTGGCCCTCTCTCTCCCTGGCCCACACCCCAGCTACCCTACCCCAACCCTAACAAACCCTAACCCGAGCCTCTCCCCTAGCTAACCCAAACCCTAACCCTAGCTAAACCTAATCCGAGGCCACCATCTAACCTAACCCGAGCTAGTCCCTCCCTCTCTTCTCTCCCTCACGCCAGCCCCACCCTGCAGCCTCTCTGCCTCGCCTTGGACCAGCCCCAGCCAGCCCAGCCGGCCGAGCACGTGCTCGAGGAGGAGGAAAAAGGTGGCACGAGGCCACCTTTATCTCTGCCGTGTCCCAGCTGCCTCCTTCCTCTCTCCCTCTTTTCCTCCATCCACACGGCTCTCCTGCATCTCCAGATCCACCCCAGAGCCCCTGCCTCTCCCCTCCTTCTTCTCACCGACGCCAACCCTCTCCCGCCGGTCACCGCCAGTAGCGCCGCCGCCCCCTCGTTCCAGCGGGTGTGGATGACGTGGAGGTGGTCGAGGTGATCGAGAGGGCTCCCCTGCTTCACCTCGTACGCGCCAGCGAGGAGGAGAAGGACCCCAGCCGCCGCAGCACCGCGTCGCCTCTGAAACCCTAGCCCGCCGGTGCGCCAGCGATCTCGCCGCTCCGCAGCTCCTCGCTCCGATCCGAGCCCGCCATCGAGCCCACGGTGAGCCTCTCTCCCTCCCCGACATGATCCGCCTCGCCATCGCAGGCTAGCTCCGCCATTACTTTTGTCGAACGCCCTCCGTGCGCCGCCGCTCGCTGTGTCTGCACGTGCCCGCGCCGCGTAGTGCCTCAACTAGCCGCGGTCCTCCCTCCTGACACCAACCCCTCCCTAGCCCAGCGGTAGCCGCCGCCCACGCACGCCAGGTCACGTGTTCGATCCCCCGTGTCGCGCTCCGCGTCGGTCGGTCACCGATCGGTCGATCGGTTCAGAGAAGATCTACAGGGCCTGTTGCCACTTTACACTTAGCCCCCCCCTTTTGTTTTTCGCGCAACCCGCAATCCGCCGAGCCCACCAGCCAGCCCCTACGGGAACTTTACAAAGAGCACCCCGTAGATTCTAAGCCCTAACCCGCGCTCCAGCCCTAACCCCACCTGTCAGTCGCTGCAGTCCCCACCCCTGGTATGTGGGCCGTAGCCGCTGGGCCCGCTTGTCAACCGCGTGGGCTAGCCAGAGCCGCGGTAGAAAAAGGATTTTCTGCGCGCGTGGCCCCTTTCCGTTTGACCCCACCTGTCAGTGGCTATGGCTGGGACGGGCTGAGTAAGAAAAGTTTTTCCTGTGTCTGTTTTAATTAAAATTTTCAAATTTGTTTTAAATTCAAATTCAAATCTGTTTTCAAATATCTTTTAAGTTATAATTCCAAATTAAACATGTAATATATGTTTTGAAATCATAAAAATGTGAGGAATTCAAATCTGCCATTCAAAATATTATTTGAACACTTTAAATTTCGAGTTGATCAAAATTACATTAGAATGCCCTTTGCCTTAACTAATTAATAACTTTTGTTTTATAACTCCAAATTTGACAAATAATATGTCTAAAATGATCAGCGCGACGAGCCCGTTCTAACTATGCATTCCATGTTCTGAATTGCAGCATGCATCATATAAATATAAAGTATACAGCAACTTATTTAAGGATAAAAGGTGTCTAAAACACCATAAAATGCTTTATTCTTGTATTCCACACCTCACCCATGCCATGCTACATTATTGCCATGCAAATTGTGCATCATTCATCATGGCATGATTGTTTGCTTGTCGCATTTTAATTCATATGCTTGTGCACTCTATTTATGTTGGCCCTTGTTTGTTTGGTTCTTCTTCGAATAGACGCTGAGCAGGGGATATATCAAGAAACCCAGGAGCACTACCCAGATCCTTCTCTCGCTTCAACTGAGCTGCCAGGCAAGCACTACCACATGCTTGCATACATATAGTACCTATTGCCTCTATCTTATTCTTGCATCATTGAGTCACGATTGCATTAATCTGAATCCCAAGTACTGCATAGCCTTTACTTTAAATCCCACCGAAGCTTGTTCCTCCATCCCATGAACCATTACTACAGGAGTTGTTTGAGCCATGCGAGTCGTAGAACAACATGTGTAGGGTATATGAGTGTCTGATGGATAACGAGGTACCTATACAACTTAACCTGAGTAGTAATGGGATAACTAATGAAAGTGGCACCGGTGAGCAATATCTGCTATTTGGTTTTTCATGCTCACTTGTGTCCCGTAGGACCCCGAGTACTTGATTCCTGTTCCTTGAATATTCGCGCTATCCACATCCGGGAGGCTTGTGAACCCCCCTGAGCCAGAGCTTGATTCATTCTTATTTCTTGGGGCCACAAAGTAGTTTGGGGCTTTATTACTATCCTGTACTTATGCCATGCTTTACTGCTTTATTTAAGATTGTGCGAGGAGCACCTGTACTATTTTGGATGCGGAGTGTTTTCGCGGTATCGACAAGCCCAGTCACACTTTCGGGTTCCCAGTCGTTTACAGCCATTGACGCAAACCTTGAGTCCGTCTCGGAGCCGGCCAACTTCGTTGCGGGTAGCTTAATGGGGTGGCCCCCTGAAATATTTCTGAATCCTGTGATCGCTTTGTCGTGAATGCCTCGTTGGGATTTGATTTGGTTTTTCCGAGGTTGATCGAGTGTGTGTTGCTATTTGTGCACCCCTGCAGGGTAAATCTTTCTGAAAGCCGTGTCCGCGGTTATGGACGACTTGGAGCACAGTTTCTCGATCATAGACAAGTATAACTAAAGAACCGCTTTTAATTTGACTAAGTACCTGACTAGTAAATAGTGCAACAATCATGGAATGGATAATAAAACTGCCAACGGTTGGGGGGCTGTTCGTCCGCTTCCTCGTTGGTAAGCGAGGAGGAGGATGGATCTGTTAATATTACTGTTATATCTGTTGTTATTAATTCACGGACATCCGTCTATCTTTGGTTAGGCGGATGGTTAGCGAGTATCTATAGAATTGTTAGGTATTATCTTTTGCTGCAATTGCGTCACCCCAGGTTGTGTCCCCTTTAGAGGCATAAAGACTTGCTGAGTACCCCTAGGGTCTCACACGATAAATTGTTTGATTCAGATGAGCAGGTACACTCACTAGATGGATACTGGGTGGAGGAGACGGACGATGTTGGCAACGATCACTCGGTGTAGAGATTCCGGGAATGGGGATCCGTGAGATCTGTGGGCGGGATGTGTTTATTTATGGGGTATCTTATGCCGATTTGCTTCTTATCCGTACTCGGATCTTGTTTTCCGCTTCCGCCTGATACTCTGATGTTTGATGTATGAGGAGATATCCTAAACTATTATATCTATCTAGGATATTTGGATCTTGCCGTATGGCGTTGCAATATTTCTATTTCTTTTAGATGGAATGGCTCTGAGGACTGTTGTATGGTGGCTTGCATACATACTCATTTGTGTATGTAGTTGATCCCTTCGCCTGCCGATTACGCCGCTCGTTCTTGTCCCGATGTTTTGGAAATGGTTAGGACGGCCGAAAGGTCTACCTGTGAGTGGCATTTGGCCCCACCGTACTATTTTAACCATTTCCGCTCATCCAGGCTTGTAACTAAGAGCGTAATTCACCGAGGTAGTTACAGGATCCATGGTGATCCTGATTTCCATGCCCTTGGTTGTTGAGAGCCATCTGGGCGATTTGCTGTAGTGTTGCTAAGTTGGCTTGACGTTCTGCCCTGCTTGCTTCTCTGCCTGCGATGAGATTCTACAAGATCTGCAGCATTGGGTCCTGCGACGAGCTGCTCCCTCCTTGGTTTCCACGAGTCATCTGAGGATTTAGATAGATATAGGGGTAAGAGGGAAATTCTAAGGTTCCTGGTTTTGGTTTCAAAGCTAAAACTTTGAGTTACACTCAGATTTTTCAACTACTCCATTTCATTCATACAAACAAACACACGATACAACACACACCACAACAAACAAAGGAAACATATGGTTTGAAGAACCATTCTGCAAGCTACGATACAGTGGGACCGATACATCTCATGCTACGACAGTGCTCTAGTGCATCTACTCATCGTCGATGAAGTCGGAGTCCTCATCGTCAGTGTAGAAGTCCACGGCATCCTCCTCCAGAAAGTCATCATCATTCTGAGGTAAGAATCCATGTCTCCCTGGATGTCTTCACCCTCATCTTCTTCTTCCTTGGCGGCAAGCTGAGCTTCCTGCTCCTGACGGTCTTCTCGAGGTCGGCCACCTTCTTGCGAAGACGGGCGATGGTGCGATCCTTCTTGGCACGCTGGCGGCGAAGAGACTGGCAATCCTGGACGAGCAGTGCGAAAGTCTGGGCCTTCTGGTCGGCAATGGCACGGTTCTGGTTGGCTAGCTCCCTGGCATTGTCCAGTTCCTGCTGTCTGTCATGCAGCAAGAAGTCAAGATTCTCCACTTGACGCCTCAACTCTGGGTGACTTGGCATCTCCATCGGCATTCCCATGAAGTCACGTCTTGCATAGTGAGCAAAACGGGTTCCTTGGATTTTGTTGACGCTGAGGGCACATAGACGTGCGAGAGCTTCATGCATTGCTCTGGCTAATCCATCTAGCCAATTGTTCTCTCTCACGGAGAACTGAATTCTCCCGGAAGTTGGTGCTTTGATGCTTCCTCTAAGATCTGCGGTGACTAGCCACTGTAGGTCTCCTCCTGGGGGTCCTGGGAGTTGAGCTCCAAGAAACTCCGGATGTGGGCGTCCCAATAACTCCGACAGTGAATCCAGATCCCTCTCGAAGATCAGCTGACCTCCGTTTCTGAACTGGTAAAACTTGCTGAACTGAGTCTCCATCTACAAGAATTAAGGATGAGGAAATTAGTGAAGTGATCAAGTGTGTCAAATTTTAAGTAGTAATGTAAGAATTTTGCGGAACATGAATTTTTGAGAAAGAAAGAATTCCCAAGGATAAGAGAGGAGATAGTTTTTTGTAAATACTCACTTTGGTTTTGAAACTAAGTTTTTGTTTGGACGTCCATTCTAACTAGGGTCTCCTATGGTCAGGATGGCTCTGATACCAACTTGTCAACACCCGGATTTTTAATCCCAGATACCCGTTATGCCATACCTCGCAATCCCAGGATTACCATTTTTGCGAGACATAACGGATTGGATATCACAGTACATCATCCATTACAAACCATACATAAGGTCTTACACAAATAAGGATCTCATGATCCAGTCTTAATACAACAAGAAGCGGAAATATAAAAGTATTTCCAAGGTTGCTGGGTATGATTGATTAATTAATCTTTCCAAATCTAATCATGGTTCATCGGAACCATATAAGCCCATACCCAGAACTCCGATTAAGAAAAAAATGGAACCGCCTGCAGTATACAAAATAAATTTTGTAGCTGCTTCCCCGGGCTAATGGACTATCAGCTTCATGCTTCTTGGTACTCTTTTATGTACGACTTCGTCCAGAACATGTTCCTTGTCATTTGGAATGAATCACCAAGACGTGTTTCATTCAATATCTCCAATTCGATAATAGTTACTAAGGGAAGAAAGAGGAAAGTAGCATAGCAGAGAAAAGAATCTCTGTTCTCAGTCTAAGTAAGCCCGTCCTAGCAATGGTGGCTGAAGCTGGTCTCGAGACCCTTGTGCCCCGGACTGCACTGCCCGCCCTATGACCCAAAACTCAAAATGAGCCTTGCGACGAGACGCGGAAATTCCTCATGCTGCGGTTCCCTCCGGTCCGTTCCCGGGTTGGGTTAGGGGAAGATGTGGTACTTCATCATATGATTCATATAAGATCCATCTGTCTAGAGATCGTCATATACATCTAGAAAACTGTATGCTTTGGAAGAAGCTTGTACAGTTTGGGAAGGGGATATAAAGCATAGCAGTGGGGTCCATCTTTAGGGGCACAGGCAATGCTGACGAAGGCATATAGTCCTAGTTATCATAGCCGTCCTGCTGGCCATCATCTTGATAGTCTCCTTCATAGTCTGGCCATGAGAATAGCCAGGGACAAAAGCCATGAGTACTCTTTAAGTACTCGCAAACTACCACTAACAAGTAGTATAATTCTAAGTTAAAGTGCTAAATCTAAGTTTAACTTTGAAACCTAAGCTGAGTTCTGAAGCAAAGAAAGATAAAATAAAGTTCTAGAATCACTTAAGTTGGGAAGCTATTATCATAAACACAACCCTGTTGTGGTCAAGTCAAGATTCATCATTCATCTCATAAGTTGTTTTTAAAACATCTAACAACGAAACAGTATGGCCATTCCAACTGTCCATAACCGCGGACACGGCTATTCGAATAGTTTGACACTCTGCAGAGGTGGTACACTTTCACCACAAGATTCGATACATCTATCAGGGATAACCCTGAATCATCATACTTAGTATGCAGATAATCAAACATAACCTTCCCTTTACACACCCTAGTATAAGCACCTCTCCTATGAGCATGGCCTCCCAACCATGATCATCTGTCATCTTGGGCACTGCATAGGTGGACAACATTGAGAGGTAGCCTCAGCTCAAACCTCTCCCGCGAGGGAACTAATACTAATGCATATAAATTTCCGGCTAAGCCTTACCCAATTCAGGTAGTGTGGTTGTACGGTAAATTTGGAATGGTATCGCACCCGAATCCAACCATCAGTTTTATAAAAGGGCTAAGGCTCATGCCTCAACATTTTCATCATCATAAACCATTTGTGTTTCTTAACACATGTCAAAACATCTCAATAGAATGACTCATCATTCCAAGGTTTTCATAATTCATTTTTACCAATTGTTCCCATCGAAAGTGACTCAAGTTTTGATCTACTCTAAACTACTAAGTTAAGAGTGTTCACTAAGGTGGAAAGATGGGATCAATCTCATGCCATAGAATGACATCTAAGGTTTATCTAAATAGGTCAAGTTTTATACTCTTTATGCTACCTTCAAAACAAGTAAGGGGCTTTGTGTCAAGTAAAGGAAGTAAAGCTTGTAAGGTAATACTTGGGGTAGTAATAGTCAAAGTGGTGTGACCAAAGCATGTCTAAGGCATCTTTGCTCATTTATCTAGCTTAATTCTAGCTTGCTAACAATAGCTTGCAAGGGTTAGCTTGCCAATAGCAGCTTGCTAGGGTTAACTTGCTTGGTTAATGGTGGCTTGCAAGTACAACTTGCAAGGGTTAACTTGGATAGTGCTAGCTTGCCTTGGTTGGTGCAATGATTGATGTTTTCTTCTTCTTCTTGGTAGCACTCCTCCTCCTCGTAAGCTTGATCGGTACTATCTTCTATAAATACATACGGAGTACACAATCATCAAACAATACTTAACTAGTTTACTTAGTACTCTAAGGCACACAATTGATGATATATTATCATCACAAGCATCACAAGTTTTATTCAATAGTTTCCTCCTTTTATTTTAGAAAAGTAATTTCTACTCATTGAAAAATTAACTAAGATTTAATATTCACCACTTAAAATATGGGATCATGTGGACACATGTCCTCATCACATATTCTAACATGTGGGAATGTGATTTAAGGGTTGGATCAAAATTACTTTGGTTTAAGTTCATTATTTAATGATTTAAAGTGACTAGAAATGCCTATATAGCATTATTTTGGTACTAGTCCAAAGTCACTGCATGTAAATCCTATTATTATTACATATTCAGATAGGTATGATGAAATGTGATTTTTGAGAGTTTGAATCAACTCAAAAGCTAACTTGGTTGATTTTATAAAAATGTTGCAAGGTGCAAATGCTTCTGTTTTGTTATTTTTACTAGGAGAGATCTATAACTCTAAATGAATTAAATCCAACGGGCTTGGATAGATCTTTTCAGTAGCTTTACAACAAAATTGGAATCACTCTATTTGGATTCGTAAATCTCTCTAAATTGAATTTTGAATTAAGAGACCGAACTAAGTTTAAACTAAAAAGAAAAATCCTAATTCAAACTAACTGGGTTGTGCGGGAAAAGCTAACGGGCCGTCCCAGTGTCACTCCGCAGCGCGGGGCTCAACTGACAGGGGGGTCCACAAGTCAGCGGCTCATAACGCGCGAAGCGGTACAGGGCAATGTGGGACGTTGGATTAGAGTAGGGATCAACGGCTGGGGATCGTCGTCGATGACGGACCTGTCGTCGGCGAGCTCTAACCCTAGCGGCTTAGTGGGGGTGCATAGGGGGCGTACCAGGGCTCCAGCGACGACGGCGAGGCGGGCAAACAGACTGGTGGTCGATGGCGAGCTCAGGGATGGTCGAGGCAGCTCCGGGGGTGGTCGCAATCAGTGGCGCCCTTCTCCTCCAGAGGCGGCCTGCTCCGGTACAATTCCGGCGAGCTGCTGCTCCCCGTGCTCCGGCTAGAGGTGTGAGACGATCAGTAAGGTGAGGGGAGTGGAGTGGTGTGCTACAAACGGCTGGGGGTGCCCTCCTTTTATAGGCTCGACGGCGAGACCGAGAGGGATGGGTAGGCGACGGTGGCGACATGGCTACGGGTTGCTAGCGGCATGGCTGAGGGTGGCGATCGACGCGTGGTCGCCTGGCGGTGCTCTAGGGCTTTAATGCGGGCTTAGGGGCGGTGGTATATGGTCGGGCGGAGCTGGCGCTCTGAGCGGCAGAGGCGGCGATTTCGTCGGCGAGCGGTGGCTGTGGTGCGTTGGGCGGGGAACGGGCATGTCCGGCGTGCTCCCTGGGTCGTGGCGACGCGGTGGGCGCGGGCTGCGGTCGAGCAGCTGCTTGTGCACGCGTGCCGGGTGCGGCGCTCTGGCGCGTGCTCGGCATGGCGCTGTGGCACTGGGCGCGGGGTTTTCTCGGTGGCCCACTACTTGACCTGGCTCGGAGAGGGGACAGTGGGCGGCGGTGAGGTGCTGGCTAGCTGCTAGACATGGAGAGAGAGGGGGAGATGGTCTGCTGCAGCGGGGCAAGGTTTGGCCGGCGAGCATGTCCTCGGATTGGCATGGCATGGCTGCTAGTGGGGTAGGGGATGGGCGTTAAGGGTCTGGTTAGATCAAGAGGGGACAAAGAGATTAAATGGAGATCAAATGGGGGCAAAACTCTGTTCAAAACAGTGAGCTAGGATTAGAGGTAGATTCTTGCCTGCCAGGTGTTTGATAAAATGGCCACAAGAAAATTCTTTTTGAATTTTGAGAAGATTTTTGGTGGGTGTGCTAGTACTAATCTTGAGACTCTGTGGTTGCTTGGGTTTTAAAAATTGAGTTGGTTTGAGTGGTTTTTGAAATAGTGGGATCTTCCCATATGAAGTAGATTCAATTTTAAACTGTCATTTAAAATTAGTATTTGATTGTTTTTAGCAGATCACAAAGTGGGCCTTGGTACCTCATTATGTGTACTAGCAAGGGGTGCAACGATCCACATTTTTTTCTGTTAAGTTCTGAGTACTAGGAATAGCTAAAGTAGGCATGATAGTTAATTTGGCCAAAATGACCATTCACTTCCAATTATTCATTTTGATTTGTTTTTCTTTGGGGTTTGTTTGGAAATGATCTAGATGATGTTTATTTCATCTAAGAATCATTTTACAAGCAATGGATCACTTAATCATGGCAATTCAAATCAACTCCTATTTTTAAATGCACACATATGAATGCTTTTATATTTTGAAATGGAAAAGTTTTTGTTAACCTTAATTTGGATGATTTGGATCTTAATAAGTTTGGATTAAAGTTTTGGGATGTTACAGTTCCGGGGCTCCTCGTCCTCGTGCTAGCCATGGGAACCGCCCTTCCTGTTGCTGCTCTGCGTGCCCTTCATTGACCGCGAGCTGGAGAGGCCCCGTTCCACTGTGGCTATGGCTGCGTGCAAGTGAGCGGAGTGCGGCGTCCAGTAGTCCACGCCCTCGCAGACGGTCAGCAGCGTGGTGCCTGCGCCTCCTAGGTGGCTGTCGCTCGTTGAGGTGGCCTTGTGTTGGCTTCGCGGCGGCGGTCGGCGAGCACCCTTGCCACATCGCCAACGGCTCCAACCTAAGAATGTGGAACAGAAGGAGCATTTCGGTAAGAGGAGCTGTGCCGTCTCAGGTGCCACCGGTGGGGGAAGAAAGGTGTGCCTGGACACCATCTGGTCGATCAGCGAGTCCCAGCTCCATGTAAGTTTTGTGCTACAACATTCTCGGATGAATCCTCAATTTCCAGTCTAGAAAAGGCAGAAAATTAAGACTTTTCTTAATAGCATTCTGTCATTTTTGGTTGAATGAATAATTATTTTGACGCATAGGATTTTAGCACGTCAAAGTTGCAGACTTCAGTTGATTGCTATGTTTTCTTTTAGATTTTTATTATGGCAGTTCGAGATGATGAATAACCAGCCCAACTTATTGGAAATGTACACTTTTAACGTAAATGAAACAAGTCGCTAATAATAGTACTCCGCATAAAACTGGATATCTCAAACATACTTTAGTCAGAAGTAAATTGAAGAGTTTGTAGAACTCTAAAGGTTTTTGAAGTATCACAAGGATAGCTAGCAAGATGGTAACAAAGACCAAACTTAATTTATAATAGGCCTGCTATGAGCATTTCTGAGTACCCTGCACGGTTGGAGAAGAAATATGTTAGGAAATAGATAGCCCAAGTTTTACTAACGTAATCACAGACCAAAAGAAAAATGATATCTCCGTATTTTCAGTTTATGCGTTATGTACTTGGAACATGACCAGATAGTAAACATCCAGGTTCTAGTAGCTAATGATGGATGGAAATACACCAGCGAGATAGAAAGAAAGCATGTTGGTTTCTTACCGGTTCATTTTTTCTTATTTCTGTAACTTTAGCTAGCAGCGCAATAACTGGAAATTAAGCTAGTACAAATCATTGCCTAGTGACACATACCTGATTCATGGATAGTTTTGGCAGGGATTTCTGCGGAGACTTGTACATCTCGTGAATTCCGTGGAGTTCAAGATTAGCACTCTGTAGTAAGGAACATGAAAAATCTACTGAGTCTTGCATAAATCAAAACGGTGACCAGTAATATTGCTGAAAACATTAATCCAACTGTCTACTCCAGGAATTTAGTCGTTGAAAATCCTTGTAGTGATAGCTAGTCGAGAGCGTTGCTATTTCAGATCATTGCTAGTACATAGTCTTTGCAAATCAACGAGAGGATACTTCTTGTGTTCGAGTTGTCACGGATCGCCTATCTTATACGACTGTTTGTGCCTTTTAAATTCAATGCGACAGAGATGATCTTTCTTTTCTTTTCTAAAACAATATTTCCCTATAGTTAACAGTGCACTAACTTTTAGTTCGTATGATGCTACTATATGCAGGGTTGTGGCTTGTCAATCTAGGAAGATCTTCCCAACATGTATGTCGACGAGATGGTCAACTGCACAACAGCTTCAGATACTAGTCTAAAAGATGCATTAGCTCCATCGGTCTACCTTGTTAATGAGAAGGAATATTTAGATAGACAGTATTGAAATATTAGTATGAAAGTATAAGAGCATGTTTAGTTGGTGTCATGCGCACTCCACGCCTGGCCTTGACTGTCCTTGTAACCAGCCTCATACTTATTTGGTTGGCCTCCTGAGGAAGGAAATGATTGCATGATCTGCTTAACCCTATAATGTGATTAGCCTATACAAGTTGAAAAAACAAAGCAAAAGTGCTATGCCCAGGCAGATTGAATAGCTCGTACCATGTAAAATTCCTCTAAATACTACATAACACATCAGCCAGCCAGGGCATGAACCAAATAGAGATTGCGGAGAAATGACAAAAGAGGTGAAAAACGTCGAACTGAAACAAATATGCATTCAGCCAGGGTACTATGTATCAAATATTTAGTGGAAAAATGACAGGAAGGTAGATACAGAGGCATATTTTACAGTGTCAACAACGACTACACATCAGGACCTCGACATGCTCTAGGTTCTCCTCCATCAGTCAAAAAGCCTCATGTATATGTGATGTAATCATGTACTAGATTATGTTCTGATTCCCGATGCTGCGTGTGTCCGAGTGTGCATACGGCTGTACCTAGCTGACAGACAGACATGCATGCACGATTCTGAATTCTGATCAGCACCGTTGTGTAAAGCAGAAACAATTGAGTGCAGCACAAGTCATGTGTCACATGTACGTGCGTTCTTAACTTCTGATAATGTGTGCTTCTTTATTTATCTTCCTATCTGAATGCAATTGTTTGCTTCATCTTTCTTGAAGCTGCAGGGTGATCAGATTGCGTCCATCTGTTATCCAAAAATCAAAAACGCAAACTTGAGAATTAAGAAAACTAATATAAACATGAGAGGTAATCACAAACGGCCTGGTATATAAAGAAAACGAGACAATAAATAATATGCATCTGCCCAGAATATGTTTCTCAGATTAGGTACGTACGATTACCACTCAAGTAAATCATGTCTGCAATTTTTTTTTCTAAATATACTTGACAATCATTACTGCAATCAAATTCTCACATGTGATCATTTATTAGGAGTACTAGCAAATGGTCCTACAAGCAAGCAGAATTGTTATCATATATACTCAGCACTGTGCTATGTTCACATCATACAGGTGGCGTATCATGTCTACTGATCCCAAATCGGACCATCAGCACCAAGTTCCCAAATGTTCAAACTGCATATCCAAACGCCCTCTTGCATTATGGAATACAGACAATACAATATATGGAATCTACATAGTTGCAGATCCCACTCGCTTTACCAATCAAATGAAAATTATACAAGATACTCCCCACAAGAAAATTATACAAGATACTACAGTTGTTTTGGGACACCTTGAGATGGCAGTCTATGGGAACCAAACGCCGAGCAATATCCTAAGCTTCTGCTCCTATACCCATGTTTTAACAGGGCTGAACATGGACATCACAAACTGACACCCTACTGAACATAAAAATTATATGCTCAACTAAACACTTAATTTGCAAAGGAAATATCATTTTTACAAGCAGTTCAACTTCACCATATCTCTTTGGATGACTTAAAATGGGGGTTTGCGTTGGCGACTAAGTTTGATTATAGTATCAGACTACTCCTAATAAATGATCAAGAGGCATGACCTGGAGCAATAAAACCAACCAGAACACCTGTACGAGCTAGGAAAACAAGCTGCTTGTAATAATTCTATTGAGCATAATTCCACAGAAGAATTCAACTACATGAAAAAATTGACCACGAGGAGGCACTCATCATGCTCCTCATGCTCCATGTATTAGGTCTCCTGGGATACTACGGTTATTTTGGGTACACCTTGAGATGGCTGTCTATGGCCACTGTGGGAACCAGATGCCTACCAATGTAATGAGCTTTTGCTCATAAACCCGTGCTTTAACAGGGCTGATAATTTCTACAAAGGATAGCTCACTTGCTTTAACAGTACATATGATCATTTTAAGAGGGATGCTCATATGATCAACTAAATACTTAATTTGCAAAGGACATATCATTTTTACAAGCGGTTCAACTCCATCATATCTACTCAACCAACGATCATAGCAACATGTAGGTTATCAAGTTTGGGTTTTCGCTGAATGTTTTGGGACATGTACAGCTTATTCAGTTGTCACCAATGGCAATCAGTACTGCATTTCATCCATGTACAATTAACCGGTACAACCAAATCCTCCATGAACAAACACACAGACTAATAACCAAAAGGGGAAAATCATACAAAAGCCATGGAGTTCCTATGAGAGAGAAGAAGAGAGCAGGATGATGGAAGGGAACATATACGTATTGTCTCTGCCGGAGATTGGGGCGGAGATGTTCAGCGGGTCGAGGCGATCTCCGCGTCGGAGGTGGAGGCGGCGGCTGTGCCGGCGTCGAGGAGATGTCCGTGTGCCAGGTGCAAGAGTTGTTCGCGGGTCAAGTGGAGGCGGCGCAGCGGCGGCGTGGAAGTCGCGGCGACGACGGCGTGGAGGTCAGGACGGCGTGCTCCAGAAGGCGGCGGTGGCCGCGGGTGTGCTGGAGCCGTGTGCCAGGTGCAAGAGGTGGCCGCGGGTCAAGTGGAGGCGGTGCGGAGGCGGCGGCGTGGAGGTCGCGGCGGAGGCGGCGGCGGCGTGCGCTAGGAGGAGGCGGCGGCCCGATGCGCGTCCCGACGGAAGTTCACTCAACCTTTTTTCCTGATTCATTTTAATGGCGTAATAAAACTTGTGGATTTAAATCCTAGCCGGTTGATCTCAGCCGTACGTGTAAACCATACTTATGCCCCTGGTGTTACCGGTAAAAGGTACCATAAAAGGTTCGAAAGATTTTGGTGCTTTCCTCGTACCTTAAGATTGACAGTACTACACGATTTTTCCTTCATACCAGCAGAGTGCCCATGCGTTGCCACGGAGCATCAGCATGTTTCTAATAAATGTTTTTTTACTATATTTTCTATTTTGCATTTCAAATGAAACTAAAAGAGAATGCATTTCAATTATTTTATTATTGCTAAAAATAACTCTTATACATGTACATAGAGAACTTATCCCACCTATATAATTATTATTTTACAAATATGCCAGCTATGAATTTTATGGTAACAAATATAGCATCTTTGTGAGTTTGAATTTGACATGAGAAACATTCGGGTTTACAATTAGAATTTGAGAAATTAATCGGTAGGTGCCAGTCACTGAAGTCTAATGAAAAAATATCAAATTTGACTCTCTCTATATCAATTTGAAAATTGGTACACTCGGACTCTCACTCTTTAAATTCCATCCATCTGTATTTACTGATTTTTTGTACATAATAAAATGATGCAACACAATATTTTATCGGTGTGGCCTACTACTTGTGGCATGAAACAAAAAGAACTACGTAGAGAAAACATTGTTCTTATTCGTGTTTTGTTCCAGTCCACACATTCTTCTTAACCAAAGCCATGAAGCAGTGAAGGTTAGCTTGAGCCCGCAACCATAGTCGGGAGGCGAGGGGACAACTTGGAAGGAGACCACAAATGCTTTGTAGTTTGGAGCGGTGCTTGTCCGTCTGCTATGCCTCACCTTCGACCACCACGTGTTTCCACTCGACGACTTCTCCCGTTTTCAGTGTTTCTGCTCACTCCTCGCCCCCGTCTACCACTGCCTGACACGCCCCTCGTCTTCGTGCACCACATCGATGGTTGGCTGGTAGCCTTGACGGTTGACGATAGCTACCAAGTAGCCGTGGTCCCTCCTGATCCCCCGCCTCCAGTACCTCGACCCTCCAGCCCTCTCAGGGCCCATCCCAGCGACTGATGGCCCCACAATTCCATGCATCGCCTGGATCCCGGCGGCAATCCGCCCCTCCTCTGCATCTAGTAAATCCGCCAGCATCCCTGCACTGTGCTGCTTTAGGCGGATCTAGTGGCACCCAGCGTCCCCTAGGTCCCGCGTATCCCGTTAGCACCCCACTGTTCCCTGGTGGAGCGGATCCTGGCATCGCCCTCCCGTGTATCCCATTAGCGTCCCATCGTTCCCTGGTCGTGTGGATCCTGGTAGCGCCCCGGTCTCAACCCCTTCGGCCCTCCCCTCATCCTTTCTCACCGGCAGCAGCCGCGACACCAACCGAGCACATGGCGCTCGAAGCCTACACACAACTCGTCCGCGTCGTCCCGGCCATATCCTCCTACATCTTCCAGCTCCGGCATGGCTGTTCGGCCGAATCCTCCTATTGCGACCTCGGATCAATAAGGATCCTAAGTCCCTATGATTAACATGCTAGTCCCTGGATCAATAGCTAGCACTTCACAGTCGATGAATATCATGTAAAACACAAGTCATTATTACACGAATAATCCAGAGTATATTTATTACAACTTGCATAGCTTATAGCTAGCTCAAATAAAACAGCGGAAACTAAGTAAAACTTGGGTCCATCAACACCTCAGGCTAGCTGCGTGAAGACCCGCGATCCCTATGCACCTTTCAATCTTCGGATTCTGCACATAAGACGTGCAGTCAACAAGTTGGGTCAATACTTTGAATGTATTGGCAAATTACACCAAGGAAAGGGTAAGACTTTCTCTACATGCAAGGCTAAGAGTAGGCTCTGGGGTTCATTTGCGTAAAGCCAATTTTATCAATGTAATAAGAAAAGAGGAAAAAAGTTTTCCCTACTTTGCAAACTTTGATATATAGTATAGGGTCGAATGGAACACGTGGATATTACTCACCAAGTGCCCAAACAACCTAACACTTGGATATTATGCACCAAGTTCCCAAAAATCCCACCCAATGGCGATATTAATCACGCCTTGGGGTTTGTAAAACGTTAAGTTTGGAAAAGAGAGAGAAAGATCTTTCAGAGGCTCCATCCTTCAGATGCTCAAAGTTGTTCTGTTTCCGTGAACACGGCTGATCGATCAGATTGCAATACTCTCGAGAGGTTGTGCACTTTCCCCATAATCCACGATCAAGTCTTATTACGGACAAGACCATAGCGAAGCCTTCCCTTAGTAGCCCCTCTACCAGCTGGATCCAACCGTGCCAAGAACCTCCAAATGTTGGTACCTCGGTGAGGTTTCACACTAAGTACTAAGCCAAGACAGAGCCCATATGTATTGTGGTTGCACGGGAAGCTTCTGAATTCTGAAACATGGCAGACTTCTTTGATTCCTGGGCGGCCGTCCTCCACCAAAATCTCACTCGTTGTCCCGAAAACCATTCCGCCCAGAAGAAAACTTAGTTTTATTTTGAAGGGGTTTTGGAGAAGAACAGTTCGCTCGAGAGAGCTATCATACTTAGAAAATTCTTGAGTCTATCGAACCCTCCCAACGGTATTTGATATATATAAGTATATAGCATAGCAAGCATAACTTAGAAGAACAGGATAACCTATTGGGATGGAAAATCCTAAGCATAGAGCTACTCATGGCATACTACAAAACCGTACTTGCAAAATAGTACTAAGAAATTCTACCAAAAACCTACACATGCATACTACAGAATTTGAAGAGTGAAACATGCATAGTTAAAACTAGGACTTAAACATGAACAAGTGGTGTAACTTGCCTTGATCCGAGCAGCAATCTACACAACAGTACTCCTCAGCGCACTCCGAGCAATCTAACGAAACAAACATGGATCCAATCACAATTTGCACAAAACAAGTCACGAAGTCAATTATGCATGCATGCAACATGGTAATATGCAAGGATGGATTCGATTTCGACCAAGGGTTTTAACCAGGGGGTGTTGTTGGGTTGGAAATTTCATTAGAATCGATTCCCCACAGATTTTAAGTATTTTGGGTTAAACCCTAAATAACCAAGCTCAAAACTAGATCTACAACTCCAATCTACCTCGAGACAGATCTGAACACCCTAAGCATGATGAGACAATTTTCTACAGAAGGTCTCGTCGAAGCCAACGCAACAAGAATCAACTAAAACGAAGCTACGGATAATTTTCTAGAATTAAAATACTCTAATCTAAACTTTAAATCCTACTGCAAGATTGCTGTGACAAAACTGCAATATTATTGTAGATCTGTGTTCTACTCGAAAATATGAATCCAACGGTATATTAAACGCAATTTTTGGACTAATAATCGAATTACTATGGATTTTACAAGATTGGAGCTATTTCTGCCTATTTTAAAAGAAAAACAAAAGGGCCAGAGATGCGGCGACACATGGCGCAACGCGATTGGTCCGCGAGGCGCGCGTGACGTCGATGCGCTGCTGACGCAGCGGCGACGCGGCGGCTGCCACGTGGCGCGGCGCGGTTGGCCGGGCCGTTTGACCGATTGGGGCCGTCGGATCTCGATCTGACGGTCGGAGAGGGGGGCGGCCGGCGGCTTACCGTGGCGGCGACGACTGGAGGCGGTGGACGACGGCGGGGCTCCGACGAGCAATTGGCGGCGGCTCGACGACGGCGACGGCGGAAAAGGTCTAGGGTTTTGGGGAGGCGTGCCCGGGCTTAAATAGGGACGAAGACTTGGGGCGGGGGCCGCGGAATCCGCTCCGGATTCGCCGGAGGCGGTTGGCGCTGGCGCGGCGGCGGTCGTGCTCAAGCCGGACTCGGGGAAGGCGGCTGACGGGTGGGGCCCGCCTGTCGGCGGCTGCGGCGCGGGAGCGGGCTGGCGGCTGGCGGTTGCTGGGCCGACCTGGGCGTCGGCTGCGCTGCGCGTCGCCCACCCGGCCAGGCGGCGGCGGTAAGCCCCCGGCTGGCTCGGCCGACCCGGTTAGGTTAGGTCTCCCTTTTTTTATTCCTTTCATTATTTTCTGTTTTGATATTTGTTTAACAACTTTTGCAAACGGACTCCGAATTAGACAAAATTTGTTTCTAAAATTTTGTAAAAATAAGAGGGTTGGAGTAGGACTATAAAATAACATTTTTGCAAGGGTTTTGGTGGTTCAAAAAGGTTTTACCCCTTTTAGTCTATAAGTGACTAGGGGGTTTAAGAAAATACCTGATGCAGTTTTTGACATGTGTTGCCATGATGCAATGATATGATGCATGCTTCTAGTAACACCTAAAATTGCAAAATTTGGGATGTTACAAACCTACCCCCCTTAAGAAGAATCTCGTCCCCGAGATTCAGGTTGGTTAGCAAATAGGTGTGGGTGTTCTTTTTTCAGGTCTTATTCACGTTCCCACGTGGCTTCTTCCTTGGAATGATGATTCCATTGAACTTTGCAAAACCTGATAGTCTTGGTACGAGTAATTCTCTCGGCTGTTTCCAAAATCCGGGTAGGTTTTTCTTCATAAGTGAGATCGTTTTCCAATTGAACTTCTTCCAATGGAACTGTATCCTTTAGTGGGGTTTCAGCCATTTCCGGGTGACACTTCTTTAGTTGCGACACATGGAAAACATCGTGAACTGTTAGCACTTCGGGCAATTCCAACTGATAGGCAACTTCCCCTCTATGACCCAAGATTTTGTAGGGCCCTATAAATCGGGGTGCTAACTTACCCTTGATTCTGAATCTCTTAACTCCTCGTAGTGGTGAAACTCGGAGATACGCACGGTCTCCCACTTCATAAGTCACATCCCTGCGCTTGGAATCAGCATAACTCTTTTGTCTGGATTGGGCTATTTTTAACCTATCTTGAATCTGTCTCACTTTTTCTTCGGCATCCTTGATCAGTTCAGGTCCAAACAAACTACGTTCTCCAACTCCACTCCATAGCAGCGGAGTCCTACATTTTCTGCCATATAGAACTTCAAATGGAGCCATCTTGATACTATTTTGGTAATTGTATGAGAATTCCGCATATGGCAGGTTATCATCCCAACTAGACCCATAGTCTAGCGCACAGGCTCTTAACATGTCCTCCAAGATCTGATTAACTCTTTCCGTCTGTCCATCTGTTTGTGGGTGGAAGGCAGTACTAAACTCCAATCGTGTCCCTAGAGACTCGTGTAGCTGTCGCCAAAACTTAGAGGTGAATTGGGTACCTCTATCAGAGACAATCCCCTTGGGTACACCATGAAGGCTTACGATCCTTGACATGTAAATCTTGGCAAGTTTAGCACTCGTATAGGTGGTCTTTACAGGAATAAAGTGGGCCACCTTTGTGAAGTGGTCGACCACTACCCAGATGGAGTCATACCCAGAACGAGTCCGCGGTAGTCCTGTGATAAAATCCATGCCTACCTTGTCCCACTTCCAATCGGGCACAGGTAATGGCTGCAGCAGTCCTGCTGGCTTTTGGTGTTCGGCCTTGACTCTGTTGCACACATCACACAAGGAGATGTATTCAGCAATTTCTCTTTTCATGTTGTTCCACCAGAATCTATATTTCACATCCATGTACATCTTTGTATTACCAGGATGAATTGAGTAAGGCGAATCGTGAGCTTCCTGAAGGATTAACTTCCTGATATTGGGATCATCGGTAACGCACAAATGCTTCTCATACCAAAGCGTTCCTTGTTCATCCGTGTGAAACCCTTTTGCTTTACCCTTGCTTATATTAGTTCTTATCTCTTCCAACTCTTTGTCCCCCTTCTGGGCCTCTTTGATTTGGTCCAGAAGCGTTGATACTATCTCCATATTTGCTAAGTATCCCTTAGGAACTATCTCTAACCGGAGGTCCTTGAACTGTTCACACAAATCATTCGGAAGTTCGCCCACGGTAAGTCCATTTACATAGACCTTCCGGCTTAAGGCGTCAGCCACAACATTGGCCTTTCCGGGATGGTACTGCAGGTCCAAATCATAGTCCTTGATCAGCTCAAGCCATCTCCTTTGCCTCATATTTAGTTCCTTTTGTGTGAAAATGTATTTAAGGCTCTTGTGATCCGTGAACACATCACAATGTTTGCCCATTAGGTAATGTCTCCATATCTTGAGCGCATGCACAACTGATGCTAGTTCCAAATCGTGCGTGGGGTAGTTATTCTCATGGTGCTTAAGTTGTCGAGAGGCGTAGGACACTACTTTTCCATCTTGCATCAGAACACTACCAAGTCCTTGTCGAGAAGCGTCACAATAGACTTGGAAATCCTTTTGGATATCAGGGAGACACAAAACTGGTGTTGTTACTAGGCGCTTCTTTAATTCCCGAAAGCTTGCTTCACAAGCCTTGGTCCATTGGAACTTCTTCTCTTTCTTCAGCAACTCTGTCATAGGCTTTGCTATCTTGGAAAAGTTTTCAATGAACCTTCGGTAATATCCTGCAAGGCCCAGGAAACTCCTAATATCACCCACATTCTTAGGGGACTCCCATTCTGTCACGGAAGCTACCTTACTTGGGTCCACGGCAACACCTTTTACTGATACAATATGGCCAAGGAATCCCACTTCTTTCAACCAGAACTCACATTTGCTAAATTTGGCATACAACTTGTGTTCCCTTAACTTTTCCATGATTAGGCGCAGGTGCCTCTCATGTTCCTTCTCGTCCTTGGAGTATATGAGTATGTCATCAATGAATACCACAATAAACTTATCCAAGTACTCCATGAACACCTTGTTCATCATAGTCATGAAGTATGCTGGGGCATTGGTTAAGCCAAACGACATCACGGTGTACTCATACAATCCATATCTTGTGGTGAAGGTTGTCTTGGGTACATCCTGTTCCCAGATCTTTAGTTGGAAATATCCTGATCGGAGATCAATCTTAGAGAATACACTAGCTCCCTTTAATTGATCGAACAGGTTGTTAATATTGGGTAGAGGGTACTTGTTCTTGATTGTTACTTTATTTAATGACCGATAGTCCACGACTAGTCTCTTGGTTTTATCCTTCTTCTCCACGAATAAGACAGGTGCTCCCCAAGATGATGCACTTGGTTGAATGAAGCCTTTGTCCAATTGCTCTCTAAGCTATTTCTTAAGTTCCTTCAACTCATCCACATCCATCTTGTACGGTCTCTTTGCTATTGGTCCAGTACCTGGCATCAAGTTAATGAGAAACTCGATGTCCCGGTCGGGAGGCATCCCTAGCAGTTCTTCCGGAAACACATATGGGTACTCCTTCACAATTGGCACATCCTCCAAGCTAACCCCCTTAAGTGAGTTCACCATACTTTCTTTGAGTGTGAAAGTTGACTTAAAGTGGATCCTTTTCTTATCCGGAGTCGTGAGTGCTATAGTCCTTTTGGCACAATCTATGACTCCCTCATATTCGGTCATCCAGTTCATGCCCAAAATTATGTCTAAGCCTTGTGATTCCAGAACGATTAGGCTGGTGGGAAAGGTGTATGCCCCAATCCTTAATTCTAACCCACGGCATCCAGAGTTTGCCACTATTTCTCCTCCAGGAGAACTTACCCTTAGGGGAGTACTAATAGTCTCCGTAGGTATCTTGCCTCTATCCACAAATACCCTTGATATGAATGAATGCGATGCACCAGTATCGAAAAGAACAACTGCAGGGATGGATTTAAGCTTGAACTTACCAATCACGGAGTCAGGTGCCTCACGAGCATCCTCCACGGAGACATGATTTACCGTGGCTTTAACGAACGGATTCGGCTTCTTCCCATTTCCATTACCATTGCCATGGTTGTGTCCGTTGCCGTTTCCATTACCATTCCCATTCTTCGTCTTTTCGGGGCAAGTAGTCGCATAGTGCCCTGTCTTGTTACACTTGAAGCATGTCACTTCACTCATATCCTTCCTATTGCCATTTCCATTGCGATGTTTATGGCCATTGTGGTTATGTTCTCCATGACGATGACCATTGTGGTTGTGGCCATTATGGTTGTGGGGTGGTGGTGACGAAGTGCGTTGCTTCTGATATGGGGCAGAGTTGTGCTTGTGTGAGGTGGACTTTCTCTTTCGGTTTTCTATACTCCTTTGCTTTGCTTCAACCACCACTGCCCTGTCCAGGAGTTCCTGGTAGTTATCAAACTTCAGAGCTACAAGCTGGATAGATATTTCATCATTAAGTCCCCTTAAGAACTCTTCCTGTCTCTTGGCATCAGTGGATACATCATCAGGTGCATAACGTGCCAGCTTGTTGAAAAGGTCCCCATACTCGGAGACAGAGCGGTGTAGTTGCTTCAAGTCGCGGAACTCACGTCTCTTAAGTGACATGACTCCCACGGCTACGTGATGAGTACGGAAGGCTGCCTCAAACTGGTTCCAGGTGATAGCTTCAATATCAGGGTGGGTGACCTGGTAGTTATCCCACCATTCAGCAGCTGGTCCCTCAAGTTGGTGCGTGGCAAAGTGCACCCTATCAGCTCCAACAACTTGTACGGTGTCTAACTTTTTGTTGATGGTGCGGGGCCAGTCGTCTGCCACAATTGGCTCAGAACTGTTGGAGATATGCCCAAGAGGCAATAATAAAAGTGGTTATTATTATATCTTTGTGTTTATGATGAATGTTTACATCCCATGCTATAATTGTATTATAAGGAAACACTGATACATGTGTGTTTTGTAAACATAAAAGAGTCCCTAGTAAGCCTCTTGTGGAACTAGCTTGTGGATTAAATGATGATCATGGTTTCCTGATCATGGACATTGGATGTCATTAATAACAAGGTTATATCATTAGGAGAATGATGTGATGGACACACACCCATAGTAAGCATAGCATAAGATCAAGTCATTAAAGTTCGTATTGCTGTAAGCTTTTAAATGCATAGTAACCTAATCCTTCGACCATGAGGTTATGTTAATCACCATCACCGGATGGGTACTTTGATGACATCAAACACCGCTTCGTAACTAGGTGGTTATAAAGGTGTCATTGGGTATTCTGAAAGTATGTGTTGAAGCGCATGGACCAAGATTGGGATTTGTCCATCCATATGACGGATAGATATGCTCTGGGCCCTCTCGGTGGAATGTCATCTAGTTAGCTTGCAAGCATGTGACTAGGTCACAAGGGATGACATAACATGGAATGAGTAAAGAGTACTTATCAGTAACGAGGTAGAACTAGGTATGGAGATACCGACGATCAAACTTCGGATAAGTAGAAATATCGCGTGACAAAGGGAATTGGTTTCGTATATTAATGGTTCTATCGATCACGAAGTCATCGTTGAGTATGTGGGAGCCGTTATGGATCTCCAGATCCCGCTGATGGTTATTGATCGGAGAGGTGTCTTCATCATGTCTGCATATTCACGAACCGTAGGGTGACACACTTAAGGTTCGAAGTTGTTTTAAGTAGATATGGAATATGCGTTGGAGACCGAATGTTGTTCGGAGTCTCGGATTGAACCCGGGACATCACGAGGAGATCCGGAATTGTCCAGAGAATAAGATTCATATATTGGGGATCATTTTCTAAGTTAGGAAATGTTCCGGAGTGTTTGTATGGACATTCTAGAAGGTTTCGGAATGTTCTAGAAGGTTCTAGAAGATTTCTTGGAGTTTGCTTGAAAACCAAGAAAGGATCAAGGAGTCTTTGTGCGGCAAGACACGGATTCGTGGGGGAGGAGGACTCCTCCCCCCCTCCCAATCCGCCAGCCAAGGAGGGAGGGGAGTCCTACTAGGACTCCCCCTCCCATGGCGCCTCCCTCCTTTAAATAGAGGGGAGGGGGCGCCACCCCCTAGACCTCTCCCATAACAAACTCTAGCTGCCGCCTCTCTCCTCCTCCTTCGCTCTGCTCCGGCTTAGGCGAAGCCTTGTAGAAATCTCTACTCCACCACCACCACCACACCGTCGTGCTGCTGGGATTCCGTGGAGAAGATCTACTACCTCCGTTGCTCGCTGGAACAGGGAGAGGAAGGTCTGCTTCGACTCCGCACGTGTGATCGACTGTGGAAGCGCTGCCGGAACGCGGCGCCGGAAGGATCGTCCACACGATCTTGAGATCGGCAAGTGATCGACTACATCAACCCCGAGATCTAATCTCGTAACGCTTTCGGATCTACGAGGGTTAGTACAGATCTATCTCGTTGCACATGTCTAATAGATTAGATCTTGGCTTTTATCTAGATTAGATCTGGGTTTTGTTCGTTCTTGCGGTAGAAATTTTTTGTTTTCCATGCTACGAACCCATCAAGAACTACTTGAGAAAGTTGGAGGGTTCAACCTCAAGAACCGAGTCAAGCGATCCTGTTGGGGCGGTGGGGGTGGCGGAGGCGGCGGGTTGTTGTTGTTGTTGTTGTTTTTTTGCATGTTTTGAGTGAGGAGTTGGATCAGCTGATTCTGGGAGTTCAGAAGTTGTGCTATCTCTGGGGGCATGTTGTTATTGTTGTTTCCACGTCTCGCCATCTGGAGGGTTTGAGAGGCAAGTTAAGAAAAGATAGAAAGTCTAAGGAATAAACTCCTACCCTTATGTAAACAAGAGAAGAAAACACACGAGAAAAGCAAGGCACACATAGCACAAAAAATCCACACACTCAACCAAGTTTAACTAACCAATATAAGGTTTTTGGTACTCATTACAATCGCGAATAACGTTCGACTATAGAACTAAAGGTGGTCCAACTACTCTACTCATCATCCACTTCCTCATCTACAATGATGAAGCCTTCCTTTTCAAGTAGTGACTTGTATAGCTCCATGTCCCTTGTCGTGGCTTCAAGCTTCTCTTGAAGTTCCTTCATCTCCTGTGGCTCCGGTGTTGCAGCTTCGAGCCTTCCTTGAAGTTCCTTCACCTCTTGCAGCTCCTGGGTAGTAGCTTCCAGCTTCGCTCGGAGTTCCTTCTTCTCCTTCTGTAGCTTCTTGATCAAACTCGACCCCATAGTCACGGGCGTGATCTTCTCCTCCAAGCTCCTCTTGGCTGCTCGTAGGTCCTTCAACATGGTGGCAAGGTTCTTGAAATCCATCTCGTTCTTTGCGAGCACTAGACTTTGCTCCCTAATCCTCTTGTTCTTATCTTGCACCCTCTTCTCTTGATTAGCGAACCTCTTGTCTTGGGCGGTGAGCTCCCCTCCTAGGGACTTGATCTTATCTTCCAGCTCTTCGATCTTCTCGTCCTTCTCCTTGACTAGGGCACAAAGCTCATCATTCCTCACGATCTCAAGGCAGCTCCCCTTCTGAAGGTCATTGATGTGGAACTCCAAGTCTTGATATTGGATTCTCCGACGCTTGCATGTCTTCCTTTCCTCCGAGGTTAACTCAATTGGAACTCCCCTCTCATCACGTCTTCCAAAGAGTTTGATGTAGTGGCCTTCAACCACTTCATGGTGGCGTCCGCAAAGGCGTCCAATGAGCTCCTGCAAACAGATGCTAAGTCCCTTCTCCTTGGAGTCGCTAGTGACGTTGAGTACAATGGCTTCTGTCTTGGGTTCTGTCTGACTGCGCCCTGGTTGGATGACTTCAATTGCCCAGCATCCTTCCTTGTGCATCTTCCTCAACTTGCTTCCCTTGATTGATGGCATGGGTAACTGCAGTGTCTTGATGATGTCCAGAAGGCATTCCCCGAAGCGCAGGCACTTGATGTCTTCGGCGGTGTCGTAGTAGAAGGCCGTCATCTTTTAGGTTAGGAGAGAGAAAAAATTAGGCACAAGGTGATAAGGAAGAGAAATACTAGAAGAATACAAAAATTTAGAAGAACAGAGAAGGCAAAAACACACATGGTAAAGGTGGTTTCCAATCCTAGGGGTAACGTACTACAGGCAACCTGGTGCTCTGATACCATCTGTTGTGACCTCGGATCAATAAGGATCCTAAGTCCCTGTGATTAACATGCTAGTCCCTGGATCAATAGCTAGCACTTCACAGTCAATGAATATCATGTAAAACACAAGTCATTATTACACGAATAATCCAGAGTATATTTATTACAACTTGCATAGCTTATAGCTAGCTAAAATAAAACAGCGGAAACTAAGTAAAACTTGGGTCCATCAACGCCTCAGGCTAGCTGCGTGAAGACCCGCGATTCCTACGCACCTTTCAATCTTCGGATTCTGCACATAAGACGTGCAACCAACAAGTTGGATCAATACTTTGAATGTATTGGCAAATTACACCAAGGAAAGGGTAAGACTTTCTCTACATGCAAGGCTAAGAGTAGGCTCTGGGGTTCATTTGCGTAAAGCCAATTTTATCAATGTAATAAGAAAAGAGGAAGAAAGTTTTCCCTACTTTGCAAACTTTGATATATAGTATAGGGTCGAATGGAACACGTGGATATTACTCACCAAGTGCCCAAACAACCTAGCACTTGGATATTACGCACCAAGTTCCCAAAAATCCCACCCAATGGCGATATTACTCACGCCTTGGGGTTTGTAAAACGTTAAGTTTGGAAAAGAGAGAGGAAGATCTTTCAGAGGCTCCATCCTTCAGATGCTCAAAGTTGTTCTGTTTCCGTGAACACGGCTGATCGATCAGATTGCAATACTCTTGAGAGGTTGTGCACTTTCCCCACAATCCACGATCAAGTCTTATTACGGACAAGACCATGGCGAAGCCTTCCCTTAGTAGCCCCTCTACCATCTGGATCCAACCATGCCAAGAACATCCAAATGTTGGTACCCCAGTGAGGTTTCCCACTAAGTACTAAGTCAAGACAGAGCCCATATGTATTGTGGTTGCACGGGAAGCTTCTGAATTCTGAAACATGGCAGACTTCTTTGATTCCTGGGCGGCCGTCCTCCACCAAAATCTCACTCGTTGTCCCGACAACCATTCCGCCCAGAAGAAAACTTAGTTTTATTTTGAAGGGGTTTTGGAGAAGAAAAGTTCGCTCGAGAGAGCTATCATACTTAGAAAATTCTTGAGTCTATCGAACCCTCCCAATGGTATTTGATATATATAAGTATATAGCATAGCAAGCATAACTTAGAAGAACAGGATAACCTATTGGGATGGAAAATCCTAAGCATAGAGCTACTCATGGCATACTATAAAACCGTACTTGCAAAATAGTACTAAGAAATTCTACCAAAAACCTACACATGCATACTACAGAATTTGAAGAGTGAAACATGCATGGTTAAAACTAGGACTTAAACCTGAACAAGTGGTGTAACTTGCCTTGATCCGAGCATCAATCTACACAACAGTACTCCTCAGCGCACTCCGAGCAATCTAACTAAACAAACATGGATCCAATCACAATTTGCACAAAACAAGTTACGAAGTCAATTATGCATGCATGCAACATGGTAATATGCAAGGATGGATTCGATTTCGACCAAGGGTTTTAACCAGGGGGTGTTGTTGGGTTGGGGATGTCATTAGAATCGATTTCCCACAGATTTTAAGTATTTTGGGTTAAACCCTAAATAACCAAGCTCAAAACTAGATCTACAACTCCAATCTACCTCGAGACAGATCTGAACACCCTAAGCATGATGATACATTTTTCTACAGAAGGTCTCGTCGATACAAAGCCAACGCAACAAGAATCAACTAAAACGGAGCTACGGGTAATTTTCTGGAATTAAAATACTCTAATCTAAACTTTAAATCCTACTGCAAGATTGTTGTGGCAAAACAGCAATATTATTGTAGATCTGTGTTCTACTCGAAAATATGAATCCAACGGTATATTAAACGCAATTTTTGGACTAATAATCGAATTACTATGGATTTTACAAGATTGGAGCTATTTCTGCCTATTTTAAAAGAAAAACAAAAGGGCCAGAGATGCGGCGACACGTGGCGCAACGCGATTGGTCCGCGAGGCGCGCGTGACGTCGACGCGCTGCTGACGCGGCGGCGACACGGCGGCTGCCACGTGGCGCGGCGCGGTTGGCCTGGCCGTTTGACCGATTGGGGCCGTCGGATCTCGATCTGACGGTCGGAGAGGGAGGGGAGGGGGGGGGGGCGGCCGGCGGCTTACCGTGGCGGCGGCGACTGGAGGCCGCTGACGGTGGCGGGGCTCCGGCGATGGTCGGTGGCGGGCGGCGGTGCTCCTTCGGCCCGGCGAAATAGACGACGGCGACTGGCTCCTCGTCGCGGTTCCGTTCCCGAGGGCGGCGTCGGTTCTCCTTCTCCAAGGCGACGGCGAACAGCGGCTAGAGGCGGTGGATGCGGCGGCGCTCCGGCGAGCAATTGGCGGCGGCTCGGCGGCGGCGGCGGAAAAGGGCTAGGGTTTTGGGGAGGCGTGCCCGGGCTTAAATAGGGGCGAAGACTTGGGGCGGGGGCCGCGGAATCCGCTCCGGATTCGCCGGAGGCGGTTGGCGCTGGCGCGGCGGCGGTCGTGCTCGAGCCGGACTCGGGGAAGGCGGCTGACGGGTGGGGCCCGCCTGTTGGCGGCTGCGGCGCGGGAGCGGGCTAGCGACTGGCGGCTGCTGGGCCGGCCTGGGCGTCGGCTGCGCTGTGCGTCGCCCACCCGGCCAGGCGGCGGCAGGTAAGCCCCCGGCTGGCTCGGCCGGCCCGGTTAGGTTAGGTCTCCCTTTTTTTATTCCTTTCATTATTTTCTGTTTTGATATTTGTTTAACAACTTTTGCAAACGGACTCCGAATTAGACGAAATTTGTTTCTAAAATTTTGTAAAAAGAAGAGGGTTAGAGTAGGAATATAAAATAACATTTTTGCAAGGGTTTTGGTGGTTCAAAAAGGTTTTACGCCTTTTAGTCTATAAGTGACTAGGGGGTTTAAGAAAATACCTGATGCAGTTTTTGACATGTGTTGCCATGATGCAATGATATGATGCATGCTTCTAGTAACACCTGAAATTGCAAAATTTGGGATGTTACACCTCCTCTGTCGTCTAACTTCGGTGTGTCCGTTCGGCCGAATCCTTCTCCTTCATCCAGCTCTGGTGTCGCCGTCGAGCCTAGCCAAGCGGCCGACCAACGCCGCCGTTCTGGAGCGAGGGCGGAGCAGAGTCGGGTTGGGGATATTTTTTCTTTTAATCGAATAGTTTACGTTCCACTTTGCGGTGGCATTGCTTTGTAGTTTTCTCAAACGGTCAGGGGCAAAACCGTCCCAAAAAGGGCAGACAAAATATTTTCTTAGGACGACAAACGTACGGCTAGATTAATACCATGTGTTGCCATGGCAACTTAAATTTATTTTACCCATACACATATATAAATACAATGCACATAAACATATTTTAACTATCCAGCCAAGGGAAAGCCCAATTTTCTGAAAAATGCATTGCGGAGGGACCTTTTGGACCAAATGATTTCCATCCAAAACCTAAATTTGGTTCCCTAACATGCCTTACTTTTTGGGTAATGGTGTACATGTTAGTAAGGATGAATTTCACGATCCGATGCAACAAACCATTTCATTAGTTTCATTGATACGTAACATCAAATCGTATCAGTTAAAAGCATTAAATTCTTATTGCAGCGATTTTTCAGATCTTAAACCAACAAGAGAGAATGTAAACAAACTGCAAAACTGAAGGTTGGTGTATCTTTTCAGAAGAAAATACAAAACTCAAAAACCGAAGGGGGGTTTATTGTTTCCATAGTAATGTAAGGATGTAGCGCTAGCTAAACTTCAAAGTAGAAGAAAGGCACAAATAGAGACGTTAAGTATGCACGATACTGGATCCACCTACAAGGTTGAGGTTGCATACAAATAAAGAGAGGCGTAAGTAGAGACGTTAAGTATGTTCACAATTAACAACTTCAGATTACCGTGATGCATGTGATGGCTGAAAATGATAGAACTGCAGTAAGCTATTGTGTCTTTACCAATTATTATTACACGACCTACTGCTACTTCATTGCTAGTCCGCTCTCAGAATATTGTGCAATGCATCTTGGCAATGTTCAGAATAAGTACATAAGCATGTGTTTCTATAATAGTGGAAACTAAATCGAATTAAGTTCACAAACAAAGGAAAAAAGGAACTGACCCAGTAGATACCCATGTTTCGGTTCGGGCATTTTGTCAAACAGGTTCTGGGTGCCATTTCAGGATAGCGGAAGGAGCTCCTGGGATCCATGGGGAGGAAGCCTTGAGCCTCCACCTGAAGGCCTCGCAGAAGCGCGCGTCCTCCTTGGAGACGTAGTGCTTGGAGAGATCGATATAGCCCTTGTTGCAGAATACATGGAGCACGATGGCGGGCTCCTGGAGGCCTGTAGAGAGCACAAGTACTAGCGGGGACGACCTTCTCGGCTAGGCTCCTTTCTTCTCCGGCGGTGAGCGAGGAGGGGTCGGTCGCGTCGGACAGAGAGATGTCGCGTGAGGCCTGGCTGCGGAGGACCAGGAGGCGCGAGGCGGCAAGGGAGGAGGCTAGGGTTTGGGAGGCGTCTGGATTGGGGGTGCGGGGAGGCTGCGTTGGTGGGGGAATCAGACGCTGAGAGGTCGGCTACGCCGGCGAGTGGCAGGGCTGGGGAGGTCCGCGAGGTGCGGGTTGGGGTGTCCTGCGGCGTGGCTGCGCACGAGAGGGGCGCTGTGCTCGGGGAGAGGCTGACCCAGGCGAACGGGTATGTTCCGCTTCGCGTTGGTAGGCCAGGTAATACCTTCAAACTGCCAGGGGTAAAACCGTCTTTTTATGGCAGACGGAAAATTAGCTCTGTCGACGAACGTACCACTACATAAATTAGTAGATACTAGCAAAATACCCGTGCATTGCTCCGGGCTATGAGTTAAAACACTGAAACATATAAACAAATCCAATGAAATCGTCAAAAGACACAACTCAGGACAACAATTA
This sequence comes from Avena sativa, assembly GCA_916181665.1. Lineage (NCBI taxonomy): Eukaryota > Viridiplantae > Streptophyta > Magnoliopsida > Poales > Poaceae > Avena > Avena sativa. The sequence continues at coordinate 288,277,557 of OV702290.1, forward strand.
CAAGTCAAAAACGAACCAAGTCAATGTAAAGCAGAGTAAACCGGAGGCAAAATTAATTAACTTTGATATCACTTACCGTGGTGAACATGGATCGAGAGTCTCAATTATTATTTAATAGGATGAATGTCATTTTATCCGACCTGCAGCTGAGTGTTTCGGCCATACCGTATTAATAAAACATCAATTTGAGACGTAAACTATTTTAAACAGGATTTCCATGTGCTGGAAATATTTGATAATGATGCGGGATTGACCCCAAGAGAATTTGCAGAAAATTGTATCAAGAGGTATGGATCTCCCAAGAATCAGTGTTTTATTTGAAAACAGAAAATACAAAAAAGTAGTAGCTTTTTAATACTCTCCTATGTTGGAACTATCCTTGTTGACCAAGCCAAATCTGCCCAAGCCAAATCATCCCGAGAGACATGAAGAGAAGGGAAAAAACCCTAAAATTTTAGAGAAGTCTGAAATTTATCCACTGTTATTCCAAGAAAACCAATTTAAACAGAACTGGAGGTGCATGTCAACAACACGGTCATGTACTTCGTCAAAATTTGATCACATATACACCAACAAACAGCCTTGATGATAATTATCGTTATGAAATTTGATCGTGTATCCATTTCAGCTTAGTGTTCAGCACATGACTGAATCCCTCACCGTCAGCTCCATGCAGCAGCAACTCTGACAGCATCGTCATTCCACCACGCCACTGCTCAACACCATCAACTCATGATCTTCACCTCAGGACACGCCCGAGAGCGTACGACTCGCCGACCGTGCGCTCGCGGAGGTAGGATAGGGCCCGATAGATGCACGCTAGGTGCCCTGGGACCTGAGTCGACTCATTCGCGGCACAGATAGGCAATGTTCATTGATGACAACAAATCGCTACAAAACTAAACAGTACCAAAAAGGAAATAATTTAATTATAACGGCAACATAGTAGTATAGTGGTTAATAGCTAAATATATGTGAATTGCTACAGAAAGAGAAAATCATCTGACCCATATCGTAACATCTCGCTTCCTATAGAGCTAATGTAAAATGGATTTATTTGATCATACCAACTAAATTTAGCTTTATATAGTTCATCAGCTGACATAAGATGCATATGATAAGAAGAGAATTTTCGCATCCATGAAAACTGAGTTTATAAAAGCCGCATAATACACAAGTTTACCTACTAACATGATTTTTTCTAGATCTTGTTCTGTAGTCCACCGGTTGGACAAGATATTATACCATCATGATTAATTTGAATCCATTCATGCATGCCAAGGATTCCTATCATTTTTTGTTCAAAACAATAAACACACCATGTGGTCACATATACACCAACACAATTGACTACCTACATATACTGAAAAATAAACAACACATTGTTTTCATGAAACATGACGCTGGTTCCTAACATCGCCTACACTGTTGGCAAAATAGTCTGCAGTATGACATAAGAAGGTCCTAAGAAACAAGGGCGCATACCTTTGTAGTTGGACAGGAATCATATTCAAGGAATGCGGGGAACTTGATTCGAGTTTCTAGGTCAATGGTATGTTTTTGAAATATTGTACTTGGCATAACAACAGAAGAACAACTTAGGCATTTCCCGTCCAACCATCAATATTTCCAAACGCCATTGACTCTGCAGGCATCTTCAGAGATCTTGTCGATTCATACAATGATACAAGTATACAATGAAATGAACAGTCACATAAATTATGTTTTATTTCCAAGTTATATTAGTCGTGTTACCAATTTGCTAAGAAATACCTTGCAAGATTTTTTTAAAATCAGTTGTTGCTAAAAGTACCATCTAAACCATTTGTTTCAACAACATAGTTAATCTACCAAAACCATAGAGTAGAAATAATCAATATTACTATCAGGGAATTTCAGACATGCATCTGATATTATGGAGATGCTGGCAGAAATCAGTATGGCAGACATGAGCAAAAACATACCAACAAAATAGCACTGCGATCTCCAACTCATCAAGTTTAGTTGACCTATTAGTCTTTACTCATCATTAATCTTTTGCAGCTATCTTCATATAGCTACATAGGTGTGATGCAATAAAAGTTATCACTACAAACAACTAAGTTAATAAGACAACTCTGAAGCACATCAACACCATGTGCTGGTCTGCCTGACTATAGCAGTGAAGAACGTCACAACAAATATGTGGGGCTAATTGGCCGGCCCTAGCGAACATGAACCAAAGGTATAATAGCTCATGGTCATCAACACGGCATGGCAAGCAGCAGAGGAGCACCTCTTTGCCCACCGCACACAAGGCACAATACATGGATGCCTACTAACCTCATTAGAACCAGTAGTACCATCAACATGAAACTCCAAGGGAACATCTGTCTTGCCTTATATCTGGGTTTGAGAGACGTCTGCTAGAGAAACTTCAAATGCTTGTTTCAAACCAACCATAAAGGTAAGCATTCTTCCTATAATTGACATCATGACTCAAAAATAGAGTTAAAACTGAATAATAATTACAGAAGTGAAAGGCCATGAAGCTTACCATTTATATCAACCTGTCCCTAGTTAGGACCACTAACAGATAGCTGCTTTTCATCTAGTGAGATGCCCATTTTTATTTTGCATATAGTTGGTCAGGTTGCTTACATCCTATAAAAGGAAGTATGTGATGAACATTGCATCAGCAGAATACACTAACCTCGCCACACATTGGTGCAAGCAATTCAATACTCGTAGCGTTAACTGTCTATCTGAAAAAGAATCCTACTCATAGACAGATCTGATGGTTTATGATGAGTCATACAAGTAACCTTAATAGCAGAATATAAAATAAGGTTACATATACCTGGATTGGCAAAACCAAATTTTTCATCATGAACATTATATTCAGCCATATACAAATACATACAATGTATGTTACAATAATATGACTGCAATACAGCTAATTAAGAAGGGAAAATTCTAGTTCTTCAAATGTGTAAATTATATTAGGTAATGCTTGTTGCTACTTTTAGTCTTGTATGTTCGGTAGACCATTCTGATTAAAATATTGAAATATTGTGCTCAAATAGTCGAAACTCCTACGGTAAACATGTCTAATGTTTTCAGAAGCCTCTTCGTACCAGATCAATCATATCATAACTGAATAATATAACAAGGAATGACCATAGGGAAAAATTTACCTGTTCCCGGAAGCCAGTAGAACAGAGTCACAGACCATCTTTAATCCCAACTTGAAGCTGATGTGCCCTGGGGACTTCCATCTATTTCATAGAAGACATATCAGCTTTATCTATCTTGATAGTCTTTCCTCCACCTTGTCTGTTCCATTTAAGCCCTCCAGAATGCACTTTAAACTGACCAGGATTCTTATACAGGAAACATGATGAGATTTTCAACATACTGAAACGAAATAATTGATCAAATAGGTCCACGAGCTGGCCCAGATCGGGCCACCAGACTCCAACTCGACCTCCATCAACGAACTCTAGCAGCAGCAATTTGGCCTTCAAAATTATGGCGCTATCGGGTAGGGGATCAACGGATCTGAATAGAACCCAGTAGATATATGGCCTAGTACTCCTCCCCTATAGTCCAACCCATCACCATGGCCATGAATTGAGGTAAATAATAGAAGAACGAACACCTCGATCCGGAATATTTGGGAACGAAAATCGTATCTACAAACCCAGCTATAGATAACATAATTTCCCTCACACTCACCGCAGGCCACCGATGCCGCCGACGCTGGGAAGGGATGGGGTTCCACAGAGGAAGACGACCATTGGGTTAGACACCACATATGGATTGGGGGAGCTCGGGATGGCGTCCTCGACACGTGACCGATGACCGATGCTCGGTGTGGCGGCCACGATGTGTGCCCGGCGGCGGGAGCTAGGCTGGCCGTTGCGACGGTGGCCGGCGACGGGATCTCGGCTGGGTGCTGCGACGTGTGGCCGGAGGCGAGAGCTCGGCTGGAGGCGCAAGAGCCGGGCGTTTGACCGAACAGGGGTGGCCGGCGACGAGATCTCGGCTGGCCGCTGCGACGCGTGGCCGGCGACAAGAGCTCACCGAACAGGGGTGGCCGACAATGGGATCTCGGCTGGCCACGCACCGGAAGGAGGGTCTGGAGGTCGCCGGTGATGGCGGGAGGGTGCGGGTGGCGGCCATGGAGGTTCTGTTCGGAGGATGGGGAATTTTTCCGGCCAGAAAGAGACGGTGCGGTATGGAGCTCAAGCTCCCGCTTCGGAGGAGGCGGAGCAGAGCTCCCGCTCCGGAGGAAGGCGCACCGCCACCGCTCACGAGGGAGGTGGAGGAGAGTTTTTTTCTCTAGAAAAGTACTACTTGGTGGTGGCAGAACTCGTAATAAGCCCGAACATATAAGGGCAAAATCGGTAAAACAGGGCAGACGGAAATTGAGGCTGACGAACGTATCGCTACATAAATTAGTAAATAGATAGATAGACTAGATGAATGCCCGTGCATTGCCACGGAACAAACGTTATCATTCATGAAAACGTTATTACTTTTACTTATCCATGGCATTGTTCGATAATTTATTTTTTGGTGAGAATACAAAACAGTCAAACAAATACGCGATAAACAATCCGGTCTTACCACGAACCGTCCTACAACTTTTAGAAGTAAATAATTCTATCGAAAATAGCCAAGTAAATTTGAGTGCATGTGAACCTTATTTAGTTTCTAGATAAATCATGCTATTTTTTTTGCAATTGATCAATCATGCTACTTACTCTTGTAAATTTTCAAGAAAACATACTATTGTATGTGGCCTAAAAAAAAAGATAACTTGGAACTTTGTATTTCTTTGAGTAGTAAAATCTAGTCCTTGTATTGTTGCTTGGATATTTTTTCTTTTTCACACAAATTACATATATTCGTAATTTATTTTGAAACTTGACTTGGTATGCTTGAATATATTTATAAAGGGTTCACACACCCTTTGTTAACCAAATCTACGCGAGATTTCTACTATTCTCTTTTCTACCATCAATGTTTCCACGATTTCTATTCCCTTTTGTACCATCAATTTCTGTTCTCTTTTGTTTTGTACCATCAGTGCTCCCACGAGACCTGGCACGCATCCGTGTCTTTATTTTTTTAAGGGAAATCCGTGTCTTTAATTGTGGGTCTGATCTTCCACCTCCTCCTCCCGGTCTCGTACATCTGGTCGTTTTCTATTTCTCTTAAGCTCTATTGCTGCTCCTTTAGAGATCCAGATCCCTGCATCTCAGTTCAGATCTTGGAAAATTGAAACAAATTTTTTCTTCCCCTCTTCATGACGAGGTCATTTCTCTATCTTCGGTGGCACTATAGTTACCGTAACCCAGGTTGTGGCCTAGTGGAGAGCGACCTCCCACCTCCGCAGGCTAGGCGAGCACTTCATCTACTCCTGATCATGGACGAAGACGAAAAAAAGTATGCTCAGCCATGGCTGCTGTGGCAATGTTTTTCCTCTCTCAACCGCACGCTCAGGCTTCCTTGGGAGGAGCTCCACCAAAAATCCCCAATTTGGCTCGACTCTAGAAATCCCCAATTCGCTCGTCTCATTTTGCTTCCCAACACGGTCGCAAAATCAACAAATAAAGCTCAAATTGGAGTTCGCCGCCAAGCTGCGCCCGCACTTCGTCGTCCGCGTGTTCTACTTCTGAGCTTCACGATTCGGGACCCACTTTGCGCGGGACTCCTCAGTGCGACGGATCCTGGAGGACGCGCTATGGCGGCATGGACCGGTGGTGACAAGCGAAGGCTAGGGCTGACTGTTTCACGCGGTCTGCAGGCGTGGTGGGGGCAATATGGGATGGGGATTCAACCACAGGAGGGCCTGAAGCTTGGAGGCGGGAGGTTTTAGACGACCTCGGTCCCGTTCCCCCGGAGGCGACGGTAGAGTAGTAGGTCGGATGGGTGGGCTCTAAATGGCGTGAATTCGGGGAGGGGAGGCCGACGGAGGAAGGGAGACCGGACGGTGGTATCAGCCAGGAAAGACGGAGCAGAGGGATCGAGAGTTATTTTTTCGGAACCAGCAATTATCACTTGGCGCTGGCATGCCACGCAAAATTCTCAAACAACCAGGGGCAAAAGCGTAAATCCATGGCAGACGGATTTCATGGGCGACGAACGTACCACAAGAGAAATTAGTAGATAGATATAGATAAATATAGATATAGATATAGATAGATAGAAGATAGAAGATGTTCTAAGTTCCTGTACACATTCACATTATATCCTTTCAGCGACAGAGTAATTTTTACAATAGAGGCTGTTCTTTTACATTGTACCATGTTGTTTATTAATTCAGGTAATTAATTAGAGATGACTTGTCTATCTATACTTCATGGTTAGAAGGATTTTTCCATTCAGATTAAGAATTAGTTATACATACCTTTCTAATACAACATCTTTGCCATGTGTGCATTGCCGGAAAAATATGTCAATTTAGAGTCAATCATCATGCTTGAAATATGCTGAATGTTCCAAATCTATATGACAGCCAAGTTGAAAAACCAAATGTTTTTCCTCCATGCTTACTTCCAAATCACTATGCCCGTTGAACATGTGTCAAAGAAACAGGGTCCAATAAATCTTAAGAGAACGAGGCCCGAATCACCGGACAGGTAATTCGTCTTGCGATATTTCTACAATTTAACCATAGTTTTTTCAGTCTTCTTTGGCATAGAGTGGGTTTCCTTTTTCTTTTCAGTGGCAATAATTTTGCTGAAAATGCTGCCTCGACTACTCTCAGTGTTAGCGATGTGTCTGACATGACTGGACACCCAATTCACAATGTTATGAGAAAGCAGTGAGAAACAGGAAAACGGTCAGTTGTTTTACATTATTTCTGTACCTTGCAATTCATGTTTGTCTTCACTTCCAATATACATTGCATTTCTTATACATCCCAGAGGCAAAGATCTGGTTGATTGTCCTAAATATACCACTCCGAGCAACTCTCTTCACAACAATGTACTACATGATTTTCCCACGGTTTAGATGAATAGAGGGTGCCACTTGCCTCTCAAACGAATTTCTTTCAAACTGTTCCATCTTTTTCTAAAACATTAAATGTTTCGATCCTGATTGCTTTACATCATCTTAATAATACAGGAAACGACAACAGGCCAAGCGAGCCATTTATAGGGAATGCTATGTCTCCCTGTTGCAAAAAGAAGCTCGTGATATGTGTTCCATCCACTTCCCGTTGGTGGAAAAACGCTGCAGCGCTGGCGACGGACAAAGTCTGCCGTTGTTGGTCAAAGCAATGCAACATGTGCTCTGTGAGAGAGGAATGATCAACATACACGCGTCTTCGGAGGAGGAAACAATCTTCATGGTCACGGATGAGCATGACGCTTATCTCACATATGATATGCTGACAGCAGTCGAGCACGCCATAGTCGCAGGAACCAAAATAAGCTTTAAGCAGTGGAAGCCAACACATGAATTTGGATTTGACGTTGCAGAGCAGCGTGTGTATGTCTCCATAAGCTGTCTACCGCTTCATTTATGGTCACCGGCGGCTGTTGAGCATATCCTTAGTCCATATTGTGTGCTTGAATTTGTGACAGGCAGCACTCAGGCATCATGCAAACCTTCAGAGCTACAAATGTATTGCTTGGGCACAGAACAAGATTCCAATTCCAAACTCTATTCTTGTGTGTATACCTGTAACCATGCCTGACGAGGGACAGCTTATGGAAACCCATCCTTACAGAAGAGTGTTAGTCTATCGGATCAACCTGGAACTTCAGCACTACATCAACAGAGACATGGAAGGTGCAAGGTACCTACCGGTGGCACATGTTCCATGGTATGAGCAAGGATACAACACCAGCAATGCTATTTGCTACATGCCACCACATTTGGTTGATAAAGAGTTCATGCAACAGCTATCAAACTCCGTTAGTGCAACTTGTACCCCCGAGTGCGTGCAGAACATATGTGTTGAACTTCATCTCCTTTACCCAGCCATGGCTATCAACATTAAGCCTCTGAACCACACTCAACAGATTATTTTTCTACCATGGAATAGCTATGTGTTGATGCAACAAAATTTTCTATCAACATCCATTTCGGGTATGTCTGACATTCACCCTTCGTCAGCTGCTGCTAGATCCACAGAACAGCTACTCAATGTATGTGCTCTGATTACCATTAGTAGAGTACCAACACACCTCTGCACCAGCAAACTGATGCATCTATTCCTCGGAGGATATGGCTATATGGAAATACTGGACAGCAATGCAGAGAAACTCGTGACATGTGAAACGTATCGTTGCATCATTTGGTGCGATGACGCTGCAAGCATCCCACAGAACATACTAGCAAAAGCAGTCTCGCCAGACATCGGTTCTGATCTACTTCTCCATGCTGATCCAGATGTCACATTAAGAACAAGCAAAGTGCAGTTTGAGATTTAGCACACGACGTCGTCTATCCAGGCACTGCTCGACATGTGAAACAACCAACGTAAGAAACTTTATTAATTTTCAGTTAGATTACAAGAGACGTATTGTGCATCTAATATACTATCCTTTTCATAGCAGCATATAACATGACGTATTTAGCTGTATCATCTATCTACGAGGACGTCGGCGCTGGAGTTTGGCAACCACAACTTTTGCTAGGAAAACTTAAGCTATGAAGCTCCAATTTTTGGCAAGAAAGGCATGGCTAGAACAGGCATCAATACTTTTGGCAAGAAAAACATTGCTAGAACAAGCATCAATTCCCAGTGTAAAAATGTAGCGAATATTTTGTGGATGATACAGCGTGTGCTGGCTCCATTAGTTACAGTGGGGATATCTATGTTTATGTTCTACCTTGCTACTTTAGTATTAGAATAATCACTTGTGTGTGATTTTATCTGCGATTTTAGGACTCTGAACAATACTATCCGTATTTCTTTGTAATACCATTGCCTTATAAACTGACTGCATAACTCTATATTTATCCAGTTTGGTGACTTCGGAGGTATCATTCTTAACACTAAAGCAATTAACAAGATTCTATTCTACGAGAAACAAAGATCATTTTAAACAGGCCAACACCTCAGATGTATTTAAATTTCATGTTGGGATCATATAAGGAGCATAACAGGGCATCAGAACGTAAAGATTATGAAATCCTTATTTTATCTTCCAAATTAGTTTTCTTGGATATCTTTTTAGGTGTAATTCAGTGAAAACAAAACTTTGGGATACTTACCGGCGAACCCGGAGAGACGAACATCTCATCAATCGCATGCCCGTTGCTATACCTTCGTGGGGAAACCGGGATCTGGTTGCACCACTGACTCTCCGGTCCAGTACCACCATGCTTAAAGATCTGGTTTGTGGGCTTCGTTTGTGATTGATGGCTTCATATTTTTTACTTGATTTTTGTGGTTGATTAGAACACATGGACTATGTGTAATGTCTGTTTCCTGCTACCAGCTAGAGCAAAAAGAATACCAAAAAAGCATATATTAGTCTCACTGACATATGTATGATTACTCAGGTACTTATGTTTGGTTACCCTAGCCGCATAAAGGCTCATGGCCCATGAATACCCAAGGAAAAGGTCCAGGACGCATCCGACAAAAGTCTTAGTTTAGTTAGATAAGGAAATAGGAACCGACATTGTGTTGGTGCTGTTCACGAATATGTAACCTATTCGTATATAGCCCCGAGACCCAGTCTATTATATATAGGCTAGGAGGAGCCTATGGAGAGGTACCAAAAAACTCCCAAGCAATATGTAATAGTACTGTCCATCGATAATTAGATGACTTCAGCTCCCTTATTTGTCTGACATCCAACGAAATCCTTAGCGTTCTCTTTTCCGCAAAACCCTAAGTCCATAACCATGGACATTGCCGAGGTTACCCCTCGTCAACTGGCAGCATCTATGGGAAACCTGAACGATGGAGTCCTGGATTCGGCGGAGCCTTTTTCATCAAACAACAATCCAAGGGAAGCGACACCATGCCCACCCACCCGTGTCTCAGTACCCGCCAATTTCAATGGCGGATCCGATCTCATCATCGGAAGTTTCCACTTTCACGTGGAGGAACCCAAAGAACCGCACCTCTCGGCCCCGATCACATTGGGACCATCGGTCGAAAAAGTTGCGCCTACGGCGATACCCACATCATCTATCAGATCATCCGTAGAAGCTGATACATTGCAAATGTATCTATATTTTTTGATGTTCCATGCTTGGTTTTATCCACCTTCTTGTGTTTTGTCCACACTTTGGAGTACTTTTCATATGATTTCTTGGACTAACCTATTAACAAGAGCCACAGTGCCAGCTGCCTATTTTTTGCTGTTTTTGGTTTCAGGAATGTCAGAAATGAATATTCTCGGAATTGGACGGGACAAAATCCAAAGTGCCTATTTTTCTGGAAGTCATCAGATGCCAGAATACGAGATGGAGAAGGGCTGGGGGCCGACCACACCACCTAGCCACACGGCTAGGCCTGGCCCACGCCAGGGGGTGGTCTGACCGACCCAAGCACCCCCTCGGCCTCTCCTTCCGCCTATAACATGCCCTCGGGACGAAAACCCTAAGTACCCGATCAAAAATCCACGAAAGAGTCTGTAGCTGCCTTCATCTCGATCCCTAGATCGGGAGGGATATGAAGCTCTTCCCGGCACCCTGCCGGAGAGGGGAATTCACCCTGGAGGCCTTCTTCATCATCATGCAAGCCTCCGGTGTGATGCGTGAGTAGTTCATCTCTGGACTACGGATCCATGTAGTAGCTAGATGGCTGGTTCTCCTCCTTTGTGCTTTCATGTTTAGATCTTGTGAGCTCCGTTCATGATCAAGATCATCTATTTGTAATTCTGCATGTTGTGTTTGCGGGGGTCCGATGGATATTGAGATGTTATTTTAGACTGATTATTGATTCTATCATGTCTTTGTTATTTGTGATCTTGCATGCTTTCCGTTGTTAGTAGCTATCTTGGCCAAGTAGATGCTAGCAACTCCAAGAGTTAGTATTTATGCTTGATAGTGGGTTCATGCCTCTGCTAATCTAGGGAAGTGACAGAAATCTCTAAGGTACTAGATGTGCTATTGCTACTAGGGAGAAAACAATAATCTTTTGTTCATAGAAAAATCGTATTGTTTACTTTCCACACAATTTGTAAAGCAATAATCTGTTGCTTGCAACTTAATACTGGAGGGGGTTCGGATGATAACCTGAAGGTGGATTATTAGTCATAGATGTAGTTGGATGGCGGTCTATGTATAATGTTATAATGCCCAATCAAGTTCCAAAGGAGTCAAGATGATTAGTATATGCATGTATTACTTTCTCGATGTTTGTCAATTGCCGCGCTGTAATTTGTTCACCCAGCATGTTATCTATCTTAAGGAAAGCCACCTCTAGTGAACTATGGATCCCGGTCCTTTTCTTTACATACAATCTCTAAACTGTTTACTGCTTTGTATTTACTTTCTGCAAACTATTACTTCCTTCCATTCGATACGTTTAATCCTTTGTTTTTAGCAAAACCGGTGAGATTGACAACCTCATCGCAAGTTGGAGACAAAGTTCTGTGCTTGTGTTGTGCAGGTCTCCACGTTGCTGCTATCAGCAGTAGTGCACCCTGCCAAGGCTCAGCTAGCAACACCTTTGGGGTGTTTCCTTGCTCCTACTGGTTCGATTAAACCTTGTGTAACTACCTCGGACCCTATGCTCTAAGTTCAAGCTTGGATGAAACGGAAGTGGTTAAAATAGTACAGCGGGGGCCCAGAGGACCGCCCACGTGTAGACCCGTCGGTCGTCCTAACCACTTCCAAGACATCGGGACAAGAGCGAGCGGCGTAGGTAACAGGCGAAGAGATCAAATACATACACAAGTGAGTATGTATGCAAGCTACCATACAACAGTTCTCAGAGCCATTCCATCTAAGAGAAATAGAAATATTGCAACGCCATACGGCAAGACCCGAATATCCTAGATAGAGATAATAGTTTAGGATAGCTCCTCATACATCAAACATCAGAGTATCAGGCGAAAGCAGAAAACAAGATCCGAGTACGGATAAGAAGCAAATTGGCATAAGATGCCACATAAATAAACACTTTCCGCCCACAGATCTCGCGGATCCCCATCCCCGGAATCTCTACATCGAGTGGTCGTTGCCAACATCATCTATCTCCTCCACCCAGTATCCATCTTGCGAATACACCTGTTCATCTGAATCAAACAATTTATCGTGTGAGACCCTAGGGGTACTCGACAAGTCTTTATGCCTCTAAAGGGGCATATACCTGGGGTGACGCAATTGCAGCAAAAGATAATAACTAACAAGTCTATAGATACTCGCTAACCATCCGCCTAACCAATGATAGACGGATGTCCGTTAATTAGTAACAACAGTTATAACAGTATAATTAACAGATACATCCTCCTTCTCGCTTACCAACGAGAAAGAGGACGAACAACCCATCCGTTGGCAGTTTTATTAACCATTCCATGAGTATTGCACTATTTACTAGTCAGGTACTTAGTCAAATTAAAAGCTGTACTTTAGTTATACTTGTCTATGATCGAGAAACTGTGCTCCAAGTCGTCCATAATCGCGGACACGGCTTTCAGAAAGATTTACCCTGCAGGGGTGCACAAATAGCAATACACACTCGATCAACCTCGGAAAAACCAAATCAAAACCCAACGAGGCATTCACGACAAAGCGATCACAGGATTCAGAAATATTTCAGGGGGCCACCCCATTAAGCTACCCGCAACGAAGTTGGCCGGCTCCGAGACGGACCCAAGGTTTGCGTCAATGGATGTAAACGACTGGGAACCCGAAAGTGTGACTGGGCTTGTCGATACCGCGAAAACACTTCGCATCCAAAACAGTACAGGTGATCCACGCACAATCTTAAATAAAACAGTAAAACATGGCATAAGTACAGGATAGTAACAAAGCCCCAAACTACTTTGTGGCCCAAAGAAATAGAAATGAATCAAGCTCTGGCTCAGGGGGATCCATAAGGTCTCCTGGATGTGGATAGTGCAAATAGTCAAGGAACAGGAATCAAGTACTCGGGGTCCTACGGGACACAAGTGAGCATGAAAAACCAAATAGCAGATATTGCCCACCGGTGCCGCTTTCATTAGTTATCCTATTACTACTCAGGTTAAGTTGTTTAGGTACCTCGTTATCCATCAGACACTCACATACCCTACACATGCTGTTCTACGACTCGCATGGCTCAAACAACTCCTGTAGTAATGGCTCATGGGATGGAGGAACAAGCTTCGGTGAGGTTTAAGAGTAAAGGCTATGCAGTACTTGGGATTCAATTTAATGCAATCACGACTCAATGATGCAAGAACAATATAGAGGCAATAGGTACTATATATATGCAAGCATGTGGTAGTGCTTTCCTGGCAGCTCAGTTGAAGCGAGAGACGGATCTGGGTAGTCCTCCTAGGATTCCTGGTATTTTCCCTGCTCGGCGTCTATTCGAAAGAAGAACCAAACAAAAAAGGACCAACATAAATAAAGTGCGCAAGCATATATATAAAATGCGACAAGCAAACAAGCATGCCATGATGAATGATGCACAATTTACATGGCAATAATGTAGCATGGCATGGGTGAGGTGTGGGGTGCGAGAATAAAGCATTTTATTAGGTTTTAGTCATGTTTTGCTCCCATAACACTTGCTATCCACTTAATATTTATATGATGCATGGTGCAATTCAGAACATGGAATGCATAGTTAGAACGGGCTCGTCGCGCTGATCGATTTAGACATATTATTTATCGAAAATGGAGTTGTAGAATTAAAGTTATTAATTATTTAAGAAAAGGCATTTTTATTGCATTTAAACAATTTCGAAATTTTAAAGTGCCCAAATAATATTTTGAAAAGCATATTTGAAAACCTCACATTTTTCTGATTCCAAAACATATATTATTTGTATTATTTGGATTTACAAATTAAAAGTTATTAAAAACAGAATTTAAATCATATTAAAACATTTCTGAAATTGTTTTTATAAAACAGATAAACGCAGAAACTTTTCATACCCAGACCGAGCTAGCCACAGTCGCTGACACTGGGCCCAATGCTGACTGGGCGAAACGGCGCGGCGAAAACCCTTTTGCACCGCGAGTGTAGCCAACCACGGTGACAGACAGGTGGACCCGCGACGAGAAGGGGCCCACGCGACAGTGGCTGAGCGAGCGGGTGCCACGTGGTGGAGCCGGGGACCGCAGGTTGAGGATTACAAAAAATGCGGTGCCTTTTGGTAAAACGGTCACAGCCGCCGATAGGTGGGCCTGGTCTAGACCGCGGGTTGCGAGACAAAAAGGTGAGGGGGAGGATTTGCAAAGTGCCCCACGGTACTGTTTTTCTTCCTGAGTTAACTGACGAGAGATCCGTGATTGACAGAGGACAGAGCGTGGCACGGGGGATCGAACCCGCGACTTGCGGCGCGCGCATAGAGAGGCGGAGCCGCTGCAGTAGGGTGGGGGATGTTGCTAAGGGAGGACCGGGCGGCTAGTTAAGCCGCGTCGCGGCACGACGACGAGCAAAAACCAGCGCCCGCCATTGCACCGAGAGCGCTCAGCACAAAGTCCGGTGAGACCAGGGGGACCAGGCGAGAGAGGGGGTGTCAGGGAGGTTCGGTGGCTCACCGCGAGGCTACTGGTGGGGTCAGATCGGGCCGGGGAGCGGCGGATCGGTGACGTTGCAGGCGGCCCGCGGAGCTAGGGTTTCGGGTCGGCGTCGTGGACGTGCAGCGGTCCTGGGCCTCCTCCTCATCTGCGGCCACACGGGTGATGCAGAGGGTTGCCTCGGTCTTCCCCGACAGCCAAACGCCACGCCCGCCGCCTGTCACGATGAGGCCGAGAGGAAAATCGACGGTGGCTGCCGGAGTTGGAAGAGAGAGGGGTCGCGGTAGGTGGAGAAAGAGAGGGGGAAGGCAGGGACCTGGGTGGATCTTGGTGATGCCAGACAGAGAGGAGGGAGTAGATAGGGACGGGAGAGGAGAGGGGGTGCCGTGGGGGATCGGGTGGAGAAAAATGTGGCTCGGCCACCTTTTCTCTCCTCCTCCTCACGTGCTCGGCCAAGAACAGCAGAGGAGGGCTACAGCTGGGGCCAGGGCAAGGACAAGTAGGTGGCCTGGCTCGGGTGGGGCTTTGTGACAGAGAGAGAGAGGGAAACCGAGAGGGGAGGGGTAGACGGCACGGGGTGGCATGGAGCTAGGGTTGGGCTCGGTTTAGGGTGGAGGGGTATGGCTCGGCATGGGGGTGTAGCCAGGTGGTGGTGGCCAGGTTGGGAAAGGAGGGGAGGCTCGGCATGGAGCCTAGCTAGGAGGGAAAAGGGATAGGTTAGGGTTTGGGTTTTGGGTTAGTTAGGGAGAGAGAAAGAGAGAGAGACACTCACATGTGGACACACATGCATGTGTAGATGTGGCAAGAGAGATTAGGGTATAGGGCTTTTGGCTCATGATCAAGTGCATGGGGATATGGAGGAGGTGGAGATGAGGGGTGAGGTATGATGCACAATGCAAGGAACTAGGTCCAAGATGATGAGGGTTGAGAGAGAAGGGGAGCCCACAAAAGATAAATATTCAAACAAATCAAATGAAACCAAAAGAACACAAGATGGTGGTGACTTGCATGGCCCATGCATAACTAATAATTACCATGATCATTTTGTTAAAACAATAATAAGGTCTCATGGCATTTATTCACATGCATTCCAAAATATGGAGCTAAGGCCAAGCTAAATGAATTGAAAAGGATGCTCCATGTGGAGTAGATGGAGAAGGTCATATTTGAATATAAATGGGACATGCTAGTGTGTATGTTCCACTGGGTGTTTAATATCCTCAACAATATTCCAACATGAGAAACTATTCCAAAACACTCCATATGGAAGCTAGAAAAGGGGTACCACTCATAATGCATGCAAAGGTGGCTCCACATATCAATAATGTGAAAACAACATGATGCTAATATGAGCACATGTGGAAATAGAAGTGGATCCATCCCAACCCACATGAGCTAGATTAAATTCCAAAGGAAAAATGTAAAAGCTCATGGATAATTAGGATGGTGGAATTATAAGGTGGTGATAAGGAAAAGGTGGTGGAGTTGAATAAAAGATATGCCCCCAACTCAACTTGGGCATCAAGCATTTATCAAGAACCAAATACAATATTTCAAGAGGCAATACAATTAATAATGCATATGAGATAAGAACCAAATGAAAAAGGGTTTTATATGATGCTCAAATGCAAGATGGCATGATGACATGAGCATGATATAATTATGATGCAACAATTATATGCAGGAAGTAGCATTATATAAAACTAGGCTAGTAGCATTGCAATTGTTAGACAGTTGGGATGCTACAACTCTCCCCCACTAAACAAGAATCTCGCCCCGAGATTCCTAGGAAAAAGAAAACAACACAAGGAAAGGCGGGTGTTCGGAACGAAGGTGACCCTCACGTTCCCAAGTTGATGAACAACGGAATGGTGCGACCATTCCACCTTGCAAAACTTGCTAGACTTGTTGCGAGTCTTGCATTTTGCTTGAGAAACAAAGGGTTAGAAGAGTTGAAGGATTGTCGTGAGACAAGAAGGATAGGATGAACATAGCTCTGGTTTTCTCGATAAACACGATAAAGAATAGAAACACTTGTTGAGAGAATTAGGAAGAACGATGTATCATGAAGAAAGAGTAGACACACCGTTAGTATTAAAGATCGGAAGCTACAAGTGAGGATGATTCTTTGTCTTGCCGGAAGAAAAGAGCTACTTTGGAGAAGTTATGCACTACTATGAAAGTAGCATTGTACCTTCCCTCAGATTTGAGAATTGAAGTCTAGAACAATATTGCCTTCAAGCCATAGGATTTCTTGATATCAACGGAAAGATTTAGTTAGACATTGTCGGATTAGATTCTTCTTGCGCCGGTAAGGACCAAAGGATCCCGCAATTGAGATGCGCGGATTTATCTTCTAGACAAGGAGGTGATGCTAGATTACGGTGGAATCCCGAGAAGAAAAGATTATGGAGGATCCGGAGTTTATTGTAGAGATACTTATTGCTTTCTTTAACCTTGAGGCTAACGCAATAGATTTTCGGCTGATGGCCTCAACCATAATTGGCTTTACCACAGAAAAAGAATTGATGAAACAAAGAGAGAGATATTTTCCTCCATCTTTTTGGGAATGTTGAGCACCGGTAGAAAGACGAGGACAGAAAAGAGTTTGCGTTTATTCCCACCAGATAATTAAAGATTTTGCTCTGTGTAGAAATGGCGAGATCACCAACAAGAGATTATTGATTACTTTCTTCGAGAGAGCACTCCGGAAAACAAGGACGGAAGTAAAAGTATCGAGGGATAAAGGCCACTTCTAACTTCCGTGGAATGAGTGAAGTTGCATTAATTCACCAATTCAATATACAAAGCGAATGATAAGAGTAGTGGTATGGTAGCTACTCCATCCCGCACTCAAAGCATTACTCCGCACATGAATAAGAAAATCATGCAACCCAACTCCCAAGACAGACTGAAGACCTTGACAAAAAGAACTCATGGAACTGCATAAGAAAACAAAGATCGATGCAACGATTCGCCGGATCCAAGATAGATAAAGATGATGATGTTGTCGTCGTGTCGGAAGATCCAAACCACCGGAAAAGATATGAAGGAAGATTACAGAGAACAACCGCAAGATTCAACAGGTAGAGAAAAGGATAGCACCATCTTGAAAAGAAGGATTACAAAAGATCCGAAAAGTCTTCATGGCCTCCGGTGGATTGAGCATAGACGATAGAACGAGAGGGTCTCAAAAGATTACTTGACAAGATAGAGGTGAAAAGAACTCCATGTTCTTCTTGAAATGATTGAGAGAGATTTAGCAGTCTTGAGGAAATCTTCAGCGGAACGACGATGATAACTCGCCAACAAGGAAAGACTCCGGGTTTGATTGAAGGTGGATGATGGAATTAACAATGGACTTGCTGATTCCAGAATTGAAGCGATGTATTTAGCAGAAGGACATGGTCGAGATATGTGACTTCAAGAAGTTAGAATTCACACTGTGGGAACTTTGCACACAAGCGGTGTTCACAAAGCTTGAGAGGATGATAAGAATATTTTCTTCATGTTCTTCGATTGATATAGAATAGGCAAGCATATCGTCAAGATATACCACCATGGATTAACAAGATATTCCAAGAATATCGGTTCAACATACGGGAGAAACAAACAAATGCTCGAAACACTTCCTGAGCTCAACGCTCTTTGAAAGATCAACGTTACGAGCAAGGATTCATGTTGGAAAGATGCACTGGCAGAATAGATTATCTGGTCCTTCGGAAGAGAGTGAGAAATGCCACCTGGTTCACATCATCGATCGGATCACTGGTTACAAAGATAAAGAGTTCTTGGATAAAGACACGATGATAGCTCATACCCTAAGCAAAGCTATCAGAGATGAAAATATGAAATTCTCTCGTATCCAAGAGAATTTTGCAGATATGGAGTTCAAAAAGATGTGCAGCATGATGAACAGATGATAGACCACCGTAGGGCCTTAAGAAAAACTCCGGATTGACAAAGATACTTGAATATGATAAAGATATGATCACGGTGTAACTCAAAATCACAGGAGATAACCGCCATCGTTTGGAGGATGAAAATAGATAGCATTAACCATACTCCACTCATGATAAGTGTCATATAGCTATGTCGAGAACCAAATTACAATCACAAGCATCGGATCGACACGAGTTATGTACTTAGCCCAGAAGATTTTGAAAATGAAGTAAAACTCCAGGATCAAGCGCCGGTGACAAAAGAATGGGTTAGCATGAACATGCCGATAAAAGGAAGATAGATAATGTTTCACACACGACTGAAGAGGAGTGTGGAAACACAGATGCATCAAAGAAAAATTCCCGCATTTTTCGGCATTAAAATACCAATAAATGCGCAAAACCACTTAACAGATAGAGATTAGCAACTCCACATTTTGTGAAAGCATGCTGGAAGGAAGAACACCCTTAACAATATTGCGCCGGTTAACAAGGAGTCGGATAGATCGCGTCGGTTTTACAAAAGCCTCTCGGTATGGAATGTACCAACAGTTGATAACCAAAAGGCAGATAGCGGCAACAAGTTGGATGCAACAGATAGGCAAGGAATGACACACACACACGCACAACCTATGGTACTATAGAACCCAGAACACGTGAATCCTAGTTTGAATTTTTAGAAGAGGATTGAAAATGCTACACTTCCTTACCAGAAAAGGGTGGGTGGGTGGGTAAGAAGAAAAATGGAAGCATTCTTACTCTCACGTTTTTGTTTCTCCCTAGTATACATAGCTACCAAAATATTTGCTATACTGACAACGACCATTTGGCTGAGACCCTGAAGGGCGGGATGGCTCTGATACCAATTGTAACTACCTCGGACCCTACGCTCTAAGTTCAAGCCTGGATGAAATGGAAGTGGTTAAAATAGTATAGCGGGGGCCCAGAGGACCGCCCACGTGTAGACCCGTCGGCCGTCCTAACCACTTCCAAGACATCAGGACAAGAGCGAGCGGCGTAGGCAACAGGCGAAGAGATCAAATACATACACAAGTGAGTATGTATGCAAGCTACCATACAACAGTTCTCAAAGCCATTCCATCTAAAAGAAATAGAAATACTGCAATGCCATACGGTAAGATCCGAATATCCTAGATAGAGATAATAGTTTAGGATAGCTCCTCATACATCAAACATCAGAGTATCAGGCGGAAGCGGAAAACAAGATCCGAGTACGGATAAGAAGCAAATCGGCATAAGATGCCACATAAATAAACACACCCCGCCCACAGATCTCGCGGATCCCCATCCCTGGAATCTCTACACAGAGTGGTCGTTGCCAACATCATTTGTCTCCTCCACCCAGTATCCATCTTGCGAATACACTTGTTCATCTGAATCAAACAATTTATCGTGTGAGACCCTAGGGGTACTCAGCAAGTCTTTATGCCTCTAAAGGGGACATATACCTGGGGTGACGCAATTGCAGCAAAAGATAATAACTAACAAGTCTATAGATACTCGCTAACCATCCGCCTAACCAATGATAGACGGATGTCCGTTAATTAGTAACAACAGTTATAACAGTATAATTAACAGATCCATCCTCCTTCTCGCTTACCAACGAGAAAGCGGACGAACAACCCATCCGTTGGCAGTTTTATTAACCATTCCATGAGTATTGCACTATTTACTAGTCAGGTACTTAGTCAAATTAAAAGCGGTATTTTAGTTATACTTGTCTATGATCGAGAAACTGTGCTCCAAGTCGTCCATAACCGCGGACACGGCTTTCAGAAAGATTTACCCTGCAGGGGTGCACAAATAGCAACACACACTCGATCAACCTCGGAAAAACCAAATCAAAACCCAACGAGACATTCACGACAAAGCGATCACAGGATTCAGAAATATTTCAGGGGGCCACCCCATTAAGCTACCCGCAACGAAGTTGGCCGGCTCTGAGACGGACCCAAGGTTTGCGTCAATGGCTGTAAACGACTGGGAACCCGAAAGTGTGACTGGGCTTGTCGATACCGCGAAAACACTCCGCATCCAAAACAGTACAGGTGATCCACGCACAATCTTAAATAAACAGTAAAGCATGGCATAAGTACAGGATAGTAACAAAGCCCCAAACTACTTTGTGGCCCCAAGAAATAGAAATGAATCAAGATCTGGCTCAGGGGGTCCATAAGGCCTTCCGAATGTGGATAGTGCGAATAGTCAAGGAACAGGAATCAAGTACTCGGGGTCCTATGGGACACAAGTGAGCATGAAAAACCAAATAGCAGATATTGCCCACCGGTGCCGCTTTCATTAGTTATCCCATTACTACTCAGGTTAAGTTGTTTAGGTACCTCATTATCCATCAGACACTCACATACCCTACACATGCTATTCTACGACTCGCATGGCTCAAACAACTTCTGTAGTAATGGCTCATGGGATGGAGGAACAAGCTTCGGTGCGGTTTAAGAGTAAAGGCTATGCAGTACTTGGGATTCAATTTAATGCAATCGCGACTCAATGATGCAAGAACAAGATAGAGGCAATAGGTACTATATATATGCAAGAATGTGGTAATGCTTGCCTGACAGCTCACTTGAAGCGAGAGACGGATCTGGTTAGTACTCCTAGGATTCCTAGTATTTTCCCTGCTGGGCGTCTATTCGAAAGAAGAACCAAACAAACAAGGGCCAACATAAATAAAGTGCGCAAGCATATATATAAAATGCGACAAGCAAACAAGCATGCCATGATGAATGATGCACAATTTATATGGCAATAATGTAGCATGGCATGGGTGCGGTGTGGGGTGCGAGAATAAAGCATTTTATTAGGTTTTAGTCATGTTTTGCTCCCATAACACTTGCTGTCCACTTAATATTTATATGATGCATGGTGCAATTCAGAACATGGAATGCATTTTTAGAACAGGCTCGTCACGCTCATCGATTTAGACACATTATTTGTCGAAAATGGAGTTGTAGAATTAAAGTTATTAATTATTTAAGAAAAGGCATTTTTATTGCATTTAAACAATTTTGAAATTTTAAAGTGCCCAAATAATATTTTGAAAAGCATATTTGAAAACCTCACATTTTTCTGATTCCAAAACATATATTATTTGTATTATTTGGATTTACAAATTAAAAGTTATTAAAAACAGAATTTAAATCATATTAAAACATTTCTGAAATTGTTTTTATAAAACAGATAAACGCAGAAACTTTTCGTACCCAGGCCGAGCTAGCCACAGTCACTGACAACTGGGCCCAATACTGACTGGGCAAAACGGCACGGCGAAAACCCTTTTGCACCGCGAGTGTAGCCAACCACGATGACAGACAAGTGGACCCGCGACGAGAATAGGCCCACGCGACAGTGGCTGAGCGAGCGGGTGCCACGCGGCGGAGCCGGGGACCGCGGGTTGAGGATTACAAAAAACGCGGTGCCTTTTTGTAAAACGGTCACAGCCGTCGACAGGTGGGCCTGGGCTGGACCACGGGTTGCGAGACAAAAAGGTGGGGGGGGGGGTCGGATTTGCAAAGTGCCCCGCGGTACTGTTTTTCTTCCTGAGTTAACTGACGAGAGATCCGTGATCGACAGAGGACAGAGCAGGGCGCGGGGGGATCGAACCCGCGTCCTGCGGCGCGCGCACAGAGAGGTGGAGCCGCTGCGGTAGGGTGGGGGATGTTGCTAAGGGAGGACCGGGCGGCTAGTTAAGCTGCGTCGCGGCACGACGACGAGCAGAAACTAGCGCCCGCCGTTGCACCGAGAGCGCTCGGCACATAGTCCGGCGAGACCAGGGGGACCAGGCGAGAGAGGGGGTGTCAGGGAGGTTCGGTGGCTCACCACGAGGCTGCTGGTGGGGTCAGATCGGGCCGGGGAGCGGCGGATCGGCGATGTTGCAGGCGGCCGATGGAGCTAGGGTTTCGGGTCGGCATTGTGGACGTGCAGCGGTCCTGGGCCTCCTCCTCCTCGTCTACGGCCACAGGGGTGGTGCAGAGGGTTGCCTCGGTCTTCCCCGACAGCCAAACGCCACGCCCGCCGCCTATCACGATGAGGCCGAGAGGAAAACCGATGGTGGCCACCAGAGTTGGAAGAGAGAGGGGTCACGGTAGGTGGAGAAGGAGAGGGGGAAGGCATGGCCCTGGGTGGATCTGGGCGATGCCAGGCAGAGAGGAGGGAGTAGATAGGGACGGGAGAGGAGAGGGGGTGCCGTGGGGGATCGGGTGGAGAAAAAGGTGGCTCGGCCACCTTTTCTCTCCTCCTCCTCATGTGGGCTGCAGCTGGGGCCAGAGCAAGGACAGGTAGGTGGCCTGGCTCGGCTGGGGCTTTGTGACAGAGAGAGAGAGAGGGAAACCGAGAGGGGAGGGGTAGACGGCATGGGGTGGCATGGAGCTAGGGTTGGGCTCGGTTTAGGGTGGAGGGGTATGGCTCGACATGGGGGTGTAGCCAGGTGGTGGTGGCCAGGTTAGGAAAGGAGGGGAGGCTCGGCATGGAGCCTAGCTAGGAGGGAAAAGGGATAGGTTAGGGTTTGGGTTTTGGATTAGTTAGGGAGAGATAAAGAGAGAGAGATAGAGACTCACATGTGGACACACATGCATGTGTAGATGTGGCAAGAGAGATTAGGGTATAGGGCTTTTGGCTCAAGATCAAGTGCATGGGGATATGGAGGAGGTGGAGATGAGGGGTGAGGTATGATGCACAATGCAAGGAACTAGGTCCAAGATGATGAGGGTTGAGAGAGAAGGGGAGCCCACAAAAGATAAATATTCAAACAAATCAAATGAAACCAAAAGAACACAAGATGGTGGTGACTTGCATGGCCCATGCATAACTAATAATTACCATGATCATTTTGTTAAAACAATAATAAGGTCTCATGGCATTTATTCACATGCATTCCAAAATATGGAGCTAAGGCCAAGCTAAATGAATTGAAAAGGATGCTCCATGTGGAGTAGATGGAGAAGGTCATATTTGAATATAAATGGGACATGCTAGCGTGTATGTTCCAGTAGGTGTTTAATATCCTCAACAATATTCCAACATGAGCAACTATTCCAAAACACTCCATATGGAAGCTAGAAAAGGGGTACCACTCATAATGCATGCAAAGGTGGCTCCACATATCAATAATGTGAAAACAACATGATGCTAATATGAGCGCATGTGGAAATAGAAGTGGATCCATCCCAACCCACATGAGCTAGATTAAATGCCAAAGTAAAAATGTAAAAGCTCATGGATAATTAGGATGGTGGAATTATAAGGTGGTGACAAGGAAAAGGTGGTGGAGTTGAATAAAAGATATGCCCCCAACTCAACTTGGGCATCAAGCATTTATCAAGAACCAAATACAATATTTCAAGAGGCAATACAATTAATAATGCATATGAGATAAGAACCAAATGAAAAAGGGCTTTATATGATGCTCAAATGCAAGGTGGCATGATGACATGAGCATGATATAATTATGGTGCAACAATTATATGTAGGAAGTAGCATTATATAGACTAGGCTAGTAGCATTGCAATTGTTAGACAATTGGGATGCTACACCTTGGTTTCATAACTGAGGGAAACTTGTTACTGTGCTCATTATACCTTCCTCTTGGGGTTCCCCAACGAGCTTGTTAATACACGAGCCATCAAGCACTTTTCTGGTGCCGTTGCCGGGGAGTCAAGGACATCTTCACAAGGGGAGTCCCACATAACCAATCTCTTTACTTTGTTATTTTTGTTTTGCTTAGTTTCTTTTTGCTTTGCTTGCTTGTTTTGTTATCAAAAACACAAAAAAATAGTTTTACTAGTTTGCTTTCTTATTTGAAAACACAAAAAATTAAGTCTCCTTTAGTTGTCACCTCTTCCTTAGCTCACCATGTTGATCCCTAAATTCATCCTGAAAGACCTTTCAATTGGTAGTGGTTCTATAATTGGGAAAGATAATATTGAAGAATTCTTTAATCATGTTAGTAAACATGAGGATACTGAGGATAGATCCCTTGCAGAACTTGCTCCAGACTATGAGATTGTTGCAGCTTCTTTAGTTCACATGTTAGAAGCTAGGGTTTTTAACCTCAACCCCTTAATGCAAGTAATGTTTCTTAATCTTAAAGAAATTGAGGACCCTAAAAAGAGGGATTTTATTCTAGAAACTTTGTTTAAGGAATTCTATGATGTTGCCAAAGAAGTTAGAAAAGTC
Organism: Avena sativa; assembly: GCA_916181665.1. NCBI lineage: Eukaryota > Viridiplantae > Streptophyta > Magnoliopsida > Poales > Poaceae > Avena > Avena sativa. The sequence continues at coordinate 288,302,351 of OV702290.1, forward strand.
TTTGAACGTTTCAATATGCTAGGATCATGTGTCGATGTTGTTGGTACTAGAGAAAATATGAAAAAAACCAAACCTAATGGGGAGGAACCTAAGATACCAATACCCTTTAAACTAGTAGCAATGCATGAAGCCATAGAAAAGAATCTTGATTGGATCATTCCTGAAAACCCGTTTGATGAAAGTAGTTAACCTAAGAGAACTGAGAGACGATCTTCTAGAATTTATTTGGATGATATACCTTGCCTTGTTGAAGATATTTCTGGTATTAATCTTAATGCTTCTTCATTTGAGAACACTTGATTCTTTTTCTTGCTTCTTATGCCTAACTTAAAGGCGTTAAAAAAGTACTTATTGGGAGATAACCCAAAAGTTTTAGATGAGTCTTGGAAGTTATTACTTCAGTAATAACCGCTCCTTATCCTTTTTATTTGCTTTTTGTTGCCAAGAGTAACCTCTAATGAGAGAGAAGTAATGATTGGGAAAGTTGTTGTCCCAAAACAGATTTCTGTGCTTCACCGTAAAAATTCGTGTAAAATCTCTGAATGTCTTTTTGAGGCGTGAATTTTTTGCTTCTGCCCTAGGTTGTTATATAACTTCCGTTAGTTCAACACTTTTTGATTTGAGCAACAGAAGGTCTTCGAAAAAATTCGTCTTTACCTGGTGGTCTGTTTTGACAGATTTCTGCCATTTTCTGCATTTGCTTCTTTTTGGTTCCTTTTTGAGTTCTTTTGGGGAATTGAGGTTTTTGAGGGAAGTGCTTCAGTAGCTAGTGTTCTAATGGAAGTTTATTTGGTGTTGGAACTGAACCTTAAGACTTATTATCCGGAGTTCACTAATGTTGCTAATAAAGATTGTGTGAAGTTTTGTATGAAGGAAAAATTTCAGGTGTATGGAAGGAATGGGTAATGAGATGAAGGATGGAATAAAGCTCAAGCTTGGGGATGCCACGCGTGTCACCCCAAGAAATATCCAAGAAGTACAAGCGTCGAAGATTGGGGATGCCCAAGGCATCCCCTTCTTCATCAATAAAAATCCCAGGTTTCTTCCAAACGCTTCATTTTTATTGTTTCATGCACAGTTGTGTTATTCTTGGAGCGTCTTCTTTTTCGTTTTCGTTTTGGTTTTCGTTTGCTTTGGTTTTCTTAGTTTTCTGAATAAATTGGTTGGACCCCCTCTTTCATACATTGGTTTGCAAATAGTTTGGTTTGGATTTGAAAAGAGTAGGAAAGTTCATGCTTATGTGGTAAAAAGAGCTTGTTTTTTACTGTGGCCTATGCTTTTTCATGCCATGCTTGATATTGTTTTGGCTTTATGCTTAGTATTCTTTTCTGTAGCACGACTTGTTATAAACAATTGAGATTGCTTAATGTGCCTTGGATGAATCATGCGTTGTTTTAGCATATTAAAGCATAGTATAGTGGTATTCTCCTTTGATGCTTTATTTGGGTTGACTTGGCACATGCTCACACCATGTTATGACTATCTCAAGTCACCATAGCCTTTATGATTCTTTAGTTTTCAACTTGTAGTATCACTTTATGCTTTGATCAATGATGTTTTGTCGCTCTGCATGATTATGGCCATTACCGCTCTCTTAGTTTGTCGCTCCCAGTCTTTTGCTAGCCTCCACAACCAAGTATGAGTTCCACTCATGCATCCAACTCCCTAAACCAAGTTATTCCAAATAGTCCACCATACCTACCTACTAGCTTATGATATTCCAAGTATATTCATGCTTTTGTTTACCTTCCGAATTAAACTTGTTATGAGAAAACTAGTGATTAAAGCTCTCACGAACTTGATGGCACACTTTACTTTTCTTGCCCTTAATAAACTTGAACCATTGTGTCGTCTATGTTGTATATGCTTGCACTTATTTGTTAGGTATTAGCAGAACCATGCTGTCATGGGGAACGCTTTCAACATTGCACTTGGTACTTGTACCTAGTTGATATCATGCTCTTTTGTCTATGGATGTCATCGGTGTGAAATAAAAGGGGAGCTTGTAAGTCCATGGAGTTATGTAAATGTGTTAGAGAAACGCCTAGGCCGCTGGTCTAATCCATGCTGACATGGTGGAAACCTGCAGCGTAACCATAATAAGCTGTCTATGAAGCATTCTTCTTATAATAAAAGATTCCTATATTGATAAAAAAAGAGAAAAAGAAAAAAAAGAGATTATGAAAAGAGGAAAGAGAGAAAAAATCACCATATTCCCATGGTAAATAAGAAGATTGCTGAGATGCTCGTTGTCAGCTTGCCTTGTCATTTTGATATGGGGATTCTTCCGTATCATCGGGTAAGGGGTACCCCGTTGGCGGTTCTCTATGATACATATGTACTTACAATGACAAGAACTTACCGGTGACTAAACTTGAGTAGCATGAGGAGCGGCCCTCGTATTCAAGCGACATAAGATTTCTAACTTATACGTTGTCAAGCATGTACACCATAGTTTGTTCACTTTAACCTTAATCTCTTCAAGATGCTTATGATATGGGCAATGAGAGCTGAAAGCTATAAGTACCATAATTTTTGGAAGCTCTTTATGAGACTTGAATCCCTACTTCCTTCTATGAAGGCCTTTCTTCCACCATTATATTGAGTCTCCACCTTCTACCTTTATGCACTTACTTTGAGAGCATAGTGGCCATTCTTAGTTCTATGTGCATTGTCCCAAGACTAGTTGATTGATGCATATCTTGATATTGCTTGTTTTAAACTATTTGTATCTAGTCATTCTTATGAACTTTGAAGGTGTCCTATGCATTTATATTTGCTACTCTATGAGGGACAAGCTGAATACTATTATGCTATGTTTTCTTTATGTGAAACAAACAAATGTCTTGCAAAGCATTGTTATTCATGAATCTTTTGTTTGTGCCTTTTCATGTTGCATCATAGTTGCTTTGTCTTATTGCTAGAATTTTGTCTTTCATGTTATGATTGAAGTACTATGATCCCAGCTTTGAATGTTTTACAAATACTTTGATCAAGTCTTTGATGGTGCATGTCACATCAAAAATTATTCTTTCTTTCTATCACTTACCTACTCGAGGACGAGTAGGAGTTAAGCTTGGGGATGTTGATACATTGCAAATGTATCTATAATTTTTGATGTTCCATGCTTGGTTTTATCCACCTTCTTGTGTTTTGTCCACACTTTGGAGTACTTTTCATATGATTTCTTGGACTAACCTATTAACAAGAGCCATAGTGCCAGCTGCCTGTTTTCTGCTGTTTTTGGTTCCAGGAAAGTCAGAAAATGAATATTCTGGTAATTGGATGGGACAAAAGCCAAAGTGCCTATTTTTCCAGAAGTCATTAGATGCCATAATACGAGACGGAGAAGGGCTGGGGGCCGGCCACACCACCTGGTCGCGCGGCCAGGCCTGGCCCATGCCAAGGGGTGGTCTGGCCGACCCCAGCACCCCCTCGGCCTCTCCTTCCACCTATAAGATGCCCTTAGGACGAAAACCGTAAGTACCCGATCAAAAATCCACGAAAGAGTCTGTAGCCGCCGTCATCTCCATCCCTAGATCGGGAGGGATCTGAAGCTCTTCCCGGCACCCTGCCGGAGAGGGGAATTCACCCTGGAGGCCTTCTTCATCATCATGCAAGCCTCCGGTGTGATGCGTGAGTAGTTCATCTCTGGACTACGGATCCATGTAGTAGCTAGATGGCTGGTTCTCCTCCTTTGTGCTTTCATGTTTAGATCGTGTGAGCTCCGTTCATGATCAAGATCATTTATTTGTAATTCTGCATGTTGTGTTTGCGGCGATCCGATGGATATTGAGATGCTATTTCAGATTGATTATTGATTCTATCATGTCTTTGTTATTTGTGATCTTGCATGCTTTCCATTGTTAGTAGCTATCTTGGCCAAGTAGATGCTAGCAACTCCAAGAGTTAGTATTTATGCTCGATAGTGGGTTCATGCCTCTGGTAATCTGGGGAAGTGACAGAAATCTCTAAGGTACTAGATGTGCTGTTGCTACTAGGGAGAAAACAACAATCCTTTGTTCATAGAACAATCGTATTGTTTACTTTACACGCAATTCGTAAAGCAATAATCTGTTGCTTGCAACTTAATACTGGAGGGGGTTCGGATGATAACCTGAAGGTGGATTATTAGTCATAGATGTATAATGTTGGATGGCGGTCTATGTATAATGTTGTAAAGCCCAATCAAGTTCCAAAGGAGTCAAGATGATTAGTATATGCTTGTATTGCTTTCTCGATGTTTGTCAATTGCGCCGCTGTAATTTGTTCACCCAGCATGTTATCTATCTTAAGGAGAGCCACCTCTAGTGAACTATAGATACCGGTCCTTTTCTTTACATACAATCTATAAACTATTTACTGCTTTGTGTTTACTTTCTGCAAACTATTACTTCCTTCCATTCGATACGTTTAATCCTTTGTTTTCAGCAAAATCGGTGAGATTTACAACCTCATCGCAAGTTGGGGACAAAGTTCTGTGGTTGTGTTGTGCAGGTCTCCACATTGCTGCTAGCACCAGTAGTGCGCCCTGCCAAGGCTCAGCTAGCAACCCCTTTGGGGTGTTTCCTTGCTCCTACTGGTTCGATTAAACCTTGGTTTCATAACTGAGGGAAACTTGCTGCTGTGCTCATCATACCTTTGTCTTGGGGTTCCCAACGAGCTTGTTAATACACGAGCCATCAGAAGCCACACTCCAGCCGGATAAACACGTACAAAACATTGAACACACAACAGATCTAGGGGATCTTGATGGTCTTTACGACTATCTGTCCCTCGAGTCAGACTCTTAGTTAACTCCACCATGTGGATCGAGCCTAGTAAACTCAGGACCCGAAGAAAGCGGTGAAATCATCAACTTTGGAATCAGGATGGCCAAAATCTAGCCTGAACAGAAACTACTGGATTTCACTGATCCACCGGACAGTGTGTCCCTCGAATCCGACGACGACGTCACTAGTTCATACATAGCTCAGCACCAAGTGTGCGTGATCATCGGGGACGCCTCAATTCAGCATGACTCTAACGGTAACCCTATCTTTGACCCCGATGATATCTTGCCAAATGGCAATGCAGGGGATCATGGGAACGAAGGAAATAGCAGAAATGAAGGAGAACCGACAAACAACCGCATAATCCCAGGAGGAGGAGAACCACGCAGAGGTGAGCGGCAAACTCTTCGTCTACTAGCCGAGGCATGGCAAAAAGCAAGGGAAGCAATTTCAGGTGCGGTCCCAATGACACCCGAGGCCACACGCGAAGATCTATTAACTTACCAATATTTGCTTCATCACAAGAAAAGGGATCTCCTAAGGATGGAGAGGCAACTCGACGAAAGGAAAAGGCTAGCTGACGAATCCATCCTACGGCGGGCGCAACTAAGCTCTACCCGAGGATCAGGAAGTGTAACTAGAGGAGCACCGCCAAGGAGAGGAACCTCACAGTTGCAAAATATTCCCAAAGTTGAAAGAACCGAACTGATTCGAGATCCAACACGACACATCAAAGAAAAAACATCCTAAGCCGCAATTGTAGCTGCACAAACATATTTTCTCACAACCCAACCCGCACCCGACGATCCTCATGCGGGTCTCCATCGCTCCGCCCTAATGAACCTCAGCATGGTAGGCGCATCTCTTGCACAAGCAGACCAAGGAGTGACACGATAACCCGAGAGATCCCCACACTGTCGCAAAAGCCCTCGGCAGGTGGGGCACACCCGATGATCACGATCGCCACATCGGATGCACTTTTCGGGCTCCGAGCCGTGAAACGACGCAAGAGACGACATTACACAGCGCAGGATCAACAGATCCAGAGAAGAGTGCAGTAGCCGAAGATATTATAATGGTGAAAGCAAGGATGAGTATGAACTATGTAAAGCCAATTACTTTACCCAACGGGTTCGCATGACTCCAGTACACAAGGATTTCAAACTTCCTTGCGATCGTTAGAAGTACGACGGCCTCCAAGAACCTGAAGCTTGGTTGGCAGATATTTGGCAACCGTCAAACTACACGATGGATCCAAGGCCACCGCAATGTAGAGCCTGCAGCTACACCTAACTGGCGCCGCCCGATCATGGCTGAGACAGTTACCCGAGGATTCCATCAGCAGCTGGAATGATCTTGAGGACAAATTCATCCAAACTTTTCACTCCACATTCAAGCGACCCGCTTCTCTAGAGCAATTGTGAGCCTACAAGCAGAAATCTGGAGAACCAATACGGGCCTTCATCCAACAATGGAACATTATAAAAAATTAGGCTGAAGCCATATCCAACGAAAGGGAAATTGACGCATTCAACTACGGCCTTCGTCGAGCAGAATTTATAGAGGAGATGGGACGGGTCAAGCCCAAAACAACTTCACAACTGATGGTATAGGCGCAATAATGACAGAAGACGACGAAATAACGATGGATACAACGGACCAAGCCATGTCGCAGCAGGTTTCTCAGGAGGGGACAACCGAAGAAGTGATGATTACAATAGCGGGTATCACAACAACAGGGACAATGTTGGAGGAAGCCAACCATCACAGTGATACCAGCCAAGAGCTCAAGACCCACCAATGTCCGCAATGCAAATGCTGGAAGGACCCCGTAATATGCACTTTTACGTCGACTCGACAGGCAAAGGCGATCTAACCATCTCATGAAGGATTGCCAAACGTTTTTAAAGATGCAAGAGCTATGCAACACAAAGGCAACCGAAGCAGCAAGACGAGGATACGCCACTGCACCTGGCGCTTTGGCCATTGGCGCACCACCACTGCCGCCGGTACATCCGCCAGCACGGTAGCAAAAAAACACAACAAACCAAGAAGATGAGTACCGTAGGTCCAAGGGCACAATGTCGATGATTCAGAAAGGGCGACCATCTAACATACCACAGAAGCTGATTACAAGACAAGTAAATATGGCAGTAACAGCACCACCTCCTACACCCGAGTATCTCCACTAGTAAGAGCAAGAAATCATGTCCAGTAGAGCTAATCGCCCGCTTCGTGTGCCGCGACCGGGTCAATCAGCCTTAATAGTGGAAGCGCAAATCGGCGGGTTCAACATGAGCAAGGTTTTCTTAGATGCAGGGAGTAGCATCAATCTCATCTACGCCAAAACCCTACGGAGAATGAATTGGTCCCTGACAAATCTAGTGCCTACAGACAAAAATTTCCACAGATAGTTCCGGGCAAAGCCGAGATTCCTTTAGGCAAAGTCTATCTTGACGTAGTCTTCGGATCAAGGAACAACTTCAGGCATGAAAAACTTGAGTTTGAAGTCATGGACTGGCCATCACAATACCACGTGATCCTAGGGTGACCAGCTTTCGCTAGGTTCATGCTAGTACCCCACTATGCATATCTGGTACTAAAAATGCCAACCCCCAATGGAATCATAACTGTATGAGGAAGCTTCACTCGTTCAGATAGCTGCGACCGAGAGTTCAACAGAATATCAGAATCTCGGGATGGACGCAGAATTTGGCCAGTGAAAATTGTGGATGCAAAACTATTACACACAGGACATGTCCAAGTGAATAGGCTACAGATAATTAGGCGCACCATGCAAACCGCAAAAATGACCTATCTGACTTCCAACATTGGTCCTGCATAGGAAGGTGCGCTCGTCGGTTTTCCCCGTGAGAATTGGGAGACTCTTATAAACTCGATCAATGCACAAGAAACCCCCAACGAACCTGACGAGTACTCAGCCAAATCAAACACAGCAGACAGTGAACGGTTCACCCGACAAATCAGGTCCATTGGACAACAAGCTCCTCACCTCACCAACACATGGCACATCGTAGGGATAAAAAAATCAACATAGGTGGATAACCCAATACTCATCCAAAATAAAGGTGATAAACTCCACATGTGCATTGACTTTCCAACCAAAAGCGATCCAGCAAACTACACCCCTTTCTCTCTGGTCCACCATGTAAAAGTTGTGCCTACAGTCGAAATGATGAAACACTCTTGAGCCCACAGGGAGCGCAACAACACAACAATTGAGTACCTCAAGACAAAAGCCACAAATTTTTAGGAAGTTCTTTTACTTTTACGCATTTTATATTCAATAAGACCAACGTCCAGGAGAGTACGCCAAAAATGTATCCTCTGCTATTCGATGATAAGTAAAGAAAATTTCCTAAAACTGGGTCTTAAGATTTCTACTGTTCTATTCATCAACCTGATATATGAGGGATTCAACAGGAACACAATATCAAAAATCGTCGGCTCCCATACAACATGCCTTTAACCTAAATAGAAGCTCACTCAGCCTATAGGCGTCAGATAAATAAAAAAGCCTCGCACGACAAAAACAAAATCTCATATAAATTTACGACCTTTTTGATAAAAACAATGGAATTACATAATATATCTCTAAAATACAAAGATACATAATACATGCAATAGTTAGATGGCTAAATTTATGAAGAAATATTCGTCTTCCTCTAGGCATCTCCGGACAATCCCGATGGCAGGTCTACATGCAGCCGTGTAATGAGGCACCATGTTAACCAATCCACCGCCAGGAGGGGGAGGTAGTCCCAGAGACACATCATCCAAATTCAGCATTGGGTGGTGTGCATGCACCCAAGAAAGTGCAAGCTTTGCACCTGCCACAAGTTGGAGCTTCACAAAGTGATGAATCATTTCACCCTGCCGAAATTCTGCCATCAAATCAGCTAGACTCTGGGGCTGAGGATCCCGGGAAACATGGAATTATACATAATAGCCAAGGATCTATGGCAGCACTCGACGAACTGATCCACCTCTGATACGCGATCTTTATGAAATGCCACCAAATAGGCACGGAGATGATCAATCCAAAGATCAGTCTCAGTACCTTGGGAAGCAGTTACCAGTGTATGGATTTGATAGCGTAGACGTTGGGTCTCTTCCTTCTTGCAAAATCGAATACCTAAATAAAAAAAGGGGAAAGTCAACTTCTATGACCAAGAAGAAAATATCAAGAAATATTGCAGAAGACTTACATAACATCTTCTCAGTCGCCCTAGAAATTTCTTCCAAAAAATATGCTTCACTATCTAGGGCTTTGCACATCTTCGATTGAGATACGTCAACCATCGCTTGGACGACCCGAAGATTACCGTCAAGTTTCTTCACCTGCTCAATCTTTTCTGCATATAGTGGTGGATTGTTCACATGAACAATGGCAGTTTTGGATGCACCTAACCCAGATGAAGATGGGTGCGCATCCGAAGCCTGAGTGGGTGTAGATGGAACCACCGAATCACAAAGTATCTGACCGAGAAGACGAAAAATATAGGACCTTTAGTACGCGAAGGACAATTGATACACACAATAAACATATGCAACAATTTCTTTCCAGCAAAAGGGGGACTGATTCAAAAGGAGCCAAGTTCATTATAGCAGCAAAATAAAAGACACCTATGACTACAAACTAAACTACGGGACGGTTTTCTCCGTAGACACTGTGGCGCTAGGAGATGGAGCGTCAAATGAAGGAGGAATAATCGAGATAGCTCTCGTTGAAGGGGGGAAATAAATCCTATGAGATCCGGTCTATATTTCTGGAGGATAGACCCACCTTCATGCATAATGGCTAGAAAAAGGCTAATTAATAGATGAAAAGAATGCTAGAAAATAGAAAAGACTGAGACATGTCAGCCACATGAGAGGGTCTATCAATAGACCCGGTCTCATATGATTTATTTCCCCGAAGGGGCGCCGACCGACGATTGGGCAGCAGATTTTGCCGGACCTGGGCCTATGCCCAGCAGCAGTCGAGAGTACTTATTGGCCTTCTTAACGAAAGGTTTCAAATCGACCGCCTGGCCATTAGGGGTGACTGGGACAAAGGAGCTAACCTTCTGTCAGTCGACTTTCTCGCTGTCACCATCGCCAGGGCCATAGAAGTTTTAGCGCCACTCTTCGATTGGGTCATGCTGTAGCCAACAAGTGGTCTCGGGTCTGCACCAAAGATAGCAACAAGGTCGTGCACATCAGCTGGCACCTACATCGGAAAAACCTCTGTGTGCAAGCTCTCAAAGGCACGACGTGAGTGGATAAGAAGATTGCGCCCACGAACACTGTTGGCTTCTAAAGTACCAACAACATCTGATAAAGGGTCAACCCTCTTATCCTCGTCCAGCACCAAATTCTGGCCAGTAAGCTCCACGAATACAAACACTCATAGAGTCAAGAATCAAAATAAAGTAGCGGAAGCAAAACAGAAATATTCTTTCAAAGATAGTAAACTCACGAGTCAATGAAGTATTGAGGGTCTCCAAGCGCTTCCAAAGATTTTTGTCTCGGGCAACGATCTATTTCTCCCTCACTTCGGTGTCATCTTTGGCCTTCTGTTTGGCCTCCTCCAGAGCTTTCTCGGCAACCCGCAGTTTTGCCTCAAATCGTCAGCGTGCTTTAGTGCCTCGTCCCGGATAACCCCTGTCTCTTTGGCAGTGGCTAGACAATTGAAAAGGGGCAGATAGTTAGTACAAGAATACAAATTTTTCAGGGACACAGGAAACAAACCTTTCAATTCTTTGGCTTCATTGCGGATCTTGATAAAATGAGAGGCCATATCAATCATCTCACGCATCAAAGGCTGTCAAATGCAAAGAGCAGAAAATCAGGGAATAAAACCAATAGCAAAGCCACAATTACATTATCAAAAAAATAATACTTACGTCCTACATGTCAACCTCGACGGGATTCTCGGATATCACCACACCCTTGCCCGCAACTTTTCTTCTTTTTTGGCTGCGGTTTAGGTGAAGTGGCAACGGTTTCGGTGAAGTGGCAACATCTTTGAGTATCATCTTTTCGCAGGAGACACATGCTTTTCCTTTGGATCTGCTAACGGTTGAGGAGATTTAACCAGAGGAGGGGCAACAGAAGTACCAAGAGGAGATGCGGGAGGATCTTCCCCCTCATCACCTCTACAGAAGCAACATGAAAACTCTGTAAATTTACCACCCGCAAGAATAAAAAAAGGGGTAGGCAAGAACACTTACAAAGAAACATCCCACATAAAGTGGAATAGATTCATCGGTGGAGAAACCGATAAAACGGGAGCAGCGCGTAACATTTTTGAGCATGTTGAATCATTAGAGTCTTCAATAGTTCCCGCGGCATTAGTGCGCTTCCTTTTTCGCCAGGCACCACTCAAAAATCTCTAGATCGAGCCGAAGCCATGGACTAGGAATGCGATTAAGATTCAACAACAGACGCCTCTATTTCTTTATCGACAACAGTTCCAGCCCCAGTGAAATCTTTGGATAAAGAGGGGCTGGTGGGAAGCTCTCCGCTTTCGGGGAGAGGAGGAAGCGAAAACAGATGGTCATAGTCCTACACTGTGAAAGAACAAAAAAACAAAGGGGATAAAAATCGTAAGAGATAAAGTACATCAGTATGAAGAACAAAAAAGAAGCCAATGGAAACTTACATCTGGGAGGCGCTTCTTTTTTGCCAAAAGGCTCCGCACGGCAACCCGAGGGAACCAGGATCTTCTTGGTCAGCGTGGTGAAGTTTCGAACTCTTTTCTCATAGACCTTGAGGGTAAGATCATATGGTGAAATCCTCATTGGGTCCTTTGTGCCGGTATAGGCCCACAGACCGGACAGCCTTGCCTGGAGAGGCTGAATACGTACCCAAAGAAAATATGCAAGGATCCGTAGTCCCGACAATTCCTTTCCAACATTGTGGTGTAGCTTCTCTATCTGGGTGAGCAAGGGTTTAATATTCGTCATTTCTTCAGGAGTTGGGTGTCGATCCCATGAATCAAGCTTCCGACGGTCAAAAGGGGCTAACCCATAAGATTGACTCTCAATTTTTTGGTCCTTGATGTAAAACCATTTGGTTTTCCATCCTTGGAAAGAATCCATGATCTTGAAATCAAAATAGTCGATATCAGAGCGGACAGAGAAAATGGCGCCACCGACATCATGGACAATAGTATCGGTGGCATTGCGATGGACATAGAAGAATTACTTCCATAGGCCCCAATGGGGATGGATCTCGAGGAAGCATTCGCAAAGAGTGACAAAGTAGGCAACATGAAGAATAAAATTAGGCTTGAGATGATAGTGCTGCATGCCGTAGACAAAGGGAAGGCCGCAAAGGAATTCATGAACAGGAAGGGAGGGGCCGTGATACAGGAAGGAGAGAAACATTACCCGCCAGCCAGATTTGGAGGCTGGAGCAGCCTCGTCCCCTGGGAGCTTGAAGGATCCATCTTCAAGGAGACCGAAGTTCCACGCTTCGCGTAGATCCCGCGCGGAACACTTCGTCGGAGCCCACCCAAGAGCCCTTTTCTTCGTGGTCTTGGCGGCCACATTAGAAGTTCCAACTCTGCTTTCCCCATTGTGGCTGGAGAATGATGCAAGTGTACCACAAGGAGAATGGAGTAAGCAAAAGCGGCAAATGCAGGAGTAGTGCACGAAAGAAGAAGCAGGTAGAAAAAGTAAGTAGTAAACATAGTGAAAAGCTTCCCCTGGTTTATAAAGATAAGAAAAGCAAAGCTTGACCATTGGATGAAACCAACAAACCGTCAAAATTCACAGGATGACGACACGTGTCTAGGGCGCACAGGAGGATAAAAATCATGGACAGTTATTGCCACGGTAAAAACGAAGAAAATCTCCACGACACCTCGATCTTTGCACGTAAAGGGAAGGTGTGGTCAAAAGACCTTCTCTGACACACCACTCAAGCATCATCATTATGAAGGGAATATGTCCTGAGAGGCAATAATAAAGTTGTTATTATGTATATTCCAAGTATATGATAGATGTTTATTTTGCATGCCATAATTGTATTAATATGGAAACGTTAATATATGTGTGTTTAATAAACAAATGGAAAGTTCCTAGTTATGCCTCTCTTTAAACTAGCTCGTTGATTAACAAGATGATCAAAGTTCCTGCTCATGGACATTGGATGTCGTTAATAACGAGGTCACAACATTTGTTGGTGTGATGAACATTCATCCAAACTATAGCATTACGATCAAAGTCATTTAGTTTATATTGCTATAACATCATACGAAGTAATCCTAGTCCTTAGACCATGAGATCATGTTAATCACGAACACCGGAAGTGTATCTTGATAACATCAAACGTCACACTGTAAAAGGGTGACTATAAAGGTGGGTTCAGTGCTACGAAGGTGTTATGTAGAGGCTCATGGATCAAGAGTGTGATTTGTCCATCCCTATGATGGATAGATATACTCTGGGCCATCTCGGTGATATCACATTGAGAATAGCTTGGAAGCAAGTGATGTGATCACTAGAATGTTATATCACGGGAACAAGAAACGAGTGCATGTCGGTAACGAGATCAAACTAGGTATTTGGATACCAATGATCGAATCTCGAGCATGTAATATATTGCGAGACAAAGGGATTAAGTTACTAGTGTTAAAGGTTCTCACGATCAAAGAGTCATCGCTGAATGTGCAGGAGTTAGAATGTATCTCTAGGTCTCGCTTCTGATTATTGATATGAGTGTTGGGGATATACTTTCCGGGTATCCTCACAGTTCCTCACTGACCAGGGTGGCCCATGATGTCTACGCACTTCTATTCTTGTAGATAGTTGTTGGGCCTCCAAGTGCAGAGGTTTGTAGAACAGTAGCAAGTTTTCCCTTAAGTGGACCACCCAAGGTTTATCGAACTTAGGGAGGAAGTGGTCAAAGGTATCCCCTCTCAAGCAACCCTGCAATCAAGATACAAGAAGTCTCTTGTGTCCCCAACACACCCAATACACTTGTCAGGTGTATAGGTGCACTAGTTCGGTGAAGAGATAGTGAAATACAAATGGTATGGATAATTATAAGTGGTAACGGTGATAGAAAATAACTTGATGGCGTGGAAAAGACTAAAGTAAAACTGAAATAAAGATGGAAGCAAGCAAACATGTAACCGATCTAGTTGCAAACGGTGTTTCAATGCTTAGAAACAAGGCCTAGGGATCATACTTTCACTAGTGAACACTCTCATATAAATATATTCTCTTTATGATACTACTCTTAACTACTCTCCGGTTTGACACTCTAATCCATGGTAGGGCTATAACAACACACCTCAAAGTAAGCCTTTCCCATCTAGAAAACCCCACACTGCCACCTTGAGCACTAGATGGTTCCAACAAACACCACAATTTCATAAAGACATCCAACTCCAAATATAACTCATAACAAGTATTTGTAATCTCTAGCCTAAGTGCCACCATGGTGTGCACGCTGTCTCTTTCACACACATGGGGAGAGCAGAGATCTATTAAAGCACTTGAGTAGCAAGGTAGATCTATAGATTACAAGCTCATGATCTCAATAAGATCATGCATAGAGAGAGATGAACACATAGCTACCGGTAGTACCCTTAGCTTCGAGAGAGAACTACTCCCTCCTCATCGTGCGAATCAGCAATGGTGATGGAGATGGTGGCGGAGATCGATGGAGATGGCTCCGGGGGCACTTCCCCGTCCCGGCAGGGTGCCGGAACAGAGACTTTCTGTCCCCCGAATCTCCCCTTCGGTGGCGGGGGCGCTGTGGAACTTTTCGTGGATTTCTGATTGGGCACTTAGGGTTTTCATCCCGAGGGCATCTTATGGGCGGAAGGGGAGGCAGAGGGGGTGCCAGAGGCGGCCACACCACCCCCTGGCGCGGGCCAGGCTGGGCCGCGCGGCCAGGTGGTGTGGTGACCCCCTGGCCCCTCTCCGTCTCGTATTCTGGCATCTAATGACTTCCGGAAAAATAGGCACTTTGGCTTTTGTCCCGTCCAATTCCGAGAATATTCATCTTCTGACTTTCTTGGAACCAAAAACAGCAGAAAACAGGCAGCTGGCACTATGGCTCTTGTTAATAGGTTAGTCCAATAAATCATATGAAAAGTACTCCAAAGTGTGGACAAAACACAAGAAAGTGGATAAAACCAAGCATGGAACATCAAAAATTATAGATACATTTGCAATGTATCAACATCCCCAAGCTTAACTCCTGCTCGTCCTCGAGTAGGTATGTGATAAAAAGAAAGAATAATTTTTGAGGTGACATGCACCATCAAAGTCTTGATCAAAGTATTTGTAAAATATTCAAAGCTGGGATCATAGTACTTAAATCATAACATGAAAGACAAAGTTCTAGAAATAATACAAAGAAACAATGATGCAACATGAAAAGGCATAAACAAAAGATTCATGAATAACAATGCTTTGCAAGACGTTTGTTTGTTTCACATAAAGAAAACATAGCATAATAGTATTCATCTTGTCCCTCATAGAGTAGCAAATATAAATGCATAGTACACGTTCAAAGTTCATAAGAGTGACTAGATACAAATAGTTTAAAACAAGCAATATCAAGTTATGCATCAATCAACTAGTCTTGGACAATGCACATTGAACTAAGAATGGCCACTATGCTCTCAAAGTAGGTGCATAAAGATAGAAGGTGGAGACTCAATATATAATGGTGGAAGAAAGGCCTTCATAAAAGGAAGTAGGGATTCAAGTCTCATAAAGAGCTTCCAAAAATTATGGTACTTATAGCTTTCAGCTCTCATTGCCCCTATCATAAGCATCTTGAAGTGATTAAGGTTAAAGTGAACAAACTATGGTGTACATGCTTGACGAAGTATAAGTCAGGAATCTCATGTCCCTTGTATACGAGGACCGCTCCTCATGCTACTCAAGTTTAGTCACCGGTAAGTTCTTGTCATCGTAAGTACATGTGTATCATAGAGAACCGCCAACGGGGTACCCCTTCCCCGATGATACAGAAGAATCCCCATATCAAAAAGACAAGGCAAGCAGACAACGAGCATCTCAGCAATCTTCTTATTTACCATGGGAATATGGTGCTTTTTTCTCTCTTTCCTCTTTTCATAATCTTTTTTTCTTTTTCTCTTTTTTCTCAATATAGGACTATTTTTTTATAAGAAGAATGCTTCATAGACATCTCATTATGGTTACGCTGCAGGTTTCCACCATGTCAGCATGGATTAGACCAGCGGCCTAGGCGTTTCTCTAACACATATACATAACTCCACGGACTTACAAGCTCCCCTTTCATTTCACACCGACGACATCCATATACAAAATAGCATGATATCAACTAGGTACAAGGTACCCATGCAATGTTGAAAGTGTTCCCCATGACAACATGGTTCTGCTAATTCCCAACAAATAAGTGCAAGCATATACAATATAGACGACACAATGGTTCAAGTTTATTAAGGGCAATAAAAGTAAAGTGTGCCATCAAGTTCGTGAGAGCTTTAATCACTAGTTTTCTCATAACAAGTTTAATTTGGAAGGTAAACAAAAACATGAATATACTTGGAATAGCATAAGCTAGTAGGTAGGTATGGTGGACTCTTTGGAATAACTTGGTTTAGGGAGTTGGATGCATGAGTGGAACTCATACTTGGTTGTGGAGGCTAGCAAAAGACTGGGAGCGACAAATTAAGAGAGCAATAATGGCCATAATCATGCAGAGCGACAAAACATCATTGATCAAAGCATAAAGTGATACTACAAGTTTAAAACTAAAGGATCATAAAGGCTATGGTTACTTGAGATAGTCATAACATGGTGTGAGCATGCGCCAAGTCAACCCAAATAAAGCATCAAAGGAGAATACCACAATACTATGCTTTAATATGCTAAAACAACGCATGATTCATCCAAGGCACGTTAAGAAATCTCAATTGTTTATAACAAGTCATGATACAACAAAGAATACTAAGCATAAAGCCAAACCAATATCAAGCATGGCATGAGAAAGCATAGGCCACAGTCAAAAACAAGCTCTCTTTACCACTTAAGCATGAGCTTTCCTACTCTTTTCCAATCCAAACCAAATTATTTGAAAACCAATGTATGAAAGAGGGGGTCCAACAAATTTATTCAGCAAACTAAGCAAACAAAGCAAACGAAAACCAAAAACAAAAACGAACACGCTCCAAGAACAACACAACTGTGCATGAAACAATAAAAATGAAGTGTTTGGAAGAACCTGAGATTTTTATTGATGAAGAAGGGGATGCCTTGGGCATCCCCAAGGTTTGACGCTTGTACTTCTTGTATATTTCTTGGGGTGACACGCGTGGCATCCTCAAGCTTGAGCTTTAGTCCATCCTTTATCTCATTACTCATTCCTTCCATACACCTGAAATTTTTTCCTTCATACAAAACTACACACAATCTTTATTAGCAACATTAGTGCACTCAAGATAATAGGTCTTAAGGTTCAGTTCTAACATCAATAAACTTCCATTAAAACACAAGCTATTGTAGCACTTCCCTCAAAAAGCTCAATTCCCCAAAATAACTCAAAAAGGAACCAACAAGAAGCAAATGCAGAAAATGGCAGAAATCTGTCAAAACAGACCAGCAGGTAAAGACAAATTTTTTTGAAGACCTCATGTTGCTCAAATAAAAAAGTGTTGAACTAACGAAAGTTAGATAACAACCTGGGTCAGAAGCACAAAAATTCATGCCTCAAAAAGACTTTCAGATATTTTACACGAATTTTTACGGTGAAGCATAGAAATCTGTTTCCGGATAGCAACTTTCCCAATCATTACTTCTCTATCATTAGAGGTTACTTTTAGGATAAAAAGCAAATAAAAAGGATAAGGAGCGGTTATTACTAAAGTAATAAGTTCCAAGACTCATCTAAAACTTTTGGGTTATCTCCCAATAAGTACTTTTCTTTAACGCCTTTAAGTTAGGCTTGATAGTTTGAGAAGATGCTCACATAAGAAATATGAATTGAAGTAAAAGAGAGCATCAAGAAGCAAATTTCAAAGCACATTTAAGTCTAACCCACTTCCTATGCATAGGAATCTTGTAAAGAAACAAGTCATGAAAGCAAAAAGCAACAAGCATAGTAAAGCAAAACAAGTGCAACTTCAAGACTTTCAACATAAAGAGGGGAAACTTATTATTGTTTAGATACATAAAACCATGTTTCCCTCTCTCATAATAACTTTCAGTAGCATCATGAATAAAATTAACAATATAACTATCACATAAAACATTCTTATCATGAGCCACATGCATAAAATAATTAATACTCCCCACATAAACATAGTCATTCTTATTGATTGTAGTGGGAGCAAGTTCAACAAAGTAGCTATCATTATTATTCTCATCACCATAATCATCAAATATAGGAGGCATTTTGTAATCATAATTAATTTTCTCCTCAATAATAGGTGGACTGAAAATATCATATTCATCATTATAATCATCATATATTGGAGGTTTGGTATCATCATAAGCAATATAATAGCTATCTTCCAAAGCTGGGAAACTAAAAAGATCATTTTCATAAAAACTAGCTTCCCCAAGCTTAGACTTTTCCATAGCATTAGAAATAATGGTGTTCAAACAATTCATACTAACAACATTGCTATTATCATGCAAATAAAGTTCCATAGGTTTTTTAATTTTCTCTTCAAACACTTCATGTCCTAACTCAAGATAAATACTATAAAGCTCTCTAATTTTGTTGTTGTTTTCCATTAGGCCTAACTAGTAAAAATAAGAAACAAAAAGACAAAATTGCAGAATCTAAAGAAAATAACTTCGAGCACTCACACCGGAGGATGTGAGTACC
This sequence comes from Avena sativa, assembly GCA_916181665.1. Classification (NCBI taxonomy): domain Eukaryota; kingdom Viridiplantae; phylum Streptophyta; class Magnoliopsida; order Poales; family Poaceae; genus Avena; species Avena sativa. The sequence goes on from OV702290.1 coordinate 288,320,971, forward strand.
TTTTACCTTACCTCCCCGACAACGGCGCCAGAAAATAGCTTGATGTCTACGCACTTCTATTCTTGTAGATAGTTGTTGGGCCTCCAAGTGCAGAAGTTTGTAGAACAGCAACAAGTTTTCCCTTAAGTGGACCACCCAAGGTTTATCGAACTCAGGGAGGAAGTGGTCAAAGGTATCCCCTCTCAAGCAACCCTGCAATCAAGATACAAGAAGTCTCTTGTGTCCCCAACACACCCAATACACTTGTCAGGTGTATAGGTGCACTGGTTCGGTGAAGAGATAGTGAAATACAGATGGTATGGATAATTATAAGTGGTAACGGTGATAGAAAATAACTTGATGGCGTGGAAAAGACTAAAGTAAAACTGAAATAAAGATGGAAGCAAGCAAACATGTGACAAATCTAGTTGCAAACGGTGTTTCAATGCTTATAAACAAGGCCTAGGGATCATACTTTCACTAGTGAACACTCTCATATAAATATATTCTTTTTATGATAGTACTCTTAACTACTCTCCGGTTGGACACTCTAATCCATGGTAGGGCTATAACAGCACACCTCAAAGTAAGCCTTTCCCATCTAGAAAACCCACACTGTCACCTTGAGCACTAGATGGTTCCAACAAACACCACAATTTCATAAAGACATCCAACTCCAAATATAACTCATAACAAGGATTTGTAATCTCTAGCCTAAGTGCCACCATGGTGTGCACGCTGTCACTTTCACACACATGGGGAGAGCAGAGATCTATTAAAGCACTTGAGTAGCAAGGTAGATCTATAGATTACAAGCTCATGCTCTCAATAAGATCATGCATAGAAAGAGAGATGAACACATAGCTACCGGTAGAACCCTTAGCCTCGAGAGAGAACTACTCCCTCCTCATCGTGGGAATCAGCAACGGTGATGGAGATGGTGGTGGAGATCGATGGAGATGGCTCCGGGGGCACTTCCCTGTCCCGACAGGGTGCCGGAACAGAGACTTTCTGTCCCCCGAATCTCCCCTTCGGTGGCGGCGGCTCTATGGAACTTTTCGTGGATTTCTGATCGGGCACTTAGGGTTTTCGTCCCGAGGGCATCTTATAGGCGGAAGGGGAGGCCAAGTGGGCGTCGGAGGCGGCCACACCACCCGCTAGCGCGGGCCAGGCTGGGCCGCGTGGCCAGGTGGTGTGGTGGCCCCCTGGCCCCTCTCTGTCTCGTATTCTGGCATCTAATGACTTCCGGAAAAATAGGCACTTTGGCTTTTGTCCCGTCCAATTCCGAGAATATTCATTTTCTGACTTTCCTGGAACCAAAAACAGCAGAAAACAAGCAGCTGGCACTATGGCTCTTGTTAATAGGTTAGTCCAAGAAATCATATGAAAAGTACTCCAAAGTGTGGACAAAACACAATAAAGTGGATAAAACCAAGCATGGAACATCAAAAATTATAGATACATTTGCTATGTATCAACATCCCCAAGCTTAACTCCTGCTCGTCCTCGAGTAGGTAAGTGATAAAAAGAAAGAATAATTTTTGAGGTGACATGCACCATCAAAGTCTTGATCAAAGTATTTGTAAAATATTCGAAGCTGGGATCATAGTACTTCAATCATAACATGAAAGACAAAGTTCTAGAAATAAGACAAAGAAACAATGATGCAACATGAAAAGGCACAAACAAAAGATTCATGAATAACAATGCTTTGCAAGACGTTTGTTTGCTTGTTTCACATAAAGAAAACATAGCATAATAGTATTCGGCTTGTCCCTCATAGAGTAGCAAATATAAATGCATAGGACACCTTCAAAGTTCATAAGAGTGACTAGATACAAATAGTTTAAAACAAGCAATATCAAGTTATGCATCAATCAACTAGTCTTGGGACAATGCACATAGAACTAAGAGTGGCCACTATGCTCTCAAAGTAGGTGCATAAAGATTGAAGGTGGAGACTCAATATATAATGGTGCAAGAAAGGCCTTCATAAAAGGAAGTAGGGATTCAAGTCTCATAAAGAGCTTCCAAAAATTATGGTACTTATAGCTTTCAGCTCTCATTGCCCCTATCATAAGCATCTTGAAGTGATTAAGGTTAAAGTGAACAAACTATGGTGTACATGCTTGACGAAGTATAAGTCAGGAATCTCATGTCCCTTGTATACGAGGGCCGCTCCTCATGCTACTCAAGTTTAGTCACCGGTAAGTTCTTGTCATCGTAAGTACATGTGTATCATAGAGAACCGCCAACGGGGTACCCCTTGCCCGATGATACGGAAGAATCCCCATATCAAAATGACAAGGCAAGCAGACAACAAGCATCTCAGCAATCTTCTTATTTACCATGGGAATATGGTGCTTTTTTCTCTCTTTCCTCTTTTCATAATCTTTTTTTCTTTTTCTCTTTTTTCTCAATATAGGACTCTTTTTTTATAAGAAGAATGCTTCATAGACAGCTCATTATGGTTACGCTGCAGGTTTCCACCATGTCTGCATGGATTAGACCAGCAGCCCAAGCGTTTCTCTAACACATATACATAACTCCATGGACTTACAAGCTTCCCTTTCATTTCACACCGACGACATCCATATACAAAAGAGCATGATATCAACTAGGTACAAGGTACCCGTGCAATGTTGAAAGCATTCCCCATGACAACATGGTTCTGCTAATTCCCAATAATAAGCGTTCCCCGCATGGCCAGGTGGTGTGGCCGGCCTCTGGCCCTTCTCCGTCTCGTATTCTGGCACTTGATGACTTCCGAAAAAATAGGCACTTTGGCTTTTCTCCCGTCCAATTCCGAGAATATTCATTTTCTGACTTTCCTGGAACCAAAACCAGCAGAAAACAGGCAGCTGGCATTGTGCCTCTTGTTAATAGGTTAGTCCAAGAAATCATATGAAAAGTACTCCAAAGTGTGAGCAAAACACAAGAAAGTGGATAAAACCAAGCATGGAACATCAAAAATTATAGATACATTTGCAATGTATCAGCCCACTTCGGGTTAGAGCTTTGCTTCACAGGCGGCCTAGTCAGGGAGAAAAGACGGAGTCCAGTCCGGCTACGGGAAGGCCCGGAAGACTTACCGAATTAGGCCCATAGTGTTACTTGTAGTTCAAGATGTACTCTATAACCGACTCTTAGTCGTCGCCGGATAGATCTCTCCTGTAAACCCTAGACCGGATATCTATATAAGCCGTCCTAGGGAGAGCCTTTAGGGCACCTACCTCATAGTCTACAATCTCAACTCGCACAGGCGAAACCTTGTAACCCATATCCAGATCTGCCGTATTACTGGATTGCTAGCAGGAGTAGGATCCGTCCAAAGCCGGTGGATTCGAACCTGGGTAAACTTGTGTGCTCACCGTCCCGGAACACCGTACGTCTCACACCCCTCTCTTCCGCACGCCTCGAGGACCCCCTCATGGCGTACTTGTCATCAATCCGACGACAGTTGGCGCCCACCATGGGGCAAGTGAGCTTCGGATCTGCGTTCCGAGCGGAATCTGAAAGAATTGGAATCGGCGAGACTATCACCGTCGGTCGCATCCTCTATGCCAGTGACGTCCCTCTCATCGTTCTCGACGAGACCTGGATTCTGGCTAGGGAGGCTGTGACTGCCTACACCATCATGTCTTTTGGCGAGATGGATGTTTACATCGGTTTTGCTGAACCTGTCCCACCCACCCCAGCAGTGATGATAGAGGTAGAAGGATCTTCTGGGTCCCCTTTGTCCGCGGAGGCGGCAGAGTTCCGGATCTCAGAAAACCCTAATCCCACCCATCCCGCACCAATTGCGGAGATAGTGGAGAAATCCGAGCCTGAAGAAGACCTAGCGACCCAAGTCGAATCTGGAGTGAATCTCCTTGGAGAGGCTGAATCCCAGATCGACCCACCCACCGAAGTCGAAATCTAGGAGGAGCATATCAACGACACTAATTCCGGCTCTGATGACGCCAGACAGACATGCCTTTCCTAAGGTACACGCTGCGACGTATGATATTGCAAAACTCAAGAGTAGACGCAATTCTCGAGACCATCAAAAGTTTCGATGAAGCTGACCGCAAGAGCCACAGGTACCTCAGGAAGCACGCGTTGCACTTCGTCGGATATGTGGGATCCGGATCCGGCTCTGCCAATGCTGGAGAGAACACCGACTCTGTGCTGGAGGCAATCAGAACAAACGCCGACGTACCCGCATCCTTGGATGAATCGATGATGTCAGCAGATTTCCGAAAGTTCTCCGCGGAATATGAAGGGGAGTATAACTCCAAAGCTGCAGAGGAAGGAGAAGCCATGGATGAAGGATCCGGGGAACACTCTCCCAAAGTGCAGGATGACATGGAAGTCGGAGATAATCCCGAAGTCCAGATGTCCGAAAGTACCGATCAGAGCTTGACTCCGGGAAACGGACCCAAAGCCGTCTTTGCTACCGGCACTGCCAAGAAGGCAAAGAAGAAGAACAAGACCCCGGAAAAAGACCCTCTGGCAGAGGAGGTGATTGGAGAGGAATACGAGGAAGACTCGGATGGAGCACTTATCCTAGAAGATCCCAAAAAAGAAGAATCGGTGGATGGACACATGATCACTGAAGGTGCACATAAACTCATCGATGCTGCATTAACCACACCTATTCCTACAACTGCAGAACTTACTGCTGAAGAACTGGACGAGAGGGCATAGGCTCTAGAAGCGCGTCGTCAAGTACTCCTCGATGAAGCCAAAAACATCGAGGAGGAAAAGAAACGCATAGCATCTGCGGAGAAGTACAACTCCAGGCAATACCAGAAGACCAGGAAGCGTCTTACCAATGACTACCAATTCCCGCATATTCACGCCGTCCTTTTCAGAGAAGAGATGGGGAAGCCTCGGAAAGGTAGCAAAGGAGATTGGGTATATCCAACTCCGGTACAGAATACCATGGCAGCCCGAGAAATTCTATCGGCTAATCTAGGCCCGGAGGAGATCCGGTTGGGAATCAAACTACTCAACAAGGGACTAGAGCAGCAAAAGGTCACCATGTCCGGAAGTCAAAAACTGGTCTCTGATTCCGACCAATGTCGCACAGATCCGGCATGGGCCGACTTAAGACCCTTTCGCGTTCTGGAGCAGTATCATCGCCCTAAACGCCGGGAAGACAATTATTCGAGAACCGGATCTTCGGGACAGCACCACAAAGCTACCCGTGGCTGGCGTAACATTAATCCAGTCGCGGAGCAAGAGGCAATTGCTATGTAGCATCCCAATTGTCTAACAATTGCAATGCTACTAGCCTAGTCTAGATATATGGCTACTTCAAATATATAATTGTTGCATCATAATTATATCATGCTCATGTCATCATGCCACCTTGCATTTGAGCATCATATGAAACCCTTTTGATTTGGTTCTTCTCTCATATGCATTGTTAAGTGTATTTGCCTCTTGATATTGTATTTGGTTCTTGATATATTGTTTAATGCCCAAGTTGAGTTGGGGGCATATCTCTTAGTAACTCCACCACCTTTCTTTCACCACCTTATAATTCCACCATCCAACTAAATAGGAGCTTGGCACTTATTGGTTTTACCTCTAGCTCATGTGGGTGGGATGGATCCAATTCTTTTCCACATGCTCTCATCTTGGCATCATTTTGTTTTCACATTATTGATATATGAGAGCCACTTGGCCACCTTTGCATGCCTTGTGAGTGGGACCTTTTCTCCTAGCTTCCATATGGATTATTATGGAATTATGCTCATGTTGGAATATTTTTGGGACTATTAATCACCTAGTGGAACCTACACACTAGCATGTCCCATTCTATTTCAAACATGGCCATCTCCAACTACTCCACATGGGACATCCTTTTTAATTCTTTTTGCTTGGTCTTTAATCCAATTTCGGGAATGCAAAATAATAATGCCATGTAATAATATTGTTTTCACAAGAATCAACATGGTAATTAATATTTTGCATGGGCCATGCAAGTGCCATCTTTTCTAGTATTTGGATTTTATTTGGTTTTTGAGTGGGTCATCTCTAATCTCTCCCTCCCTCTTTTGGTTTGATCTAGTGTGGCCTTGCTTGATCTTGTCAAATCCTACATCTTATCCACATGATCTTGCTTGATCTAGGTTTGGAGCATGCATGCTTCTAAAACCCTAGCTCTTACCCCTCTCTCTAATCATCTATCCTAGATCCCCCCATCTAACCTTACCCTATCATCACCATACCCCATACCCCCTCTCCTAAAACCCTAATCTATACCTAATCCAAACCAAACCCTAAATCTACCTCCCCTCCCTCTAAACCTAGCTAACCCGAGCTACCCTTTTCCTCCCTCTCTCCCTCGGCTCCCCCTCTCTTCCTGCCAGGCAGGGCCACCACGCCACCTCCCTTGGTCCCTCCCCAGCCCTCTCTCGGCTACAAGACAGAAAAGAGAGGGAAAGAGAAGACCTAACCCGAGCTACCCTCCTCACCTTTATGCAAAGCCACCACCATCCCACGTGCTCCTCCCTCCTCTCTCTACCCCAACCACCCAGAACTCCTCTCAGATCCCATCTGGGCGAAGCCAGACCTCTCTCCTTCCTCCCCACCTCCTGGCCGCAGCCATGGCCTTACCATGCCGACCCCAAACCCTAGCCTCGGCCACATCCTTCTCTAGTCGATCTGGAGCGCGCCAAGCTGAACCAGTAGCACCAGGAGGCTCCCCTGCATCCTCCTCGTCGACCAACACCAGAGGGAGCGACTGGGAAGCCCCAGAGCGCCGTCGCCGTCGCCATGGCCGGAAGGAACCGGAGCTCCCCGTCGCGAGCCCGCCGCCAGATCCCTTCCACCTCAGCGCCGACGACCACGCCGACGAGCTCCTGGTGAGTTCCTCTACCCCCCAGGAAAGGTCCTCTCCCCTCTCATGCACCGTAGCTCCGCCGGCCCCCGTCGAGCACCCTGCGTGCGCGCGCGTCGCCGCAGTCACCGCCAGCGCGCGCGTCAGCAGCAGCTGCAGCAGCGTCCGGCCGCCTGTTCCCCGCTCTGCCCCGCGTGCTGTACACCACCACCGTGCGAGCCCTCTGAACCAAAAACGTAGCCCTAGGTCCCCTCTCCAGCTTTCGTTTTTACCGCATCGTGTTCCGCCCAGCGGTTTCGTCGCCATCGTCGACGGGAAGCAGCCGGACCCGCCGCCGTCAGCGTCGCGTCCGTCAGCGTCAGCAGCAGCCCGCTGGCATTTCGCGCTTAGCCCCCTGTAGTTTTTCCCGCCTCAACCCGAGCTCCCTAGTGCCCCACCTGTCAGCCGTGGTATCATTTTGCAAGAAAACCCCCCCGAAGACCTGGCCATCACAGACCAGTCCCTCCCCGCGCGCAGGTTTGCCCACGTGTCAGCTGGCCGCTGGGCGCGCGCGCGTGTGGACCCGTTAGACGCTGGCCCCACCTGTCATCCGCACCGGTTAGCCCACCCCGCGGTGACAAAAGTCCCCACGCCAGGTCCCGCCGCGTCACCGTGCTGAGTCAGCGCCTGGCCCGCTCGTCAGTGACCCGGGCTAGGATCCCCTGAGTGTAAAAAGTCTGTGTGTTTTCTGTTTTAAATAAAACAATTTCTGAAAATGTTTAAATATGAATTGAATTCTGTTTTTAATAACTTTTATTTGGCAAATCCAAATAATGCAAATAATATATGTTTTCAAATCAGAAAAATATGAGGAATTCAAATATGCTATCTAAAATATATCTTGAACACTTTATTTTCCAAGTTTAATAAAATTACAATAAATTGCCCTTTTACCTTAATTAATTAATAACTTTTGTTTTATAAATCCAAATTTAACAAATGATATGTCTAAAATGATTAGCTCGACGAGACCTTTCTGTTTATGCATTCCTTGGGTTGTTTTGAAGCATGCATCATATAAATATAAAGTATAAAGCAACTAATATGAGATTAAAATGGGGCTAAAACTCAATAAAATGATTTATTCTTGTATTCCACACCTCAACCATGCCATGCTACTTCCTTGCCATGCAAATTGTGCATCATTCATCATGGCATGATTGTTTGCTTGTCGCATTTTATTCATATGCTTGTGCACTTTATTTATGTTGGCCCTTGTTTGTTTGGATCTTCTTCGAATAGACGCTGAGTAGGGGATATATCAAGAGAACCAGGAGCACTATCCAGATCCATCCTTTGCTTCAACTGAGCTGCCAGGCAAGCACTACCACATGCTTGCATACATATAGTACCTATTGTCTCTATCTTATTCTTGCATCATTGAGTCGCGATTGCATTAAACTGAATCCCAAGTATTGCATAGCCTTTACTTTTAAACCCCACCAAAGCTTGTTCCCCCGTCCCATGAGCCATTATTACAGGAGTTGTTTGAGCCATGCGAGTCGTAGAACAACATGTGTAGGGTATGTGAGCGTCTGTTGGACAACGAGGTACCTAAACAACTTCACCTGAGTAGTAATGGGATAACTAATGAAAGTGGCAACGGTGAGCAATATCTGTTATTTGGTTTTTTATGCTCACTTGTGTCCCGTAAGACCCCGAGTACTTGATTCCTGTTCCAAGAATATTCGCGCTATCCACATCCGGGAGGCCTTATGGACCCCCCTGAGCCAGAGCTTGATTCATTCCTATTTCTTGGGGCCACAAACTAGTTTGAGGTTTTATTTACTATCCTGTACTTATGCCATGCTTTACTGCTTTATTTAAATTGTGCGAGGTACTGCACACTGTACTGTTTAGGATCGTGGCCCGATTTCGCTGTATCGACAAGCCCAGCCACACTTTCGGGTTCCCAGTCGTTTACAGCCGCCTCCACAACCTTAAGCCCGTTTCGGAGCCGGCCGGCTTCGTTGCGGGATCTACTTAAAGGGGTGGCCCCCTGAAATATTTCTGAATCCTGTAATTGCTTTGTCGTGATTGTCTCGTTGGGTTTTGATTTGGTTTTTCCGAGGCATATCGAGTGTGTGTTGCTATTTGTGCACCCCTGCAGGGTAAAACTTTCTGAAAGCCGTGTCCGCGGTTATGGACGACTTGGAGCACAGTTTCTCGACCATAGACAAGCATAACTAAAGTACCGCTTTTAATCTGACTAGACTAGGTACCTGACTAGTAAATAGTGCAATACTCACGGAATGGATAATAAAACTGCCAACGGATGGGGGGGTTGTTCGCCCGCTTCCTCGTCGGTAAGCGAGGAGGAGGATGGATCTGTGGACATTACCATTATAACTGTTGTTATTAATTCACGGACATCCGTCTATCTCTGGTTAGGCGGATGGTTAGCGAGTATCTATAGAATTGTTAGGGTTATCTTTTGCTGCAATTGCGTCACCCCAGGTTGTGTCCCCTTTAGAGGCATAAAGACTTGCTGAGTACCCCTAGGGTCTCACACGATAAATTATTGGTTCAGATGGACAGGTACCCTCACAAGATGAATACTGGGAGGAAAAGACGGACGATGTGGGCAACGATCATTCGGTGTAGAGATTCCGGGAACGGGGATCCGTGAGATCTGTGGGCGGGATGTGCTTATTTATGGGGCATCTTATGCCGATTTGCTTCTTATCCGTACTCGGATTTTGTCTTCCGCTTCCGCATGATACTCTGTTGATTGATGTATGAGGAGATATCCTAAACTATTATATCTATCTAGGATATTTGGATCTTGCCGTATGGCGTTGCAATATTTCCTTTCTTTTTAGATGGGATGACTCTGATGTACTGTTGTATGGTGGCTTGCATACATACTCATTTGTGTATGTAGTTGATCCCTTCGCCTGCCGATTACGCCGCCCGTTCTGGTCCCGATGTTTGGAAATGGTTGGGACGGCCGAAAGGTCTACCTGTGAGTGGCATTTGGGCCCCACCGTACTATTTCAACCATTTCTGATCATCCAGGCTTGTACTAGGAGCGTAATTCACCGAGGTAGTTACAATTGGTATCAGAGCCATCCCGACCTTCAGGGTCTCAGCCAAATGGTCGTTGTCTGTCTAGCAAAATATTTTGGTAGTTATGTATACTAGGGAAAAACAAAACGCGAGAGTAGGACTGCTTCCACTTTTCTTCTTACCCACCCACCACCCTTTTCTGGTAAGGAAGTGTAACGTTTTCAATCCTCTTCTTAAAATTCAAACTAGGATTCACGTGTTCTGGGTTTCCGTAGTACCATAGAAAGTGTGTGTGTGTGTGTAATTCCTTGTCTATCTGTTGCATCCTTTTGTTATCACAATCTGCCTGTGGTTATCAACTGTTGGTACATTCCATACTGACAGGCTTTTGAAAACCGGCGCGATCTATCTGACTCCTTGTCAACCGGTGCCATCTTCTTAAGGGTGTTCTTCCTTATAGCAACTCCTCTTTCTGTGTAACCATCTGTTGCTAATCTCTATCTGCTAAGAGATTTTGCGCATCTATTGGTATTTTAATGCCGAAAAATGCGGAAAATTTTTCTTTGATACATCTGTGTTTCCACACTCCTTTTCCAGTCGTGTGTGAAACATTATCTATCTCCCTTTATCAGCATGTCCATGCTAACTCATTCTTTCGTCACCGGCGCTTAATCCTGGAGTTTTCACTTCATCTTCTTTTCTCTTGGGCTAATTACATAACATGTGTCGATTCGATGCTGGTGATTGTAATTTGGCTCTCGGCATAGCTATATTCCACTCATGATAAGTGTCTATTGGAATATGGAAAAATGCTACCACTCTGGATTGCCAAAGATACTCCTGTGATTTTGAGTACACCGTGATCCTATCTATGCTTATTCAAGCATCCGTGGAAATCCGGAGATTCCCAAAGCAATACGGCGGTCCATCATCTGTTCATCATGCTGCACATCTTTTTCAACTCCATATCTGCACATCTTTTTCGTCTCTGATAGCTCATACCATAAGCAAAGCTATATCATCGTTTCTTATCCAAGATCTCCTTATCTTTGTAACCGGCGACCCAATCGGCAATGTGAACAAGGCGACATCTCTTTTTCTTCCGAAGGACCAGATAATCTATTCTCCCAGCGCATCTTCTCCAATTCTGGAATCAGCAAGTTCATTGTTAATTCCATCCTTCATCTTCAACCAATCCGGAGTTGTTCCTTGTTGGCAAGTTATCATCGTCGTTCCGCTAAAGTTTTTCCTCAAGACTGCTAAATCTCTCTCAACCATTTCAAGAAGAACGTGCAATTCTTTCACCTCAGTCTCGTCAAGTGATCTTTCGAAACCCTCTCGTTCTATCATCTGGGCTCAATCCACCGGAGGCCATGAAGACTTTTCAGATCTTTCGTAATCCTTCTGTTCAAGTGGTGCTATCTTTTTCTTTGTCTATGGAATCCTGCAGTTCTTCTCCGTGATCTTCCTTCATATCTTTTCCGGTGGCTGGTTCCTTATGATATGACGACAACATCATCACCTTATCTATCTTGGATCCGGTCAATCGTTGCATCTACCCTTGTTTTCTAACGGAGTTCCATGAGTTATCCTTGTCAATACCTTCAGTCTGTTTCGGTAGTTGGGTTGCATGGTTTTCTTATTCATGTGCGGAGTAATGCTTTGAGTGCGGGATGGAGTAGCTACCATACCACTACTCTTATCATTCGCTCTCGTACATTGAATTGGTGAACTAATGTGATTTCACTCATTCCACGGAAGTTAGAAGTGGCCTTATCCCTCGATACTTTTACTTCCGTCCTTGTTTTTCCGGAGTGCTCTCTCGAGGAAAGTAATCAATAATCTCTTGTTGGTGATCTATCTTTCCTACACGGAGCAAATCTTCAATTATCTGGTGGAAAAAAACGCAAACTCCTTTCGATCCTCGTATTTCTACCGGTGCTCTACATCCCCAATCAAGATGAAAGTAAGCTATTTCTCTCTTTGTTCATCAATTCTTTGCTGTGGTAAAGCCAATTATGGTTGACGCCATCAGCCGCAAATCTATTGCGTTAGCCTCAAGGCTAAAGAAAGCAATAAGTATCTCTACAATAAACTACAGATCCTTTATATCCTCTGCTTCTCGAGTTTCCACCATGATCTGGCGTCACATCCGTATCTGGAAGTTATATCCGTGCACCTCAATTCCGTGATCTTTTGGTCTTACCGGCGCAAGAAGAATCTAATCCGACGATGTCTAACTAGATCTTTCTGATGATATCAAGGGACTCTATTGTTGGAAGGCAATATTGTTTCCGAACTTCTTTTCCCAAATCCGAGAGGATACGATGCTATTGTCATAGTGATTCAAGCCTCTCCAACCTAGCTCTTTTCTTCCGGCGCGACAAAGATCCATCCTCTCAAGTATCGGTAAATCTTTAATCTTAACGGCGTGTCTTTCTTTATCCACGATGCATCATCTTCCCCTTCCTTTCACAAGTGGTTCTATTCTTTTATCTTGTTTCTTGAGAAAACCGGAGCTATGTCTATCCATCCTTCTTGTCTCACGATAATCCTTCAACTCTTCTACCCGTCGTTTCTCTAGCAAAACGCAAGACTCGCAACAAGTCTAGCAAGTTTTGCAAGGTGTAGTGGTCGCACCATTCAGTTCTTCATCACCTTGGGAACGTGAGGGTCACCTTCGTTCGAACACCCGCCTCTCCTTGTGTTGTTTTCTTTTCCTAGGAATCTCGGGGCGAGATTCTTGTTTAGTGGGGGAGAGTTGTAGCATCCCAATTGTCTAACAATTGCAATGCTACTAGCCTAGTCTAGATATATGGCTACTTCAAATATATAATTGTTGCATCATAATTATATCATGCTCATGTCATCATGCCACCTTGCATTTGAGCATCATATGAAACCCTTTTGATTTGGTTCTTCTCTCATATGCATTGTTAAGTGTATTTGCCTCTTGATATTGTATTTGGTTCTTGATATATTGTTTAATGCCCAAGTTGAGTTGGGGGCATATCTCTTAGTAACTCCACCACCTTTCTTTCACCACCTTATAATTCCACCATCCAACTAAATAGGAGCTTGGCACTTATTGGTTTTACCTCTAGCTCATGTGGGTGGGATGGATCCAATTCTTTTCCACATGCTCTCATCTTGGCATCATTTTGTTTTCACATTATTGATATATGAGAGCCACTTGGCCACCTTTGCATGCCTTGTGAGTGGGACCTTTTCTCCTAGCTTCCATATGGATTATTATGGAATTATGCTCATGTTGGAATATTTTTGGGACTATTAATCACCTAGTGGAACCTACACACTAGCATGTCCCATTCTATTTCAAACATGGCCATCTCCAACTACTCCACATGGGACATCCTTTTTAATTCTTTTTGCTTGGTATTTAATCCAATTTCGGGAATGCAAAATAATAATGCCATGTAATAATATTGTTTTCACAAGAATCAACATGGTAATTAATATTTTGCATGGGCCATGCAAGTGCCATCTTTTCTAGTATTTGGATTTTATTTGGTTTTTGAGTGGGTCATCTCTAATCTCTCCCTCCCTCTTTTGGTTTGATCTAGTGTGGCCTTGCTTGATCTTGTCAAATCCTACATCTTATCCACATGATCTTGCTTGATCTAGGTTTGGAGCATGCATGCTTCTAAAACCCTAGCTCTTACCCCTCTCTCTAATCATCTATCCTAGATCCCCCCATCTAACCTTACCCTATCATCACCATACCCCATACCCCCTCTCCTAAAACCCTAATCTATACCTAATCCAAACCAAACCCTAAATCTACCTCCCCTCCCTCTAAACCTAGCTAACCCGAGCTACCCTTTTCCTCCCTCTCTCCCTCGGCTCCCCCTCTCTTCCTGCCAGGCAGGGCCACCACGCCACCTCCCTTGGTCCCTCCCCAGCCCTCTCTCGGCTACAAGACAGAAAAGAGAGGGAAAGAGAAGACCTAACCCGAGCTACCCTCCTCACCTTTATGCAAAGCCACCACCATCCCACGTGCTCCTCCCTCCTCTCTCTGCCCCAACCACCCAGAACTCCTCTCAGATCCCATCTGGGCGAAGCCAGACCTCTCTCCTTCCTCCCCACCTCCTGGCCGCAGCCATGGCCTTACCATGCCGACCCCAAACCCTAGCCTCGGCCACATCCTTCTCTAGTCGATCTGGAGCGCGCCAAGCTGAACCAGTAGCACCAGGAGGCTCCCCTGCATCCTCCTCGTCGACCAGCACCAGAGGGAGCGACTGGGAAGCCCCAGAGCGCCGTCGCCGTCGCCATGGCCGGAAGGAACCGGAGCTCCCCGTCGCGAGCCCGCCACCAGATCCCTTCCACCTCAGCGTCGGCGACCATGCCGACGAGCTCCTGGTGAGTTCCTCTACCCCCAGGCAAGGTCCTCTCCCCTCTCGTGCACCGTAGCTCCGCCGGCCCCCGTCGAGCACCCTGCGTGCGCGCGCGTCGCCGCAGTCACCGCCAGCGCACGCGTCAGCAGCAGCTGCAGCAGCGTCCGACCGCCTGTTCCCCGCTCTGCCCCGTGTGCTGTACACCACCACCGTGCGAGCCCTCTGAACCAAAAACGTAGCCCTAGGTCCCCTCTCCAGCTTTTGTTTTTACCGCATCGTGTTCCGCCCAGCGGTTTCGTCGCCATCGTCGACGGGAAGCAGCCGGACCCGCCGCCGTCAGCGTCGCGTCCGTCAGCGTCAGCAGCAGCCCGCTGGCATTTCGCGCTTAGCCCCCTGTAGTTTTCCCGCCTCAACCCGAGCTCCCTAGTGCCCCACCTGTCAGCCGCGGTATCATTTTGCAAGAAAACCCCCCCGAAGACCTGGCCATCACAGACCAGTCCCTCCCCGCGCGCAGGTTTTCCCACGTGTCAGCTGGCCGCTGGGCGCGCGCGCGTGTGGACCCGTTAGACGCCGGCCCCACCTGTCATCCACACCGGTTAGCCCACCCCGCGGTGACAAAAGTCCCCACGCCAGGTCCCGCCGCGTCACCGTGCTGAGTCAGCGCCTGGCCCGCTCGTCAGTGACCCGGGCTAGGATCCCCTGAGTGTAAAAAGTCTGTGTGTTTTCTGTTTTAAATAAAACAATTTCTGAAAATGTTTAAATATGAATTGAATTCTGTTTTTAATAACTTTTATTTGGCAAATCCAAATAATGCAAATAATATATGTTTTCAAATCAGAAAAATATGAGGAATTCAAATATGCTATCTAAAATATATCTTGAACACTTTATTTTCCAAGTTTAATAAAATTACAATAAATTGCCCTTTTCCCTTAATTAATTAATAACTTTATTTTTATAAATCCAAATTTAACAAATGATATGTCTAAAATGATTAGCTCGACGAGAACTTTCTGTTTATGCATTCCTTGGGTTGTTTTGAAGCATGCATCATATAAATATAAAGTATACAGCAACTAATATGAGATTAAAATGGGGCTAAAACTCAATAAAATGATTTATTCTTGTATTCCACACCTCAACCATGCCATGCTACTTCCTTGCCATGCAAATTGTGCATCATTCATCATGGCATGATTGTTTGCTTGTCGCATTTTATTCATATGCTTGTGCACTTTATTTATGTTGGCCCTTGTTTGTTTGGATCTTCTTCGAATAGACGCTGAGTAGGGGATATATCAAGAGAACCAGGAGCACTACCCAGATCCATCCTTTGCTTCAACTGAGCTGCCAGGCAAGCACTACCACATGCTTGCATACATATAGTACCTATTGCCTCTATCTTATTCTTGCATCATTGAGTCGCGATTGCATTAAACTGAATCCCAAGTATTGCATAGCCTTTACTTTTAAACCCCACCGAAGCTTGTTCCCCCGTCCCATGAGCCATTATTACAGGAGTTGTTTGAGCCATGCGAGTCGTAGAACAACATGTGTAGGGTATGTGAGCGTCTGTTGGATAACGAGGTACCTAAACAACTTCACCTGAGTAGTAATGGGATAACTAATGAAAGTGGCAACGGTGAGCAATATCTGTTATTTGGTTTTTTATGCTCACTTGTGTCCCGTAAGACCCCGAGTACTTGATTCCTGTTCCAAGAATATTCGCGCTATCCACATCCGGGAGGCCTTATGGACCCCCCTGAGCCAGAGCTTGATTCATTCCTATTTCTTGGGGCCACAAACTAGTTTGAGGTTTTATTTACTATCCTGTACTTATGCCATGCTTTACTGCTTTATTTAAATTGTGCGAGGTACTGCACACTGTACTGTTTAGGATCGTGGCCCGATTTCGCTGTATCGACAAGCCCAGCCACACTTTCGGGTTCCCAGTCGTTTACAGCCGCCTCCACAACCTTAAGCCCGTTTCGGAGCCGGCCGGCTTCGTTGCGGGATCTACTTAAAGGGGTGGCCCCCTGAAATATTTCTGAATCCTGTAATTGCTTTGTCGTGACTGTCTCATTGGGTTTTGATTTGGTTTTTCCGAGGCATATCGAGTGTGTGTTGCTATTTGTGCACCCCTGCAGGGTAAAACTTTCTGAAAGCCGTGTCCGTGGTTATGGACGACTTGGAGCACAGTTTCTCGACCATAGACAAGCATAACTAAAGTACCGCTTTTAATCTGACTAGACTAGGTACCTGACTAGTAAATAGTGCAATACTCACGGAATGGATAATAAAACTGCCAACGGATGGGGGGGGGTTGTTCGTCCGCTTCCTCGTCGGTAAGCGAGGAGGAGGATGGATCTGTGGACATTACCATTATAACTGTTGTTATTAATTCACGGACATCCGTCTATCTCTGGTTAGGCGGATGGTTAGCGAGTATCTATAGAATTGTTAGGGTTATCTTTTGCTGCAATTGCGTCACCCCAGGTTGTGTCCCCTTTAGAGGCATAAAGACTTGCTGAGTACCCCTAGGGTCTCACACGATAAATTATTGGTTCAGATGGACAGGTACCCTCACAAGATGAATACTGGGAGGAAAAGACGGACGATGTGGGCAACAATCATTCGGTGTAGAGATTCCGGGAACGGGGATCCGTGAGATCTGTGGGCGGGATGTGCTTATTTATGGGGCATCTTATGCCGATTTGCTTCTTATCCGTACTCGGATTTTGTCTTCCGCTTCCGCATGATACTCTGTTGATTGATGTATGAGGAGATATCCTAAACTATTATATCTATCTAGGATATTTGGATCTTGCCGTATGGCGTTGCAATATTTCCTTTCTTTTTAGATGGGATGACTCTGATGTACTGTTGTATGGTGGCTTGCATACATACTCATTTGTGTATGTAGTTGATCCCTTCGCCTGCCGATTACGCCGCCCGTTCTGGTCCCGATGTTTGGAAATGGTTGGGACGGCCGAAAGGTCTACCTGTGAGTGGCATTTGGGCCCCACCGTACTATTTCAACCATTTGTGATCATGCAGGCTTGTACTAGGAGCGTAATTCACCGAGGTAGTTACATGCTGCACTGAATCTGAGGAACCCACCCTGGCGAGAGTCGAAAGACCGTAGGGATGATGATAAGGAGAAACGTCGGGAGGAGGACCGGCAAAGAATGCCACCTCCTAGATATGAAAGCCGTCCGGATGACGGACGAAGGAATGATGGACACCATGCTGGGACAAGCCGGCAGGGGGCTCGTCACGATGAAGACCCTCCCCGAAACTGGAATAATGACGCTCCGGACGGAGGCCGGCGATCAGCCGGAAAAAACCCAGCTGCTCCACCCTCTCCACCAAGTAGCCATCACAACGGCCCCCAGGGAGGCAATGGAGGGCGTCGTGGTGGAGGAGATGGTGGCAGAAGCCGAAGTCCGGCTCCAAGGCACCGCAGCCATAGCCGCCATTCGGGGCGATCTCTATCCCCGAACGACGCAAGGCACATGATCAACTCCAATATAGAGGCTCGGCGCTACGAAAACGATGATATCTACATGGGCCCAAAGTTCTTCGGACCATGCATCAGAGCTACAAGATTCCCGGAAGGATTTGCTATCTCAAGACATATCCAGGCCTACGACAGCATTGCTTGGCTAGATACCTGGCTACAGGACTTCTTCCAAGCTTGCTGCATCGCCAAAGGTGGAAACAGCCTGGTCGCAACCCGATATCTCCCACTTATGTTGCGGAAGACGGCACAATCATGGCTTAATGAACTTCCAGAGAACACCATCCACAACTGGTATGACATGCAAAGTGCGTTCTTTCGGAATTTCGAAGGCACATACCGGAGGCCCTGTACGGTCGGAGACCTACAGCGTTGCACCCAGAAGGCCGGAGAAACTTGTCGGGATTACCTCGGATGATGGATTGACACCAAGAACTCCCGTGAAGGAGTAAATGATCAAACTGCGATTGAAGCTTTCATTGCAGGTCTCCCAATTGGTCTACTGCGTCATCGCTTGAAGTGCGACAAGGTCACTGATTTGGGAGAGATGATAGAAACAGCGAGCAAGTATGCAGATGCCGATGATGATGTAGAGGGATTACTCAACGCCCTAGCTGTGCCACAGTCGGCAAAACAAAAAGCAACAAGCTCAGAAGCGCAAAAACACCTTGGAAGATTAACCCAACACGGAAGCGGCAGTAGTTACTGCTACTTTCGGGTCTGGAGGACGAGGAGGCCGCGGTGGAGGCCGCGGGCATGGTCGTGGGACTTCAAGAGTTCAAGGTAGAGGAGACCAACAACCAGGCAAAACCTACACTTGGGCCGACATTGCCAATAACCCATGCGTACACCACTTGGATGCCAATAGGGGCTCTTCCCACACCAACGCAGAGTGTCATTTCAATGACGACATCAAAAGAGATGATACGGCTGGCTACAGAGCTAAGCGGAAAAAGGGAAAGAAGAATCCCGAAAAGGATAAAGAGACCAAGGAAGATTCCGACATGGAGGAAGCCGATGCTTCAAATCCCAAGCCGGAAGGGAAGAAGTATTTTCCGACCAAAAAAGACACTTACGTCACCTTCCTCAGATCTCAACCAGCAAAGGTCAAGAAAGCAGTTCTACATGAGCTCAACGCAATAGTTCTGGCTGTCCCCCAATACCTGGACTGGTCGGAAGTGGCAATCACATTTGGCCGCGCTGATCATCCGCCTAAGCTGCATAGGCGAGGAAAATATGCCTTAATTGTCAATCCACTTATTGACGGTTATAGTTTCTCCAAGACCCTCATGGACGGTGGCAGCAGTATCAATATTCTCTATGTCGAAACGCTTCGCCGGATGAAGATCTCGGAGACTCAGCTGAACCATAGCTCTGTGATCTTTCACGGAGTTGTCCCAGGAAGACAAGCTAATTCCCTGGGAGAAATCACTTTGGATGTTACCTTTGGAACCCCAAAGAATTATCGGACGGAGGCACTTTCCTTCGAAGTGGTCCCGTTCAAGAGCGTGTACCATGCTACATTCGGACGTCCGGCTTACTGGGCTTTTATGGCTCGTCCGTGTTACATTTACAATATGATGAAAATTCTAGGTCCCAACGGCGTAATCACCATCAGGGGAGACCCGAAGAAAGCGCGAGAGTGCGAGGATGGAAATGCCGCCTTTGCTGAAGCCGTGCTGCACGCCCAGGAGTACCAGGAGATCAAGAAGAGCATAGACCTGTCCGAGCTGCCCGCAACGAAGAAGGAGGTGACAAAGCCAAATCCGGAGTTCAAGGCATCAGAAGAGACGAAGAAGATGCCGTTGAAGGATGATGACCCCTCCAAGGTGACCCAGATAGGCCTAGGCCTAGATAGCGCATAGGAAAACGCGCTTGTGAAGTTCCTCAAAGAAAATCAAGATATCTTCGCATGGCAGCCATCTGACATGACCGGAGTACCTAGGGAACTTGCCGAGCACTCTTTAAATGTAAACCCGAATGCTAAACCCATCTAACAGTCCTTACGACATTTTGGTGATGAAAAGCGTAAGGCAATAGCTAAGGAACTAGCGCGGCTTGAGTTAGCCGGATTCATAGAAGAGGTCATCCACACTGAGTGGTCGGCGAATCCTGTAATGGTCCCTAAAAAGGACACCACTGATTTAAGGATGTGTGTTGATTATACTGCCTTGAACAAGGCTTGTCCAAAAGATCCGTTCGCTCTGCCTAGGATTGATCAAGTTATCGATTCTATGGCAGACTCGAAACTCCTCTGTTTTCTCGATGCATATTCCGGTTATCACCAAATCCGGATGAAGGAATCTGACAAAGTCAAAACTTCATTCATAACCGCCTTCGGAACCTTTGGGCTGAAGAACGCAGGAGCTACCTACCAGCGCACGATGTAGCGTTGCCTCCACGACCAACTCGGACGCAATGTAAATGCATACGTGGATGATATTGCGGTGATGTCTAAAAAGAAGGAAACGCTGATTTCCGACTTGGAGGAAACATTCACCAATCTACGAAAATACAACATCATGCTTAATCCGAAGAAATGCTTCTTTGGAATACCAGCCGGAAAATTGTTAGGTTTCATCGTGTCTCAAAGAGGCATAGAGGTGAACCGTGACAAAATCAAGGCTATACTCAATATTTCCAGGCCAACTCGCCTAAAGGACGTACAAATACTAACTGGTTGCATCGCTGCAGTCAGTCGGTTTGTAAGCCGGCTTGGTGAAAGAGCCGCACCATTATACAAACTCCTGAAAAAGACCAAGGATTTTGTGTGAACCGACGAAGCTGAAGCTGCACTACAAGACCTGAAGAAAGTACTCTCATCTTCTCCTATCCTTGCTGCACTGGAACCATAGGAACCGATGTTGCTTTATCTTGCTACGACATACAAGGTCGTCAGTATCGTCATGGTAGTGGAGAGACCGGAGGAAAATCACGAGCACCTGGTGTAGCGTCCGACGTACATTTTCAGTGAGGTCCTAACAGAGTCAAAACAGCGGTATCGGCATTATCAAAAGCTGGCTTACGGTGTTTTTCTAGCATCTCGTAAGCTATGACACTATTTTTAGGAGCATCCAATTACCGTGGTGAGCACAGCTCCCATGAGAGATATAATCAACAACAGTGACGCCATAGGACGCGTAGCCAAATGGGGCATAGAGCTTTCAGCTTTTGATATTGAGTATAAACCTTGGACAACAATCAAATCCCAAATCCTTGCTGACTTTGTCGCTGATTGGATAGAGACGAAGGAGAATATGACCCTCCCTGAGTCGGAATATTGGACCCTCTACTTTGATGGATCCAAGGCTCGAGGGGCTCAGGGGCTGGCGTGGTGCTCAAATCACCCAAGGAGATAAACTTCTATACGTGTTGCAGATCCACTTCATAGCGACAAAAAATATTGCCGAGTATGAAGCATTGCTACATGGAATCCGGATTGCTAAGAATATCGGGATCCGATGTTTGATGTGTTATGGAGATTCGGATCTTGTTGCTCAGCAAGTTTCGGATATTTGTAATGCGAATAAGCACATGGCAGCGTATAAAGCTATCGTGGATGATCTATCTAAATCGTTCGAAGGGTTTGAGGGTCAACACATCCCTCGAGCAGAAAACAAGGAAGCAGATGCATTATCTCGGATAGGCTCTGCACGGAAAGAGGTCCCGGATGGCGCTTTTTTAGAGCACCTCAAAGTTCCCTCAATAAAGGGAGTGGATGAGGAAAATCCGACCAAATCCGACTCACCTCTAATAGCAGTTCTGGCTGTAATTCCCAACTGGACCCAACCCTACCTTGATTACCTGGTAGATGGCAAATTACCAGAAGACGAGGTTCTGAGCTAGCAGATTATCCGACGAGCGAAAGCCTATACTATAGTTAAAGGTGAGCTCTATAAGTGGAGTTTTTCTGGGGTTTTTCAGCGTTGCGTATCTCTGGAAGAAGGAGTGGAAATCTTAAGAGAAATCCACGAAGGGGAGTGTGGTCACCATGCTGCAGCCAAATCTTTAGTGGCAAAAGCTTTTAGACACGGATTTTTCTGGCTTACAGCTCATGCAGATGTCGAACGATTAGTCAAGACGTGCAAAGGCTGCCAAAAGTACGCCAAGCAAGCTCATGTTCCAGCTGATCAACAGCGAACAATACCTATAACATGGCCTTTTGCGGTCTGGGGGCTTGACATGGTAGGACCTTTAGACGTGCTCCAAGTGGATTTACTCACCTCTTAGTGATGGTGGATAAATTCACAAAGTGGATTGAGGCTAAGCCCTTCACTAGTTGTGATGGAGCAACAGCCAAAAGATTTGTCGAGGATGTTATAATCCGGTATGGTTATCCACATAGTATTATCACGGACAACAAGAGTAATTTCTCTATAGGATAATTGGCCGAATTCTGCAACGAGCAAAATATCCGGCTTGACATTGCGTCAGTCGCACATCCATAGGCTAGCGAACAAGTCAAAAGAGCAAATGGTTTAATCCTACAAGGCCTAAAACCGAGACTCGAAGCACCACTACGACGTGCTGTAGGGGCTTGGGCAGAGGAATTACCCTCTATTATATGGAGTTTACGAACGACTCTGAACAGGTCAACCAGATACACACCTTTCTTCCTGGTCTATGGCGCAGAAGCAGTTCTTCCTAGTGATTTAATTCATACTTCTCCTAGAGTGGCCGCGTATATCCAAGAAGATGCCGAGATTTCTCAGCAAAATGATCTCGACTTAGTCGAAGAAGTTCGCATCGTTGCTTAAATGAGATCAACGGCCTATCTGCAGAAGTTACGCAAGTATCATAGCCAGAGAGTCAGAAATAGATCTTTCAATAAAGGTGATTTGGTTCTCCGGCTTGTGCAACAAAGAAAGCACAAACTTTCCCCAGTATGGGAAGGGCCCTTTTTAGTTAGTCGAGTATTGCACAATGGTTCGTACTACTTAACTGACATGAGGCCAGTCAAATAAAGACCTGCTATTAAGAAGAGAAAGAGAGCTGGAGGCAGTACAAATCCGGATGAGTTAGACAGACCATGGAATATTGCTCAGCTACGTCCCTTTTATGCTTAGTTTATCCTTCTTTGTAACCATACATATATACATGTTCTGTGAGAAATAAAAGTCTTGGTTGCCTCAAGTTTTTTCCGAGAAGTTTTTACCATCTTATTTCCTAATGATCATGTCATAGTCGAAAATCCCAGAATACTTGAAAGTACTTTATGCTCATGCTTGTTCTGGTTTAGATTTCCGATTCTAAAAATGCTACCTTCGGGTATAACTCTAAAAAGTTTTTAGTCTATACTTTGGTTATTTGTCTGATTGCCGGATGCGGGTATTTTCCGAGTAGTGAATTGTTGGTTGGAAGCAGGATTTGTTTCCGAGTTTAAACTGGTTTAGCAATTGAGCTCCATTGCTCGGCAAAGTTTTCGTGCATAAGGTTTAGCCGGCTCACGAAAGGGACGAGGCGGAAAGCCAGATAAACGGTAAGTACAGGCGAAAAAGTATAAGTGTTTGTGCAAACATTTCAGGCACACAAAAATTTAAAAGCCAAAAGTGCTGAATAGATCAAAAGCTTAGCTCTAGCAAAATTATAGTACTGAATATTTTACAGACCCATCAGGTTTCTCAGAATAATGCAATTGTTTCTGGCAATCTATGATGCAGGAGGAGAGGAAGGAGCTGCCGGCTCGCTGGATACATCGCCTTGATATCGTTCCGAGGTGTCCAGATCCGGTACGGTCTATTCATCATCGGAAAGTTCAGCTGCTTCTTCCGGGGGCGGAGGCTGTGTGTCCACGCAGGTGAAGAAATGAGTTTCGTAGCTGGTCAAATCATCTACGCGACACCCATATCCGCCGCAGGAGTCCATGATTGCCTTGATGTCTTGCTCCTGACCGTCTTCATCCATTGTAGAATACCCTATGGTCACTTGCCATATCTCCATGCTTCCATGGTGGCTCATGACCATGGTGAGAGCGTTCTACGCCGCGGATCATGCGTAGGACATATGACAATCCTGGAGAAGCTGCGGCATATCCTTCGCCTTGTCCCTTACCTGAAAATATGACATGCTATGCATGTCTAGAATCTTGAGAGCTTCGCCAATATCCTCAAGGGATTGGCAGAAGTCATGAAGCAGGTTACCGACTTGGGTAAGCCGGTTGGTCCGGGGCTCGACAGAGGTGGAGTCCGTCAAGTTCAGAGGACCTATAGACAAAAACAGTTAAGAAAATCCGACATTGAAAGAAGTCGAAGAAAATAGACAAATCAGACAGATGGAACATACCGAAGATGACATCGGCAACTTTGGTCTTCTCTTCCCAAAGACTCCGGAGTTCATCCCGAAGCGCCTCGGAAAGGTCCTTCTCTCTGCAAAGCTCATTACTGAGGTTCGAGATTTTCTGATCTTGAGCAGCAATCTTACGATCACGCTCATCAGTGGCCATGGAGGAAGACTCGAGAACTTGAGCGATGCTCTTCTCATGATCCGCCTTGAGCTTATCCAGCTCTTGGCGAAGTTTTTTGTTCTCCACCACTAGGTTTTGAGGTTCTCGGCCTCTTCAATCATAGCGCAGGACTGTTTCACCAGCGCTGTAAGTCAAAAAGAACAATAATTCAGTAAAAATTCGACTATGAAAACAAGAAAGACAAGGTTTGAGTCTCGGAATGTTTACCTTCAGCCTCATCCTTGGAAACCTTAAGCTCAACATTCTTAAGTCAGAGAGCTCTGATCTCTCTCCGCTTGTTGCAGACATTTTTCAACAAATCCTGGTTATAGGAACATACTTTCTTGAAGTCAGAATACCCAAAGTCAGAAGTCTACTAAAGACTCGGGCTAATATTTTTAGTAATATCAGCACGAGCCTTGGGGTTACACTAGTTCATTATTTGGCATCCTAAGGAAGCATAAACCCAGATTATATATCCTACATCATGATTGGGGGCTAGAGGATATGATATGAAATAAAGGAAAAACAGGAGTTAGAATTCCGACTTACATATTGCTCGCGAGTAAGTTTATCCAAACTCGCATTCACTTCAACAGCAACCTTCTCGGCGAGAGTCAGAGGAGTCACTAGAGCAGTTGGAAGCTCACCGGACCTTATCCTCTCGTCGCAAAGACGCACTTGTTCAAGAAGGTCAGAGTGCTTGATGTCCTCTGCCTCTTGTGCTTCTTCTTCGGCGGAAAGATTTCTTTTCTCCAGGCATTGCCTGGCCAGCCGCTGGATTTCTTCTGCAGATTTCCGAGACAACCCAAACTTGGCAAGCCCCGAATTATTGAGAAGGTTTTCGGCAAAAGTCTCTGCCGAGGGATCATTACCCGAAGAGGGTTCACCCTTATCTAAACCTGACTCACTCATGGTGACGTCAATTTGCGATTCAAGGATCGCTGGCTCCGTTGAAGGAGTCGGATCTTCTGCGACATCCGGCGAAGGAGTAATCACCGACATTGCAGAGGATTGGGGGGCAGGAGTCGGAGGAGCCACGGCAGGAGAAGCTATGGTCAGCTTCATCTGTCGCAGGGGCTTCGAAGAAGTTCCCTTCCCCTTGCCCTTGATGAGCTTCTTAGCTCTGAGAATGTAGTAGAATTGAAAACATTACATCTCGGAAGAAAATTCGAGTGAGGTACAAAGGCGGAAGTTGTGTTGAAAGTTACCTCTTCACGACTGGCACCTCCTTTGTGCCGACGGCCACTGACGGAGCCTTGTGCTTTCTGGGCACAATGTCCGGCAATGGGATCAATTCGGCCTCCTGAGAGAACTCTGGAGGATATCCCTCGAGCGGAGCAAATTCCGACTCGGGAAGGTCAGCAAGCTGAAAAGAAGAAAACATATCAGTATTGCGATATAACTTAAAGAATGAAACACATTAAAAGGTTTATTGTTAAAAGCTTACCGGCACAACGGGGTTTTCCGCTGTGTGCATGCCCATAGAGACTTCTGGGATCTTCCTCTCGATCCGTTCCCTTATCAACCATTTCATCTGGCTTATATAACCTTGCGAGGTATAGGCTCTAGGGATGATGCAGAGGGAATCTTTTTTGGACAACGTGATGGAGTGCATCAGTCGGTCTCCGTGGTGCTGAAGGGGTTGGATCCGGCATGACACCCAACAATGGACTAAGTCGGATCCCTTTAATCCTTTGTGTTTCATCAGATATTCAATCCGCCTCTTAGCAAGAATCAGATCATCACTGAGAGCCGGAGCAGCCTCGTCCCAAGACGGTTGAGGTGTGGCAGCTCCGTCGATGAAAGCCGGCAAAGCAGTAGGTTTGCCGGGAGCAGGAACATCCTTGTGATAAAAGAAGGTGGCTGGCCACTGCTTGACCGAGTCACTGGCAAGAATCTTTGGATAGGCACGATCACGCCTAACCGTAAAGCTAATTGTACCGGTAATATAAGGATTACCGGCCATGATAGAATTTCTCTAGACATGGAAGTAGTAGCGGAATAAGGTAAGACTCGGCCTAATGCCGAGAAATCCCTCGCACAAGGCCGCATAGGCGCTCATCTCTAGGAGGGAGTTGGGAGGAAGATGGTGAAGTTGAACACTATAGTGATCTATCACCTCGGAAAAGAATTCCGAGGGAGGGAATGACAAACCTCTGTCGAGGTGGGTGCCCAAGTGTACCCGCTCGTCGGTGTGCAGGTTGGGGATGGTCTCGCCGGAGCCGCTCCGCCAGTTGCCGGCGCGGAGGAGCCCTTCAGTCTCCACGCCGCAGAGCTTCTCGTCGTCCAGCAAGCAGGGGATCCAGACCCCGCGGAAGCTTTCCTTCTCTGCCGCTGCCGTCCCCGCTGCAGCAGCCAAGCCGGATGATGAAGACGAAGCCATTCTTCTGGTGCGCCAGTGACCTTAGATGGGCGGCGCTGGGAGTTTGGGAAGCAGGGGAGCTCTGTGCACGAGGGAGATTTGGAGGAGAAGAAACGGCAAGGGAACATGTGAAGAGAGATGGAGGAGAATCCTCACCTCTTATATCCACCTAACCGCGCCAAGATTCGTGCAAATGACACTGTGTAATCGCCACGCGTCGTGGAAGGAACTGGGAAGGACCCACACGATGATTATGTCGCCTCGATCTCCGTGTACACATTGAAACGGCGCCTCGGTTCCGCGAACGACGGACCCACCAATGGTCGTGCTGACAGGATGTTTGTCAGATGACGTGACTTTACCATGACGAGTGTCAGATGACGTCAAAGACCAAGTTCTGGCTTAGTTTGAAATCAAGATGGAAAATCCGAGTAACATGTTGATAGGTCTAACTTATTTTCAAGACCCGGATCATATTTTTTGTTGTGAAGTTTCAGGAACCCTTCAAGATTCTGCAAGCCGAAGATCAAGCTAGACGATGATAAATCCGACTTTGGATCTTGGAGACTTCAGGGGGCCGCTGTTGGGGATATACTTTCCGGATATCCTCATAGTTCCTCACTGACCAGGGTGGCCCACTTTGGGTTAGAGCTTTGCTTCACGGGCGACCCAGTCAGGGAGAAAAGACGGAGTCTAGTCCGGCTACGGGAAGGCCCAGAAGACTTACCGACTTAGGCCCATAGTGTTACTTGTAGTTCAAGATGTACTCTATAACCGACTCTTAGTCGTAGCCGGATAGATCTCTCCTGTAAACCCTAGGCCGGATATCTATATAAGCCGTCCTAGGGAGATCCTTTAGGGCACCTACCTCATAGTCTACAATCTCAACTCGCACATGCGAAACCTTGTAACCCATATCCGGCTCTGCCGTATTACTGGATTGCTAGCAGGAGTAGGATACGTCCAAGGCTGGCGGATTCGAACCTGGGTAAACTTGTGTGCTTACCGTCCCGGAACACCGTACGTCTCACACCCCTCTCTTCCGCACGCCTCAAGGACCCCCTCATGGCGTACTTGTCATCAATCTAACGACAATGAGAGTAATCTAGATCATGTATGCATTATTCATGAACCGTAGGGTGACACACTTAAGGGTTGCCAAACACTATTTGGAGCATATATGTTTCAAACGAAAGAACTGCAAAGCGCTGGAATTATTTCAATGGACATTGGAATTGTTTCCGGTGAAATTGCTGAAATTGGTTCTACATGTGATATTGAAATATTGTAGGGGGTTTTATGTGAATGTTTGTTAATTAAAGTAATTAAAAAAATTCTGAATAAAATAAATAAAAGAGTTTTATTAAATGAGAGTTGAGTGGAACTTTGAGTGGAGGCAAAATTGATGTGAGTGGAGCTTCCACCACATGAATGAGGAAGAGGTGGGGGCACCCCCCATGGGCACCGGCCATGGGAGGGGAGGATCCCCCTTCTCCTATAAAAGGCCCCCCTCTCCTCCGTCACAAAGTACACCTCCTCGTGAAGGATATCTCTCCCCCTCTAGATATATCGCATGGTCTCGGATTAGCGAGATACATGTTCCCGATGGTATTTCATCTGGAAGGAGTTGCTGCTTCGTTGGAGCAAGGAGGTGGAGGTTGTTTGGTGGTCTGAACGTGTGTGCGAGGACAGATGCGTTGCTGATTTGCGGCGCTAGGACTTCCACACGATCTTGAGATCGGCAAGCGTTCGACTACATCATCCACGAGTTCCAACTCGTTAACAAAGCTTTGTTGTCTTCGAGGGTAAGTTCTCTATGGATGTATATCCACCCATTGCTTGTATCTAGTAGATAGATCTTGGTGTATAGTTCCCATCATAGGAAATTTTTTGTTTTCTATGATGCGAACCCAACAGTGGTTTAGAGCCTGATCTATGTGTAGGTGCTTTGCATGGGTAGTACACATATGTTTATATGTGGGCGATGATGATCATGTTATTGCTTCTTTCATGTATTTTGGAGATTGGTGGCATAGTGGGATGAAGCGACCTGGACCAACTTTACATGTCCTCGCACATGAGACCGGTTCCATGACTGACATGCAACTAGTTTTTTATAAGTGGCTGGCGGGTCTCTGTCTCTCCTACTATAGTCAATATCCGATTTACAACGAGTTGCTAATAACTTAGTTATCATCATTGTGGTTCCATGTTTGTAGGTAAGACCGGTTCTATCTTCGAAAGCCCTAAGCCACGTAAAACTTGCAATGGATAAATTAGAGGTGTCTAATTTAGATTGTTGATGGGATAGTGTCATGATATGGTAATGTTGTAAGTTTATGTATAGTAGATACCCTTATAACACACTTAACGTGTAAGTTCCATAGACCTTGGCCTTAAACACAAAGGAATGATAGAGATCATACCATGATACACATGATGGTGATCAAATGCATGGACCATATCATTCCACTTTACACATATGATGTTTGCATCTTATATTGCTAGTTTGGCGTTTTTAGTAGCATTATAAGATGATCCCTCATTTGGATATCAAGATAAAAATGTGTTCTTCCTTAAGTATGCATCGTTTATGTTTCTCCGCTTCAAGACATCACGTGATGGTCGGGTGTACTTGAATCCACGACCATATTTCGGGTGTAAGACAGTTTTACACACGCGAGTATTAAGGTTCTTACTTGACGAGCCTAGCATGTATAGACATGGCTTCGGAACATGGACCGAAAGTTTAAGCATGAGTCATATAGTTGATATGATGCCCATATTGATGCTCGCCATTGGAACTACACCGACTCACATGATGATCGGACTTGGTGTAGTGGATTTGGTTCATGTAATCACCAAAAACACAGGAGGGATGTTGTTTTTGAGTGAGAGTTCATTTGTAATTTGGATTAGTTAAATTCGATCTATCATAAACTTAGTCTAAACTTTAAAATTCTATTGTAGATGGCACCACCTGCTTTTAGTGTTCATGGAGAAAGAGAATCTTGCAACGAATGGTAGCAACTTTACTGACTAGGCCTTGAACTTGAGGATTCTCCTCAATGCTGCACACAAGTTGTATGTGCTAGAAGCGCTGCTAGGCCCCCCACCAGCTCCTGATGCCCCTGACAAGGAGAAGAATATCTATCTGACTCATCAGGAGTACCACAAATTAGTTCATTATGGCATATTGTATGGGCTAGAGCCAAAACTTCGAAAGCGTTTCGAAAACGGTAATGCCTTTGATACCATGGGAGAATTGAAAATGATTTTCGATACCCATGCTGCCGTAGAGAGTTATAATGCTTCTGAAAAATTCTTTAGTTGCATGATGGAAGAGAACAACTCCGTTAGCGAGCACGTACTCAAAATGTCTAGGTATGCCGATAGGCTTGTGTCCTTGGGAATAACGTTTCCAAATGACTTAGGTATACATCATGTTCTCTAATCTCTCCCACCTAGCTACAAGAGCTTCGTGATGAACTACAATATGCAGGGCATGAAGAAGTCTCTCCCCAAGCTTCTATCAATGCTTAAGACTGCATAGGTGGATATCAAGAAAGAACATCAAGTGTTGATGATCAATAAGACCACCGGTTTCAAGAAAGACAAGACGGGTAAGAAAAAGGGAAAGAAGGGAGGAAAATTTGTTGCTGCACCTGAAAAGAAATCCTGAGCTGGCCCTAAGTCTGATACCGAGTGCTACTATTGCAAGGGAACTAACCATTGGAAGCGTAACTGCCCCAAGTACTTGGCAGACAAGAAGGCCGTCAAGGCAAACAAAGGTATATATGATATACATGTTATTGATGTGTACTTGACTAGTACTCGCAGTAGCACTTGGTTATTTAATACTAGATCGGTTGCTAATATATGTAACTCGAATCATGGGCTGCGGAACAAGCGACCACTAGCAAGGGGCAAGGTCAAGATGCGTGTCGGCAATGGATCATGACTTGATGTGATTGCCATTGGAACACTGCCTCTCGACCTAGCATCGGGATTAGTTATAAACTTAAATAATTGTTATTTGGTGCCTGCACTGAGCATGAACATTATATGCGGATCTTGTTTAATGCGATGTGGTTATTCGTTTAAATCTGAAAACAATGGTTGTTCGATTTATATGAATGATATCTTTTATGGTCATGCACCTGTGATGAATGATTTATTTCTGTTGGATCTCGATAATAGTGTTACACATTTTCATAATGTTGATGCTAAAAGGATTAAACTTTATGACAATATATCTGCGTATATGTGGCACTGCCGTCTAGGGCATATTGGTGTTAAACGCATGAAGAAACTCCATTCTGATGGACTTTTGGAATCACTTGATTTTGAATCATTTGATACATGTGAGCCATGCCTTATGGGCAAGATAACTAGAACACCGTTTTCCGGTTCAATGGAACGGGCGACAGATTTATTGGAAATCATACATACTGATGTATGCGGTCCAATGAGTGTGTCGGCGCGAGGTGGTTATCGTTATTTTGTTACTTGCACGGATGATTTGAGTAGATATGGGTATATCTATTTGATGAAACACAAATCTGAAACCTTTGAAAGGTTCAAGGAATTTCAGAATGAAGTGGAAAATCATCGTAATAGAAAGATCAAATTTCTATGGTCTGACCGTGGAGGTGAGTATCTAAGTTACGAGTTTAGCACACATATCAAAGAGTGTGGAATAGTTTCACAACTCACACCTACCGGAACAACACATCGTAATGGTGTGTCGAAACATCATAATCATACTTTGTTAGATATGGTTTGATCTATGATGTCTCTGACTGACTTGCCACTATCATTTTGGGGTTATGCACTAGAAACTGCTGCATTCACTTTAAATCGGGCACCATCTAAATCCGTTTAAAAGACACTGTATGAATTGTGGTTTGGAAACAAACCTAAGTTGTCATTTCTTAAGGTTTAGGGTTGCGATGTTTATGTGAAGAAACTTCAACCGGATAAACTCGACCCAAAGTGGAAAAATGCGTCTTCATAGGATACCATAAGGAAACTATTGGGTGTTCCTTCTATCATAGATCTAAGGGCCAGGTTTTCGTTGCCAAGAATGGATCCTTTCTAGAGAAAGAGTTTCTCGCGAATGGCGTGTGTTGTTGGAAGGTAGAACTCGAAGAGGTTATTGAACCTTCTCTTCATGCAACGACGAGTAGTGCATCGCCAAATTTTTTTCCGGAGTTTACTTCACCAAATGAATAGGGAACTAATGATAATGATCATGAAACTCCGAAAGAGGACACTACCAAACCTCGCAGGTCGAGCAGGACACGTGCAGCTCTTGAACTGTACGAAAATCCTGTTATGAATTTCATGGTTGATGAAATAGATGACCCGACGACGTATGAAGAAGCGATAATGATCCCAGATTCCAACAAATGGCTAGAAGCCATGAAATCTGAGATGGGATCCATGTACGAAAACCAGGTTTGGACCTTGGTGGATTTACCTCACGACCGAAAGGCCGTTGAGAATAAATGGATTTTCAAAAGAAAAACTGATGCTGATGGTAATGTAACCATCTATAAATTTCGACTTGTCGCAAAAGGGTTTCGACAAATTCAAGGGGTTGACTAGGATGAGACATTCTCTCCCGTAGCAATGCTAAAGTCGGTTAGGATTATGTTAGCAATTGCTGCTTATTTCGATTATGAGATATGGCAGATGGATGTCAAAATTGCATTCCTCAATGGTAATATTGAAGAAGAGTTGTATATGATACAACCAAAGGGTTTAATCAATCCTAAGGATGCTGACAAGGTGTGTAAGCTTCAGCGATCCATCTATGGACTAAAGCAAACATCACGGATTTGGAATCTCCGCTTTGATGAGGTGATCAAATAGTTTGGATTTATCCAAACTTATGGAAAGGCTTGTATTTACAAGAAAGTGAGTGGGAGCAATGTGGCATTTCTAATATTATACGTGGATGACATATTATTGATTGGAAATGATATAGATCTTTTAAATAGTGTTAAAATTTATCTAAATAGCAAATTTTTGATGAAGGACCTAGGTGAAGCGTCATACATATTAGGCATAAAGATCTATAGAGATAGATCAAGGTGCCTGATAGGGCTATCAGAAAGTACATACCTTGATAAGATTTTAAAGAAGTTTAAAATGGACGGAAGTAAGAAGGGGTTCTTACAAATGTTGCAAGGCAAGACATTAAGTAAGACTCAAAGTCTGGCTACAGCGGAACAAAGAGAGATAATGGATAAAATCCCCTATGCTTCGTCTATAGGCTCTATAATGTACGCCATGCTATGTACAAGACCCGATGTGGCACATGCTAATAGTTTAACTAGTAGGTACCAATCTGATCTAGGTACGGAACACTGGATATCGGTCAAGAATATCCTTAAGTACTTAAGAAGAACTAAGGTTATGTTTCTTGTATACGGAGTTGAAGAAGAGTTGGTCGCTAAGTGTTATGTCGACGCTAGCTTTGACACTCCGGTTGACTCTAGGTCTCAATCTGGATACGTATTTCTCTTGAACATAGATGCAGTTAGTTGGAGGAGTTCCAAACAACATATGGTGGCTGGATCAATGATGGAGGCGGAATATGTTGCTGCTTCAGAAGCGGCGCAGGAAGCGGTTTGGATGAAGGAGTTCATAATCAAACTAGGTGTGGTTCCTAGTGCGTTGGACCCAATGGTTATCTATTGTGACAACAATGGAGCCATAGCCAACGCCAAGGAACCAAGGTCTCACAAGAATTCCAAGCATATTAAGCGCCGGTTTCACTCCATCCAAGAGCATGTCAATGATGGAGACATAAAGATTTGTAAAGTACACATGGATCTCAATGTTGCAGATCTGTTAACTAAAGTTCTCCCTAGGGCAAAACATGATCAACACCAAAACTCCATGGGTGTTAGATTTATCTCCATGTAACTAGATTATTGTCTCTAGTGCAAGTGGGAGACTGAAGGGAATATGCCCTGAGAGGCAATAATAAAGTTGTTATTATGTGTATTCCAAGTATAGGATAGATGTTTATTTTGCATGCTATAATTGTATTAATATGGAAACGTTAGTAAATGTGTGTTTAATAAACAAATGGAAAGTTCCCAGTTATGCCTATCTTTAAACTAGCTCGTTGATTAACAAGATGATCAAAGTTTCCCGATCATGGACATTGGATGTCGTTAATAACAAGGTCACAACATTTGTGAAATGGTGTGATGAACATTCATCCAAAGTATAGCATTACGATCAAAGTCATTGAGTTTATATTGCTATAACATTGATACATTGCAAATGTATCTATAATTTTTGATGTTCCATGCTTGGTTTTATCCAGTTTCTTGTGTTTTGTTCCAACTTTGGAGTACTTTTCATATGATTTCTTGGACTAACCTATTAACAAGAGCCATAGTGCCAGCTGCCTGTTTTCTGCTGTTTTTGGTTCTAGGAAAGTCAGAAAATGAATATTCTCGGAATTGGACGGGACAAAAGCCAAAGTGCCTATTTTTCTGGAAGTCATCAAGTGCCAGAATACGAGATGAAGAAGGGCCGGAGGCCGGCCACACCACCTGGCCACGCGGCCAGGCTGGGCCCGTGCCAGGGGGTGGTGTGGTGGCCCCTGGCACCCCCCTCCTCCTATAAAAGTCCACCCATTCCCTCCTTCATCCTCACACCTCCTTGTGAAGGATCTCTCTGCCCCTCTAGAATTATTCCCCCATGGTCTCGGATTAGCGAGATACATGTTCCCGGTGGCATTTCGACTGGAAGGAGTTGCTGCTTCCGCTGGATCGCTGGAGCGAAGAGGTAGAGGTTGTCCCGTGGCTTGAACGTGTGTGCGAGTGTGGATGCGCTGCTGAGTTGCGGCGCTCGGACTTCCTCACGATCTTGAGATCGGCAAGTGTACGACTACATCAACCACGAGTTCCTACTCGTTAACAAAGCTCGTTGTCTTCGAGGGTAAGTTCTCTATGGATGTATGTCCACCCGTTTGCTTTGTACCTAGTAGATAGATCTTGGCGTGTAGTTCACACCGTAGGAAATTTTTTGTTTTCTATGCTGCGGACCCAACAGTGGTATCAGAGCCTGATCTATGCGTAGGTGCTTTGCACGGGTAGTACACATATGTTTATATGTGGGCGATGATGATCATGTTATTGCATCTTCTATGTACTTTGGATATTGGTGGCATAGTGGGATGAAGCGGCCCGGACCAACCTTACATGTCATCGTACATGAGACCGGTTCCACGACTGACATGCAACTTGTTTTGCATAAGTGGCTGGCGGGTGTCTGTCTCTCCTACTATAGTCAATATCTAATTTACAATGAGTTGCTAATAACTTGGTTATCCTCGTTGTGGTTCATGTTCGTAGGTTAGACAGGTTCTATCTCCGAAAGCGCTAAGCCACGTAAAACTTGCAATTGATAAATTAGAGGCGTCTAGTTTAGATCGTTGCTGGGCTAGTGTTTTGATATGGTATTGTTGTAAGTAGATGTATGATAGATACTCTTACAACTCACTTAACGTGTAAGTTCCATAGACCTTGGCCTTACACACAAAGGAATGATAGAGATCATACCACGATGCAAATGATAGAGATCAAATGCATGGACCATATCACCTCATTTCACACATTAGATGTTAACATCTTATACTGCTAGTTTGGCGCGTTTGGTAGCATTATAAGATGATCCCTCATTTAGATATCAAGATAAAATGTGTTCTTCCTTAAGTATGCACCGTTTTGTGGATCGTGTTTTGAGGCATCACGTGATGATCGGGTGTTTTCAACTCTACGCTTTCATACAACGGGTGTAAGACAGTTTTACACACGCAAATACTAAGGTTCTTACTTGACGAGCCTAGCATGTACAGACATGGCCTCGGAACACGGACCGAAAGGTTAAGCATGAGTCATATAGTTGATATGATGCCCATATAGATGCTCGCCTTTGAAGCTACACCGACTCACGTGATGATCGGACTTGGTGTACTGGATTTGGTTCATGTAATCACCAAAAGGAAACGAGGGATGTCGTTTTTGAGTGGGAGTTCATTAGTAATTTGGATTAGTTGAACTCAATCTATCATAAACTTAGTCTAAATATACTTTACAAATTCTGTTGTAGATGGCACCACCTGCTTTTAATTTCAATGTGTTCATGGAGAAAGAGAAACTTGCTGCGAATGGTAGCACCTAGGCCCCCCACCAGCTCCTGATGCCCCTGACGAGGAAAAGAACGTCTATATAACTCGTCAGGAGGACCGCAACTTAGTTCATTGCGGCATACTGTATGGTCTAGAGCCAGAACTTCGAAAGCGTTTCGAAAATGGCAATGCCTTTGATACCATGGGAGAGTTGAAAATGATTTCCGATACCCATGCTGCCGTAGAGAGTTATAATGCTACAGAAAAGTTCTTTAGCTGCATGATGGAGGAAAACAGCTCCGTTAGTGAGCACGTACTCAAAATGTCTGAGTATGCCGATAAGCTTGTGTCCTTGGGAATAACGATTCCCATTGACTTAGGCATACATCATGTTCTCCAATCTCTGCCACCTAGCTACAAGAGCTTCGTGATGAACTATAATATGCAGGGCATGAAGAAGTCTCTTCCCGAGCTTCTGTCAATGCTTAAGACTGCAGAAGTGGAGATTAGGAAAGAACATCAAGTGTTGATGATCAATAGGACCACCGGTTTCAAGAAGGACAAGAAAGGCAAGCACAAGGGAAAGAAGGGTGGCAAGTCTGTTGCCACGCCTGAAAAGAAACCCCGAGCTGGCCCTAAGTCTGACACCGAGTGCTACTATTGCAAGGGGACTGGCCATTGGAAGCGCAACTGCCCCAAGTATTTGGCGGACAAGAAGTGCGGCAAGGCAAACAAAGGTATATGTGATATACATGTTATTGATGTGTACTTGACTAGTACTCGCAGTAGCACCTGGGTATTTGATACGGGATCGATTGCTAATATATGTAACTCGGTTCAGGGGCTGCGGAACAAGCGACAACTAGCAAGGGATGAGGTCACGATGCGGGTCGGTAATGGATCAAGAGTTGATGTGATCGCCGTCGGAACACTGCCTCTCCATATGCCATCGGGATTAGTTATAAACCTAAATAATTGTTATTTGGTGCCTGCACTGAGCATGAACATTGTATCCGGATCGTGTTTGATGCAAAGTGGTTATTCATTTAAGTCTAAAAACAATGGTTGTTCGATTTATATGAATAATATCTTTTATGGTCATGCACCTATGTTGAATGGTTTGTTTCTGTTGGATCTCGATAGTAGTATTACGCATATTCATAATGTTGATGCTAAAAGTATTAAACTTGATAATGATATATCTACATATATGTGGCACTGCTGTCTAGGTCATATTGGCGTTAAACACATGAAGAAACTCCATTCTGATGGACTTTTGGAATCACTTGATTTTGAATCATTTGATACATGTGAGCCATGCCTTATGGTCAAGATGACTAGAACGTCATTTTCCAGTTCAATGGAACAGGCGACAGATCTATTGGAAATCATACATACTGATGTGTGTGGACCAATGAGTGTGTCGGCGCGAGGTGGATATCGTTATTTTGTTACTTTCACGGATGATTTGAGTAGATATGGGTATATCTATTTGATGAAACACAAGTCTGAAACTTTTGAAAAGTTCAAAGAATTTCAGAATGAAGTGGAAAATCATCATAACAGAAAGATCAAATTTCTGCGGTCCGACCATGGAGGAGAGTATCTTAGTTACGAGTTTAGCACACATATGAAAGACTGTGGAATAGTTTCACAACTCACGCCTGCTGGAACACCACAACATAATGGTGTGTCAGAACGTCGTAATCATACTTTATTGGATATGGTTCGATCTATGATGTCTCTGACTGACTTGCCACTGTCATTTTGGGGTTATGCACTGGAAATAGCTGCATTCACTTTAAATCGGGCACCATCTAAATTCGTTGAAACGACACCGTATGAATTATGGTTTGGAGACAAACCTAAGCTGTCATTTCTTAAGGTTTGGGGATGCGATGTTTTTGTGAAGAAACTTCAACCGGATAAACTCGAACCCAAAGTGGAAAAATGCATCTTCATAGGATACCCTAAGGAAACGATTGGGTATACCTTCTATCACAGATCTGAGGGCAAGGTTTTTGTTGCCAAGAATGGATCCTTTCTTGAGAAGGAGTTTCTCGCAAAAGGTGTGAGTAGTCGGAAGGTAGAACTCGAAGAGGTTATTGAACCTTCTCTTCATGGAATGGCGAGTGGCGCAGCACCGAAAGTTGTTTCGGAGTTGACTTCACCTAATGAAGAGAGAGCTAATGATATTGATCATGAAACTCCGAAAGAGGACACTACCGAACCTCGCAGGTCAAGCAGGACACGTGCAGCTCCTGAACTGTACGATAATCCTGTTGTGAATTTCATGGTTGATGAAATGGATGACCCTGCAACGTATGAAGAAGCGATGATGAGCCTGGATTCCAACAAATGGCTAGAAGCCATGAAATCCGAGATGGAATCCATGTACGAAAACCAGGTTGTACCTTGGTGGACTTACCTCACGACCGAAAGGCCGTTGAGAATAAATGGATTTTCAAAAGGAAAACTAATGTTGATGGTAATGTGACCATCTATAAGGCTCGACTTGTCGCAAAGGGGTTTCGACAAATTCAAGGAGTTGACTACGATGAGACATTCTCTCCCGTAGCGATGCTTAAGTCGGTTAGGATTATGTTAGCAATTGCTGCATATTTCGATTATGAAATATGGCAGATGGATGTCAAAACTGCGTTCCTCAATGGTAATATTGAAGAAGAGTTGTATATGATACAACCTAAGGGTTTTGTCGATCCTAAGGATGCTAATAAGGTGTGCAAACTTCAGCGATCCATCTATGGACTGAAGCAAGCATCACGAAGTTGGAATCTCCGCTTTGATGAGGTGATCAAAGAGTTTGGATTTGTCCAAACTTATGGAGAGGCTTGTATTTACAAGAAAGTGAGTGGGAGCAATGTGGCATTTCTGATATTATATGTGGATGACATATTATTGATTGGATATGATTTAGATCTTTTAAACAGTGTTACAAGTTATCTAAATAGCAAATTTGCGATGAAGGACCTTGGTGAAGCTTCATATATATTAGGCATTAAAATCTATAGAGATAGATCAAGACGCCTAATTGGGCTATCGCAGAGTACATACCTTGATAAGATATTAAAGAAGTTTAATATGCACGGAAGTAAGAAGGGGTTCTTACCTATGTTGCAAGGCAAGACATTGAGTAAGACTCAAAGTCCGGCTACGGCGGAAGAAAGAGAGATAATGGATAAGATCCCCTATGCCTCAATCATAGGCTCTATAATGTATGCCATGCTATGTACAAGACCGGATGTGGCACATGCTATTAGTTTGACTAGTAGGTACCAATCTGACCCAGGTTCGGAACACTGGATAGCGGTCAAGAATATCCTTAAGTACTTGAGAAGAACTAAGGATATGTTCCTCATATACGGAGGTGAAGAAGAGCTAGTCGCTAAGTGTTATGTCGATGCTAGCTTTGACACTGATCCGGATGACTCTAAGTCTCAATACGGATACGTATTTCTCTTGAACGGAGTAGCAGTTAGTTGGAGGAGCTCCAAACAACCTGTGGTGGCTGGATCAACAACGTAGGCGGAATATGTTGCTGCTTCAGAAGCAGCGCAGGAAGCGGTTTGGATGAAGGAGTTCATAACGGAACTGGGTGTGGTTCCCAGTGCGTTGGACCCGATGGTGATCTATTGTGACAACAATGGAGCCATAGCGAACGCAAAGGAACCAAGGTCTCACAAGAATTCCAAGCATATTAAGCGCCGGTTTCACTCCATCCGCGAGCATGTCAAGGATGGAGATATAAAGATTTGTAAAGTGCACACGGACCTGAATGTAGCAGATCCGTTGACTAAAGTACTCCCTAGGGCAAAACATGATCAACACCAGAACTCCATGGGTGTTAGATTTATCACTATGTGAACTAGATTATTGTCTCTAGTGCAAGTGGGAGACTGAAGGAAATATGCCCTGAGAGGCAATAATAAAGTTGTTATTATGTATTCCTTGTATATGATAGATGTTTATTTTGCATGCTATAATTGTATTGATAGGAAACATCAATACATGTGTGTTTAATAAACAAAAAGGGTTCCTAGTCATGCCTCTCTTAGAGACTAGCTTGTTGATTAACAGGATGATCAAGGTTTCCTGATCATGGACATTGGATGTTGTTAATAACAAGGTCACACCATTGGTGGAATGATGTGATGAACATTCATCCGAAGTATAGCATTACGATCAAGTCATTGTGTTTATATTGCTATAACATCATACGAAGTAATCTTTATCCTTAGACCATGAGATCATGTTAATTGCTAACACCGGAAGAGTATCTTGATAACATCAAACGTCACACCGTAACAGGGTGACTATAAAGATGGGTTCAGTGCTATGAAGGTGTTATGTTGAGGTTCATGGATCAAGAGTGGAATTTGTCAATCCAGATGATGGATAGATATACTCTGGGCCCTCTCGGTGATATCACATTAGGATAGCTTGCAAGCAAGTGATGTGATCACTAGAATGTTATATTACGGGAATGAGAAAAGAGTGCATGTCAGTAACGAGATCAAACTAGGTATGGAGATACCGATGATCGAATCTCGGACATGTAATATATCGAGAGACAAAGGGATTTATTTACAAGCGTTAAAGGTTCTCACGATCACAGGAGTCATCGTTGAATGTGTAGGAGTCAGTACGGATCTCCAGGTCCCGCTGCTGATTATTGATCGGAGAAGGGTCTCGATCATGTCTGCATTATTCGCGAACCGTAGGGTGGCACACTTAAGAGTTACCGGACACCATTTTGGAGCACATATGTTTCAGACGAAAGAATTGCAAAGCGCAGGAATTGTTTCAATAGAAACCGGAAATTGTTTCGGGTGAAATTGCAGAAGGTGGTTCTGCATGTGATATTGAAATATTGCAAGGGGCTATATGTGAATGTTTGTTAATTAAAGTAATTAACAAAATTCTGAATAAATTTAATAAAAGAGTTTTATTAAATGAGAGAGCATTAAATTTGGAGAAACTTAATGCATTTAAAGTGGAGACTTTAAAAGGGAATGTGAAGAGGCATTTTAATGTGGAGGAGTTACCACCACATGAATGGGGGAGGTGAGGGGTCACCCCCCCATGCGCTGGCCATGGAGAGAGGGGGAACCCCCCTCCTCCTATAAAAGTCCACCCATTCCCTCCTTCATCCTCACACCTCCTTGTGAAGGATCTCTCTCCCCCTCTAGAATTATTCCCCCATGGTCTCGGATTAGCGAGATACATGTTCCCGGTGGCATTTTGTCTGGAAGGAGTTGCTGCTTCCGCTGGATCGCTGGAGCGAAGAGGTAGAGGTTGTCCCATGGCTTGAACGTGTGTGCGAGTGTGGATGCGCTGCTGAGTTGCGGCGCTCGGACTTCCTCACGATCTTGAGATCGGCAAGTGTACGACTACATCAACCACGAGTTCCTACTCGTTAACAAAGCTCGTTGTCTTCGAGGGTAAGTTCTCTATGGATGTATATCCACCCGTTTGCTTTGTACCTAGTAGATAGATCTTGGCGTGTAGTTCACACCGTAGGAAAATTTTTGTTTTCTATGCTGCGGACCCAACACTACTCCCATCGGGAGCGCTGACCATGCACCCGATAATAACATTGAAATGTATGCGTGCCAAAGAAACGTTATCCTCGTGTGTAAAACACACCCGATAAAATTAAAACCAATGAGTACTACATTAGTGTATCCTCCAAAGGTTACTACCATTAGGAGTAAATTTTATATCATCCAAAAACTTCAATAACTCCAACAGCCAAACAAGGCAGCCGGCGAAAATACTACAAAAACCTTAGATCACGCCTGACGCGATAAAACTCCAAATGTCATGTCCATGACATGTAAATAAGACCCCAGGGTCCGTCCTGTGTGGCCTGGTAATCGCACAAGAATGCGCGCTTCTAGTAAATATCCGTATCAACAATGCGTTAAAAAATCCCGACGGATGTGTTGGGTATCCGATAAAATAGAACTAGAATTCAGTATTCGATAAGACCTCAACAGCTCGAACTGGATTATGCTAGTAAAATTCTGAGTTCAAGCCTAGGGACTTGAACTTGATGTAGGTCTACAGTGTTTTTGCCCAGGAGCATTTAACTGATTCCCACTCCATCAGATGCATCAGTCCTATTGTACCAAATCTCTACAAAACCAAAAGTGAATATCTCATGAAAATATCTTTGAGACTCAACCTGAATCTACAATTCAGCTAGAGTCTCGGGGGCTACTAACATAGGTATAATTACTCAGGTACTTATCTTTGGTTACCCTATCCGCATAAAGACTCATGACCCCTGAAGACCCAAGGAAAAGGCCCAGGAAGCATCCGACAGAAGTCTTAGTTTAGTTAGGTAAGGAAATAGGAACTGACATTGTGTTGGTGTTGTAATCACAAATATGTAACCTATCAGTATACAGCCCCGAGAGCCAGCCTATTATATATAGGCTAGGAGGAGCCTTTGGAGAGGTACCAAAAAAATCCCATGTAATCTATAATAGTATTGTCCATCAATAATCAGACGACTTCAGCTCCCTTGTTTGTCTGACATCCGACGAAATCCCCAACATTCTCTTTTTCGCAAAACCCTACGTCCATAACCATGGACATTGCCGAGGTTACCCCTCATCACTCGGTATAAAGAAACATTGTAAACAACATGATTTGAACAATCTAAACTCTCAGATATTATAGAAACTGTATTATGCCTTCTTTTCTCTGTAAGTATTGTGCACTCAGTTAAGGAAGAGGTATCTACTCCATAATGTTATGCTACCATCATATAAACCAACAAAAGTAAAGATATTATTACTCAAAGTTTGATTTTGTTCAGCCATATTATAGATACAGTACATACGTACATACATAAATATTGTCATAGTACCCTTCTAGAAAGAACAGCCTACGGTACCAGGCGATGTTTCCTAATCACTCTTTGCTCAGCGACCTAGAGAAAGTTTTGAACTAAACGCTATCACTACTAGGAAACAGCCTATAGATAGACAAGATGTTCAGTGGCGCATATGCGAAACCATGCGCCACAGGAAAACATCAGTGGCGCACCAGAAAGCATGCGCCATAGAAGATTGGAAGTTCTGTGGTGCATTCTCCAGTGTATGCACCACAGAAGATTGGTGGGACCCGCCAGCCGGGGTGGGTTGATCCAAGTTCTATGGCGCATTCTGAGATATGCGCCATAGAAGTTGCCTCTTCTGTGGCGCATATTTCCTCATGCGCCACAGAACATGGAGGGGGGGCCCCACCACAGAATCTAATTCACCCAAGTTCTGTGGCGCATGTTCTGATATGCGCCACAAATGTGTTTCACTTCTGTGGCGCATATCCCAACATGCGCCACAGAACTTGGAGGTGGGCCCCACACATGGAATCTAATTCACCCACTTCTGTGGCGCATATGGACTTATGCGCCACAGAAGTTTCAGCATCTATGGTGCATTTCCTCCATATGCGCCACAGATGAGGGCGTCCAGATCCATGTTAAAAAGGTGACAAAAGCTAGCTTTCTTATCTATCTATCGATCACCACCCATTTCACATCTCTACCTCCTCCCAACTCGTCTTCCTCCTCCCTCACACCCCATCTTGCCCATAGTTTCTCCATTTTCTTGTAACTAAACCTACTTTAATCCATAGATTGGTAAGTGGAAGCTTCGCTCCAACTTCTAGATCTAAAAGTTCCTTACTTTTCTTTCTCACATCTCTATTTGTTTACTAATTTCCTCTCCACCAACTTGCATTGTAGATCTATTTGTCCACACTCTCTCATCGCACGGTCTCGTCTCGCTATTATTTTGTCTATGCAGCGCCTGGTCTTCCATGGTCTTTCTCAAGAGACGGCTCCGGTCGCCGATCCACCACAAGAGAAACCGGGATTAGTTTTCAGCCCCAACACACTCCAAAAGGCGACTGATGAGCAGATGGCAGTGGCTGACACTGTAGTGAAGAAGAAGCACTACATGAAGAGAGGTAATAATAATAATAAGAAGGGTGCGAGCCAGCCTCTTCCGAAGAGGATCCGGGGTCAGGACGCCGTCGTCGTACCATCCACACAATTTGGCTTGCCCCGAGTGCATGTAGCTGGTGATCCGATATTGACTCCGGATATGATCCACATTGCGGTTGGAGCCATGTTAACTTTGCAGGAGGGT
The DNA here is from genome assembly GCA_916181665.1 of Avena sativa. Classification (NCBI taxonomy): domain Eukaryota; kingdom Viridiplantae; phylum Streptophyta; class Magnoliopsida; order Poales; family Poaceae; genus Avena; species Avena sativa. Next base: position 288,364,852 of record OV702290.1, read on the forward strand.
GTCAAGACACTAGAGGCCCTCCTTAAAGACGAAGATCCAAATTACCCGGTTTTCACGGCCAAGGTGCCATTGGACGTGGGCTTCGTCGATGAACCCCCCGCGGATATATTCTTCATAGCGTTCGAGGACATATTCAAGCTGTTTCTCACGAAACGGCTGGACTATAACTTGGTCCGCCTATACGCCCTCAATCTGGCGCTCACGATCAAGAGAGAAAGTACCCCGGAAATCGCAATAGTGGATCCCTACTACATGCGGGACAGCCAGTTGGTCGAAGGATCAGAGACACGGACCAAGGAGACGGTGTACCCCGAGAAGTTCATGGTGGACAACAAGATGAAGGGCACACTTCTTTTGCCTTTCTTTCCTGAGTAAGTACACACACTCGCTCATCGCCACCGTAACTTATGCATTTCTTATAGATTTCTTCCTTTGCTCTTTTTCCAACATTCCGTTCCAATTGTGTTGCGCAGAGACAAATACTGCACACTCATCGTCCTTGCCCTGAGGTATTCGCTAGCCACGTATTTTGACTCGGGGAGTTTGACGAAGAAGAAAGACTACACCAGAATAAGGGGTGTTCTCAATGAGGCTCTCGAGGGCTACACCAAGAAGGGATGCACCTTCGTAGATAAGGGGGAATGTATCAAGGATGGAAAACACGTGTTCAAGCACGTGCTGGACTTCCCCTGCGTCAAGCAGTCGACTACTGGTGCTATGGAGGCCTTCTACGTCCTCCATCACCTTAAAGGCTATGTTCGGGATTGCCATAACCTAACGCTGTCATCTAGTCTCCGAGGATGGGCCGAAACTTTGGCGAAAATCAACGATGCTGATCTTAGAGAGGACTTCCATCGCATTCAGATGAAGTTGTCGCAAATCATCATTGAAGATGTCAACACAAGGGGGGGGTGCCCTACAACAAGGCAGAGGGTTGAGTAAGAGGGAGATCGAAGAACGCCTCCATAAGCAGGGTGACACAAGGACGTGGACGACGAAAGAGGGATATCTACCATTCCCGAAGCCGAGCGAGAAGAGGAAGTCTTCATCATGATCGATGTGTGCCTCTAGCATGATCCAATGTGTGTATATTCTTGATGGATGCCTGCTGTATTAGTGTGTCTGTGTCATAAACTTTACTATCTTGTGGTCGAAATGGTCATTGTTGTTAGACTTAAACTACCTTGTGGTCGTGTTGTCATTGAACTTATTGCTTCTATGATGATCTATCTTTTAGGTTTATGGATCCTTTGTTTTATATTCTGTGAACATATATATATATATATATGCATGTGAACCCTTTATTCATTCTTTTCGTTGTATTTTTACTAATATGCCTTGTCGTCTATAGATATGGCGACGAGGTGGTATGTGGTGTACATGGGTAGGGTTCCAGGAGTCTACGAGGAGTGGGAGGATTGTCACAAACAAGTGAATAAGTTCAGCGGCAACATCTATAAAGGATACGCGACTAGAGAGGAGGCGATAGCCAAGTGGAGGTACCACTTGTGGAAGAAGAACCGGATGAAGATATTGGTCGGGCTAATGCTCTTGCTCACCATTATCACAGCTATATTCTATTTGATCCTAGTGTAGGCGGTGGTGGCCACTTCATATTTGTAATGTGAGATGATATGAACTTTGTATTCGGCGCTTGTGTAAAAATTTGGCACTTGACACTATATATGTATCTCGACCGGGCTCTAAGTGTTTGTATTATATATATGTCGGTTTTCATGCATCTACTACTTGTGCAATGTATTTTATACTCATCTGGATAAATACTGTATAAATCCTGTATAAATACCTGATTATACACCAGGAAAGTATTTTACTTTGAATACGTGTTACGCAATCAGTGGCGCATATAATTATATAATCAGTGGCGCTTGGCTTTGCTGTGGCGCATATGTGTAAATGCGCCACAGAAGTTATTCCTATGGCGCATATGAAAAAATGCGCCACAGAAGTCTGGGACTTCTGCGGCGCATATCTATATGCGCCACATGAAGCAGATATCAGTGGCGAGATAACAGTGGCGACTAGGATATGCGCCACAGAAGATGTAATTGCATGCGCCACAGAAGAGCTGTTTCCTAGTAGTGTATGCATCGCGCATATCAGCAAGGCATGTCTTGTACAGCTGGGCAACAGCTTCAGCACATTCCAGTTTCCCCTTGTACACATTATTGGAGTGATTAGTGATCTTCCTTCGTCACCATTTTGTGGCAGTGATCATCACATATGCTTATATCTTCCATCACTTGTTCCCATTCGGATCGAACCTCCACAGTGAGAGAAGAGGTAATACTGAGCAAACAGTATGCCTCTTCTACATGCACTTTAGCTTGTGATCTTTTGGTTTTTTTGAAAGGAAGAGCTATTATATTAAGCACTTATCCAGGATACAAAATAGCTCATACAACAAAGGATCTGAATATCAGAATCGAACCTATAGTCGAGAGATATAGAAGAGAAAAATAATGCTGAAAGATGTCTTCGTTGAAGAACACAAAAGGAGCCTACCAGGTTGTCCATCGAGATCATGGACTTGCCACACCTGCAAATGTGATCTTCAAGAGTCTAACAAAGCCCGACCAACCAGAGAGCCAGCGGCTCAACTAGCCAGTGATAAGGCGCAAGGCAACGAGGTTGAAAGTTGATCTATAGATGTCGAGGAAGCTTCACAGAGCTCAACACAAACGAGTCTTCATCGCCAAATCTGGGGAGCCACAACGGATACGATCTCACCTGTCTCCGGCGCACACACCTGAGCGAAATGAAGACAACAAAGACAACCTTGACAGCAATACGAAGTTGATCCTTTGAGTAGCAGCTAGACCGAAGAGCTAGCTCCAAAAAAGAGAGAAACATTGGTCGATGAAAACCTTTTGGCGCAGCAGAAGATTGAATCACCATCTCCTCCGATCTCCAGCACGGGCCATATAAAATTGGAGCATCACTGTCGTAACCATCACCATGATGTGCAAGGAAGATTATCTTCAGAATAAAGCTTTACCCCAAATGAAACCATCTTGAGGCCGAGGTACCAGAAATAGCCCCATGTCCTTCATCCCCTTTCCGCCACAGCCGGCCGGAGGAAGAAGACAGAGCCACCACTCCCCACCAAAGCACCTTGCCCCCTGCCACCACGGCCAGCTAGGCAAGACAACAAGGAACATTTCCTCCCCTCACCAAGATGGAAACGCACCACACCCCAATCGGTCCACCAAATCAACTCCAAGGCCGCCTCCTGTACCGGATCCGCTCCGCATCCAGCAAAGCAGCAACCCCTGACGACAGAGGAGGCCACTAGGAGCTTCAGCTTCAAATCGACCAAGAAAGGGGGCTAATGAAGCTTATTTCGCAGGAGGGAGGCGAGATCGACGCCCTCCATGGGCTTCACCCTCTGAAGCGCTAGGAGGAGGTAGAGCCACGCCGCCGACCACCATGGGTAGCTCGCGTGCCACAGCAGCTCGCTCCCGCATGGTATAGCACCAATCCCCATCGCGGGAGACACCGAACGAGAAAACCTAGACAACCTACTATATAGGGGGGCCAGGCCGCCTCTCCCCAACCCACACACAGCAGCGGCGCCACCGGGGGAGGAGGGGGAGGGTCCAGGCGGCATCGGTGCCGGGAGACTCTCAAGGGACCAGAGGTTGGAGGAGAGGATAAGGTCACATAATGAGCATTTCTATTTGCTATAGTTTACGTCTACCACACGGATACACATGGATTTCTCAAGATACAACATTGCTGCCGTTGCAACACTCTCCATAGCTTTTGCTTCAGATACCTCCTCATCGCCCTTGATACAAATTCTGCCAGTATTAGGAATCACATTGGAATGCTCTCGCTATAGATAAACTTTAGAGACATATAGATTATATAACTGACATGATGTGCCAAACTCTAGCTGATCCCACCCTAGAAATAACATAGTTTCACGTAGAAAAACCTTCATGTTGACCTTGGCCTCACACGGCCTTTCCAACTACACGTGGGAAAGAGACGAAATCAATACAACTGCTCCAAATTCAGAGAATAAAATAGGCTACGAAATTATAGTAATTATAACTAAGAAAGGACAACATACTAAGTATAGAACACCGAATACTTCTTCAGGGTATCAATTCAGTGATAAGGATACGGTTCTATCTATACTACTCGATCTTAGTTTACTATTTAAGAAACTGCATGGTGTGCTAGGGGTTTCAAATCTTACTGTTTGAACCAAGGTTATGACGTTCAGATGTTCCCTCATCAAAGCCCGTGCACCCATTGGCGAATCTTCAAAGCTGCTGTTTCGCTATCCAACACATTAAACTTCTGGAGGCTTGACCTTGCGATTTTCACCAGTTGTTGCCCTACATGTAACTATAGGAAGGTATTTGGGGGGAAGCCTCACACGATAAAGGCCATGGGGTTCCTGTGTTTATATAGGCACTCGACCAATTAGGGTTTAGGTACAATTAAAGTTAGGTCCTACGTAGTTACCATATGTACAGTCTAACACCCCCCCGCAGTCGTAGTGGAAGGTTCTCGGACGCAGAGACTGGACCGAAAATCGAGGAAGAGCTGACTCGGTAGTCCCTTCGTCATCACATCAGCAAATTGTAGAGCGGAGGGAATGTGTAGGAAACGAACTTCGCCAAGAGAGACTCGCTCTCAAATGAAGTGGATGTCAATCTCAATGTGCTTGGTGCGCCGGTGCTACACTGGATTGAACGACATGTAGCTGGCGGAGACGTTGTCGCAGTAGACCAGTGTAGCCGTGGGAAGAGGGCAATGGAGCTCCTGAAGAAGTTGACGAAGCCAACAGCACTCAGCCACCGCATGGGCGATGACTCGATACTTGGCTTTAGCAGTAGAGAACGAGATGGTGGTCACACGCTTGGAGGACCAAGAGATCAGACTGTCTCCGTAGTAGACGCAGTAGCCCGACGTGGATCGGCACGAGTCCAGGCAGCCAGCCCAGTCTTTGTCAGAGTAAGACGTTAGGGATGTCGAGGACGAGGCACGAAGATGCAGGCCGAAGTCCATGGTACCACACACATACCGAAGGACACGCTTGACCAAGGCAAGGTGAGACGTGCAAGGAGCATGCATGTGTAGGCAGATCTACTGCACCGTGTAGGAGACGTCGGGGCGCATCAGAGTGAGGTACTGAAGTCCACCAGCTAGACTCCGGTACTCCGTGCCATCGGGAAGCAAGTCACCATCGGTTGCCGAGAGCTTGGCGTGAGTGTTGACGGGGGTCGTGCATGGGGAACACTCAGCCATGCCAGCCCACTGTAGAATGTCGGTAGAGTACTGTCACTAGGACAGGAACAGTCCATCAGTGGAGCGCGTGAGGCCGATCCCAAGAAAGTAGTGAAGATCTCCAAGATCTGTCATGGCGAACTCACTATGGAGCCTGTCGAGAAATCACTGAATAAGAGGCGTGGACGAGGCAGTGATGATGATGTTGTCAACGTAGAGGAGTAGGTAAGCCATGTCATGCCCAGAGCACATCATGAATAAGGAGGTGTAGGTGATGGAGGTGACGAATCCCATGGTGGAGATGTAGGCAACGAACCTCTGGTACTAGGAGCGGGGAGCTTGCTTCAAACCATATAGGGATTTGTGCAGACGACACACGTGCTCAGGCCTGCTGGCGTCGATGAATCCTGGAGGCTGCTGACAGTAGACAACCTCATCAAGAGTGCCATGGAGGAAGGTGTTCTTGACATCAAGCTGACGAATGGGCCAGGAGCTGGAGACTGCTAGGTGGAGAACAAGCCGAATAGTGGAGGGCTTGACAACGGGACTAAACGTGATCAATACCAGGGTAAAGAGGGTATTCCAAAATAGACCGGTGTAGTGTAATAGGAAAACCTTATTAGAATGGACAAAATTTCTCCACAACCAATCCTAAGTAGGACTGTGAAGACATAACTCAAGGGATTGTAGTAGAAGGAGTTATGCTACATATTGGAAGCGACAGTTGGAAGTTGCCAAGTATGAAGAAAATTGAAGGAAAAAGATCTGGATACGAGATACCACAGTTATCCCCAAATGTGATCACAATGGAGTTGAGAAATGCCATGACCAATATCAGTTACTAACTCATTCTGAAAATTAAGAGAGTACGAACTTTGGGGACGAAGTTTATTTTAAGGGGGAGAGTCTGTAACATCCCAACATTAGAGATTAGAAATAAGCTGAGATGAGGTGTATGCATTGCATTCATGCATAGAAAATCTGGAAAATTTTCGCGCTTTTAAATAAAACTTGTCAAATTGATTGAAGCTTCTCTTAACTTGGTGGAACTGAAGTAGATCATCAAGTTGGATGCGATCAATTTCAATATGATGTTTGCTAAACCCTTATCTTTGGGTAGTATAATTTGATCTAAGGGTAGATCAAATGTAATAAAACTAAGTCACAACACACTACTTAATAAGGAGTACTTGATCTTCTAGAGATCATTACATGGTATTCCATACAACAACTCAAGGATGTATAATTAATATTCCAAATATGATATCAAGGTATTATCTACCACAAATCCTGAATACCAAGTTAAGTATATAACTTAAGAAAAGAAACTCTATAACTAAATCTTGTAACACTTGCTTGCCATAGTTATTCCTACCATGAGCATCATGGTAGTTCTTAAACATTAACTCTTATCACAGATAGAGTAGAAAAGGAAGTCAAGCCAAGATCATTCATCACATGTCTTTAATATCATATTAAAAGGATGACATTCCTACTTAACCAAGTCCTAGTGGCTATTGATCATCAATGTGTGTGATCATTTCTTGACCTATCACTTATTGACTCTTAGCCTTTGACCTATTATATTAACCTTCCAAAGACCATAAGTACTTTAACAAGAAGGAGGAACTAGATATGGTAGAGTGTGCCATCATCAATGGAATGTGATCCTTAGTGGAGATCAAACCATTGGATGTTGGAGGAGTTAACTCACTCATGAGTTAACTAGAAGAAGTATCTAAACCTAAGAATTAAACTAGTACTTGAGAAGTTATAAGGAGTCTAGAAATGATAGCATAATCAAATAATTATCTTGTTAAGTCAAGTAGATATAAATATGGAGTAAGATTCCTTAACAAGATAAGCCTTATAGAGAGACTAGTACAAGTCTACTACTTAGTTAGTGATAAATCTTGATCAGACAATTAGAAGCCTAAGCTCATTATGATCAAAGTATGGAAGCCATCATTCTCAAATTATTTGAGAATAGATGATTAGGTATTGAAGAAGAGTTGTGAGTACACAAAATTAGGAAAAACCCTAGTAATCTGAATCACCTAGCTTGATCATGATAAGTCAAGCTATGGTGTGATGAAGTTTAGAACATAAGAGAAGTGAAGTAGTGGAAGTCATGGTAGCTTAACCAGGCTAATACAAGAGTGACCTTGTCTTATGGGGAATAATACCATACCTCTTCTAGAGGATTGATATCCCTTGTTATATATAGTGAGGATTCTTGTCTTGTAAGACTTGGAAGCTATTGCAAGATGGAATTAAAGGAATTAATGGATGGAGCTAGAAGCAGCTACATTGATGGATTCATCAAGGGTAGTTAAGAAGTGCAAGTTATGCAGTAAAGGAAGAATGTTAGAAGAGTGGATCGATGAAGTTGGAACTAACCAGATGAATGGCTTCCTCAAGAGTAGTTTAGAAATGGAAGTTATATATATATACTAGGAGAAGAATGAAGAAGGAGTAATGTTGAAGTGACATGACGATGTCATCATATGATGATTGATATGGTGGGGTCAGATAATTAACTTATTCAGAAGGATGTGATCTTTGTGAATAAGATAAGGGTGATATACATAGCATACTTAGGAACGGATTTCCTTAACTAAAGACAAGCCTAGTGAAAGTATGAGGATAGGAATTCTTGAGAAACCTTTAACCAAGGTCTTATCAAGCATGAACATAACCATGTCTATGTCATTGTTTCAAAACCTTAGAATCTAGGTGGTAGTAAAACCATTTTCTATTCTTAAGCAGTCAATGAATAGTATCTCTTAGTCAAATGAAGTGTCTAAGAGATAAGTAGAATACTAGATGAGAGAATGTATTGATGAGAGTCTTGCCCATTTTATTTTCTTAAACCCTAATGGAAACCTAGAGTCATAGAACTATCAAGATCACTTTAGAAAAGCAGTCTCAATAGCTCATTCTAAGTAAGATATTATTCATGATCAGAAAACATGAAGGCAATATATCCTAGCTCTTAATCATCACCCAAATTCATAATAAAAAGTGAATCTATGGAATCCTCTCAAAACCCATGATGACTATATGTAGATGAATATCTTCATTTCTCCACCAATGATTGTTATTGATGCATGATGACTTAACCAAGATTGCTCTATGGCAATTCTAAACACTACAAATCAAGTAGAATTTGGATAGGAGAGATCACCAAATTTTGAGAACCATGAAATTTAAATTGCCATATTATGAACCCTAAGATTTAATTCATTATAAGGTTTATACATTAATTCTTATGTGAGGCTAATTGTGAATAGAATTATATATATATATATATAATTCACCATTTTTAATCCTTACCATTACAATTATGAAGTTAAAACAAGAACATTTATTATAAGATTTTTATTTAAGAAACAAATCCATAAACCCTAATTTGTATTTACTCTACTATATATATACCCATTCATATAATTGTGAATATTGAAATACACTAACAAGATTAGGTCAACCAACTAATGTCAGGACCTCTAAAATATTTGTAGTATTGTACAAAAGTTTTGGAGTTCAAATGTATTGAAATTCAAGTTGAAATAGAAACGAGAAAATAGAAACAGAATAAAGAAAAGGAAGAACAACGACCCGCATAACCGGCCATGGCCCATTTCTGCCTTGCTACCCGTCGCCCGCGTGCGTGTCGTGCAATCTCCCACTCGCTTTGCCACGGGCCAGCAGCAGCCCGGCCTAGATACCGATTTGTGTCGTCTTCTTCAGCGTCACAAGCTGCTCATTGGCGATCGCGCTGCCGCCCGATGCCAATCACCGGGGTCAGCGAGGATCAACCACCACAATGGATCGCCGTTGCCAGGGAGGAGGATAAGAACGCCCCCAAGATGTTCCTGGCCATCCTCATCCCCATTTCTCTCTTCCTCTCGTTCTTATCCTCTCCACAGAAGAGGACATTGAAACCCTAGCCGCCAGAGTTCGTTTTTCCCGCCACTAGCCAACTATGAGCCAAACAAGGGCATTGCCGGGATCACCATCATCTTCTCGTTCATCTCCATCAAGTCTCACAATCCGGGTGCACCCTGAATCCGTCGGAATCGAGCTTGGCATCCTGCCGGCCACCACGGCCATTATCATTGATTCTCCATCAACAGTCCACCCCAAGCCTTGTCGACCATGCTACGAGCATCAGGGTGAGCTCACGCTTCTCCTAGACCTCTCCAAACTTTCCCTCTCTCTCTAGATCGCTGTAGCGTCGTGCACCGTCGTCGGCCACCGGAAAAGATGGTCGCTGGAGTACCTCCGGTGACCAAAAAGGGGTGGCGACACCACTCCTAGACTTGCCTTGATGCCCTCCATCGAACACACCCCTCCATTTTGCCCCACAATCCCCGATGGATGGATCGATCATCGACCTGGGAGGATCAAGCTCGGGTGATGTCAGCATGACATCCTACTGATGTCATCATGTTGTTTTAAGTATTATTTGTAGTTTCTGGAAATGACGTGGCCCAGACCCCATAGGTCAGTGGTTGGGGTAGAATGGGTTGCGGTGTAAAAAGTTTTAAAGTGAGGCTGACGTCAGCAGTGATGTAGTAATTCATTTAGATATTTTATATTAATAAATCCAGAAAATGATTAAATCTTGTTAAATCAATATCTTTTGTTTTATAATTTAGAAAAATATATATTATATATCAAAATGTTCAGAAAAATAAATTCTATATTATAAACCTATTATCATGTTTTATTTTCCAACATAAATAAAGTAATTAGTAAATACCCTATTAGGGATAAATCTTAAATAAATATATTGTATTATTGAAAATTCATAAAAATAAGTTTAATATATCCAAATTCTTAGAATAAACAAAATACACATTTATAAACTTGTTTCATATATTTTTGTGTCACTTAACTAAATATTATTATTTATTAAGTCTTTATAAAGTAATAAAACTTATAAAAATCATATCTTATTATTTATAAATCATAAAAATCATTATAATATACCAAAATGATCACAAAAATAAAATATTTACTTTAAAAAGTATCAAATTTCATAACTGAAGTAAAATAAAAGGTAAAGGTATAATAAATCTTATTTAACCCCTTTTCTTTTATTTTAATTCATTAAAAATATATAAAGCTTTACTATTGCATTTATCATTATTTATTAAAAATGTAAAAGTGTAATAACAAGTTCCATTGATATGTAAGTGAAGTCAAGATTGGTCTAACCATTTTAAGTTGTACTTACTAAAACTACCATTAAAAAAATTTAAGTAAATCTTACTCTCCAAAAAGATTTTATTAATTATAAAATCATCAAGATTTGAGTACCAATTCTTTTACAAGTTTGGGTATCCACTTAAAAAGCTAAACAAAGTTTTTAAGTATTTAACATGATGCTATTCCCTTGTTTATAGAAATAAGTATTAATTCTATAATAAATAAATGAGTTCATTCACTTATAAAATCAAGAGAACACCACTTCCATAAGGACATAATACTTTTGTTTCACCTTCATGAAAATGTTATAAATTGAACAACATGTAGTGTCCTCTCATATTAAAGTTAGATAAGTCTCCACTTGCTAGTAGAATAGCTATTCAAATGTGGTAATTGTTCTCTTCTTTAATACTAATAATTAATAAGAAAACCTTTAAGGGTTAGCCTTAAGATTAAATGCTTTTACTCTGTAAAGTAATCTTTTCCTCAAAAATTATTCTTTTAAGAAACATTAAAAATAATCCTTAAGAATTTCTATAAAGGCTCTAATTTATTAATAATCTTGCTTAAGAAATATTTTAGATACCCTGCCCCATTTGAGTGCTTTACTATTGAATACTACTTGTTGTATTTACATATTGTTTCACACACTCTCACAATACTTTATAAGAAGCACAAGTGTGAAGCTGGTATAAAAGTGAAACACATTCTAAAGAAACCATCCCCAGTTTCTGAACCCTTGATAAAATACGATTATTTCGGGGATTCGTGTTTATCAAACTTCATTACATTACTTATGCATAATTACATCTTGCTTCTTTAAACATTCTTCCTTACTAGACCAATGATGCTAATTTCAGATTTTGGGTCTTCTATTGTATTGAAGACCGTGAGTGCATAATCTTGCAATCACAAAAGGAAAGTTCACACTTGTTCATGTCCTTTGATTAGTTTCTATCAAATGCTTGTAACTCAAATGTTTTCATCACCTGCATTTCAAAAAGGTCAGAAAATACTATTTTCATAATAATATATTATGATTTAGCTACCAAATGGTAATAATCTATTAATATAGTTCCAGTGGTAAAGGAACATCATATCTAGGACTTAATCAACCAATGACATTAGTGATTCTAGTGCCGTATATCACGCGTTAACCATGATATCTGGAATGGGACGAAGAAGTCAGCCGAATCTTCTTCCTTTCGCATGGACGAATGACATTATCGTGAGGCTGTAGATTCCTTCCAGGGACTCAGCGGATGGTTGGGACTCCTAGTTCCCGCTGATATTGGTGTCTAGACTTTCCGTGAGGGGCTATCGGAGGTATATCTTCCTATATGGGGGTTGCTAGGGACATAATCTACTCACTAGAGTCTCCAAGGGGTTGCCAGGGTTATATCTGCCTATATGGGGGTTAACGAAGGTATATCTGCTTGGGGAGGTCGTGTCTTCATGCGGGGACGAGGAGAGGGGCAGTGATTGGCTTGGATCATCTATTGGGCCCCACTGCAATGAATTGTGGATGGGAATAAGTTGCTCGGTTGTGCAACAAGGATTTGGTCTCTCATGGGTAAAGTAATGCACCTTTGTAGAGTGTAAGAACTATGACATGTTACTCCCTGTTCTGGGAAGGAGCTATGAACACAACAGGAAAGGAACTCCATGAAAGTTCTTGTAAAACTGTGAAGGCTGTCGGAAATAGTTTTCAGAATAAAAGCAACCTTTGAAGATATGTTTACAAAAACTTGCATTGCCTAAGACCTTTGGTATGTAGCTGTAGAGATAGTGCATCATACACTCCTTTTTAGTGAATTTGCTGAGTACGCTCGTACTCAACCGTACCTTCCTAACCCTTGCTAGGTTTTAAGCCGCTAAAGACGATGTCAACATCAATTTCTGCTCAAGAAACCATCATCGGCACCTCAAGTTCTTCAATAAAGTCAATGAAGTCAACATATACATCAACCGAAGCAAAGGCGAAGATCTTGATTAAGATAGGAGTAGATTCTCTAGACACAAAACCGACTTCTGTATAGCAATGCAATATCAGCGTTTGCAAGCCCGATAGTGTAGATACTAGTCTTATTAGCCAGATAGTTCCGAGTTATTATTTCTTGTTCTTATTTTAAGAAGTTCTTTCTCTCTCTCTCTCTTTAACCTAGTGTATTCTCTAGATCTTTTGTAAAAAGTCGAGTTGTAATCTATAGTCATGTCTTAGACCTAATGTGTTTCTGTTGTACCACTCTGAGGGATGTAATACTAGTGAATAGTGTTTCATTGGTGTTATGTCAACGACTATAGTGTACTACCTCATGCAGTGGTATGCTAGGTCACTACAGCTTGTATCAGAGTATATGTTTTGACCTTAGGATTAAAACGCTTTTAGGAAGATCTGTAGGTTGGATTGTAACTATAGGAGCCATCTTATCTAAACCAAGACTTGTGATGGATATCCACTTGGGGATAACCTTGTCACACTTAAGTTGGATACTTTTGTTATCTTTCTTAAGGATTAGTTATCCATCTTCTTTAGAGAATTATCATCTTAGTGTAGCTCTAAATAGGTATAACACCACCAAGATCTCTTATGTGAGTTAAAATATCAAAGAGATTATGACTGAGATTAGAATATCTAGAGGAGTAATTTAAATGGTGTAGTCTATCCATAGGATCCATGTAAGGTAGCAAAATCTTATCATCAGATGGTAATGATAGGCTACATGATGAAGATCAATAGAACATGTATAGATCTAATGGGAAGTAAATCATGTGGCATTCAATTGAGAATTCTATGTGATGGAGTTGAAGGTTGTTCAGAATCAACCATATTAAGATTAAAAGAAGAGTTATCATGGTGGGATTAGCTCTGAGACCATGATAAGTGTGTAATTAGGACCAGTACTTAGTAAATAATCTTGTAATAACAGTTATTTAAGAGCAATGTAGGTCTAAGATAGAAGTCATAGGTATCATAACATTACGATAATTTTTGGATTAAGTTAGTAACTACAATTTTGTTTGTAGTTTTGAGAGATCATGTGAGGATATTTTACAATAGAATGGAAAATTGGTAGACTTTAGTAGTCCCAAAAGACACGTAAGAAGTGATACCACTTTGCTCCAAATTATCCAATTGTAACTGAGCAATTTGGGTAAATATTGAGACAAAGAGTAGTTTGGCCCTAAGTGCTAAGTATCACAAAGTAAACCTATACTAGGAGGTGTCAAATACTACAGAGCTAAGCCTGAATTCTAGAGGTATTTTACTCAACTACTATATTATGGGCTTAGAATAATGTGTGTTATATGAACCACATTTGGATTTCTTGGTTTTTTTCTTGTATCTTCTTGATTGACTAGTTCTGTGCATGAAGTTTGACTTGGTGTGCAAATGCATGTTGTATCATCAAGTTATTACTTCATGTTATAGACCTAGATAGAAAAGGGAATTCATGTAAGGGAGTGACGAATCCTTAAGATCAAGATGAAGACTTACATGAAGAAGGAAGCCAAATATAAGGAGTATCAACACTGTTTTGAAGGATGGATCAATCCCAATTCATTATTAGATGGAAGTAGGAAGGAATATTAGTGCAGAAGAGGCGTGGAGCAACATGAAGGAATGAATTTAAGTTCACTCAAAATAGGTGATGTTGCTCAGAAGCTAAGGAAGTAGTCGTACCAAGTCCCTGGAAGTAACTTGGAAGGGTGCAAAGAAGAAGTCTTGGAACGAAGGTGGTATTCAAGCTCAACTCAGAGAGAATGCCAATAGTAAGTCAAAAACTCGTAGGGTAATCCATACACCTAGTAGGATCCGCAGTTGGTATCCGTAGCCGGTATCCTATTGGTTAAGCTAACCAGGTCATCTTGGTATGCCATAAACAGCATAAAACTTGGCCTAAGTTAAGAAGGACGTAAAGAAGTATAAGATTTTAAGCGAACGACTTTCGAGATGCTTCACGAAAATGGGTTTACCAACGAGAGAACATCCAAAAGGATTGAAAGTAAGACAAGTAATATTGGGAGATTGATTACGGAGATCCACAAGTGTGTGGGTATATCGTAGATTCTTTTGTGAGACCTTTTAGAGGTAAAGTACAAGTTGGACAGAAACCGATATCCTTACTATTGAGTTAATAAATATTATACATGTAGTGTAGAGACCATTGGGAAACCCCAAGGGGGATAGTAAACTATAAACACTGAAGTGTTGTTACCTGACTTTCTGACTAAAGGTTAGAGAAGAAGTACTAAACGATGATAAGGTTAAGCCTTATTCTCATAAGGTTATAAGAACTCATCATTAGAAAGTATTTCCGAGAGTATGTCCGGATGAATGATCGAAGTAGACATAATAGCTTAAACCAAGTGAACTAGTTTAAAAAGAATACAACTCGTAAGTTGTCTTTAAGAGTAAAGAGGGTATTGCAAAATAGAACGATGTAGTGTAATAGGAAAACCTTATTGGAATGGACAAAATGTGTCCACAACCAATCCTAAGTAGGACCATGAAGACATAACTCAAGGGATTGTAGTAGGAGTTATGCTACATAGTGGAAGCGATAGTTGGAAGTTGCCAAGTATGAAGAAAATTGAAGGAAAAAAAGATCTGGATACGGGATACCACAATTATCCCCAAATGTGATCACAATGGAGTTGAGAAATGCCATGATCAATACTAGTTACTAACTCATTCTGAAACGTAAGAGAGTATGAACTTTGGGGACAAAGTTTATTTTAAGGGGGAGAGTCTGTAACATCCCAGCATTAGACACAACAAACAACTTAATAAGGAGTACTTGATCTTCTAGAGATCATTACATGGTATTCCATACAACAACTCAAGGATGAATACTTAATATTCCAAAGATGATATCAAGGTATTATCTACCACAAACCCTGAATACCAATTTAAGTATATAACTTAAGAAAAGAAACTCTATAACTAAATCTTACAACACTTGCTTGCCATAGTTATTCCTACCATGAGCATCATGGTAGTTCTTAAACATTAACTCTTATCAAAGATAGAGTAGAAAAGGAAGTCAAGCCAAGATCATTCATCACATGTCTTTATTGTCATATTAAAAGGATGACATTCCTACTTAACCAAGTCCTAGTGGCTTTTGATCATCAACGCGTGTGATCAATTCTTGACCTATCACTTATTGACTCTTAACCTTTGACCTATTATATTAACCTTCCAAAGACCTTAAGTAATTTAATAAGAAGGAGGAACTTGATATGGGAGAGTGTGCCATCATCAATGGAATGTGATCCTTAGTGGAGATCAAACCATTGGATGTTGGAGGAGTTAACTCACTCATGAGTTAACTAGAAGAAGTATCTAAATCTAAAAATTGAAATAGTACTTGAGAAGTTATAAGGAGTCTAGAAATGATAGCATAATCAAATAATTATCTTATTAAGTCAAGTAGATATAAATATGGAGTAAGCTTCCTTAACAAGATAAGCCTTATAGAGAGACTAGTACAAGTCTACTACTTAGTTAATGATAAATCATGATCAGATAATTAGAAGCCTAAGCTCATTATGATCAAAGTATGGAAGCCATCATTCTCAAATTATTTGAGAATAGATGATTAGGTATTGAAGAAGAGTTGTGAGTACACAAAATTAGGCAAAACCCTAGTAAACTGAATCACCTAGCTTGATCATGATAAGTCAAGCTATGGTGTGATGAAGTTTAGAACATAAGAGAAGTGAAGTAGTGGAAGTTATGGTAGCTTAACCAGGCTAATACAAGAGTGATCTTGTCTTATGGGGAATAATACCACACCTCTTCTAGAGGATTGATATCCCTTGTTATATATAGTGAGGATTGTAGCCTTGCTACCCTTGGAAGCTATTGCAAGATGGAATTAAAGGTATTAATGGATGGAGTTAGAAGTAGCTACATTGATGGATTCATCAAGGTTAGTTAAGAAGTGCAAGTTATGCAGTAAAGGAAGAATGTTAGAAGAGTGGATTAATGAAGTTGGAACAAACCAGATGAATGACTTCCTCAAGAGTAGTTTAGAAAAATGGAAGTTATATATATACTAGGAGAAGAATGAAGAAGGAGTAATGTTGAAGTGACATGACCATGTCATCATATGATGATTGATATGGTGGAGTCAGATAATTAAGTTTTTTTTTGACTGGGAGACTGTGAGGCAAAAGCCCCACAACATATTATTAAAGACGAAAAGGGAGTACAAGGGAGTATACAAAAAGAAAAGGAAAGGTTGGGGAAGAAAAGCAAGTGTAAACTGACTACTAGGTTAGGAAGGGAAATTTACAATTGGGGGAGCCCCAGTAACTCTGAGAGGTTAGCAAACAATACTAAAACCGATTACACAAAGAGGCCAAAATATCATTAGGGCAGTGCCTCTATCCATGCCAAAAATTTGTCCTTGTGCTTGGATTTAATCCTATACTGCAAGAGAGTGATATGATGAACAAACATGGCTTTCCACTTAGCAAAAGATGGCTTTTCTCCCCTAAATATTTTCCCATTATGCAGTAGCCAGATATTATGGCATGCAGTAATGACGACCTCCAAAAGAAAGGATGACCAAACCCTCTCTTAGCATTAGCAACCACCGCCTGGATGTTGTCATTGGATCTCCATTTAATTTGCAAATAATTCCAGATACGAATGCTGAAGTTGCACTCGAATAAAAGGTGAGCACGATCCTCACAAACCCTGAGAGGGCACATCTCACAGTGTGTATCATTGGTTACCTTCCAATGCCTTCTCAGTAACAAGTCCCTAGTGTTTAGGCGGTCCGACAGCAGCAGCCAGGTGAAGACCATGGTTTTCATTATGCAACATGATTTCCACAGCCACTTGAATACATTAGGAGCCACAATATGTGCATGAATTAATTTATAAAACTGTCCCGGGGTATACTGTTCACCCCATCTGTAAGTCCACACATCATTCTGGTCAGAATGGGCTTGGGAAGACAGAAGATCTTGCAACTCTTTGTACTCCAGAAAAGCAGCAAGAGATAGTGGCAGGTAAAGCAGGCTCATGAAGTCTTCAGTGTCTAGAACCGTTGCTGCTGAAAGGTGTTCATCCGAAACATAAGAAAACAACCTGGGAAAACGTAAGCTAAGAGGCGTAGTCGATCCATTCAAGCTCCAATTATCTGTCCAGAAAAGGAATGTGTCCCCTTTACCCATAGTAACTGTAGCCACTCCTCTGAAGTTATCAACATGTTTCAAAACATCGGCCACCAAAACGATCCACACATTCTTTCATCATGTGGTATCTTCCCCTGGTAATGTGCATGCCAAACTAGATGAACCCACGGAACATCCTTGCGATTATAAAACTTATCCAGAAACTTAATGAGAAGGGCTGCATTTTACTTTTGAAAATTCACAATTCCAAGGCCACCACTAGACTTGGGCTTACAGATCATCTCCCAGGCTGCTAATGACTGCTTGGGTTCATCATATTTACGCCTCCAAAGACACTGTCTAAGAATTCTGTCAAGTTGATTTGTCAACCCAATAGGGAGTTGGAGGGTACATAGAAAATGGAGTGGCATAGAGGCCAGGGCAGAATTAATAAGCTGTAATCTAGCCCCTTTAGAAAGGAAGCTCGACCTTGAAGTAAGCTTTCTCTCCAATCTGCACACCAGGGGCATGAGGTCACTGATGGTCGGCCTAGTTGTACCAATAGGAAGGCCTAAGTAAGTAAAAGGCATACTCCCAATTTGACAACCAAAATCCATAGCAAGCTGTTGCATCAGATCATCTGGAACATTAATAGGAACCATTTGAGACTTGTCAAAATTAATTTTAAGCCCAGTAGATAAACTGAACTTATGTAACACTTGCTTGAGTTCCCTCAGCTGAATAAAATCTGCCGGCATGATTAAGTTATTCAGAAGGATGTTATCTTTATGAATAATATAAGGGTGATATACATAGAATACTTAGGAACAAAATTCCTTAACTAAAGACAAGCCTGGTGAAAGTATGAGGATAGGAATTCTTGAGAAACCTTTAACCAAGGTCTTATCAAACATGAACATAACCATGTCTACCTCATTGTTTCAAAACCTTAGAATCTATGTGGTAGTAAAACCATTTTCTATTCTTAGACAGTCAACGAATAGTATCTCTTAGTCAAATGAAGTCTCTAAGACATAAGCAGGATACCAGACGAGAGAATGTATTGATGTGAGTCTTGCCCATTTTATTCTCTTAAACCCTAATGCAAACCTAGAATCATAAAACTATCAAGATCACTTTAGAAAAGCAAGCTCAATAGCTCATTCTAAGTAAGATATTATTCATGATCACAAAAAATGAAGGCAATATATCCTAGCTCTTAATCTTCATCCAAATTCATAATAAAAAATGAATCTATGGAATCCTCTCAAAACCCATGAAGACTATATGTAGATGAATATCTTCATTTGTCCACCAATCATTGTTATTGGTGCATGATGACTTAACCAAGATTGCTCTATGGCAATTCTAAACACTACAAATCAACTATAATTTGGATAGGAGAGATCACCAAATTTTGAGAACCATGAAATTTAAATCGCCATATTATGAACCCTAAGATTTAATTCATTATAAGGTTTATACATTAATTCTTACCTGAGGCTAAGTATGAATAGATATATATATATCATTCACCATATTAAATCCTTACCATTACAATTATGAAGTTAAAACAAGAACATTTTTTATAAGATATTTATTTAAGAACTCCATAAAACCCTTATTTGTATATACTAAATATATACCCATTCATATAATTGTGAATATTGAAATACACTAACAAGATTCGGTCAACCAACTAATGTTAGGACCTCTAAAATATTTGTAGTATTGTACAAAAGTTTTGGAGTTCAAATGTATTGAAATTCAAGTTGAAATAGAAAGTAGAAAATAGAAACAGAATAAAGAAAAGGAAGAACAACGACCCGCATAACCGACCATGGCCCATTTCCTCCTTGTTGCCCGTCGCCCGCGTGCATGTCACGCAATCTCCCGCTCGATTCACCATGGCCCAGCAGCATCCCAACCTTGATACCCATTCGCGTCGTCTTCTTCAACGTCACAAGCTGCTCGTTAGAGATCACGCCGTCGCCCGATGCCAATCATCAGCGTCAGCGAGGATCAACCGTCGTGATGGATCACCGATGCCAGGGAGGAGGATAAGAACGCCCCCAATATGTTCCCGGCCATCCTCATCCCTATTTCCCTCTTCCTCTCGTTCTTATCCACTCCATAGAAGAGGAAACCAAAACCCTAGCCACCAGAGTTCGTTGTTCCTGCCACTACAGACAATCTGTGAGCGAATCAAGGGCACCGCCAGGATCACCATCATTTTCTCGTTCATCTCCATCAAGTCACGCAATCCGGTGCGCCCTAAATCTGTCGGAATCGAGCTCGGCATCCCGCCGGCCACCGCGGCCATATGCCGTTGATTCGCTGTCAACAGTCCACCCCAAGCCTTGTCGACCATGCTACGAGCATCAGGGTGAGCTCATGCTTCTCCCAGACCTCTCCAAACTTTCCCTCTTGCTCTAATAGCGGTAGCATCGTGCATTGTCATCAGCCACCGGAAAAGATAGTCGTCGGAGTACCTCCGCTGACCAAAAAGGGGCGGCGAAACCACTCCTAGACTCGCCTTGATGCCCTCCACCGAACACGCCCCTTCGATTTGCCCCGATCGATAGATCGATCATCGACCTGGGAGGATCAAGCTCGGGTGACGTCAGCATGACATCCTGCTGATGTCATCATGTTGTTTTAAGTATTATTTGTAGTTTCTGGAAATGACATGGCCCAGACCCCACATGTCAGTGGTTGGGGTAGAATAGGTTGCGGTGTAAAAAGTTTTAAAGTGAGGCTAACGTCAGCAGTGATGTAGTAATTCATTTAGATATTTTATTTTAATAAATCCAGAAAATGATTAAATCTTGTTAAATCAATATCTTTTGTTTTATAATTCAGGAAAATATATATTATATATCGAAATGTTCAGAAAAATAAATTCTATATTATAAACCTATTATCATGTTTTATTTTCCAACATAAATAAAGTAATAAGTAAATACCCTATTAGGGATAAATCTTAAATAAATATATTCTATTATTGAAAATTCATAAAAATAAGTTTAATATATCAAAATTCTTAGAATAAACAAAATACACATTTATAAACTTGTTTCATATATTTTTGTGTCACTTAACTAAATATTATTATTTATTAAGTCTTTATAAAGTAATAACACTTATAAAAATCATATCTTATTATTTATAAATCATAAAAATCTTTATAATATACGAAAATGATCACAAAAATAAAATATATACTTAAAAAAATATCATATTTCATAACTGAAGTAAAATAAAAGGTAAAGGTCTAATAAATTTTACTTAAAGCCTTTTCTTTTATTTTAATTCATTAAAAATATATAAAGCTTTACTATTGCCTTTATCATTATTTATTAAAAATCTAAAAGTGTAATAACAAGTTCCATTGATATTTAAGTGAAGTCATGTCAACACCCGGATTTTTAATCCCAGATGCCTGTTATGCCATAGATCGCAATCCCAAGATTAGTAGGGTCTTACACAAATAGGGTCTTACACAAATAAAGGATCTCATGATCCAGTCTTAGTACAAACAAGTAGCGGAATAAATAGCGTAGCGGTGGGCTCCATCTTTAGTGTCACAGGCAATGCTGGCGACGGGGGATGATCCTAGTTGTCGTAGCCGTCCTGTTGTCCTTCTTCTGGATAGTCTGGCCAAGGGAATAGCCAGGGACAAAGCCATGAGTACTCTTTAAGTACTCGCAAACTATAACTAACAAGTAAGGTAGTTTTAGTAGGAATACTAAGTTCTAAGTTTATTTGTAAAGTTAAATTTGAAACCTAAGTTGAGTTCAAAAACAAAGAAAGATAAAAATAAAGTTCTAAATCACCCTGAATCATCATACTTAGTATGCAGATAATCAAACATAACCTTTCCCTTACACACTCTAGTATAAGCACCTCTCCTATGAGCTTGGCCTCCTAGCCATGGCCATCCGCCATCCTGGGCACTGCATAGGTGGACAACATTGAGAGGTAGCCTCAGCTCAAACCTCTCCCGCAAGGGAACTAATACTAATGCATATCAAATTTTTGCTAAGCCTTACCCAATTCAAGTATTGTGGTTGTACGGTAAAATTGGAATGGTATCGCATCCGAACCCAACCATCAGTTTTTATAAAGGGTTAAGGCTCATGCCTCAACATTTTCATCATCATAAACCATTATTGTTTCTCAACACATGTCAAAACATCTCAATAGAATGACTCATCATTCCAAGGTTTCATAAGCATTTTCACCAAGTATTCCCATCTAAAGTGATCAAGTTTTTAGTTTAGCTCTAATCACTAAGTTAAGAGTGTTCACTAAGGTGGGATGCTATTCTCAATCTCATGCCATAGAATGACATCTAATTCCAACTAGATAGGCCAAGTTTTATACTCTTTATGCTATCTATAAACAAAGTAACGAACTTTGGTAAAGTAAAAGAAAGTAAAGCTTGTAAGAAAACTTGGGATGGGTATAAATCAAAAAGGTATAACCAAAGCATGCCTAAGGCATCTTGCTTGGGTTGTAATTGCATCTAGTGATGGCTTGCAAGTTTTAGCTTGCCAATAATAGCTTGCCTTGATTGGTGCAGTGGTTGAAATTCTCCTTGTCTTCTTCGGGGTAGAACTCCTCCTCTTCGTAGACTTGGTCGGTACTATCATCTATAAATACATACGGAAATACACAATCACCAAACAATACTTGACTAGTCTATTTAGCCACTAAGGCACAGACTTGATGATCTAGTATCATCACAATCATCACAAGATTTTAATGAACTAGTTTTATTTATTTTATTTGGGAAAAGTAATTTCTACTCATTGAAATTAATTAAGATTTAATATTCTCCACTTAAAATATGGGATTGATACATTGCAAATGTATCTATATTTTTTGATGTTCCATGCTTGGTTTTATCTACTTTCTTCTGTTTTGTCCACACTTTCGAGTACTTTTACACATTTTCTGGGACTAACCTATTAACAAGATGCCATAGTGCCAGTTGCCTGTTTTCTACTGTTTTTGGTTCCAGGAAAGTCAGAAAATGAATATTCTCGGAATTGGACGGGACAAAAGCCAAAGTCGATATTTTACAGGAAGACTCAAGGAGCCAGAAGACGAGACAGAGAGGGGCCAGGGGCTAGCCACACCACCTGGTGGCGAGGGCCAGGCCAGGCCGTGCCAAGGGGTGGTGTGGGCCCCTCCGGCACCCCCTCGGTCTCCCCTCTCGCCTATAAGAGCCTCCCGATGCATAAACCCTAAACAATCAAGCCTCTAGCCACAAAAAGTTCCGCAGCGCCGCCGCCACTGAAGGGGAGATTTGGGGGATAGAAAGTCTCTGTTCTGGCACCCTGCCGGGACGGGGAAGTGCCCCCAGAGCCATCTCGATCGATGTCCACCACCATCTCCATCACCGTTGCTGATTCCCATGATGAGGAGGGAGTAGTTCTCTCTCGAGGCTAAGGGTTCTACAGGTAGCTATGTGTTCATCTCTCTCTATGCATGATCATATTGTGATCATGAGCTTTGTAATAAAGTAGATATACCTTGCTACTCAAGTGCTTTAATAGATCTCTGCTCTCCCCATGTGTGTGAAAGTGGCAGCGTGCACACCATGGTGGCACTTAGGCTAGAGATTAAATACTTGTTATGAGTTATATTTGGAGTTGGATGTTTCTATGAAATTGTGGTGTTTGTTTGAACCATCTGGTAGTCAAGGTGACAGTGTGGGGTTATCTCGATTGGAAAGATGAACTTTGAGGTGTGCTGTTATAGCCCTACCAATGATTAGAGTGTCCAACCGGAGAGTAGTTAAGAGTAGTATCATAAAGAGATGATATTTATATGAGAGTGTTCACTAGTGAAAGTATGGTCCCTAGGCCTTGTTTCTTAGCATTGAAACACCATTTGCAATTAGATCTGTTACATGTTTTCTTGCTTCCATCTTTATTTCAGTTTTACTTTAGTCTTTTCCACGCCATCAAGCTATTTTCTAGCAGCGTTACCACTTACAATTATCCATACCACTTGTATTTCACTATCTCTTCGCCGAACTAGTGCATGTATACACCTGACAAGTGTATTGGGTGTGTTGGGGACACAAGAGACTTCTTGTATCTTGATTGCAGGGTTGCTTGAGAGGGGATACCTTTGACCACTTCCTCCCTGAGTTCGATAAATGTCGTGGTGGTGTCACGGCAGATGCCATGGATAGTATAAAGGTGGGGACAATATGCACTAGAGGAATCCAGGAAGGGATAGTGTGGTGATTCCACACACATATGCTTTGTATTCGATCCGTTTCCAAGGTTACAAATGCTCCTTGAGCTATATTGGGGAGAGGAGGAAGAAGGAACTCTCTTACTCTCACCACTAACTTGCTCTCAGGAACCAAATACCCAAATGCTAAACAACCAAGGATCAACCAAGTAAAACTCAACCCCTTCTACAGAGGCCCTAGCCCTCCTTATATAGCGGAGGCTAGGTCTCCAATTAGGGCATACGTGGAGGCATATTCCTGGGAATATGCCTCTTCCCAAAATAGCAAACCGACCGGATCACTTTTCTCCATCGTAAGCCATGCAGAAGCTACGTGAGCCTCTGCGGTGCCAACGTCATCCGACACAGGCAACGTCACCCTTGTCAGCCACGCCTCGGTGGTCCTTCCCTCTGTCCGCTTCGCTCATGCTCCAGCGTACAGTGGCCACCGTTTGACCAGCGAGATACCTTCCTTCTCTTGCAAGCCTGATATAACCCGGATCATGCCTGGTTAATCCGGCCACGCGGGTACCTGTATACAAGTTACATGAATCCTGCCGGCATACTACGTATGTAGGCTGGGACTCAATTAGGTGGACATCCTCCGGTTCGGGTTACTTCGTGATTCGGCCTGCCTTGAGGTGACTCGGCCTGCACTCGCTTTGACCTTGCCGTACCTCGGCTAACTCGGCCTCTATACCCCGGCGTGACCCTACCCGGGGGTATCCGCCCAACATTAGTCCCCGAAGCTGGTGCGGTCTTAGCAGCTTCAGACGCTAAGGCCACGGCAGGTTCCACTTTACCGAGCCTTTTTCTCCTTTTTTTGAGATACCCCATAGTCCGGATCTCATGGGCTAACTTTCCCTTGGCACATTCCAAGTTTTCACTCGCTGACCGGGTCACCCTTTAGTTATCCGGGTTATCCTTCCTTCTCTCGTACGCTTCCCCACGTGGAGGGTAATCATTATCTTGCCTCATTTTAAGGGCCTGCGCCAGTTACTACTGCAGTTAATGTCAGGTGTTACTATTGCACACGTCACGTCGTGTCTGTCTCCTCATTAACTGTATCACCATGTCACGTCGTGGGACCTCCTGCACCCTGTGGCCCTTCCTGTGGCTTGCCTGTGATTGGCTAACCCGGTCGATACACGGCCACACCGTGTGGCCCTGCCGCACCACACGATCACACTACCCCAACTGGGGCGTGGTTAAATAGGGGAGGGGCGCGCCCCTTGGTATTTTTCCCCATTCTCGCGCCCCTCTGCCTCTTCTTCTTCTTCTCCCTCCTAGCGACAGCGCGGCCGCCGCTGCACCTGCTCAGCAGCGCCGCCGCCACACCGTTCCTTGCACCTGCCTTGCTGCTGCTCCCGCGCAGCTCCATCGCCACGGGTCCGCGCCAGTCCAAGGCACTGGCCCCACCTCTGATAGGGCCAGTGAGGACAGCGATTTGGACATGACAGAAGAGGAGCTCATCGTCGCTGAGGCGGAGATGGAGGAGGGGGCGGAGAACGCCGAACACGGCGCCTGGGCTGGCTCTTGGGTGTGCCAGGACGACCTCGACTGGCTCTACCACACAAGCCGCATCCCAGAGGGCATGGTTACCCGGCTCGCCTCCGAGGAGCTCGCACCCTCACCCAATCCCGGTGAGTTCGTGGTGTTCCTCTCCCATTTCCAGCGTGGCTTCAGCCTCCCTGTCAGTGACTTCTTCCATGAGTGGCTCAACATATATGAGCTTCAACCGCACCACCTTCCGGAGAATGCCATCACATCTCTTTCCTCCTTCGCCTCCACCATATAGGGGTATGTCGGATTGTGGCCCACCAAAGAACTCTGGCTCCGGTTTTTCGGTCTACGCCGGAATGTGATTCCGAATAAGCAGCTTGATCTGGAGGACAAACATCTGACTCAGTTCGGGGCTGCTTCTATTTCTCCCCAGAAACAATCCATCTTTCCCCGGGTCACGGGGCTTGATTCTTGCAAGGGCTGGGCCTGAACCTTCTTTTATGTCAGAAATGGCACAAATGAAGATCTGATCCGGCTGCGTCCCTACGCTCCGAGTCCTCCTAATCCGGATTTGTGGGACCAGATTTCCAAGAAACCCACTGTCTTGGCGAACCAAGTCAACAAACGGTTTTAGGAGCTAAAGGATGCGGGGTTGCGCAACGAGGATGCGATGATCACATTCGTCCGCAGCCGGATCTCCCCTCTCTAGAAGCGCACACACAAACTATGCCATATGAGCTGGCGTATTAACCCCAACCGGACTTCCTCATTTGAATTGAGTAACACCGAGATATTCCGCCGGGTCAAGGCCCTTTTCACGACCGACAAAAACTTCTCCGCTGATTGGGAGTGGGGGATTGAGCATTTCTGCCGAGACAGGCTTGCTCCTGCGGTAAATCTCGTGATCCAATCTTTTTCCATGTTATACCATATGTCAGAATTTGATGTTTGCTTGATCTCTTTGCATTTTCTTCTTAGTTGTTTCTTCAGCAAACCCTCGAGGATGGCACCAAGCCTTCTCTCAAATGGGTGAAGGATCGAGATGCCCCGGACTAGGAGGAGCCGGATCAGGAGATGTTCCTGCCATTCCCCGATGCGACCAAGCGACCCACCGGTAACTTCTCTTTTTTAAGAGATTGGCTTGATGATGAAGATGATTCCGATGTTAAGGTGATAGAAGCATTTGACGCTGTCCCTGTTTCTTACGCCTTTCCGGCATCAGCTAACCCGGGTGGGCAGATACACGAAGATCCTCCTCTCGCCACAGGCGAGCCTGTCCCAACCGCATCAAAGAAAAGGGCAGCTACTTCTGCATCTTCTTCCGGACCTCCTAAGCCAACCAAGAGGCGAAAGAAGTCCGCCGATAAAGCTGCCACCAAGCCTATGACTAAGGCCATAACTCGGAGGGCTCGGAAGCCCAAGGAGCCCTTGACCTCTGATGAGTAAGTCACTTCTTCCTTATCCAATTTTCTGCTTCGTGCTTTGCTATTCATATGTTTTTCCTTTGTTATAATTCATTATTCGTCGCTTGATTCGGCAGGGCTGCGGTGGAGGTTCCCAGAGCAGATCTAGCATCGCTTCGCCTCTCCGGCATACCCCATCTCCCTCTCGTGGCGACAATTCACGCCCACTGAGCCCCATTCAGGAGGGTTCAGCGGCTGCTCTGGGTTCTAGCCCACCTCGTCCAGAGGGGGGGCGACCTTGGAGCAGGGGGAAGTGGTTCTGCCGAGGTAGCAGATGCTCCCAGCTCCTCTTTGGCTCAGCCGCAACCTGCCACCTCCAAGGTACCCATAGCACCCCCGCCAAAACCAGCACCAGCGTTAGCACCAACGCCAACACGAACAACAGCAGCACAAGTATCAGCAGCAACACCAACTCCATCCGCCTCGTCCAAGTCTTCCAAGACTCGGCGAGAAGGCCCAGTTGGCACCAAGGCTGCACCCAAGAGCAAACCCACAGCCCAAACCTCAACCTCTCAGTAGCAGCCTAAGGCCAAGAAAGCTTCTGCCGCCGCCAGGGAAACATCTATCGAGGCTGGACAGCGCACACTCGCGTCCATGTTTCCGACGAAAACTCCACCGAAGAAAGATGCCCCCTTCGGATCAGCTGACACACAACTTGTATTGCACACCAGCCCCACTGCTGCCCAAGTTGAGAGGCACGCCAAGGGTTTGATCGCGCCCCACATGCTTAGCGGAGAGCACTATCCTCCGGCCCTGATCGAGTTTGTCAATAACTGGAATAAGGCGGAGTTCGTCAATAAGGATGATCTCCCGGAGAAATTTGGGCATGCCGAGTTTGCCGTACAGATGAACACAACTGCCAAGGCTATCAACCTTGCCGGCCGGATGATGGAGGTACGCTACTTCGTCTTTTCTTTAACATGTACTAGTGCTTAGTCATATAACCATTAGTCCCCGAGCCTCCGGGGGAGTAACTTGTTACATGGCCGGATGCTCCTTAGAGAATTAGCATAGCTCCCTAGTAACTTCAGATATGCACACACCTAGAGCCGGGTTAAGTTACACTTTGCCCGGATCTTGTACACTTCGAATATGCACACACCTAGAGCCGGGTTAAGTTCCGCTTGGCCCGGATTCTGTACACTTCGAATATGCACACACCTAGAGCCAGGTTAAGTTCCGCTTGGCCCGGATTCTGTACAATTCGAATATGCACACACCTAGAGCCGGGTTAAGTTTCTCTTGGACCGGATCTTGTACACTTCGAATATGCACACACCTAGAGTCGGGTTAAGTTCCGCTTGGCCTGGATCTTGTACACTTTGAATATGCACACACCTAGAGCTGGGATAAGTTCCACTTGGCCCGGATCTTGTACACTTCGAATATGCACACACCTAGAGCCGGGTTAAGTTCTGCTTGCCCCGGATCCTGTACACTTCGAATATGCACACACCTAGAGTCGGGTTAAGTTCCGCTTGGCCAGGATCTTGTACACTTCGAATATGCACACACCTAGAGTTGGGTTAAGTTCCACTTGGCCTGGATCTTGTACACTTTGAATATGCACACATCTAGAGCCAGGTTAAGTTCCGCTTGGCCCGGATCTTGTACACTTAGAATATGCACACACCTAGATCCGGGTTAAGTTCTGCTTGGCCCGGATCTTGTACACTTCGAATATGCACACACCTAGAGCCGGGTTAAGTTCCGCTTGGCCCGGATTCTGTACACTTCGAATATGCACACAGCTAGAGCCGGGTTAAGTTCCGCTTGGCCCGGATCTTGTACACTTCAAATGTGCACACACCTAGAGCCGGGTTAAGTTCCACTTGGCCTGGATCTTGTACACTTCGAATATGGACACACCTAGAGCCGGGTTAAGTTCCACTTGGCCCGGATCTTGTACACTTCGAATATGCACACACCTAGAGCCGGGTTAAGTTCCACTTGGCCCGGATCTTGTACCCTTCGAATATGCACATGATCAAGTCATTTTTTGCTTTTCTCAGGTCTCCACCAATCGCCGGAGTGCTGAGTTTCAGCGCCTCCTGGATACACACAAGGCGCTGCGCTCGAAGCATTCTACACTTCTCGCTGAGTTCGAGAAAAGGGGTAAGTTTTCACTTTGACTTTTTTTCTATCTTTTTGAGTCTTTTCTCGCTGAACTAATCTCTCATTCGAATTTGTGCAGCTGAAGTGGAGGCCGAAAACACCATCATGAGGAAGAACTTGGACCAGATAAAAGGTAAGTCACTTCGGTTACTTAACTTCTGTGCTCTCTTTCCCTTCTCCTGAGCTCGGAAAATATTCATACCTCGGCTTTGCCGGGTCAACAAACTGTTTCAGCATCTCTTGAAGATAGTGTGCCCGTGCCTGATATGATGCTGCATTTTCTCGAACAAGCAGGGCAACATCAGGCCGAACTTAAGAAGAAGGACGATGAGCTCGCCCTCCTCTAGACCAAAGATGATGAGATTGCCAAGCTCAAGGCAAAAATGAAAAAGCTCAAGGTGCTCCACAAAACCGAGATGGATAAAGCTGGCCAAGATTTCACTAAAGAGCGAGAATGTCTCAACCTCCAAATTGCCAAAGATCAAGAACTGCTGAAGGAGGCCGACGTTAAGCTTGAGTCGGCAAATGCTGAACTTGTGCAACTCCGGAAGAGGCACGACAACTGCACCAAGGAGCAGACCTAGATCCACAGCCATATTTCTCGTAAGTTCTTTTCCTTCAGCCGGCATGAATCTCTCCGGGTCAACCTCCTTCACCTATTTCACTTGTCTTGTTTTCAGACAAATTTCCGGAGGGTGATGCCATTGCAGCCACTGCCGTTGCCAAGTTCCGCCAGAAGAGGGGTACCCCAACTGGTCCTGGCGTTGAAAATATTCCCTATGACATGGAGGACCTGCTGGTCATCTTATCTTCTCGCATCGAGATTGTGAAGAACTATGGTAAGGATATCCTAGATGCAGCAGTCCGGATCTTCAATGCCCTGTGGCCTGGTGAAGATACTCCGGAGGGGTCCGCTTCTCTGATTAACAAGTTAATGGAGTGCGAGACTCAACTTGACCTCTGGAGGGAATCTGCCGGACGCTGAAACCGTCCTCCACTACGTACTCACATGGTATGAAAAAATAAATCTGAATCTTCTCGAGCGCATGCGCACCGGATCACGGTGGTCCAATGATCCGGATTGGATAGCTCGACGCAAGGCTTGCAGCCATAGCCTCGTTCAGTTTGCTCCCATCCATCAATGGAACGAGGGACCAAACTTTCTCGAAGATGTTGATGATGAATATGTCGAAGATAGTTCGGGCGAGGAGGAAGAGGACGAAGCCTCGGATGTCAAAGAAAATGAAGATGATGCTGAAGCCGAGGCCGGAGTTCCACCTGCTGGCGCCGAGTTACCTCCCCCTGCTGCTCCTTGATCACCAACAAACACTTTTGAAGTTTATCAGATCCCCGGTATGCCGGGTGCAAATGTACTAAGCACACTGATCATATTTTTCTACTAAGTTGCTCGTGCCGGATTAACTTGGGCATAGTACCCGAGTTTAATTTTCTTGTTTCTCCAATTTCTTGGCTCGGCTCGTGTCTACCTTGGTTCGGTTTTATGACTTACAAGTCCGAGTTTCAAAAATTGACTTAACAATACTTGGAAACTTTAGGACTAGCTCAAAATAACTCACCATAGTAAATACAAAGTAAGTATAAGTTTAGTCTGAATAACAAATGTCAGCTCGATTAAGTTCTTTTCCTTAGTCGTTTTTCGTGTGCTACGCAATTCCAAACTTGTTCTCTTGCTTGCCATGAAGCCAAATCTTGTTGGACAACAGCAAGTCGAAGAGTTGAGTTTTTGGTGCTCACACACTACTAATCCGTCTTAGGTAGAAGCAACTTACGCCTGCCAACATATAAATAACAAATACAAAAAACAATAAATACCACTAAGGCAGTCCTCGAGTTACTCCTCGAGGTGCCAAGATTTCATTGATAAACTCATTGACGGCATACATACCGACATATGAGAGACTCATATACACAAACTTCTTTGTTAAGTGTAGAATGGATGGAGTAGAGCTACATTCCATGGACGCTTAGATTCCTTGCCGGACCTGTCCACCTTGTTCTTGTCCTGTGGTTTTGCATCGATGAGATAATACGAGTCATTGTGCAATGCTTTGCTCACAATGAATGGTCCTTCCCATGGGGGGATAACTTATGCATGCCAGCAGTACGTTGTACCAACCGGAGTACCAGATCACCTTCCCAAAAGACTCGGGGGTTTACCTTCTGGCTATGATAGCGTTGGAGGTTTTGCTGATATATGGCAGATCTGGACAATGCCAATTCTCTCGCTTCTTCCAGCAGATCAACATCATTTTGCCGGGCTTCTCGCACTTCGGCTTCTGTGTATTGGGTGACTCTAGGCGAATAATGCTCTATGTCGGCTGGTAATACAACTTCTGCCCCATATACCAGAAAGAACGGCGTATAGCCTGTTGATCGATTCGGAGTTGTTCTTAAACTCCATAATACTGCTGGTAGTTCTTCTATCCAGCACCCCGCTGATCTTTGCAGCGGCTCAATGAGCCGGGGTTTTATCTCGGATAATACTAATCCGTTGGATCTCTCCACTTGTTCGTTCGATGTAGGGTGGGCTGCTGAGGCAATGTCCAGCCGGATCTTCTTATGTCGGCAGAATCACGCGAACGCTCCTTCAGCAAAATTTGTGCCATTATCTGTTATGATACTGTGAGGATAGCCATATCTCAGAATGATATCTTTGAGGAATGTCACGGCCGTAGCTCCATCACATTTTCTTATTGGCTTTATTTCAATCCACTTTGTAAACTTGTCAACCATAACCAAGATATGAGTCATGTTTCCTCTCGCTGGTTTAAATGGGCCAACCATATCCAGACACCATACGGCAAATGGCCAGGTAATTGGTATGGTCTTGAGCTCCGACATTGGCATGTGCGTCTTGGTAGCATACCTCTGACAGCCATTACATTTTCTCACCAGATCTTCTGCTTGTTCTAAGGCACTTGGCCAGTAGAACCCATGTCGGAAAGCTTTTCCCACTAATGCTCTAGATGAGGCGTGATGCCCACATTCCCCTTGATGTATATCTCGGATGATATCAAGCCCTTCTTCCGGGTCAACAGATCGCTGCAGGACACTTGTGATGCTCCTCTTGTATAGCTCGGTATTGATAATCGTGTATGCCTTTGCGCGCCTCTGAACTTGCCTTGAAAGCACTTCATCATCGGGCAAGGATCCATCCTTCAGGAACTGGAATATGGGCAGTGCCCAAGCTGGTATGGCTCGCACAGGGAAAACATCCTCGTCAACTTCCATTTGATCTACCGGCATAACCTCTGCCTGGTCAGGCCACACAGTCCCCGGGTTCTGCGAAGCAGTCCCCGGGTTCGCCGAAGCAGTCCCCAGGTCTCCTAAGGCACTTCCCACATCAATGTTCATGGGCACAACATTCGACTCCGGATTTTCCGGGATATAGATTGACTCGGATTCTGGGGGTGGCCTGATAGATGGCTTTCTGAGGTGCTCCAGTGCTACACCTGGTGGAATCGCTTGTCGGGTGGATTCGAGTTTTGACAGTACGTCGGCAGCCTCATTTTCCAGCCGGGGTACATGATGGAACTCGCATCCCTCAAAGTATCCCGATATTTTCTGGACATGAAATCTGTACAGTGCCATGTTTTCATCCAAGGCATCCCATATCCCTAAGACTTGCTGAACTACCAAATCCGAGTCGCCAAAGCATTGGATCCGACGTATTCCAATTTCTTTTGCCACTTTGAGCCCATGCACAAGTGCTTCATATTCTGCAACATTGTTTGATGCTGCGAAGTGGATCTGCAGCACATACTTCAGCTGGTCCTTCTTGGGCGAGGTAAGCACAACTCCGGCGCCTAACCCAGTTTTCATTTTTTATCCGCCAAAATGCATTCTCTAGTAGTTCAGATCTGGCAATGGTGGCTCATATTGCATCTCGGCCCAATCCACGAAAAAGTCGGCCACAGCCTAAGACTTGATCGCATCTCTCCTGTCGAATTGTGCAGCATAAGGAGCTATTTCAATTGCCCATTTCGCGATCCGGCCTCTTGCATCCTTATTGCTCATTATCTCAGATATGGGAGCTTCACATATCACTTTAATGGGGTGTTCTTCAAAATAGTGCTTCAGCTTCTTCGCTGCCATATATACACCATATGCCATTTTCTGATAGTGAGGATAGTTCTGCTTCGATGCTGATAACACCTCGCTCTGGTAATAGACTGGCCTCTACACCGACTTACCCTCTTCGTCGCGCTCTACCACTATTACTGCACTTACAACTCAGTTGATTGCGGCTACGTAGAGCAACATTGGCTCTTTTGATAGTGGAGAGGCTAATACCGGTGGAGTGGCTAACATTTTCTTTAGTTGAATGAAGGCTTCATTGGCCTGCGGCGTCCATAAGAATTTGTCTGACTTTTTAGTTAGTTGATAGAGAGGCAAAGCCTTCTCTCCCAACCGACATATAAACCGACTTAAGGATGCCAGGCAACCAGTGAACTTCTGGACATCATTAAGACACTTCGGCAATTCCATCCGTTCTATAGCTCGGATTTTTGTTGGGTTAACTTCGATACCTCGGCTGGAGACAAGAAATCCGAGTAATTTTCCAGCCAGGACACCAAAGGTACATTTTTCCGGGTTAAGCTTCATCCGGAATCTCCTTAGGTTCGCGAATGTTTGCCTGATATTTTCAAGGAGCGTTTTGCTTTCCTTGGTTTTTATGACCACATCATCCACATATACTTGCACATTTCCGCCAATTTGATCGTGCAAACATTTTTGCATACATCTTTGGTACGTTGCCCCTGCACTACGTAAACCAAAAGGCATGGTGCGATAGCAATAAGCCCCATACGGGGTGATAAACACAGTCTTTATTTGATCACCCGGGTTCAGAGGTATCTGGTGGAAACCAGAATATGCATCTATGAATGACAACAGTTCACACCCAGCAGTAGAATCTATGACCTAATCTATCCTTGGCAGTGGGAATGGATATTTTGGGCACGCCTTATTCAGGTTCCTGTAATCGATGCACATACGCCAAACCACTGACACATTCGGATCATCTTTCTTCTTTGCCACAAGCACCGGATTAGAGAGCCAATCCGGGTAAAGAACTTCCATGATAAACCTGGCTGCTAGGAGCCGAGCTATCTCATCTCCAATGACTTTTCTCCTATCTTTGGCGAAGCGGTGGAGAGGTTTCTTCACCGGCTTTGCTCCGGGTCTCACATTCAAAGAGTGCTCAGCCAACTCCCTCGGAACACCTTGCAAGTCCTGTATGGACCAAGCAAAGATATCCCGATTCTCACGGAGGAAGTTGACAAGCTCGCTTTCCTATTTGCTAGTTAACCCTGCACCAATTGTTATGGTGCGCTCTGGGAACAGATCATCAACAGGCACTTTTGTTGTATCCTTAGTTGCTTGAAATGAGACACTTCTATGCGGGTTACTCAGCGTCGGCATATACTGTTGTGCGGATTGAGCCAATGCCGCCACTTCCTGGATCTTTTTCTTTTCTTGTGCGATCACTAGTGACTCGGCTAGGTTAGACCCGGCCGACGCACACTCAATGGAACGTCAGAAATCTCCTTCTTTGGTAATTAGTCCATTTGGCCTAGGCAACTTCATCTTCAGGTAACTGATATGACAACTTGCCATGAATTTGTTCAGGGCTGGCCTGCTGAGTAACGCGTGATATGCGCTTTCCAAGTTCACAACCTCAAACTCCAAATTCTCAGTCCGGCAGTTATCTCATGTGCCGAATAATACGTTTACCTGGACCTTGCCAATGGGTTCAGAGGAAATGCCTGGCACAATACCATGGAAAGTTGTCCTCATGGTCTGGAGCATGTTCTCCGAGATACCCAACTTGCACATGGTATCCACATACATGATATTAATGCTGCTGCCATTGCCAATCAGCACCTTTCAAAATCTCACATTGATGTTGGGCCCGATGAACGTTGGGTCCAGCACTAATGCGTATGAATCGGGACTCGGCATAAGCTTGGGATGGTCCTTAATACTCCATGTAATTTCCTGATCCGACCAAGGCATATACCTCATCACAACTGGCATTACCGCATTCACCTCCATATGCCGGCGCTGCAAGCTTTTCCTATCCGTCTCCTCCGTGGTAAACACACAGTAACTCTGATGATGCTCTCTGTATTCATTTCTCCCCTAATTGCCAGGATACCTTTGATCTGGCTGATGCTGATTTTCCACTTGATGCACTGCATCTCTTCTCTCATGATTTTCATACCTCGGCGGAGGTGGTGGCAACATTAACTGTTGCGTGTTTGCTCCGAAGAGTAGTTGCTGCCGGGGTAACTCCTGCCGAGGTTGATCGTTCCGAGGTGCCTGAGCATCCCCCGAACCACTTTGTTCTATCTTCCTCATCCACTCACATTGCCGAGTTGTGTGACCCACCGGGTTACTCGGATTCGGCGTGTGAAATTTGCACGGCTGATCCAACATTGCCTCGTATGTATACCTCAGACGGTCCTTCTTTTCTTGCCACTGCTTCTTTTGCTTTGGCGTCCAAGTTTTCTTGCCATCATTTCTTGGAGTCCATTGTTGCCCTCCAGTTTTCTGACGCTGACTGCTTCCTGCTCCGGGTTGATCTTGATTTACAGCAGCAACTTGTTGCGAACTGTATATGTAATCCGGTCTATCATCCCTTCTCTTACCCCGGTAATCATTCCGCCAGGATGATCCGGCTCAATCTCGCTGGTAGTACTCCTCATTTGACTCGTTTGACACAAGCCTGGGTTGAGTCCGATCACCCAAGGCATATGAATCAGCAATTCGAATTGTCTCTGCCAGTGTAGTAGGCATATCCCTTTGTAACCTCTGCCACAGCATCCTTGCATATCTGCACCCTTGAGCAAACCAAGCTATGGCCTATGAGTCAATCACGCCCTCACATGAGTTCCTCACGATGCACCAGCGGGTCAAGAACTCCCTATTTGTTTCATTTGGTCTCTGTTTGCACATTGCTAAGGTCTGTGGCCTATTCGGCCTCTGATACGTGCTCGCGAAGTTACTGATAAACATTTCCTCAAAATCAATCCAACAGTTGATACTTCCAGGTGGAAAATTGTTTAGCCATACCCTCGCTGGCCCCTCCAGCATCTGCGACATGTATCTCACAGCCCACCTCAAGTTGCATGTAGCAATTTTCACTATCGTAGCGTAGTTGATCAACCAGTCCTCCGGCTTGGTGCTGCCATCATACGTCTTTGTGCCTCTAGGTAACTGAAAGTTAGGTACTGGAGGTTCTTTCATGATCCGGGGCCCAAAGCACGCTGGACCCGGAGGACCATTGCCCCTCAATCTGCTCCGACCTATAAAGCCGATCCAGTTTTAACCTGGCGTCATCAGGCATCAAGTCCCTGCTCCCCAACCTTGACCCTATCACGTGATAGTCCGGCCTAGGGTATCCTGCGTTCACCATTTCCGAATCACCATCATTGTATCTATCTTGCTCTCGTGGAGCGCCTCTCTGTTGCATACCTTGGCTGGCACTTCACTCTTGCCGCGGTATATTAGGCTGCTGTGGTTGTGCTGCCCCCGCTGAGTTGAGTTGTCCGGCATTGCCGTTTACAGCATTTCCCTGACCGGCATTGTCTTGGTCATGGTTACCTCGGCCAGCTTCACCTCGGCTGATACTTCGTCGATCCTTGTTTTCCTGTACTGCTTTTCCTTTCCCTGCCCTTGCCGGGTCACAGGGGACTATCTGTTTGTTTCTCCTCGCCGAGGTTACCACTTCCTCTCTTCTTGGGCCACCATGAGGGGATGATGCAGCTCCAGCGGATTTCTCTGGGTTACCTACAGCTGAATGAACGACTTTGGAGGCCCCAGCCCTTGCTGGGTTAGCCCTGAGCAACTCTTCATTTTGTCTGTTAGCGATCCGAACTAACTCATTGACCCTTTCCTGCTGTCTTTGCCGGGCTTCACCCGTCAAACCCTCTAACTCGGATGCAGCTGCATCCGCTGCTCTGAGGTTCTTTGCCGGGGTACTGTACTTCGGCATTCCCGCGGACAGAAAGTTCTCTGACTCCTCAATTCTGGTATCACCCTCGTTGTTCATTTCACTAATGAGGTTTTTCCCCTTTACTTTTACAACATCTACCTTATTTGCTCTTGCGTACTCATGCAGTGTCATGTTCAACGACTGCTGAGCCGCGGCTATCTTTTTCGCACCCTCTAGTATTTTCTGCCTAGTTTCCTCTAACTCGGCCTGTGCCCGAGCCGGATCTACTACAGGTGCTATGGGGCTCTGTAGGCTATCTGTCACCTGCTGCAGCACGTTCTCTGGCCTCTCTAGTGGAGGACCTCTACTTTTCCTCGGTGCCTTAGGTGTTACCTCCGGATCTGGTGCCGGATCCTTGCTCGCGCCAGCGCCAGGCGCCGTCATCATCACTTCGGCACGTTTAGGGGAACGAGTGATACGCGCCCCGTGAACCACGCTAAGGGGTGGCTCACCTCCCTCAACGACGTGCCGCGGGTGAACGCACGACACATCGACGGTGACGTAGCTCTTGTGAGCACCAAGCTTGACGAAGAGGCCGTTGCGAGGAAGAGGTCATTTGCCGAAACAGCTAGCATATTTTCCTCGCCTGTGTAGCTTAGGCGGATGGTCATCACGGTCAAATGTGATTGCCACTTCCGACCAGTCCAGGTATTGGGGGACAACCGGAACTGTTGCATTGAGCTCATGTAGAACTGCTTTCTTGACCTTTGCTGGTTGAGAACCGAGGAAGGTGATATAAGTGTCTTTTTGGTCAGAAAAATTTCCTTCCCTTCCGGCTTGGGATTTGAAGCATCCGCCTCCTCCATGTCAGAATCTTCCTTGGTCTCTTTATCCTTTTTAGGATTCTTCTTTCCCTTCTTCCGCTTAGCTATGTAGCCTGCGGTATCATCTCTTTTAATGTCGTCATTGAAACGACATTCGGCGTTTGTGTGGGACGAGCCCCCATTGGCGTCTAAGTGATGCACACATGGGTTATTGGCAATGTCGGCCCAAGTGTAGGTTTTGCCTGGTTGCTGGTCTCCTCTACCTTGAACTCTCGAAGTCCCACGGCCATGCCCGCGGCCTCCGCCGCATCCTCCTCGTCCTCCAGACCCAAAAGTAGCAGTAACCACTACCGTTTCCGTGATAGGTTTTTGTTCCGAGGTATTTTTGTGCTTCTGATCTTGTTGCTTTGGTTGTTTTGCCGACTGTGGCACGGCCAGGGCGTTGAGTAATCCCTCTGCATCGTCGTCATCATCTGCATACTTGCTCGCTGTTTCTATCATCTCTCCCAAATCAGTCACTTTGTCGCATTTCAAGCGATGACGCAGCAAACCAATTGGGAGACCTGCAATGAAAGCTTCAATCGTAGTTTGATCATTTACCCCCTCACAGGAGTTCTTTGTGTCGATCCATCATCTGAGGTAAGCCCGGGAAGTTTCTCTGGCTTTCTGGGTGCAACGCTGTAGGTCTCCGACCGTACAGAGCCTCTAGTATGTGCCTTCGAAATTCCGAAAGAACGCACTTTGCATGTCATACCAGTTATGGATGGTGTTCTCCGGAAGTTCATTGAGCCATGATCTTGCCGTCTTCCGCAATATGAGTGGGAGATATCGGGTTGCGACCAGGCTATTTCCGCCTTTGGAAATGCAGCAGGCTTGAAAGAAATCCTGTAGCCAGGTATCTGGCCGAGCAATGCCGTCGTAGGCTTGGATATGTCTTGAGATAGCAAATCCTTCCGGGAATCTTGTGGCTCTTATGCATGGTCCGAAGCACTTTGGGCCCATGTAGATATCATCATTTTCGTAGCGTCGCGCCTCTATGTTGGAGTTGATCCTGTGCCTTGCGTCATTCGGGGTTAGAGATCGTCCCGAGTGTCGGCTGTGGCTGCGGTGCCTTGGAGCCAGACTTCGGCTTCTGCCACCACCTCCTCCACCACGACGCCCTCCATTGCCTCCCTGGGGGCCGTTGTGATGGCTAATTGGCGGAGAGGGTGGAGCAGCTGGGTTATTTCTGGCTGATCACCAGCCTCCGTCCGGAACATCATCATTCCTCTAGGGAGGGTCATTATTCCGGTTCCAGGGAGGGTCCCCTGCCGGCTTGTCTCGGCACGGTATCCGTCGTTTCTTCGTCCGTCATCCGGACGGCTTGCATGTCTAGGAGGTGGCATTCTTTGTCGGTCCTCCTCCCGACGTTTCTCCTTATCATCGTCCCTATGGTCTTTCGACTCTCGCCGGGGCAGGTTCCTCGGATTCAGTGCAGCAATTGCCTCTTGCTCTGCAACTGGGTTGACTTTACGCCAGTCACGGGAAGCTTTGTGGTGCTATCCCGAAGATCTGGTTCTTGAGTAATTATCCTCCCTGCGGTCGGAACGGTGATGCTGCTCCGGAACGCGCTGGGGTCTTACGTCAGCCCATGCCAGGTCTATGCAACACTGGTCGGAATCAGAGACCAGTTTTTGACTTCTGGACATGGCGACCTTTTGCTGCTCTAGTCCCCTGTTGAGTAGTTTGATTCCCAACCGGATATCCTCCGGGCCTAGATTAGCCGATAGAATCTCTCGAGCTGCCACGATATTCTGTACTGGGTTGGATACACCCAATCCCCTTTGCAATCTTTCCGAGGTTTCCCCATCTCTTCTCCGAAAAGGACGGCGTGAATCTGCGGGAATTGGTTGTCATTAGTATGACGCTTCCTGGTCTTCTGGTATTGCCTGGAGTTGTACTTCCCCG
This sequence comes from Avena sativa, assembly GCA_916181665.1. Taxonomy (NCBI): domain Eukaryota; kingdom Viridiplantae; phylum Streptophyta; class Magnoliopsida; order Poales; family Poaceae; genus Avena; species Avena sativa. The sequence continues at coordinate 288,404,529 of OV702290.1, forward strand.
CAGATGCTATGCGTTTCTTTTCCTCCTCAATGTTTTTGGCTTCATCGAGGAGTACTTGACGACGCGCTTCTAGGGCCTGTGCCCTCTCGTACAGTTCTTCAGCAGTAAGTTCTGCAGCTAGGAATAGGTGTGGTTAATGCAGCATCGATGAATTTACACGCACCTTCAGTGATCACGTGTCCATCCACCGGTTCTTCTTTTTTGGGCTCATCTAGGATAAGCGATCTCCTCGTATTCCTCGGTGATCACCTCCTCTGCCAGAGGGTCTTTTGTTGGGGTCTTGTTCTTCTTGTTCTTCTTCTTTTCCTTCTTGGCAGCGCCAGTAGCAAAGACGGCTTTGGGTCCGTTTCCCAGAGTCAAGCTCTGATCAGTACTTTGAGACCTCTAGATCTCAGGATTATCTCCGATTTCCATGTCATCCTGCGTCTTGGGAGAGTGTTCCCCGGATCCTTCATCCATGGCTTCTCCTTCCTCTGCAGCTTTGGAGTTATACTCCTCTTCATATTCCGCGGAGAACTTTCGGAAATCTGCTGACGTCATCGATTCATCCGAGGATGTGGGCATGTCGGTGTTTGTTCCAATTGCCTCCAGCATAGAGTTGGTGCTGTGTGCAGCGTCGGCAGAGCCGGATTCGGATCCCACATGCCCGATGAAGTGCGACGCATGCTTCCTGAGGTACCTGCGGCTCTCGCGACCAGCTTCGTCGAAACTTTTGATGGTCTCGAGAATTGCATCTACGCCTGAGTTTTGCATTATCATACGTCGCAGCGTGTACCTCAGGAAAGGCCTATCTGTCTCGACAACATGAGAGCCGGAATCAGTGTCGTTGATATGCTCCTCCTGGATTTCGACCTCAGTAGGTGGGTCGATCTGGGATTCGGCCTCTCCAAGGAGATCCACTCTAGATTTGACCTGGACCGCTAGGTCTACTTCAGGCTCGGATTTCTCCACTATCTTCGCAACTGGTGCGGGCTGGGTGGGATTAGGGTTTTCTGAGATCCGGAACTCTGCCGCCTCCGCAGACAAAGGGGATCCAAAAATTTCCCCTGCCTCTATCATCACCATTGGGGTGGGTGGGACGGGTTCAGCAAAGCCAATGTAAACATCGATCTCGCCGAAAGACATGATGGTGTAGGTAGTCATAGCCTCCCTAGCCGGAATCCAGGTCTCGTCGAGAACAATGAGAGGGATGTCGCTGGCGTAGAGGATGCGGCCGACGGTGATAGTCTCGCCGATTCCGATTCTTGCAGATTCCGCTCGGAACGCAGATCCGAAGCTCACTTGCCCCATGGTGGGCGCCAACTGTCGTCGGACTGATGACAAGTACGCCATGAGGGGGTCCTCGAGGCGTGCGGAAGAGAGGGGTGTGAGACGTACAGTGTTCCGAGACAGTGAGCACACAAGTTTACCCAGGTTCGAATCCGCCGGCTTTGGACGGATCCTACTCCTGCTAGCAATCCAGTAATACGGCAGAGCCGGAATATGGGTTACAAGGGTTCGCCTGTGCGAGTTGAGATTGTAGACTATTGAGGGTGCCCTAAAGTCTCTCCCTAGGATGGCTTATATGGATATCCGGCCTAGGGTTTACATGAGAGATCTGTCCGGCTACGACTAAGAGTCGGTTATAGTGTACATCTTGAACTACAAGTAACACTATGGGCCTAAGTCGGCAAATCTTCTGGGCCTTCCCATAGCCGGATTGGACTCCGTCTCTTCTCCCTGACTGGGCCACCCATGAAGCAAAGCTCTAACCCGAAGTGGGCCACCCTGGTCAGTGAGGAACTATGAGGATACCCAGAAAGTATATCCCCAACACTTTGCCTTCTTGCATCAATACACATCCGAGACCAATATTGGATGCATCACAACACACGTCAAACGACTTCTTGATATCTGGCATGATCAGTATTGGGGCTGAAATCAATCTCTTTTTGAGCTCTTGGAAACTTGCTTCACATTTGTCAGTCCAGTCAAACTTCTTGTCCTTCTTCAACAATTAGGTCATAGGTCTTGTGATTCTTGAAAATCCTTCTACGAACTTGCGGTAATATCCCGCTAATCCGAGAAATGCACAGACTTGGGTTTGAGTGGTTGGGGCTTCCCATTCTTCGACATCTTTGATCTTGGCGGGATCAAAAGTGACTCCTCCGGCAGACACAATATGTCTGAGGAATCCTACTTCTTTCAGCCAAAACTCACAGTTGCTGAACTTGGCATACAACTGATGCTCTCTAAGGGTTTCAAGAATGATTCTCAGATGTTGCTCATGGTCTTCTTCTGACATGGAGTAGATAAGGATATCATCAATAAACACAACGACAAACTTATCTAGAAAATTCATAAAGATCTTATTCATGAGATTCATGAAATAAGCGGGGGCATTTGTTAATCCAAAAGACATGACCGTATACTCATATAATCCATATCTGGTGGTAAAGGCGGTCTTTGGAATATCCATTGCACGAATCTTAAGTTGATGATAACCAATCCTAAGATCAATCTTAGAGAACACTCTAGCACCAGTCAACTGATCAAATAGATCCTCTATCTTTGGCAAGGGGTACATGTTCTTGATTGTGACGTCATTCAACTTCCAGTAATCTGTGCACAAACATTTGCCTCCATCCTTCTTGTCGACAAACAACACGGGCGATCTCCATGGCGATGCGCTTGGTTGAATCAAGCCTTTCTCCATCATAGCATCCAATTTCTTCTTCAGTTCCACTAACTCTGAGGGGTTCATGCTATAGGGTCTTTGAGCTATGGGTCCGGTTCCAGGAATTAGTTCAATAATGAACTCGATATCCCGATCCGGGGGCATACCAGGCAATTCATCTGGGAATACATCAGGGTATTCATAGACTACTCTGTCTTGGTCTATGGTGGGTAGGGCTAGACTCTTGTTGCACTTGAATTGACGGGGCAAGGTTTCAGATATATGCTCTACTGATACTCCAATACTACTAGTCATGGTGATGGCTTTCTTGGCATAGTCGATCAATCCTTTATGCTTTGACATCCAATCCATTCCTAGTACTACTTCCAAACCTTTGGTTCCAAGTACTATTAGATTGGCATAAAAATCTATCCCATGTATTCTGATAGGTACAGCTTTGCAAATTTTTCTAGCCTTTGTGGTTGAACCAGGTATTTGAACTATCATGACATGCTTCAAGTTGGTTGGGTGAATCTTACTAGTGCATGCAAATTCTTCGGTGATAAACGAGTGCGATGCTCCAGAATCAAACAACACTCTTGCTAAAACTGAGTTGACAGAAAACATACCCAACACGACATTTGGTGCTTCTTTGGCTTCTTCGGCGTTCATGTGGAAGAGATGGCCGTTGCGGTTGGGAGGGTTCTCTGGGGCAAATCTTCTTCCGGGTTGAACACGGCACTGCTGTTGAGCTGGGGCATTCACGTTGGCAGTGGCGGAAATCTTCTTGGGACACTCATTAGAGTAGTGAACCTTCACTCCACACTCGAAACAAGTAATCTGAGACTTGTCTTTTGCTGCCACGGGCACAACATTGCTTCTAGTTCTCGGTGCAGTGTTGTTGTTGTTGTTGTTGTTGTTGTTGTTGTGGGTCTTGGGCGGTGCACGGTTGAAATTGCTGGAGTTGCCGGGGTGGGTGTTGTTGTTTCCTCCCGACATCACATTTCCTCCGCTGCGGTTAGGGTAGCTTGGGCGAGACATTGGGGGTCGATTGTTCCGCGGGGCATATCCGGAAGACGGGTTGGGGCGATACCTCTGGTAACTGTTGGATCCGGCTTGGTGCATCATCCGACGTTTGCGGTTGTCGTTCACTTGATTTATCTTCCCTTCCATCTGAATGGCAGAGTCGACTAGCTCTTCAAGATCCTCGAAATTGATGTTAACGAGTACTGTCTGCATCTCATCATGCAGTCCGTTCAGGAATCTCTCCTTCTTCTTGGCTTCAGTGTTGATCTCATCAGGTGCATACCTGGCGAGTGACAAGAATCTATCACGGTACTCCACTATAGTCATTCTGCCTTGCTTTAGTTCTCTGAATTCATCTCTCATTCGGGTGACTAAACCCTGCGGCACATGGGTGCGGCTGAACATGACCTTGAAGGCTTCCCATGTCATCACTTGACTGTGGTTCATCGTGCGGGTGTTGTTCCACCATGCTCTTGCATCTCCTGCCAGATAGTGGGTGGCAAACAGAACTTTCTCGTTGGCATCCACTCCGGCGACTTCTAAGTTGTTTTCCATGGTCTGTAACCAATCATCAGCATCCAGCAGGTCTTCAGACTTGCTAAAGATTGGGGGATTGGTATTCTGGAAGTTTTTGAGTTTGGATCCATGATGATCCTGATTTCCATGGCCCTGGTTGTTGTGAGCCATCTGGGCGATCTACTGTAGTGTGGCTAGATTTGCTTGGCGCTCTGCCCTACTAGCTTCGCGATCTGCAATGAGCGTCTGCAGAATTTGCAGCATTGGGTCCTGCGATGAGCTGCTCCCTCCTTGGTTTCCACGAGTCATCTGAAGATTGAGATAGATAATGGGGTAAGAGGGAAATTTCTAAGGTTTATGGTTTTGGTTTCAAAGCTAAAACTTTGAGTTTGACTCAGATTTTGCAACTAACTGCTTTTCATTCATGTAAGCAAATCACACGATACAAACACACACACCACAACATGAAGGGAAAACAGATGGTTTTAAGAACCATTCTGTGAGCTAAGATACAATGGGACTGATACTTATCACTCCTACGATAGTGCTCTAGTGCATCTACTCATCATCGATGAAGTCAGAGTCATCATCGTCGGTGTAGAAGTCCATGGCATCATCCTCCAGATAGTCATCATCATTGTTGAGGTACGAGTGAATATAACCCTGGATGTCTTCACCTTCCTCCTCTTCTTCTTTTGCTGCAAGTTGAGCTTCTTGCTCCTTGATGGTCTTGTCGAGGTCAGCCACCTTGTTGCGAAGACGGTCGATGGTGCGATCCTTCTTTGCACATTGACGGTGAAGAGACTGATGATCCTTGACGAGCAGGGAGAAAGTCTGGGCCTTCTGGGCGGCAATGGCAAGGTCGTGGTTGGCGAACTCTCGAGCATTGTCCAATTCCTTCTCTCTGTCGTACAGGAGGAAGTCAAGGTTCTCCACTTGGCGCTTCAACCCCGGGTGACTTGGCATCTCCAGAGGCATTCCCATAGAATCACGCCTTGCATAGTGAACAAAGCGGGTTCCCTAGATCAAGTTGACATTCTGTGTGCAAAGACGAGCGAGAGCTTCATGCATTACCCTGGCTAATCCATCTAGCTAGTTGTTCTCTCTCACGGTGAATTGAATCTTCTCGGAAAGTGGTGCCTCCATCTTGGCTCGAAGATTAGCAACTACTAGCCATTGTAAATCTCCTCCTGGGGGACCATTGAGTTGAGCTCCAAAGAACTACGGATGTGGGTGCTCCAAGTACTCAGATAGTGCATCAAGATCCCTCTCGAAGATCAGTTGGCCTCCGTTGCCTAACTGGTAGAACTTGCAGTACTGAACTTCCATCTATAAGAAATTAGGATGAGAAATTAGTGAGGTGATCAAGTGTGTCAAAATTTTATGTAGTAATGTAAGAATTTTTGAGGAACATGTATTTTTTTGAGAGGAAGAATCCCAAGGGTAAGAGAGGAAATAGGTTTTCATAAATACTCACTTCTTTGTTTTTTTGAAACTAAGTTTTTTTGTTCGGACATCCATTCTAACTAGGGTCTCCTATGGTCAGGATGGCTCTGATACCAACTTGTCAACACCCGGATTTTTAATCCCAGATGCCAGTTATGCCATACATCACAATCCCAGGATTACCATTTTTGCGAGACATAACAGATTGGATATCACGGTACATCATCCATTACAAACCACAATAGGGTCTTACACAAATAAAGGATCTCATGATCCAGTCTTAGTATAAACAAGTAGCGGAATAAATAGCATAGCGGTGGGCTCCATCTTTAGTGTCACATGCAATGCTGACGATGGGAGATGATCCTAGTTGTCGTAGTTGTCCTGCTGTCCTTCTTCCGGATAGTCCTCATCATAGTCTAGCCACGGGAATAGCTAGGGACAAATCCATGAGTACTCTTTAAGTACTCGTAAACTATAACTAACAAGTAAGTTAGTTCTAGTAGGAATACTAAGTTCTAAGTTTATTTGTAAAGTTAAGTTTGAAACCTAAGCTGAGTTCAGAAACAAAGAAATATAAAAAATAAAGTTCTAGATCACCTAAGTGGGCCTTAGTTGTCATAGTCACAACTCTGTTGTGGTCAAGTCATGTCACAATTCATTTCATAAATCATTTTGAAAACATTTGACAACGAAATAGTATGGCCACTCCAACTGTCCATAACCGCGGACGCGACTATTCAAATAGTTTGACACTCTGCAGAGGTGGTACACTTTCACCACAAAATTCGATACATCTGTCAGGGATAACCCTGAATCATCATACTTAGTATGCAAATAATCAAACATAACCTTTCCTTTACACACTCTAGTATAAGCACCTCTCCTATGAGCTTGGCCTCCCAGCCATGGCCATCTGCCATCCTGGGCACTGCATAGGTGGCCAACATTGAGAGGTACCCTCAGCTCAAACCTCTCCCGCGAGGGAACTAATACTAATGCATATAAACTTCCGGCTAAGCCTTACCCAATTCAGGTATTGTGGTTGTACGGTAAAATTGGAATGGTATCGCATCCGAACCCAGCCATCAGTTTTTATAAAGGGTTAAGGCCCATGCCTCAACATTTTCATCATCATTAACCATTAGTGTTTCTCAACACATGTCAAAACATCTCAATAAAATGACTCATCATTCCAAGGTTTTCATAAGCATTTTCACCAAGTATTCCCATCTAAATTGATCAAGTTTTTAGTTTAGCTCTAATCATTAAGTTAAGAGTGTTCACTAAGGTGGGATGCTAATCTCAATCTCATGCCATAGAATGACATCTAATTCTAACTAGATAGGCCAAGTTTTATACTCTTTATGCTATCTATAAACAAAGGAAGGAACTTTGGTAAAGTAAAAGAAAGTAAAGCTTGTAGGAAAACTTGGGATGGGTATAAACCAAAAAGGTATAACCAAAGCATCCCTAAGGAATCTTGCTTGGGTTATAATTGCATCTAGTGATGGCTTGCAAGTTTTAGCTTGCCAATAATAGCTTGCCTTGATTGGTGTAGTGGTTGAAATTCTCCTCATCTTCTTCGGGGTTGAAATAATAGCTTGCCTTGATTAGTCTATTTAGCCACTAAGGCACACACTTGATGATCAAGTACCATCACAATCATCACAAGATTTTAATGAACTAGTTTTATTTATTTTATTTGAGAAAAGTAATTTCTACTCATTGAAATTAATTAAGATTTAATATTATCCATTTAAAATATGGGATCATGTGGACACATGTCATCACCACATATTCTAATACATGGGAATGTGATTTAAATGTTGGATCACATTTTATAAAGTTTAAGATTAATATTTAATGATATAAAGTGACTAGAAATGCCTATATAGCATTATTTTGGTACTAGTCCAAAGTAACTACATGCAGACCTAAATATTATTACATATTCAGATAGGTATTGTCAAATGTGATTTTTGAGAGTTAGAATCAACTAAAAAGCTATTATGGTTGATTTTAGAAAAATATTTGAATATGGAAAAGTCTCTGTCTTGTTATTTTTGCTATATGTGATCTATAACTCTAATTGATTTAAATCCAACGGGCTTGGATAGAGATTTAAATTATCTTTCCAAAAAAATTGGAATCATTCAATTTGGTTAAGTAAATCTTTCTGAATTGATTTTCAAACTAGTGGACAGAAACTAGATTAAGTCTAAATAGAAAAATCTAAATTTGAATCTACGGGCTAAGGCGGGAACACTAATGGGCCGGCCTAGTCACACTGCGCGGCGCAGAGAACAGCTGACAGGGGGGTCCCGCATGTCAGCGGCTCTTCAAACGCGAAGCAGTACGGGGCGATGTGGGCCACACGATTAGAACTACAATCGATAGTTGTGGCTCGTTGTCGACGACGGACAGGTCGCCGGTGAGACGGAACCCTAGCGGCTCGGTGGGGGTCCAGTGGGGGCATACGAGGGCTCCAGCTAGTGTGGTGATGGGGGCGATTGAACAAGGAGACGACGGCGGACTCAGGCGAGGTCACAGCAGCTCCTAGGGTGGACGAAATCGTCGGGCCCCTTCCTCCTGTGCTACAGCGAACTCCGGTGCAATTCCGGCGAACGGCTGCTCGAGCGGCTCCGGCTAACGGTGGAGAAGGATCAGTGGTGAGAAGGGAGCTAAGTGGTGTGAGGAAATGGTGCTGGGGAGGGCTCCTTATATAGGCTCGACGAGGGGACCGTGAGGGCGACGGTGAGCTCGTCAGTGATGATGATACAGGGCGCTAGAGGCATGGGCATGGTAGGCAGGCGGTGGCTTGCCTCCTGGCAGTCAGCTATGGCATGATGGTGATGCTAGGGGCGGTGGCATGCGGTCAGGAAAGGCTAGCGCTCTGCGTGGCAGATGCGGTGCTTGACGCGTTTCACGGCGATTGCTGGTCATGCGGCGGGAAGAGGGCGTGTCTGGGGCGGTGCTGGGGTTATGGCCGAGCGGCGCACGCGAGCTGAAGGCAAGGAGCGGATTTTTCGGGCTTGTCGGGGACGGTGCTCTACCGTGAGCTGGGCACGGTGCAGAGGTAGTGGGCGCGAGCTGTCCTCGGTGGTCCAGGGGCTGGCAATGCTCGAGGAAGGGACCGTTAGCGGCGGTAGGGTTTGGCGGAGCTAGGGGGCATGCTGGATTGGCGCTGCGCGGTCGCTGGCGCGTTGCCCGCGTTTGGCCGGCGACGACCATATTTGGGCGACGCGCCACTATTGCTAGCGGTGAAGGTTTAGCTGGTCTGGGCTGGGGTAGATGCTAGGGGGACAGGGGATTAATTGGGAGACCAAATTGGTCGATGATCACTAGTTTTGGTTCAGTGCCTGCCATATGTCCGACAGAATGGCCGCAAGGAGAAAAGTTTTGAATTTTGGATTCAAAATTTTTGAGTGTTATCCACTTAAGTTTGAGATTCTATGCCTGTTTGGAAAGGTCAAGGGGAATTCATTTGAGTGGTTTTTGAAAAGGTGCGATCTATGTATATGACTTGAATTCCATTTTCAAATGCCATTTAAAATTAGTGTTTAAATGTTTTTGTAAGATTTCAAAGTGGGAATTGGTAGATCATTACATGTACTAGCAAGGGGTGCAAAGAGTTAGAATTGTTTCTGTTAAGAATTGACTTCTAGGAACACCTAAAGTGACCTAGTGGATTAAAATGGCAAAAGTGACCATTTGCCTTTATTACTTCCAATTGATTTCTTTTTCTTTGTATTTTTTCTTGGGAATGATCTAGATGATGTGGAAATCACCTTAGAATCATTTTACAACCATTAGAACAAACAAACATGGCAATTCAAAACAATTCCATATTAATGCAACACACAGATGCATGCTTAATTGTTTTAATAATAAAAAGTTTTTGTTAACCCTAAATTGTGTGCTTTGGATCTTGATACCTTGTATTAAAGTTTTGGGATGTTACAAGTCAAGATAGGTCTAACCATTTTAAGTTGTACTTACTAAAACTACCATTTAAAAAATTAAATAAATCTTACTCTCCAAAAAGATTTTATTAATTATAAAATCATGAAGATTTGAGTACCAATTCTTTTACAAGTTTGGGTATCTACTTAAAAAGCTAAACAATGTTTTTAAGTATTTAACATGATGCTGTTACCATGTTTATAGAAATAAGTATTAATTCTATAATAACTAAATGAGTTCATTCACTTATAAAATCAAGAGAACACCACTTCCATAAAGACATGATACTTTTGTTTCACCTTCATGAAATGTTATAAATTGAACAACATGTAGTGTCCTCTCATATAAAGTTAGATAAGTATCCACTTGCTAGTAGAATAGCTATTCAAATGTGGTAATTGTTCTCTTCTTTAATTCTAATAATTAATAAGAAAACCTTAAAGGGTTAGCCTTAAGATTAAATGCTTTTACTTTGTAAAGTAATCTTTTCCTAAAAAATTATTCTTTTAAGAATCATTAAAAATCCTTAAGCATTTCTATAAAGGCTCTAATTGATTAATAATCTTGCTTACAAAATATTTTAGATACCATGCCTCCTTTGAGTGATTTACTATTGAATACTACTTGTTGTATTTACAAATTGTTTCACATACTCTCACAAGCCTTAATAAGAAGCACACGTGTGAAGCTGGTATAAAAGTGAAACACATTCTAAAGAAACCATCCTCAGTTTCCGAAGCCTATATCAGATATGATTATTCCGGGGATTCATGTTTATCAAACTGCATTACATTGCTTCTGCATAATTACATTTTTCTTCTTTAAACATTCGTCCTTACCATACCAATGATGCTAATTTTATATTTTGGATCTTCTATTGTATTGAAGACCATGAGTGCATAATCTTGCAATCACAAAAGGCATGTTCACACTTGCTCATGTTCTTTGATTATTTTCTATCAATTGCTTGTAACTCAAATGTTTTCATCACCTGCATTTTAAAAAAGTCAGAAAATACTATCTTCATAATAATATATTACGGATTAGTTATCAAATGGTAATAATCTATTGATACAGTTCCAGTGGTAAAGAAACATAATATCTAGGACTTAATAAACCAATGACATCAGTGATTCTAGCGCCATATATTACGTGTTAAGATGAGATCTGGAATGGGACGAAGAAGTCAGCTGGATCTTCTTCCTTTCGCATGGATGGATGACCTTATCGTGAGGTATTTCTGCTTGGGGAGGTCGTGTATTCATGCGGGGTCGCGGAGAGGGGCAGTGATTGGCTTGGATCATCTACTGGGCCCCACATCAAGGAATTGTGGACGGGAATAAGCTCTCCGGTTGTGCAACAAGGATTTGGTCTCTTATGGGTAAAGTAACGCACCTCTGCAGAGTGTAAGAACTATGACATGTTACTCCCTGTTTCGGGAAGGAGCTACGAACGCGGTAGAAAAGGAACTCCACGAAAGTTCTGGTAAACCTGTGAAGGCTATCCAACATAGTTTTCAGAATAAAAGCAACCTTTGAAGAAATGTTTACGAAAACCTGCATTGCCTACGACCTTTGGTCTATGGTTGTAGAGATAGTGCATCATACACTACTTTTCAGTGAACTTGATAAGTACGCTCGTACTCAACCGTACCTTCTTAACCCTTGCTAGGTTCAAGCCATTGAAGATGATGTCAACATCAATTTCTGCCCAAGAAACCATCATCGGCAGCTCAAGTTCTTCAATAAAATTAATAAAGTCAACATATACATCAACCGAAGCAAAGGCGAAGATCTTGATTAAGATAGGAGTAGATTCTCTAGACACAAAACCTACTTCTGTAGAGCAATGCAATAGCAGCATTTGCATGCCCAATAGTGTAGATACTAGTCTTATTAGCCACATAGTTCTGAGTTATTATGTTTTGGACCTGCTATGTTTCTGTTGTACCACTCCGAGGGATGTAATACTAGTGAACAGTGTTTCATTGGTGTTATGTCAACAACTATAGTGTACTACATCATGCAGTGGTATGCTGGGTCACCGCACCGTGCAAGAAGAATCGTAGTGCGCTAGGTTTGTTATAGCACCGCAGAAGGAAAATAAAGAACTAACCTAGCTGCCCGTGTTGCTGGCTTCAGGTATTGGAGAAGAGTGGCGTTGTTTGCCATGCTAGGTAAATGCATCGAAACTATTCTCCTCGGACCGTCGTTTCGCCACAGAAGAAGACATCGATAGCCCGCCGCCGTCTGTCGCTGCCACTCCACTCCCACCCACTGAAACGATGGGGATTGAGGAGGAACCCTAAGGTGAGAATAGGGTGTGTATCTAGAGGTGCCGGTACATCCCAAGTAGAATAGCACAATGGGCTGTCTCTAGGCCTCGGCCTACGAGAGAATAGTCCATCTAAGCACTGGGTATAGTGTCCGTCTCGCCCGTACAGCCTACTTCCTCCTCCTTCGCTCCGGATTAGTTCTTACCCTTTCTTCTTCTCCTGATCCGACGCCATCTCACTTAAACTGGTATCGATCCGTTTCCGCGAGCGGCAGCATTCCCAGGCGGCGATTCCGGGATGACCTGTGGAGACAGACAGGTCGATATGGAGATTTGGAGAGGCACCCACCAGATTTAATCAGCTTGTACACTTCTTAAATGTCTCGATTATTTTTCTAAGTACATTAGAATATTTAGTGCTTACATGTCTATGTGTTTGGGTGCCGATGTATCGTATGTGGCTTTAGTTCAGAGCATGCTAGATTTAATATGTGCATCGATTTGAAACCCTTTGGGCAGGTTGAACTTGTTCACTAAAGTTTTTGTGCTCAGAGTATGGTGTTCTTTTTTTAGCCTGATTCTGTGAATTTTTACCTGGGTCAAAAGTAAGGAATTGATACATTGCTGTTGTATTGAATTCTGTGATGCATCGTCCCTGTTTGGTTACTGAATCCTATGATGCATTGACTCTCACCAATAGACGATCTAAAAAACAGGAGGTTGATTCACTGTTGTTGTATTGAATTTTATGATGCCTTGCCCCTGTTTGCTTACTAGACGGTAGACGGTAGGCTGTTTGAACCTTCTCAAGCTGTGAAAACAATCTATATCTTTCCATCGTCAATCATAATGATTGAGCGTATTGTAATTCCTTGGTGTCTTGTTTGATTTTCATAGAATGCTCTGAGTAACATTAGTGCTGTGTGATTCCAAACTGCAAAACTGACACATGAGTTTTTGCATGTTGATTTGTACCATGCGATAGGTTTACTCCGTGCCTTTGTTTCCAACAGTCTAGGTTATTTCTAACGACCTAACGGATTGTTTTGCGCCATGTATATGTATGGTTGCCAGGGAGTAATATTTGTCTGCAGCATGATCTTGGCCATATTTGTGTCTTGCCCGCTTGGCTAAGTTCGATTCTTTTCTAGATGCATATATTTCCTTGCTACATGTCTATGTTACTATGTATCCAATAATCTAGGACTGTTGTGCCGTGGTGAATCATAGTCTTATATATGCCAGTAAACTTTTTGGCGATATTTTTGTTCAAACTTATAGGCTTGCTTGTCATTAATTGATTAACTGGTTCAGTCATATTCGACTTTGCTGTCCATGACAGGTGACAGGATGGAGTACGTCGAGATACCAGCCACTGTCACTGGAAGCTATGATGAAGGGGTTATGTCTTCCGTGCTCTCAGTAAAAGACGGAGGCTATTTCTTATGGTAACTATGAGACCGAAGTGCAGTTCTATCCTTCGCTGCAGTTACTATAGACTTCGCTTGCTCCTCACTTGTTGTTAGGCTATCTAGAAGAGTCTTTGGAAGCTTTGGTTGATAATGCTGCGCATCGAGTGATCAGGTACATGGAGACGGTTGAGAAGAAGATCCTAAAGAGAGCCAACATCATGTGTTAGAGAGAGAAGAAAAAGAACAGGGCCTTGCTTCGTAAGCTGAAACATGTGGACGGAAAGATTACCAACAAAAGTAAGCAAGTAAGAGAGTCATGGATGCTTCCGATGCTTACATCGAAAAAGTTTGTATGTCTACTAATCAGATCTAGAAAATAGAGTCGGGTGGCTCATCTTTAGGCTGCAGCCGTCAGTCTGACAAATATGCTGCTGCCCTTCTTAAGCTCAAGGTTGTGGCCGCTAATCTTGCTCAGGATTCTGATGAGATCATTGGGAAGTTCAAAGCTGCTGGAGTATATCCTTATGGTGCAGATGAAACTGACTGTGATGCTTCCTCGGAATGCTTTGATTTCGACTCTGATGGAGAGAGCTATAGTTGCGATGGTTACACGTCTGGTTAAGACATTTCTAATAAATCACAAGTGGTTCCGGTGTGAGCTGAGGCTGTTCTATTCAGCAATTTTATCTATTGTATTTTAAACAGTACTTATTCATGCGTGCTAAACCTATGTTATGTGTAATAAACCAGACAACTTTGTTGTAAGCCAGAATGGTTCTGTATTAGCTATTGATCTGTTACGTGGTTCTTTTTTTCCTTGAATTCTCTTCAGGGTTGATTTATTTCCTTCCCCTCCGGGTGTTAGTGAGCAAAGCCCCTTCTGAGTGGACACCAAAGAGACTAACTTAGAGGAGAAGGAAGCCATGATGGAGGAGGAGGATGAGGAGGATGATATTGATGTGTGGGACGACACCGTCAATGTCGGGAGGAGGCCATGATGGAGGAGTGGGAGTCTCAGGAGGAGGAGGACATTGAAGTATGGTAGGACACCGTTGATGGCAGAGGCGATAGTGGCGTCAACCGGAGCGGTAGATGATGAAGGTTGCCCAACAGACCGCTAGACTCTCCACTGAGACTTTTGCGGAGGAGGATTGGTGCGGTGACCCATCATACCACTGCATGATGTAGTACACTATAGTCGTTGACATAATACCAATGAAACACTGTTCACTAGTATTACATCCCTCAGAGTGGTACAACAGAAACACAGCAGGTCCAAGACATGACTAAAGATTACAACTCGACTCTCTACAAAAGATCCAGAGAACACTCTATGTTAAAGAGATAAAAAGAACTTCTTACAAAGAAGAACCAGAAAGAACAATTAAGAACTTATCTAGCTAAAATTAAAACTAGCATCTAAACTATCTAACTTGTAATTGCTATTTGAGCTGTCGATGGTGGTTTCGTGAGCATAAGTTGGTGTTGACGTCGTCTTCAATGGCTTTATAATCTAGCAAGGGTTAAGAAGATATGGTTGAGTACGAGCGTACTCAGCAAGTTCACTAAAAAGAAGTGTATGATGCACTATCTCTACAGCCATAGACCAAAGGTCGTAGGCAATGCAGGTTTTCATAAACATTTCTTCAAAGGTTGCTTTTATTCTGAAAACTATGTCTGTCAGCCTTCACAGGTTGACCAGAACCTTCGTGGGTTCCTTTCCTACCACATTCGTAGCTCCTTCCCGGAACAGGGAGTAACATGTCACAATTCTTACACTCTGCAGAGGTGCATTGCTTTACCTATGAGAGACCAAATCCTTGTTGCACCACAGGATGATCTTTACCATCCACAATTCCATGTTGTGAGGCCTAGTAGATGATCGAAGCCAATCACTGCCCCCTTCGTGACCCCGCATGTCCCCATGGTGTACGCCATGCCCACATTTTGAATTACGGCAATGGTTGGTACAGACCGTCCAGATGCCAGAACTATCATGGGACGTTGCGGGTTCCCACCCATATGCCACATATCCTCTACGAATTACCAATTAAGGCACACTACGAGGATAACTGCCACGACCTGCACATCCAAATGCATCTGAGAGGAAGAAGATACATCTTACTTCTCCGTCCCATTCCAAATCTCATGGTTAACGCGTAATATACGGTGCTATAATCACTGGCGACATTGGTTGATTAAGTCCTAGATATTATGTTCCTTTACCATAGGAACTGTACCAGTAGATTATTACCATCTGGTAAATAATCCAGAATCATATTATTATGAAAATAGTGTTTTCTGACCGTTTTGAAATGCAGGCGATGATAATATTTGAGTTATAAGCATTTGATAGAAAATAATCAAAGGACCTGAGCAAGTTGTGAACTTGCCTTTTGTGATTGCAAGGTAGTGAAGTCGGATACTTCCACCTGACCTTGAGCTTTGGTTTCTACAGAAAACCATTATTGTCCGGTAAGGACAATATTTAAAGAAGCGATATACAATGCATAGTAATGTCATGCGATGATTTGTTTTCTTTCTTCTTTGTGTGTTTTACCCACCTTGTAAAGGTTTTAAGTTTCTTTTAATTAATAAAAGAAAAGCATTACTCAAGAATCATTAAATTCATATTATTTTGATATTTAGCATTTTTATAATAATTAGTATTATTCTAAGAGTTTAAAAATGAATTTATTTGATTTTCACTCTTTTTAATATTTAACTAAAATTCCTTTAATGAAATAAGACTTTATTTTTATCACACTTGATTTACTTTTCAAAAATACAAACTCCTATTTTTCTATAATAGTACTTCCTTTTAGAATCTTAAAAATTAGTTTTATTCAATTTTATGTGTTTTGTATATTTTTATAAAATTCCAGAAGGAATCGATATAATTTTAATATTAGATCTATATTCAATTGCTTAAAATTACTATGTAGTATTTTTTATTGGATAGAGGATATTTTTGTGATTTCATAAATACATTATTTGTATTTTTAGAATTTTTATTTATTTTTCTAGAGCCTAATTTATCTCAGGGATATATTTATAATTAGGTATTTTACATAAGTCCTTTTGAAACACAGGCATGGCCCACTGGGCTGGCCCAGCCCGACCAGACCAGCTAGGGACTGGGCAAACACCCCTGGGTAGTACTGGACTACCCACACCTGGCCCAGTACCACTCACTCGCTCACTCTCCTTTCTCTTCTCTCTCGCGCGACACCCTCTCTGGCCGCTCGATGTTGCTGCCTCCGCGGGTGATTCCGGCCGCCTAAGGCCACCATGTTTGTTGCGGCGGTGCAAGATGACATGGATGATACCGCTTCTCGATGCTGTCCCGCTCGATTTGGTGCTAGCTCTCTCCGCTGGCTGTGCTGACCCCCACCTCGTGGCTAGGGTTTGGGGTCCGTCGTGCTCTGGCGCTCCCTCGATGATGTTGTGGTGCTTGTGGCGCTGTCCTTCCATGGCCGCCACTGCTGTGTGCAGGCGCGGGTTGTAGCACCCCCTCGGGGGGCTCCCCGTGCCGCCACCTCTCTGTTGCTGGCCTCCTCTCTGCTTCCTCCTCGATAATCTTATGAGGACCTCGAGTAAGTGTCCTATTCTCCTCTCTGTGTTCTACCTTGCCTCTATTCCATGCCATGTGGTCACTTGGGATGGATTTCCCCATTTAGGGTTCATCCTTAAATTTCTATGGTTCATTCCCCCTACAATGCTGATTTAGCATAACTCTAGGGTTAATCTGGCCTGTGCTAATCCTTTGATGATGATACACTGTTAGTGTAGTGTCAATCTTGGTTGAGCATGTTTGTTATCATGTTCTCTATCAGAGATCACTTTACTGATCATGCTTTTGTTACCCTGATCTCTGTCATAAAACTCTCTGTAAAAGCATGCTTAGTTTAATGTGGGTGTCCAAATTTTTGTGGTTGTGGATTTATTCCTATGGAGTTGAGTTGGGATGCTTTCTGTACTGATGCTTGGTTAATTGCTTACTTGTGAAGTATTGATGTGTTTAATCTCATGATTTAATCTTGTTACTATGTAAATCTAGTGCTAGTCTGTGCTCTATGATTAATAAGAAGATGATTTATAAAGATATGATTCCTATATGCTTGTAGGAAAGTGATAAATTGGTTTCTGTACAATGTGGCCTAGTGATAGACAGTGTTGATCTTTACTGTCTTTTCTAAAAGAAAGTGTCTATTTATGATTCCTAAATCATTTAGGAAGCTGATTATATTTTTCGAAGAGTATATGCTTGAGCTTGTACTCAAGCAGATATGAACCTGCTAGGCACAGAGGTGCTACCCTTCTGGGAATGTTCCATGTACTAGCAGCTGTGATGTGTATCTATCTAGTTAAAACTAGATCATAGTGTTAGTGATACTGGTCTGAGACCCAGCCTGTGCGGGAACACATGCCTTATCTGGTTGTTTATTATCTGTTGTCCAATATGTCCACTTATCATGTGCTTGCAAGAAATAAATGTGTAAGATGGAAAATGATTAGATCTAAATTTTGGGATATACCCTGGTAGCCTTGTCTTGATGTTGCCTTTTACTTCTGGCTTGTGGTAGCCCTGGATTGGTTTTGGCTTCCGCTTGGCTTTGTCTTGCTCCTCCTGGTGTTATTGCCTATGTGGCCTTGCTGTCCACCAAGTTCACCCCCCTCCTTAAGTCACCATCTTTGCTGGTGATCTCCTGGATTTTCTGTGGTGGAAAGTGATTTAATCTTGTGATATGATTGCAAGATCTGGTGCTGTTCTTGGATGTGCTGGTGACAAACTGTGGTTGGCTCTCTACGAAGTGAATAGCAAAGCTTGTTTGCTCTATGCTGCTATGATTTAAAATGTCTCCTTGCTCTTTGTTGCTGACACCTCAATGCATGCATTTAGGTGTGTGAGCTGCTTCACTATTTTCTTTCGCTATGGATGAGATCAAGTAAGTATAGTTTAAACTTCCCCATCCTTGTACTATTACTTATCCTGGTGAAACTTGCCCCTTCAGCCTGTGATGTTGTTTGGAGGCCTTAATTGCTTTAAAGAACATACTCTACACTTGATGGATTTTGTCCCTTCTTCGGCTCAGTGATGTTTGGAAAACTGTGCATTACACTATTTAAAACTGAGAGCAAACTAACTCTAACCCCCTCTTTTTTTATTTCTTTTTCTATCTTATTTGTAGGTACAAGACCAAGGAATCAGGAGAAATAGTTTAGAATTAGTTTAGGATTTCATTTATTTGCTTTTGTAATATATATATATATATTCCTACTCTTTGTAAAGATCAATGTAATATATATTCATTATTTAATAAAGCTTTTTATTTCTTTGAGAATATCTCTGTAATGTCTTTACTTTAAATAGATTTAAGTCTATTTAATACTTGTGAAATAAAGGAAAGAATTAAGAAGTACTATTTGAGTTGTACTATTATATTGTTATCAATTTCCTTTATTGTTTTGTAAATGTGATAAATTCAAACAATAATAATAACTAGATCTTTTTGGAAATTAAATTAATACTAATTAACTCTAATTTTCTAACCTTATTCAAATGTTTCAAATTTTTAAATATAGAACCAACTTATTCACCCAAGAATATTATAATCCCTAAGGATTAAAAGTTAAAGATTGATGTATAACTAGGTAATATTATAGTTGATGTCTCAACCCAGAGTGGAATATTGATATAGCCTCATATTGTGATATTGATTAAAGATTTCTCAGAATTTCTATTCCCATCACTTCACTAAGTTTGGGTTCTAGTTAAGGAATTCCTTTCCTAAATATACTCTACTCAACACTCTCATTTGATTATCTAACATATAACTTCTATTACATAGCTATCTCAACTGAATCTATCAATGTAGCTCTTTCTAACTCCATCCATAAACTCCTTTATATTCACCTTGCATTTATTTCCAAGGCTTGTAATATTACAATCTCCTCTATATCAAATGTGACATTGATCCTCTAGAAGAGATAGGGTACTACTCCCATAATACAAGTTTGTTCTTGTTATTAGCTTGGTTAAGCTACTTTGCCTCTAACTACTCCATACAACTAATATTATTTATTTTATCATACTCTAGCTTGACTTCTCATGATCAAACTAGATGATGCAGCTTACTAAGTTTTTGCCTAATTTGGTATACTCATAATACTTCTTCATCAACTGGTCATCTATCCTCAAGTGCCTTGAGAATAATGACCACCATTCTTTGATCATACAAAGATTAGGCTTCTAATTGTCTGATCAAGATCTATCTTCAACTAAATAGCAGGCTTGTACCAGTCTCTCTATAGGATTTATCTTGTTAAGGAAACTTACTTTAATTTTATACCTATTTAACTTAACAAGATTATCATTTGATACTCTAATACTACTATCTTTCTCATAGCTTTATAATTACTAGCTTAACTCTTAGATTTAAATGCTTCTTCTAGTTAACTCAATATTGAGTTAACCCACCAACACCAAATGGTTTGATCACCACTAAAGATCTCATTCCATGGATGATGGCACACTCTACCATAACTAGTTCCTCCTTTTTATTGATATGATTAAGGTCTTTGGAAGGTCAATATAATAGTTCCAAGCGCAGATTCAATAAGTTATGGGGCAAGAATTGATCACTCAACCTTGATGATCAATTGTCTCTAGGACTTGGTTAAATAAGATTGTTATCTATTAACATGACACTAAGGGTATGTAATGAATGGTCTTAGCTTGTCTTCCATTCTACCTTATTTGTGATAAGAGTTCATATTTAAGAACTACCATGAGATCCATGGTAGGAATATCTATTGCAAACATGTGTTTCAAGATTTAGTTATTGAGTTTATTTTACTTGGGTTAAATATTTTACTTGATATTTAGGGTTTGTGGTAGATAATACCTTGATATAATCTTTGGAATATTAAGTATTCATCCTTGAGTTGGTGTATGGAATACCATGTATTAAATAGTGTGTTGTGACTTAGTTTTATTACATTTGATCTACCCTTAGATCAAATTATATTACCCAAAGATAAGGTTTTAACAAAGGTCATATTGAAACTTATCACAGTCAACTTCATGAGCTACTTCAGTCCCACCAAGTTAAGAGAAGATTCAATCTCTTTGACAAGTTTTCTTTAAAAGCGTGAAAATTATCCGGATTTTATATGCATGAATGCAATGCACACACCTCATCTCATCTTTGTAACATCCCAAATCTTTAATCAAGGTTAATCAAGATCCAAATCACCCAATTTAGGGTTAACAAAAACTTTTTCTATTGAAAATATTTAAGCATGCATATGAGTGTTGCATTTAAATAGGAGTTGTTTGAAATGCCATGATTGTGTGTTCTAATGGTTGTAAAATGGTTCTATGATGAATGTCACATCATGTAGATCATTCCCAAGCAAAATCAAAGAAAAAGAAATAAAAAAGAATTAAATAAAGGAAATGGTCACTTTTGCCATTTTAATCACCTAGCCCACTTTGGGTATTCCTAGCACTCGATTTCCAACAGAGACAATTGTGGATCTTTGCACCCCTTGCTAGTACAAGTAGTGACGTGCCAAGGCCCACTTTGTGATCTCCCAAAAACTTTCAAACTCTCATTTTAAATGACATTTGAAAATGGAATCTAGTTCATATGTATAGATCACCCTATTTCAAAAACCACTCAAATGAATTCCATTTGACAAATCCTAGCAACAACAAATGTTTAAGCATGTGACAAACCACTCCACCAAAATTCATTTCAAAATTCCAAACTTATTTTCTTTTGGCCATTTTGTCAAACACTTGACATGCACTGATCACACTCTACATTAGGCTCACTGTTTCTATAGGGTTTTGCCACCCAATTTCACCCCATTTACTCCCTCTGTCCCTCCTAGCTCTAACCAGGCCGAAGCCAGCCCACCCCCTTGTCCCTAGAAGCAGTGCAACGCCGCCCCGAGGACATGAACGCCGACCAACCTTGCCAACGCCACAGCAGACCGCCAGCCCCTCTCCGTCCCTCCAGGAAGCAAGGCGTGACCTCACCGCCGTCCATGATCCACCCCACGACCACTGCCGCGCCCTGGACCACCCCAAACAAGCCCCGCAATATCCTCTCCGCGCCGCGCTAGAGCACACCAGAGCGCCATCACTGCCAGCACACCACACGCTGCGCCTCGACACTAGACCGCGCGCGCTGCTCCGCCTTGACCACCTCACCCCGCCAGACACGGCCATACCCCGCTGTGCGCCACACTCGCCGGGAACCACGTCGAGCACCGCCCCTGTCTCCCAGAGCACGCGACGCTCCTGACCGTTAGCCACCACCCCTAGCATCGCCATAAAGCTGTAGAGGACCGCCAGGAGGCAAGCCACCGCCCGCCTATGCCGCCCATGCCGATAGCACCCTGTATCATCGTCACCGACGAGCTCGCCGTCGCCCCCTCGGTCCCCTCCTCGAGCCTATATAAGGAGGCCTTCCCCAGCCTCAATCGCCACACCATTCAACTCCCCTCTCACCAGCAGTCCTTCCCCACCTCTCGCCAGAGCAGTTCGAGCAGCCTCTCGCCAGAATTGAGCCGGAGACCGCCGCGGCAAAGGAGGAGAAGCTGCCGTCAATTTCGTCCACCCCCGGACCTGCCTCGACTTTGACTGAGCCCGGCGTCATCGTCTCGTTCGTTTTCCCGCCTCGCCACACTCGCTAGAGCCCTGGTACACCCTCACCGCACCCTCACTAAGCCGTTAGGGTCCTCCCTCGTCGGTGACGATTTCGTCGTCGACAATAAGCCCGGTCGTAGATCCTGTTCTAATCCTACAGTCCTTATCGCCCTGTACCGCTTTGCGTGTAATGAGCCAATGACATGTGGGACCCCCCTGTTAGCAGCCCTCAGCGCCGCGAAGTGAATCTGGGCCGACCCAATTAGTTTCCCGCGCTGGCCCTATAATTCAAATTAGGATTTTTCTTTTTAGACTTGGACTTAGTTCTGTCCCTTAGTTTGAAAATCAATTAAGAGAGTTATACAAATCCAAATTGAGTGATTACAATTTTGTTGGAAAGCTAATGAAAATCTCTATCCAAGACCGTTGGATTTAAATCATTTAGAGTTATAGATCTCTCCTAGCTAAAATAACAAGACATAAGCTTTTGCACACTCAAACATTTTTATAAAATCAACCATATTAGCTTTTGAGTTGTTTCCAACTTTCAAAAATCACATTTAACTATACCTATCTGAATATGTAATAATATTAAGGTTTACATGTAGTGACTTTGGACTAGTCCCAAAATAATGCTACATATGCATTTCTAGTCACTTTAAATCATTAATTATTAAACTTAAACTTATTAAAATGTGATCCAACCCTTAAATCACATTTCCATATGTTAGAATATGTGGTGATGACATGTGTCCACATGATCCCATATTGTAATTGGAGAATATTAAATCTTAGTTATTTTTCAATGAGTAGAAATTACTTTTCTCAAATAAAATAAGTGAAGCTAGTTCATTAAACCTTGTGATGTTTGTGATGATAATAGATCATCAAATGTGTGCCTTAGTGTGCTAAGTAGACTAGTTAAGTATTGTTTGGTGATTGTGTATTCCGTATGTAGTTATAGACGATAGTACCGACCAAGTCTACGAGGAGGAGTTCTACCAAGAGGAGGAGGAAGATAATTTCAACCACTACACCAACCAAGGCAAGCCATCATTAACAATGCAAGCTAGACCTCGCAAGCTAGATAACTTAAGCAAGATGCATTAGGCATGCTTTGGTTATATTTTTGACTGTTACCTACTCCAAGTTTTACTTTCCTTACTTTACTAAAATTCTTTACTTTCTTTAAAGGTAGCATAAAGAATATAAAACTTGACCTATCTAGTTAGACTTAGATGTCATTCTATGGCATGAGATTGATATTAGCATCCCACCTTAGTGAACACTCTTAACTTAGTAGTTTAGAGCTAAACCAAAACTTGATCACTCTAGATGGGAATACTTGGTGAAAAAGTGTAACTACCTCGGTGAATTACGCTCCTAGTTACAAGCCTGGATGAACGGAAATGGTTGAAATAGTACGGTGGGGCACAAATGCCACTCACAGGTAGACCTCTCGGCCGTCCCAACCATTTCCAAACATCGGGACAAGAACGGGCGGCGTAATCGGCAGGCGAAGGGATCAACTACATACACAAATGAGTATGTATGCAAACCACCATACAACAGTACATCAGAGCCATTCCATCTAAAAGAAAGGAAATATAGCAACGCCATACGGCAAGATCCAAATATCCGAGATAGATATAATAGTTTAGGAAATTTCCTCATACATCAATCAACAGAGTATCAGGCGGAAGCGGAAGACACAATCCGAGTACGGATAAGAAGCAAATCGGCATAAGATGCCCCATAAATAAGCAGATCCCGCCCACAGATCTCACGGATCCCCGTTCCCGGAATCTCTACACCGAATGATCGTTGCCCACATCGTCCGTCTCTTCCACCCAGTATCCATCTTGCGAGGGTACCTGTTCATCTGAACAAATAATTTATCGTGTGAGACCCTAGGGGTACTCAGCAAGTCTTTATGCCTCTAAAGGGGACACAACCTGGGGTGACGCAATTGCAGCAAAAGATAAACCCTAACAATTCTATAGATACTCGCTAACCATCCGCCTAAACAGAGATAGACGGATGTCCGTGAATTAATAACAATAGTTATAACAGTTATAACGGTAATCTTAACAGATCCATCCTCCTCCTCGCTTACCGACGAGGAAGCGGACGAACAACCCCCATCCGTTGGCAGTTTTATTATCCATTCCATGAGTGTTGCACTATTTACTAGTCAGGTACCTAGTCTAGTCAAATTAAAAGCGGTACTTTAGTTATGCTTGTCTATGATCGAGAAACTGTGCTCCAAGTCGTCCATAACCGCGGACACGGCTTTCAGAAAGTTTTACCCTGCAGAGGTGCACAAATAGCAACACACACTCGATATGCCTCGGAAAAACCAAATCAAAACCCAACGAGGCAGTCACGACAAAGCAATTACAGGATTCAGAAATATTTCAGGGGGCCACCCCATTGAGCTACCCGCAACGAAGTTAGCTGACTCCGAGACGGCCTCAAGATTTGCGTCAATGGCTGTGAACGACTGGGAACCCGAAAATGTGACTGGGCTTGTTGACACCGCGAAAAACTCCGCTTCCCTAAACAGTACAGTGTGCAGTACCTCGCACAATTTAAATAAAGCAGTAAAACATGGCATAAGTATAGGATAGTAAATAAAACCTCAAACTAGTTTGTGGCCCCAAGAAATAAGAATGAATCAAGCTCTGGCTCAGGGGGGTTCATAAGCCTCCCGGATGTGGATAGCGCGAATATTCAAGGAACAGGAATCAAGTACTCGGGGTCCTACGAGATACAAGTGAGCCTGAAAAACCAAATAGCGAATATGGCTCACCGATGCCACTTTCATTAGTTATCCCATTACTACTCAGGTTAAGTTGTTTAGGTACCTCGTTTTCCATCAGACACTCACATACCCTACACATGCTGTTCTACGACTCGCATGGCTCAAACAACTCCTGTAGTAATGGCTCATAGGATGGAGGAACAAGCTTCGGTGGGGTTTAAAAGTAAAGGCTATGCAATACTTGGGATTCAGTTAAATGCAATCGTGACTCAATGATGCAAGAATAAGATAGAGGCAATAGGTACTATATGTATGCAAGCATGTGGTAGTGCTTGCCTGGCAGCTCAGTTGAAGCGAGAGAAGGATCTGGGTAGTGCTCCTGGTTCTCTGGATATATCCCCTGCTCAGCGTCTATTCGAAGAAGAACCAAACAAACAAGGGCCAACATAAATAAAGTGCACAAGTATATGAATAAATGCATCAAGCAAACAATCATGCCATGATGAATGATGCACAATTTGCATGGCAATAAAGTAGCATGGCATGGGTGAGGTGTGGAATACAAGAATAAACCATTTGATATAGTTTTGGCCCCATTTTATCCTCATATTAGTTGCTGTATACATTATATTTATATGATGCATGCTGCAAAACAGAACAAGGAATGCATAAACAGAAAGGTCTCGTCGAGCTAATCATTTTAGACATATCATTTGTTAAATTTGGATTTATAAAACAAAAGTTATTAATTAATTAAGGCAAAAGGGCATTTTATTGTAATTTTAATCAACTTGGAATTTTAAATGTTCAAAATATATTTTGGAGGGCATATTTGAATTCCTCATATTTTTCTGATTTGAAAACATATATTACTTGTATTATTTGGATTTGTATTTTAAAAGTTATATTAAAACAGATTTAAATTTGGATTTGAAATAATTTGAAAAAGATTTGAATTAAAACAGATATAAGCAGAGACTTTTTGTACTCAGGCAGAGCTAACCCAAGTCACCGACGGGTGGGACCCGTGCTGACTGGGCGACACAGAGTGCGCTAGGGCTTTTCTCACTGCGCAGATAGCTAGCTCAGGAGGCAGACAGGTGGGACCAACGACCAGAGGCCCACGCGCCAGCGAGCGAGCGCGCAGGACCGACAGGTGGGGCTGCGGCTAGAGCGCGGGTTGAAGTTGAAAGAGGCCAGGGGGTGTTCCGCAAAACTAACTGAGAGGCTGACGGGTGGGGCACTCGGTACCGCGGGTTGATCGCGCAAAAAGGCAGGGGGGGTATGCGCAAAAGGGAGCGCCGTACTATTTTTCTTCTCTGAAAACGTCTGTCGACCGGTCGGTGCGCGGCGCGGGGCGGGGAATCGATCTCTGGACCTGGCGTGCTCGAGCGGAGGCGGCTACCGCTGCGGTGTCCTGGCGTTGGTGTCAGGGAGGTGAGCGAGGCCTAGGTAGGGTTTCTGTGCGACGCGGGAGCGAGCAGACGCTGCGAGCGGCGGTGCACGCAGCCTGTTCGACGAAGCGGACGGCGACACTAGGGCGGTACGGCGAAGGGGACCATGTCAGGGAGGTGGGTCAGCTCACCGTGAGGCTGTCGGTGGCGTCGGATCAGGCAGGGGAGCGGCGGATCGTCGGTGAAGCAGAGGCCGGGGAAGCTAGGGTTTGGCGTCGGTGTCGCGATGTCCTCCGGCTCTGGTGCTTCTCCTCCTCGACGGCGGGTATAGGCGGCCTCCTAGGCGTCTCCTCATTCTTCCTCGACACCTAGAGCTCCTCGCCACCGGCTGCAGGTAAGGGGAACGGAGGGGTCCGATGGTGGCCGGCGTTGGGGGGGGGGGGGTGGTAGACGATGGTGGAGAGGAAGGGGAGGAGAGGGCAGGTCCCGGGGAAGTTCTGGGGGATCTGGGCGAGGCAGAGAGGGAGTGGATAGGGACGGGGGAGGAGAGGGGTGCCGTGGGGGAGTGGTTGGAGATAAAGGTGGCTCGGCCACCTTTTCTTCCTCCACCCTCACGTGCTCGGGCAGGGCAAGACCAGGCAGGGCAGGGGGAGGCTTCCAGGTGGGCAAGGTGAGGCCAGGGAGGCAGGGTCGGGGTAGGACCCGCTTGGCAGAGAGAGAGAGAGCTAGGGAGAGAGAGGTGAGGCTCGGGTAGGTTAGAGCTAGGCTCGGGTAGATGGGAGGCTAGGGTTTTGGGGTAGCTAGGGTTGGAGAGGGGTAGGTAGCTGGGTGGGGTTTGATCCTGGTGGGGCCAGCTAGATAGAGAGAAGAGAGAGGCCGAGAGGGGGTGATGGGGTGGTTTAGGGTTTAGCTAGAACTAGGTTTAGAGGGGGTATGGTGTTAGATTAAGTGGGGGGTGTGGCTTAGAGAGGGTGGCATGGAGGTGTAGATGAGAGAGGGGGCTTAAGCTTAGAAACACCACAAGATCAAGCATGAGGGAAAAGAGATGGAGAGGGTGGTGTAAGAGCAAAAGAAGAGAGCTAAAAGAAAAGATTACTCCACTTTAAAATCCAAGAAATAAAACCCAAAGAAAAGATTTGGTAGAGATCTTGCATGGCCCATGCATGAGTAGTAAATGCCATGTTTATCATTGTGAAAACAATTGTAAAAGATTAAAGGCATTTATTAACACATGCATTTCCAACATGGGATTAAGGCCAAGCCAAAAGAAAAAGAAAAGGATGCCCCATGTGGAGTAGTTGGAGATGGCCATGTTTGAAATAAAATGGGCCTTGCTAGTGTGTATGTGCCACTAGGTATTTAATAAGCCCACAAAATATCCCAACATGAGCATAATTCCATGATAGTCCATATGGAAGCTAGGAAAAAGGGTTCCACCCACAAGGCATGCAAAGATGGCCATGTGGCTCTCATATATCAATAAGGTGAAAACAACATGATGCCAAGATGAGAGTATGTGGAAAAGAATTGGATCCATCCCAACCCACATGAGCTGGAGGTAAACCAATAAGTGCCAAGCTCATATTTAGTTGGATGGTGGAATTATAAGGTGGTGGAATGAAAGGGTGGTGGAGTTAGTAAAAGATATGCCCCAACTCAACTTGGGCATTTAAACAATATATCAAGAACCAAATACAATATCAAGAGGCAAATACAATTAGTAATGCATATGAGATAAGAATCAAATCAAAAAAGGTTTTATATGATGCTCAAATGCAAGGTGGCATGATGACATGAGCATGATATAATGATGATGCAACAATTATATATTTGAAGTAGCCATTATCTTACTAGAACAAGTAGCATTACAATTGTTAGACAATTGGGATGCTACAACTCTCCCCCACTAAACAAGAATCTCGCCCCGAGATTCCTAGGAAAAAGAAAACAACACAAGGAGAGACGGGTGTCCGAACGAAGGTGACCCTCACGTTCCCAAGTTGATGAAGAACGGAATGGTGCGACCACTACACCTTGCAAAACTTGCTAGACTTGTTGCGAGTCTTGCATTTTGCTTGAGAAACAACGGTTTAGAAGAGTTGAAGGATTGTCGTGAGACAAGAAGGATAGGATGGACGTAGCTCCGGTTTTCTCAAGAAACATGATAAAAGAGAAGATCCACTTGTGAAAGAAAAAGGAGAAGATGATGTATCATGGATAAAGAAAGACACACCGTTAAAGATTTACTGATACTAGAGAGGATGCATCTTTGTATCGCCGGAGGGAAAAGAGCTAGATTGGAGAGGTTTGAACCACTATGACAATAGCATCGTATCCTCTCCCGGATTTGAGAAATGAAGTGCGGAAACAATATTGCCTTCAAACAATATTGTCCCTTGATATCAACAGAGAGATTTAGTTAGACATCGTCGGATTAGATTCTTCTTGCGCCGGTAAGAACCAAGGATCACGCAATTGAGGTGCGCGGATATAACTTCCAGAGACGGATGTGAAGCCAGATCATGGTGGAACCCCGAGAAGCAAAGAATATGGAGGATCTGGAGTTTATTGTAGAAATACTTATTGCTTCCTTTAGCCTTGAGGCTAACGCAATAGAATTGCGGCTGATGGCATCAACCATAATTGGCTTTACCACAGAAAAAGAATTGATTAAACAAAGAGAGAGATAGATTCCTTTCATCTTGTTTGGGGATGTCGAGCACCGGTAGAATGACGAGGACCGAAAGGAGCTTGCGTTTGTTTCCGCCAGATAATTGAAGATGTTGCTCCGTGTTGAAAGGGCGAGGTCACCCACAAGAGATTATTGATTACTTTCTTCGAGAGAGCACTCCGGAAAAACAAGGACGGAAGTAAAAGTATCAAGGGATAAAGGCCACTTCTAACTCCCGTGGAATGAGTGAAATCACATTAATTCACCAATTCAATGTACGAGAGCGAATGATAAGAGTAGTGGTATGGTAGCTACTCCATC
Organism: Avena sativa; assembly: GCA_916181665.1. Taxonomy (NCBI): domain Eukaryota; kingdom Viridiplantae; phylum Streptophyta; class Magnoliopsida; order Poales; family Poaceae; genus Avena; species Avena sativa. The sequence continues at coordinate 288,433,637 of OV702290.1, forward strand.
CCGCACTCAAAGCATTACTCCGCACATGAATAAGAAAGCCATGCAACCCAACTACCGAAACAGACTGAAGGTATTGACAAGAAGAGCTCATGGAACTCCATTAGAAAACAAGGATAGATGCAAACGATTCGCCGGATTCAAGATAGATAAGGGTGATGATGTTGTCGTCATATCGTAAGTAGCCAGCCACCGGAAAGATATGAAGGAAGATCACGGAGACAACTGCAAGATTCAACAGCTACAGAAAAAGATAACACCAACTTGAACAGAAGGAAAACAAGATCTGGAAGGTCTTCATGGCCTCCGGTGGATTGAGCATAGACGATAGAACAAGAGGGTTTCAAAGATCACTTAACGAGATATAGGTGAAAAGAACTCCATGTTCTTCTTGAAAAGATTGAGAGAGATTTAGCAGTCTTGAGGAAAACTTTAGTGAAACGACGATGATAACTTGCCAACAAGGAAAACTCCGGGTTTGATTGAAGATGGAGGATGGAATTAACAATGGACTTGCTGATTCCAGAATTGAAGCAATGTATTTAGCAGAAGGACGTGGCCGAGATAAGTGACTTCAAAAAGCCAGAATTCTCACTTTGAGACGTTGCACACAGGCAGTGCTCATGAAGCTTGAGAGAAAGAGACACAGATGATTTTCCATGTCCTTCCATTGATATCGAATAGGCAAGCTTATTATCAACATATACCACCATGGATTAACAAGATATTCCCAGAATACCAAGTTCAAAAGACGAGAGAAACGAACAAATGCTCGAAACACTTTCTGAGCTCAACGCTCTTAGAAAGATCAACATTAAGAGCACGGGTTCGTGTTGAAGAAGATGCACTGGAAGAATAGATTATCTGGTCCTTCGGAAGAAAAAGAGATGTCACCTGGTTCACATTGTCGATTGGGGCACCGGTTACAAAGATAAAGAGATCTTGGATAAGAAACGATGATATAGCTTTGCTTATGGTATGAGCTATCAGAGACGAAAAAGATGCAACTCCCTCGTATCCAGGAGAATTTTGCAGATACGGAGTTCAAAAAGATGTGCAGCATGATGAACAGATGATAGACCGCCGTAGTGCCTTGAGAGACTCCGGATTGCCAAAGATACTTGAATATGCATAGATATGATCACGGTGTACTCAAAATCACAAGAGATAACCTTATCCTCCAGATGGTGACGGTTGATAGCATTTTCCATATTCCAATCGACACTTATCATGAGTGGAATATAGCTATGCCGAGAACCAAATTACAATCATCAGCATCGGATCGACACATGTTATGTAATTAGCCCAAAGATTTGGAGATGAAAAGAAACTCTAGGATTTAGCGCCGGTGACAAAAGAATGAGTTGGCATGGATAGGCTGATAAAAGGGAGATAGATAATGTTTCACACACAACTGAAAAGGAGTGTGGAAGCACAGATGTATCAAAGAAAAAATTTCCGCATTTTTCGGCATTAAAATACCAATAGATGCGCAAAATCACTTAACAGGCAAAGATTAGCAACTGATCCTTGCACAGAATGTGGAGTTGCTAGAAGGAAGGACACCCTTAAAAAGATGGCACCGGTTAACAAGGAGTCAGATAGATCGCGCCGGTTTTCAAAAGCCTGTCGGTATGGAATGTACCAACAGTTGATAACCAAAGGCAGATAAAGATAACAACTGGATGCAACAGATAGACAAGGAATTACACACACACACACTTTCTATGGTACTACGGAAACCCAGAACACGTGAATCCTAGTTTGAATTTTTAGAAGAGGATTGAAAACGTTACACTTCCTTACCAGAAAAGGGTGCTGGGTGGGTAAGAAGAAAAGTGGAAGCAGTCCTACTCTCGCGTTTTGTTTTTCCCTAGTATACATAACTACCAAAATATTTGCTAGACAGACAACGACCATTTGGCTGAGACCCTGAAGGGCGGGATGGCTCTGATACCAATTGTAACTACCTCGGTGAATTACGCTCCTAGTTACAAGCCTGGATGAACGGAAATGGTTGAAATAGTATGGTGGGGCACAAATGCCACTCACAGGTAGACCTCTCGGCCGTCCCAACCATTTCCAAACATCGGGACAAGAATGGGCGGCATAATCGGCAGGCGAAGGGATCAACTACATACACAAATGAGTATGTATGCAAGCCACCATACAATAGTACATCAGAGCCATTCCATCTAAAAGAAAGGAAATATAGCAACGCCATACGGCAAGATCCAAATATCCTAGATAGATATAATAGTTTAGGAAATTTCCTCATACATCAATCAACAGAGTATCAGGCGGAAGCGGAAGACACAATCCGAGTACGGATAAGAAGCAAATCGGCATAAGATGCCCCATAAATAAGCAGATCCCGCCCACAGATCTCACGGATCCCCATTCCCGGAATCTCTACACCAAATGATCGTTGCCCACATTGTCCGTCTCTTCCACCCAGTATCCATCTTGCGAGGGTACCTGTTCATCTGAACCAATAATTTATCGTGTGAGACCCTAGGGGTACTCAGCAAGTCTTTGTGCCTCTAAAGGGGACACAACCTGGGGTGACGCAATTGCAGCAAAAGATAAACCCTAACAATTCTATAGATACTCGCTAACCATCCGCCTAACCAGAGATAGACGGATGTCCGTGAATTAATAACAACAGTTATAACAGTTATAACGGTTATTTTAACAGATCCAATTGTAACTACCTCGGTGAATTACGCTCCTAGTTACAAGCCTCGATGAGCAGAAATGGTTGAAATAGTACGGTGGGGCCCAAATGCCACTCACAGGTAGACCTTTCGGCCGTCCCAACCATTTCCAAACATCGGGACAAGAACGGGCGGCGTAATCGGCAGGCGAAGGGATCAACTACATACACAAATGAGTATGTATGCAAGCCACCATACAATAGTACATCAGAGCCATTCCATCTAAAAAGAAAGGAAATATAGCAACACCATACGGCAAGATCCAAATATCCTAGATAGATATAATAGTTTAGGATATCTCCTTATACATCAAACATCAGAGTATCAGGCGGAAGCGGAAGACAAAATCCGAGTACGGATAAGAAGCAAATCGGCATAAGATGCCCCATAAATAAGCAGATCCCGCCCACAGATCTCACGGATCCCCGTTCCCGGAATCTCTACACCGAATGATCGTTGCCCACATCGTCCGTCTCTTCCACCCAGTATCCATCTTGCGAGGGTACCTGTTCATCTGAACCAATAATTTATCGTGTGAGACCCTAGGGGTACTCAGCAAGTCTTTATGCCTCTAAAGGGGACACAACCTGGGGTGACGCAATTGCAGCAAAAGATAAACCCTAACAATTCTATAGATACTCGCTAACCATCCGCCTAACCAGAGATAGACGGATGTCCGTGAATTAATAACAACAGTTATAACAGTTATAATGGTAATCTTAACAGATCCAATTGTAACTACCTCGGTGAATTACGCTCCTAGTTACAAGCCTGGATGAGCAGAAATGGTTGAAATAGTACGGTGGGGCCCAAATGCCACTCACAGGTAGACCTTTCGGCCGTCCCAACCATTTCCAAACATCGGGACAAGAACGGGCGGCGTAATCGGCAGGCGAAGGGATCAACTACATACACAAATGAGTATGTATGCAAGCCACCATACAATAGTACATCAGAGCCATTCCATCTAAAAAGAAAGGAAATATAGCAACGCCATACGGCAAGATCCAAATATCCTAGATAGATATAATAGTTTAGGATATCTCCTCATACATCAAACATCAGAGTATCAGGCGGAAGCGGAAGACAAAATCCGAGTACGGATAAGAAGCAAATCGGCATAAGATGCCCCATAAATAAGCAGATCCCGCCCACAGATCTCACGGATCCCCGTTCCCGGAATCTCTACACCGAATGATCGTTGCCCACATCGTCCGTCTCTTCCACCCAGTATCCATCTTGCGAGGGTACCTGTTCATCTGAACCAATAATTTATCGTGTGAGACCCTAGGGGTACTCAGCAAGTCTTTATGCCTCTAAAGGGGACACAACCTGGGGTGACGCAATTGCAGCAAAAGATAAACCCTAACAATTCTATAGATACTCGCTAACCATCCGCCTAACCAGAGATAGACGGATGTCCGTGAATTAATAACAACAGTTATAACAGTTATAATGGTAATCTTAACAGATCCATCCTCGTCCTCGCTTACCGACGAGGAAGCGGACGAACAACCCCCCCCCCATCCGTTGGCAGTTTTATTATCCATTCCATGAGTGTTGTACTATTTACTAGTCAGGTACCTATTCTAGTCAAATTAAAAGCGGTACTTTAGTTATGCTTGTCTATGATCGAGAAACTGTGCTCCAAGTCGTCCATAACCGCGGACACGGCTTTCAGAAAGTTTTACCCTGCAGGGGTGCACAAATAGCAACACACACTCGATATGCCTCGTAAAAACCAAATCAAAACCCAACGAGGCAGTCACGACAAAGCAATTACAGGATTCAGAAATATTTCAGGGGGCCACCCCATTGAGCTACCTGCAACGAAGTTAGCTGACTCTGAGACGGCCTCAAGGTTTGCGTCAATGGCTGTGAATGACTGGGAATCCGAAAATGTGACTGGGCTTGTCGACACCGCGAAAATAATCCGCTTTCCTAAACAGTACAGTGTGCAGTACCTCGCACAATTTAAATAAAGCAGTAAAACATGGCATAAGTACAGGATAGTAATAAAACCTCAAACTAGTTTGTGGCCCCAAGAAATAAGAATGAATCAAGCTCTGGCTCAGGGGGGTTCATAAGCCTCCCGGATGTGGATAGCGTGAATATTCAAGGAACAGGAATCAAGTACTCGGGGTCCTACGGGACACAAGTGAGCCTGAAAAACCAAATAGCGAATATGGCTCACCGATGCCACTTTCATTAGTTATCCCATTACTACTCAGGTTAAGTTGTTTAGGTACCTCGTTTTCCATCAGACACTCACATACCCTACACATGCTGTTCTACGACTCGCATGGCTCAAACAACTCCTGTAGTAATGGCTCATAGGATGGAGGAACAAGCTTCGGTGGGGTTTAAAAGTAAAGGCTATGCAATACTTGGGATTCAATTTAATGCAATCGCGACTCAATGATGCAAGAATAAGAAAGAGGCAATAGGTACTATATGTATGCAAGCATGTGGTAGTGCTTGCCTGGCAGCTCAGTTGAAGCGAGAGAAGGATCTGGGTGGTACTCCTGGTTCTCTTGGTATATCCCCTGCTCAGCGTCTATTCGAAGAAGAACCAAACAAACAAGGGCCAACATAAATAAAGTGCACAATCATATGAATAAATGCATCAAGCAAAACAATCATGCCATGATGAATGATGCACAATTTGCATGGCAATAGGTAGCATGGCATGGGTGAGGTGTGAAGTACAAGATTAAATCATTTTATGGGGTTTTAGTCCCATTTTATTCTCATATTAGTTGCTGTATACAATATATTTATATGATGCATGCTTCAAAACAAAACAAAGAATGCATAAACAGAAAGGTCTCGTCGAGCTAATCATTTTAGACATATTATTTGTTAAATTTGGAGTTATAAAACAAAAGATATTAATTAATTAGGGAAAAAGGGCATTTATTGTAATTTTAATTAACTTGGGAAAATAAAGTGTTCAAAATATATTTTGGATGGCATATTTGAAATCCTCACATTTTTCTGATTTGAAAATATATATTATTTGTATTATTTGGATTTATATTTTAAAAGTTATTTAGAAACAGAATTAAAATTTGAATTTGAATTAAATTTGAAAAGATTTGAATTAAACAGAATTCAGAAAATACTTTTGTTACGCACTCACAGCTAGTCACAGACACTGCCCAGTGGGGCCAGCAACTGACTCAGCAACACACGCGCGCAGAAAACGTTTTACACCGCGGCTAATCTAGTCCCTGAGAATGATAGGTGGGGCCGGAGTGCTTGCGGACCCACATGCGGGCGCGCCAGCCGGGGCGTGACACGCGGCAGATCCAGGGAGCGCGGGTTGAGATGTACAAAACCTCGGGATCCTTTTTGCAAAACGCCACGGAAGGCTGACATGTGGGCCTAGAGGAGTGCGGGTTGAGGAGTAAAAAGCTCTAGGGGGTTTTCTGCAAAAACGGAGACACGGTGCACTGTGCTTCTTCTACGCGTTACGGGCGACAGATCGATGCCGATCGCGGCAGGGTGCGGCGCAGGTACTCGAACCCGCGACCTAGCGTGCGCGCGGAGGAGCGGAGCCGCTGCGGTGGGCTAGGGCTGGTGCTGGGGAACGGCTGCACGGCCAGAAAAGGCTGGCGTGGCGCGGGGAGGCTGCAGACAGAAGCGAGCAGCGGCGCGTGGAGGGCGTTCGACGGCCGGTCCGGCAAGGCTAGGGCGAGATCGGCGAGAGGGGGTTGTCTGGGAGGTGGGGCTGCTCACCGCGAGTGTGTCGGTGGAGTTTGTTCGGGCATAGGAGCTAGCGATTGACGATGACGCAGACGGGCCGTAGCTAGGGTTTGGCATCGGCCTCGACGTGGTGCAGCGCTCCTGGGTCTCCTCCTCCGCGACGGCGTGTACAGGGTGAAGCAGGGGAGCGTCGTGACCTTCCTCGACACCAGCGAACGCCTCGCCACCGGCTGGTTTGTGTAGAGGAGAAGGAGGCCGACGGTGGCCGGCGTTGGTGTCAGGGAGGTGAGCGAGGCCCAGGTGGTAACTACCTCGGTGAATTACGCTCCTAGTTACAAGCCTGGATGAGCAGAGATGGTTGAAATAGTACGGTGGGGCCCAAATGCCACTCACAGGTAGACCTTTCGGCCGTCCCAACCATTTCCAAACATCGGGACAAGAACGGGCGGTGTAATCGGCAGGCGAAGGGATCAACTACATACACAAATGAGTATGTATGCAAGCCACCATACAATAGTACATCAGAGCCATTCCATCTAAAAAGAAAGGAAATATAGCAACGCCATACGGCAAGATCCAAATATCCTAGATAGATATAATAGTTTAGGATATCTCCTCATACATCAAACATCAGAGTATCAGGCGGAAGCGAAAGACAAAATCCGAGTACGGATAAGAAGCAAATCGGCATAAGATGCCCCATAAATAAACAGATCCCGCCCACAGATCTCACGGATCCCCGTTCCCGGAATCTCTACACCGAATGATCGTTGCTCACATCGTCCGTCTCTTCCACCCAGTATCCATCTTGCGAGGGTACCTGTTCATCTGAACCAATAATTTATCGTGTGAGACCCTAGGGGTACTCAGCAAGTCTTTATGCCTCTAAAGGGGACACAACCTAGGGTGACGCAATTGCAGCAAAAGATAAACCCTAACAATTCTATAGATACTCGCTAACCATCCGCCTAACCAGAGATAGACGGATGTTCGTGAATTAATAACAACAGTTATAACAGTTATAACGGTAATCTTAACAGATCCATCCTCCTCCTCGCTTACCGACGAGGAAGCGGACGAACAACCCCCCCATCCGTTGGCAGTTTTATTATCCATTCCATGAGTGTTGCACTATTTACTAGTCAGGTACCTAGTCTAGTCAAATTAAAAGCGGTACTTTAGTTATGCTTGTCTATGATCGAGAAACTGTGCTCCAAGTCGTCCATAACCGCGGACACGGCTTTCAGAAAGTTTTATCCTGCAGGGGTGCACAAATAGCAACACACACTCGATATGCCTCGGAAAAACCAAATCAAAACCCAACGAGGCAGTCACGACAAAGCAATTACAGGATTCAGAAATATTTCAGGGGGCTCCCATTGAGCTACCCGCAACGAAGTTAGCTGACTCCGAGACGGCCTCAAGGTTTGCGTCAATGGCTGTGAACGACTGGGAACCCGAAAATGTGACTGGGCTTGTCGACACCGCGAAAACACTCCGCTTTCCTAAACAGTACGGTGTGCAGTACCTCGCACAATTTAAATAAAGCAGTAAAACATGGCATAAGTACAGGATAGTAAATAAAACCTCAAACTAGTTTGTGGCCCCAAGAAATAAGAATGAATCAAGCTCTGGCTCAGGGGGGTTCATAAGCCTCCCGGATGTGGATAGCGCGAATATTCAAGGAACAGGAATCAAGTACTCGGGGTCCTACGGGACACAAGTGAGCCTGAAAAACCAAATAGCGAATATGGCTCACCGATGCCACTTTCATTAGTTATCCCATTACTACTCAGGTTAAGTTGTTTAGGTACCTCGTTTTCCATCAGACACTCACATACCCTACACATGCTGTTCTACGACTCGCATGGCTCAAACAACTCCTGTAGTAATGGCTCATAGGATGGAGGAACAAGCTTCGGTGGGGTTTAGAAGTAAAGGCTATGCAATACTTGGGATTCAATTTAATGCAATCGCGACTCAATGATGCAAGAATAAGAAAGAGGCAATAGGTACTATATGTATGCAAGCATGTGGTAGTGCTTGCCTGGCAGCTCAGTTGAAGCGAGAGAAGGATCTGGGTAGTGCTCCTGGTTCTCTGGATATATCCCCTGCTCAGCGTCTATTCAAAGAAGAACCAAACAAACAAGGGCCAACATAAATAAAGTGCACAAGTATATGAATAAATGCATCAAGCCAACAATCATGCCATGATGAATGATGCACAATTTGCATGGCAATAAAGTAGCATGGCATCGGTGAGGTGTGGAATACAAGAATAAACCATTTTATTTAGTTTTGGCCCCATTTTATCCTCATATTAGTTGCTGTATACATTATATTTATATGATGCATGATGCAAAACAGAACAAGGAATGCATAAACAGAAAGGTCTCGTCGAGCTAATCATTTTAGACATATCATTTGTTAAATTTGGATTTATAAAACAAAAGTTATTAATTAATTAAGGCAAAAGGGCATTTTATTGTAATTTTAATCAACTTGGAATTTTAAATGTTCAAAATATATTTTGGAGGGCATATTTAAAATCCTCACATTTTTCTGATTTGAAAACATATATTATTTGTATTATTTGGATTTATATTTTAAAAGTTATTTAGAAACAGAATTAAAATTTGAATTTGAATTAAATTTGAAAAGATTTGAATTAAACAGAATTCAGAAAATACTTTTGTTACGCACTCACAGCTAGTCACAGACACTGCCCAGTGGGGCCAGCAGCTGACTCAGCAACACACGCGCGCAGAAAACGTTTTACACCACGGCTAATCTAGTCCCTGAGAATGACAGGTGGGGCCGGAGTGCTTGCGGACCCACATGCGGGCGCGCCACCCGGGGCATGACACGCGGCAGATCCAGGGAGCGCGGGTTGAGATGTACAAAACCTCGGGATCCTTTTTGCAAAACGCCACGGAAGGCTGACATGTGGGCCTAGAGGAGTGCGGGTTGAGGAGTAAAAAGCTCTAGGGGGTTTTCTGCAAAAACGGAGACGCGGTGCACTGTGCTTCTTCTACGCGTTACGGGCGACAGATCGATGCCGATCGCGGCAGGGTGCGGCGCAGGTACTCGAACCCGCGACCTGGCGTGCGCGCGGAGGAGCGGAGCCGCTACGGTGGGCTAGGGCTGGTGCTGGGGAACGGCTGCACGGCCAGAAAAGGCTGGCACGGCGCGGGGAGGCTGCAGACAGAAGCGAGCAGCAGCGCGCGGAGGGCATTCGACGGCCGGTCCGGCGAGGCTAGGGCGAGATTGGCGAGAGGGGGTTGTCTGGGAGGTGGGGCTGCTCACCGCGAGTGTGTCGGTGGAGTTTGTTCGGGCAGAGGAGCTAGCGATCGACGATGACGCAGACGGGCCGTAGCTAGGGTTTGGCGTCGGCCTCGACGTGGTGCAGCGCTCCTGGGTCTCCTCCTCCGCAACGGCGTGTACAGGGTGAAGCAGGGGAGCGTCGTGACCTTCCTCGACACCAGCGAACGCCTCGCCACCGGCTGGTTTGTGTAGAGGAGAAGGAGGCCGACGGTGGCCGGCATTGGGGGGTAGACGGTGGCGGGGGTAGATGGAGAGGAAGGGGTCGGTCTGGGGAGATCTGGGAGAGGCAGAGGGTTGTGGGGCGAAGGAAAAAGCAGAGAGGGAGGGGAGATGCCGTGGGGAGGCAGGTAGGGTTAAAGGTGGCTCGGTGCCACCTTTCTCTCCTCCTCTTCACGTGCTTGGGGCCGGGCAGGACCAGGGCAGGGGCAGGTGGTGGCTTCCAGGTGGGGCAGGGTGAGGCCAGAGAGGTGGTGCTCGGGCTGGGGTCCTCTAGGCAGAGAGAGAGAGCTAGAGAGAGAGAGGGGTGGCTCGGGTGTAGCTAGGGTTGGAGCTAGGGTAGGAGAGAGAGGGGTTATGGCTCGGGTAGGGTTTGGTTCTAGGGTTGGGGTAGCTAGGTGGCATGGTGGGGCCAGCTAGGTGAGAGAGAAGAGGCCGATAGAGAGGGAGGTAGACTTAGGGTTTAGGTGAGAGGGGGAGTATGGTTAGAGAGGATGGGGTATGGTTAGATGGGTAGGTGAGGGTTTAGGTTTTAGAGAGAGAGATAGATGGAGTGGTATTCCTTTGACAAGATCAAGCATGATCAACACAAGCTCAAACAAGATAGTCAAAAGAGAGAAAAGAAGAAAAGGTGGTGATGGGGTGGATAGAGATGGTGATGAGGTTCAAGCAAGATCAAAATAGATCAAGCCCAAAAGAAGGGATAGAGATAGAGAGAGAGATGATGATCCACTCAAGATTCAAATAAAAACCAAATACTAGAAAAGGTGGTACTTGCATGGCCCATGCAAAATATTTATTGCCATGTTGATTCTTGTGGGAACAATATTATTACATGGCATTAGTATTTTGCATTCCCAAAAATTGGAATAAAGCCAAGCAAAAGAAATGAAAGGATGCCCCATGTGGAGTAGATGGAAATGATCACATTTGATTATAATTGGGAATTACTAGTGTGTATATTCCACTAGATGCTTACTAGTCCCAAAAATATCCCAACATGAGCATAAATCCATAATAATCCATATGGGAGCTAGGAAAAAGGGTCCCACTCACAAGGCATGCAAAGGTGGACATGTGGCTCTCATGTATCACTAATGTGAAAACAACATGATGCTAAGATGAGAGCATGTGGAAAAATAATTGGATCCATCCCAACCCATATGAGCTAGAGATAAACCCAAGTAAAAATGCAAAGCTCACATTAGTTGGATGGTGGAATTATAAGGTGGTGAAAGAAAGGTGGTGGAGTTAATAAAAGATATGCCCCCAACTAAACTTGGGCATTAAACAATATATCAAGAACCAAATACAATATCAAGAGGCAAATACAATTAACAATGCATAAAAGAGAAGATCCAAAACAAAAAGGGTTTTATATGATGCTCAAATGCAAGGTGGCATGATGACATGAGCATGATATAATGATGATGCAACAATTATATGTATGAAGTAGCCATTATATAGACTAGGCTAGTAGCATTGCAATTGTTAGACAATTGGGATGCTAGCCTAGAGCTGAGTAACAAAATGCTTTCATTGTTCTGTTTTAATTCAAATCCTTTTAAAATTTAATTCAAATTCAAATTTATTTCTGTTTTTAAATAACTTTTGAATATAAATCCAAATAATACAAATAATATATGTTTTCAAATCAGAAAAATGTGAGGTTTTCAAATATGCCATCCAAAATATATTTTGAACATTTAAAATTCCGAGTTGACTAAAATTACAATAAAATGCCCTTTAGCCTTAATTAATTAATAACTTTTGATTTATAAGTCCAAATTTAACAAATAATATGTCTAAAGTGATTAGCTCGACCAGACCTTTCTGTTTATGCATTCCATTATCTGTTTTGCAGCATGCATCATATAAATATAATGTATGCAGCAACTTAATTGAGTATAAAATGAGGATAAAACTCAATAAAATGATGTAATCTTGTATTCCACACCTCACCCATGCCATGCTACTTTATTGCCATGCAAATTGTGCATCATTCATCATGGCATGATTGTTTGCTTGACGCATTTTATTCATATGCTTGTGCACTTTATTTATGTTGGCCCTTGTTTGTTTGGTTCTTCTTCGAATAGACGCTGAGCAGGGGATATATCAAGACAACCAGGAGCACTACCCAGATCCATCCCTTGCTTCAACTGAGCTGCCAGGAAAGCACTACCACATGCTTGCATACATATAGTACCTATTGCCTCTATCTTATTCTTGCATCATTGAGTCGCGATTGCATTAAATTGAATCCCAAGTATTGCATAGCCTTTACTTTTAAACCCCACCGAAGCTTGTTCCTCCATCCCATGAGCCATTACTACAGGAGTTGGTTGAGCCATGCGAGTCGTAGAATAGCATGTGTAGGGTATGTGAGTGTCTGATGGAAAACGAGGTACCTAAACAACTTAATCTGAGCAGTAATGGGATAACTAATGAAAGTGGCATCGGTGAGCCATATTCGCTATTTGGTTTTTCAGGCTCACTTGTGTCCCGTAGGACCCCGAGCACTTGATTCCTGTTCCTTGAATATTCGCGCTATCCACATCCGGGAGGCTTATGAACCCCCCCTGAGCCAGAGCTTGAGTCATTCTTATTTCTTGGGGCCACAAACTAGTTTGAGGTTTTATTTACTATCCTGTACTTATGCCATGTTTTACTGCTTTATTTAAATTGTGCGAGGTACTGCACACTGTACTGTTTAGGAAAGCGGAGTGTTTTTGCGGTGTCGACAAGCCCAGTCACATTTTCGGGTTCCCAGTCGTTCACAGCCATTGACGCAAACCTTGAGGCCGTCTCGGAGTCAGCTAACTTCGTTGCGGGTAGCTCAATGGGGTGGCCCCCTAAAATATTTTTGAATCCTGTAATTGCTTTGTCATGACTGCCTAGTTGGGTTTTGATTTGGTTTTTCCGAGGCATATCGAGTGTGTGTTGTTGTGCACCCCTGCAGGGTAAAACTTTCTGAAAGCCGTGTCCGCGGTTATGGATGACTTGGAGCACAGTTTCTCGATCATAGACAAGCATAACTAAAGTACCGCTTTTAATTTGACTAGACTAGGTACCTGACTAGTAAATAGTGCAACACTCACGGAATGGATAATAAAACTGCCAACGGATGGGGGGCTGTTCGTTCGCTTCCTCGTCGGTAAGCGAGGATGAGGATGGATCTGTTAAGATTACCGTTATAACTGTTATAACTGTTGTTATTAATTCACGGACATCCGTCTATCTCTGGTTAGGCGGATGGTTAGCGAGTATATATAGAATTGTTAGGGTTTATCTTTTGCTTCAATTGCGTCACCCCAGGTTGTGTCCCCTTTAGAGGCATAAAGACTTGCTGAGTACCCCTAGGGTCTCACACGATAAATTATTGGTTCAGATGAACAGGTACCCTCGCAAGATGGATACTGGGTGGAAGAGATGGACGATGTGGGCAACGATCATTCGGTGTAGAGATTCCGGGAACGGGGATCCGTGAGATCTGTGGGCGGGATGTGCTTATTTATGGGGCATCTTATGTCGATTTGCTTCTTATCCGTACTCGGATTTTGTCTTCCGCTTCCGCTTGATACTCTGATGTTTGATGTATGAGGAGATATCCTAAACTATTATATCTATCTAGGATATTTGGTCTTGCCGTATGGCGTTGCTATATTTCCTTTCTTTTTAGATGGAATGGCTCTGATGTACTATTGTATGGTGGCTTGCATACATACTCATTTGTGTATGTAGTTGATCCCTTCGCCTGCCGATTACGCCGCCCGTTCTTGTCCCGATGTGTGGAAATGGTTGGGACGGCCGAGAGGTCTACCTGTGAGTGGCATTTGGGCCCCACCGTACTATTTCAACCATTTCTGCTCATCCAGGCTTGTAACTAGGAGCGTAATTCACCGAGGTAGTTACAATTGGTAAACTATTATATCTATCTAGGATATTTGGATCTTGTCGTATGGCGTTGCTATATTTCCTTTCTTTTAGATGGAATGGCTCTGATGTACTATTGTATGGTGGCTTGTATACATACTCATTTGTGTATGTAGTTCATCCCTTCGCCTGCCGATTACGCCGCCCGTTCTTGTCCCGATGTTTGGAAATGGTTGGGACGGCCGAGAGGTCTACCTGGGAGTGGCATTTGTGCCCCACCGTACTATTTCAACCATTTCTGTTCATCCAGGATTGTAACTAGGAGCGTAATTCACCGAGGTAGTTACAATTAAATTTGGACTTATAAAACAAAAGTTATTAATTAATTAAGGCAAAAGGGCATTTTATTGTAATTTTAATCAACTTGGAATTTTAAATGTTCAAAATATATTTTGGAGGGCATATTTGAATTCCTCATATTTTTCTGATTTGAAAACATATATTACTTGTATTATTTGGATTTGTATTTTAAAAGTTATATTAAAACAGATTTAAATTTGGATTTGAAATAATTTGAAAAAGATTTGAATTAAAACAGATATAAGCAGAGACTTTTTGTACTCAGGCAGAGCTAACAAAGTCACCGACGGGTGGGACCCGTGCTGACTGGGCGACACGGAGCGCGCTGGGGCTTTTCTCACTGCGCAGATAGCTAGCTCAGGAGGCAGACAGGTGGGACCAACGACCACAGGCCCACGCGCCAGCGAGCGAGCGCGCAGGGACCGACATGTGGGGCTGCGGCTGGAGCGCGGGTTGAAGTTGAAAGAGGCCAGGGGGTGTTCCGCAAAACTAACTGAGAGGCTGACGGGTGGGGCACTCGGTACCGCGGGTTGATCGCGCAAAAAGGCAGGGGGGTATGCGCAAAAGGGAGCGCCGTACTGTTTTTCTTCTCTGAAAACGTCTGTCGACCGGTCGGTGCGTGGCGCGGTGCAGGGAATCGATCTCTGGACCTGGCGTGCGCGCGCGGAGGCGGCTACCGCTGCGGTGGCCTGGCGTTGGTGTCAGGGAGGTGAGCGAGGCCTAGGTAGGGTTTCTGTGCGACGCGGGAGCGAGCAGACGCTGCGAGCGGCGGTGCACGCAGCCTGTTCGACGAAGCGGACGGCAACACTAGGGCGGTACGGCGAAGGGGACCATGTCAGGGAGGTGGGTCAGCTCACCGTGAGGCTCTCGGTGGCATCGGATCGGGCAGGGGAGCGGCGGATCGTCGGTGAAGCAGAGGCCGGGGAAGCTAGGGTTTGGCGTCGGCGTCACGATTTCCTCCGGCTCTGGTGCTTCTCCTCCTCGACGGCGGGTACAGGCGGCCTCCTAGGCATCTCCTCGTTCTTCCTCGACACCTAGAGCTCCTCGCCACCGGCTGTAGGTAAGGGGAACGGAGGGGTCCGACGGTGGCCGGTGTTGGGGGGGGGGGGGTAGACGGTGGTGGAGAGGAAGGGGAGGAGAGGGCAGGTCCCGGGGAAGTTCTGGGGATCTGGGCGAGGCAGAGAGGGAGTGGATAGGGACGGGGGAGGAGAGAGGTGCCGTGGGGGAGTGGTTGGAGATAAAGGTGGCTCGGCCACCTTTTCTTCCTCCACCCTGACGTGCTCGGGCAGGGCAAGACCAGGCAGGGCAGGGGAGGCTTCCAGGTGGGCAAGGTGAGGCCAGGGAGGCAGGGTCGAGGTAGGACCCACTTGGCAGAGAGAGAGAGAGCTAGGGAGAGAGAGGTGAGGCTCGGGTAGGTTAGAGCTAGGCTCGGGTAGATGGGAGGCTTGGTTAGGGTTTTCGGGTAGCTAGGGTTGGAGAGGGGTAGGTAGCTGGGTGGGGTTTGATCCTGGTGGGGCCAGCTAGATAGAGAGAAGAGAGAGGCCGAGAGGGGGTGATGGGGTGGTTTAGGGTTTAGCTAGAACTAGGTTTAGAGGGGGTATGGTGTTAGATTAAGTGGGGGTGTGGCTTAGAGAGGGTGGCATGGAGGTGTAGATGAGAGAGGGGGCTTAAGCTTAGAAACACCACAAGATCAAGCATGAGGGAAAAGAGATGGAGAGGGTGGTGCAAGAGCAAAAGAAGAGAGCTAAAAGAAAAGATTACTCCACTTTAAAATCCAAGAAATAAAACCCAAAGAAAAGATTTGGTAGAGATCTTGCATGGCCCATGCATGAGTAGTAAATGCCATGTTTATCATTGTGAAAACAATTGTAAAAGATTAAAGGCATTTATTAACACATGCATTTCCAACATGGGATTAAGGCCAAGCCAAAAGAAAAAGAAAAGGATGCCCCATGTGGAGTAGTTGGAGATGGCCATGTTTGAAATAAAATGGGCCTGGCTAGTGTGTATGTGCCACTAGGTATTTAATAAGCCCACAAAATATCCCAACATGAGCATAATTCCATGATAATCCATATGGAAGCTAGGAAAAAGGGTTCCACCCACAAGGCATGCAAAGATGGCCATGTGGCTCTCATATATCAATAAGGTGAAAACAACATGATGCCAAGATGAGAGTATGTGGAAAAGAATTGGATCCATCCAAACCCACATGAGCTGGAAGTAAACCAATAAGTGCCAAGCTCATATTTAGTTGGATGGTGGAATTATAAGGTGGTGGAATGAAAGGGTGGTGGAGTTAGTAAAAGATATGCCCCCAACTCAACTTGGGCATTTAAACAATATATCAAGAACCAAATACAATATCAAGAGGCAAATACAATTAGTAATGCATATGAGATAAGAACCAAATCAAAAAAGGTTTTATATGATGCTCAAATGCAAGGTGGCATGATGACATGAGCATGATATAATTATGATGCAACAATTATATATTTGAAGTAGCCATTATCTTACTAGAACAATTAGCATTACAATTGTTAGACAATTGGGATGCTACAAAAAGGACTTGTGAAAACCTTGGAATGATGAGTCATTCTATTGAGATGTTTTGACATGTGTTGAGAAACACAACTGGCTTATGATGATGAAAATGTTGAGGCATGAGCCTTAGCCCTTTTATAAAAACTGATGGTTGGGTTCGGATGCGATACCATTCCAATTTTACCGTACAACCACAATACCTGAATTGGGTAATGCCTAGCCGGAAGTTTATATGCATTAGTATTAGTTCCCTCGCGAGAGAGGTTTGAGCTGAGGCTACCTCTCAATGTTGTCCACCTATGTAGTGCCCAGGATGATAGATGGTCATGGCTGGGAGGCCATACTCATAGGAGAGGTGCTTATACTAGAGTGTGTAAAGGAAAGGTTATGTTTGATTATCTACATACTAAGTATGATGATTCAGGGTTATCCCTGACAGATGTATCGAATTTTGTGGTGAAAATGTACCACCTCTGCAGAGTGTCAAACTATTCGAATAGCCGCGTCCGCGGTTATGGACAGTTGGAGTGGCCATACTGTTCCGTTGTCAGATGTTTTCAAAACGACTTATGAGATGAATTGTGACATGACTTGACCACAACAGAGTTGTGACTATGATAACTAAGTTCCCACTTAGGTGATTGTAGCATCCCAATTGTCTAACAATTGTAATGCTACTTGGTCTAGTAAGATAATGGCTACTTCCTATATATAATTGTTGCATCATAATCAGATCATGCTCATGTCATCATGCCACCTTGCACTTGAGCATCATATAAAACCCTTTTCAATTTGGAGCTTCTCTCATATGCATTGTTAATTGTATTTGCCTCTTGATATTGTATTTGGTTATTGATATATTGTTTAATGCCCAAGTTGAGTTGGGGGCATATCTTTTATTAACTCCACCACCTTTCTTGTCATCACCCCATCATTCCACCATTCCACCATATATGAGCATTGCAACTTATTTGGTTTTACCTTTAGCTCATGTGGGTTGGGATGGATCCAATTCTATCTCCACATGCTCTCATATATGCACCATATTGTTTCCACATTATTGGTTTATGAGAGCCACATGGCCACCTTTGCATGCCTTGTGAGTGGAACCCTTTTCTAGCTTCCATATGGTTTGTTTTGGGGTTTATGCTCATGTTGGGATATTTTGGGCTTACTGAATACCTAGTGGCACATACACACTAGCATGCCCCATTTTTATTCAAATATGGTCATCCCCTTCTACTCCACATGGAGCATTCCTTTAATTCTTTTAGCTTGGCTTATTCCATATTTTTGGAATGCATATGTATAAATGCCATGGATATTTATTTTGTTTTCACAAGATAAAACCTAGCATTAATGTTTATGCATGGGCCATGCAACCTCACCACCATGTGTTCTCCTTTGGTTTATTTGATTTTTGAGTGGATCATCTTCTCATCTCTCTCTTTCTCTCAATCCTTTCTACCTTGTTTTGTTTCTTGCCTTGTGCCATCAAACCTCATCAACCTCACTTGAGTAGTGCCATGCATGAGCTTGTAAGATCATCACCTTGTCCATCCTTGTCTCTCACTTGATCATGCATACCAACACCCCTCACCACCTTTTTATCTCTTCCACTCCTTTTGCTTGATCTTGTTTGATCTTGCTAAAAACCCTACCACCACATCACCCTCTCTCTCTATCCTCTCTCCAAAACCTAACACCTCATCTAAACCTAACCCTAGTTCCCTCTCTAAGCTAACCCTAGCTACCCGACCCTCACCTCTCTCCTCTCACCCTCTCCTCTCACCAGCCTAACCACCCCAGCTACCTACCCCAACCCTAACCACCCTAACCCGAGCCCCCTCTAGTCCTAACCGAAGCTACACCCGACCCTCCTCTCTCTCTCTAGCTCTCTCCCTGCCACAGCAGCCCCACCCGAGCCTACCCTCCTTGGCTTCGCCCTGACCCCACCTGGCAGCCTCCATCTACCCCTCCCTCTGCCCCTGCCGTCCAGCCGAGCACGTGCTCGAGGGGGAAAAGGTGGCACCGTAGCCACCCTCATCTACCCCCTGCCACGGCTGCTCCTCCTTCCTCCCTCCTTTTTCCCCTTCCACACGGATCTCCTCTACCTCCCAGATCCACCCCAGGGCCTTGCCCTCTCCCCTCTCTTCTCCGCCGCCACCATCTACCCCATCGCCGGCCACCGTCGGCCTCCACCTCCCCTTCTCTTACCAGCCGATGGCGTGGCGATCACGGGTGTCGAGGAAGACCACGCGGCTCCCCTACTTCACCTCGTACGCGCCAGCGAGGAGGAGAAGGACCCCAGGCTTGCCAGGACCGAGACGCCCCAACGAAACCCTAGTCGCGGGAGCGTCTGCATCGCCGTCGATCCACCGCGTCCCAGCCCGATCCGTCCGCACCAACAACCCCGCGGTGAGCCCACGATCCTCCCTGACACCTCCGTCCTCGCCGTGGCTCCCTGTTCTCGTCGGACCAACCGTCGAGCGCTCTCGGTGCGTCGCGTGCGCGTGCGTCCTCTGCGTCGTCGCGTCGCGAAGAGCCTCATCTAGCCGCCCATCCCCCTCCTAGCAACCTCCCCTCACCTACCGCACTGGCTCGCACCCCCAGCGTGCACCCGCACGTCCCCGGATCGAATCCCCACTCCGCGCGGTCGATCACCGATCCGTCCGCGGCCGCAGAGAAGATCTACAGGGGCCTGTGGTAGATTTACGATTAGCCCCCTTCTTTTATTTTTTGCCTCAACCCGCGGTACCTCGTGGCCCGCTAGTCAGCCGCCCGGTCAATCTTGCAAGAAAACCCCCCAGTTCTCCGCCCCTCAACCCGCACTCCCCCCTGCGCCATGTGGCTTTGTCCGTTTCCCCCGCTGGCAAGTGGACCTGCGAGCCCGCTGACCCCACTTGTCTGTCTCCGAGGCTGGCCACTCCCGCGGTGAGAAAAGCTTTTCTGCGCGCGTGTCGCCCAGTCAGCACCTGGCCCCACTTGTCTGTGTCTTTGGCTAGGTTTTTCTGAGTAACAAAAGTTTCTGTTCTTTTCTGTTTTAATTTAAACTTTTCAAATTTGTTTTAAATTCAATTCAAATCTGTTTTAAAATAACTTTTAATTTTCAAATCCAAATAATATATGTTTTGAGATCAGAAAAATGTGAGGAATTCAAATATGCCCTTCAAAATATATTTTGAACACTTTAATTTTCGAGTTGATTAAAATTACAATAAAATGCCCTTTTCCTTATTTAATTAATAACTTTTGTTTTATAACTCCGAATTTGACAAATAATATGTCTAAAATGATCAGCTCGACGAGACCTTTCTGTTTATGCATTCCATGTTCTGAATTGCAGCATGCATCATATAAATATAAAGTATACAGCAACTTATTTGAGTATAAAATATGATTAAAACCCCATAAAGTGTTTATTTCTTGTATTCCACACCTCACCCATGCCATGCTACTTTATTGCCATGCAAATTGTGCATCATCCATCATGACATGATTGTTTGCTGGACGCATTTTATTCATATGCTTGTGCACTTTATTTATGTTGGCCCTTGTTTGTTTGGTTCTTCTTCGAATAGACGCTGAGCAGGGGCTATATCAAGAAACCCAGGAGCACTACCCAGATCCTTCTCTCGCTTCAACTGAGCTGCCAGGCAAGCACTACCACATGCTTGCATACATATAGTACCTATTGCCTCTATCTTATTCTTGCATCATTGAGTCGCGCTTGCATTAAACTGAATCCCAAGTATTGCATAGCCTTTACTTTTAAACCCCACCGAAGCTTGTTCCTCCATCCCATGAGCCATTACTACAGGAGTTGTTTGAGCCATGCGGGTCGTAGAACAACATGTGTAGGGTATGTGAGTGTCTGATGGATAACGAGGTACCTAAACAACTTAACCTGAGTAGTAATGGGATAACTAATGAAAGTGGCACCGGTGAGCAATATCTGCTATTTGGTTTTTCATGCTCACTTGTGTCCCGTAGGACCCCGAGTACTTGATTCCTGTTCCTTGAATATTCGCGCTATCCACATCCGGGAGGCTTATGAACCCCCCTGAGCCAGAGCTTGATTCATTCTTATTTCTTGGGGCCACAAAGTAGTTTGGGGCTTTATTACTATTCTGTACTTATGCCATGCTTTACTGCTTCATTTAAGATTGGGCGAGGAGCACCTGTACTGTTTAGGTAAGCGGAGTGTTTTCGCGGTATCGACAAGCCCAATCACACTTTCGGGTTCCCAGTCGTTTACAGCCATTGACACAAACCTTGAGTCCGTCTCGGAGCCGGCCAACTTCGTTGCGGGTAGCTTAATGGGGTGGCCCCCTGAAATATTTCTGAATCCTGTGCTCGCTTTGTCGTGACTGCCTCGTTGGGTTTTGATTTGGTTTTTCCGAGGTTGATCGAGTGTGTGTTGCTATTTGTGCACCCCTGCAGGGTAAAACTTTCTGAAAGCCGTGTCCGCGGTTATGGACGACTTGGAGCACAGTTTCTCGATCATAGACAAGTATAACTAAAGTACCGCTTTTAATCTGACTAAGTACCTGACTAGTAAATAGTGCAATTCTCATGGAATGGAGAATAAAACTGCCAACGGATGGGGGTTGTTCGTCCGCTTCCTCGTTGGTAAGCGAGGAGGAGGATGGATCTGTTAATATTACTGTTATAACTGTTGTTATTAATTCACGGACATCCGTCTATCTTTGGTTAGGCGGATGGTTAGTGAGTATCTATAGAATTGTTAGGTATTATCTTTTGCTGCAATTGCGTCACCCCAGGTTGTGTCCCCTTTAGAGGCATAAAGACTTGCTGAGTACCCCTAGGGTCTCACACGATAAATTGTTTGATTCAGATGAACAGGTAAACTCGCAAGATGGATACTGGGTGGAGGAGACGGACGATGTTGGCAACGATCACTCGGTGTAGAGATTCCGGGAACGGGGATCCGTGAGATCTGTGGGCGGGATGTGTTTATTTATGGGGCATCTTATGCCGATTTGCTTCTTATCCGTACTCGGATCTTGTTTTCCGCTTCCGCCTGATACTCTAATGTTTGATGTATGAGGAGGTGTCCTAAACTATTATATCTATCTAGGATATTTGGATCTTGCCGTATGGCGTTGCAATATTTCTATTTCTTTTAGATGGAATGGCTCTGAGGACTGTTGTATGGTGGCTTGCATACATACTCATTTGTGTATGTAGTTGATCCCTTCGCCTTCCGATTACGCCGCTCGTTCTTGTCCCGATGTTTGGAAATGGTTAGGACGGCCGAAAGGTCTACCTGTGAGTGGCATTTGGGCCCCACCGTACTATTTTAACCATTTCCGCTCATCCAGGCTTGTAACTAAGAGCGTAATTCGCCGAGGTAGTTACAGTGATTTAGAACTTTACTTTATCTTTCTTTGTTTCTCAACTCATCTTAGGTTTCAAACTTAGCTTTACAAATAAACCTAGAGTTAGCATTCCTACTAGAACTATCTTACTTGTTAGTGATAGTTTGCGAGTACTTAAAGAGTACTCATGGCTTTGTTCCTGGCTATTCCGATGGCCAGACTATGAGAAGGACTACCCTAAAGGAGGACAGCAGGATGGCTACGACAACTAGGATCAGCTCCCATCGTCAGCATTGCCTGTGATACTGAAGTTGGACCCCACCGCTACGCTATTTATTCTGCTACTTGATTGTACTAAGACTAGATCATGAGATCCTTTATTTGTGTAAGACCTTATATGGTTTGTAATGGATGATGTACTGTGATATCCAATCTGTTATGTCTCGCAAAAATGGTAATCTTGGGATTGCGATGTATGGCATAACAGGCATCTGGGATTAAAAATCCGGGTGTTGACAAGTTGGTATCAGAGCCATCCTGACCATCGGAGACCGTAGTTAGAATGGACGTCCGAAACAAAAACTTAGTTTCAAAAACCAAAGTGGGTATTTATGAAAACTATTTCTCTCTTATTCTTGGGATTCTTTCTCTCAAAAAAATTCATATTCCTCAAAATTCTTACATTACTACATAAAACTTTGACACACTTGATCACTTCACTAACTTTCTCATCCTAAATTCTTATAGATGGAAGCTCAATACAGCAAGTTCTACTAGTTGGGCAACGAAGGCCAACTGATCTTCGAGAGGGATCTTGATTCACTGTCTGAGTACTTGGAGCGTCCTCATCCAGAATTTCTTGGACCTCAACTCACGGGTCTACCAGGAGGAGATTTACAATGGCTAGTATCTCCTGATCTTCGAGGCAAGATAGAAGCACCAATGTACAAGAGGATTTAGTTCTCCGTGAGAGAGAACAACTGGCTAGCTGGATTAGCCAGAGCAATGCATGAAGATCTCGCATGTCTTTGCGCCCAGAGTGTCAACCTAATCCAAGGAACCCGCTTTGTTCACTATGCAAGGCGTGACTCTATGGGAATGCCTCTAGAGATGCCAAGTCACCCAATATTGAAGCGTCAAGTGGAGAACCTCGACTTCCTACTGTACGACCGATAGGAGGAGTTGGACAATGCTACAGAGTTTGCCAACCACGACCTTGCCATTGCCGCCCAGAAGGCCTAGACTTTCTCACTGCTAGTCAAGGATCGTCAGTGTAGCATCCCAATTGTCTAACAATTGTAATGCTACTTGTTCTAGTAAGATAATGGCTACTTCAAATATATAATTGTTGCATCATCATTATATCATGCTCATGTCATCATGCCACCTTGCATTTGAGCATCATATAAAACCTTTTTTGATTTGGTTCTTATCTCATATGCATTACTAATTGTATTTGCCTCTTGATATTGTATTTGGTTCTTGATATATTGTTTAAATGCCCAAGTTGAGTTGGGGGCATATCTTTTACTAACTCCACCACCCTTTCATTCCACCACCTTATAATTCCACCATCCAACTAAATATGAGCTTGGCACTTATTGGTTTACCTCCAGCTCATGTGGGTTTGGATGGATCCAATTCTTTTCCACATACTCTCATCTTGGCATCATGTTGTTTTCACCTTATTGATATATGAGAGCCACATGGACATCTTTGCATGCCTTGTGGGTGGAACCCTTTTTCCTAGCTTCCATATGGACTATCATGGAATTATGCTCATGTTGGGATATTTTGTGGGCTTATTAAATACCTAGTGGCACATACACACTAGCAAGGCCCATTTTATTTCAAACATGGCCATCTCCAACTACTCCACATGGGGCATCCTTTTCTTTTTATTTTGGCTTGGCCTTAATCCCATGTTGGAAATGCATGTGTTAATAAATGCCTTTAATCTTTTACAATTGTTTTCACAATGATAAACATGGCATTTACTACTCATGCATGGGCCATGCAAGATCTCTACCAAATCTTTTCTTTGGGTTTTATTTCTTGGATTTTAAAGTGGAGTAATCTTTTCTTTTAGCTCTCTTCTTTTGCTCTTACACCACCCTCTCCATCTCTTTTCCCTCATGCTTGATCTTGTGGTGTTTCTAAGCTTAAGCCCCCTCTCTCATCTACACCTCCATGCCACCCTCTCTAAGCCACACCCCTACTTAATCTAACACCATACCCCCTCTAAACCTAGTTCTAGCTAAACCCTAAACCACCCCATCACCCCCTCTCGGCCTCTCTCTTCTCTCTATCTAGCTGGCCCCACCAGGATCAAACCCCACCCAGCTACCTACCCCTCTCCAACCCTAGCTACCCCAAAACCCTAACCGAGCCTCCCATCTACCCGAGCCTAGCTCTAACCTACCCGAGCCTCACCTCTCTCTCCCTAGCTCTCTCTCTGCCAAGCGGGTCCTACCCCGACCCTGCCTCCCTGGCCTCACCTTGCCCACCTGGAAGCCTCCCCCTGCCCTGCCTGGTCTTGCCCTGCCCGAGCACGTGAGGGTGGAGGAAGAAAAGGTGGCCGAGCCATCTTTATCTCCAACCACTCCCCCACGGCACCCCTCTCCTCCCCCGTCCCTATCCACTCCCTCTCTGCCTCGCCCAGATCCCCCAGAACTTCCCCAGGACCTGCCCGCTCCTCCCCTTCCTCTCCACCACCGTCTACCCCCCCAACGCCGGCCACCATCGGACCCCTCCGTTCCCCTTACCTGCAGCCGGTGGCGAGGAGCTCTAGGTGTCGAGGAAGAACGAGGAGATGCCTAGGAAGCCGCCTGTACCCGCCGTCGAGGAGGAGAAGCACCAGAGCCGGAGGACATCGCGACGCCGATGCCAAACACTAGCTTCCCCGGCCTCTGCTTCACCGACGATCCGCCGCTCCCCTGCCCGATCCGACGCCACCGACAGCCTCACGGTGAGCTGACCCACCTCCCTGACATGGTCCCCTTCGCCGTACCGCCCTAGTGTTGTCGTCCGCTTCGTCGAACAGGCTGCGTGCACCGCCGCTCGCAGCGTCTGCTCGCTCCCGCGTCGCACAGAAACCCTACCTAGGCCTCGCTCACCTCCCTGACACCAATGCCAGGCCACCGCAGCGGTAGCCGCCTCCGCGCGCGCACGCCAGGTCCAGAGATCGATCCCCGCCCGCGCCACGCACCGATCGGTCCTCTGCAGGCGCGGAGAAGAACAACAGTACGACGCTCCCTTTTGCGCATACCCCCCTGCCTTTTTGCGCGATCAACCCGCGGTACCGAGTGCCCCACCCGTCAGCCTCTCAGTTAGTTTTGCGGAACACCCCCTGGGCTTTTGTAAACCTTAACCCGCGCTCCAGCCCAGCCCCACCTGTCAGTCCTGCCCCTCTCACCGCTGTCACGTGGCCCCGTGGCCGCTGGCCCCATCCGTCAGTCTCAGAGGCTAGCTAAACCTGCGGTGTCAAAACCTTTTCTGCGCGCTGTGCTGCTGAGTCAGCAGTGGCCCACTGGACAGTGTTTGTGGCTAGAATTAGACTGAGTAACAAAAGTTTTTCCTGTAATCTGTTTTAATTCAAACTTATTTCAAATTAATTCAAATTCAAAACTAAATCTGTTTTTAAATAACTTTTAATTTATAAACCCAAATAATACAATTAATATATGTTTTCAAATCAGAAAAATATGAGGAATTCAAATATGACCTTCAAAACATATTTTGAACATTTAAAATTGCAAGTTAATTAAATTACAATAAAATGCCCTTTTGACTTAATTAATTAATAACTTTTGTTTTATAAGTCCAAATTTAACAAATTATATGTCTAAAATGATTAGCTCGACGAGACCTTTCTGTTTATGCATTCCATGTGTTGATTTGAAGCATGCATCATATAAATATATTGTATACAGCAACTAATATGAAGGTAAAATATGGCCAAAACTAAATAAAATGGTTTATTCTTGTATTCCACACCTCACCCATGCCATGCTACTTTATTGCCATGCAATTTGTGCATCATTCATCATGGCATGATTGTTTGCTTGATGCATTTATTCATATACTTGTGCACTTTATTTATGTTGGCCCTTGTTTGTTTGGTTCTTCTTCGAATAGACGCTGAGCAGGGGATATATCCAGAGAACCAGGAGCACTACCCAGATCCTTCTCTCGCTTCAACTGAGCTGCCAGGCAAGCACTACCACATGCTTGCATACATATAGTACCTATTGCATCTATCTTATTCTTGCATCATCGAGTCGCGATTGCATTAAACTGAATCCCAAGTATTGCATAGCCTTTACTTTTAAACCCCACCGAAGCTTGTTCCTCCATCCCATGAGCCATTACTACAGGAGTTGTTTGAGCCATGCGAGTCGTAGAACAGCATGTGTAGGGTATGTGAGTGTCTGATGGATAACGAGGTACCTAAACAACTTAACCTGAGTAGTAATGGGATAACTAATGAAAGTGGCATCGGTGAGCCATATTCGCTATTTGGTTTTTCAGGCTCACTTGTGTCCCGTAGGACCCCGAGTACTTGATTCCTGTTCCTTGAATATTCGCGCTATCCACATCCGGGAGGCTTATGAACCCCCCTGAGCCAGAGCTTGATTCATTCTTATTTCTTGGGGCCACAAACTAGTTTGAGGTTTTATTTACTAGCCTGTACTTATGCCATGTTTTACTGCTTTATTTAAATTGTGCGAGGTACTACACACTGTACTGTTTAGGGAAGCGGAGTGTTTTCGCGGTGTCGACAAGCCCAGTCACATTTTCGGGTTCCCAGTCGTTCATAGTCATTGACGCAAACCTTGAGGCCGTCTCGGAGTCAGCTAACTTCGTTGCAGGTAGCTCAATGGGGTGGCCCCCTGAAATATTTCTGAATCCTGTAATTGCTTTGTGGTGACTGCCTCGTTGGGTTTTGATTTGGTTTTTCCGAGGCATATCGAGTGTGTGTTGCTATTTGTGCACCCCTGCAGGGTAAAACTTTCTGAAAGCCGTGTCCGCGGTTATGGACGACTTGGAGCACAGTTTCTCGATCATAGACAAGCATAACTAAAGTACCGCTTTTAATTTGACTAGACTAGGTACCTGACTAGTAAATAGTGCAACACTCATGGAATGGATAATAAAACTGCCAACGGATGGGGGTTGTTCGTCCGCTTCCTCGTCGGTAAGCGAGGAGGAGGATGGATCTGTTAAGATTACCGTTATAACTGTTATAACTGTTGTTATTAATTCACGGACATCCGTCTATCTCTGGTTAGGCGAATGGTTAGCGAGTATCTATAGAATTGTTAGGGTTTATCTTTTGCTGCAATTGCGTCACCCCAGGTTGTGTCCCCTTTAGAGGCATAAAGACTTGCTGAGTACCCCTAGGGTCTCACACGATAAATTATTGGTTCAGATGAACAGGTACCCTCGCAAGATGGATACTGGGTGGAAGAGACGGACGATGTGGGCAACGATCATTCGGTGTAGAGATTCCGGGAACGGGGATCCGTGAGATCTGTGGGCGGGATCTGCTTATTTATGGGTCATCTTATGCCGATTTGCTTCTTATCCGTACTCGGATTGTGTCTTCCGCTTCCGCCTGATACTCTGTTGATTGATGTATGAGGAAATTTCCTAAACTATTATATCTATCTAGGATATTTGGATCTTGCCGTATGGCGTTGCTATATTTCCTTTCTTTTAGATGGAATGGCTCTGATGTACTGTTGTATGGTGGCTTGCATACATACTCATTTGTGTATGTAGTTGATCCCTTCGCCTGCCGATTACGCCGCCCGTTCTTGTCCCGATGTTTGGAAATGGTTGGGACGGCCGAGAGGTCTACCTGTGAGTGGCATTTGTGCCCCACCGTACTATTTCAACCATTTCCGTTCATCCAGGCTTGTAACTAGGAGCATAATTCACCGAGGTAGTTACAATTGGTATCAGAGCCATCCCGCCCTTCTGGGTCTCAGCCAAATGGTCGTTGTCTGTCTAGCAAATATTTTGGTAGTTATGTATACTAGGGAAAAACAAAACGCGAGAGTAGGACTGCTTCCACTTTTCTTCTTACCCACCCACCACCCTTTTCTGGTAAGGAAGTGTAACATTTTCAATCCTCTTCTAAAAATTCAAACTAGGATTCACGTGTTCTGGGTTTCCATAGTACCATAGAAAGTGTGTGTGTGTGTGATTCCTTGTCTATATGTTGCATCCAGTTGTTATCTTTATCTGCCTTTGGTTATCAACTGTTGGTACATTCCATACCGACAGGCTTTTGAAAATCGGCGCGATCTATCTGACTCCTTGTTAACCGGTGCCATCTTCTTAAGGGTGTCCTTCCTTCTAGCAACTCCACATTCTGTGCAAGTATCAGTTGCTAATCTTTGCCTGTTAAGTGATTTTGCGCATCTATTGGTATTTTAACGCCGAAAAATGCGGAAAATTTTTCTTTGATACATCTGTGCTTCCACACTCCTTTTCAGTTGTGTGTGAAACATTATCTTTCTCCCTTTTATCAGCCTATCCATGCCAACTCATTCTTTTGTCACCGGCGCTAAATCCTAGAGTTTCTTTTCATCTCCAAATCTTTGGGCTAATTACATAACATGTGTCGATCCGATGCTGATGATTGTAATTTGGTTCTCGGCATAGCTATATTCCACTCATGATAAGTGTCGATTGGAATATGGAAAATTCTATCAACCGTCACCATCTGGAGGATAAGGTTATCTCCTGTGATTTTTAGTACACCGTGATCATATCTATGCATATTCAAGTATCTTTGGCAATCTGGAGTCTCTCAAGGCACTACAGCGGTCTATCATCTGTTCATCATGCTGCACATCTTTTTGAACTCCGTATCTGCAAAATTCTCCTGGATACGAGGGAGTTGCATCTTTTTCGTCTCTGATAGCTCATACCATAAGCAAAGATATATCATCGTTTCTTATCCAAGATCTCTTTATCTTTGTAACCGGTGCCCCAATCGACAATGTGAACCAGGTGACATCTCTTTTTCTTCCGAAGGACCAGATAATCTATTCTTCTAGTGCATCTTCTTCAACACGAACCCGTGCTCTTAATGTTGATCTTTCTAAGAGCGTTGAGCTCAGAAAGTGTTTCGAACATTTGTTCGTTTCTCTCGTCTTTTGAACTTGGTATTCTGGGAATATCTTGTTAATCCATGGTGGTATATGTTGATAATAAGCTTGCCTATTCGATATCAATGGAAGGACATGGAAAATCATCTGTGTCTCTTTCTCTCAAGCTTTGTGAGCACTGCCTGCGTGCAAAGTCTCAAAGTGAGAATTCTGGCTTTTTGAAGTCACTTATCTCGGCCACGTCCTTCTGCTAAATACATTGCTTCAATTCTGGAATCAGCAAGTCCATTGTTAATTCCATCCTCCATCTTCAATCAAACCCGGAGTTTTCCTTGTTGGCAAGTTATCATCGTTGTTTCACTAAAGTTTTCCTCAAGACTGCTAAATCTCTCTCAATCTTTTCAAGAAGAACATGGAGTTCTTTTCACCTATATCTCGTTAAGTGATCTTTGAAACCCTCTTGTTCTATCGTCTATGCTCAATCCACCGGAGGCCATGAAGACCTTCCAGATCTTGTTTTCCTTCTGTTCAAGTTGGTGTTATCTTTTTCTGTAGCTGTTGAATCTTGCAGTTGTCTCCGTGATCTTCCTTCATATCTTTCCGGTGGCTGGCTACTTACGATATGACGACAACATCATCACCCTTATCTATCTTGAATCCGGCGAATCGTTTGCATCTATCCTTGTTTTCTAATGGAGTTCCATGAGCTCTTCTTGTCAATACCTTCAGTCTGTTTCGGTAGTTGGGTTGCATGGCTTTCTTATTCATGTGTGGAGTAATGCTTTGAGTGCGGGATGGAGTAGCTACCATACCACTACTCTTATCATTCGCTCTCGTACATTGAATTGGTGAATTAATGTGATTTCACTCATTCCACGGGAGTTAGAAGTGGCCTTTATCCCTTGATACTTTTACTTCCGTCCTTGTTTTTCTGGAGTGCTCTCTCGAAGAAAGTAATCAATAATCTCTTGTGGGTGACCTCGCCCTTTCTACACGGAGCAACATCTTCAATTATCTGGCGGAAACAAACGCAAGCTCCTTTCGGTCCTCGTCATTCTACCGGTGCTCGACATCCCCAAACAAGATGAAAGGAATCTATCTCTCTCTTTGTTTAATCAATTCTTTTTCTGTGGTAAAGCCAATTATGGTTGATGCCATCAGACGCAATTCTATTGCGTTAGCCTCAAGGCTAAAGGAAGCAATAAGTATTTCTACAATAAACTCTAGATCCTCCATATTCTTTGCTTCTCGGGGTTCCACCATGATCTGGCTTCACATCCGTCTCTAGAAGTTATATCCGCGCACCTCAATTGCGTGATCCTTGGTTCTTACCGGCGCAAGAAGAATCTAATCCGACGATGTCTAACTAAATCTCTCTGTTGATATCAAGGGACTCTATTGTTTGAAGGCAATATTGTTTCCGCACTTCATTTCTCAAATCCGGGAGAGGATACGATGCTATTGTCATAGTGGTTCAAACCTCTCCAATCTAGCTCTTTTCCCTCCGGCGAGACAAAGATGCATCCTCTCTAGTATCAGTAAATCTTTAACGGTGTGTCTTTCTTTATCCATGATACATCATCTTCTCCTTTTTCTTTCAGAAGTGGATCTTCTCTTTTATCATGTTTCTTGAGAAAACCGGAGCTACGTCCATCCTATCCTTCTTGTCTCACGACAATCCTTCAACTCTTCTAAACCGTTGTTTCTCAAGCAAAACGCAAGACTCGCAACAAGTCTAGCAAGTTTTGCAAGGTGTAGTGGTCGCACCATTCCGTTCTTCATCAACTTGGGAACGTGAGGGTCACCTTCGTTCGGACACCCGTCTCTCCTTGTGTTGTTTTCTTTTTCCTAGGAATCTCGGGGCGAGATTCTTGTTTAGTTGGGGAGAGTTGTAGCATCCCAATTGTCTAACAATTGTAATGCTACTTGTTCTAGTAAGATAATGGCTACTTCAAATATATAATTGTTGCATCATCATTATATCATGCTCATGTCATCATGCCACCTTGCATTTGAGCATCATATAAAAACTTTTTTGATTTGGTTCTTATCTCATATGCATTACTAATTGTATTTGCCTCTTGATATTGTATTTGGTTCTTGATATATTGTTTAAATGCCCAAGTTGAGTTGGGGGCATATCTTTTACTAACTCCACCACCCTTTCATTCCACCACCTTATAATTCCACCATCCAACTAAATATGAGCTTGGCACTTATTGGTTTACCTCCAGCTCATGTGGGTTGGGATGGATCCAATTCTTTTCCACATACTCTCATCTTGGCATCATGTTGTTTTCACCTTATTGATATATGAGAGCCACATGGCCATCTTTGCATGCCTTGTGGGTGGAACCCTTTTTCCTAGCTTCCATATGGATTATCATGGAATTATGCTCATGTTGGGATATTTTGTGGGCTTATTAAATACCTAGTGGCACATACACACTAGCAAGGCCCATTTTATTTCAAACATGGCCATCTCCAACTACTCCACATGGGGCATCCTTTTCTTTTTCTTTTGGCTTGGCCTTAATCCCATGTTGGAAATGCATGTGTTAATAAATGCCTTTAATCTTTTACAATTGTTTTCACAATGATAAACATGGCATTTACTACTCATGCATGGGCCATGCAAGATCTCTACCAAATCTTTTCTTTGGGTTTTATTTCTTGGATTTTAAAGTAGAGTAATCTTTTCTTTTAGCTCTCTTCTTTTGCTCTTGCACCACCCTCTCCATCTCTTTTCCCTCATGCTTGATCTTGTGGTGTTTCTAAGCTTAAGCCCCCTCTCTCATCTACACCTCCATGCCACCCTCTCTAAGCCACACCCCCACTTAATCTAACACCATACCCCCTCTAAACCTAGTTCTAGCTAAACCCTAAACCACCCCATCACCCCCTCTCGGCCTCTCTCTTCTCTCTATCTAGCTGGCCCCACCAGGATCAAACCCCACCCAGCTACCTACCCCTCTCCAACCCTAGCTACCCCAAAACCCTAACCGAGCCTCCCATCTACCCGAGCCTAGCTCTAACCTACCCGAGCCTCACCTCTCTCTCCCTAGCTCTCTCTCTCTGCCAAGCGGGTCCTACCCCGACCCTGCCTCCCTGGCCTCACCTTGCCCACCTGGAAGCCTCCCCGTGCCCTGCCTGGTCTTGCCCTGCCCGAGCACGTGAGGGTGGAGGAAGAAAAGGTGGCCGAGCCACCTTTATCTTCAACCACTCCCCCACGGCACCCCTCTCCTCCCCCGTCCCTATCCACTCCCTCTCTGCCTCGCCCAGATCCCCCAGAACTTCCCCGGGACCTGCCCTCTCCTCCCCTTCCTCTCCACCATCGTCTACCCCCCCCCCAACGCCGGCCACCGTCGGACCCCTCCATTCCCCTTACCTGCAGCCGGTGGCGAGGAGCTCTAGGTGTCGAGGAAGAACGAGGAGACGCCTAGGAGGCCGCCTGTACCCGCCGTCGAGGAGGAGAAGCACCAGAGCCGGAGGACATCGCAACGCCAACGCCAAACCCTAGCTTCCCCGGCCTCTGCTTCACCGACGATCCGCCGCTCCCCTGCCCGATCCGACGCCACCGACAGCCTCACGGTGAGCTGACCCACCTCCCTGACATGGTCCCCTTCGCCGTACCGCCCTAGTGTCGCCGTCCGCTTCGTCGAACAGGCTGCATGCACCGCCGCTCGCAGCGTCTGCTCGCTCCCGTGTCGCACAGAAACCCTACCTAGGCCTCGCTCACCTCCCTGACACCAACGCCAGGCCACCGCAGCGGTAGCCGCCTCCGCGCGCGCACGCCAGGTCCAGAGATCGATCCCCGCCCGTGCCGCGCACCGATCGGTCCTCTGCAGGCGCGGAGAAGAACAACAGTACGGCGCTCCCTTTTGCGCATAACCCCCCTGCCTTTTTGCGCGATCAACCCGCGGTACCGAGTGCCCCACCCGTCAGCCTCTCACTTAGTTTTGCGGAACACCCCCTGGGCTTTTGTAAACCTTAACCCGCGCTCCAGCCCATCCCCACCTGTCAGTCCTTCCCCTCTCACCGCTGTCACGTGGCCCCGTGGCCGCTGGCCCCATCCGTCAGTCTCAGAGGCTAGCTAAACCTGCGGTGTCAAAACCTTTTCTGCGCGCTGTGCTGCTGAGTCAGCAGTGGCCCACTGGACAGTGTCTGTGGCTAGAATTAGACTGAGTAACAAAAGTTTTTCCTGTAATCTGTTTTAATTCAAACTTATTTCAAATTAATTCAAATTCAAAAATAAATCTGTTTTTACATAACTTTTAATTTATAAACCCAAATAATACAATTAATATATGTTTTCAAATCAGAAAAATATGAGGAATTCAAATATGACCTTCAAAACATATTTTGAACATTTAAAATTGCAAGTTAATTAAATTACAATAAAATGCCCTTTTGACTTAATTAATTAATAACTTTTGTTTTATAAGTCCAAATTTAACAAATAATATGTCTAAAATGATTAGCTCGACGAGACATTTCTGTTTATGCATTCCATGTGTTGATTTGAAGCATTCATCATATAAATATATTGTATACATCAACTAATATGAAGGTAAAATGGGGCCAAAACTAAATAAAATGGTTTATTCTTGTATTCCACACCTCACCCATGCCATGCTACTTTATTGCCATGCAAATTGTGCATCATTCATCATGGCATGATTGTTTGCTTGATGAATTTATTCATATACTTGTGCACTTTATTTATGTTGGCCCTTGTTTGTTTGGTTCTTCTTCGAATAGACGCTGAGCAGGGGATATATCCAGAGAACCAGGAGCACTACCCAGATCCTTCTCTCGCTTCAACTGAGCTGCCAGGCAAGCACTACCACATGCTTGCATACATATAGTACCTATTGCCTCTATCTTATTCTTGCATCATTGAGTCGCGATTGCATTAAACTGAATCCCAAGTATTGCATAGCCTTTACTTTTAAACCCCACCGAAGCTTGTTCCTCCATCCCATGAGCCATTACTACAGGAGTTGTTTGAGCCATGCGAGTCGTAGAACAACATGTGTAGGGTATGTGAGTGTCTGATGGATAACGAGGTACCTAAACAACTTAACCTGAGTAGTAATGGGATAACTAATGAAAGTGGCATCGGTGAGCCATATTCGCTATTTGGTTTTTCAGGCTCACTTGTGTCCCGTAGGACCCCGAGTACTTGATTCATGTTCCTTGAATATTCGCGCTATCCACATCCGGGAGGCTTATGAACCCCCCTGAGCCAGAGCTTGATTCATTCTTATTTCTTGGGGCCACAAACTAGTTTGAGGTTTTATTTACTATCCTGTACTTATGCCATGTTTTACTGCTTTATTTAAATTGTGCGAGGTACTACACACTGTACTGTTTAGGGAAGCGGAGTGTTTTCGTGGTGTCGACAAGCCCAGTCACATTTTCGGGTTCCCAGTCGTTCACAGCCATTGACGCAAACCTTGAGGCCGTCTCGGAGTCAGCTAACTTCGTTGCGGGTAGCTCAATGGGGTGGCCCCCTGAAATATTTCTGAATCCTGTAATTGCTTTGTGGTGACTGCCTCGTTGGGTTTTGATTTGGTTTTTCCGAGGCATATCGAGTGTGTGTTGCTATTTGTGCACCCCTGCAGGGTAAAACTTTCTGAAAGCCGTGTCCGCGGTTATGGACGACTTGGAGCACAGTTTCTCGATCATAGACAAGCATAACTAAAGTACCGCTTTTAATTTGACTAGACTAGGTACCTGACTAGTAAATAGTGCAACACTCATGGAATGGATAATAAAACTGCCAACGGATGGGGGTTGTTCGTCCGCTTCCTCGTCGGTAAGCGAGGAGGAGGATGGATCTGTTAAGATTACCGTTATAACTGTTATAACTGTTGTTATTAATTCACGGACATCCGTCTATCTCTGGTTAGGCGGATGGTTAGCGAGTATCTATAGAATTGTTAGGGTTTATCTTTTGCTGCAATTGCGTCACCCCAGGTTGTGTCCCCTTTAGAGGCATAAAGACTTGCTGAGTACCCCTAGGGTCTCACACGATAAATTATTGGTTCAGATGAACAGGTACCCTCGCAAGATGGATACTGGGTGGAAGAGACGGACGATGTGGGCAACGATCATTCGGTGTAGAGATTCCGGGAACGGGGATCCGTGAGATCTGTGGGCGGGATCTGCTTATTTATGGGGCATCTTATGCCGATTTGCTTCTTATCCGTACTCGGATTGTGTCTTCCGCTTCCGCCTGATACTCTGTTGATTGATGTATGAGGAAATTTCCTAAACTATTATATCTATCTAGGATATTTGGATCTTGCCGTATGGCGTTGCTATATTTCCTTTCTTTTAGATGGAATGGCTCTGATGTACTGTTGTATGGTGGCTTGCATACATACTCATTTGTGTATGTAGTTGATCCCTTCGCCTGCCGATTACGCCGCCCGTTCTTGTCCCGATGTTTGGAAATGGTTGGGACGGCCGAGAGGTCTACCTGTGAGTGGCATTTGTGCCCCACCGTACTATTTCAACCATTTCCGTTCATCCAGGCTTGTAACTAGGAGCGTAATTCACCGAGGTAGTTACAGTCAGTCTCTTCACCGTCAATGCGCAAAGAAGGATCGCACCATCGACCGTCTTTGCAAGAAGGTAGCCAAGCTCGAGAAGACCATTAAGGAGCAGGAAGCTCAGCTTGAAGCAAAAGAAGAAGAAGAGGAAGGTGAAGACATCTAAGGGGATATTGACTCCTACCTCAGCAATGATGATGACTATCTGGAGGATGATGCCATGGACTTATACACCGACGATGATGACTCCGACTTCATCGATGATGAGTAGATGCACTACAGCACTATCGTAGGAGTGATGAGTATAGGTCCCATTGTATCGTAGCTTGCAGAATGTTTCTTAAAACCATCTGTTTTCCTTATGTTGTGGTGTGTGTGAGTTTGTACCATGTGCCTTGCTTGAATGAATGAATAGAAGTTAGTTGCAAAACCTGAGTCAAACTCAAAGTTTTAGCTTTGAAACCAAAACCATGAACCTTAGAACTTTCCCTCTTACCCCTTTATCTATCTCAATCTTCAGATGACTCGTGGAAACCAAGGAGGGAGCAGCTCATCACAAGACCCAATGCTGCAGATTCTGCAGACTCTCATCATAGACCGTAAAGCTAGTAGGGCGGAGCGCCAAGCAAATCTAGCTACACCACAGTAGATCGCCCAGATGGCTCATAACAATCAGAACCATGGAAATCAGGATCATCATGTATCCAAACTCAAAAACTTCTAGAATACCAATCCCCCAATCTTTAGCAAGTCTGAAGACCCACTGGATGCTGATGACTGGTTACAGACAATGGAGAACAACTTAGAAGTAACCAGAGTGGATGCCAACGAGAAAGTTCTTTTTGCCTCCCACTACTTGGCCGGAGATGCAAGAGCATGGTGGAACATCACCCGCACAATGAACCATGGTCAAGTGATGACATGTGAAGCCTTCAAAGTCAAGTTCAGCCGCACCCACATGCCGCAGGGTCTAGTCACCAGAATGAGGGATGAATTCAGAGAGTTGAAGCAAGGCAGAATGACTGTAGTGGAGTACCGTGACAGATTCTTGTCCCTCGCCAGGTATGCATCTAATGAGATCAACACAGAGGCCAAGAAGAAGGAGAGATTCCTGAACGGACTGCATGATGAGATGCAGATTGTCCTCATCAACATCCGTTCGAGGATCTCGAAGAGCTAGTCGACTCTTCCATTCAAATGGAAGGGAAGATAAATCAAGCAAACGACAACCACAAACGTCGGATGATGCACCAAGCTGGATCCAGCAGTCACCCTAAGTACCGTCGCAACCCTTCTGCAGGATATGCACCGCGGAACAATCGACCCCCAATGTCTCGCCAAAGCTACCCCAACCGTACCGGAGGAAACAACAATCACCCCGGCAACTCCAGCAATTTCAACCGTGCACTTCCCAAGAACAACAACAACAACAACAACACTGCACCGAGAACTAGAAGCAATGTTGTGCCCATGGCAGCAAAAGACAAGTCTCAGATTACTTGTTTCGAGTGTGGAGTGAAGGTTCACTACTCTAATGAGTGTCCCAAGAAGATTGCCGCCACTACCAACGCGAATGCCCCAGCTCAACAGCAGTGCCGTGTTCAACCCGGAAGAAGATTTGCCCCAGGGAACCCTCCCAACCTCAACGGCCATCTCTTCCACATGAACGCTGAAGAAGCCAAAGAAGCGCCAAATGTCGTGTTGGGTATGTTTTCTGTCAACTCAGTTTTAGCAAGAGTGTTGTTTGATTCTGGAGCATCGCACTCGTTTATCACCGAAGAATTTGCATGCACTAGTAAGATTCACCCAACCAACTTGAAGCATGTCATGATAGGTCAAATCCCTAGTTCAACTACAAAAGCTAGAAAAATTTGCAAGGCTGTGCCTATCAGAATACATGAGATAGATTTTTATGCCAATCTAATAGTACTTGGAACTAAAGGTTTGGAAGTAGTACTAGGAATGGATTGGATGTCAAAGCATAAAGGATTGATAGACTGTGCCAAGACAGCCATCACCATGACCAGTAGCTCTGGAGTATCAGTAGAGCATATATCTGAAACCTTGCCCCGTCAATTCAAGTGCAACAAGAGTCTAGCCCTACCCACCATAGACCAAGTCAGAGTAGTCTGTGAATACCCCGATGTATTCCCAGATGAATTGCCCGGTATGCCCCAGATAGGGATATTGAGTTCATTATTGAACTAATCCCTGGAACCGGACCCATAGCCAGAGACCCTATAGTATGAACCCCTCAGAGTTAGTGGAACTAAAGAAGCAGTTGGATGCTATGCTAGAGAAAGGCTTGATTCGACCAAGCGCATCGCCATGGAGATCGCCTGTTTTGTTCGTCGACAAGAAAGATGGAGGTAACCGTTTGTGCACAGATTATAGGAAGTTGAATGACGTCACAATCAAGAACAAGTACCCCTTGCCAAAAATAGAGGATCTATTTGATTAGTTGACTGGTGCCAATGTGTTCTCTAAGATTGATCTTAGGACTGGTTATCACCAACTTAAGATTCGTGCAACGGATATTCCAAAGACCGCCATCACTACTCGTTATGGATTATACGAGTATACGGTCATGTCTTTTGGACCAATGCCCCTGCTTATTTCATGAATCTCATGAATAAGATCTTTATGATTTTTCTAGATAAGTTTGTCGTTGTGTTCATCGACGATATACTTATCTACTCCAAGTCAGAGGAAGACCACGCGCAACATCTGAGAATCATTCTTGAAACTCTTAGAGAGCATCGGTTGTATGCCAAGTTCAGCAAATGTGAGTTTTGGCTGAAAGAAGTAGGATTCCTAGGACATATTGTGTCTGCCGGAGGAGTCACTGTTGATCCCGCCAAGATCAAAGATGTTCAAGAATGGGAAGCCCCAACTAGTCAAACCCAAGTCTGTGCATTTCTCGGATTAGCGGGATATTACCGCAAGTTCATAGAAGGATTTTCGAGCATCGCCAGACCTATGACTCAATTGTTGAAGAAGGATAAGAAGTTTGAATGGACTGACAAATGTGAAGCTAGTTTCCAAGAGCTGAAGAAGAGGCTGATTTCAACCCCAATATTGATTATGCCAGATATCAAGAAGCCGTTTGATGTGTATTATGATGCATCCAAGATTGGTCACAGATGTGTATTGATGCAAGAAGGCAAAGTCATCGCCTATCTGTCTCGACAACTGAAGCAGCATGAGCAGAATTATCCTACTCATGATCTTGAGTTAGCAGCCGTAGTTTTGGCATTGAAGACATGGCGTCATTACCTTATGGGTAATCGCTGTGAGATTTACTCAGATCACAAAAGTTTGAAGTATATTTTCACTCAGAAGGAGCTGAATATGAGGCAAAGGAGATGGATAGAGTTAATCAAGGATTATGACCTTGACATTCACTATCACCCCGACAAAGCCAATGTGGTAGCAGATGCTCTTAGCAGATTGCCGTGTATGCTAAACACTATGATAAAGGAGAAGCAACCAAGTTTGTATGAGGAGTTGGAGCAGTTTAGAACTGAGCTAGTTAGCAAAGGATTTTTAGCTAGCATTGAACTTCAACCCACGTTTGATTAGCCAAATCAAGGAAGCCCATAAGGGAAATGAAAGTATCGACGGAATCAAATGTCGTATTGGTACAGGAAAGGTACCTGGATTCACCGAAGATGAAGGAGTTCTGTGGTACAAAGGACGTATCTGTGTGCCAGCAGATTCAGAACTGAAGCAAGTTATCATGCAATAAGCTCATGATACTCTTTATTCTATCCACCCCAGAGGAACGAAGATGTATCAAGATTTGAAAGAGCAATTTTGGTGGCACAAGATGAAGAGAAAAATCGGAAGCTACATCACCAAGTGTGATATCTATCAGAGAGTCAAAGTGGAACATCAGAGACCCGTAGGACTATTGCAACCATTGCAGATTCTGGAATGGAAATGGAATTCCGTCGGAAGGGACTTTATCGCCGGTTTGCCTACTTCTAGTAGGGGAAATGACTCAATCTGGGTCATCGTTGATAGACTATCCAAGGTAGCTCATTTTATACCTGTCAAGACAACCTACTAGAGTTTGAAGCTAGCAGAGTTGTATATTGCTAGAATCGCCAGTCTACATGGAACCACCATAGTATCGGATTGAGGAACCCAATTTACCTCGAGATTTTGGCAGAAAGTCCAAGAAGGATTAGGAACCAAGTTGAATTTCAGCACCGCTTATCACCCGTAGACCGATGGACAGACTGAAAGAGTCAACCAAATCCTAGAGGATATGTTGAGATATTGTGTGTTAGAGTATGGATCAAAATGGGAAGATTGTCAGCCTTTTGCAGAATGCTCATAAAACAACAGTTATCAAGCCAGTTTGCAGATGGCACCATTTGAGTTCCTATACGGAAGAAAGTTTCGTACCCCTTTGAATTGGTCACAAGTAGGAGAGAGTCAGATTTTTGGACCCGACATTCTCCGAGAAGCCAAAGAGAAAGTTCACAAAGTCCATGAGCACCTCACGACCGCCCAGTCTAGACAGAAGAGTTATGCTGACAAGAGAAGGAGAGACCTGACTTTCAATGTCAGAGATTTTGTGTATCTCAAGGTTTCACCATTGAAGGGAACGTAACGTTTTAGTCTGAAAGGAAAGTTAGCCGCCAGATATATCCGACCCTTCAAGATTCTGAATCGTCGAGGAGAAGTATCTTATCAACTGGAACTGCCAGAGGAGATGTCAGCCATCCACAATGTGTTCCATATCTCGTTACTTCGCAAATGCCTAGAAGTGCTGGAGAATACCGAAGTTTTCAAGAACATCGATCACCGAGCTGTTGATATCAACAAGGATCTGACTAATCGTGAAGTGCCCATCCGTATCTTGGAGGAAGCCTACAGAACCACAAGGACCTGGAGTATCAAATTTCTCAAGATCCAATGGAGCAACCATACCGAAGAAGAAGCCACTTGGGAGCGAGAATATTACATTAGGACTGAGTTCCCAGATCTCTTTAGTTCCTAGTTTTCTTTCTTAAATCTCGGGACGCGATTTTATTTAAGGGTGTAAGGTTTGTAACATCCCAAATCTTTAATCAAGGTTAATCAAGATCCAAATGATCCAATTTAGGGTTAACAAAAACTTTTTCTATTGAAAATATTTAAGCATGCATATGAGTGTTGCATTTAAATAGGAGTTGTTTGAAATGCCATGATTGTGTGTTTTAATGGTTGTAAAATGGTTCTATGATGAATTTCACATCATCTAGATCATTCCCAAGCAAAACCAAAGAAAAATAAATCAAAAAGAATTCAATAAAGGAAATGGTCACTTTTGCCATTTTAATCACCTAGCCTACTTTGGGTATTCCTAGCACTCAATTTCCAACGGAGACAATTGTGGATCTTTGCACCCCTTGCTAGTACAAGTAGTGATGTGCCAAGGCCCACTTTTTGATCTCCCAAAAACTTTCAAACTCTAATTTTAAATGACATTTGAAAATGGAATCTAGTTCATATGTATAGATCACCCTATTTCAAAAACCACTCAAATGAATTCCATTTGACAAATCCTAGCAACCACAGATGTTTAAGCATGTGACAAACCACTCCACCAAAATTCATTTCAAAATTCCAAACTTATTTTCTTTCGGCCATTTTGTTAAACACTTGACATGCACTGATCACACTCTAGATTAGGCTCACTGTTTCTACAGGGTTTTGCCACCCAATTTCACCCCATTTACTACCGATCTCCCTCCTAGCTCTAACCAGGCCGAAGCCAGCCCACCCCCTTGTCCCTAGCAGCAGTGCCACGCCGCCCCGAGGACATGAACACCGACCAACCTTGCCAATTCCACAGCAGACCGCCAGCCCCTCTCCGCCACTCTAGGAAGCAAGGCGTGACCTCACCGCCATCCACGGTCCACCCCACGACCACTGCCGCGCCCTGGACCACCCCAGACAAGCCCCACACTATCCTCTCTACGCCGCGCCAGACCACGCTAGAGCGCCATCACCGTGAGCACGCCACACGCTGCGCCTCGACACCAGACCGTGCGCGCCGCTCTGCCTTGACCACCTCACCCTGCCAGACACGACCGTACCCCGCCGCACGACCCACACTCGCCGGAAACCGCGTCGAGCATCGCCCTGTCTCCGAAAGCGTGCGATGCTCCCGACCGTTAGCCACCTCCCCTAGCATCACCATAAAGCCGTAAGGACCGCCAGGAGGCAAGCCACCGTCCGCCTACGCCACCCATGCCGATAGCACCCTGTATCGTTGTCACCGACGAGCTTGTCGTCGCCCCCTCGGTCCCC
Source organism: Avena sativa (assembly GCA_916181665.1). NCBI lineage: Eukaryota > Viridiplantae > Streptophyta > Magnoliopsida > Poales > Poaceae > Avena > Avena sativa. Next base: position 288,475,708 of record OV702290.1, read on the forward strand.
TCCTCGAGCCTATATAAGGAGGCCTTCCCCAACCTATTAAACTTAAACTTATTAAAATGTGATCCAAACCTTAAATCACATTCCCATATGTTAGAATATGTGGTGATGACATGTGTCCACATGATCCCTTATTGTAATTGGAGAATATTAAATCTTAGTTATTTTTCAATGAGTAGAAATTACTTTTCTCAAATAAAATAAATGAAGCTAGTTCATTAAACCTTGTGATGTTTGTGATGATAATAGATCATCAAATGTGTGCCTTAGTGTGCTAAGTAGACTAGTTAAGTATTGTTTGGTGATTGTGTATTCCGTATGTATTTATAGACGATAGTACCGACCAAGTCTACGAGGAGGATTAGTTCTAGCAAGAGGAGGAGGAAGAGAATTTCAATCACTGCAGCAACCAAGGAAAGCCATCATTAACAATGCAAGCTAGACCTTGCAAGCTAGATAACTTAAGCAAGATGCATTTGGCATGCTTTGGTTATATTTTTGACTGTTACCTACTCCAAGTTTTACTTACAAGCTTTACTTTCCTTACTTTACTAAAATTCTTTACTTTGTTTTAAGGTAGCATAAAGAGTATAACACTTGACCTATCTAGTTAGACTTAGATGTCATTCTATGGCATGAGATTGATATTAGCATCCCACCTTAGTGAACACTCTTAACTTAGTAGTTTAGAGCTAAACCAAAACTTGATCACTCTAGATGGGAATAGTTGGTGAAAAAGGACTTGTGAAAACCTTGGAATGATGAGTCATTCTATTGAGATGTTTTGACATGTGTTGAGAAACACAACTGGTTTATGATGATGAAAATGTTGAGGCATGAGCCTTAGCCCTTTTATAAAAACTGATGGTTGGGTTCGGATGCGATACCATTCCAATTTTACCATACAACCACAATACCTGAATTGGGTAATGCCTAGCCGGAAGTTTATATGCATTAGTATTAGTTCCCTCGCGGGAGAGGTTTGAGCTGAGGCTACCTCTCAATGTTGTCCACCTATGCAGTGCCCGGGATGACAGATGGTCATGGCTGGGAGGCCATACTCATAGGAGAGGTGCTTATACTAGAGTGTGTAAAGGAAAGGTTATGTTTGATTATCTGCATACTAAGTATGATGATTCAGGGTTATCCCTAATAGATGTATCGAATTTTGTGGTGAAAGTGTACCACCTCTGCAGAGTGTCAAACTATTCGAATAGCCGCGTCCGCGGTTATGGACAGTTGGAGTGGCCATACTGTTCTGTTGTCAAATGTTTTCAAAACGACTTATGAGATGAATTGTGACATGACTTGACCACAATAGAGTTGTGACTATGATAACTAAGTTCCCACTTAGGTGATTTAGAACTTTACTTTATCTTTCTTTGTTTCTAAACTCACCTGAGGTTTCAAACTTAGCATTACAAATAAACTTAGAGTTAGCATTTCTACTAGAACTATCTTACTTGTTAGTGATAGTTTGAGAGTACTTAAAGAGTACTCATGGATTTGTCCCTAGTTATTACTATGGCCAGACTATGAGGAGGACTACCCTAAAGGAGGACAGCAAGACGGCTACGACAACTAGGATCATCTCCCATCGTCAGCATTGCCTATGACACTGAAGATGGACCCCACCGCTACGCTATTTATTCCACTACTTGATTGTACTAAGACTGGATTGTGAGATCCTTTATTTGTGTAAGACCTTATATGGTTTGTAATGGATGATGTACTGTGATATCCAATCTGTTATGTCTCGCAAAAATGGTAATCCTGGGATTGCGATGTATGGCATAACAGGCATCTAGGATGAAAAATCCGGGTGTTGACAATCTTATTTCTAAGCTCTAATGCTGGGATGTTACAGACTCTACCCCTTAAAATAAACTTCGTCCCCAAAGTTCATACTCGCTTGCGTTTCAGGATGAGGAGTTAACTTGTATTGTTCACGACATTTCTTAACTCCATTGTGATCCTAATTGGGAATAATTGTGGTATCCCGCATCTACACCCTTTTCCGTGAATCCGCTTCATACTTGACCCTATCCACTAGCGTTTCTAATTTACCATATAGTACCTTTCACTATAATCTCTTGGATTATGCCCTTACAATCCTATTTAGAATTGGTTGTGGGCTCATTTTGTCCATTCCGCTCCGGTTTTCCTATTACACTACACCGATCTATTTTGGAATACTCTCTTTACTCTAAAGGACAACTTACGAGTGTTTTCTTCTTAAACTAGTCTACTAGGTTTAATCTATTATATCTCCTTCGATCTTTCATCTGGACACACTCTCGGAAATACTTTGTAATGATGGATTCTTATAACCTTATGAGGATAAGGCTTAATCTCACCATCGTCTGTAAATCTTCTCCAACCTTTAGTCAGAAAGTTTAGACAACAACACTTCAGTGTTTATTGTTTACTATCCCCTTGGGGTTTCCTAATGGTGTCTAAACTGCATGAATAATACCCATTAAATCAATAGTTAGGATATCGGTCTCAGTCCAGCGTATACTTTACCTCTAGAAGGTCTCACGAAAGAATCTTCGGTACACCCACACAATTGTGGATCTCCCAAATGATACCTCCGACATTAATTGTCTTACTGTTTAACTTAAACATTATTTCTCACTGACAATCCTGATTTCTCGGAGCGTCTTGAAAGCCGTTCGCTTAAATTCTTTACTTTTTTATTTCTCTTTTATCTCAGGCCAAGTTTTATACTCTTTAATGTATACAATGGTGACCTAACTAGCTAAACCGCAAGGATACTAGCTATGGATTCTAGCTGCGGATCCTTCTAAGTGTATGGGTTACCCTACGATCTTTCGACTTCTTACTAGCATTCTCTCTTACTTGTCAGAGCTTGAATACCACCCTTGATCCAAGACTTCTGCTTTGCACTAATTCATGATACTTCCATGATCTTGGGACAACTACTTTATTACTTTTGAGGAACATCACCTATCTTGAATGATATTAAGTTCATTTCTTCATGTTGCTCCACACCTTGTCTGCATTAGTATTCCTTCTTTTTTCCAGCTCGTAGTGAGTTGGAATTAATCCATCCTTCAAAATTGTGTTAATACTCCTTAGATTTAACTTCCTTCTTCGTGCAAGTCTTATCTTATTCTTCGAAACTTGTTACTCCCTTACACGAATTCCCTTTACTTCTAGGTCTATAACATCAAGTAATAACTTGGTAATGCAACATGCATTTGCACACCAAGTCAACTTGATGTACAAATCTAGTCAATCAAGAAGAACCAAGAAAACCAAGTAATACTACAACTCCCAACCATGGTAAGACACTCCCTCTGTGCACTACATCCTTATATTACAAGAGCTCTCTTGCCCATGTGAGCATATTCTCACTTATTTCAGCAAGCCTCTCAAGCACTACAATACACATTACCCGGTATAAACATTATTCAAGCACTCTATTTTATGGATTACTTCTATTCTTACTTTCCTCTCTCACTTGAGTGCTTCTAGGATTTTCGTCCATGATGGCGCGAAGTTCGACGACTCCCTTCTGGTGCATTAGAACATCCAATAGGTGCGTAACCTTGAGTAGAAGTACCAATATTGAGATTAGCCATTAAGAAATGACTAACATACTCATGATCTTCTTCAGGATTCTTCTTTCCTCTTTCGAGCGCATCTTCAAAGTAAGAGGTATTCTTTGCCTTTTCCACAATCTAGTCGTACATATTGGTATAATAACTACCAGGGCACTCTTCCATCTCAATGGGATTATTATTACCCCCATATGGTCCATAAGATTCTATAGGATTATAACTGGTTTCTACTCCCTTACATGATCCACAGGGTAGAGTTTTTCCCATGATTTCCTCATAAGACTGGTCTTTCCATTCAGTATTTCCTCTAACGACATTGTTGGGATTGGGTGCATTGCAAATTTTCTGCTCCTCCTCATACTTGGTCCATGGGTCTACTGGTTGATGAGGTTCAATTGTATAATAGGCATAAACTTCAGAGTGTGGGTCATTAAACTTTGTTTCTTCAAACACCTCCCCTGAACAGACTGGTTTTGGGCGCTTTGCTTCTTTAGCTAACTTCTTTCTACGTGCCATTGCCTTTGCAGGATCAGTAAAATCCTCAACGACAGTGTCCAACTCTTGAACTAGCACCTGATGAGTGTTATGGAATGTATTCAACAAAGACATGTAACGATCCATATACTCTACTGCCAGAGTAGGTTTAGTCCTTACCAGAGCAGAATGATCTAACTCCGGATCAGTACTAAGAGTTTCATGAGGTATAGCAGTATAGGTAGTACCTACCAGTGCCTTTGAATTATGTTCCCTTATCCTGGTTATGACTGCTACTACTACAATCTGATAGGCTGTTGCCATACATCTTGGTTCTCCCGATGGCATTTCTCCACGCACTCCCAACTTCTTGGTAACATGATCAGGATACGGTACTTAGCCAATATCTGCCCATCATAGAAATTGTAGACCTTGATCAGAAGTCGAGACTCACAGTCTAGACTCCATAGAAGTTGTCTTATTGTGATTTTCAGTCATCTTCATAATCATCTAAGGTCTTCTTCAATACTTGAACATTCTGAGGTGGATACCTAGGTGCCATTCTTGTACTGTAGATAAGAAATTATCATCAGTCATATTGAGTTAAAACTGATGGTACTTATTTAAAATTGCATCATAATAAAGAATCATCGCACTAGCAACATGACAAGATTATTCCCAATTGAATATCCATCATATTTCGGGAGAACTCTTTGTTGTTGCTAACATCCATCCTACAGGTTCTACCCATTTACTAGGTTTACCAACCTAAGGTCAAAGAATATGCTCTGATACCAGCCACGGTGACCTAGCATACCACTGCATGATTTAGTACACTATAGTCGTTGACATAACACCAATCAAACATCGTTCACTAGTATTACATCCCTTAGAGTGGTACACCAGAAACACAACAGGTCCAAGACATGACTAAAGATTACAACTCGACTCTTTACAAAAGATGCATAGAACACTCTATGTTAAAGAGAGAGAAAAGAACTTCTTACAAAGAAGAACCAGAAAGAACAATTAAGAACTTATCAAGCTAAAAATAAAACTATCATCTAAACTATCTGACTTGTCATTGCTACTAAAGTGATGCTCTAAAGAATTAGGTTTTATGGATAGAGAGTACACTTCTATCTAATCCGAACTTTGCCTTCATGTTAGTTGATGAATATGTTAACTTTATTGACTTCATTGAAGAACTTGAGCTATCGATGGTGGTTTCATGAGCATAAGTTGGTGTTGACGTATTCTTCAATGGCTTTAGAATCTAGCAAGGGTTAAGAAGATACAGTTGAGTACGAGTGTACTCAGCAAGTTCACTAAAAGGAAGTGTATGATGCACTATCTCTACAGCCATAGATGAAAGGTCGTAGGCAATGCAGGTTTTCATAAACATTTCTTAAAAGATTAACTTTATTCTTAAAACTATGTCCGACAGCCTTCACAGGTTGACTAGAACCATCATGGGTACCTTTCCTGCCACGTTTGTAGCTCCTTCCGAAAACAGGGAGTAACATGTTATAATTCTTACACTCTACAGAGGTGCGTTGCTTTACCCATGAGAGACCAAATCCTTGTTGCACAACCAGGCGATCTTTCCCTTCCACAATTCCATGATGTGGGGCCCAGTAGATGATCCAAGCCAATCACTTCCCCTTCGCGACCCGGCATGTCCCATTGGTATACACCATGCCCACATTTTGAATTATGGCAATGGTTGGTACAGGCTTTTCAGATGCTAGAACTATCATGGGACGTTGAGAGTTCCAACCCATATGCCCCATATCCTCTATGGATTACCAATTAATGCATGCTATGAGGATAACAACCACAACCTGCATATCCAGATGCATGCGAGAGGAAGAAGATACAACTGACTTCTCCGTTCCATTCCAAATCTCATGGTTAACGTGTAATATACGGTGCTAGAATCGCTGGCGACATTTGCTGATTAAGTCCGAGATATTATGTTCCTTTACCAGTAGAACTATACCAGTAGATTATTACCATCTGGTAAATAATCTAGAATCATATTATTATGAAAATATTGTTTTTAACCCTTTTGAAATGCAGGCGATGATAACATTTGAGTTATAAGAATTTGATAGAAAATAATCAAAGGACATGAGCAAGTTGTGAACTTGCCTTTTGTGATTGCAACGTAGTGAAGTCGGATACTTCCACCTGACCTTGAGCTCCGATTTCTATAGAAACCCATTATTGCCTGGTAAGGAAAATATTTAAAGAAGCAATATGCAATGCATAGCAATGTCATGCTATGATTTGTTTTCTTTCTTCTTTGTGTGTTTTACCCACCTTGTAAAGGTTTTAAGTTTCTTTTAATTAATAAAAGAAAAGCATTACTCAAGAATCATTAAATTCATATTATTTTGATATTTAGCATTTTTATAATAATTAGTATTATTCTAAGAGTTTAAAAATGAATTTATTTAATTATTAATTCTTTTAAATATTTAACTAAAATTCCTTTAAGGAAATAAGATTTTATTTTTATCACACTTGATTTACTTTTCAAAAATACAAACTAGTATTTTTCCTATAATAGTACATCCTTTTAGAATCTTAAAAATGAGTTTTATTCAATTTTATGTGTTTTGTATATTTTTATAAAATTCCAGAAGGAATCGATATAATTTTAATATCAGATCTATATTTAATTGCTTAAAATTACTATCTAGTATTTTTATTGGATACAGGATATTTTTGTGATTTCATAAATACATTATTTGTATTTTTAGAATTTTTATTTATTTTCCTAGAGCCTAATTTATCTCAAGGATATATTTGTAATTAGGTATTTTACACAAGTCCTTCTTTTAAAACATAGGCGTGGCCCACTAGGCTGGCCCAGCACGACCCGACTAGCTAGGGACTAGGCAAACACCCCTGGGTAGTACTGGGCTGCCCACACCCAGCCTAGTACCACACACTCACTCGCTCTCCTCTCTCTTCTCTCCCGTGCGACACCCTCTCTGGTCGCTCGATGTCGCCGCTGCCGCGGGTGATTCCGGTCGCCCCAGGACGCCGTGTCCGTTGCTACGGTGCAATACGAAGTGGCAAAGAGGTAGTGGGGCTGACGACGGTGCTGTCGGCCATTCTTTATCACCGAAGAAGCCAGACAGTGCCTCTTATTTTCCGAGGCAGACCATGTAGTCTCTGTGTCCGTGGACTGCCAGTTAGCTTTGTCGTCTTCCCTAGGGCACATTGGGAGAGAATCCAAGGACCTCGTAGAGGGAGGTCGCACCCTCATGAAGCCTTCCTCCCAATGGCGACTTGGATAAGGTCCAGTCCTATCGGAGCGAGCCTCGAGAAGGTCTGCTCGTTCCTCCTCTAGCTCCAGAATAGGCCTGTCATGGAGAGGTGGCCTCGTGAGGCTTTTGCTACTTCAGCGATGGGCCTAATGACCGGTGGGTTAGGGTACCCCGGTTTCTAGTGACCCGACAGTAGCCCCTAGGCGTTGGCCCTGCACATGTCATTCGGTGGATGTGAAGGGGTAACGGCCCAAATAGTCGATGGGGCCGCTACTGCTACATGAGTAAATGTGGGGTTGCACCCGTGTGCATCCTTGCTGTTCAGACCAAGCGGTCAAGCACTTCCTTCCATCAGATCAGGATGTTCCGCGAAGTCCGCCACATCTCAGAAGTTGCTCCTTCAGGATTAAAGGTGCTCGGGATACACTGTGGTTAATGCCCGGTTGAAAGGACATTTATTGTCCTAATCTGTTTTGGTGTTCATTAACAACATAAGGTTCATTTTACTGTGTTAATGTCTACAGGTCAATCTATTGAAAAGGCAAAAGGCCATAATAGTGTGGGAAATTCGTTGGCCAAAACTGAACTTTCCTGAAGATTCCAGACCGGAGTTTCCGGTGTGGTCCGGATTTTCCCCAAAAGTGCCTGGAGTCTCTTTGTTAGAAACTTCCCAAAACCATTATGTGTGGGGGTCCGAAGACGGACCGGAGATGGGCCAGAATCTCCGGTGTGATTTCTCAGACTGGAGTCTCCAGTGTCCCTTGTCCGGAGTTTCTGCCAGAGTCTTCGAGTGAGCGTCAAGACACTGCCTAAGTCAGTTAGAGAGCCAGTCCGGAGATGGACCAGAGGTGGGCCGGAGTTTCTAGTGTAGGCCGGAGTCTCCGGTCTGCCATACCGGAGTGTTCGATGTGGAAGGTTCCAAATGGTCAGAAAAGGGTCTGCAGCTCTAAGGTCTATAAATAGGGGACCTAATCTTCAACCTCAAGCTGCTTATTCTAGAAAAGAAAGACCACACCATTAGAGCCACCAGAACTCCAAAATCTCTTCATCCAACCATCCAAAGTCGCTGATCTTTGGGTAATCGGAGGAGGATGCCTTGATCTACTACTTCACAAAGAGAGATCTTCATTTCCCCCTCATTCACTTGAGGGCCCATTGCTCTAGGGTTTCATTGGAAACCCTAGTCCTTGTTTTGGTTCTTACAAGCTTGTCTTTGATTGTGTGACAACTTGCTTGGATTCAGGAGCCTCCAATTAAGTTGTGGATGTGTGCCTCGAACTTGTTGTAAGGGTGCTATCTACCACCTTGAATGTTGCCGATATAGTGGAAGCATGAATCGATCCCCTTGGGGTGAGGTTCACCGGAGAACAAGGGAGGCCTCTCATGGAGTTGGTGGTTTGATAAAACCCCGTCTCCAAACGTAGATGTACTTCCCCTCAAAAGGAAAGAACTGTGGGAAATAATCCTTGTGTCCCCATGTGCTTCTCTTTGGTTACTGCCATCCTTTCCTGCACCTTACTTTATCTGGTTGTTTCTTAGTTAGTTGTGCTAGTGTGACATATATGTAAATTCACCATAGTTGCATATCTAGAGAATTTACCTTTGTGTCAAACCTTAATTTGAAAAAGGAAGTAAAGTTTGAAGTATCACCTATTCACCCCCTCTAGGTGACCATACGATCCTTTCAATTGGTATCAGAGCCTCGGCTCTTTATTCGGGATTAACTGTCTAAGAGAATATAGTTAACCAAGAGGATGGTGGAGAGGGTGAGGCTAGTACTTCGGTGACCATGGTAGATCTCAAGAAGTTGGAAACAAGCTTGAGCTCTACCTTGGGCAACTAAATCCAATAGTTACGCCAACTAGTTGAGCAACTTGTTAAAGAAAAATCAGCCTCACCACCTCCCTATCTTGAGGAAACACCTCCTAACCCTAAGGTAAATGCTCCGGCTAAGACAATGAGTATGGAAGTGGGGGATGAACATAATTCCACTAACTCCTCCACCAAAAAGGGGGTTGGTAAGGAAGAGCACCATGCGATTCCCGTATGGTACTCTCCCGACCCTCCTATCCCTCATCCCCATATAAATAACAGTGGTGACCCACCTAAGTTAGCTGCACATACTTTTGCTCAATGTAAGTTTTAATGAAATCTCATGTGCGCAACTCTTGCATTGACTTGTGGAACATTATTGAAGGACTCAAAGTTGAGGATCTAACCAACTTGACAAGAAGAGAAGTGGTCAATAGTCAACTCAATGCCACCGCCTTGCACATGATCCAACTTGGAGTGGGGTCAAAGGACTTTCCCCACATTGAGAACTAAAATACCGCCAAGGAAGCTTGGGATGCTCTCATTGACTTGTTTGTTGGGAATGAGAGCATGAGAAGAAATAGATATGATTCCTTAAGCAATGAAGATGAAGGTTTTTTTATGAAGGATGGTGAGGATCATGAAGACATGTATCGAAGACTCTAATCCATAGCCACCGCCTTCAGAAATGTTGGTGCCTCTCACATTGATGATGCTTGGATCAAAAGGAAGTATGTGAGTGCACTCATGCCCTTCGAGCCCACTGACTTGATGAGTCTCCAAGGAAGACACAACTACCATCTCATGACCTCAAATGAAGTTATGCAAGAGATGGACACCTTCAAGGTTGCTGCCAAGTATGCCAAAGATGCCCGAGCTCGTGCCATTGGAATGAGTAGTGTTGTCAATCTTGCCTTGAAGACCAAGGTTGTGGAGTATGATGAAGAAGAAGGAAGTGATGATGCACTCTCTATGAGCCACTCCAAAGATTTCAAGGTTGTTGATGGTGAATACATGGCTTTCTATGCAAGAAATTTCTGGAAAGATCTCGCCAATGCCAAGATGGAGATGCAACGAAGAAGCAACCCAAGTGGTAGAAAAGAAAATGCTTAAAGATTGAGAACTTGCTTCAACTATGGTGACCGCTATCATTTTGTTGTCGGATGTTCTTATGAGAAGAGATAAGATAATGGTGGTGCACTCATCGTGAAAAAAAATCCAAAGGCCCCTTTCAAGAAGCCTTTTTAGAAGAAGAAAACCACTAACAAGAAGTCCGGTGACATTGCATTGATAGCACATGAAGAGCTCTCCTCCGATGATTAGGAGGAGGACGAAGAAGAAACAACGAATGGTGCGGCTGCCATCACCACTACCTCTACACCCACCTTCTCCCTCTTCGATTCCCCAAATGAGAACACCTCCCACAAGAATGTCACTTTCCTTATGGCAAGAGCATCAGAGGTATCATCATCTCCTCTCTCCAACCCTAGTATCAATGATGATTTGAATGATGATATAACTCTTGAGGTGAAGGAGAAATTAGTTGCTTTCGATGCTTATATGAGTAACTTGCAAGGGGAGCATAAGAAGCATTTTGTAAATCTCCTGAACCAACTTCCTCACACACAAGAGCTCCTTGAAGAGAGGTGTAAGCTTGGGAGCGAGCATCTACTTGAGATGGATAATCTAACTAATGCTCCTAAAGAATAACAAGAGACTAGGGTATCTCTTGAAGAAAAACTTGAAGGCCTTGATGAGGCAAATGATTGAATTATTGCTAAAATCATTAAGGAACGTGATCATGCCATTGCTAAATACAAAAATGCTAAAAAGCACATGATTGAGTTTGGTATTGTTCATGACATACTTGCCGAGGATTATGAGAAGCTTAACAAGGCTCACAAGGTCTTGGAAAGTGATCCCATGACTCTCACAAAGTCTTGTGAACAACTTCAAACGCAATTGACTAATGTTGTTTCACCTAGTATTTCCATTCCCCCTAGTAGTACAAACATCCTTGAAGAAAATGCTAGGTTGTAGGGGGATCTTGCAAAGGCAACCTTCCCTAAAGGTTACAAGTCTCTTGATGACCTTTTAAGTAAGCAAAGGCCAAATAATGAGAAAAGAGGTCTTGGATATGTTCCCAAAGCCAAGAAGAAGAACAACAACAAGAAGAATAAGGCCAAGCCCGCTCAACCAAAAGATAAGGCCATTATGGGTAGTAATACCCAAAGTGGCAAAACTATGTCACAATATGACTTTGCAGGAAGTGCTAACCCTCACTATGTCTTAATGCATAATTCTTATGGTGATGTTTATGCACAATATGTTGGTACATTTGATGGTTATATTGCTTTTTCTATATAGGTTCCAAAGACCCTTATCACTAACAAAAGAGGACCCATTAAAAAATGGGTACCTAAAAATCTAGCTTGATCTTTTGTAGAACTATGCTTCCGAAGGGTCAAAGTGGGTGCTTGATAGTGGTTGCACAAGTCATATGACCGGAAGCAAAGCAATAATGATGGAAATAAGGGCAAATCAAGATCATATAACCGTCACCTATGCCGATAAGTCAAAATCTCAGGTAATGGGTCTTGGCAAAGTTGTGGTTGCACATGATGTTACTCTCGTGGACGTCATGCTTGCTAAGGCTCTTGGTTATAATTTTATTTCAGTCCGTGCCCTAGGCAAGATGGGTTTCGCCGTCTTTATTGATAATGATATTGTGGTTCTCCTGAGGAGCAAGACTCTAAAGGTCTCTTTTGTTGGGTATGTATAAAATGACTTGTATGTGGTGGACTTTTCGAGGAAAACCTCTACAAGTGTGATGTGCTTATTCGAAAAGGCTGATGTGGGTTGGTTATAGCATCGCCGACTTGCCCATATCAATATGAGAACTTTGCAAAGCCTCCACAAGGGTGGCCATATTGTGGGACTAAAGGACAATGTTTGTTTTGCCAAAGATCGTGTTTGCAGGGCGTGTGTTGAAGGAAAGATGCATGATTCTCCCCACATGCCAAATAACATTATAAAGTCAAAGAGGATCTTGGAGCTCCTTCATGTGGATCTCTTTGGTCCTCCATCTCACGCCAGCCTTGGTGGGAAGAAATATTGCTTGGTGATTATTGATGACTAATCAAGATATTCATGGGCTTATTTCTTCAAGTTGAAGAGTGAGACCCAACAATGCTTCATCCACTTTGTCAATATGGTTCAACGTTAATACAATTTGCCCGTGCAAACAATAAGATGTGAAAATGGCACCGAGTTCAAGAACTACACTTTCAATGGTTTTGTTAGTGATGAGGGGATAAAACATCAATATTCCGCTGCATATACCCCTCAACAAAATGATGTAGCTGAGAGGAAGAACTGGACTTTAATGGATATCGCAAGATCCATGTTTGCTGTGTTTAAGTCTCCATACAATTTTTGGGCGGAGGCAATCTCCACCGCATGCCATGCATCAAATCGGCTCTACCTTCGCAAAGAATTGATCAACACACCATATGAAATACTTACTAGTAACAAGCCCAACATTTCATACTTCCGGGTGTTTGGCTGTAAGTGTTTCTATCTCATAAAATGTGTTCGTTTGTCCAAATTTGATTCCAAAGCTTTAGAGGGTATTTTGTTGGATATGGTCTCGATTCCCACACTTATAGAATCTATGATAAACTCTCCAGAATTGTCATAGAATCTTGTAGTGTGGTTTTCAAAGAATATGATGGCCCCCAAGCGGGGCTTGTTGATGTTTGTGAAGTAGATGATGAATTGCCTCAAGATGCCATAAGAAGAATGGGTGCGGGATTCATTCGCTCTGTTGAGGAACCCCTTGTGGTGGATCGAGAAGAACTATGCTCTACTCAAGTGGAGCCCTCATCTTCACAAGTTAAACAAGCTCCTATTATTGAGGGTTATGATGACCCAAGACAAAGACAAGCTAAGAACCCTCTTCATGATGATCAGGTTGAATGTTCTAGGCTGAATTGTCCACTCTCTCCGCTGACTAGATTATCCAGTCCTACACAGTCAGTTGCTCATGGTAGATTTATTCAGTCAGGTGCAAGATCCTCTCGAAGCCTTTCAAGTAGATTGCCTGATCAAGACCAAGATTAACCTGTTCCTCATGTTGAGAAGATGAACCCAGTGTTGATCAAGGTAAAGTTAATGGTCAAGACGAGGACCAGAATGATGAAGAGACTCCTGCTAGGAACAACAAGGAGATCAAAACTCGTCGCAAAGCTAGAGTGGATAGAATGTTAGAAAAAAGAGAGCACACAATTGATAATTTTCTTGGAGATCTAAGAAGTGGAATGTCCACTCGAGCTCAACTGAAGCCCTTTGGTGAGAATCAGGCTCACATATCCATGGTGGAACCAAAGAAAGTATGGGAAGCTCTTGAAGATTCAGATTGGCTTGAAGCAATGCACAAAGATCTCAACAACTTCGAGAGAAACATAGTATGGAAGTTAGTAGAAAAGCCCAAAGAGTTCTGCAATGTTATTGGCACTAAATGCATATTGAAGAACAAGCAAGATGAACATGGTATCGTTGTGAAGAACAAGGCAATATTGGTAACACAAGGGTTCTCTCAAATTGAAGGCATTGATTATGGAGAGACTTATGCTCTCGTGGCTTTCCTTGGGTCCATCTGTATCCTTCTTCAATATGCCGCACATCATAATTTTAAATTACCAGAAATGGATGTGGAAAGTGCTTTTCCAAATGGTTCATTGCATGAGTTGGTTTATCTTAAGCAACCCCTGGGTTTCGAGGATCCCAACTTCCCAAACCATGTCTACAAACTTGATAAGGCGCTCTATTTACTTAAACAAGCTCCACGTACTTGGTATGAGCACCTTAGAGAGTTGTTGTTAGCCCCTGGATTTGAGGTTGGGAAAATTGGTCCCACTCTTTTTACTAAGAAGATTAATGGGGAGATTTTCATTTGCCAAATATATGTTCATGATATTATCTTTGGTCATCTAACAAAGTTTTTAATGATGAATTCTCGAAGCTTATGACTGACAGGTTCAGGATGTTGTTGTCGGATTGAGGATAAGTACACCATGAGGGGGTCCTCGAGGTGTGCGGAAGAGAGGGGTGTGAGGCGTAAGGTGTTCCGGGACAGTGAGCACACAAGTTTACCCAGGTTTGAATCCGCCGGCTTTGGACGGATCCTACGCCTGCTAGCAATCTAGTAATACGGCAGAGCTGGATATGGGTTACAAGGGTTTCGCCTATGCGAGTTGAGATTGTAGACTATTGTGGGGTGCCCTAGAGGCTGGTCCCTAGGATGGCTTATATAGATATCAGGCCTAGGGTTTACAAGAGAGATCTATCTGGCTACGACTAAGAGTCGGTTATAGAGTACATCTTGAACTACAAGTAACACTACATGCCTATATCGGTAAGTCTTCTAGGCCTTCCCGTAGCCGGACTGGAATCCGTCTCTTCTCCCTGACTGGGCTGCCCGTGAAGCAATGCTCTAACCCGAAGAGGGCCACCCTGGTCAGTGAGGCACATTGAGGATACCTAGACAGTATATCCCCAACAGTAGCCCCTGGAAGCCTCCAAGATCCGGAGTCAGATTTCACCATCGTCTATCTTGATTCATCTTCGGCTTGTAGAATCTTGAAGGATTCCTGAAACTTCAAAAGAAAGGATAGGATCTGGGTCTTGAAAATAAGCCGGACCTATGAGTACATTATTCGGGTTTCCAGCTTGAAATTCAAACTAAGCCGGAACTTGGTCTCTGACGTAACCTGATGTCAGTCAAGGTCAAGTCACGTCACTGATAGACATTCTTGACAGCACGACCATTGGTGGGTCTGCCTTTCACGGAACCGAGGCATCGTTTTAATGCGCACGGAGATCGAGGTGGCATAATCCTCGCGAGGAGGTTACCTAGCTCCTTCCATGATGCGTGGCACGGTTACTATTTATCTTGCACGAATCTTAGCACAGGAGAGGGATATAAGGGGTCAAGATTTCCTCTTTCTTCCTTACCAATGCTAGTATCTTCTCCTTCCTCTTGTTGTTTCCGTGCAAAAGCTCTCCTGTATCCCCCCAAACGCACAACGCCGCCCATCCTAGGTCACCACTTCCTGCAAAAATGGCTGATGCTTCATCTTCCGGCACGTCGGCAACAACAGCGACGGCCTCCGCGGAGGCGAAGAAGGACAACTTCCGCGGGGTCTAGATCCCCTACGTCCTTGACAACGACAAGCTCTGCATCATCGAGAAGGAAGGACTCCTCCGCGCCGGTGACTGGCAGAGCGGTTTTGGTCAAACCATCCCCACCTCCAGCACCGACGAGCGAATGCACTTCGGCACCCACCTCAACAGAGGTTTGAGTTTTCCTCCCTTAGATTTCTTCTTTGAGGTTATAGATCATTATGAAGTTCAACTCCACAATCTCCCCCCAAACTCAATCTTATAAATGAGTGCTTATGCATCCTTGTGTGAGGGGTATCTCAGAATTAGACCGAGTCTTGTTCTATTCTGGTACTACTTTGGTACCCGGAGAAATTCCATCACTTCCGGTAATTCTTATATTACTGGAACTCTCAGCTTTTTTGTTAGGAGAGAGTGAGTCCATCCTAGAATCAAAGCCAGCAAGTCCGTTAAGAGATGGCCGTCCATGTTGTTTTATCATAAGGACAGACTGGCTCCCGGCAAAGCAACTGCTTTTTTGGCTTTCGTCAATGGTGCTGCCATGCCTCAAGAGTCCTAGGACGCAGAAGCTCTGGCTCTCACCGATGATTTGCTTCTCGCCAATAGGAGGATTGAGTATCTAATTAAGCACAAGGGTCTGAAAGGATCCGACTTAGTTCACTGCTGGCTGGCATGTCGGATCCAGCCTCTCCAACACCATGGTGACCGGCTCATGCCTTCAATCACCAAGAGCAAGACAGATTCTCTCCGGATCTGCTCAAAATCATATTCAGACAAGGACTACGACTCCTAGATCAAATGGTTGATCAAAGAGTGGATCGAGAGGAATATTATAGATATCTCTCTGGACATGTATACGGCTGATGATCCCATGACACCAGTAAGTTTTCCAGCAGTTACTCGAATATGTGTTCATCCGTACTTTGTTATAGCTTTTTGCAATACTAAGGTAATTCTTCTTTCATCTTGCTGACCTCCCTGAGTTGGAGCTTGCTTCTCTTGAGGGATATCCTCTTGAGATCTCTCAGGAGGATGGAGAACTTGTGGCACTACCGGAGGCGCTTAGTCGAAAGCGTAAAACTCTCACTGTTTCTATTGGCATGAAAGAAGTGCCTACTGTGAAGAGGTAACTTTCCTCACAAGGTCTTTGTATTTTATCTCTCATTCTTTGTGAAGCGTAATGATCTTATACTACCACTTCTTCAGAGCTAAACAGCTCGTCAAGGGAAAGGGGAAGGGAATCCCGACAAAGCCTCTGCGACAGTGAAAGTTAACTTTTGAATTTGCCTGCTACTCCGACTCCGACTCCGACTCCTACTCCAATGCCTTCTACAACACTAGAGGTTACTTCATCTCCTCATGTTTCAGAAGATCCGAATAAGCATCCTGAGCCAGAGAACCTTGGTTCGTAGACCGACGTCACCATGGGTGTCTCGGCAACTGATAAGGGTGAACCCTCAAAGGGTAATGATCCCTTGGCAGAGGTTTTCACGGACAACCTTCTTAGTAATCCGGGTATCACCAAACTTGGCATTACTCGGAAAACTGCAGAAGAGATCCAAAAGCTGGCTCAACAATGCTTGGAGAGTCGGAACATCACTGCCGAAGAAGAGGCGCAAGAAGCGGAGGACGTCAAGTTCTCCGAGCTTCTTGACTAAGTTCGTCTTCGCGACAAAAAGCTGAAGGCTCGCGTGGCTCCACCAACACCAGTGATCCCGCTGACTCTCGCCGAGAAGGTTTCTTCTGAGGTGAACATTAGTATGAGCAAACTGACCCATGAACATTATGTAAGTCGAAATTTGACTCTATCTTTTACTTAAATTCATATCATATCCTCTAGCCCCCAAGCATGAAGTTGGATAGGAAATCCGGATTTATGCTTTCATAGGATGCCAAAGAACGAACTAGTGTATCCCCCAAGGCTCATGCTGATATTTAACTTAGTTAAAATATTAGCTCGAGTATTTAGTAGACTTCTTACTCTAGGTATTATTCTGACTTATATAAAGTTAATGATTATAACTAGGAATTGTTAAAGAATATCTGCAATAAGCGGAGAGAGATCAGACCTCTCCGCCTTGAAAATGCTCAACTGAAGATTTCCAAGGATTTAACCGAAGGTAATCATTTTAGTCCTCATACTTGATCTTTTGCTTTCATAGTCAAATTCTTATTCGACCGTTTTCTTTTGTTTACAGAACTGGTCAAACAGTCATGCAAAATGATTGAAGATGCCGAGAATCTCAAGACCCTGGAGGTGGAGAATGCTGACTTAAGACGAGAGCTGAATGAGATTAAGTTAATGCTTATAACCAGGAATCATGAGCGCAGTATTAACAACGATGTTGAATCATCCAACATGGCCACCGAAGAACGTGATCACACAATTGCTATCCAGGATAAGAAAATCTCGGATCTCACAGACGAGTTGGCCAGGGAGAAGGACATCACCCAAGCGCTCCGGGATGAACTCTAGAGTCTTAGGGCAAAGAAGACCAGAGTTGATGATGTCATCTTCGATAATTTTCCTGTCTCTGACTTTTCTTTCTTCCGACTCTAGGAGTTCGGATATTTTTTTGACCTTTTCTTTATATACGCAGGTCCTCTGAATTTGCTGGATTCTTCTTGTTCTGAGTCTCGCACTAGCCGGCTTAATGAAGTCGGAGATCTGCTTCACGATTTCCGCCAGTCAATGGAGGATATTGGCGAAGCCTTAAAGATTTCTGATATGAACATAATGTCTGCCTTTGAAGTGCGAGATAAGGCAAAAGAGATACCCAAGCTCATCCAGGACTGGAACATGTCCTATGCGTGAACTGCAGCACAGAATGCCTTGACAATGGTTATGAGCCACCATGGAAGCATGGAGATTTGGCAAGTAACCAGGGGTTATTTGACTTTGGATGAAGATGGCAAGGAGAAAAATTTCAAGGATATCATGAACTCCTGCATCGGCTATGGGTGCCACGTAGCTGATCTGACCAACTACGACACTCCATTCTGCACTCACGTGGAAACGCCTCCTACACCTTTCGAAGAAACATCCGAAGTTTCTGACGATGAGCAAACCGAATCTGATTTGCCCGTCTCAGAAAGATACCAAGGCAAAGGCGATGTCTCCAGTGAGCCGGCAGCTCCTACCTATTCTCCTGCATCATAGAGTACCAGAAAAAACAATGTGTTATTCTGAAACAATCGGATTATAATAAGTAGTATAATATTTTTGCTAGTGCTAAGTTTGTAAGAACTGATGCTTTTTACTTCCTTTTAGCACTTTTGGCTTTATTTTGTTGTGCCTGAAATTTTACATAAGGACCTTTTGTTTTGTCTATACTTATCGCTTATCTGGCTTTCTGCCTCGTCCCTTTCATGAGATGGCAAACCTTCAACACGAAAACTTTGCCGAGCAACGAAGCTCAATTGCTAAACCAGTTTAAACTCGGAAACAAAGCCGGTTTCTAGTACCGACAATTCACTACTCGGAAAATACCCGCATCCAACAATTAGACAAAGGACCAAAGTATAAACTAGAAATTTTAGATTTATACCCCAAGGTAGCATTTTTAGAATCGGAAATCTAACCAGAACAAAACATGAGCATAAAGTACTTTCAAGTATTATGGGATTTTCGACTGTGACATGATCATTCAGAAATAAGATGGTAATATAAAACCTCTCAGAAAATATTGAGGATGCCAATACTTTATTTCTCATCGAACATGTACACATATGATTACAAAGAAAGAAAAATTTTAAGTATAAAAGGTACATAGCTGAGCAATATTCCATGGTCTATCTAATTCTTCCTTGTCTATACTGCCTCCAGCTGTCTTTCTCTTCTTAGTAGCAGGTCTTTCTTTGACTGGCCGCATATCAGTTAGGTAGTAAGAACCATTGTGCAATACTTGGCTAACTAAAAAGGGCCCTTCCCATACTGGGAAAAGTTTGTGCTTTCTTTTCTACACAAGCAGGAGAACCAATTCGCCCTTATTCAAAGACCGGTTTCTGACTCTCTGGCTATGATACTTGCGTACCTTCTGCTGATAGGTTGTTGATCTCTGCTCAACAACGACGCGAACTTCTTCGATTAAATCAAGATCATTTTTTCGAGAAACCTCAGCATCCTCTTTGATATATGTAGCAACTAGAGGAGAAGTATGAATTAAATCACTAGGAAGAACTGTTTCTGCGCCATAGGAAGAAAGGTGTGTATCCGGTTGACCTATTTGGAGTTGTTCTCAAGCTCCATATTACAGGCGGAAATTTGTCTGCCCAAGCCCCCGTAGCAAGACAAAGTGGTGCTTCGAGTCTCGATTTGAGGTCTTGAAGGATTAGACCATTTGCTCTTTCAACTTGTCCATTGGCATGTGGATGCGCGACTGATGCAAGTCAAGCCAGATTTTGTGTTCGTCGGAGAATTTCACAAGTTCCCCCATAGAAAAATTACCCATGTTATCTGTGATAATACTATGCGGATAATGGTATTAGATTATAACATCCTTGACAAATCTTTTGGCTGTTGCTCCATCACAACTTGTGACGGGTTTAGCCTCAATCCATTTTGTGAACTTATCCACCATCACTAAGAGGTGAGTAAATCCACTTGGAGCCCACGGTCCTACCATGTCAAGCCCACAGATTGGGAAGGGCCATGTTATCAGAATTGTTCGTAGGATATCAGCCAGAACATGAGCTTGTTTGGGGTACTTTTGGTATCCTTTGCACGTCTTGACCAGCCGTTCGACATCTACCTTGGCTGTAAGCCAGAACAATCCATGTCTAAAAGATTTTGCCACTAAAGATTTGGCTGCAGCATGACAGCCGCATTCACCTCTGTGAATTTCCCTTAGGATTTCCACTCCTTCTTCCGGAGATACGCAACGCTGAAAACCCTATATACACTCCGTTTATAGAGCTCACCATTTACTATTCTATAGGCTTTTGCTCGTCGGACGATCTGTCGGCTCAGAACCTCGTCTTAGGGTAACTTTCCGTCTACCAAGAAATCCAGGTAGGGTTTTATCCAGCTAGTCCAGAACTTCTACTAAAGGTGAGTTGGACTTGGTCAGATATTCCTCATCAACTCCTATAATAGAGGGAACTTTGAGGTGCTCTAAAAAAGCGCCATCCGGGACCTTTTTCTGCGTAGAGCCTATTTGAGATAATGCATCTGCTTCCTCATTTTCTATTCGAGGGATGTGTTGAACCTCAAACCCTTCGAACGATTTGGATAGTTCGTCCATGATAGCCCTATATGCTACCATGTGTTTGTTTGCATTATAGTGATCCGACACTTGTTGAGCAACAAGATCCGAATCTCTATAACACATAAGTCGTCGAATGCTGATATCCTTAGCAATCCGGATTCCATGTAGCAGTGCTTCATATTCGGCAATGTTGTTTGTTTTCGTGAAGTGGATCTGCAATACATAGAAAAGCTTATCTCCTTGAGGTGATTTGAGCACCATGCCAACCCCCGAGCCCCCGAGTGCTTTAGACCCATCAAAATGCAAGGTCCAGTATTCTGACTCTGGTAGGGTCATATTCTCCATTGTCTCTGTCCAATCAACGACAAAGTCGGTGAGGATTTGGTATTTAATTGCTGTATGAGGTTTGTACTCAATGTCGAAAGCTAAAAGCTCTATTCCCATTTTGCAACACGCCCTGTAGCATCGTTGTTGTTAATTATGTCTCTCATGGGAGCTGTGCTCACCATGGTAATTTGGTGCTCCTGAAAGTAATGTCGTTGCTTCCTAGATGCAAAGAATACACCATAAGCCAACTTTTGATAATGCGGATACCGCTGCTTTGATTCAGCTAGGACTACACTAAGGTAGTAAGTCGGACGCTGCACCAGGTGTTCCTGTTTTTCCTCTGGTCTTTCCACCACCATGACGATGCTGGCGACTCTATTTGTTGCAGCCAGATAGAGCAACATCGGTTCATGAGGTTTCGGCGCTGGAAGGATAGGAGCGGACGAGAGTACTGCTTTCAGCTCTTGTAGTGCAACTTCAGCTTCATCAGTCCAAATGAATTTTTTGGTCTTTTTCAGGAGCTTGTAGAGTGGTGCGGCTCTTTCATCGAGCTGGCTTACAAACCGACTGACTGCAGCAATGCAACCAGTTATCCTTTGAACGTCCTTTAGGCGAGTTAGCATGGAAATATTGAGTATAGCCTTAATTTTGTCTCGGTTCACCTCTATGCCTCTTTGAGACACGATGAAACCTAACAATTTTCTGCTGGTATTCCAAAGAAACACTTCTTCAGTGTAAGCATTATGTTGTATTTGCGTAGATTGGCGAATGTTTCCTCTAAGTAGTAAATTAAAGTTTCCTTCTTTTTGGACATCACCGTTATGTCAATCACATATGCATGTACATTGCGTCCGATTTGATCGTGGAGGCAATGTTCCATAGTGCGTTGGTATGTAGCTCCTGCGTTCTTGAGCCCGAAGGGCATCGCAACAAAACAGAAGGTTCCAAAGGGGGTTATGAATGAATTTTTGACTTTGTCTTGTTGCTTCATCCGGATTTGGTGATAACCAGATATGCGTCGAGAAAACATAGGACTTCCGAGCCTGCCGTAGAGTCAATAACTTGATCAATTCTAGGCAGAGCAAACGGATCTTTGGGACAAGCCTTGTTCAAGGCAGTATAATCAACACACATCCTTAATTCAGTGGTGTCCTTTTTAGGGACCATTACAAGATTGGTCGACCACTTAGTGTGGATGACATCTTCTATGAATCCGGCTAACTCAAGTCGGGCTAGTGCCTTAGCTATTGCCTTTATCTTGTCATCACCAAAACATCGTAAGGACTGTTTGAAGGGTTTAGCGTTCGGGTGTACATTTAGAGAGTGCTCAGCAAGATCCCTAGGTACACCGGTCATGTCAGATGGCTTCCATGCGAAGATATCTTGATTGGCTTAGAGGAACTTTATGAGCACACTTTCCTATGCACTATCTAAACCTACACCTAT
Organism: Avena sativa; assembly: GCA_916181665.1. Classification (NCBI taxonomy): domain Eukaryota; kingdom Viridiplantae; phylum Streptophyta; class Magnoliopsida; order Poales; family Poaceae; genus Avena; species Avena sativa. The sequence continues at coordinate 288,498,022 of OV702290.1, forward strand.
CTGAATCACCTTGGAGGGGTCATCATCCTGCAACGATGTCGTCTTCGTCTCTTCCGATGCCTTGAACTCTGGAGTCAGATTGGTCATCTCCTTCTTCCTCGAGGGCATCTCAGACGGGTCAACAGTCTTCTTGATCTCCTGGTACTCCTAGGCATGCAGTACAGCTTCAGCAAAGGCGGCATTTCTATCCTCGCATTCTTGTGCTTTCTTCGCGTCTCCCTAATGGTGATCACACCCTTGGGACCTGGAATTTTCATCATATTGTAAATGTAAGATGGACGAGCCATAAAATCCCAGTAAGCCATTCGTCAAAAGATAGTGTGATATGTGCTCTTGAACGGGACCACTTCGAAAGAAAGTGCTTCTGTTCGGTAGTTCTTTGGAGTTCCGAAAGTAACGTCCAAAATGATCTCTCCTAGGGAATTTGCTTATCTTCCTAGGACAACTCCGTGAAAGATCATAGACCTGTGATTCAGCTGAGTTTCCGAGATCCTCATTCGACGCAGTGTTTCGACATAGAGGATGTTGATGTTGTTGCCGCCGTCCATGAGGGTCTTGGAGAAACCATAGCCGTCAATAAGGTGATTGTCACTTCCGACCATTGTCTGAGATAATCTCGACAAGTTTCTCTAGCTTTCTAGGTGCAATGGCGTAGGTCTCCCACCATACAGGGCCTCCAATATGTGCCCTTGAAATTCTGAAAGAACACGCTTTGGATGTCATACTAGTTGTGGATGGTGTTTCAAGAAGTTCATTGAGCCAGGATCGTGCCCTCTTCCTCAGCATAAGTGGGAGATACCGGGTCGTGACCAAGATAATTCCGCCTTTGGCTATGCATCAAGCCTGGAAAAAAATCCTGAAGCCAAGTGTCTGGACAGGCCACACCGTCATAGGGTTGGATGAGTTTTGAGATAGCAAATCCTTCCGGGATGTTTATTTGTCGAATGCACGGTCCGAAGCACTTTGGACCCACATAAATATTGTCGGACTCGTAGCGTCGTGCCTCTATGTTAGAGTTGATCCAGTGCCTCGTGTCACTTGGTGATAGAGAATTCCGTCTTGGTTGTTCACTGTGGCTGCAGTGCCTTGGAGTTGGACTTCTGCTTCTACCACCACCTCCTCTGCCACGACGCCCTCCTTGGCCTCCTCCAGGGTTGCTATGATGGCTGCTTGGTGGAGAGGGTGGTGTAGGTGGATTGTTTCCAGCTAAGCGCCGACCTCCATCCTAAGCGTCATTATTCCGGTTTCGTGGAGGGTCTTGATTACGACGAGCCACCTACTAGCTTGACTTGGCATGGTGTCCGTCATTCCTTCATCTATCATTTCCCCTATTGTGATGAGGTTCAGTCGGACGACTTGTATGTCTAGGAGGTGGCATCCTTTGTCGGTCCTCCTCCCAACGTCGCTCTTCTTCGTCTTCCCTGCGATTATGTGACTGTCACCGGGGAGGCTGCCTTGGAACCAGTGCTGCAACTGCGTCTCACTCCGCGGCCAGAGCAACATTGCTCCAATCGCGTGCGGCTCTGTGTCGTTGCCCTGAAGATCCAGTTCTTGAGTAGTTGTCTTCCCGACGGTTGGGACGGTGATGCTGTTCCGGGTCCCGTCAGGGCTTTATGTCATGCCAAGCCAGATCCATGCGACATTGGTCGGATTTGGAGAGCAGTTTTCTGCTCCCGGATTTCGCGGCCTTCTGCTGTTCTAGACCCTTGGTAAGTAGCTTTACGCCTAACCATGTTTGATCTGGGTTTGGATTGTTCGCCACGATATCTCGAGTTGCAGTAGTGTTTTCCACTGGTGTTCCATATACTAGGTCTCCTTTGCTATCGAGCCGAGGTTCTCCCTTGACGGCGTCATCTCCCTCAAAGAGGGTCTTGTGGACTTTCAGATTTTTGTTAGCCCGCACGGGGCCGTTTTGGGTCTTCTGGTGCTACAAGGAGTTGAATTGCCCTGCAGATGGAATGTGCTTCTTCTCTTCCAGGAGGTTGTTAGCCTCATCCAGGAGTACTTGACGATGCACTTCTAGGGCTTGGGCCCTATCTTCCAGTTCTGCAGGTGTAAGATCTGCAGCAGTAGGGATTGGTGTAGTTAACGCATCTCCGATGAGTTTACAGGAACCAGGGGTAACCACGTGTGCATCCACCGGAGTTTCCTTTGGCACATCTGGGATTAGGGCTCCATCCGAGTCTTCTCCATATTCATCGGCAACTGCCTCCTCAGCCGGAGGGTCCTTTGCCGGAGTCTTCTTCTTGTTCTTCTTCATTGCCTTCTTGGCAGTGCCGGTAGCAAAGATGGTTTTGGTCCGTTTCCTAGAGTCAGGCTCTGATCGGTACTTTCGGACATCTAGATGTCGGGGGTATCTCCGAGATCCATATCATCCTACACTTTGGGAGAGTTTTCTCCGGATTCTTCTTCCATGGCTTCTCCTTCTTCTGCAGCTTTGGAGTCGTACTCATCTTCATACTCCGCAGACAACTTTTGGAAATCCGTCGACGTCATCGACTCATCCGAACATGCTGGTAAGGTAGTGTTTGTTCCGATCACCTCCAGCACCGAGTCTTCGTTGTCTCCAACATCGGTAGAGCCAGATCCGGATCCAACATATCCGACAAAGTGTGACGCGTGCGTCCTGAGGTAGTTGCGGCTTTCCCCTCGTGGGATTCCTCAAAACATATGATGGTCTTGAGAATCCCATCCACGCTGGCATCATGCGGCATCATACACCTCAACATGTACCTCAGGAAAGGTTGATCCGTTCCAGCGTTGGCAGGGCTGGAACCAGAGTTGTTGTCTTGCTCCTCCTGGATTTCGACCTTGTTGGGAAGATCCATTTGGATTCGGCCTAGCTAGGGAGATCCACTCCAGATTCGATCTTGTAACATCCCAAAACTCTAATCCAAGGTTATTAAGAGCCAAATCATCAAAGTTAGTGTTAACAAAAACTTTTCCAATTTAAAATTATTAAAGCATTCATATGTGTCTGCATTTAAATAGGAGTTCTTTTGAATTGCCTTGATTAAGTGATCCATTGCTTGTAAAATGATTCTTAGGTGAAATAAACATCATCTAGATCATACCCAAACAAATCCCAAAGAAAAACAAATCAAAATGAATAAAAGAAGAGAATGGTCATTTCTGCCATTTTAATCAACATGCCTACTTTGGCTATTCCTAGAACTCAAAACCTAACAGAAACAAATGTGGATATTTGCACCCCTTGCTAGTACATGTAATGATTTACCAAGGCCCACTTTGTGATCTGCCAAAAACTTTCAAACACTAATTTTAAAGGACAATTGAAAATTGAATCTAGTGTAGGTATCAAGATCACCCTATTTCAAAAACCACTCAAATGAGCTCCAATTTCAAAACCCAAGCAACCATAGAGGCTTAAGCATGTGTCTAGCAACTCCACCAAAATTCATCCAAAAATTCAAAACTTGATTTCTTTCGGCCATTTTCATAAACACTTGGTGGACAGATTTCAAACAAACCACAAAACACTATTTGGAGCAGTGTTTGAACTAAATTGGTTCCCCATTTTGCAACCAAATGCACCCAGTGCAACCCCTACCCCTCTCTAGCCCAGCCACACACTATGCCACGACCAAATGGTCATGGCATTAAGGCCGAGCCCCCATTAGGCACCTCACCGGCGACAGCAAGCCACAGCCGCTGCCAGCGCCATCCACCATGTCTAGGAGGTAGCCCGTGGTCCACCTCCACCTCCCAACCAGCCCCAGCTCGAGGATAGCGACCAGAAAGGCCAGGAACCGCCGTGCCCAGAGACGGTCGGCCATGCCGACGCCGCCCGCAGAGCATGCACTGTCCCCGCATAGCCAGACCTCGCCTCGCTCCAGCCGCCCGCCTACACGATCCCCACCGGCCTAGCAAGCTAAAGGACATGCCCATTCCCCCGACCGTGCCCCGTAGTCGCCGGCCGCCGTAAAACTCGCCGTCGGCAGAGACTTAGTGCGCGTCGCGCTCTTCACTTTCCTCGACCGCAAAGCACTGCACAACCACCAACATGACACTCGCCAGGGCACCACCCACCGTCCTAGGGCACCGACCATGCCTCTAGATCGTTGTGCCGTTGTCACCAGCGAGCACCGCCCATACTTCTCTGCCGCTTAGCCGCGCCTATAAAAGGAGCCCTCCCCCGCACCAACTACTCACACCATTCCACTCCCCTCTCCTCACTGATCCTTCCCCACCTCTCACCGGAGCCCCTCGAGCCTTGGTTCGTCGGAATTTCGCCGGAGGAGCCCGCTGTAGAGGAGGAGAAGGCACCGTCGATTTTGTCCACCCCAGGAGCTACCGCGACCACCCCTGAGCCCGCCGTTGACAGCATGTTCGATCGCCCCCATCACCGCCGTAGATGGATCCCTGGTATGCCCCCTGAGCACCCCCGTCGAGCCGCTAGGGTTTGTCCTCGCCGGCGAACTGTTCGCCGGAGACGACACCTCTTAGCCGTAGATTCCCCTTCTAATCTAACGAACCACATCGCCCTGTACCACTTCGCGTGTAAAGATCCGCTGACCGGTGGACCCCTCCTGTCAGCTGCTCTCTGTGCCGCGGAACGCCACTGGGCCGGCCCATTTTCTTTCCCGCGCGACCCATTTAATTCAAACTTAGATTTTTCTATTTAGTTTTGACCTTAGTTATGTCCCCTAGTTTGAAAATCAATTCAGAGAGATTTACAAATCCAAATGGAGTGATTCAAATTTTGTTAGAAAGCTACTGAAAATGTCTATCCAAGCCCATTGGATTTAGTTCATTTAGAGTTATGATATCTCCTAGTAAAAATAATAAGCCAAAAGCTTTTGCACATTCAAACATTTTTATAAAATCAACTAAAATAGCTTTTGAGTTGATTCCAACTCTCAAAAATCACATTTAACCATACCTATACGAATATATAATAATATTAAGGTTTACATACAGTGACTTTGGACTAGTACCAAAATAATGCTATATAGGCATTTCTAGTCACTTTAAATCATTAAATAATGAACTTAAACCAAAGTAATTAGGAACCAACCCTTAAATCACATTCCCATATGTTAGATTATGTGGTGATGACATGTGTCCACATGATCCCATGTTTTAAGTGGTGAATATTATATCTTAATTATTTTTCAGTGAGTAGAAATTACTTTTCTTAAATAAAAAGAATGAAACTAGTTAATAAAACTTGTGATGCTTGTGATGATAATAGATCATCAAATGTGTGCCTTAGAGTGCTAATTAGACTAGTTAAGTATTGTTTGGTGATTGTGTACTCCGTATGAATTTATAGATGATAGTACCGACCAAGCTTTCGAGGAGGGGGAGTTCTACCAAGAGGAGGAGAAAGAAAACTTCAACCACTGCACCAACCAAGGCAAGCTAACACTTGCAAGTATTATACTAGCAAGCCACCATTAACAATGCATGCTAACCCTTGAAATCTAGATAACCCAAGCAAAGATGCTTAGGACATGCTTTAGTTATACCATGTTTGACTATTACTTATCCCAGGTATTCTTTTCCAAGCTCTACATTCTTTTACTCTACCAAAGTCCTTTACTGGTTTTGAAGGTAGCATAAAGAGTATAAAACTTGACCTATTTAGATAACTTTAGAGGTCATTCTATGGCATGAGATTGATCCCATATTTCCACCTTAGTGAACACTCTTAACTTAGTAGTTTAGAGTTAGATAAAAACTTGAGTCACTTTAGATGGGAACACTTGGTGAAAATGAATTGAGAAAACCTTGGAATGATGAGTCATTCTATTGGGATGTTTTGACATGTGTTGATAAACACAAATGGGTTATGATGATGAAAATGTTGAGGCATGAGCCTTAACCCCTTTTACAAAAACTGATGGTTGGATTCGGATGTGATACCATTCCAAATTTACCGTACAACCACAATACCTGAATTGGGTAAGGCTTAGCCGGAAATTTATATGCATTAGTATTAGTTCCCTCGCGGGAGAGGTTTGAGCTAAGGCTACCTCTCAATGTTGTCCACCTATGCAGTGCCTGAGATGACAGATGTTCATGGTTGGGAGGCCATGCTCATAGGAGAGGTGCTTATAATAGGGTGTGTAAAGGAAAGGTTATGTTTGATTATCTGCATACTAAGTATGATGATTTAGGGCTATCCCTGACAAATGTATCGAATCTTGTGGTGAAAGTGTACCACCTCTGCAGAGTGTCAAACTATTCGAATAGCCGCGTTCGCGGTTATGGACAGTTGGAGTGGCCATATTGTTTCATTGTCAGATGTTTTCAAAATAACTTATGAAATGAATGACGAATCTTGACTTGACCACAACAGGGTTGTGACTATGACACTAGCTTCCCAACTTAGGTGAGTCGAGAATTTATTTTATCTTTCTTTGTTTCTGAACTCAGCTTAGGTTTTAAACTTAAATTTCTAGTTAAACCTAGAGTTAGCACTTACTTTAGAACTATACTACTTGTTAGTAGTAGTTTGCGAGTACTTAAAGAGTACTCATGGCTTTTGTCCCTGGCTATTCTCCTGGCCAGACTATGAAGGATACTACCAAGATGATGGCCAGTAGGACGGCTATGATAACTAGGACTATCTACCTTCGTCAACATTGCATGTGCCCCTGAAGATGGACCCCATTGCTATGCTTATTATTTATTTCCGCTGCTTGTTGTATTAAGACTAGATCATGAGATCCTTATTTGTGTAAGACCTTATGCATGGTTTGTAATGGATGATGTACTATGATATCCAATTTGTTATGTCTCGCAAAAATGGTAATCCTGGGATTGCGATGAATGACATAACAGGCTCAGCTTTCTCCACTATCTCCGTGTTAGTTGCGGGCTGGGTGGGATCGGGATTTTCCGGGATCAGGAACTCTACTGTCTCCCCGGACAAAGTGGACCTAGATGATTCTTCTACCTCTATCGACACAGCTGGGGTGGGTGGGGCAGGTTTAGTGAAACCGATGTAAACATTGATCTCACTGAAAGACATGATGGTGTAGGCAGTCACGGCCTCCCTAGCCGGAATCTAGGTCTCATCGAGAATGATGAGAGGGACGTCGCTGGTGTAGAGGACATGGCCGATGGTGATTGTCTCACCGATTCCGATTCTTGCAGATTCCACTCGGAACGCAGCTCCGAAGCTCACTTCCCCATGGTGGGCACCAATTATCATAGGATTGAGGACAAGTATTCCATGAGGGAGTCCTCGAGGCGTGCGGAAGAGAGATGTGTGAGACGTACGATGTTCTGGGATGGTGAGCACACAAGTTTACCCAGGTTCGAATCCACCGGCTTTGGACGGATCCTACTCCTGCTAGCAATCTAGTAATACGGCAGAGCCGGATATGCGTTACAAGGGTTTCTCCTGTGCGAGCTGAGATTGTAGACTATTGCGGGGTGCCCTAAAGGTTGGTCCCTAGTACTGCTTATATAGATATCCGGCCTAGGGTTTACAGGAGAGACCTATCTGGCTACGACTAAGACTTAGTTACAAAGTACATCTTGAACTACAAGTAACACTACAGGCCTATGTCGATAAGTCTTCTAGGCCTTCCCATAGACGGATTGGACTCCGTCTCTTCTCCCTGTCTGGGACACCCGTGAAGCAAAGCTCAAACCCTAAGTGGGCCACCCTGGTCAGTGAGGCACAGTGAGGATACCCGAAAAGTATATCACCAACAGATGTCTATGATGGGGGAGTTGATGGTATTTCTTGGATTTGACATCAAGCAAATAAGAGGAGGAACCTTTTTCAATCAAGCCAAATATACCCAAGACATGCTCAATAGGTTCAACATGAAGGAATTAAAAGGATCTCCAACACCCATGGCAACCAAGACTCATCTTGAACTTAACCCTAATGGTAAAGATGTTGATCAAACGGTATACTGATCCATGATTGGTTCTTTGCTTTACCTATGTGCATCTAGACCCGATATTGTATTAAGTGTAGGAGTATGTGCAAGATATCAAGCAGCTCCTAAAGAAAGCCACTTGATGACAGTCAAAAGAATCTTTCGATATTTGGTTCATAACCCAAACTATGGTATATGGTATCCTAGGGGTTCATCATTCTCTCTTTGTGGATACAGTGATTCAGATTGGGCTGGTGATAAGGATGATATAAAATTAACCTCTAGGCTTGCCAATTCCTTGGTAGGTCCTTGGTGTGTTGGTCTTCTAAGAAGCAAAACTATATATCTCTCTCCACCGCCTAAGCTAAGTATGTGGCTGCAGCTAGTGCTTCCACTCAATTGTTATGGATGAGGCAAACTTTAAAGGAATATGGTGTCTGTTGTGACAAAGTGGCTCTTTTATGTGACAACGAAAGTGCTATCAAGATTGCCTACAATTCGGTGGATCATACAAGAACAAAGCATATTGAGATCCGTCATCATTTCATTAGAGATCATGCTGACCGAGGAGATATTGAGCTATCTTATGTATCAACCAAATACCAACTTGCAGATATATTCACGAAGCCACTTGATGAAGCAAGATTTTTCTATTTGAGGAATGAGCTAAATATCATAGATTCAAGGAGTTTGACTTGATCATCTTGCCTACACATCTATTACTTGATCATTATGTGGTTTAGGTACAGGCATGGACATAGGGGGAGTGTGGTCCTAATCCATTGGGCTATCCCTCCCCCCATAATGCCAAAATTAAGAAAATCAATTCTCTTAATATCATTTTGTGATATGTGAGCTTCATTGATGAGTAGAGGTTACGGACCCAAGGATAATTCTTCGCAGTTTCATGCCTCACACTCTTACATGGTGGCCTCGGCCACCGCCCCCTTCATTATGAAGGATTGGTTGTTGGTTCTAATTGATTTGGAGTTTCACATGACCATTTAGTTGAATTTCATTGCCTATTTGGTTCTTCACAGCTTGAGGTCTAAACCTAAGTCCGTCACTCTCCCATATAAACATTCTATCTTTCACATATGTACAAAAACATGAATCTGGATAGTTTTGGTCAAAGAGGGCCGAAGATTCTGGTGCGCAAACACCCGAGTCTCTGGTCTGGGGCGGTTTCTTCTTGTGACTGAAGGGGGACAGGGTGAAAGAGCCACTCAGACTTGTTGGGAATATACATTCTGGGTATCCTCACTGTGCCACACTAACCAGGGTGGCCCACTTCGGGTTAGAGCTTTGCTTCACCAGCGGTCCAATCAGGGAGAAGAGATGGAGTCTAGTATGGCTATGGGAAGGCCTAGAAGACTTACCGACATAGGCTTGTTATATGACTTGTAATTCAAGATGTACTCAGTAACCGACTCTTAGTCGTAGCCGGATAGGTCTCTCCTTTAAACCCTAGGCCGGATATATATAAGCCGTCCTAGGGTACGCCTTTAGGGCACGACCACAATAGTCTACAATCTCAACTCGCACATGCGAAACCCTTGTAACCCATATTCCGGCTCTTCATACTACTGGATTGCTAGCAGGAGTAGGATCCGTCCAAAGCCGGCGGATTCGAACCTAAGTTAAACTTGTGTGCTCACCGTCCCGGAAAACCGTACGTCTCACACCCCTCTCTTCCGCACGCCTTGAGGAACCCCTCATGGCATACTTGTCATTAATCCGACAACAGTTGGGGGCCACCATGGGGCAAGTGAGCTTCGGATCTGTGTTCCGGGCAAAATCTACAAGAATCAGAATTGGCGAGACCATCATCATCGGTCGCTTCCTCTACGCCCACGATGTCCCTCTCATCGTTCTTGATGAGACCTGGATTTCGGCTAGGGAGGCCGTGACTGCCTACACCATCATGTCTTTTGGCGAGATCGATGTTTACATCGATTTCGCTGAACCTACCCTACCCACCCCTTTGGTGATGATAAAGGAATAAGAAATCTCTAGGTCCACTTTGTCCGTGGAGGCGGCAGAGTTCCGGATCTCAGAAAATCCTAATCGCACCCAGCCCGCACCTGCTGCGGAGATAGTGTAGAAAGTTGAGCCTAAAGACGATCTGTAACATCCCAATTTCAGCAACCCTGATTAGTTGTCCAAAATGCAAAAATCAGGGGGAACAAAAACTTTTTCTTGTTTAATGCTGAAGTGTTTGCTTGATGTTTGCTTATGCTTATGCATGTGAATGTGTATTAGATGATATACTCCTTACCTTAACACCAGTTGACAAAAGCTACTTCCCAAAATAGTCTTGTCTTAATTTCAATATTCTCAAATGTTCTAGCATTTAAAAACATGAGCCAAGATGCTTATGTAACCAAAAATAATTTTGTAACTTCTATTGACAAAACTATGGAGAGTTATATAATATAATCTCCTTATGTTTTCAAGACAAAACCTTCAACTACTCTTATCTCTAGAATTAACAAAACCTTTTATGAACCAATTGAATTCTACTCTTGGTAGAGATACCAAAGACTCTCATCTTATTCAAACTCCAGCCCTTTCCAAATTTCCCAACCTTACCTCAAGTCAGACTTGATGGTAGCCCTAGTAGTAGGTTTGCTTAGTTTGTAAGGTGAGTTGCCTTGCCTTGTTGTCTGATGAATTGCCTTGATCTGCTGCTTGATTTGTCTGCATAGGAGATAGTATGAGCTACTCTAGGAGCTCATCACTAGGAGCAAGAAGTTTCCAAATCCTCACTCCCTAAGGAAGAATACAAACCTGGATCTGATCTCTAGCCACGAGATGATCCTCTAAGACCTTTAACCAGATCAATTCTGAAGATATCCCTTCTAGAAGTTTCCAAGTCAATGAGGACCAATATCAAGCATGGATCCTTTCTACTCAATATACACTTGATGATTCTTGGGTACCTTGCAACCCCTCAAAATCATCACCACCCCCAAGTCTAGAAAACTATTTCCAACATCACCTTTTTGGATGCCTCCCTTTATCAACCCTTGTGCATTTCTAAAAATGCTTCTGAACCTTATTGCTAACCATCCTAAGGACTACCAACGCCCACTCTTGCCCTTGGTTAGATCATCCTCCAACCCACTTGTCCTTGATGGTTTTTTAGATAAGAAAATAACTTTTCCTACAAATCTAGTCATCATGCCTACTTTGTTAGAAGCTCACACCACCATCCAACCCTCTATGGAACAACTCTTTGCATGGTTGTGTTCTACTAATATAGGTATATCAATATCTACTTCACTTGTTCCAAGTGGATCTTTGTGCTTCTTAAACCCACCAGGTTTTGAAGGCTAGTTGATAATCTGCTTTGGCAGGCTTATTTTACTCAAAGTTTGAAAGCTTGTCTTGGTGAGCTCAAGCAGGATCAAGCTCAAACCTCTGTACCATGTTGATTTACATCACTTGGTCTATCCATCCATCTACCCCATGCCCTAAGGGGAGATCTAGACTCCAAGATACAACCATGTTTTGATGCTATGAAATTAACATCACCATAAATCCTTAATCTAGGGTATTCCACCAAAATCAACTTGGATTCTCCATTACCAAGGTTGCAACTACTTGTTACACCTTGTCTACATCCTCTACATTGATCATCAAGATTTATCAAATATTACCCATAATTATTTTGGCTCCAAATCTATTTAATCTCCCTAATAGTCAAAATCTCCAAAACTCCTCTCACAAAGGAAAGTTTAGTTCTTGCCAAAACAATTCCCCAACTTTTTGCGCAATTGAGATCCATATATCATACCCTCACTTCCAAATCCAAAAATAAATATTTTTGAAGGGTCTTATTATTTCTTTTTGCCCCTTTTCTTAAATGGCTGAATTGGAATAATAAATGTTTTAATTACTTTTATGCCTCAATAAATCTTGGGAAAATTCCCCTAAGTGTGTATTCACATTTGGGACCATCCCACATCAAAAAACAATCTTGTCCAATGTAAAATTTCCCAATGATCTTCTATAAGCTACTTCTGCACTTTTTGAATAAAGGATTTTAAGTGGACTTCTAATCTTCTGAAAAATCCCAAATAAATCCTAGAAAGGCATATTAACCCTACTCACCTACCAGTACCATATTCTCACCTTGTCCCATGCCAAATTTGGAACTCTCTTCACGAACACCATTTTGATCAAATAGTGCAAACACCTCAAAGCATGAGTTAAACTGAAGCAAATCCCTATCAAAGTCTTACCACCACTCTCCATAGCAACCAGCACTCCTCCCTGGTCGAGGCTACTGTAGCTTGGCACTGTAGCTAACCCCTCCACTTGTCATTTATCCCTTGGAAGAGTAGAGAGATTAGGGATAAGCCATTTGTGGCCAACCAACAGCAGCACCACCTCCCCCTCTCTGTCCCTGCCGACCAAATGACTCATACCACCCCTCCACCGCCATATCTGACCAATCCCAAGCTATATCCACCCCTTCTCCATGTCCAAAATGGACATCTCCTCTCTTGGAGCTTCCACCTCAGCTTAAATAGGCCTGAGGCCACCCCGATCCATCCCCTGCCCCTCATTCACTCCCCCTGCTCCCCATTCACCTCCCCAGGGAGCCACTCCCTCTCCTCTTCCCTGCTCTGCTCGAGAGAGAGAGAGATGAGAGAAGCTTCGGCCTCCTCCCTCCTGCCGAGCTAAGCTCCCTCCCCGCTGCATCTTCCCCGCTGCATGTCACACCGCAAACCCCTCTCCACCTCCCCGAGCTAACCCGCTCCCTTTTTACCCCTGCAGCAGCCCCAGGCGACGATGCTGATGAGCTCTCGAGCCCCCTCCGTGGAAGCGCACCCGTGAGCTACCTCCTGGCGTCGAAACCCACCTTTCCGCACCTCGCTAGGACCACCATCGACTACCGCATAACCTCCGTGCCTCCCTCGTTGTCGGCAAGGCCCCAGATGAGCTCCCCGGACGCTGCCTGAGCCCCCTAGGGTTTCGCCCCTCTGCCGATGGCGCGAGGTAGGAGACACTGCGGGGGCCGTCGATCCCGACTAGATCAAACGGCCCACGGGGCTCCATACCGCTTCGGCCCCCGCAGCCGCGGACGGCCGGGCCCCGCCCGGCGGTTTCAAACGCGCCGCGCGCGCGCCCCCCGCCAGAGTTGCTGGGAAGATTTCCCCCTCCCCGGCCCAGCTTGCATCAAATCTGGCCCGGCTGCCTCTGGTGCCTTTTCTTTTATTCAAAAACCACCAGATCTGCTTACTATGCCTGTTTGGTTTAATTCAAAATGAAAATGGAAAACAAGTTGTATTGTCCAGATCTAATTTTCACCAAGTACCCTAGGGTTTTCCTCATCATGAAGAACTGGTCATTTGCCTACAGTAATTTTTATTATTTATGGGCATTATTTCCACCAAAATGTGTCTACCCCACTAATTAAATTTCCTATGTAAGCTTCACATCTCCAAATGGAATGAAATCAAGTGCCACTAGTAACTTTTGAAAGTACCCATCTCAGGACCTTGGTCTCAGGCCAAGGTGAATAGTAGTTTGTCTTTAGTAAAAATAACAAAAACATCTCTGATCTGACTTTTGAAATTTCTCTAGGTCAAACAAACAGAGGTATTGACCTAATTCCAACTTGTAGTAAAACTCCATATCATTATCTATCAAAATCCAGGAGCCCATAATTTTTTAAGCCTCGGTTGAATTATTGTGAATTAATCTATTATGTACATGGTTAATTCACCTATAATTTTACCATAGTAGCTCTGCAACTCCAAATAGGGTGATTCCAATTTATACATAAAGGAATTATAAATGCCTACCCTGTGCTCTTGGCATCAAATCAAAATCTTCTGTAGATTTAATTTGGTGAAAAAGACAAGTTGGCTACAGAACTGCATTTGGGAATTTCCTGAGAGCATTCTGTTAATTGTCTTGACCTGATTACAACTCTCAGTGAACCAGTACATCAACCCCTACCTAACCATCCAAGGAAATAATTTTTGGAGGTCCAGAACCTTCGTGGTGAATTATTTCCTAAAACTAGAGTCTTGTTCACTATAAAAATCACTATAAATCTTTGGTAAGTGATAAAATAGTGAAACCACTTTTGTTGATTTCAATTTATCACGTCCTACCTGTTGGTATCATTTTCACACAATGGTATCATACATAATATGCTCTTGTTCCAAAATCCATCTCTTAGGTAGTTTCTAGACTATAAATCCTAAGGGATTTTCTTCCACTTTTCAAGACAAGGCCAATCTTATTAAATCCATTCCTCCTAAGACCCAATGATTTGTGAAATTGTATTATTCATTGTTTGATGTATGTATTGGTGATTGTATGCCTTGTATTGATTGGGCCCTTTTGTTTGTCTGCATGTGTTCCATATTGACGATAGTTGCGATTATATCGGAGAGTAGAAGAAGATGGTTTTTATTGGTTATTATGGTTTTATAAGAAGAAGTCCAGGGACAATTATGCCATATTGCTGATCATCAGGCAAGCCACCTTCTTGCTCATAATCCTTGTCCTACTGTTTTACTTATGCATGTTTTATCTTCTGTTTATTCAAAACTGCATTGTTTTACTATATGTTGATGTATACTTGGTAGTGGTTTGGCTCCTCCGAACTATTACACTTGTACTACTAAGTACAACTCCCTTGATGGTACCTACTTGTCCCTAGTAGAATAGATGGTGCATATCCACCATACCCCTTGGGAGACCCTGATTTAGCTGAAGCAAAGATAGAGGGTGGGAAGACCACGAAACAAATTTTACCAAATGTTTTATGATAAAACCTTGGAGAAGTGGGACCTCCCAAGAGATGTTGAAAAAGAAGAAGGTTTTGTTTTTCAAAATGCGGAAGGAAAGATGGAGGAAAAAGGTTTACGAAAATGCACCAGGTTCTTTGCAGTTTAGCTATAACAACTTAACCCTGTGCAACCACACTACTCTGATATGGGACAGGGCTGGATTTGATGGTTGTCTATTCCGGTATAAGCTGCCTCACAACAACTACAGGGGATCGGGGATCCCTGGAGGGTGGGACTTCTCCGATAAATGTCCATGTGGGACATCGACCTGGAGAAGGAACGAAGGGTCTGCTGGCCTCCACGCGTTACTATGAGCCCCTCATTGAAAGCACACACTCAAGCAGTGGAAAAAGCGCTCCGGTTGGTCCTCGGTATCTGATATCCCGGTTTTGAGGGGATTAACACTCATAGGGTAGGCACTTATATTGGAGTGGGCATCCGGAGAGTCTTGATCGGTTACTCGACCCAAGATCGGTGAAGATCAGGGCAGTGTACCCAGATGGTGTGGGTAAAGTGTACAACCTCTGTAGAGTGTAAATCTATTCGAATAGCCGTGTCCGCGGTTAAGGATGGGTTGGACAAACTTATGTAGAGTGGTGCTGGTTTTGTTTTCAAAAAGGATTTCAGAAAAGCAAAAGCTTTGAAAATATTTTGACCATGGGATGGTCAGAAAGGAGAAAGGTTTTGACCATGGGATGGTCAGAAAGGAATGAAAGTAGTTTGGTCGTGGGACGACCGGGAGAAAGGAACAAATGGGTGACCCAGTCCTGATGTTCAAAATGGTTTCCAAAATGTTTATAAAGTTTTCAACAAAGATATGTAGATGCTAAATCTACAAGAGAAACTATTTGAGAAAAGAACCCTCTTGGAGCCCTCCTACTACCACAACCTTAATGCATATCCTCTTGTTATTTTAAGGTGGTTTGCAAGTACATTCAAAGTACTCACTGGCATTGTCCCTGGATATTAACTTGGCCAGATATGAAGAAGAAGGTGGTGTTGGCGACTACGCGAGCTAGGACGTTCTCCCATTCAGTTGCCTGTAGGTTAAGGCATGGATCGGGCTCTATGCTTGACGAAGTTCCGCTGATGATTATTGATGTAGCCGTCACGGCATTTATGTAAGGCTTATAATTCGGTATGTCTCGGATGATGTAATGATACTTGTCGGTTATGTGCCATGACTAACTAATCATGGGATCGTGGTTGTATGCATAAAAGGGATTCCCGGAGGATTAATCTGGGGGCCCCACAGACTTGGTATCAGAGCCATCCTGACTGTAGGAGAACCTTAGTTATCATGGTCATAGACAGGAACCTTATTTTGAAAACCTCGGTTTTCGAAAACTAGTTTCCCGATGAGTTTCAAAAAGTTCTACTTCTTCCCTTACTCTAAGTAAATGCGTTTGAAAATGGTTTACTCTAACTCTCGTCCAAACTTCAAACCTACAGATTTTAAATAACTAGGATCTAGAACCCGGTGAAGACAATGGGCACAAGATGAAGATAAGCAACTACCAGCAAACACAAGGAGACTACAATATCGCCCTACCCGCGGAATCCTTACAATCATAAGACATCGGGTGTTGCACTATCAAGAAGCGTCCAAGATACGACGAAGACTGCATCTGCAAGATAGGGACTCCTACCTGAAGAAAGACGTTTATCCAAGGTAAATAGTCCTAAGAATAGGATTCCCTTACATCGCGAGTAGTTAACTCCTTTGTCCCTAGCGTTGGCCATGTTTGCTTGCCTAAGTGCATCCTATGTTGCTTGATGTGTGTTGTTTGCCGAGGACATTGCGAGCCCCTCGCTCTGTTCGCCTTATTGGTATGTTCTGGTTTGCTTTGACCTCCTTAAAAATGTGACTCGAGGAGCGATAACCGACCTAGTAACCCAGGAAACCCCTGGGTTAGATGTCGATAATGAGACCCAGACTAACCTCGAGAGTATAGCAGAGGAAAAGCATCGCAAGAACCAGGAGTTCGACCTCGTCAAGTCAGAATCAACTCGAAGACTTCACCTCAGCAGGATGGCATACCTCGTCAAACTCACCTTGCAAGACTCGTCGATGACATAGCACTCCGTTATTATCCGTCCACTACAGTGAGATATCTCGTTGAAGCTGGAAGTTGATCACCGAAGGATCCTCAATATCCACAAGAAACCACTAGATAAGTCAACCAAGACAACAAGTGAAGACCTAACTATGTTGACCCTCAGTACATTAGAACTTCCGACCACCTCAGGAGACTACCTATTATAGTCAAACCTACCCAAACCGACGGGAAGTTCCTCCCTAGAAGATCAGAACCACCCCGGAAGTCTGATGTTGAGGAGACGGTTTCCTCGAAACTGGATGTCTCTACCTTGACTGAAGACTATCCCGAAGAGTCATAAACCGCTAACTTACCCTGAGCTAACACCCCTTTATAAGTTTCGTTAGGAAATCACCCCCGCCAAGGTTGATAAAATAAGGCGCCGCTTGACGACCTCAGCTCAAGACTCTGGGAAGATACAGCCTTCCGCTAACATCGGATTAGCACCCCAAGACAGAAGATCCGCACTCCTCCTGAAGCACCTTAGTGAAGCTCTAAGGTGGAAAGACTGCGTCTTTCCACTCAATCTTCAGAAGACTGTCTACCAAGAGATACTTCAGAAAATATCTCTGGCTCTGAAGTATTCTCGCCAAGAAACAACCCGTGAGTTATCCGATGAGAAGCTAACTGAAGACTCTACAAAGTCCCTCCGCTACTTCAGTTGAAGACCCACCAAAAGGACCGCCGAACTGCTAACCTCTCAATTCCAATCACTTAGAGGACGTGAGACTCCAACGACTCCAACATACTAAGCATGAATCATCGTAGTATATAAGCCCCGTAGGCCATAGCTCCACGGACGCCCTCTGGATATCTCGACTCTAGGAGAAAGATGGACGACCGCCCTCCAAACTTCATCCAATGACTCCAAGAAGAAAGGACTAGGTCAACTCTCCGATCTACCCTAGTTAAATCCTAAGGGGGAAGACTGCGTCTTTCCCACACAAATAGAGTAAACCCTCGCCAGGAGCCAACCCAGAAGCTTGGACCCCAATGCCGTTATTTAGGATACGCTATGACCCTAAGGAAGAGCTGTGAATCCTTAGACAGAGGTACTCCCAGCTGTAGATTCTATCCTCCGAATAGTACTCCGTGAAATTCAGCATCGAGATAGTCTGCTAGTCTAAGCCCTCGAGATATAGACTCTAGAAGGAAAATAAGGTCATCCCTCGCAATCAGGACTGGAATATGCTCAACTCTCCGTGTATCCCGGAAGACTGAAGCTCAACTTCATCGACAGAGTAGTCACTTGCAAAGACAGAGTCCGTAAGATAGTACGCGTAAGACACCTAGTATCAATCCCACTCAAAATCCCCTAACCCTACTCTCTTGAATATCGGGACGAGATCCTTTTAAGGGGGAAAGATCTGTAACATCCGAATTTCAGCAACCCTGATTAGTTGTCCAGAATGCAAAAATCAGGGGGAACAAAAACTTTTTCTTGTTTAATTCTAAAGTGTTTGCTTGATGTTTGCTTATGCTTATGCATGTGAATGTGTATTAGATGATATACTCCTTACCTTAACACCAGTTGACAAAAGCTACTTCCCAAAATAGTCTTGGCTTAATTTCGATATTCTCAAATGTTCTAGCATTTAAAAACATGAGCCAAGATGCTTATGTAACCAAAAATAATTTTGTAACTTCTATTGACAAAACTATGGAGAGTTATATAATATAATCTCCTTATGTTTTCAAGACAGAACCTTCAACTACTCTTATCTCTAGAATTAACAAAACCTTTTATGAACCAATTGAATTCTACTCTTGGTAGAGATACCAAAGACTCTCATCTTATTCAAACTCTAACCCTTTCCAAATTGCCCAACCTTACCTCAAGTTAGACTTGATGGTAGCCCTAGTAGTAGGTTTTCTTAGTTTGTAAGATGAGTTGCCTTGCCTTGCTGTCTGATGAATTGCCTTGATCTGATGCTTGATTTGTCTGCTTAGGATATAATATGAGCTACTCTACACTACTAGGAAAATGCACGTATGTGGCGCACCTATTTTCCCCTTCCGTGGCGCACTAGGGGTGCGCCACGACTTCTGCGCTATGGCTAGAAAGTGCCACTGCCAGGTGCGCTATAGGTATCTCGATTTAGTGGTAGCGCACTGTCTTGTGCGCCACTACTGTTTTCCCTGTGGCGCATGACATAGTGTGTTACTAGTATCTAGTTAGTGGTAGCGCACTGCCTTGTGCGCCACTACTGCTTTTCTGTGGCGCATGACATAGTGCGCTACTAGTATTTGACCACGCGCGCCACTAACCAAGTATATGTGCGCCACAGCTGAGCTTTTCAAAAAAAATACTCAATACAGATGATATTCAATACATATTATATACAATACAGCTGATATACATAGATATACAGTACAGAAATAAATACACAGATATACAATACAGAACTAAATACACAGACAAGATAGAACCAAATACATATAGATAAGTCACATACATAAATACACATATAAGTTACATTATTTTGATCAAGTTACAAAGTAGCTAGTGATGACATGAATACATGTCTCAACCAAGTTAGAGCTCGCGGAAGCTCGCCTAGACATCTAAAGTAGGAACATGCAGGACAGACAACCAAGGACAATAACCATCACCACAATGGAGGTATAGGTCTTCATCCGGTTCCTCGTCCTAACTCCCGCCAGATAGCGCGCGTATCTAGCTTCCGCCTCCGCCATAGTGTTGTACCCTTTGTAGCTATTGCCGCTGAAACGGTGCACCTGTCTCCGGCAGTCTTCCCAATCATCGTAGACTTTGGGAACCCGTCCCTTGTACACGACGTACCACGTCATCTAAAAGTTGGCAATAATAATTAAATGGTGGGTGAAAAAACAAGTAAAAGTCGCATATAAAGATATACTTATCAAATAAGGTAACAAAGTAAGCAAAAAATACCAAGTAGTAGCATGTACATGTCGACACACACAAGTACTTGTGGGGATAAAGAACTACAACTAGAGCAACACATCAAGACTTCTGGCTCGGCTCAGGGAATAGGAGGACGCCTTGTTTCGTCATGAACGCCCTATAGTCACCCTACATCTTTAGGCGATCTACTACGTCACGGTTATTCGGGGGATTGCCTCTGTAGAAGACCCCCCTGAAGTCATGACATCACGGCTGATGATTGCCCATCTCTTGTCTAATATTTGAATCATTGATCCTGGCCTTGACTTCGGCCCACCGTTTGAGATGATCTGGCAGCGTAGAATTATGTTGCTCTAGTAGGAACGCCCTCATGTGATGGAGTGCATAGTAGGCTTCCTTCTAACTGCCTGCCGGCTGCTGCATGCAGGGGAATTCCGTCACATGGGTGAAGACGTGCATGCCAAACTTGAGCTTCTTACGCACGAAGGTGGCGCCTTCCGCTGAGGCATAGCCGGTGAGAGCATCATCCAGAACTTCCTTAATCTTGTCATAGTTTTTCTTCTTTTCTTGACTCCCTGAGTCAAAATACGTGGCTTGCGAATGTTTCGGCGACAAGCAGATGAGTGTGCAGTGTTTTTTTTTGAGGGTAAAACAGTAGGGCAAAAAGACCCCACTGCAATTTTTATATATTGTAGAGAGTTACAAAAGAATATTTACAAGACTCATTCCACCTCAAAGAAGAGGGATAAATTCTAATCAGCTATCTCCTGTCTAAATTGGTTTCAATCCAAACCTTAAGGCTCTGATAATACTTCTTCTTAATTCTAAAAAGGACCCATCTTAATTCCTGGGCTACAATAGCCTTCCAGGTCTCAATCGATGCATGCTGATTATTGAAAATTTCATTATTCCTGCAAATCCAAATGCCCCAAGTTCCAAGTAGCAGAATTTCCATTGCAAAAGGGACATTGAGGTCTTTTTTAATACTGACTAACACTTCAAAGATAGTTGGATCAGCCAAATTGACCTGAGAAATTTCAGCCCAGCAGGCTCTTGCAAAAGAACATTCCCAAAACATTGAGTGTGCAGTGTTGATCTCTGCGCAAAACAATTCAAACGGAATGTGTTGGAAAAAGAATGATGAAAATCTAATAAAGCATGTTATGGCGACGAGTGAATAATGACTTACTCGGGAAAGAAAGGCACGAGAATGTATTCCTTTGTCTTGTTTGCCACCAAGATGCCTTGGAGGTACGAGGCCACGAATCGCCGTTCAATGGCGCTTCCCAAGCAGCCATCACACATGTAGTAGGGGTCCACTATAGCGATGCCCGGGGTGTTCTCTCTAATGATCTGAATGGCCATACTGAGAGAAAACAGGCGTCCCATGGTATAGTGCAGCAGATACAGGTGGAACATATTGAAGATGTCGTCAAACCGCAGGACGAACAGATCCGCGGGGACATTATCGAGAAAGCCCAAGCCTTGTGGCACCTTAACCACGAATACCGGGTGCGAGGGATCTTTCTCCACAAGAAGGTGTCTCTCTATCGTCAGCACACCATCATGCACACTCCTCATTTCTGAAGTGGCGAGCCGGAGCAATTTCTTAGTTAGCATGGGCTCACCCGCCACATGCATCCTCCACATAATACCCTTTGGTCTTGGTGGCCCATCCTGGAACCTAATCGGAACTGCCCAGTTGACGCCACCGGCTAGCTCGAGCTACGAGATTTTCTTTTCCTAGTCTTCTTACCTTTTGGGAAGTGGGTAGGCACCGTAATCTGAGCATCGATCGCCCTATGTAGTGTGTTAGGGCTTAGAACAAAGGGCTGATTGGATGTATCCGCTGGCTCGGTAAAGGTGCAAGCTAGAGGCGTCCCCTGAGAACCAAAGAGACGTTTGTTGTAAGTGGCTTTCTCTGCGGGGCCACCAGCTGGGTCTTCGTTTAGGTCGCCGAGGAAAAGATTAGTGTTGATGAAATCATCGAAGTAATCTTCGTCATCATCGTTCAGATCCTGCGCCATGGTCATGTCAATATGACCAGCCGAACAATCGCGTGGAGGTGACGGCGGTAGCAGTGTGGGGGTCTTGCCATGTCTTGGCGCTGGCACGACAGGCAGTGTTGTTTTCTGTGGGGTGATGGCCCCGGCCGTCCCCAAAAGAATCATGCTCTTTGGCCAGAGCAGGAATAAGCCGAAGCAACTTCTGAGGACAGCCGACTCTTCTTCATCCGCTCCTGGGGGTTGAATGGGAGGTTCCAGGTCATCGCAGCCCCTTAGAACCCAAATAATTTTAATCCTATGCACGCTATCTGGCGTCGGCTTTGAGTGGAATGTGCAGTGCAAGGGTCGAATGATGGTACCCTTGGCAACATCCCTCAACTCGTTGTTCACGAAGCTTAAGAGAGTGCATGGAACATCCGTCTGCGAAAAATACATATGGCATTAAAAAGATGCCATAAGAGTAATAAATGGCAAGGTGGTAAAGTATTTGGTTTACCGTGATGGCGTCGAGCTCGGATAATGTCGAAGCACCGCATACGATGACGGGCGTGCAAGAGACGGAGGGGCTGCTTGATGGCGCGGTGCCGGCCGCCGGTGTGTTCTCCCTATCGGTTGCATTAAGATCTGGCGCCGTGGTGATGGTAGGGGGAGTCACCAATGCTTCCGGCGCCGCCGTGCTAGCGGGCGGAGTCACCAATGCTTCCGGTGCCGCCGTGCTAGCGGGCGGTGTCACGAACACATAATTCAGTGGGTTCGCTGGCGCCGCATTGTTTGAGTGGCTACTGACCATGCTTGGAATCAGGCACGACCCTTGTCCACCACCCGCACTCCAGTTCGCTATTGACTCCACCAAGGTAGGCAGGATGGAGGTGAATGTGATTGCCAGGTTGTCTTGGATGATCTGCGGGATCCGCGCCACTTGTTCCTTAAGTTCCTGAACCTCGCTATTTTCCTTGTCGCTCCTTCCCTCGACACGCGTCCTCGGGGGTGGACCAAAATGGTCCACCCAATTCTTAGCCCCGAAGCCGGCCAGACGGCCAGCCGATGATGGCTTCTTTGTAACCAGCGTCATTTTCTTGTCCTGGTTGATCGCCCTGTTAAAAGGGTTATCCCACCGGGTGGTCGCCGTCGACCCGTGGGATGAGGAACCATTGGATTCCTGACTAGCAATTTCCTGCTCCTGCAGAAGAAGTAACGTGAACCGTTTAGAAATTCGACTTGATCGATTAGAATGTAATCGACTTGATCAGCGGTAATTAAATTACTTACCACAAGAACCTCGAAGTCCTTCACCGTAGTTTCCACGGGGAGTTCTTTGGTTTTGGGGTCCACATGGTAACGAGCCCTGATAAAGTTTCGAAGTTGCTTGTTTTCGAATTTCGAAAAGGGGTTAGGTATCCCCTTAGCTCTATACTCGTCGTCCTCCTTATCCCATTTGGGCTCCGTAGCTCTGTAACCACCAGATCCGAGATGGTGGTGACCTATATTCATCGCCTGCAATTCCTTTCCCCGCTTACTCGAGGCCTTGGCTGCTTCGGATTTGCACTTGGCCTTGAACTCCTGGAATTGATCTTCGGTGATCTGCGGGTCAATCTTCTGGATCTCCTCGAGATTTTTCCCTTCTTTAAATACCTTCTTCTTTATCCGGGTTCTCCAGTTGGCCAGGGCGGTGCTCATCCTCATGAGGGCGGATTTATTTACTTCATTCCCATGATAATCTGTCTTCTAATACTGAAGGGGGAACTTGTATCTTGCGTGCAGCTTCTCGAAGAGGAGTGTGCGCAAATGGCCATTATCTTTATGCCGGAGATTCTCGGTGTTGATCGAGATGGTGGTCCGGGTGATAGCCACCAGTTGCCCGCCGTACCCTTTGACCACATGGTCGGGCGCCAAAGGAACCCCTGTTGGGCTCACTTTAGTAATTTCCTCTCTGACGGTGCCGACCGTGTTTGGGCGCCTTTCCTTCTTCTTATTAGGCGGATTACTACCACTTGCTGTGCCCTCGCCGCCATCAGTGGTTTCATCATCCGCCGTTCCTTCGGCCGCTTCTTCTTCCTCCGCGTCTTCCATCTCATCGGTGTCGCTCTCGAAAGGGTTGTATTCTTCATCACCCTCTGTCATTCTTTCTAGCCGCTCGACCTCCTCCCAGAATGGCAAGGGTCTGTTTTGAGGTCTCACTTCTCCTTCAGCGTTGATACGCTGAGAAGATCCAGCCTCGTCATTGTCACACATGTTTGCACTAATAAAAGGCAAATAATGGTTAGTAAAGTGCACGGAAAAATCCGGCATGACCTTTGCTCATTTTTGTTAAACTAGGAGTGCCCAATTTCAGCCGAAACGGAAGTTAATCACATTTCAACGAAAATCAGGACTCATTTCATACAAGCACCTGCATACGAATACAAGAACTTTCAGGTGGTCTTGAAAACAAGCAAATTAAAGCAGCAGAGATCAAACTAGTAGCCAAAGACATCTCTCCACTAGAACTACCAGAGATCAAACTAGTAGCCAAACACATCAGTACAAGAAACAACCATTACATGATATATTGGCTAGTTAATCATTTAGTAAAAGCTTTCTAAATGTTTAACTGTAGAAAGCATATCGTAGGACGTTATGTTATCCTAAACTTGAAATAGTTCGGCTTATTAGTTAATCGGTAGAAGTTTCTTAACTCTGCTCTCTCATATAGTCATTTGAATAGTTAAATACACATGCAGGGAGTTATGCAAATGGCTTGATTGTATTGTATGTTCTTTCTTCTGGAATTAATAAACACTAATTCATAATATTTCCAACAACTTATTACTACAGAATGGAGAATAAAGAATGAAGGTATTCAGTTAAAACATGTGTCAAGTTATTATTTTTCCAGTACCTACTGCATGATCAGATATGAGCTTCAAAAAAATAACAATCCTTTTTTTCACATTGTAAGATATTCTTTATTAGTAGAACTACAAAAGAAATCTGGAAACCATGGCATGTGTTAGGTTTTATAAGCCTATTTGAGGCTGGCAAACAGAAACTATGTATTCTAGTGAAGTACCGCAAATGCTTCTCAGGTAAACTTGCGTGGATGTTAGATGCTGTGGCAGAGCATAGGGTAGCATTAGTAACTATGTCCTGTCTTTGGTACCCTCAAAGTACATATTTCTTATCATCTTCCTCGCTAGTTTAGCCAGGAATCATTGCAAGAACTCAGAGTATAAATTTAAATCATATTCCTTTGATAAATCATCTAGACATTCCTGAAGGAATATTGTTCTATTAGGAACATCACAAGCACATGAAAGCTATGCTTGTGTAGCATATAGAAATGAGGTAAAACATATTTCTAATTCAGCATATGGGGTTAGCACTATGTACCATCCAGCAGGAGGTTTGATAGTGGCATCCATCCAATCCAAGGTCAGGCCCTTATCCAAACAATTTAAATAATCAACTTCTCAGGGTACAAGGAATCAATTAAACTGTTGCTGTCACATGGACAGAGTATTCATATTGGTCATTTAGAGTTTTCACAATTGCTTCCTTTTAGTAATCAGGGTTGAAATTCAGTAACTATAGCATCGACCACCATAGCATCAGCTTTACACATTGAACAGGTCCAAGAATTAATCAAGGCACACTACAAAATTTAGTAACTATCATCAACACTACAACCAAAAGCCTAGGATCAACACAGATCAACTATTTACAACAACAAAGACAAGGCATCAGCTAGCTGTCAATTCATTTGGCATCATCTCAACCTGCTTTCTGGACATTCACTTCACAGATACACACTCTACAGAAATGGATGTCACAAAGTGCAATACCACTAAACATTATAAGAAATGGATGTCTTATATTTCATATTGGTCATCCATCTCTACTTACACTGTCAGATTTGGTAATCAATTAAACTTTAGGAATCAAACCTATACATCAAACCTATACATCATTACACTGCCAGATTTGGTAATCAATTGAACTTTAGGAATCAAACCTATCACCAACAACACTATCACTGAATCAAGCTAGGGTTCATGTGCTCGAAGATATTCACTAGGTAAAACACTGTCCAATATCAGACACCAAAGAGAAGAGGAAACCCTAATTAGGGTTGAAATTTTGTGTTCTAGGTCAGGAAACCCTCGGTAGGCAGCCCTATGTTCTAGGTTAGAGAGGGGAGAGAGGGAGGGAGGGGAGAGGGGACGCTCACCTCAAAGACGACGACGAAGAGCGCGCGGACAATGAAGAAGAGCGCGGACAGAGCTCCTCCATGGACGTGCGGCGGCCTCCTCTCCTCCTTCTCGAACGCGGCGGCCTCTTCTCCTCCTCCATGGACGCAGCGGCCTCCTCTCCTCCTCCACGAACGCGGCGGCCTCCTCTCCTCCTCCTCGATAGGCAGCAGGCGAGCAGAAGTGGCAGATCGAGCGGAGGCGGCATGTCGGTAGCTGCATCTTAGGTTATGATCGATAGATGGGAGATGGGAGATGACCGTGCGCAGCACAGACTTGTCACAACACTTAGCCATAGCGCACCCTTACCTAGTGCGCTATAGGTAACCGTAGCGCACTAGGTAAGGGTGCGCTACGGCTAAGTGTTGTGTTAAGTCAAACAAAAGGCTGCCGCCCCGTTTGTTGACACTAGCACTTGCATATCCCACTGGTTCTGCCCTAGCTATGTACGCTCACTAAACCTGGAGCACCCAGGTTCGAACCCTGGTGCCCCCATTTTTTGTTTTTATTTTAAAACTACTTTGAAATGTTAAAAAATATCCCAAAAATTATGTAAACTATATAAAATATATGTTATATGTTTTATATGACAAAAATGGTACATATATATCATCAAAAGTGGTACAAAAGTGATTCAAAGTAGAAAGAAATTAAATAATAATGTGTCCATTAATAATATGCCATCCATATGCATCAATACAATCTTTTTTGAGCATGCGTTTTACAATCTTTTTTGAGCTAGCGTTTTACAATCTTTTTTCCCTTCTTTGTCGCGGATGAATAATTTAGCCCTGGCACTTTTATGTTTCTTCGCTCGAACGGGCTACCTTTTTTGGGTAAGGTTGTCCTTTTTCTTCTTGTGATGTATGTTTCTTCATCGTAGTCGTCGTCATCTTCAATCTTTGGATCACCGTACTGGTCGATGTCTTGCTCGTTGGCGACTCCATCCATTCTGATGATGTTTCTTTTTCCTCTCCTCACGACAACACGGCTAGGCTTTGTCGGGTTGGTAATAAAAAAAACATTGGTCCACTTTACTAGCTAGTTCCCACGGTTCATTTTTCACGGCGACGTGCGTACCGGCGGCCTTGGATTTGGCTGCTTCGGGTATTAACATGGTTGTGAAATACCGGTCTTCTCTTTCGATGCTCTTGGCCCATCTGACACGGAACATCAACACCTTTTCTCCACAGTAGTCGAGCTCCTAGATCTCCTCGATCCTTCCGTAAAATATTTCCTTCACGTTGTCATCGGTGTAGAATTCTGATGTTACGCCTGAGTTCTGATAGTCACACTTGTTGTCCTTTTCCTTCGTGTAGAATGTGTAGCCGTTGATATCATACGCCTGATAGGTCACCAGGTTGTACATGGGTCCCTGCGACAAGGTGAATATGATGGTTTCCTCCACAGAATGCGATTGCGGGGGATTATCTAGGAGCGTCTGCCTAAACCAACGCGTGAAATCTGAGTTGTGCTCTTTGATTATTTCTCCCTGCATCCTCTGTATGCCCCGGTCACTATACTTCTTCTCGATTGACCTTTTGTGCTTTTGTACCCAAGGATCGACCAGTTCTAAATATTGTAGCGCGACTAGGTTTGCTCTATCAAAGTCTGCGCGTCGACAATCGTAGTCTGCATGCAGTACGCGACGACCCTCTCGGTGACCCGATCCATCGAGCTTGCCAAGGTGCCTATTAACGGGAAGACCGACAGGGTTATCGATGCCTAGATAATTTGTGCAGAAAGAGATGCACTCTTCGGCCAGAAATCCCTTGGCTATGCTTCCATCTGGACGGGACCTGTTGCGAACATATCCTTTGATGTGTCCGTTCATCCTTTCAAACGGCATCCTGCTGCGTAGGAACATCAGCCCGAGTTGGATGATATCCTCCACGATATGGACCAGCAGATGCACCATAATGTCGAAGAATGCGGGCGGGAAGTAGATCTCGAGCTCGCATAGTATCACCACGATCTCCTCTTGTAGCCTCTCGAGCTGTTTCACGCCAATTGACTTTCGAGAGACGACGTCAAACAACTTGTAGAGCCCAAACAATGTTTCTCGAACATGCTCGTCCATTATACCTCGTAGTGCAATCGAAAGTATCTGCGTCATTAGCACGTCACAGTCGTGAGACTTCATCCCACTAAACCTCTGCTTAGCCTCATCTAGGTACCTGCTTATCTTGCCCGCGTAGCCGTAAGGAAATTTGACTCCTAGAAGGCACTTGAAAAATTGTTTGATCTCATCCTGGCTTAGTGTGAAGCACGAAGGGGGGCAGTAATATTCGTTCTTCTTGACCTTTTTACCCTTTCAATGACCTTGTGTCGCCTCTGACTGATGATCATTGTCATCTTGCTGATCATTAGGAGTAAGGCGTCCTCCGTGAAGATCTTTCCGGATGCCCATGAATATCAAGTCTTTCCTTGCTTTAGGACCATCTTTCGTCCTATCTGGCATGTTGATTAGGGTGGCGACTAGACTCTCGCACACGTTCTTCGTGATATGCATCATGTCAAGGCTATGAGGCGTGCAGAGAAACTTCCAGTATGGCAACTCCCAGAAAACAAACCTTGTTTTCCGTACCTTCATCAATGGCTTGTGTTCCTGCCTCTTTCGCTTCTTTCCCGGTTTAGGACACTCTTTCCAGTTTTTCAGCAATTCATCCACTATTCGCTGCTCCTCTGCTCTGGGATTCCTCGGGTCTCGGATTTTCCATCGAACAAATCTCCACATTTTCTCCATGCATCATTCTTTCCAAGCCATCTTCGGTGCCCCATGAACACGGTTTTCGAAGATCCTGGATCTTTCTCTAGTTGGAGATAGGTCGTGTTATCCATGCACCTAACGCATGTGTAGAATCCTTGGATAACCTTCCCTGAGAAATATCCGCAACCTGGATAGTCTTGCACCGTAGTGACCAACGCGGCTCTCATAGTGAAATAATCTTGTGCGACAGCGTCATACGTATTGGCTCCGGATTCCCATACCATGGCTAGATCCTCTTTGAATAGCCCGAGATATAGATTGATGTCAGTACCAGGTTGTTTTGGCCCTTGAATTAGCATACTCATTTGTATGTACTTCTTTTTCACGCACAACCAGGGAGGGAGGTTGTACATCCATACAAACACGGGCCAAGTGTTGTGCGTGCTTCTCTGGCTACCGAACGGATTGAGTCCATCGGTGCTTGCACCTAGCCTGCTGTTTCTCGAATCTCCACTGAATTCTGGGAATTCGAGGTCTAATGCTTTCAACTGGCTACCATCTGAAGGGTGCGTCAGCAGCTCGTCCTTTTCAGGGTCATCGTCATCTGCTGGCTTCTTTCTTTCCGCATGCCAGCGCATGAGATTTGCTTCCTTAGGGTCTACGAAATAGCGCTGCAGACGATGAGTGATAGGAAAGTACCATACCACTTTTCGAGGAGCTTTCTTCCCTTTCTTGTATCGACTAACGCCGCACACCGGGCATGTGTTTTTCTCCGCGTCCTCGCCCCGATAAATGATGAAATCGTTGATGTAGACGTGGTATCTAATGTGCGGTAGATCAAGAGGACACACGATTTTCTTGGCATCCTCGATACTAGTTGGACACGTGTTCCCCTCCGGGAGACGATCGTGCCAGAATGCCATCATATCGTCGAAGCTTGCGTCGGCCCATTTATGTTTTGCCTTCATCTCCATAGCATTGAGCGTTACATTCAACCGGGTATCATCGGGCTTGCATCCTTCATACAATGGAGTAACCGCGTCTTTCTCAAGTTGCGCAAGCTTGGCTTTCTCTCTAGCGGCAGCCCTGGTGTTACTCGTCTGCTTGAGAAGCAGTTCTTGAACATAAGGGTCCTGCACCCAGCCAGACGTTGTTCCATCATCTGCTCTGGCATCTAGATCATCATCATCCTGGTCTGCTTCCGCACCTTCACCATCTCCAGGAGACTCTTCTTCATCTCGCCCGTCCTTGCCGTGATCATGATCATGTTGCCCGCCTTCCTCATATTCCGCCGCCCCATTTACGGCCTCATCGTCTTCGTCATCACTTATCCACCGAGTGTAGCGATCCATGAAACCATGGCGGAGCAGGTGCGCCTGCAGATTTCCGGAATCTGGGTCGATCAACCAATTGAGTTTGCATCTTCTGCACGGACATCTTATCTCCGTCATGTTATTTCATATCATGTTGGCCGTCGTGCATTTAAAAAATCTAGCCACAATGCCTTCGCTCATTATGCGGACCATGGTTGCCTGCGTGGTGTACACGGTAGAATTAGAAGCTTATTACAACCACAGAACCAATGCATGCATGCAATGGTCGATGGAAAATTTGGCATGACCTATCCTAAAATTCGGACCTTTGCGAAATGCCAAAGTCTTGCCAAAATGGAAATAAATCAACATTTTGGCAAAACAATGCCAATATATGAGAGAGCATGCATGCATGCTCTCCAAACACATGAGAGCATCAATCCTCTCCATAGATATGTGACCATATCATCCATACACATAAACACATCCCTCTTACATAGACAGCTTACCGAGACGAGAGACCGCGAGAAGATCTCGAAGGAGAGGTGAGAGACCGAGAGATGGTGGCCGGAAGGAGAGCCTTCCTCTATTATGTATGTAGCATCCAAGGTAAGTTTTACAAGATACAAATGCTGAAAGAGTGGAGAAATTGAGGTGGTAAGGAGGGGGGCAAGATCCAAAGAGGAAGAAGGAGGGGAAAGTGAAGTGGGAGATGGTGGATCTAGGCAATGTGCAAAACGCTATCTGCCAAAATGTAGCAGGCAGCACGCACATCCATGGAACACGTGGCGTGGTGCGCCACAGGCATAACAAACAGCCGTGGCGCACATACCACCCGTGCGCCACATAATTGTTTTCCCAGTTGCACAGCAGTGTGGCCCGATTTGACCTGTAGCGCATGGTGCCCAAGTGCACCACAACTACCGGTCACACTCAAAGCGCACTAGCCATAGGTGCGCTACGGCTATGTGGTATACGGCCGGTAGTGCCCTGGCCCAAACACATCCGTGGCGCACCGCGCACATGTGCGCCACACTTATTGTAGTTACCCGTAGGGCAACTCTATGTAGTGCGCCACGCTTATTTTAGTCGTGGGGCACTACTGGCACGTGCGCCACGGATGTGCGTATTACCTATAGCCATTTTCCTAGTAGTGCTAGGAGCTCATCACTATGATCAAGAAGTTTCCAAATCCTCACTCCCTAAGGAAGAATACAAACCTGGATCTGATCTCTAGCCACCAGATGATCCTCTAAGACCCTTAACCAGATCAATTCTGAAGATATCCCTTCTAGAAGTTTCCAAGTCAATGAGGACCAATATCAAGCATGGATCCTTTCTACTCAATATACACTTCGACATCATCCACTTGATGATTCTTGGGTACCTTGCAACCCCTCAAAATCATCTCCACCCCCATTCTAGTCAAAAGCCCTAAGTCTGCCAAATTTGGCCAAGTCTGGAAAATTGTTTCCAACATCACCATTTTAGATGCCTCCCTTTCTCAACCCTTGTGCATTTCTGAAAATGCATCTGAACCATATTGCTAACCATCCTAAGGACTACCAAGGACAACTCTTGCCCTTGGTTAGATCATCCTCCAACCCACTTGCCCTTGATGGTTTTTCAGAGAAGAAAATAACTTTTCCTGCAAATCTAGTCATCATGCCTACTTTGTTAGAAGCTCACACCACCATCCAACCTTCTATGGACCAACTCTTTGCATGGTTGTGTTCTACTAATATAGGTATATAAATATCTACTTCACTTGTTCCAAGTGGATCTTTGTGCTTCTTAAACCCACCAGGTTTTGAAGGCTCGTTGATAATCTGCTTTGGCAGGCTTATTTTATTAAAAGTTTGAAAGCTTGTCTCGGTGAGCTCAAGCAGGATCAAGCTCAAACCTCTGTACCATGTTGATGTACATCACTCGGTCTATCCATCCATCTACCCTGTGCCCCAAGGGGACATCTGAACTCCAAGATACAACCATGTTTTGATGGTATGAAATTAACATCACCATAGATCCTTAATATAGGGTATTCCACCAAAATCAGCTTGGATTCTCCATTCCCAAGGTTGCAACTGCTTGTTACACCTTGTATACATTGATCATGAATATTTATCAAATATTACCCATAATTATTTTGGCTCCAAATCTATTTAATCTCCCTAATAGTCAAAATCTCCAAAACTCCTCTCACAAAGGAAAGTTTAGTTCTTGCCAAAACACTTCCCAAATTTTTGCGCAATTGAGATCCATATATCATACCCTCACTTCCAACTCAAAAAATAAATATTTTTGAAGGGTCTTGTTATTTCTTTTTGCCCATTTTCTTGAATGGCTGAATTGGAATAATAAATGTTTTAATTACTTTTATTCCTCAATAAATCTTGAGAAAATTCCTCTAAGTGTGTATTAACATTTGGGACCCTCCCACATCAAAAACAAATCTTGTCCAATGTAAAATTTCCCAATGATCTCCTCAATAAAGCTACTTCTTCCCAATGTAACATTCCTCTAAGTGGACTTCTAATCTTCTGAAAAATCCCAAATAAATCCTAGAGAGGCATATTAACCCTACTCACCTACCAGTACCATATTCCCACCTTTTACCATGCCAAATTTGGAAATCTCTTCACGAACAGCATTTTGATCAAATAGTGCAAACACCTCAAAGCATGAGTTAAAATGAAGCAAATCCGTATCAAAGTCTTACCGCCACTCTCCACAGCAACCAGCACTCCTCCCTGGTCGAGGCTATTGTAGCTTAGCACTGTAGCTAACCCCTCCACTTGTCATTTATCCCTTGGAAGAGTAGAGAGATTAGGGATAAGCCATTTGTGGCCAACCAATAGCAGCACCACCTCCCCCTCTCTGTCCCTGCCAACGAAATGACTCATACCACCCCTCCACCACCATCTCTGACCAATCCCAAGCCAGATCCACCCTTTCTCCATGTCCAAAATGGTCATCTCCTCTCTTGGAGCTCCCACCTTAGCTTAAATAGCCCTGAGGCCACCCCGATCCATCCCCTGCCCCTCATTCACTCCCCCTGCTCCCCATTCACCTCCCTAGGGATCCACTCCCTCTCCTCTGCCCTGCTCTACTCGAGAGACAGATGAGAGAAGCTTCAGCCTCCTTCCTCCCGCCGAGCTAAGCTCCCTCCCCACTGCATCTTCCTCGCTGCATGTCACACCACAGACCCCTCTCCACCTTCCTGAGCTAACCCGCTCTCTTTTTCCATCGGCAGCAGCCCCAGGCAACGACGCTGGTGAGCTCTCGAGCCCCCTCCGCGGATGCGCACCCGCGAGCTACCTCCTAGCATCGAAACCCACCTTTCCGCACCTCGCCAGGACCGCCGTCGACTACCGCATCACCTCCGCGCCTCCCCCGTCGTCGGCACGGCCCTAGGTGAGCTCCCTGCACGCCGCCCAAGCCTCCTAGGGTTTTGCCCCTCTGCCGCCGGCCGAGGTAGGAGACACTGCGGGGGTCGTTGATACTGACTAGATCGAACGGCCCCCGGCCCTCCATACCGCTTCGGCCCCCACAGCCGCTGACGGCCGGGCCCCGCCTGGCGGTTTCAAACGCGCCACGCGCGCTCCCCCGCTGGAGTTGCTGGGCCGATTTCCCCCTCCCTGGCCCAGCTTGCCTCAAATCTTGCCCGGCTACCTCTGGTGCCTTTTCTTTTATTCAAAAACCTCCAGGTCTGCTTAATATGCCTGTTTGGTTTAATTCAAAATGAAAATGGAAAACAAGTTATATTATCTAGATCTAATTTTCACCAAGTACCCTAGGGTTTTCCTCATCATGCAGAACTGGTCATTTGCCCAAAGTAATTTTCATTATTTATGGGCATTATTTCCACCAAAATGTGTCTACCCCACTAATTAAATTTCCTTTGTATGCTTCACATCTCCAAATGGAATGAAATCAAGTGCGACTGGTAACTTTTGAAAGTACCCATCTCTGGACCTTGGTCTCATGCCAAGGTGAACAGTAGTTTGTCTTTAGTAAAAATAACAAAAACATCTCTGATCTGACTTTATAAATTTCTCTAGGTGAAACCAACAGAGGTATTGACCTAATTCCAACTCCCAGTAAAACTCCATATCATTATCTATCAAAATCAAGGAGACCATAATTTTCTAAGCCTCGGTTGAATTATTGTGAATTAATCTATTCTGTACATGGTTAATTCACCTATAAATTTACCATAGTAGCTCTGCAACTCCAAACAGGTTTATTCCAATTTATAAAGAAAGGCATTATAAATTCCTACCCTGTGCCCTTGGAATCAAATCAAAATCTTCTGTAGATTTAATCTGGTGAAAAAGACAAGTTGTCTACAAAACTAACTTTGGGAATTTCCCAAGGGAATTATGGTAGTTTTCTTGACCTGATTCCAACTCTCAGTGAACAAGTACATCAACCCCTACCTAACCATCCAAGTAAATAATTTTTGGAGCCCTAGAACCTTCCTGGTGAATTATTTCCTAAAACTAGAGTCTTATTCACTATAAAAATCACTATAAATCTTTGGTAAGTGATAAAATAGTGAAACCACTTTTGTTCATTTCATTTTATCAACTCCTACCTGTTGGTATCATTTTCACACAATGGTATCATACATAATATCCTCTTGTTCCAAAATCCATCTGTTAGGTAGTTTCTAGACTATAAATCCTAAGGGATTTTCTTCCACTTTTCAAGACAAGGCCGATCTTATTAAATCCATTCCTCCGAAGACCCAATGATTTGTGAACTTGTATTATTCATTGTTTGCTGTATGTATTGGTGATTGTATGCCTTGTATTGATTGGTCCCTTTTGTTTGTCTGCATGTGTTCCATATCGACAATAGTTGTGATTATATCGGAGAGCAGAAGAAGATAGTTTTTATTGGTTATTATGGTTTTCTAAGAAGAATTCCAGGGAAAATTATGCCATATTGCTGATCATTAGGCAAGCCACCTTCTTGCTCATAATCCTTGTCCTACTATTTTACTTATGCATGTTTTATCTTCTGTTTATTCAAAACTGCATTGTTTTACTATATGTTGATGTATACTTGGTAGTGGTTTGTCTCCTCCAAACTATTACACTTGTACTACTAAGTACAACTCCCTTGATGTTACCTACTTGTCCCTAGTAGAATAGATGGTGCATATCCACCATACCCCTTTGGACACCCTGATTTAGCCGAAGCAAGGATAGAGGATGGGATGACCCCGGTAAAAGTTTTACCAAATGTTTTATGATAAAACCTTGGAGAGGTGGGACCTCCCAAGAGATGTTGAAACAAAAGAAGGTTTTGTTTTTCAAATTGCTAAAGGAAAGATGGAGGAAAAAGGTTTACAAAAACGCACCCGATTCTTTATAGTTTAGCTATAACAACTCAACCCTGTGCAACCACACTACTCTGATATGGGACATGGCTAGATTTGATGGTTGTCTATTCCGGTATAAGCTGCCTCAGAACAACTACAGGGGATGGGGGATACCTGGAGGATGGGCCTTCTCTGATAAAGGTCCATGTGGGACATCGACCTAGAGAAGGAACGAAGGGTCTGCTGGCCTCCACGCGTTACTATGAGCCCCTCATTGAAAGCGCACACTCGAGCAGTGGAAAAAACGCTCCGGTTGGTCATCGGTACCCGACGTCCCGGTTTTGAGGGGATTAACACTCATAGGGTAGGCACTTATATTGGAGTGGGCATCCGGAGAGTCTTGGTCGATTACTCGACCCACGATCGGTGAAGATCAGGGCAGTGTACCCGGATGGTGTGGGTAAAGTGTACAACCTCTGCAGAGTGTAAATCTATTCGAATAGCCGTGTTCGCGGTTAAGGATGGGTTGGACAAACTTCTATAGAGCGGTGCTGGTTTTGTTTTCAAAAAGTATTTCAGAAAAGCAAAAGCTTTGAAAATATTTTGACCATGGGATGGTCGAAAAGGAGAAAGGTTTTGACCATGGGATGGGTAGAAAGGAATGGAAGGAGTTTGGTCGTGGGACGACCGGGAGAAAGGAACAAATGGGTGACCCAGTCCTGATGTTCAAAATGGTTTCCAAAATGTTTATAAAGTTTTCAACAAAGATATGTAGATGCTATATCTACAAGAGAAACTATTTGAAAAAAGAACCTCTCTTGGAGCCTTCCTACTACCACATCCTTAATGCATATCCTCTTGTTATTTTAAGGTGGTTTGCGAGTACATTCAAAGTACTCACTGGCATTGTCCCTGGTTATTAACTTGGCTAGATATGAAGAAGAAGGTGGTGTTGGCAACTACGTGATCTAGGACGTTCTCCCATTCAGTTGCCTGTAGGTTAAGGCATGGATCAAGCTCTACGCTTGATGAAGTTCCACTGATGATTATTGATGTAGCCGTAACGGCATTTATGTAAGTCTTATAATTCGGTATGTCTCGGATGATGTAATGATACTTGTCGGTTATGTGCCACGACCTACTGATCATGGGATCGTGGTTGTATGCATAACAGGGATCCCCGGAGGATTAATCCGGGGGCCCCACAAGATCTTGCAGTGCATGTCGAATCTAGAGTGGATCTCCCTAGCAAGGCCGAATCCCAGATCGATCTGCCCGCCGAGGTCGAAATCCAAGAGGAGCATGATAACAACTCTGGTTCCGGCTCTGATAATGCCGGAACAGATCAACCCTTCCTGAGGTATACATTGAGGCGTATGATGATGCAAGGAGCAAAAGTGGATGAGGTTCTTGACACCATCAGGCGTTTCGAGGAAGCCCACGAAGAAAGCCGCAACTACCTCAGGGTGCACATGTCGCACTTTGTCGGATATGTTGGATCCAGATCTGGATCTGCCGATGCTGGAGACAAAAAAGACTCGGTGCTCGAGGCGATCAGGACAAACAACGACTTACCGACATATTCAGATGATTCCACAATGTCGGTGGATTTCTGGAAGTTCTCCGCGGAATACGAAGAGGAGTTCAACTCCAAAGCTGCAGAAGAAGGAGAAGCCATGGACGAAGGATCTGGAGAAAACTCTCCCAAAATGCGGGATGACATGGATCTCGGAGATAATCCTGATGTCTTGATGTCCAAAAGTACCGATCAGAGCTTGACTCCAGGAAATGGACCCAAAGTCGTCTTTGCTACTGGCGCTGGCAAGAAGGCAAAGAAGAAGAACAAGAAGAACAAGACCCCGACAAAAGACCCTCCAGTGGAGGAAGTGGTTACCGAGGAGTATGAAGAAGACTCGGATGGAGCACTAATCCCAGACGAGCCCAAAGAAGCTTCGGTGGATGGACACGTAGTCACTGCTAGTGCCTGTAAACTCATTGATGTTGCGTTAACCACACCTATCCCTACAGCTGCAGAACTTACCGATGAAGAGTTGGAAGAAAGGGCTCAAGCCCTAGAAGCACATCACCAAGTACTCCTGGATGAAGCCAACAACCTCGAGGAAGAAAAGAAGCTCATAGCTACTGCGGAGAAGTTCATCTCTCTGCAGCATCAGAAAACCCGGAAACGCCACATGTAGGCCGACAAATTTCCTGAAGTCCATAAGGTTCTTCTTGAAGGGGACCCAGGGATGCCTCGGCTTGACGGCAAGGGAGATATAGTGTACCAACACCAGTACAGAACACTGTCGCGGCTCGAGATATCCTGGCGAACAATCTAGGCCTAGAATAGGTCCGGTTGGGCATAAAGCTGCTCACCAAGGGCCTGGAGCAAAAGAAGGTCGCGAAATCCGGAAGTGGAAAAATGGTCTCTCAATCTGACCAATGTCACATGGATCTAGCCTGGAATGATATTAGACCCCAACGGGTTTTGGAACAGCATTACCATTCCGACTGTCAGGAAGACAACTACTCAAGAACTGGATCTTCAGGGTAGCGCCATAGAACTGCATGTAACTGGAGCAACGTTGCTCCAGCCACGGAGCAAGAGGCTATTACTGCACTGTATCTGAGAAACCCTCCCCGGCGAGAGTCGAACAATCGCAGGGAAGGAGACAAAGAGAAACATCAGGAGGAGGACCGTCAAAGGATGCCACCTCCTAGACATACAAGTCGTCCGGCTGAACCCATCGAGGTGGGCATGACGGACGAAGAAACGACAGACACAAGGCCAAGTCAAGCCGGCAGGGGGCTCGTCACAATGAAGACCCTCCCTGGAACTATAATAATGACGCTCCGGATGGAGGTCGGTGATCAGCCGAAAACAATCCACCTGCACCACCTTCTCCGCCAAGCAGCCATCACAACGGATCTCAAGGAGGCCAAGGAGGATGTCATCATGGAGGAGGCAGTGGCAGAAGTAGAAGTCCGGATCCAAGGCACCATAGCTATAGCGAATAACCAAGACGGCATTCCCTGTCACCAAGTGACACAAGACACCGGATCAACTCCAACAAAGAGGCGCGGCTCCACGAGTTGGATAATATCTACGTAGGTCCAAAGTGCTTCGGACCGCGTATTCGACAAACAAACTTCCCGGAAGGATTTGCTATCTCATGACACATCCAACCCTACGACGGTGTGGCCCAGCCAAATACTTTGCTCTAGGATTTTTTCCAGGCTTGCTACATCGCCAAAGGCGGAAACAACTTGGTCGTGACCCGATATATCCCACTTCTGTTGCAGAAGACGGCACGAGCATGGCTCAATGAACTTCCGAAGAATACCATCCACAACTGGTATGATATGCAAAGCGCGTTTTTTTAGAATTTCGAAGGCACATATCGGATGCCCTATACGGTAGGAGACCTACAGCGTTGCACCCAGAAAGCCGGAGAAACTTGCCGAGATTACCTTGGACTATGGATCGACACCAAGAAATCCCGTGAGGGAGTAAATGTTCAAACTGCGATTGAAGCTTTCATTGCAGGACTCCCAATTGGTTTACTACGTCACGGCTTGAAGTGCGACAAGGTCACTGATCTAGGAGAGTTGATAGAAATAGCGAGAAAGTATGCATATGCCAATGACGACACAGAGGGATTACTAAACGTTGTAGTTGTGCCACAGTCGGCAAAACAACCAAAGTAACAAGCTAAGAAGCGCAAGAATAACTCGGAAGAAAAACCCAACACGGAAACAATAGTGGTCACCGCTACTTTCGGGTCTGGAGGACGAGGAGGGCGTGGCGGTGGCTGCGGACGCGGTCGTGGCACTTCAAGAGTCTAGGGTAGAGGAGACCAGCAACCTGGTAAAACCTACTTCTAGGCCGACATTGCCAATAACCCGTGTGTTCATCACCAAGATGCCAATGGGGGCTCGTCTCACACAAACTGCGAGTGTCGTTTCAATGACGACATCAAGAAAGACGATACCACGGGCTACAGGGCTAAGCGAAAGAAGGGAAAGAAGAATCCCGAAAAAGAGAAGGAGACCAAGGAAGATTCCGACATGGAGGAAGCTGACCCTTCAAATCCCAAGCCGGATGGAAAGAAGAACTTCCCAAGAAAGAAAGACACTTACGTCACTTTCCTTGGGTCTCAACCAGCTAAGGTCAAGAAGGCAGTTTTGCATGAGCTCAATGCAACCGTTCCAGCTGTCCCACAATTCTTGGACTGGTCGGAAGTGGCAATCACCTTTGACCGTGCTGATCATCCGCCTAAGTTGCACAGGCGAGGAAAGTACGCCTTAGTCATCAACCCACTTATTGATGGCTATGGTTTCTCCAAGACTCTCATGGACGACGGCAACATCATCAATATTTTGTATGTCGAAATGCTACGTCAGATGCAGATCTCGGAGAAACAGCTGAACCACAACTCTTTGATCTTTCACGTAGTTGTCCCAGGAAGACAAGCAAATTCCCTGGGAGAGATTACCTTGGATGTTACCTTTGGAACTCCAAAGAACTATCGGACAAAGGCACTTTCCTTCGAAGTGGTCCCGTTCAAGAGCACATACCATGCTATATTCAGACGTCCGGCTTACTAGGATTTTATGGATCATCCATGTTACATTTACAATATGATGAAAATTCTAGGTCCCAAAGCGTGATCACCATCAGGGAGACCCAAAGAAGGCGCCAGAGTGCGAGGAAGGAAATGCCGCCATTGCTGAAGCGGTGTTGCATGCCCAGGAGTACTAGGAGATCAAGAAGACCATTGATCCATCTGAGATGCCCATGATGAAGAAGGAGGTGACAAAGCCGACTCTGGAGTTCAAGGCATCGGAAGAGACAAAGAAGACACTGTTGAAGGATGATAACCCCTCCAAGGTGACCCAGATAGGTGTATGCCTAGATAGCACATAGGAAAGCGCGCTCGTCAAGTTCCTCCAAGAAAATCAAGATATCTTCGCATGGCAGCCATCTGACATGACCGGAGTACCTAGGGAACTTGCTGAGCACTCTCTAAATGTACACCAAAATGCTACACCCGTCAAATAGTCCTTACGATGTTTCTGCGATGAGAAGCGAAAAGCAATAGCTAAGGAACTAGCCCTGCTCGAGTCATCTGGATTCATAGAAAATGTCATCCACACTGAGTGGTTGGCCAATCCTATAATGGTCCCTAAAAAGGATACCACTGATTTAAGGATGTGTGTAGATTATACTGCCTTGAACAAGGCTTGTCCCAAAGGTCCATTCGCTCTGCCTATAATTGATCAAGTTATTGATTCTACGGCAGGCTCGGAACTCCTATGTTTTCTCGACGCATATTCCGGTTATCACCAAATTCGAATGAAGGAATCATACAAAGTCAAAACTTCATTCATAACCCCCTTCGGAACCTTCTGTTTCGTTACGATGCCCTTTGGGCTCAAGAACATAGGAGCTACGTACCAGCGCACTATGCAGCGTTGCCTCCACGATCAAATCGGACGCAATGTACACGCATATGTGGATGCCATTGCGGTGATGTCCAAAAAGAAGGAAACCTTAATTTCCGACTTGGAGTAAACGTTCCCCAATCTACGCAAATACAACATAAGGCTTAATCCAAAAAATGTTTCTTTGGAATACTAGCCAGAAAATTGTTAGGCTTCAGCGTGTCTCAAAGAGGCATAGATGTGAACCGAGACAAATTTAAGGCTATACTCAATATTTCCAAGACGACTCGCCTAAGGGACATTCAAAGACTAACTGGTTGTATTGCTGCAGTCAGTCGGTTTGTAAGCCGTCTCGGTGAAAGAGCCACACCACTCTACAAGCTCCTGAAAAAGACAAAAAAGTTCTTTTGGACTGACGAAGCTAAAGCTGCACTACAAGAACTGAAAGCAGTACTCTCATCTTCTCCTATCCTTGCAGCACCGGAACCTCGAGAACCGATGTTGCTCTATCTCGCTGCGACAAAGAGAGTCATCAGTGTCATCATGGTGGTGGAGAGACCAGAGGAAAAACAGGAACACCTAGTGTAGTGTCCGACTTATTACCTCAGCGAAGTCCTAATTGAATCAAAGCAGCGGTATCCGCACTATCAAAAGCTGGCTTATGGTGTGTTCTTCGCATCCCGGTAATTATGACATTATTTTTAGGAACATCCAATTACCATGGTGAGCACAACTCCCATGAGAGATATAATCAACAACAGCGATGCTATAGGACACGTCGCAAAATGGGGCATGAAGCTTTCAGCTTTTGACATTGAGTACAAACCTCGTACAACAATCAAATCCCAAATCCTCGCTGACTTTGTCACTGATTTGATAGAGACAACAGAGAATATGACCCTCCCAGAGTCGGAATACTAGACCTTACATTGTGACAGGTCTAAGGCGCTCGGGGGCTAGTGTGGTGCTCAAGTCACCCAAGGAGATAGACTTTTCTATGTGTTACACATCCACTTCACGGTAACGAATAACATTGCCGAATATGAAGAACTGCTACATGGAATCCGGATTGCTAAGGATATCGACATCCGATGTTTTATGTGTTATGGAGATTCGGATCTTGTTGCCCAACAAGTGTCAGATATTTGTAATGCAAATAAACACATGGAAGCATATAGAGCTGTCGTGGATGAACTATCTAAATCATTCGAAGGGTTTGAGGTTCAGCATATCCCTCAAACAGAAAATGAGGAAGCAGATGCATTATCTCGAATAGGCTCTGCACGGAAAAAGGTCCTGGATGGCGCTTTTTTAGAGCACCTCAAAGTTCCCTCTATAAAAGGAGTAGATGAGGAATATCCGACCAAATCCGACTCACCTTTAGTGCCAGTTTTGGCTGTAATTCCCAGCTAGACACAACCCTACCTTGATTTCTTGGTAGATGGCAAATTACCCGAAGACGAGGTTCTGAGACGGCAGATCGTCCGAAGAGCAAAAACCTATATAGTCATAAATGGTGAGCTCTATAAGCGGAGTGTATCTGGGGTATTTCAGCGTTTTATATCTCCGGAAGAAGGAGTGGAAATCTTACAAGAAATCCACGAAGGCAAATGCATCCATCATGCTACAGCCAAATCTTTAGTGCAAAAGCTTTCCGACACGGTTTTTTCTAGCTTACAGCCAAGGCAGATGCCGAACGGCTGGTCAAGACATGCAAAGGCTGCCAAAAGTACGCCAAACAAGCTCACGTTTCGGTTGATCAGCTGCGAACAATACCTATAACATGGCCTTTCACGGTCTGGGGGCTTGGCATGGTAGGACCGTTCAAACGGGCTCCAAGTGGATTTACTCATCTCTTAGTGATGGTGGATAAATTCACAAAATGGATTGAGGCTAAACCCGTCACTGGTTGTGATGGAGCAACAGCCAGAAGATTTGTCGAGGATGTCATAATATGATACGGTTATCCACATAGTATTATCATGGACAACGGGAGTAACTTTTCTATGGGAGAGCTTGCCAAATTCTGTGATGAACAAAATATCCGGCTTGACATTGCGTTAGTTGCACATCCGCAGGCTAATGGAGAAGTCGAAAGATAAAATGGTTTAATCCTACAAGGCCTAAAACCAAGACTTGAAGCACCACTACGACGTGTTGCAGGGGCTTGGGCAGAGGAATTACCTTCTGTGATATGGAGTTTACGAAGAACTCCAAACAGGTCAACCGGATACACACCTTTCTTCTTAGTCTATGGTGCAGAAGCAGTTCTTCCTAACGATTGGATTCATACTTCTCCCCGAGTTGCTGCGTATATTGAAGAGGATGCCGAAATTTCTCAACAAAATGATCTTGATTTAATTGAAGAAGTTCGCGTCGTTGCTGAAATGTGATCAACAGCCTATCAGCAGAAGTTACGCAAGTATCATAGCCAGAGAGTCAGAAACCGGTCTTTCAATAAGGGCGATTTGGTTCTCCGACTTATGCAGAAAAGAAAGCACAAATTGTCCCCAGTATGGGAACGGCCCTTTTTAGTTAGCCGAGTATTTTACAATGGTTCTTACTATCTAACTGATATGCGGCCGGTCAAAGAAAGACTTGCTACTAAGAAAAGAAAGAGAGATGGAGGTAGTACATACCCGGAAGAATTAGACAGACCGTGGAATATTGCTCAGCTACATCCCTTTTATTCTTAAATTTTCTTTATTTGTAAAACATATATGTGTACATGTTCAATGAGAAATAAAGTATCAGTTGCCTCAATTTTTATAATACCATCTTATTTCCGAATGATCATGTCACAACCGAAAATCCCAGAATACTTGAAAGTACTTTATGCTCGTGTTTGTTCTGGTTAAGATTTCTGATTCTAAAAATGCTACCTTCGGGTATAAATCTAAATTGTCTAGTTTGTACTTTGGTTATTTATCTGATTGCCGGATGCGGATATTTTCCGAGTAGTGAATTGTTGGTACTGGAAGCCGGCTTTGTTTCCAAGTTTAAACTAGTTTAGCAATTGAGCTCCGTTGCTCGGCAAAGTTTCCCTATTGAAGGTTGGCCGCCTCACTAAAGGGACGAGGCGGAAAGCCAGATAAACAATAAGTATAGACAAAAACATAAGTGCTTATGTAAACATTTCAGGCACATGAAAGTAAAGCCAAAAGTGCTAAATAGAAGTAGCAAACCTTAGCACCAGCAAAACTATTACACTACTTATTTACAACCCGAATTGTTTCAGAATAACACAATGTTTTTTCTGATGCTCTACGATGCAGGGGAAGAGGTAGGAGCTGCCGGATCACTAGAGACATCAACTTCGCCTTGATATCTT
Source organism: Avena sativa (assembly GCA_916181665.1). Taxonomy (NCBI): domain Eukaryota; kingdom Viridiplantae; phylum Streptophyta; class Magnoliopsida; order Poales; family Poaceae; genus Avena; species Avena sativa. Next base: position 288,542,048 of record OV702290.1, read on the forward strand.
TCCGAGACGTTCAAATCTGAAACGGGTTGTTCATCGTCGAAGATTTCAGCTGTTTCCTCGGCAGGCGGAGCAGGCGTCTCCACGCGAGTGAAGAAGGGAGTGTAATAGCTAGTTATATAAGCTACGTGACACCCGTATCCAGCGTAGGAGTCCATGATGGCTTTGATGTTCTGCTCCTATCCGTCTTCATCCACTTTACAGTACCCTCTAGTTACTTGCCAGATTTCCATGTTTCCATGGTGGCTGATAACCATGGGGAGGGCGTTCTATGTTGTGGTCCGCGCATAGGACATGTTCCAGTCCTGGATGAGCTAGGGTATTTGCTTGTCCTTGTCTCGCACCTCAAATCCAGACATTCGGTTCATGTCCAGGACCCTGAGTACTCCACCAATATCCTCCAAAGATTGGCGGAAATCGTGAAGCAAATCGCGGACTTGTGTAAGCCGGCTGGTGCGAGACTCGGTGGAGGCAGAGTTCAGTAAGTTCAGAGGGCCTGAGCATATAATGAAAATGTTATTAAATATATCCGAACTCCTATAGTTGGAAAAGCAGAAAATCGGAAAGTGGGAAACATACCGAAGATAACATCATCAACTTTGGTCTTCTCTGCCCTAAGGCTCTAGAGTTTAGCCCAAAGTGCTTCAGAGATGTCCTTCTCTCTGAATAATGCATCATTGATATCCGAGATCTTTTGGTCCTGGGCCACGATCCTTTGATCACGTTCTTCGGTGGCCATAGAAGAGGATTCGAGGACTTGAGCAATGCTCCGCTCATGATCCGCCTTCAACTTGTCCAGATCCCGACATAAGTCGGTGTTCTCCACCTCCAAGATCTTAAGATTCTCGGCTTCTTCAATCATGGCACATGATTGTTTGACAAGTGCTGTAAGCAAAAGAACAACAGTTGAATAAATAATTTGACTGTGAAAGAAAAGAGCAAGGTTAAGGACTGAAATGTTTACCTTCAGCCTCATCTCTTGACACCTTTAACTGAGCATTTTCAAGCCGGAGAGCTCTGATCTCTCTCCGCTTGTTGCAGATATTCTTCAACAATTCTTGGTTCTACGAATTAACTTTCTGTAAGTCAGAATACCTAGAGTCAGAAGTCTACTAAAACTCGGGCTAATATTTTTACTAATATTAGCACGAGCCTTGGGGGCTACACTAGTTCATTCTTTGGCATCCTATGAATATCCAACTTCATGCTTGGGGGCTAGAGGATATGATACAAAGTAAAGTAAAAAAGTTGAGTTGGAATTCGACTTACATGATGTTCATGAGTGAGCTTGCTTAAGATCATGGTCACCTTGGTGCTAACTTTCTCGGCGAGGGTTTGCGAGATTACCGGTGGGGGAGGAACCACACCGGCTCTCAGCCTCTTGTCACGAAGACGGATCTTCTCAAGGAGTTTGGAGTACTTGACGTCCTCCACTTCTTGTGCCTCCTCCTCGGAAGTGATGTTCCGGCATTCCAAGCATTGTTGGGCCAGCCGTTGGATCTCTTCTATAGATTCCGAGTAATGCCAAGTTTGGCAAGACCCGTATTGCTGAGGAGGTTTTCGGCAAAAACCTCTGCCGAGGGATCACTACCCATTGAGGGTTCACCCTTATCAACTGCCGAGTCACCCATGGTGACGTCGGTCTGCGAACCAAGGTTCGTTGGCTCGTAGTGAGGAGCCAGATCTTCTGTGACGGTCAGAGATGGAGTAATCTTCGGTGCTGTAGAAGGTTGCGCAGCAGGAGTAGGATCCATCCAAAGCCGGCGGATTCGAACCTGGGTAAACTTGTGTGCTCACAGTCCCGGAATACCATACGTCTCACATCCCTCTCTTCTGCATGCCTTGAGGACCCCCTCATGGCGTACTTGTCATCAATCCGACAACAAGACTCTATCTTCCACCCCCGACCCCCACTGTCACACCCGCCTACTCCTCCAAAACTACCACCCGGAGGCCATTTTGCCACCGAGATCCGCCGTGCCGCCGGCCAACTCCACCATCTCCACCCCTTGGACATTCCCCACTGGTGGAACTTCTCCAGTGGACAGATCTGGTATCTCTCTTCTCACCATGAACCTAGGGTTCATCCCCTTCATTTAGTTTGAGTTTTGTACTGATTTTTCCCACTAGAACAACATGCCTGCGTGCACTGCATCACTTTAGTGTCATATCCTTGCCCGATCTTCTAGAATCAATCTCACTTGTGGACTCCATGTGCAACCCGAAATCTCCAGACCGGAGATTCCGGTTGGTTAGTCCGAAGATTCTGGCCTAGTCCGGAGACTCCGTCCTAATCCGAAGACTCTGGTCTAGGCCGGAGATTCTAGTGTTACACACCTGAGACTCTGGTGTAGATTGCCTCTAGCACATCTAGCAAAGTTGTGAGGGTCTTGTGTTTATCTCTAGGACATATGTGCTTATCCCCATGATATCCCCCTCACTCTCTGTTCCCAGGTGACTCTGGTTAACATCATGGTCGCACCAAGGACATGTCCAAGAGGTGGATCCTAGGTTTGGTAAGGAAACTGGGCAATATCTGATCCCGCCATCCAACCACAAGCAACAGCTCAGAGCTACTGACTACATGAGAAAGAACCAAGAGCACATAGAGGAGGAAAATCATGCCAAGAGGGCCAAGTATGACAATTTGTAATCTCTTGCTCACATGACCAAGGAGGAGTTTCGTGACCTGTGTAAGACAAACTTCTATGAGCTGCCAAGAACCTGTGAAGATCCTTGTTATTGGAGGAGGGAACAAAAAGTGTTCATGACTGATGTCTATAGAAAGCTCACCAAGTCCCCTGTTTATCCTCAGAGGTATATGGAGTTCGAGTACATGCGTGCTAACAACTACTTTGCAGATGCTCTATGGATCACTAAGAAGCTCGGGCTGCATGGGCGCATAGAGCTCCGAGAAAATTACAGCATTACTCTTGTCCAGCAATTCTATGCAACCGTTGTGTTTGCGACTCATCCGGCAAGGACCATGACTTGGATGACTGACAATGTCCGCTGCACAAGTACCTTCTTTTACTTTGCCAGGGTCATCAATGAGACTTTCTAGGGTGTGTCTGTTCTTGTTGCGCACCATATGCCTGATGATGCCCTTGGTGAGAGCAAGACCAAGTTGGCTCCCCTCTATGGGAAGGGTGCAGTCGTCGGTGAGGCCAAGGGCCTCAAGCCTCTCTACAACTTACTATTGACTATATTCTGCCACAAATTTCTCCCAGTGTAGGCAATGATGATGCTATTAGATGTGGGCTTCTCAACTTGCTTCACCATGCTCACAAGGTACACCTTGCTGGACCTGAAGCTGAAGGATATGCTATTGATGTTATGGATTACATCTTTGAGGAGATGCACCATGCTATTCTCTTTAGGAAGTCTCCTCCATATGCTACTCTACTGATAAGGCTTATTAATACTCAAACCCATGGTTCACCACTTGCCCTTCCTCCCAATATTACGGAGAATGCCATGTCGTGTCTCCAAAAGAAATGGAAGATGGTTCCTAGGCAGCCGTTTGAGTGTGAGGATGAGGAGATCTCCGAGGCTGAGCGTGCTCCCAACCCTCCTAGGGGCTCTAGGAGGAAGAATGCCTCTAATGCACCTATGGCTACTATCACACATGAGTTTGTTCAGGGGAAAGTGAAGAAGGCATCTTTCTGGGAGAAGACTTTGTGTTGCATGAGCATGGACATCCGCAAGGTACAACATGAGTCCTACAAGAGCAACTGCAGAATTGAGAAGCTCCTCAAGGACATCAAGGCTCAAGGAGAGGAAGAAGAGGAAGGGGAGTCAGAATACAACAATGAGCATGGAGCTGAACCGTTTGTAGAGTATGATCACACACTGTCCTTTGGTGCCTAGAATACTATGAATGCAAGATTGAGTGATTGGCAGATTTTCTTTGAGGTCACTTCTGGCTTTGCACCTCAGGGCACTTCCTCTTCTTGCCCTCACGTTAAAGGACCATAGACTTCTACTGCTGATGATGATGATTATGATGAGGATGAGGATGAGGATGATGACGATGATGAGGACTCTGATTAATCTTCTTTGGGACGATAACTTGGACTTTTCCCTTTTCATTGTTTTGATGCCAAAGGGGGAGAAGTTGTCCATTAGGAGCATCGGGATTTTCATGGGTTCAGGTGGTCGTCTCTTTATTTGAACATTTGCCTTCATTTGGTTCTTGTGAGACTTACCTGGTTTATGTGAACTATCTATGTGTGTTGAAGTATCTATGTATGTGGACATGTCTATACCAATTCCCTTATTACTACCTGACTTGCATGCATTACTTGAATATCTTGTTGCACATCTTCAGGGGGAGCATAACTATGTCTTATTTAAAATTCCATGCAAAACCTCTTGTTGTCATCGAACATAAAAAGGGGGAGATTGAAAGGACCTTTATTGTCCTAAATAGTTTTGGTGTTCGTCAACAACATAAGGTTCATTTTACTATGTGTTAATGTCTACAAGTCAATCTATTGAAAAGATAAAAGGCCATAATAGTGTGCGAAATTCCCTGGCCAAAACTAAACTTTCCTGAAGATTCCAGACTGGAGTCTCTGGTGTGCAAACATCGGAGTCTCCGGTATGGTCTGGAGTTTCCCCAAAAGTCCCCGGTGTGGACTCAAGAAACTGCCCAAAACCATTTTGTGTGGGGGTCCAGAGACGGATCGGAGATGGGCCGAAATCTCCATTGTGATTTCTTAGACCAGAGTCTTTGGTGTGGAAACACCGGAGTCTCCAGTGTCCCTTGTCTGGAGTTTCTGCCAGAGGCTCCGGAGTGAGCGTCAAGACACTCCCAAGTCAGTTAGAGAGCCGGTTTGGAGATGGGCCGGAGTTTCCGGTGTAGGCCAAAGTCTCCAGTCTGCCAGACCGGAGTGTCCGGTGTGGAAGGTTCCCAACAGTCAGAAAACGGTCTACAACTATGAGGTCTATAAATAGGGTACCTCACCTTCAACCTCAAGCTGGTCGTTCTAGAAAAGAATGGCCACACCATTAGAGCCACCAAAACTCGAAGATCTCTTCATCCAACCATACAAAGTCGTTGATCTTTAGGGAATTGGAGGAGTAGGCCTTGATCTACTACTTCACCAAGAGAGATCTTCATTTCCCCCTCATTCACTTGAGGGCCCCTTGCTCTAGGGTTTCATTTTAAAACCTAGGCCTTGTTTTGATTCTTACAAGCGTGTCTGTGATTGTGTGACAGCTTGCTTGGATTCAGGAGCCTCCAATTAAGTCGTGGATGTGTTCCTCCAACTTGTTGTAAGGATGCCGGCTACCACCTTGAAAGTTTCCGATATAGTGGAAGCGTGAATTGATCCCCATGGGGTGAGGTTCACCGGAGAACAAGGGATGCCTCTCATGGCGTTGGTAGTTTCACACCACCCCCTCTCCCAACGCAGACATACTTCCCATCAAAAGGAAGGAACTGCGGTAAATAATTCTTGTGTCCCCGTGTGCTTCTCTTCGGTTACTTCTATCCTTTCCTGCACCTTACTTTATCCTCAGAGGTATATGGACTTCGAGTACATGCGTGCTAACAACTACTTTGCAGATGCTCTATGGATCACTAAGAAGCTCGGGCTGCATGGGCTCATAGAGCTCCGAGAAAATTACAGCATTACTCTTGTCCAACAATTCTATGCAACCGTTGTGTTTGGGACTCATCCGGCAAGGACCATGACTTGGATGACTCGCAATGTCCGCTGCACAACTACCTTCTTTTACTTTGCCAGGGTCATCAATGAGACTTTCTAGGGTGTGTCCGTTCTTGTTGCGCACCGTATGCCTGATGCTGCCCTTGGTGAGAGAAAGACCAAGTTGGCTCCCCTCTATGGGAAGGGTGCAGTCGTCGGTGAGGCCAAGGGCCTCAAGCCTCTCTACAACTTACTATTGAGGATATTCCGCCACAAATTTCTCCTAGTGTAGGCAATAATGATGCTATTAGATGTGGGCTTGTCAACTTGCTTCACCATGCTCGCAAGGTACACCTTGGTGGACCTGAAGCTGAAGGATATGATATTGATGTTATGGATTACATCTTTGAGGAGATGCACCATTTCTCTTCAGGAAGTCTCCTCCATATGCTACTCTAGTGATAAGGCTTATTAATACTCAAACCCATGGTTCACCACTTGCCCTTCCTCCTAATCTTATGGAGAATCCCATGTCGTGTCTCCAAAAGAAATGGAAGATGGTTCCTAGGCAGCCGTTTGAGAGTGAGGATGAGGAGATCTCCGAGGCTGAGCGTGTTCCCAACCCTCCTAGGGGCTCTAGGAGGAAGAATGCCTCCAATGCTCCTATGGCTCCTATCACACATGAGTTTGTTCAGGGGAAAGTGAAGAAGGCATCTTTCTGGGAGAAGACTTTGTGTTGCATGAGCATGGACATCCGCAAAGTACAACATGAGTCCTACAAGAGCAACCGCAGAATTGAGAAGCTCCTCAAGGACATCAAGCCTCAAGGAGAGGAAGAAGAGGAAGGGGAGTCAGAATACAACGATGAGCATGGAGATGAACCGTTTGTAGAGTCTGATCACACACTGTCCTTTGGTGCCTGGAATGCTATGAATGCAAGATTGAGAGATTGGAAGATTTTCTTTGAGGTCACTTCTGGCTTTGCACCTCAGGGAACTTCCTCTTCTTGCCCTCACGTTAAAGGACCATAGACTCCTGCTGCTGATGATGATGATTATGATGAGGATGAGGATGAGGATGATGACGATGATGAGGACCCCGACTAATCTTCTTTGGGACGATAGCTTGGACTTTTCCCTTTTCATTGTTTTGATGCCAAAGGGGGAGAAGTTGTCCACTAGGAGCATCGGGATTTTCATGGGTTCAGGTGGTCGTCTCTTTATTTGAACATTTGCCTTCATTTGGTTTTTTAGAGACTTACCTGGTTTATGTGAACTATATATGTGTGTTGAAGTATCTATGTATGTGGACATGTCTATACCCATTCCCTTACTACTACCTGACTTGCATGCATTACTTGAATATCTTGTTGCACATCTTCAGGGGGAGAATATCTATGTCTTATTTAAAATTCCATGCAAAACCTCTTGTTGTCATCGAACATAAAAAGAGGGAGATTGAAAGGACATTTATTGTCCTAATTAGTTTTGGTGTTCGTTAACAACATAAGGTTCATTTTACTATGTGATAATGTCTACACGTCAATCTATTGAAAAGATTAAAGGCCATAATAGTGTGGGAAATTCCCTGGCCAAAACTAAACTTTCCTGAAGATTCCAGACTAGAGTCTCTGGTGTGCAAACATCGGAGTCTCGGTCTGGAGTTTCCCCAAAAGTCCCCGGTGTGGACTCAAGAAACTGCCCAAAACCATTCTATGTGGGGGTCCAGAGACGGATCGGGGATGGGCCGGAATCTCCATTGTGATTTCTTAGACCAGAGTCTTCGGTGTGGAAACACCGGAGTCTCCAGTGTCCCTTGTCCGGAGTTTCTGCCAGAGTCTCCGGAGTGAGCGTCAAGACACTCCCAAGTCAGTTAGAGAGCCGGTTTGGAGATGGGCCGGAGTTTCCGGTGTAGGCCAAAGTCTCCAGTCTGCCAGACCGGAGTCTCCAGTGTGGAAGGTTCCCAACAGTCAGAAAACGTTCTACAACTGTGAGGTCTATAAATAGGGTACCTCACCTTAACCCTCAAGCTGGTCGTTCTAGAATAGAATGGCCACACCATTAGAGCCACCAAAACTCGAAGATCTCTTCATACAACCATACAAAGTCGTTGATCTTTAGGGAATTGGAGGAGTAGGCCTTGATCTACTACTTCACCAAGAGAGATCTTCATTTCCCCCTCATTCACTTGAGGGCCCCTTGCTCTAGGGTTTCATTTTAAAACCTAGGCCTTGTTTTGATTCTTACAAGCGTGTCTTTGATTGTGTGACAGCTTGCTTGGATTCAGGAGTCTCCAATTAAGTTGTGGATGTGTTCCTCCAACTTGTTGTAAGGGTGCCGGCGACCACCTTGAAAGTTTCCGATATAGTGGAAGCGTGAATTGATCCCCATGGGGTGAGGTTCACTGGAGAACAAGGGATGCCTCTCATGGCATTGGTAGTTTGACACCACCCCTCTCCAAACGCAGACGTACTTCCCATCAAAAGGAAGGAACTGCGGTAAATAATTCTTGTGTCCCCGTGTGCTTCTCTTCGGTTACTTCTATCCTTTCCTGCACCTTACTTTATCCTCAGAGGTATATGGAGTTCGAGTACATGCGTGCTAACAACTACTTTGAAGATGCTCTATGGATCACTAAGAAGCTCGGGCTGCATGGGCTCATAGAGCTCCGAGAAAATTACAGCATTACTCTTGTCCAACAATTCTGTGCAACCGTTGTGTTTGGGACTCATCCGGCAAGGACCATGACTTGGATGACTGGCAATGTCCGCTGCACAACTACCTTCTTTTACTTTGCCAGGGTCATCAATGAGACTTTCTAGGGTGTGTCCGTTCTTGTTGCGCACCGTATGCCTGATGCTGCCCTTGGTGAGAGCAAGACCAAGTTGGCTCTCCTCTATGGGAAGGGTGCAGTCGTCGGTGAGGCCAAGGGCCTCAAGCCTCTCAAAAACTTACTATTGAGGATATTCCGCCACAAATTTCTCCTAGTGTAGGCAATAATGATGATATTAGATGTGGGCTTGTCAACTTGCTTCACCATGCTCGCAAGGTACACCTTGGTGGACCTGAAGCTGAAGGATATGATATTGATGTTATGGATTACATCTTTGAGGAGATGCACCATTTCTCTTCAGGAAGTCTCCTCCATATGCTACTCTAGTGATAAGGCTTATTAATACTCAAACCCATGGTTCACCACTTGCCCTTCCTCGTAATCTTATGGAGAATCCCATGTCGTGTCTCCAAAAGAAATGGAAGATGGTTCCTAGGCAGCCGTTTGAGAGTGAGGATGAGGAGATCTCCGAGGCTGAGCGTGCTGCCAACCCTCCTAGGGGCTCTAGGAGGAAGAATGCCTCCAATGCTCCTATGGCTCCTATCACACATGAGTTTGTTCAGGGGAAAGTGAAGAAGGCATCTTTCTGGGAGAAGACTTTGTGTTGCATGAGCATGGACATCCGCAAAGTACAACATGAGTCCTACAAGAGCAACCGCAGAATTGAGAAGCTCCTCAAGGACATCAAGCCTCAAGGATAGGAAGAAGAGGAAGGGGAGTCAGAATACAACGATGAGCATGGAGATGAACCATTTGTAGAGTCTGATCACACACTGTCCTTTGGTGCCTGGAATGCTATGAATGCAAGATTGAGAGATTGGAAGATTTTCTTTGAGGTCACTTCTGGCTTTGCACCTCAGGGAACTTCCTCTTCTTGCCCTCACGTTAAAGGACCATAGACTCCTGCTGCTGATGATGATGATTATGATGAGGATGAGGATGAGGATGATGACGATGATGAGGACCCCGACTAATCTTCTTTGGGACGATAGCTTGGACTTTTCCCTTTTCATTGTTTCGATGCCAAAGGGGGAGAAGTTGTCCACTAGGAGCATCGGGATTTTCATGGGTTCAGGTGGTCGTCTCTTTATTTGAACATTTGCCTTCATTTGGTTCTTGTGAGACTTACCTGGTTTATGTGAACTATCTATGTGTGTTGAAGTATCTATGTATGTGGACATGTCTATACCAATTCCCTTATTACTACCTGACTTGCATGCATTACTTGAATATCTTGTTGCACATCTTCAGGGGGAGCATAACTATGTCTTATTTAAAATTCCATGCAAAACCTCTTGTTGTCATCGAACATAAAAAGGGGGAGATTGAAAGGACATTTATTGTCCTAAATAGTTTTGGTGTTCGTCAACAACATAAGGTTCATTTTACTATGTGTTAATGTCTACAAGTCAATCTATTGAAAAGATAAAAGGCCATAATAGTGTGCGAAATTCCCTGGCCAAAACTAAACTTTCCTGAAGATTCCAGACTGGAGTCTCTGGTGTGCAAACATCGGAGTCTCCGGTATGGTCTGGAGTTTCCCCAAAAGTCCCCGGTGTGGACTCAAGAAACTGCCCAAAACCATTTTGTGTGGGGGTCCAGAGACGGATCGGAGATGGGCCGAAATCTCCATTGTGATTTCTTAGACCAGAGTCTTTGGTGTGGAAACACCGGAGTCTCCAGTGTCCCTTGTCTGGAGTTTCTGCCAGAGGCTCCGGAGTGAGCGTCAAGACACTCCCAAGTCAGTTAGAGAGCCGGTTTGGAGATGGGCCGGAGTTTCCGGTGTAGGCCAGAGTCTCCGGTCTACCAGACCGGAGTGTCCGGTGTGGAAGGTTCCCAACGGTTCGAAAACGATCTACAACTGTGAGGTCTATAAATAGGGGACCTCACCTTCAACCTCAAGCTGGTCGTTCTAGAAAAGAAAGGCCACACCATTAGAGCCACCAAAACTCGAAGATCTCTTCATCCAACCATACAAAGTCGCTGATCTTTAGGGAATCGGAGGAGTAGGCCTTGATCTACTACTTCACCAAGAGAGATCTTCATTTCCCTCTCATTCACTTGAGGGCCCCTTGCTCTAGGGTTTCATTTTAAAACCTAGGCCTTGTTTTGATTCTTACAAGCGTGTCTTTGATTGTGTGACAGCTTGCTTGGATTCAGGAGCCTCCAATTAAGTTGTGGATGTGTTCCTCCAACTTGTTGTAAGGATGTCGGCTACCACCTTGAAAGTTTCCGATATAGTGGAAGCGTGAATTGATCCCCATGGGGTGAGGTTCACCGGAGAACAAGGGATGCCTCTCATGGCGTTGGTAGTTTGACACCACCCCCTCTCCAAACGCAGACGTACTTCCCATCGAAAGGAAGGAACTACGGTAAATAATTCTTGTGTCCCCGTGTGCTTCTCTTCGGTTACTTCTATCCTTTCCTGCACCTTACTTTATCCTCAGAGGTATATGGAGTTCGAGTACATGCGTGCTAACAACTACTTTGCAGATGCTCTATGGATCACTAAGAAGCTCGGGCTGCATGGGCTCATAGAGCTCCGAGAAAATTACAACATTACTCTTGTCAAACAATTCTATGCCACCGTTGTGTTTGGGACTCATCCGGCAAGGACCATGGCTTGGATGACTGGCAATGTCCACTGCACAACTACCTTCTTTTACTTTGCCAGGGTCATCAATGAGACTTTCTAGGGTGTGTCCGTTCTTGTTGCGCACCGTATGCCTGATGCTTCCCTTGGTGAGAGCAAGACCAAGTTGGCTCCCCTCTATGGGAAGGGTGAAGTCGTCGGTGAGGCCAAGGGCCTCAAGCCTCTCTACAACTTACTATTGAGGATATTCCGCCACAAATTTCTCCTAGTGTAGGCAATAATGATGCTATTAGATGTGGGCTTGTCAACTTGCTTCACCATGCTCGCAAGGTACACCTTGGTGGACCTGAAGCTGAAGGATATGATATTGATGTTATGGATTACATCTTTGAGGAGATGCATCATTTCTCTTCAGGAAGTCTCCTCCATATGCTACTCTAGTGATAAGGCTTATTAATACTCAAACCCATGGTTCACCACTTGCCCTTCCTCCTAATCTTATGGAGAATCCCATGTCGTGTCTCCAAAAGAAATGGAAGATGGTTCCTAGGCAGCCGTTTGAGAGTGAGGATGAGGAGATCTCCGAGGCTGAGCGTGCTCCCAACCCTCCTAGGGGCTCTAGGAGGAAGAATGCCTCCAATGCTCCTATGGCTCCTATCACACATGAGTTTGTTCAGGGGAAAGTGAAGAAGGCATCTTTCTGGGAGAAGACTTTGTGTTGCATGAGCATGGACATCCGCAAGGTACAACATGAGTCCTACAAGAGCCACCGCAGAATTGAGAAGCTCCTCAAGGACATCAAGGCTCAAGGAGAGGAAGAAGAGGAAGGGGAGTCAGAATACAACGATGAGCATGGAGCTGAACCGGTTGTAGAGTCTGATCACACACTATCCTTTGGTGCCTGGAATGCTATTGAATGCAAGATTGAGAGATTGGCAGATTTTCTTTGAGGTCACTTATGGCTTTGCACCTCAGGGCACTTCCTCTTCTTGCCCTCACGTTAAAGGACCATAGACTCCTGCTGCTGATGATGATGATTATGATGAGGATGAGGATGAGGATGATGACGATGATGAGGACCTTGACTAATATTCTTTGGGACGATAGCTTGGACTTTTCCCTTTTCATTGTTTCGATGCCAAAGGGGGAGAAGTTGTCCATTAGGAGCATCGGGATTTTCATGGGTTCAGGTGGTCGTCTCTTTATTTGAACATTTGCCTTCATTTGGTTTTTGTGAGACTTACCTGGTTTATGTGAACTACCTATGTGTGTTGAAGTATCTATGTATGTGGACATGTCTATACCCATTCCCTTACTACTACCTGACTTGCATGCATTACTTGAATATCTTGCTGCATATCTTCAGGGGGAGCATAGCTATGTCTTATTTAAAATTCCATGCAAAACCTCTTGTTGTCATCGAACATAAAAAGAGGGAGATTGAAAGGACATTTATTGTCCTAATTAGTTTTGGTGTTCGTTAACAACATAAGGTTCATTTTACTATGTGTTAATGTCTACAAGTCAATCTATTGAAAAGATAAAAGGCCATAATAGTGTGGGAAATTCCCTGGCCAAAACAAAACTTTCCTGAAGATTCCAGACTGGAGTCTCTGGTGTGCAAACATCGGAGTCTCCGGTGTGGTCTGGAGTTTCCCCAAAAGTCCCCGGTGTGGACTCAAGAAACTGCCCAAAACTATTCTATGTGGGGGTCCAGAGACGGATCGGGGATGGACCGGAATCTCCATTGTGATTTCTTAGACCAGAGTCTTCGGTGTGGAAACACAGGAGTCTCCAGTGTCCCTTGTCCGGAGTTTCTACCAGAGTCTCCGGAGTGAGCGTCAAGACACTCCCAAATCAGTTAGAGAGCCGGTTTGGAGATGGGCCGGAGTTTCCGGTGTAGGCCAAAGTCTCCAGTCTGCCAGACCGGAGTCTCCGGTGTGGAAGGTTCCCAACAGTCAGAAAACGGTCTACAACTGTGAGGTCTATAAATAGGGTACCTCACCTTCAACCTCAAGCTGGTCGTTTTAGAAAAGAATGGCCACACCATTAGAGCCACCAAAACTCGAAGATCTCTTCATCCAACCATACAAAGTCGCTGATCTTTAGGGAATTGGAGGAGTAGGCCTTGATCTACTACTTCACCAAGAGAGATCTTCATTTCCCCCTTATTCACTTGAGGGCCCCTTGCTCTAGGGTTTCAATTTAAAACCTAGGCCTTGTTTTGATTCTTACAAGCGTGTCTTTGATTGTGTGACAGCTTGCTTGAATTCAGGAGCCTCCAATTAAGTTGTGGATGTGTTCCTCCAACTTGTTGTAAGGGTGCCGGCTACCACCTTGAAAGTTTCCGATATAGTGGAAGCGTGAATTGATCCCCATGGGGTGAGGTTCACCGGAGAACAAGGGATGCCTCTCTTGGCATTGGTAGTTTGACACCACCCCCTCTCCAAACGCAGACGTACTTCCCATCAAAAGGAAGGAACTGCGGTAAATAATTCTTGTGTCCCCGTGTGCTTCTCTTCGGTTACTTCTATACTTTCCTGCACCTTACTTCATCCTCGGAGGTATATGGAGTTCGAGTACATGCGTGCTAACTTTTACTTTGAAGATGCTCTATGGATCACTAAGAAGCTCGGGCTGCATGGGCTCATAGAGCTCCGAGAAAATTACAGCATTACTCTTGTCCAGCAATTCTATGCAACCGTTGTGTTTGGGACTCATCAGGCAAGGACCATGACTTGGATGACTGGCAATGTCCGCTGCACAACTACCTTCTTTTACTTTGCCAAGGTCATCAATGAGACTTTCTAGGGTGTGTCCGTTCTTGTTGGGCACCGTATGCCTGATGTTGCCCTTGGTGAGAGCAAGACAAAGTTGGCTCCCCTCTATGGGATGGGTGCAGTCGTCGGTGAGGCAAAGGGCCTCAAGCCTCTCTACAACTTACTATTGAGGATATTCCGCCACAAATTTCTCCCAGTGTAGGCAATGATGATGCTATTAGATGTGGGCTTGTCAACTTGCTTCACCATGCTCGCAAGGTACACCTTGCTGGAACTGAAGCTGAAGGATATGCTATTGATGTTATGGATTACATCTTTGAGGAGATGCACCATGTTATTCTCTTCAGGAAGTCTCCTCCATATGTTACTCTAGTGATAAGGCTTATTAATACTCAAACCCATGGTTCACCACTTGCCCTTCCTCCCAATCTTATGGAGAATGCCATGTCGTGTCTCCAAAAGAAATGGAAGATGGTTACAAGGCAGCCGTTTGAGAGTGAGGATGAGGAGATCTCCGATGCTGAGCATGCTCCCAACCCTCCTAGGGGCTCTAGGAGGAAGAATGCCTCCAATGCACCTATGGCTCACACACGAGTTTTTTCAGGGGAAAGTGAAGAAGACATCTTTCTGGGAGAAGACTTTGTGTTGCATGAGCATGGACATCCGCAAGGTACAACATGAGTCCTACAACAGCAACCGCAGAATTGAGAAGCTCCTCAAGGACATAAGGGTTAAATAGAGGAAGAAGAGGAAGGGGAGTCAGAATACAACGATGAGCATGGAGCTGAACCATTTGTAGAGTCTGATCACACAGTGTCCTTTGGTGCCTGGAATGTTATGAATGCAAGATTGAGTGATTGGCAGATTCTCTTTGAGGTCACTTCTAGCTTTGCACCTCAGGGCACTTCCTCTTCTCGCCCTCACGTTAAAGGACCATAGACTTCTGCTGCTGATAATGACGATTATGATTAGGATGGGGATGAGGACTCCGACGACGATGAGGACTCCGACTAATCTTCTTTGGGACGATAGAATGGAGTTTTCCATTTTCATTGTTTCGATGCCAAAGGGGGAGAAGTTGTCCATTAGGAGCATCGGGATTTTCATGGGTTCAGGTGGTCGTCTCTTTATTTGAACATTTGCCTTCATTTTGTTCTTATGAGACTTACCTGGTTTATCTGAACTATCTATATGTGTTGAAGTATCTATGTATGTGGACATGTCTATACCCATTCCCTTATTACTACCTGACTTGCATGCATTACTTGAATATCTTGCTGCACATCTTCAGGGGGACCATAGCTATGTCTTATTTAAAATTCCATGCAAAACCTCTTGTTGTCATCGAACATAAAAAGGGGGAGATTGAAAGGACATTTATTGTCCTAACTAGTTTTTGTGTTCGTTAACTACATAAGGTTCATTCTACTATGAGTTAATGTCTACAAGTCAATCTATTGAAAAGATTAAAGGCCATAATAGTGTGGGAAATTCCCTGGCCAAAACTAAACTTTCCTGAAGATTCCAGACTGGAGTCTCTGGTGTGCAAACACCAGAGTCTCCGGTGTGGTCTGGAGTTTCCCCTAAAGTCCCCGGTGTGGACTCAAGAAACTGCCCAAAACCATTATGTGTGGGGGTCCAGAGACGGACCGGAGATGGGCCGGAATCTCCATTGTGATTTCTTAGACCAGAGCCTTCGGTGTGGAAACACCAGAGTCTCCAGTGTCCCTTGTCCGGAGTTTGTGCCAGAGTCTCCGGAGTGAGCGTCAAGACACTCCCAAGTCAGTTAGAGAGCCGGTTTGGAGATGGGCCGGAGTTCCCAGTGTAGGCCGGAGTCTCCGGTCAGCCATACCGGAGTCTCCGGTGTGGAAGGTTCCCAACGGTCAGAAAATGGTCTACAACTGTGAGCTCTATAAATAGGGGACCTCACCTTCAACCTTAAGCTGGTCATTCTAGAAAAGAAAGGCCACACCATTAGGGCCACCAAAACTCGAAGATCTCTTCATCCAACCATACAAAGTCGCTGATCTTTAGGGAATCGGAGGAGGAGGCCTTGATCTACTACTTCACCAAGAGAGATCTTCATTTCCCCCTCATTCACTTGAGGGCCCCTTGCTCTAGGGTTTCATTTTAAAACCTAGGACTTGTTTTGATTATTATAAGCGTGTCTTTGATTGTGTGACAACTTGCTTGGATTCAGGAGCCTCCAATTAAGTTGTGGATGTGTTCCTCCAACTTGTTGTAAGGGTGTCGGCTACCACCTTGAAAGTTTCCGATATAGTGGAAGCGTGAATTGATCCCCGTGGGGTCAGGTTCACCGGAGAACAAGGGAGGCCTCTCATGGCGTTGGTAGTTTGACACCACCCCCTCTCCAAACACAGACGTACTTCCCATCAAATGGAAGGAACTGCGGTAAATAATTCTTGTGTCCCCGTGTGCTTCTCTGCGGTTACTTCTATCCTTTCCTGCACCTTACTTTCTCTAGTTCTTGCTTAGTTAGTTGTGCTAGTGTGACATATAGGTAAATTCACCATAGTTGCATATCTAGATAATTTACCTTTGTGTCAAACCCTAATTTGAAAAAGGAAGTAAAATTTGAAGTAGCACCTATTCACCCTCCTCTAGGTGACCATGTGTCGTGGAGATGGCCACGGCAGTCGCTGCTACTGGCAGCGATTGATTGAAACGTTAGGAAGAGTTGGCGGCCATCTGCGGTGCGATATGGGGGAAGATGCACATGGGTTTACCCAGGTTCAGCCCCCCGGAGGGTAAATACCTACTCCTGCTAGATTAGATTATTGGAGAGCGAGTTACAGGGGTGGCGAGCTCGGCGTCTGAGCAGCGAGTCGCTTGACGGGGTGTATGATGGAACGTGAGTCTCTAGGATACCCTAGGGAGGTTTATATATGAGGCACCTCGCTAGGGTTTACAAGCTACAACCGAACAAGATAAGGATTCAGAGGTTTTGACCTAATCCTACTAGGGCCTCTCCTTCCGTCGTAGTCTGGTCGCTGTCCTTTAGGCGCACTCACAGGCCCTTCGGCCCAATCGGAACGTCCTGCTGGGCATACCCCCTTTGGCATATCCCCATCAGTAGTCCCCGACGCCATCGTTGATGCAGGCGCAGGTGTCCCTTTGGTGTTCGGAGTAGGCGAGCCCAATTTGGATGCTCAGGCGAGTCGGCGATGGACTCCATCAGAACCAAGGAGAATTTCCCTAGGTTTCCCCAGCTTCGGCGAGTAGAAAAGACGGGCGGGTAGCGGGTGGAATGGAGGAGTTGGACCATCAATTCTGGTCAAACTATCCGTTGGAATTTCCAACGGTAACTTCGGCGCAATTACCATGAGTAACGGCTATCCCGATTTTGGCGGGTGGCGTTCCCATATAAGGGGAGTGATGATTCAGTTCTGCGAATCCTTCGCACATTCTTCATTCTCCCACACGCATTCTTCCTGTCCTCGATCTTCCTGCCTTCAACCTTCCGACTCGTCCTTTCTGCACCTTGCGATTCCACATCCTACCCGATGGCGCCTCCCAAAGGCTCATGGGGAAAATCCAAATGCACCACAGACCAGCTCAAGTCCTTCGAGGACGCCGGAGTCCTCCACAAGGGGAACTGGCGGGTTCCCCCCTCCTCCGAGACCGAGTCGAAGCTGATAGCCGGCGAATTCATCTGCTTTCCCAGTCATCTTAAGAGAGGTCTTGGGTTCCCCACCTTGCTTTTCTTTCGGTGCTTCTACACATATTACGCGATCAAGCCGTAGGATCTCGTCCCGCACATCATCGAGCAGCTGGCGATCTTCGTCGCCTTCTGCGAGTGCTACCTCGGCTATAGGCCTTATTTTTCGATGTGGTTGGAGCTCTTCCACGGCCGCATCGGGAGTGAGGCATCCGATAGCCTGATATTGGCCACAGGCAGTGTCACTTTCCAACTGAAGCCGAAGGCTAATTTCGTCAAGCTTCTCCTGCCAAAGAAAGCCGCCAGCGAGTGGAAGAAGAGCTGGTTCTACGTAAAAGAATCCACTCCTTCCGGCGAGGTGGCACTTCTCGAGTTCATCGCCGAGAGGAGCGAGCCTCGCCGGTTGTCACCGAAGAAGCTTCTCGAAGACCAGCGGATGGCCATCGCGGAAATGATGGACCAGATCCAGAAGCTGAAGGACTAGCTGGCTCAGGTGGCGTCTAGTTCCACTAGCAGCTCGGCCGCATTGGATGTATGAATACAGCCAGAAGCACGACCCCTCCCCAACCAGCAAGGAGTCATGGGAGACCGAGGACTACAAGGCCGCCCTGAAAAATATCACCGACGCGGAGTTTACCAGCGTGGCGGTCGGGCTCGCCCCGTAAACTCCCGTGAAGAATGAAGCCCCCATAGTAAGTTTTCCTTCTCAGTCGCTATCTCTGCACCTCAACTCTCAATCGCTGCATCTGGTGTTTACTCGTGGTATTTTTCAGCTTTTTCAGGTGTTGGAGGGCTGGCTCCCTCCGCTCGACGAATAGGTTCCCCAGGAACTCGAGGAGGACTCCGAGGAAGACTCTTCCGACAGTGACGGGGAGGAAGAGGAGGTTCCTCCCCCCGCGCCTATGGCTCGCAAGACCCGTATGCAGAAACAACGTGAGTTCTAGGCGAGCTGCAGCCTGGATGAACACGACGGAGGCGACGAGTTCGCGTAGGAGCACACATCCCGGCGTACTGCTATGCCGTCGAAGCCCGCACGCAAGCCCAAGTCACCAGCGAAGAAGCCAATGTCGCCGTCCAAGTCAGCGGTGGTGTATGACTCAGACGACGACTCCAACAATGAAGACACCCCCGAAGTCTCGTGCAAAGCCCCAAAGGACGCGATCCCGACGAAGAGGTTGGAGGGCGAGGACATCGAGGCAGCGGTAGAGGTTCCACTGGCGGCGATTGTGCCGACGGTCTCGGGGGTTCCAAGCTAGGAAGCGGCCAAGGCGGCAACGTCTAAGTCGCCGCAGCCGTCGAGAGCGGCCGCGTCTTCGCAGCCGGAGATTCCGGCGACCGCGGCTTCATCATTGAGGAACCCCGCGGTGTCGTGGGCTTCAGACGTCTTCGAGAGGGGGCTCACTCGCAAGCTGGGTCCAGAATTGGACAAGCCTGCCCACATCAGCACCGGGCTTCGCGTTCTCCCGGTCACTAAGTGAGTATTGTTTCTTCATGCCGATTCGCCTCTTGTGTTTGTATTGTTGTTATATTGACTATGCGAATTCGGGCAGGTCTGGAGCCAAGAAGATTGGCCGTCCGTCGGTGGCAAAGATTCCGCTGGCCTCCACCACGGGAGAGGGCGATCTCCCCAAGAAGAGAAAAGCCACCGGAGATGTGGCAACCGCGGAAGGCGCGAAGAAGCAGAAGGGGAGTGCTGACGACGCCACAGCCAAGGATGGCGCCGCGGAGCCTGATGTTGCGGCAGTCGCCGAAGAAGTGGTGGCGGCGCGATCAGAGCCAGTCTTGGCTGCAGTCGCGCCGGAAGCGCCGGCCCTGACAACTAGTGTCCCTGCCAGAGCATCGACGACGTTCCCGCGCTTCATGGCTAGGGGATTTCTAGGCGTGGCGGACACCCAGTCTCCGCAGAGTCCAGAGATCATGGATGTGGAGATTGGGTCCCGTCGTGGGCGCACTTCCTTCACGATCCCGTTGACTGACGCCGGAGAACTTCACGGGATGCTTGGCGCCGCCATTCAGGTATGTCTAGTCCCCGAGTTCCTAGTCGCTGAATTTCAGCGGCTGGGAACTAAACTTCTTTCTCCTCTCCAGTCCCCGAATTCCTAGTCGCTGAATTTCAGCGGCTAGGAATTGAACTTTTTTCCTACTCTCAAGTCCTTGAGTTCCTGGTTGCTGAATTTCAGCGGCTAGGAACTGGGAATCTGTTTTGGTAAGTGCTGAGGTGTGTTGTTTATTTGCAGGGTTTGCAAAGGGAGTCGACTGATCGGCAGGCCGCTAGGGAGCGCTTGGAGCGTGATCTTCGCGAAGCGCAGGAGGCGAACCAACCGCTTCAAGAAACTATTGGTGAGTATCTACTTTTATGTCCTTTCCTCTGTCAAGTATGAACTGTTTGTGTATGGCACGCTGATGGCTTCTCTTTCAGATGGTTTCCTGGCTGCGATTTCCAAGGCCCGTGAAGGGTATGTTCCAGTCGCTGAGCTGGACCCGGCGAATGGACGAATTGCCTCCCTGATCAAAGACTTGGAGGAGGCAAAAGCGTCCTCAGTTTCTTCGGAGGAGCGAGCGAAGGCTGTCGTTGCTGCGGCTGAGGAGGAACGCAAAGCAACGGATTCAATCATCATGGGGCTGCACAACGAGCAAGCCGCCTTGGAGAAGCATGTCACGGAGAGCTGCCGCAAACTCCTTGGTAAGTCTACGTCTTTGCCTGACTTGTTCGGCGAGTCCCTGATTGGGGATGTCCGTAGTTTCACTGACATCTGAATTTGCAGCTGTGATAGGTCAAAGCGACCCCATGGTCCAGACCTTCAATGCTTCGCCGTGCGTGACTGCCGTGGTGAACGCGGCCACGACTTCGACGTTATGTGTCCAGGCATTTCTCCAAGGCATGTCCCCCACCGAGGTTGTTCCTGGGGGGCTCACAGAGGTGTGGAGCTATCTGGAGGAGGTGCCTGCCGTCGTGGAGTGGATGGCGCGCTCGGCGTTCAGGCGCGGGGCCACCACAACATTGAGTTTGGGTCTCGCCCACTTCCCTGACGACTTCGATCTTGATGACGTGACGAGTGGCTACCCATCAGTGATCGGCACGGTGGAGATGTCCGAGGTGCTGAAGCTGACTGCGAAGGCTGCCCCTTACACCGAGCGGGTCCTGGCTATGGGGGATCTGCTGCCATACTAAGAGACGGTGTTGGCACCTAGCGACCCCGAGCCGGAGCATCGTGATATGAAGTCGGAGCAGCCCTTTCGGTCAGCATTGTCGAAGTCGCTGACGATGTACCCAACGATCCCGTGGCAGCCTTTTGTTCGTGTCAAGGGGGTGGTGGTGCTTCTTCGTCAGGACCTGTGGAATAAACAATGTAGTTGGGCAGTTTGTGATGTATGCCAAGTGGCGACTGCTGTAATATATTTTGTAATGTACACCAAAGGGAGTCAATCGACTCATATTGTGACCAAGATTGTGTGGTGTATTTATTTTTGATTGAGCGAGTCCCCGAGCGCGTCCGCCCTTTAATGGGGTATAACTCGATTATATACTTTTGTGTTTTGTTTTTGTTGTGCATTGTTTTATCTCTCGCGTCATCTGAGTGGCGAGTCCCCGAGCGCGAGTATGATTGATTTGTAGGCGAGTCCCCGAGCGTGGTGCTCAACCATATTGGTCATGTTCCTTTTGTAAATGCGTTGTTTGTAACGCGTCTCCTCCCCTGGCCCGGAGAGCCAGTCGCTTGGCGAGTCCAAGGCAGCTCTCTTACTTGGTGTGTTCACGAGCTGCATGGGGGATCCCATTGTGCGGAGTTCCCGTGTGTGGTACCCAACCGTTCGAGTCGCTTTGCGCGAGGATGGGAGGGACAGGTCGCTGTGAGAAGCGTGTACCGGTTGTCTTGGCCGGGCGGGCCAGTTGGGCTAGGCGACTCCAATGGTGGCTCCGGGTTGGCGTTTTCGTGGACGACCCAAGGCCCGAATATTTCCGGTGCCCTTGTGCCGCACTACTTAGCCGTGCCGGTCGCTCGACCAGAGGTTGACTTCCGTGGGTAGCGTATTGCTAATATGTATGAGTGCGAGTGGCACAAGAATATGGCAAGTAGACACAATTTGTGCGATCCGAATGAATTTCATTATATATGCCAGCTGAGTACAATTTGAGGTTCTAAGTATAGAACTTTCTGAGGAGGTTTACATTCCATGGCCTCCCGACCTCGAGCTGGCCGTCACCCCGTATGTCGATGAGGTAGTAGGTGTCATTGCCGAGGACTCGTACTATGGCGAATGGCCCCTCCAATGGGGGGAGAGTTTGTTCATGCCTTTCTTGTCTTGGAACAGTCGTAGGACCAGGTCGCCTTCCTGGAAGGTGCGAGTTCGTACTCGGCGGCTATGGTAGCGGCGGAGTGCTTGCTGGTATATGGTGGTGCGAGAGCGAGCTAGGTCGCGTGCCTCGTCGAGTTGATCGATGTTGTCTTGGCGGGTGACCTTGTTGGTCGCTTCGACGTAGTTGGAGACTCGAGGTGAATCGTGCTCCAGGTCGGTTGGCATTACGGCCTCGGCGCCGTACACCATGAAGAAGGGTTTGAATCTGGTGGAGCGATTGACGGAAGTGCGGATCCCCCATATGACAGAGGGGAGCTCGTCGACCCAACATCCTGGGGTGCGCTCGAGGGGCACTTGGAGTCGCGGCTTGAGCCCGTGGAGGATGCTCTGGTTGGCGCGTTCTGCTTGGCCATTCGACTCTGGGTGGGCGACTGAGGCGAGGTCGAGTCGTATGCCATGTTCTTCACAAAATTCCGCCATGGCCCCCTTGGCGATGTTGGTGCCATTGTCTGTTATGATGTTGTGCGGGTAGCGTATCAGTAGATGAGCTCGCATAAGAACTTGGTGGCCGTCTTGCCGTCGCACTTCTTTATTGGCTTGGCCTCGACCCATTTGGTGAACTTGTCGACCGCGACCAGGAGATGGGTGAAGCCAGATGGGGCCTTCTTGAACGAGCCTACCATGTCCATGCCCCATACGGCGAATGTCCATGTGATGGGGATGGTATTGAGTGCCGAACCAGGGAGGTGCGTCTGGTGGGCGTACTTCTGGCACCAGACGCATCGTTGGACGATGTTGGTGGCGTCGGCATGCGCGGTGAGCAAGTAGAAGCCGTGCCGCATGGCCTTGGCGACTAGCGACTTGACACCAGCATGATGGCCGCAGTCGCCGGCGTGAATGTCCTGGAGGATCTTGCGGCCTTCTTCTAGCTGTACGCAGCACTGGAACATGCTAGTCATGTTGCGTCTGTGGAGCTCGCCGTTTATGATGACGAAGGATTTGCAGCGATGCACAATCATTCACGCCTCCATCTCGTTGCTTGGTAGGATTTTGTGCTCCAAGAAGGCGACGTATGATGCTGTCCAGTCACTAGGCTCCACAACCATGGCGACTAAGGCCAGTTATGGTTGCAGTGGTATCCCGACGTCGATCTCTTTTGGTGGGCCGACCGACGGTTTGTGGATGATGTCGAGGAAGACACCTACTGGTGGCGCTTGTCGGGCCGACCCGATGCGGGAGAGGGCGTCTGCTTCCTCGTTCTTGCGTTTGTCGATCCACTCGACGGAATAGCCGTCGAGGTGTCCTCCCATCTGGTCTACCTCTTGGCGGTACGCGATCATTGTTGGGGAGACGGCATCACACGTCCTGGTGACTTGGCCGGCAACTAGATCGGAGTCGCCATAGCATCCTAAGTGGTTGACGTTCATCTCCTTAGCGGCTCTCATGCCGTGAAGGAAGGCCTCGTATTTTGCCATGTTGTTGGTGCAGGGCTTGAAGTTGAGGTGGAGCACGTAGCGGATCTTGTCTCCTATGGGAGAGGTCAGTATGACCCCAGCCCCTGCGCCGTCAGCGTTCTTGGAGCCGTCAAAATGGAGCAACCAGTAGTGGAGGTACAGGAGCTTCTCTGGCTACTGTGCTTATTCCCAATCTACAAGGAAATCAGCCAGGGCTTGTGACTTGATCGCTTTGCGGGGCTCGTATTTGATGTTATGGACGCTGATTTCGACGGCCCACTTGGCGACTCGCCCGGTCGCCTCGCGATTGCATATTATGTCTTGCAGGGGTGCGGAGGAGACCACCATGATCGAGTGCTCCTGGAAGTAGTGTGGGAGTCGCCGTTGAGCTCGAAATACCGCGTACACCAGGTTTTGGTACTGCGGGTAGCACTATCGTGAATCTGTCAGGACTTCACTGATGTAGTAGACAGGGCACTATATGAGACATTCCTTGCCCTCCTCCGGTTGTTCGACGACCACCACGGTGCTGACGACTCGAGTGGAGGCCGCGACGTAGACGAGCATTAGCTCTTTGTCGAGTGGAGCAGCGAGGAGTGGGGCCGCGACTGGCACTTCTTTGAGTGCTTTGAGTGCATCATCGGCCTCCGCATCCCATTAGAACATGGGGTTCTTGCGCATCAGGCGGTAGAGGGGCATTGCCTTTTTGCCTAGTCGGGGGATGAAGCGACTGAGGGTCGCGACTCGCCCTGCCAACTTCTGGATGTCGCGCAGGCACTCGGGTTTCCCAAGTCGCGCGATGGTGTCGATCTTGGTGGGGTTGGCTTCGATGCCTCGCTTGGAGACTACATACCCCAGGAGCTGTCTGGTGGGGACACCGAAGGTGCATTTTCCGGGGTTCATCTTGATGTTGTACCTCCGCAGGTTTGTGAAGGTTTTGGCTAGGTCGGCGAGCAGGTCGTCCTGACGGGTGGATTTTACCACCACGTCGTCGATGTAGAGGTGGATGTTGTGGCCAATTTGGCTCTCTAGGCACTCCTACATGCTTCTCTGGTATGTGGCGCCGGCGTTCTTGAGGCGGGACGTCATGGCCGTGTAGCAGAAGGCCCCGAATGGCGTGATGAACGCTGTCTTCTCATCCTCAATCACTATCTTGATCTGGTTATAACCAGAGTAAGCATAGAGGAAGCACAACG
This sequence comes from Avena sativa, assembly GCA_916181665.1. Classification (NCBI taxonomy): domain Eukaryota; kingdom Viridiplantae; phylum Streptophyta; class Magnoliopsida; order Poales; family Poaceae; genus Avena; species Avena sativa. The sequence continues at coordinate 288,566,529 of OV702290.1, forward strand.
ACTCCGATCCCGCGGTCGAGTCGATGATCTGATCGATGCACGGTAGGACGAACTCCTGCTTCGGGCAGGCGCTGTTGAGGTTGGTGTAGTCGATACACATTCTCCATGTGTTGTTCTTTTTTAGAACCAGGACTGGGTTTGCTAGCCACTTGGAGTATTTGATTGGCCGAATGAAGCCTGCGGCTAGCAGGCGCTGTACTTCTTCGGCGATTGCTCGACGGCGCTCTTCATTGAAGGGCCGTAGCGACTGCTTTACTGGTCGCACTTTGGGGTCGGCGTTGAGTTTGTGCTCAGCGAGTTCCCTCGGGACACCTAGCATGTCAGATGGCTTCCATGCGAAGATGTCGCGGTTATCACGAAGGAACCCGATGAGAGCGCTTTCCTATGCGGGGCTCATGTGCGCCCCGATGGTGACCGTCTAGCTAGAGTCGCCTGGAACGAGCTCGGCGGTGCGGGTGTGCATGGTCGCCTCGAACGTGGAGTTCGCGGCGGTTGGTTTCTTCAGGATAGTGAGGTCGTCCTTGTTGATGTTGCCCACGTATTTCGCGAGCTCCTCCGCGTGGTCGATCTCCACGGCAATGACGGTGTCGGCGAGCTTGGCTCCTTTGTCCTCGCATTCCACGGCCATGTCGGGGTCGCCATGGACGGTGATGATGTCGCTTGGCCCTGGGAGCTTCATCATGTTGTACACGTAGTGGGGGGTCGCCATGAATTTGGCAAACGTCTGGCGTCCCAGCACGCAGTGGTAGGGGCTGTGGAAGTTCACTAGCTCGAATTCGATTCGCTCGGTGCGGTAGTTCGCCGGTGTGCCGAAGGTGACGGGTAGCGTCACTTTTCCGATCGGGTATGCCTTCCGACCGGGGACGATACCGTGGAAGCTTGTCAGGGTCAGCTGGATTGCAACTCTGGGAGCTGTAGCCTCTTGAACGTGTCCAGGTACATGATGTTGATGGAGCTCCCACCATCCATCAATGCCTTGGGTAGCCAATAATCGACCACTTTGGGCCTGACTACCAGGGCGACTCGCCCTTGGTACTCGATTCTGGGGATGTGGTCCTGGCAACTCCAAGTAATACTCTCCTCGGACTAGTTGAGGAAGCGTGGGATGTCGACCTGTGTCACCGCATTGACGGCGACCGCACGGGCGAGCACCTTTCTCTCGCGTTTGGTGCCGAGTCCGGTGAAGGTGTGTAGCGAGCTGATGGCGGTGCCGAAGCTGCCGGCGTTCCCGTTGTCCCGGGGTGGGTTGTTGTTGGGGTCCCCCTTGCTCGCCTTGCCTTCTCAATCTCTTTGAGAGAGTGGAAATCCGTGGTGGTGTGGGTGGCGGGTTTTCCCTCCCTGCTATGGTAGATGCAGGGCTGGTTGAGCAGGGCAGCAGGGTCAAATTTCGGCCTCGCTATATTGTTGGGGCGGTAGTTTCCGCTGTCGCGGCGGTAGCTCTTAGGGTCGCACTGGCCGTAGCCGGCGTTGGCGACAAAGTCGACTCGCCCATCCGTGCGGCGCTTGCCGGTGATGCGGGTGTTGCTGTAGCGCATGTCGCGTACACGCCTGCTATCGTGGATGCTGGTTCGCCATCTTACTCCTGACTCGTCATCGGAGTCTTGGTTGGGGTCCTCCTCCGCGTAGCGCTTGGTGATCTCGAGGAGGTCGAGGATGTTGTCGAGCGTCCGGTAGACCCTCTTGATCTTGGCGACCAGGGGTTCGAGGGGCACGCGTTCTTGAAGCAATGTATCACCGTATCTAGGTGGATGCTGGAGGCATTGATCGACAGTTCTTGCCATCTTTGAACCCAGTGGCGAGTCGAATCACGTTTTCCCTGGATGCATCGCTCCAGGTCTTCTATGGTGGTGGCGCGGGTGTAGGAGCCGTCAAAGTGCCTGATGAAGGCCTCCCGCATTTCTTCCCAGGAGTCAATGCTGTCGGCGGGGAGGGTGTTGATCCATTGCCGAGTCGCGCCCTCCATCATCAGGGGGAGGTAGCGAGCGGCGAGCAGGTCGGTGTGGCCTGCGATTCCCACTGCCATGAGGTATGTGTCCAGCCAGACAGCGGGATCGTATGTCGGGTCGTACTTTTCGATCTCCTTGGGAGCCTTGAAGTTGGCGGGGTATTTTTCCCCGCGGATCATGGGTCCGAAGCATTGCGGACCGCCTCAACTGAGCGAGCCTCTTGGTTCCGGGTCGCCGCGGTTGGTGAGGGTGTGCCGCATGTCGTTGGGCTGGCGCGCCCGCCACGCCTGGTTGTTGATGATGTTCGTTCGGGCATCAATGGGCTGCCCGTTGGCGGCGACCGTGTTATTCACCGGTCGCGGCTCGTTGGTGGATAGAACGGGGTTGGTGGCCCGTGGCTGGTTCGCCAAGGGCTGCGGTGGAGGGCAAGTCAATGCGTTGGCGACGGTGGGGTGACCGTTTGACGCCGCTCTGCTTGCTGAAGAGCGGGAATACATCCGCCCCCGCGGCTCGATTCCCGCGGCTTGTTGTCCGACAGCCATGACGAGTAGGGCCTTGGCGTACTGGATCTGTAGCGCGCCGTCACCTTGGACGTCGAGGTTGGCGATCGCGACATCAGCCCCGACGATGTTGTCCATCGGGGTGGAGTAGAGTGGTAGCCCGTTGGCGTCGCGGGCTTGAGGCGAGATGATGATCCGTGGCTGGTCCGGTGGGGGCGTGCGGCCGATGGGTGGTGGAGGGGCTCCGGTCGCCAGTGCGCCGAGTGGTGGTCTCACGGGATTGCTTCCGCCCGGCGGCATGTTCTCGCAGTATTCGCGCTCGGCCACGCGTGCAGGGTCGCTTTCGTCGTTGAAGTTCAGGACGCGGCCCTGGACGTTGGATTACAGGCGGGTCCTAATGTGGCGCAGGTGGTAGAGCGATAGCTCCCGCGCCGTTTCCTGCTCGAGGCGGTATTTCTCGCGCTCGGCGAGTACGTTGCGTTGCGCCTCTGCGAGCCGCACGCGGGCTTCCTCCACCTTTGTGGCCGTCGCAGTCGGCGGGATCGGCATGGCGAACGGATCTGGCGGGGCGGTCGTGCTGCCCGCCATGTAGATCGCGTTGAAGCGATTAGATCTGGCGCGAAAGTATTCAGGACATTCCGAGCCGGAGTCAGAGTCGAAGATCCCGAGGATGGAGGGATCCTCGAAATCCTCCGGGTTGGATACGCGTGTGATGGAGTCCTCCCGTGATGCGACGGTGATATATCCGTTGACCGAGGCAGGGGTCACGGAGTCGGCGTCATTGTTTAGGGCCTCGTCGTTGGTGGCGGCATTGGTGACAAGGCTCCTGATGGAGCGGACCTGCTCCTCCGAGAGCAGATCGTGGTGTGGCGGCGATCCACCGACGATCATTGTTGCAGCTGGGTCGACCGCGCCGGTGAAGCCGACGAAGAGGTTGATGGAGCCGACCGGCATCACCCCGCCGTGAGTGACCGGGCGTGACGCTGGGATGTAGCTGCTGGGCAGGATCTGTAAGATCCCGCCGATGGCGATCATGCGACCGATGGCGAGCGGCCGATCGATTGGCGAGTAGGGTCTCGCCGCAGAACTCAGGCCAGTCCCGCGATGCCCCATGATGGGCGCCACTGTCGTGGAAATGGCCACGGCAGTCACTACTACTGGCAGCGATTGATTGAAACGTGAGGAAGAGTTGGCGGCCATCTGTGGTGCGAGATGGGGGCGGATGCACATCGATTTACCCAGGTTCGGCCCCCCGGAGGGTAAAGACCTACTCCTGCTAGATTAGATTATTGGAGAGGGAGTTATACGGGTGGCGAGCTCGGCGTCTGAGCAGCGAGTCGCTTGAGGGGGTGTATGATGGAACGTGAGTCTCTAGGATACCCTAGGGAGGTTTATATATGAGGCACCTCGCTAGGGTTTACAAACTACAATCGAACAAGATAAGGATTCAAAGGTTTTGACCTAATCCGACTGGGCTTCTGTTACGCTCCTGGGCCTCCAGTCTCTAGTCGCCGGGCCTCTCCTTCCATCGTAGTCCAGTCGCCATCCTTCAGGCGCACTCACAGGCCCTTCGGCCCAATCGAAGCGTCCTGCTGGGCATATCCCTTTGGCATATCCCCATCACCATGCGATCCTTTCACCTGTAATCGAGGCGACGTCGTGCTCTTCTGCCTTGGTTTATAAGAGCAAAGGCTCGGTGTCTTATCCCTTTGACACCGCCTACTCTTCTCCTTCTCCTTTCTTCCTAGCTTCTCGGGTCGGTGCTTAGCTCCCTCCCATGGCGCCGAAATGAGCCTCTGCTACCGACAAGGGAAGAGCTATGATGGTGGAGATGGAGGAGGTCCCGCTAGTGAAATATTGTAGGGGATTACCGTGCGAGAGAGGCCGTAGGGGGAGCCGTGGGAGCGGTGCTGGTCGTAGTGGCACGACTACCTCCATGACTATCGCTATGACCGCAGGAGGAGTGCCAGTGAAGCACGACCTTGGTTGCCCTCGTAGCAGCAGTCGAGGGCATCGCGGGGTCCATAGCGGAGGACGAGGTGGTGGTCCGGAACCGACCTCGCCCCCACCTCCGACCCCTCCACTAGCAGCGTTAAAGATCGAGGATAATCCCTAGATGGTTATCCACTTCGTCCTCATCCTCCGTGACGCGGATTGGGCCAGGAGGGTGAAGCTCTCCAAGCACTTTGCACTCGGTGCGAGCACCATGCCGGGGTGCACCAGGTTAAGGCACTATGGTCCTGAGGCTGGGGGTCATGTTCCTCATCATCAGCTGGGTTTTCTTTGTCCATGAGCACAACATAGGGCGCCACTTTGTGTTGTGGTTCCGCTACCTTAGCAGGGGGATTTCTCTGTGTGCGTGTTCAACACATCGATGTGCTGCATCAACTACCCATGCCACCTTTGGAGCGTGTAGGCGGCTCCCCTGATGTGTAGTCTATGGACATAAATATGTAGCAATGTTCTAGTCGTTTACTCGTGGGCATGCCTATAATGGATATATTATCAGTGAATGCTCTTATTTCTCTATTTTCTTGTCCCTTGTGTAACTTGCTTTATTTCGCGCATCCTATCGTCACACGCTGGTCAGGACTAGCGAGTGTCACGATCCAGGAAAGGTAGTTGTGAGATTGTTCCTCAAGGCCCCTCTTAGCATGTTTGTGGAGAAGAAAAAACCCTCGCCAAGAGTGCAAAATAAAAGAAGTAGCGTGAAGAGGGCATTATACTAAAAGCTCTGGAACTTAGCTTCGTAGCAGGTACCCTCATGGAGGAGGTTCTTTGTCGGGTGAGCATTTCGCGTTAGGCTTCAGGGGAAAGAGCCCTCCAGAGGAACCCCGTAGGTTCCTCGTGAAAGGAGACATGGTACGAGTCCGTGTCCCTATGACTCCTCGATGGGGAAGTTGTAGGTATTTCACAAATTTAGCCTACTAAGGGGGATGTTGGGGATATGCTATATGGGTATCCTCATAGCATGTCACCAATCCTCCTAACCCGTGTGACCCATAGTTGGTAGCAAGGCCTATGGCCTATTGGGAGGTCTGGTTAGATAGATCCTGAAGGGAGGCCCATGCCGGATAAAGGAAAGCTACGTAGGAGTCACCGACATACTCGGAGCCTGGGAGTACAAGACACGGAAGACTAGTTCGTGTAGGTGTAGGAATCTTTACCTTGTACGGCAAGGACTTTTCCCTGTAAACCCTAGGTCTTGGCGCCTTTATGAGCCGGCCTACGAGAGCCTTCAGGACACAACAACATCAGACAACCTCATAGATTGCTGCGTACAATGTGCAACACCTCGCAGAGCGAACCTATCTCTATAACTCGGCATATTGCCATTATAGTGAGTTATAGCAGGAGTAGAGTTCCGCCACCATTGTGGGACTTGAACCTGGGTAAGCTGTGTTACCTCGTACCTGCCAACTCTCCACCTTACCCCACGTCTCTAAACACGCATTGCGAGGACCCCTCCATGGCGTACTCGTCAGCAATACCACGATAGTTGGCGCCCACCGTGGGGCAAGAGGTGCTTTGTCTCTACACCGGGCGAGGTCCAATCTCTTCGCGGGAATCGGCGATACTATAGCCATCGGTCGTGTTCTCTTCTCCGGCAATGTCGCGATCGTCCCACTAGATGAGTATTGGCTACCGGCGAAGATGAACCCCACGCGCTACTCCATCATCCCCTTCGGAGACATCTACATCTTCATCGGCGAAACTGACTCGGGTCCTAGCTCCCAGTAAGTCTGAAACTCGTCAAGCCCCGCACGGACCACCTATGAGCAGCATACGTTTGTGGAAGGATCTCGGCCATACCTCTCTTTGGAGTATGGTGGCTCGGATCAGGAAATTTCAAGGCCCACCCAAACCGCCCCTGTGCAGGATATAAAGGTGGAAGGACCCCGCAAATCCGCTTGGCTTCCCCTAGCGTTAAAGATGCGTAGGTCACAATTTTTCGGCGTTGTCACCATCTTTGATCTGGGCAGATGCGTTCAAAGGGATGGAGAACCTCCTCGCGAATACCTTTCTAGATGGATGAGGGTAAGGGAAACCCTAGAGGGCAACCGCACCGACGAGCTCGTGTACCACTTCGTGGAAGGGCTCATGCCGTGAACACTCCTCCGGTATACCCTCCGAAGACGGCAGGCCGTAGGCCCTCTCACCCTTGGTGAGATGGTTGCCATTGTTAATGAATTTGTGGATGCCAATGAAAAGGCCATGGCGGCAATCACCATCGTAGCCGAAAAAGGAAACAACAACAACGGCTCGCCTCCATCATCCTCCACATCCGCCATCGTCGACACCGAGGCCAACTCTGACTCCATCCTCGACGCGCTTTACGCTGACATCAATATGGATGCCGGCAGCTCAGACGCTAACTCAAAGGAAGACGACGCTGTTATGAGGGAGATCGAGAAGGAGGAGCGCGCCGAGAAGACCAACACTTTGCACCAGGTGCTAGTCGCCATTGGGAGCGTGGTCGAAGAAGACAGACAGGAACGGGAACGTGAGAGAGCTCCGCCCACGCTAGTAGTCACCAGAACAGTAGCAGCTAAAAAAGCCGCCGAACCTCCGGCTCCGGCCAAGGCTCTCCCTCCTCCGGTTACGCGCCCCCCCACCACCGCAGGAACTCACCACGGCCCCTAATACGGCCCGACAATCGACTCAGCCATCGTCAATGTCTGCAGCTGGTAACCCACTAGCCACTCCTGCTGACAAAGCAATCTACAGCGCACTTCACGTTGAGTCAATCACCGTCGCCCATATCAGGAGCATTACGGAGCTTGATGAGAAGCGTGCAGAAATCTTGGTGGAGGCCAAGTGCATTGCGGAGCAAGGCGCTAAGATGGAAGAGACATGGCTAAGGCGCAACAATCCATCATGGTGGCAAGAGCTATGGTGGCTGAATACAAACAATTGCTGCTAAAGCATAAAACAAAGAAGGTGCCAGCTCACGTCGTCGAAGATCCTGGCGTTCGGCGAGGTTTGGCATTTAATGGGTCTAAGCCGACAAAAGCCACCCCTTACATAGATACAGAGGGGAGGCAGGTCATGCCAACGCCCACTCTTAACATGAAAAGGCTGCCTCGCAGAGGCTTGAGTCCAACCCGGAGCTATGCCAGTCAACCCTGAACAGCCACAGAAGGCCAAAATCTCCCCGTGACGAAGGATCGTGCACAGGCTCGATAGAGCGAAGACGGAGAGAGGCACGCAACAGGACTGACGCTATCCCCGTATCCTCCGACCATGGATAAAAGGCTCGTCCCCATCACTCGCCACCTCCACTACCATCTCGACGTCACGAGGAACCAGAGCCATGCCACTGCACAAGCATGCCACCTCCAAGGCGGTCCCAGCCCAGTGTCGTTATACACGATCTGGGCGAACAGCCTCGGCATGCCAGAGAGCGCAAGGAACCGCCACGACTGACAAGAAACCGCGACAGGCGTGAGGAGTCGCCGGAGGGGCACAACAAGAAAGCTAACCCACCACCTCCACCGCCACGATCACCACCTTGCAGCCATCATGACGGGTCTCACAAACAGTGCCACAAATCCCCTCCCCATGACGGAAAAGGGAAGCAGCCAGAGCCATATGACGCACGATTGCGGCTGGACAAGATCCAAGAATCTCGAGAGCTCCCATACCTTGGGCCACGATGTTTTGGACTAGTAATATGTGCCACAACTTTCCCCAAGGACCTCCGGCTAGACAAGACCATCAAGCCATCCAACGGCACCACCAGGCCAGCAACGTGGTTGCACGACTATAGCGAAGCGATCCACATCTCAGGGGGGAAACCCCAATGTCGCTGTCAAGTACCTCCCACTCATGTTGACCGGCACCGCCCGGTAATGGATCGACGACTTACTGCAGAAATCAATATGCAATTGGTTGGATATGCATGAAGCGTTCACCAAGAATTTCGAGGGTATGTACAAATGTCCCTCCACTATCGGAGACCTACACGTTGTGTGCAAGAAAAGGATGAAACCTTTCGTGCCTACCTCTCTTGCTGGCTAGATATGAAAAATTCCTCCGCAGGGGTACATGAACAGACCACCATGGCCGCCTTCATTGATGGTCTGGAAAAGGGAACTTTGCTCCAGCACACGTTGAAGTGCAGGCAAGACAACGATGACCTCAACCTCAACGCAATGATCGCCATGGCAAGCGACTTCGCCGCTGCTGATGATGACGCACGTGGATTGTTGTCGGCGACAGCAATCCCTACCCATGCCAAGAAGAACAATAATAACAAGCGGAAGAATCCGCCCGAAGAGAAGCAAGTAGCCGACATGGTCACCGCAACATTCACTGGCAGAGGCAATGGCGGACAACATGGACATGGTCGGGGAGCTAGCAGTGGCCAGTAGAGGAGTGATACTACACCCTCAGCGCCCCGCGTTCCCCAAACGTACGAAGAGTACCGCGATATGCTGTGTTTCGTCCATCTCGATGCCAATGGAAAATCCACCCACACCAATCGCCAGTGCAAGTTTGTCAATGATCTCAAGGAGGACTCTGAGTCCGGCTACAAGCAAAGTCGGAAAAACAGACCCCATGGAAAAGGCAAAGGGAAGAAGAAGGAGGAAGAACCCAAGGAATCAAGCGATATGGACAAGGACGTGGACCCAAAATATTCCGACAATAGAGAGGATAAAGGGAAAAATCCCTTCGAAAAGAAGCCTCCATGTTACCTCAATTTACTTGGCACCCCAACCGTCCGGGCCTAGAAAACCTCGCTGAGGATACTGATGGCTACCCTCCCTCCGGTTCCCTAGTACTTCAGGTTGTCGAAAGTTCCAATAACTTGGGATAGGAAGGATCATCTAGAGCTCATCCCAACATAGAACCAATATGTCATGGTCATCAACCCCTTGATTGATGGCACGGAGTTCACCAAGTGCCCTGTGGACAGTGGAAGCAGCATCAATATCATGTACATGGATACACCGCAAAAGATGAACTTGACGGAGTCCCAACTAAGGAAAAGCAGCACCGTGTTCCACGGGGTTGTCCCTGGCCGACAAGAAAATTCCCTAGGCTGCATCACCCTTCTGGTCGCTTTTGGCGATGTAAACAACTACCACCAAAAACGCATGACCTTTGAAGTGGTGCCTTTCAAGAACGTGTACCATGTCATCTTTGGGCGCAACATCTTCCACTCTTTCCTCGCAAGGCCATGCTTTGTCTACAACAAACTCAAGATTCCCAGACCAAATGGCGTCATCACCGTTGACGGAAGCTTCACCAAGGCACAGGAGTGCGAGCTCCATGAGGCCGCCTTCGCTAAAGCATTCCTCTATGGTGAGGAGTTCAAGAAGATCCAGAACCAGGTCGATGCCTCAGAGATGCCGGCTTCGAAGAAGCAGATCACTGCTGCCGAACCCGCCTTCAAGGCCGCCATCAAGACCAAGAGGTGGAACTTGTCGAAGAAGATTCCTCCAAGACCACCGCCATTGGCATGGACCTGGATCCCAAATAGGAAAGCACGCTCGTCGAGTTCCTCCATGAGAATAGGGACATCTTTGCCTGTCAACCTGCTGACATGAAAGGTGTACCTAGGGAACTTGCCGAGCACAGCTTGAATATTGATCCTAATGCCAAACCGTTGAAACAACCTCTATGACGCTTTGCTGATGAAAGACGAAGGGCTATAGGCAAAGAAATAGTTAGGTTACTTAAGGCTGGCTTTATCCGAGAAGTTATTCACACCCGCTGGGTGGCAAATCCTGTACTTGTCCCCAAAAAGGGAACCAATGAATTAAGAATGTGCGTTGATTACACCAGCTTGAACAAAGCATGTCTGAAGGATCCGTTTGCTTTGCCTCGCATTGACCAAGTCATTGATTCGATGGCTGGCTCGGAACTTCTGTGTTTTCTCGATGCCTATTCAGGATACCACCAGATCCGGATGTGAAAGTCGGACCAATTGGCCACTTCGTTAACCACACCCTACGACACATATTGCTACGTCACGATGCCCTTTGGGTTGAAAAACACTGGTGCCACGTACCAGCGGATGATGCAACGTTGCTTACACGACCAAATAGGTCGCAACATACACGCCTACATGGACGGCATCGTGGTAATGTCAAGGAAATTAAATGATCTTATCGCTGACTTGCAGGAAACCTTCGACAATCTCCGGAAATACAACATGATGCTGAACCCAAAGAAGTGCGTCTTTGGGGTACCGTCAGGCAAACTGTTGGGCTTCATCGTTTCGCATCACGGAATTGAGGTGAACCCGGGGAAAATCAAGGCCATCCTCGACATCAAACGCCCGACATGCCTGAAGGACATACAAAGGCTCACAGGCTGCATTGCAGCAGTAAGACGGTTCATTAGCCGACTTGGTGAGAAGGCTATGCCACTCTACAAGTTGCTCAAGAAGGCGGACAAATTCACATGGACGAACGAAGCTGACGTAGCACCTCAGAAGTTGAAGAGAATACTCTCCTCCCCACCTATACTTGCAGCATCGGTGGCAAGGGAGCCTATGTTAGTTTACATAGCGGCGACCAACCGAGTAATCAACATCGTCATCATGGTGGAGCGCAAGGAACCAACATACAAATACGGAGATCAGCGACCCATTTACTATGTAAGTGAGGTCTTGACGGAATCCAACCAGCGTTACCCACAATACCAGAAGATAGCTTATGGAGTTTTCCTTGGTTCCCGTAAGTTAAGACATGACTTCCAGGAGCACCCCATCACAGTAGTTAGCAAATCTCCACTGTCCTACATCATCAACAACAATGACATTACAGGGAGAGTGGCAAAGTGAGGCATTAAACTTGCCGTCTTCGACATCACCTACAAGCGACGCGACGCTATCAAATCACAAGCATTGGTGGACATCACCTACAAGCCAAAGTCAGTTTTTCACCGAGGGACACCTGGAGCCAGAATACGAGACGGAGAGGGGCTGGGGCCCGACCACACCACCTGTCCACGCGGCCAGGCCTGGCCCGCGCCAGGGGGTGGTCTGGTCGCCCCAGGCACCCCCTCGGCCTCTCCTTCCACCTTTAAGTTGCCTCTGATACAGAAACCCTAAGTACCCGATCAAAATTCCACGAAAGAGTCTGTAGCCACCGTCATCTCCATCCCTAGATCGGCAGGGATCTGAAGCTCTTCCCGGCACCATGCCGGAGAGGGGAATTCACCCTGGAGGCCATCTTCATCATCATGCAAGCGTACAATGTGATGTGTGAGTAGTTCATCTCTGGACTACGGGTCCATGTAGTAGCTAGATGGCTGGTTCTCCTCCTTTGTGCTATCATGTTTAGATCTTGTGAGCTTCGTTCATGATCAAGATCATCTATTTGTAATTCTGCATGTTGCGTTTGCAGGGATCCGATGGATATTGAGATGCTATTTCAGATTGATTATTGATTCTATCATGTCTTTGTTATTTGTGATCTTGCATGCTTTTCGTTGTTAGTAGCTATCTTGGCCAAGTAGATGCTCGCAACTCCAAGAGTTAGTATTTATGCTCGATAGTGGGTTCATGCCTCTGGTAATCTGGGGAAGTGACAGAAATCTCTAAGGTACTAGATGTGTTGTTGCCACTAGGGAGAATACAACAATCATTTTTTCATAGATCAATCGTATTGTTTACTTTACATGCAATTCGTAATGCAATTATCCGTTGCTTTTAACTTAATACTGGAGGGGGTTCGGATGATAACTTGAAGGTGGATTATTAGTCATAGATGCAGTTGGATTATGGTCTATGTATAATGTTGTAATGCCCAATCGAATCTCAAAGGAGTCAAGATGAGTAGTATATGCTTGTATGCTTTATCGATGTTTGTTAATTGCCCCGATGTAATTTGTTCACCCAACATGTCATCTATCTTAAGGAGAGCCACCTCTAATGAACTATGGACCCCGGTCCTTTCTTTTACTATCAATCTACAATCAACTATTTATTGTTTTGTGTTTACTTTCTGCAAACTAATACTTTCTTCCACTCGATATGTTTAATCCTTTGTTTTTAGCAAAATCGGTGGGATTGACAACCTCATCGCAAGTTGGGGACAGAGTTCTGTGGTTGTGTTGTGCAGGTCTCCACGTTGCCACTTGCACCGGTAGTGTGCCCTTCCAAAGTTCAGCTAGCTACACCTTTGGGGTGTTTCCTTGCTCCTACTGGATTGGTCACCTTGGTTTCATAACTGAGGGAAAACTTACTGCTGTGCTCATCATACCTTCCTCTTGGGGTTCCCCAACGAGCTCGTTAGTACATGAGTCAGCAAGTATATTTTCTAGCGCCATTGCCGGGGAGTCAAGGACATCTTCACAAGGGGAGTCCCTCATAACCAATCTCTTTACTTTGTTGTTTTTGTTTTGCTTAGTTTATTTGTTCTTTATTTTCTTGTGTCTTTATCAAAAACACAAAAAAATTAGTTGCACTAGTTTGCTTTGTTTATATCAAAACACAAAAAAATTAGTTCCTACCATAGTTGTTATTTTCGTTGGTCTGTTATTGTCTTGCTTTATCATGCTTTCTATCAATGGTTGGTTTCTTTGAAACTGAATCTAATTGGCAAGGTGGGTTCACGGAAGAACAAAAATATTATTATAAGGAACACCGCTTGTCACAAAAAGGGAAACACTTATGGGAACAAATTGATAAATTGTATACGATTGCTAGAAATGTGTGCTCTACTTATAATGTTACTTATTGCTTTGATAAATCTTGTTGCTGCAAGAGGTATAAATACGTCCCTTTTAAATGTGAGTATAATGATGATGTTACCATATCTTTTGATGATAAGGGAAACTATGAATTTTATGATGTGGAACAAATTGAAGAATTTATTGCTTGGAAGGATGCATTTGAACTAGCTTATTTGCTTGAAAATACTGATGATGGACTTTATAAATATGAGGTTTATGATATACTTAATTTTATAATTACAAGGAAGAAAATGGCTATATTCTTGAATATCTTAATAGATGCTCTCCACAAACGGAAGATACTAATGCCTTGCAGGAGCTTATGGAAGAAGAAATTGCTGAAACGAGAAGCTCATTAGATGAAAAAGAGGAGGAGAGTGATGAACAAAAGGAGGAAGAATGGATTAGCTACCCATGCCTACCTTCTAACGAGAGTAACTCTTTATCCCTTATATTATTTGATTGTCCCCTGTGCTTACCAAAGGAGGATGAATGTTATGCTCGTGTTATCTGTGATAATCCTTTATTTGTGCCTAACTTTGAAATGCATTATACTAAAGAGTTTTGCTTACAAAAATTTTATGATAAAGCTCTAGACGATGGTCCTATATTGAATGATCAGTCATCTTATAGAATTGTTAAAAGTTGGTTTAAAGGTTTTAATCCCACTATTTTTGATCTTGATAAAAATTATGTGTTTGTAGATCATGAAAAGCATACTTTATGTGATAGTTATATTGTTGAGTTTATTCATGAGGCTACTTAATATTATTATGAGAGAGGAAAATATGGTTGTATAAGTTTTCACGGTACTAAAACACCTCTCTATGTGCTGAAAGTTTTGAAGTTGCTCTTGTTTTATCTACCCACTCTTGTTACTATGTGCTTCTTTATTTATTTTCTTACAAGATTCCTATGCATAGTAAGTGGGTTAGACTTAAATGTGTTTTGAATTTGCTTCTTGATGCTCTCTTTTACTTCAATTCATGTTTCTTATGTGAGCATCTTCTCAAACTATCAAGCCTAACTTAAAGGCGTTAAAGAAAAGTACTTATTGGGAGATAACCCAAAAGTTTTAGATGATTCTTGCAAGTTATTACCTCAGTAATAACCGCTCCTTATCCTTTTTTATTTGCTTTTTGTGCCAAGAGTAACCTCTAATGAGAGAGAAGTAATGATTGGGAAAGTTGTTGTCTCAAAACAGATTTCTGTGCTTCTCCGTAAAAATTTGTGTAAAATCTCTATACGTCCTTTTGAGGCGCGAATATTTGTGCTTCTGCCCCAGGCTGTTATCTAACTTTAGTTTGTTCAACACTTTTCGATTTGAGCAACAGAAGGTCTTCGAATAAATTCGTATTTCCCTGCTGGTCTGTTTTGACGGATTTCTGCCTTTATTTGCATTTGCTTCTTGTTGGTTCCTTTTTGAGTTCTTTTGGGGAATTGAGCTTTTTGAGGGAAGTGCTATAGTAGCTTTTGTTTTAATGAAAGTTTTATTGGTGTTGGAACTGAACCTAAAGACCTATTATCTTGAGTACACTAATGTTGCTAGTAAAGATTGTGTGAAGTTTTGTATGATGGAAAATTTTCAAGTGTATGGAAGGAATGAGTAATGAGATGAAGAATGGACTAAAACTTAAGCTTGGGGATGCCACGCATGTCACCCCAAGAAATATCCAAGAATTACAAGCGTCAAAGGTTGGGGATGCCCAAGGCATCCCCTTCTTCATCAATAAAAATCCCAGGTTTCTTCCAAACACTTCATTTTTATTGTTTCATGCACAGTTGTGTTGTTCTTGGAGCGTCTTCTTTTTTGTTTTCGTTTTGGTTTTTCGTTTTATTTGTTTGCTTAGTTTGCTGAATAAATTGATTGGACCCCCTCTTTCACACATTGGTTTTCAAATTGTTTGGTTTGGATTGGAAAAAGAGTAGGAAAGTTCATGCTTAAGTGGTAAAGAGAGCTTGTTTTTTACTATGGCCTATGCTTTGTAATGCCATGCTCGATATTGTTTTGGCTTTATGCTTAGTATTCTTTGATGTAGCATGACTTGTTATAAACAATTGAGATTGCTTAATGTGCCTTTGAAGAATCATGCGTTGTTTTAGCATATTAAAGCATAATATTATGGTATTCTCCTTTGATGCTTTATTTGGGTTGACTTGGCACATGCTCACACCATGTTATGACTATCCCAAGTCACCATAGCCTTTATGATACTTTAGTTTTCAACTTGTAGTATCACTTTATGCTTTGATCAATGATGTTTTGTCGCTCTGCATGATTATGGCCATTAGTGCTCTCTTAGTTTGTCGCTCCCAGTCTTTTCCTAGCCTCCGTAACCAAGTATGAGTTCCACTCATGCATCCAACTCCTTAAACCAAGTTATTCCAAAGAGTCCACCATACCT
Source organism: Avena sativa (assembly GCA_916181665.1). NCBI lineage: Eukaryota > Viridiplantae > Streptophyta > Magnoliopsida > Poales > Poaceae > Avena > Avena sativa. Next base: position 288,582,069 of record OV702290.1, read on the forward strand.
ACCTATTAGCATATGCTATTCCAAGTATATTCATGTTTTTATCTACCTTCCGAATTAAACTTGTTCACTTAAAACTAGTGATTAAAGCTCTCATGAACTTGATGGCACACTTTACTTTCTTGCATTTAATAAACTTGAACCATTACATCCTTCTTTGTTGCGTATATGCTTGCACTTTATAAGTTGAAGTTAGCAGAACCATGTATCATGGGGAACGCTTTCAACATTGCACCTGTACTTTGTACCCCGTTGATATCATGTTCTTTTGCTTATGGATCCCGGCGGTGTGAAATAAAAGGGGAACTTGTAAGATCATGGAGTTTGTATGTGTGTTAGAGAAACGCCAGGGCTGCTAGCCTAAGCCATGCCTAATCATAGTGGAAACTTGCAGCATAACCATAATGAGCACTCTGTGAAGCATCCTCAATAAAAACATATGCAAATAGCAAATAATAAGATCACTGAGATGCTCATTGTCTGCTTGCCTTATCATTTTGATTATGGGATAGCTCTTGTATCATGTGCAAGGGGTACCCCGTTGGCGGTTCTCTATGATACATATGTACTTACAATGACAAGAGCTTACTTGTGACTAAAGTTGAGTAGCATGAGGTTCGGTCTTCATAAGTAAGGGGCATGAGATTTTGGCTTATAACTTGTCAAGCATATCCTCTTAGTTGTGTCACTTTAACCTTAATCACCTTCAAGATGCTTAAGATAGGGGCAATGAGAGGTGGAAGCTAATAAGTACCATAATTTTTGGAAGCTCTTTACGAGACTTGAATCCCTACTTCCTTCTATGAAGGCCTTTCTTTTACTTTTATGTTGAGTTTCCACCTTCTATCTTTATGCACCTACTTTGAGAGCATAGTATCCACTCTTAGTTCTATGTGCATTGTCCCAAGACTTGTTGATTGATGCATAACTTTGATATTGCTTGTTTTAAACTACTTGTATCTAGTCACTCTTATGAACTTTGAAGGTGTCCTATGAATTTATGTTTGCTACTCTATGATGGACAAGCTGTCTACCACTATGCTATGTTTTGTTTATGTGAAACAAACAAACGTCTTGCAAAGCATTGTTATTCATGAATCATTTGTTTGTGCCTTTTCATGTTGCAACATAGTTTCTTTGTTTTATTGCTAGAACTTTGTCTTTCATGTTATGATTGAAGTACTATGATCCCAGCTTCGAATGTTTTACAAATACTTTGATCAAGTTTATGATGGTGCATGTCACCTCAAAAATTATTCTTTCTTTTTATCACTTACCTACTCCAGGACGAGCAGGAGTTAAGCTTGGGGATGTTGATACGTTGCTAACGTATCCATAATTTTTGATGTTCCATGCTTGGTTTTATCTACTTTCTTGTGTTTTGTCCACACTTTGGAGTACTTTTCATATGATTTCTTGGACTAACCTATTAACAAGAGCCACAGTGCCAGCTGCCTGTTTTCTACTGTTTTTGGTTCCAGGAAAGTCAGAAAATGAATATTCTCGGAATTGGACGGGACAAAAGCCAAAGTTAGTCTTTCACCAAGGGACATCTGGAGCTAGAATACGAGACTGAGAGGGGCTGGGGCCCAGCCACACCACCTGGCCTATCCTTCCGCCTATAAGTTGCCTCCGATACAGAAACCCTAAGTACCCTATCAAAATTCCACGAAAGAGTCTGTAGCCGCCGTCATCTCCATCCCTATATCGGGAGGGATCTGAAGCTCTTCCCGGGACCCTTCCGGAGAGGGGAATTGACCCTCGAGGCCTTCTTCATCATCATGCAAGCCTCCTGTGTGATGCGTGAGTAGATCATCTCTGGACTACGGGTCCATGTAGTAGCTAGATGGCTGGTTCTCCTCCTTTGTGCTATCATGTTTAGATCTTGTGATCTCCGTTCATGATCAAGATCATCTATTTGTAATTCTGCATGTTGTGTTTGCGGGGATCCAATGGATATTGAGATGCTATTTCAGATTGATTATTGATTCTATCATGTCTTTGTTATTTGTGATCTTGCATGCTTTCCATTGTTAGTAGTATCTTGGCCAAGTAGATGCTAGCAACTCCAAGAGTTAGTATTTATGCTCGATAGTGGGTTCATGCCTCTGGTAATCTGGGGAAGTGACAGAAATCTCTAAGGTACTAGATGTGTTGTTGCCACTAGGGAGAAAACAACAATCCTTTGTTCATAGATCAATCGTACTGTTTACTTTACATGCAATTCGTAATGCAATTATCTGTTGCTTGCAACTTAATACTGGAGGGGGTTCGGATGATAACCTAAAGATGGATTATTAGTCATAGATGCAGTTGGATTACGGTCTATGTATAATGTTGAAATGCCCAATCGAATCTCAAAGGAGTCAAGATGAGTAGTATATGCTTGTATGCTTTCTCGATGTTTGTCAATTGCCCCGCTGTAATTTGTTCACCCAACATGTCATCTATCTTAAGGAGAGCCACCTCTAGTGAACTATGGACCCCGGTCCTTTCTTTTACTATCAATCTACAATCAACTGTTTACTGTTTTGTGTTTACTTTCTACAAACTATTACTTTCTTCCACTCAATACGTTTAATCCTTTGTTTTCAGCAAAACCGGTGAGATTGACAACATCATTGCAAGTTGGGGACAGAGTTCTGTGTTTGTGTTGTGCAGGTCTCCACGTTGTTGCTAGCACCGATAGTGCACCCTGCCAAAGTTCAGCTAGTTACACCTTTGGGGTGTTTCCTTGCTCCTACTGGATTGATAACCTTGATTTCATAACTGAGGGAAAACTTACTGCTGTGCTCATCATACCTTCCTCTTGGGGTTCCCCAACGAGCTTGTTAGTACACGAGTCTGCATTGCCCAGCAAGTAGCTGGCACCTGGAACGCGCGGAACACTATGATGGCGGCATATCGAGACGAAGTAGACGAAATAGCCAAGTGCTTCGACGGTTACGAAGTCAAGTACATCAAATGGGAAGATAATGAGGCGGCAGATCTGCTATCAAAGCTTGGATCAGCTCGTCGACCAATTCTTCCAGGCGTTTTCCTAGAGCATTTATGGACTCCATCCGTGAAGGGAGCGGTCCTCGACAACCCGGATAGAGTGGACTCATTTGTTATCACAGTAATACTGACCTCTCTGGCTTGGACAAAGCCATTCATGGATTATCTACAAGACGGAACTTTACCCACTGACGAAGTTGAAAGCCGGCAAATAGTACGCAGAGAAAAAGGCTACGTCATCATTGACGGCCAGCTATACAAAAGAAGTAAAACATGAGTCTTCCTACGGTGCATCTCCCAGTAGCAAGGTATTGAAATCCTTAGAGAAATACATCTCGGAGATTGCGGGCATCACACCGCTCCCCGATCGTTGGTGGCGAAGGCCTTCCGAAAAGGATTCTACTGGATAACTACCAAGGCGGACGTCGACAAGTTGGTACAAACATGCCTCGGGTGTCAATTTTATGCAAGACAACCAAATGTTCCAGCTGAAGAATTGCGAACAGTACCAATAACTTGGTCGTTTGCAGTTTGGGGGCTGGACATGGTGGGACCTTTGCAGACAGCTCCCTGTGGATTCACACACTTGCTAGTAGAAGTGGACAAATTCACAAAATGAATTGAAGCTAAACCCATTAGAAAGCTTGATGGGGCAATAGCCCTAAAGTTTGTCCAGGATCTAGTGGTGAGATTTGGTCTCCCGCATAGCATCATCACCGACAATGGCAGAAACTTATCTCTCGGAGAAGTTGAGGAGTACTGTCATGAGAAAGTCATCCACCTTGACCTAGCATCTATGGCACATCCACAGTCAAATGGGCAAGTCGAAAGGGCCAATGGACTAATTCTGCACGGAATCAAGCCACGCTTAGAGGCACCGCTACGTAGAGCAGCCACGAAAGGGCCAATACGACGACGAAGACATGGATAGGCCAGTGATACACTTTGACAGGGACAATCTTACAATTGATGAGGGGACTGTCTTTGATAATGTGGAGGACTGCAGATATGCAGTTGCAACCTATGCAATCAGAGTTGGGTTCGAATTTATCATTGAAAAGAGTGACCAAAAGAGATTTAGGGTGCACTGTAGGGAAAGTAATGTGTGTAAATGGAGATTACATGCATCTCCAATGCGGGGTGGACACCCATTTCAGGTTGCAATAGCTACATTCAGTTTCAGTCTTTCTCATATTTATTCTGCTGATAACTAGCTCTGAATTATTTAGATTCTTATCGAATGCAGATCAAAGTAAACACGAAGAAACACAATTGCCCTAATACTTCTTTAAGTGGTAAAATTAGACCGGCGACTACCAAGTGGATTGCTGCTACTATACTTGACTAGGTGAGGCAGGATCATAACATTGGACCTGCTGAACTCCGAGCAAAGATTAGCAAAAAGTTTAACGTTCTCATTCCTTACCACCGAGTCTTTGATGGGAAGGAGATGCCTTTAGACTTCATTCAAGGAAAGTGGAATGACAGTTTTCATATGTTGTATAGTTTCAAAGCTCAGGTAGAGAAAACATCACCTGGTAGTGTTGTTGACACCGATTACGAGGTTGTGAAAGGGAGAGAAAAGGTCTCGAGGGGGGTCAGGTATAAGCAGGCAGATAAGATATGCTTTAGGAGATGTTTTGTCTGCCTGAAGGCATGTTGGAAGGGGTTCCTACACGGCTGCATTCCATACTTGGCAATAGGCGCAAATTCTTTAACAGGGAAGTTCAGGAGACATGTTGCTTTTGCTTGTGCTTTGGATGTGCATCATTGGCTTCTACCCATAGCTTATGCTGTTCTTGAGGGTGAATCAAATGAAAGCTGGACATGGTTCATGCAGAGACTACGGGAAGTAATTGGTCACCCTGAAGGCTTGGCGATACACATCGGTGCATGTGAGGGTCTTGAGACTGCTGTTGATACTGTGTTTCCTAGGGTTGAGCATAGGGAATGCATGCGGCACCTCGCTACTAACTTCACGAAGAAGTTCAAAGGAAAGATCTTTGAAGAGTACTTGTGGCGATCAGCATACACATACACCCCAAGCACGCATGCTACTTACTTGCAGAACATGTATGTAGTGCCAAAGGTGAAAAAATACCTTGAAGAACATCACACCAAGCTATGGGCCAGAAGCAAGTTTGGTGAGTTAAGCAAGGTGGATTTTGTTTGCAATAATTTGGCAGAGAGTTTCAAGGATAAGATTTCGGGCATGAAGCCACTTGGAATTGTTATTTTGTTGGATGCAATAAGATAGTGCATAATGGTGAAGATAGATTTAAGGCAAAGAATTTGTGGAAGAAAATTTTTAGGCCATAAAATAGTTCCAATGGTGGTTATGTTACTGAATGCAAGAACCAGGGCAATGAGAACGATAAAGATGAGGATGGTTAGAAGTTCCAGAACATTGGCTAAGGTTTATGCAGAATACAGGCGTGGAAGTGAATGGAGGTACACTGTAGACACTAGAAACAAGACTTGTTCATGCAGGCAGTGGCAGATTACTAGTCAGCCATGTCACCATGCAATTTACTTCATCTTAAAGCTTAGAGGTAATGGAGCTAAAATAGAGAACTATGTAGACAACTATTTCTCCGTGGCCAAGTTTGTTGAAACTTATGCAGAAAACATACCACCTATGGCCGATGAAAATGATTGGGAGATTGTCGATCCAGGGTTCAAACTTCAACCACCATTTCTTAGGAGGCCACCTGGGAGGCCTAGAAAGCTAAGGATCGAAGCCTCCACCGGTAAAGGTTCAAGGCTGGGAGCTAGGAAAAGGAAATGCAACAATTGTGGCGGATTCAACCATATCAAGAGGTTGTGCAAAAACTCAGTTACACATGATATTGTCAGTGTTCAAACCCCGGTGGCAAAAAATGAGGCTTCTCAGCCAGAACTAGCGGAAGAGCAGCACGAAGACGGTGATGAGCACTCGGAGAAAAACGTACGTAAGCAGCCAATTTATGAAGAAGTGGAGGTGCCAGCGAGAAAAGGGTGTGAAAAGAAACAAAAGGGTAAGCGGAACAGGAAGGAAAGGGAAAATAATGGAGGTGTATTAGAATATGAAGAAGTTGCAGGGGTGATTGAGGATGTTCTTGAGGATCTTTTGGCTAACTGCAGGAGAAATAATAAATCCCTGCCAATTTCATCTTTGTACGATTCTCCGAATGAAAGGTAAGCTTAAAAAATGTTTTATTTGCCATTTTATCATTTTTTATCCTCATCAACTGATGCTTAATGCAGCGTGGGCTAGCAGACTAATAAGAGGAGCAGAAAGATGCGGGCATAGTAACGTCATATGTTGAATTATATCATTGAAACTAAACTAGCCATGTCGTCTTTATTTATATCTGGCGCGTGCAACGTGTCTGTGATGGAGTCATGTGGACCAGATTACAATTTTTTAAATATTATTACATTTATTTTTTACCTGTGTTTGGACGCGGCTACTAGTTCCCATCTCCCTTGCATTCACATCTCCTCTGGCGCACTCCAGAATTATGGTTGTGCCATCAAGTAGCAGAGTCAGTGTATTGTCCCATCAGGTGTAAACGCAATGACTTTGTTTGTTCAGAAATTGACGACTTTTGATTAGTTTGAAAGACAGAGAAACCTAAAACATGTATCTAGACATGTTTTGGGTATAGACACATTTATTAAATATCTAAAAAAACTAAGTCAGTTATATCTGATAGAAGTACTACACTATTACAACACGCTCAATCCCTTCTCCTCTGGCGCACTCCAAATTATGGTTGTGCCATCAAGTGCTGGGAGTAGAGTCAGCGTATTGTTCCATTAGATCTGCCAGGAACACGTGAACTTTATTTTCAGGATCGGACGAGTTTCGATCGACTATTTTCAAAGACAGAGACACCTAAAACATGGCCAACATATATAGATTATGACGATAATCGACCATGACTCAAGTGACCCAGATCCAAAGAGCGCATTAAGATACCGTACATAGATTTAATTTTTGCTTAAGTGGTCCTAATCGACTATGACGCTCCCACAGTCTCCATCATTGACAACGTTGTCCGCGTCGCCGCCAGCCTCCTCCGCGTCAGAATCGATGCTGACGTTCCTGACATCGTTCCTCCTCCTCATGGATTCTTCACGGCGCGCTGCATCGATAACGGTGGAGGTCGTACGCCCAGGCACTGCCCAGAAGCGCTGCCTCCCTTTAGGGTTGCGCAGATCCGGGTGGATCTCCCGCCGGTGGGTTCCGTACAGCTCAATCAACACAGCCCTCTCCTTCTTGAGCAGCTTTCGCCAGTATGCGCTCGTACGCGAGTACCGCACCATTGCCCTCTTCCGCTCTAACAGCTGGCGGTTGCGCCGCTCGATCTGCCTCGCCAACGCGTTGTCGCGCAAGAGCGGCACGACAGGAACCCCGGCGTAGCTGAGGTCGAAGCCGGCCGGAAGCCTCGCGAATAGCGGCGCGAGTATGTCGTAGTGGGCGAACATCTGAGCCTCGTGCAAGCTGAGTTTGGGCCTCTCCCTCTCCATGGCGATGAAGGAACACGATTTGATCTTCGGCCCCGAGGTTAAGGGGATAAGGGCAAGGATGTAGGCCCAGCGTCGTTACCACTGCCAATCAGTTCACAGAACAGACTTCTCGTGGATCGTCCTCGCGAAGGACATCACTTTCGTCCACGCACCCCAATCCAACGGCGCCTAACAATCGGGGATCGGGTCTTCTAGAAGCCCAGAGCGGTTGCTGGTTAGCTCTGCGTCCCGATTGTTTGTGGCCAACGTCTGTAGTTGAAAATAATACACATTTCAATGACACTGGTGGATAAATATGTGGTCTCTGAAGAGAACACACATCCAATGACTCTAGCTGTGGTTAATGGGAGAACACACATTTCAATGACACCGGTGGATCCATATGTGGTATATGAAAAGAATAGTCATGAAATGACTCTAGTTGTTGTTAGTAAAAAGAACACACATGCAATGACACTGGTGGATCCATAGATGGATTGTGAAAAGAACACACATGCAATGACACTGGTGGATCCATATGTGGTATGTGAAAAGAACACACATGCAATGACTCTGCATGTTATTAGTAACAAGAATACACATGCAATGACACTGGTGGATCCATGTGTGGTCTCTGAAGAGAACACACATTTCAATGACACCACTGGATCCATATGTGGTATGTTAAAAGAACACACATAAAATGACTCCAGTTGTTGTTAGTAATAAGAACACACATGCAATGACACTTGTGGATCCATATGTGGTATGTGAAAACAACACACATGCAATGACTCTGGTTGTTGTTAGTAAAAAGAACACACATGCAATGACACTGGTGGATCCATAGGTGGATTGTGAAAATAACACACATGCAATGACACTGGTTGTTGTTAGTAACAAGAAAACACATGCAATGACACTAGAGGATCCATGTGTGGTCTCTGAAGAGAACACACATTTCAATGACTCTGGTTGTTGTTAGTAAAAAGAACACACATGCAATGACACTGGTGGATCCATGTGTGGTCTCTAAAGAGAACACACATGCAATGACTCTGGTTGTTTTTAGTAAAAAGAGCACACATGCAATGACACTGGTGGATCCATAGGTGGAAGAACACACATTTCAATGACACTGGTGGATCCATATGTGGTATGTGAAAAGAACACGCATTTCAATGACTCTGGTTGTTGTTAGTAAAAAGAACACACATGCAATGACACTATTGGATCCATGTGTGGTCTCTAAAGAGAACACACATGCAATGACTCTGGTTGTTGTTAGTAAAAAGAGCACACATGCAATGACCCTAGTGGATCCATAGGTGGATTGTGAAAAGAACACACATGCAATGACACTGGCGGATCCATATGTGGTATGTGAAAAGAACACACATTTGAATGACTCTTGTTGTTGTTAGTAAAAAGAACACACATGCAATGACACTGGTGGATCCATAGGTCGATTGTGAAAAGAGCACACATGCAATGACACTGGTGGATCCATATGTGGTATGCGAAAAGAACACACATGAAATGACTCCAGTTGTTGTTAGTAAAAAGAACACACATGCAATGACACTGGTGGATCCATAGGTGGATTGTAAAAAGAACACACATGCAATGACACTGTGGATCCATATGTGGTATGTCAAAAGAACACACGGGCAATGACACTGGTTGCTGTTAGTAAAAAGAAACTACATGCAAAGACACTGGTGGATCCATAGGTGGATTGTGAAAAGAACCTACATGCAATGACACTGGTGGATCCATAGGTGGAAGAACACACATTTCAATGACACTGGTGGATCCATATGTGGTATGTGAAAAGAACACGCATTTCAATGACTCTGGTTGTTGTTAGTAAAAAGAACACACATGCAATGACACTATTGGATCTATGTGTGGTCTCTAAAGAGAACACACATGCAATGACTCTGGTTGTTGTTAGTAAAAAGAGCACACATGCAATGACCCTAGTGGATCCATAGGTGGATTGTGAAAAGAACACACATGCAATGACACTGGTGGATCCATATGTGGTATGTGAAAAGAACACACATTTGAATGACTCTGGTTGTTGTTAGTAAAAGGAACACACATGCAATGACACTGGTGGATCCATAGGTGGATTGTGAAAAGAGCACACATGCAATGACACTGGTGGATCCATATGTGGTATGTGAAAAGAACACACATGAAATGACTCCAGTTGTTGTTAGTAAAAAGAACACACATGCAATGACACTGGTGGATCCATAGGTGGATTGTGAAAAGAACACAATGCAATGACACTGGTGGATCCATGTGTGGTCTCTGAAGAGAACACACATTTCAATGACACCACTGGATCCATATGTGGTATGTGAAAAGAACACACATAAAATGACTCCAGTTGTTGTTAGTAATAAGAACACACATGCAATGACACTTGTGGATCCATATGTGGTATGTGAAAACAACACACATGCAATGACTCTGGTTGTTGTTAGTAAAAAGAACACACATGCAATGACACTGGTGGATCCATAGGTGGATTGTGAAAATAACACACATGCAATGACACTGGTTGTTGTTAGTAACAAGAAAACACATGCAATGACACTAGAGGATCCATGTATGGTCTCTGAAGAGAACACACATTTCAATGACTCTGGTTGTTGTTAGTAAAAAGAACACACATGCAATGACACTGGTGGATCCATGTGTGGTCTCTGAAGAGAACACACATGCAATGACTCTGGTTGTTTTTAGTAAAAAGAGCACACATGCAATGACACTGGTGGATCCATAGGTGGAAGAACACACATTTCAATGACACTGGTGGATCCATATGTGGTATGTGAAAAGAACACGCATTTCAATGACTCTGGTTGTTGTAGTAAAAAGAACACACATGCAATGACACTATTGGATCCATGTGTGGTCTCTGAAGAGAACACACATGCAATGACTTTGGTTGTTGTTAGTAAAAAAAGCACACATGCAATGACCCTAGTGAATCCATAGGTGGATTGTGAAAAGAACACACATGCAATGACACTGGTGGATCCATATGTGGTATGTGAAAAGAACACACATTTGAATGACTCTTGTTGTTGTTAGTAAAAAGAACACACATGCAATGACACTGGTGGATCCATAGGTCGATTGTGAAAAGAGCACACATGCAATGACACTGGTGGATCCATATGTGGTATGTGAAGAGAACATACATTTCAATGACTTTCGTGGATCCATATGTGGTATGTGAAAAGAACACACATGAAATGACTCCAGTTGTTGTTAGTAAAAAGAACACACATGCAATGACACTGGTGGATCCATAGGTGGATTGTAAAAGAACACACATGCAATGACACTGTGGATCCATATGTGGTATGTGAAAAGAACACACAGGAAATGACACTGGTTGCTGTTAGTAAAAAGAACACACATGCAAAGACACTGGTGGATCCATAGGTGGATTGTGAAAAGAACCTACATGCAATAACACTGGTGGATCCATATGTGGTATGTGAAAAGAACACACATGCAATGACTCTGGTTGTTTTTAGTAAAAAGAGCACACATGCAATGACACTGGTGGATCCATAGGTGGAAGAACACACATTTCAATGACACTGGTGGATCCATATGTGGTATGTGAAAAGAACACGCATTTCAATGACTCTGGTTGTTGTTAGTAAAAAGAACACACATGCAATGACACTATTGGATCCATGTGTGGTCTCTAAAGAGAACACACATGCAATGACTCTGGTTGTTGTTAGTAAAAAGAGCACACATGCAATGACCCTAGTGGATCCATAGGTGGATTGTGAAAAGAACACACATGCAATGACACTGGTGGATCCATATGTGGTATGTGAAAAGAACACACATTTGAATGACTCTGGTTGTTGTTAGTAAAAGGAACACACATGCAATGACACTGGTGGATCCATAGGTGGATTGTGAAAAGAGCACACATGCAATGACACTGGTGGATCCATATGTGGTATGTGAAAAGAACACACATGAAATGACTCCAGTTGCTGTTAGTAAAAAGAACACACATGCAATGACACTGGTGGATCCATAGGTGGATTGTGAAAAGAACACACATGCAATGACACTGGTGGATCCATGTGTGGTCTCTGAAGAGAACACACATTTCAATGACACCACTGGATCCATATGTGGTATGTGAAAAGAACACACATGAAATGACTCAGGTTGTTGTTAGTAATAAGAACACACATGCAATGACACTTGTGGATCCATATGTGGTATGTGAAAACAACACACATGCAATGACTCTGGTTGTTGTTAGTAAAAAGAGCACACATGCAATGACCCTAGTGGATCCATAGGTGGATTGTGAAAAGAACAGACATGCAATGACACTGGTGGATCCATATGTGGTATGTGAAAAGAACACACATTTGAATGACTCTGGTTGTTGTTAGTAAAAAGAACACACATGCAATGACACTGGTGGATCCATAGGTGGATTGTGAAAAGAGCACACATGCAATGACACTGGTGGATCCATATGTGGTATGTGAAAAGAACACACATGAAATGACTCCAGTTGTTGTTAGTAAAAAGAACACACATGCAATGACACTAGTGGATCCATAGGTGGATTGTAAAAAGAACACACATGCAATGACACTGGTGGATCCATATGTGGTATGTGAAAAGAACACACAGGCAATGACACTTGTTGCTGTTAGTAAAAAGAACACAGATGCAAAGACACTGGTGGATCCATAGGTGGATTGTGAAAAGAACCTACATGCAATGACACTGGTAGGTCCATATGTGGTATGTGAAAAGAACACACATGCAATGGCTCTTGTTGTTTTTAGTAAAAAGAGCACACATGCAATGACACTGGTGGATCCATAGGTGGAAGAACACACATTTCAATGACACTGGTGGATCCATATGTGGTATGTGAAAAGAACACGCATTTCAATGACTCTGGTTGTTGTTAGTAAAAAGAACACACATGCAATGACACTATTGGATCCATATGTGGGCTCTAAAGAGAACACACATGCAATGACTCTGGTTGTTGTTAGTAAAAAGAGCACACATGCAATGACCCTAGTGTATCCATAGGTGGATTTTGAAAAGAACACACAGGCAATGACACTGGTGGATCCATATGTGGTATGTGAAAAGAACACACATTTTAATGACTCTTGTTGTTGTTAGTAAAAAGAACACACATGCAATGACACTGGTGGATCCATAGGTCGATTGTGAAAAGAGCACACATGCAATGACACTGGTGGATCCATATGTGGTATGTGAAAAGAACACACATGAAATGACTCCAGTTGTTGTTAGTAAAAAGAACACACATGCAATGACACTGGTGGATCCATAGGTGGATTGTAAAAGAACACACATGCAATGACACTGTGGATCCATAGGTGGTATGTGAAAAGAACACACAGGAAATTACACTGGTTGCTGTTAGTAAAAAGAACACACATGCAAAGACACTGGTGGATCCATAGGTGGATTGTGAAAAGAACCTACATGCAATGACACTGGTGGATCCATATGTGGTATGTGAAAAGAACACACATGCAATGACTCTGGTTGTTTTTAGTAAAAAGAGCACACATGCAATGACACTGGTGGATCCATAGGTGGAAGAACACACATTTGAATGACTCTGGTTGTTGTTAGTAAAAAGAACACACATGCAATGACACTGGTGGATCCATGTGTGGTCTCTGAAGAGAACACACATGCAATGACTCTGGTTGTTTTTAGTAAAAAGAGCACACATGCAATGACACTGGTGGATCCATAGGTGGAAGAACACACATTTCAATGACACTGGTGGATCCATATGTGGTATGTGAAAAGAACACGCATTTCAATGACTCTGGTTGTTGTTAGTAAAAAGAACACACATGCAATGACACTATTGGATCCATGTGTGGTCTCTAAAGAGAACACACATGCAATGACTCTGGTTGTTGTTAGTAAAAAGAGCACACATGCAATGACCCTAGTGGATCCATAGGTGGATTGTGAAAAGAACACACATGCAATGACACTGGTGGATCCATATGTGGTATGTGAAAAGAACACACATTTGAATGACTCTGGTTGTTGTTAGTAAAAGGAACACACATGCAATGACACTGGTGGATCCATAGGTGGATTGTGAAAAGAGCACACATGCAATGACACTGGTGGATCCATATGTGGTATGTGAAAAGAACACACATGAAATGACTCCAGTTGTTGTTAGTAAAAAGAACACACATGCAATGACACTGGTGGATCCATAGGTGGATTGTGAAAAGAACACACATGCAATGACACTGGTGGATCCATGTGTGGTCTCTGAAGAGAACACACATTTCAATGACACCACTGGATCCATATGTGGTATGTGAAAAGAACACACATGAAATGACTCAGGTTGTTGTTAGTAATAAGAACACACATGCAATGACACTTGTGGATCCATATGTGGTATGTGAAAACAACACACATGCAATGACTCTGGTTGTTGTTAGTAAAAAGAGCACACATGCAATGACCCTAGTGGATCTAAAGGTGGATTGTGAAAAGAACACACATGCAATGACACTGGTGGATCCATATGTGGTATGTGAAAAGAACACACATTTGAATGACTCTGGTTGTTGTTAGTAAAAAGAACACACATGCAATGAGACTGGTGGATCCATAGGTGGATTGTGAAAAGAGCACACATGCAATGACACTGGTGGATCCATATGTGGTATGTGAAAAGAACACACATGAAATGACTCCAGTTGTTGTTAGTAAAAAGAACACACATGCAATGACACTAGTGGATCCATAGGTGGTTGTAAAAAGAACACACATGCAATGACACTGGTGGATCCATATGTGGTATGTGAAAAGAACACACAGGCAATGACACTTGTTGCTGTTAGTAAAAAGAACACACATGCAAAGACACTGGTGGATCCATAGGTGGATTGTGAAAAGAACCTACATGCAATGACACTGGTAGATCCATATGTGGTATGTGAAAAGAACACACATGCAATGGCTCCTGTTGTTTTTAGTAAAAAGAGCACACATGCAATGACACTGGTGGATCCATAGGTGGAAGAACACACATTTCAATGACACTGGTGGATCCATATGTGGTATGTGAAAAGAACACGCATTTCAATGACTCTGGTTGTTGTTAGTAAAAAGAACACACATGCAATGACACTATTGGATCCATATGTGGGCTCTAAAGAGAACACACATGCAATGACTCTGGTTGTTGTTAGTAAAAAGAGCACACATGCAATGACCCTAGTGTATCCATAGGTGGATTTTGAAAAGAACACACAGGCAATGACACTGGTGGATCCATATGTGGTATGTGAAAAGAACACACATTTTAATGACTCTTGTTGTTGTTAGTAAAAAGAACACACATGCAATGACACTGGTGGATCCATAGGTCGATTGTGAAAAGAGCACACATGCAATGACACTGGTGGATCCATATGTGGTATGTGAAAAGAACACACATGAAATGACTCCAGTTGTTGTTAGTAAAAAGAACACACATGCAATGACACTGGTGGATCCATAGGTGGATTGTAAAAGAACACACATGCAATGACACTGTGGATCCATAGGTGGTATGTGAAAAGAACACACAGGAAATTACACTGGTTGCTGTTAGTAAAAAGAACACACATGCAAAGACACTGGTGGATCCATAGGTGGATTGTGAAAAGAACCTACATGCAATGACACTGGTGGATCCATATGTGGTATGTGAAAAGAACACACATGCAATGACTCTGGTTGTTTTTAGTAAAAAGAGCACACATGCAATGACACTGGTGGATCCATAGGTGGATTGTAAAAGAACACACATTTCAATGACACTGGTGGATCCATATGTGGTATGTGAAAAGAACACGCATGCAATGACTCCAGTTGTTGTTAGTAAAAAGAACACACATGCAATGACACTGGTGGATCCATAGGTGGATTGTGAAAATAACACACATGCAATGACACTGGTGCATCCATGTGTGGTTTCTGAAGATAACACACATTTCAATGACACCACTGGATCCATATGTGGTATGTGAAAAGAACACACATGAAATGACTCCAGTTGTTGTTAGTAATAAGAACACACATGCAATGACACTTGTGGATCCATATGTGGTATGTGAAAACAACACACATGCAATGACTCTGGTTGTTGTTAGTAAAAAGAACACACATGCAATGACACTGGTGGATCCATAGGTGGATTGTGAAAATAACACACATGCAATGACACTGGTTGTTGTTAGTAACAAGAAAACACATGCAATGACACTAGAGGATCCATTTGTGGTCTCTGAAGAGAACACACATTTGAATGACTCTGGTTGTTGTTAGTAAAAAGAACACACATGCAATGACACTGGTGGATCCATGTGTGGTCTCTGAAGAGAACACACATGCAATGACTCTGGTTGTTTTTAGTAAAAAGAGCACACATGCAATGACACTGGTGGATCCATAGGTGGAAGAACACACATTTCAATGACACTGGTGGATCCATATGTGGTATGTGAAAAGAACACGCATTTCAATGACTCTGGTTGTTGTTAGTAAAAAGAACACACATGCAATGACACTATTGGATCCATGTGTGGTCTCTAAAGAGAACACACATGCAATGACTCTGGTTGTTGTTAGTAAAAAGAGCACACATGCAATGACCCTAGTGGATCCATAGGTGGATTGTGAAAAGAACACACATGCAATGACACTGGTGGATCCATATGTGGTATGTGAAAAGAACACACATTTGAATGACTCTGGTTGTTGTTAGTAAAAGGAACACACATGCAATGACACTGGTGGATCCATAGGTGGATTGTGAAAAGAGCACACATGCAATGACACTGGTGGATCCATATGTGGTATGTGAAAAGAACACACATGAAATGACTCCAGTTGTTGTTAGTAAAAAGAACACACATGCAATGACACTGGTGGATCCATAGGTGGATTGTGAAAAGAACACACATGCAATGACACTGGTGGATCCATGTGTGGTCTCTGAAGAGAACACACATTTCAATGACACCACTGGATCCATATGTGGTATGTGAAAAGAACACACATGAAATGACTCAGGTTGTTGTTAGTAATAAGAACACACATGCAATGACACTTGTGGATCCATATGTGGTATGTGAAAACAACACACATGCAATGACTCTGGTTGTTGTTAGTAAAAAGAGCACACATGCAATGACCCTAGTGGATCTAAAGGTGGATTGTGAAAAGAACACACATGCAATGACACTGGTGGATCCATATGTGGTATGTGAAAAGAACACACATTTGAATGACTCTGGTTGTTGTTAGTAAAAAGAACACACATGCAATGAGACTGGTGGATCCATAGGTGGATTGTGAAAAGAGCACACATGCAATGACACTGGTGGATCCATATGTGGTATGTGAAAAGAACACACATGAAATGACTCCAGTTGTTGTTAGTAAAAAGAACACACATGCAATGACACTAGTGGATCCATAGGTGGTTGTAAAAAGAACACACATGCAATGACACTGGTGGATCCATATGTGGTATGTGAAAAGAACACACAGGCAATGACACTTGTTGCTGTTAGTAAAAAGAACACACATGCAAAGACACTGGTGGATCCATAGGTGGATTGTGAAAAGAACCTACATGCAATGACACTGGTAGATCCATATGTGGTATGTGAAAAGAACACACATGCAATGGCTCCTGTTGTTTTTAGTAAAAAGAGCACACATGCAATGACACTGGTGGATCCATAGGTGGAAGAACACACATTTCAATGACACTGGTGGATCCATATGTGGTATGTGAAAAGAACACGCATTTCAATGACTCTGGTTGTTGTTAGTAAAAAGAACACACATGCAATGACACTATTGGATCCATATGTGGGCTCTAAAGAGAACACACATGCAATGACTCTGGTTGTTGTTAGTAAAAAGAGCACACATGCAATGACCCTAGTGTATCCATAGGTGGATTTTGAAAAGAACACACAGGCAATGACACTGGTGGATCCATATGTGGTATGTGAAAAGAACACACATTTTAATGACTCTTGTTGTTGTTAGTAAAAAGAACACACATGCAATGACACTGGTGGATCCATAGGTCGATTGTGAAAAGAGCACACATGCAATGACACTGGTGGATCCATATGTGGTATGTGAAAAGAACACACATGAAATGACTCCAGTTGTTGTTAGTAAAAAGAACACACATGCAATGACACTGGTGGATCCATAGGTGGATTGTAAAAGAACACACATGCAATGACACTGTGGATCCATAGGTGGTATGTGAAAAGAACACACAGGAAATTACACTGGTTGCTGTTAGTAAAAAGAACACACATGCAAAGACACTGGTGGATCCATAGGTGGATTGTGAAAAGAACCTACATGCAATGACACTGGTGGATCCATATGTGGTATGTGAAAAGAACACACATGCAATGACTCTGGTTGTTTTTAGTAAAAAGAGCACACATGCAATGACACTGGTGGATCCATAGGTGGATTGTAAAAGAACACACATGCAATGACACTGTGGATCCATAGGTGGTATGTGAAAAGAACACACAGGAAATTACACTGGTTGCTGTTAGTAAAAAGAACACACATGCAAAGACACTGGTGGATCCATAGGTGGATTGTGAAAAGAACCTACATGCAATGACACTGGTGGATCCATATGTGGTATGTGAAAAGAACACACATGCAATGACTCTGGTTGTTTTTAGTAAAAAGAGCACACATGCAATGACACTGGTGGATCCATAGGTGGAAGAACACACATTTCAATGACACTGGTGGATCCATATGTGGTATGTGAAAAGAACACGCATGCAATGAC
Source organism: Avena sativa (assembly GCA_916181665.1). Classification (NCBI taxonomy): domain Eukaryota; kingdom Viridiplantae; phylum Streptophyta; class Magnoliopsida; order Poales; family Poaceae; genus Avena; species Avena sativa. The sequence goes on from OV702290.1 coordinate 288,600,496, forward strand.
TCCAGTTGTTGTTAGTAAAAAGAACACACATGCAATGACACTGGTGGATCCATAGGTGGATTGTGAAAATAACACACATGCAATGACACTGGTGCATCCATGTGTGGTTTCTGAAGATAACACACATTTCAATGACACCACTGGATCCATATGTGGTATGTGAAAAGAACACACATGAAATGACTCCAGTTGTTGTTAGTAATAAGAACACACATGCAATGACACTTGTGGATCCATATGTGGTATGTGAAAACAACACACATGCAATGACTCTGGTTGTTGTTAGTAAAAAGAACACACATGCAATGACACTGGTGGATCCATAGGTGGATTGTGAAAATAACACACATGCAATGACACTGGTTGTTGTTAGTAACAAGAAAACACATGCAATGACACTAGAGGATCCATTTGTGGTCTCTGAAGAGAACACACATTTGAATGACTCTGGTTGTTGTTAGTAAAAAGAACACACATGCAATGACACTGGTGGATCCATGTGTGGTCTCTGAAGAGAACACACATGCAATGACTCTGGTTGTTTTTAGTAAAAAGAGCACACATGCAATGACACTGGTGGATCCATAGGTGGAAGAACACACATTTCAATGACACTGGTGGATCCATATGTGGTATGTGAAAAGAACACGCATTTCAATGACTCTGGTTGTTGTTAGTAAAAAGAACACACATGCAATGACACTATTGGATCCATGTGTGGTCTCTAAAGAGAACACACATGCAATGACTCTGGTTGTTGTTAGTAAAAAGAGCACACATGCAATGACCCTAGTGGATCCATAGGTGGATTGTGAAAAGAACACACATGCAATGACACTGGTGGATCCATATGTGGTATGTGAAAAGAACACACATTTGAATGACTCTGGTTGTTGTTAGTAAAAGGAACACACATGCAATGACACTGGTGGATCCATAGGTGGATTGTGAAAAGAGCACACATGCAATGACACTGGTGGATCCATATGTGGTATGTGAAAAGAACACACATGAAATGACTCCAGTTGTTGTTAGTAAAAAGAACACACATGCAATGACACTGGTGGATCCATAGGTGGATTGTGAAAAGAACACACATGCAATGACACTGGTGGATCCATGTGTGGTCTCTGAAGAGAACACACATTTCAATGACACCACTGGATCCATATGTGGTATGTGAAAAGAACACACATGAAATGACTCAGGTTGTTGTTAGTAATAAGAACACACATGCAATGACACTTGTGGATCCATATGTGGTATGTGAAAACAACACACATGCAATGACTCTGGTTGTTGTTAGTAAAAAGAGCACACATGCAATGACCCTAGTGGATCTAAAGGTGGATTGTGAAAAGAACACACATGCAATGACACTGGTGGATCCATATGTGGTATGTGAAAAGAACACACATTTGAATGACTCTGGTTGTTGTTAGTAAAAAGAACACACATGCAATGACACTGGTGGATCCATAGGTGGATTGTGAAAAGAGCACACATGCAATGACACTGGTGGATCCATATGTGGTATGTGAAAAGAACAGACATGAAATGACTCCAGTTGTTGTTAGTAAAAAGAACACACATGCAATGACACTAGTGGATCCATAGGTGGATTGTAAAAAGAACACACATGCAATGACACTGGTGGATCCATATGTGGTATGTGAAAAGAACACACAGGCAATGACACTTGTTGCTGTTAGTAAAAAGAACACACATGCAAAGACACTGGTGGATCCATAGGTGGATTGTGAAAAGAACCTACATGCAATGACACTGGTAGATCCATATGTGGTATGTGAAAAGAACACACATGCAATGGCTCCTGTTGTTTTTAGTAAAAAGAGCACACATGCAATGACACTGGTGGATCCATAGGTGGAAGAACACACATTTCAATGACACTGGTGGATCCATATGTGGTATGTGAAAAGAACACGCATTTCAATGACTCTGGTTGTTGTTAGTAAAAAGAACACACATGCAATGACACTATTGGATCCATATGTGGGCTCTAAAGAGAACACACATGCAATGACTCTGGTTGTTGTTAGTAAAAAGAGCACACATGCAATGACCCTAGTGTATCCATAGGTGGATTTTGAAAAGAACACACAGGCAATGACACTGGTGGATCCATATGTGGTATGTGAAAAGAACACACATTTGAATGACTCTGGTTGTTGTTAGTAAAAAGAACACACATGCAATGACACTGGTGGATCCATAGGTGGATTGTGAAAAGAGCACACATGCAATGACACTGGTGGATCCATATGTGGTATGTGAAAAGAACACACATGCAATGACTCTACTTGTTGTTAGTAAAAAGAACACACATGCAATGACACTGGTGGATCCATAGGTGGATTGTGAAAAGAACACACATGCAATGACACTGGTGGATCCATATGTGGTATGTGAAAAGAACACACATGCAATGACACTGGTTGTTGTTAGTAAAAAGAACACACATGAAATGACACTGGTGGATGCATAGGTGGATTGTGAAAAGAGCACACATGCAATGACATGGGTGGATCCATATGTGGTATGTGCAAAGAACACACATGCAATGACTCTAGTTGTTGTTAGTAAAAATAACACACATGTAATGACACTGGTGGATCCATGTGTGGTCTCTGAAGAGAACACACATTTCAATGACACTGGTGGATCCATATGTGGTATGTGAAAAGAACACACATGAAATGACTCCAGTTGTTGTTAGAAAAAAGAACACACATGCAATGACACTGGTGGATCCATAGGTGGATTGTGAAAATAACACACATGCAATGACACTGGTGCATCCATGTGTGGTTTCTGAAGATAACACACATTTCAATGACACCACTGGATCCATATGTGGTATGTGAAAAGAACACACATGAAATGACTCCAGTTGTTGTTAGTAATAAGAACACACATGCAATGACACTTGTGGATCCATATGTGGTATGTGAAAACAACACACATGCAATGACTCTGGTTGTTGTTAGTAAAAAGAACACACATGCAATGACACTGGTGGATCCATAGGTGGATTGTGAAAATAACACACATGCAATGACACTGGTTGTTGTTAGTAACAAGAAAACACATGCAATGACACTAGAGGATCCATTTGTGGTCTCTGAAGAGAACACACATTTCAATGACTCTGGTTGTTGTTAGTAAAAAGAACACACATGCAATGACACTGGTGGATCCATGTGTGGTCTCTGAAGAGAACACACATGCAATGACTCTGGTTGTTTTTAGTAAAAAGAGCACACATGCAATGACACTGGTGGATCCATAGGTGGAAGAACACACATTTCAATGACACTGGTGGATCCATATGTGGTATGTGAAAAGAACACGCATTTCAATGACTCTGGTTGTTGTTAGTAAAAAGAACACACATGCAATGATACTATTGGATCCATGTGTGGTCTCTGAAGAGAACACACATGCAATGACTCTGGTTGTTGTTTGTAAAAAGAGCACACATGCAATGACCCTAGTGGATCCATAGGTGGATTGTGAAAAGAACACACATGCAATGACACTGGTGGATCCATATGTGGTATGTGAAAAGAACACACATTTGAATGACTCTGGTTGTTGTTAGTAAAAAGAACACACATGCAATGACACTGGTGGATCCATAGGTGGATTGTGAAAAGAGCACACATGCAATGACACTGGTGGATCCATATGTGGTATGTGAAAAGAACACACATGAAATGACTCCAGTTGTTGTTAGTAAAAAGAACACACATGCAATGACACTGGTGGATCCATAGGTGGATTGTAAAAAGAACACACATGCAATGACACTGGTGGATCCATATGTGGTATGTGAAAAGAACACACAGGCAATGACACTGGTTGTTGTTAGTAAAAAGAACACACGTGCAAAGACACTGGTGGATCCATAGGTGGATTGTGAAAAGAACCTACATGCAATGACACTGGTGGATCCATATGTGGTATGTGAAAAGAACACACATGCAATGACTCTGGTTGTTTTTAGTAAAAAGAGCACACATGCAATGACACTGGTGGATCCATAGGTGGAAGAACATACATTTCAATGACACTGGTGGATCCATATGTGGTATGTGAAAAGAACACGCATTTCAATGACTCTGGTTGTTGTTAGTAAAAAGAACACACATGCAATGACACTATTGGATCCATGTGTGGTCTCTAAAGAGAACACACATGCAATGACTCTGGTTGTTGTTAGTAAAAAGAGCACACATGCAATGGCCCCAGTGTATCCATAGGTGGATTGTGAAAAGAACGCACATGCAATGACACTGGTGGATCCATATGTGGTATGTGAAAAGAACACACATGCAATGACACTGGTTGTTGTTAGTAAAAAGAACACAGATGCAATAACACTGGTGGATCCATAGGTGGATTGTGAAAAGAGCACACATGCAATGACACGGGTGGATCCATATGTGGTATGTGCAAAGAACACACATGCAATGACTCTAGTTGTTGTTAGTAAAAATAACACACATGTAATGACACTGGTGGATCCATGTGTGGTCTCTGAAGAGAACACACATTTCAATGACACTGGTGGATCCATATGTGGTATGTGAAAAGAACACACATGAAATGACTCCAGTTGTTGTTAGTAAAAAGAACACACATGCAATGACACTGGTGGATCCATAGGTGGATTGTGTAATGAACACACATGCAATGACACTGGTGGATCCATGTGTGGTTTCTGAAGATAACACACATTTCAATGACACCACTGGATCCATATGTGGTATGTGAAAAGAACACACATGAAATGACTACAGTTGTTGTTAGTAATAAGAACACACATGCAATGACACTTGTGGATCCATATGTGGTATGTGAAAACAACACACATGCAATGACTCTTGTTGTTATTAGTAAAAAGAACACACATGCAATGACACTCGTGGATCCATAGGTGGATTGTGAAAATAACACACATGCAATGACACTGGTTGTTGTTAGTAACAAGAAAACACATGCAATGACACTAGAGGATCCATGTGTGGTCTCTGAAGAGAACACACATTTCAATGACTCTAGTTGTTGTTAGTAAAAAGAACACACATGCAATGACACTGGTGGATCCATGTGTGGTCTCTGAAGAGAACACACATGCAATGACTCTGGTTGTTGTTAGTAAAAAGAACACACATGCAATGACACTATTGGATCCATGTGCGGTCTCTAAAGAGAACACACATGCAATGACTCTGGTTGTTGTTAGTAAAAAGAGCACACATGCAATGGCCCCAGTGTATCCATAGGTGGATTGTGAAAAGAACACACATGCAATGACACTGGTGGATCCATATGTGGTATGTGAAAAGAACACACATGCAATGACACTGGTTGTTGTTAGTAAAAAGAACACAGATGCAATGACACTGGTGGATCCATAGGTGGATTGTGAAAAGAGCACACATGCAATGACACGGGTGGATCCATATGTGGTATGTGCAAAGAACACACATGCAATGACTCTAGTTGTTGTTAGTAAAAATAACACACATGTAATGACACTTATGGATCCATGTGTGGTCTCTGAAGAGAATACACATTTCAATGACACTGGTGGATCCATATGTGGTATGCGAAAAGAACACACATGAAATGACTCCAGTTGTTGTTAGTAAAAAGAACACACATGCAATGACACTGGTGGATCCATAGGTGGATTGTGAAAAGAACACACATGCAATGACACTGGTGGATCCATGTGTGGTTTCTGAAGATAACAAACATTTCAATGACACCACTGGATCCATATGTGGTATGTGAAAAGAACACACATGAAATGACTCCAGTTGTTGTTAGTAATAAGAACACACATGCAATGACACTTGTGGATCCATATGTGGTATGTGAAAACAACACACATGCAATGACTCTTGTTGTTATTAGTAAAAAGAACACACATGCAATGACACTGGTGGATCCATAGGTGGATTGTGAAAATAACACACATGCAATGACACTGGTTGTTGTTAGTAACAAGAAAACACATGCAATGACACTAGAGGATCCATGTGTGGTCTCTGAAGAGAACACACATTTCAATGACTCTAGTTGTTGTTAGTAAAAAGAACACACATGCAATGACACTGGTGGATCCATGTGTGGTCTCTGAAGAGAACACACATGCAATGACTCTGGTTGTTTTTAGTAAAAAGAGCACACATGCAATGACACTGGTGGATCCATAGCTGGAAGAACACACATTTCAATGACACTGGTGGATCCATATGTGGTATGTGAAAAGAACACGCATTTCAATGACTCTGGTTGTTGTTAGTAAAAAGAACACACATGCAATGACACTATTGGATCCATGTGTGGTCTCTGAAGAGAACACACATGCAATGACTCTAGTTGTTGTTTGTAAAAAGAGCACACATGCAATGACCCTAGTGGATCCATAGGTGGATTGTGAAAAGAACAGACATGCAATGACACTGGTGGATCCATATGTGGTATGTGAAAAGAACACACATTTGAATGACTCTGGTTGTTGTTAGTAAAAAGAACACACATGCAATGACACTGGTGGATCCATAGGTGGATTGTGAAAAGAGCACACATGCAATGACACTGGTGGATCCATATGTGGTATGTGAAAAGAACACACATGAAATGACTCCAGTTGTTGTTAGTAAAAAGAACACACATGCAATAACACTGGTGGATCCATAGGTGGATTGTAAAAAGAACACACATGCAATGACACTAGTGGATCCATATGTGGTATGTGAAAAGAACACACAGGCAATGACACTGGTTGCTGTTAGTAAAAAGAACACACGTGCAAAGACACTGGTGGATCCATAAGTGGATTGTGAAAAGAACCTACATGCAATGACACTGGTGGATCCATATGTGGTATGTGAAAAGAACACACATGCAATGACTCTGGTTGTTTTTAGTAAAAAAGAGCACACATGCAATGACACTGGTGGATCCATAGGTGGAAGAACACACATTTCAATGACACTGGTGGATCCATATGTGGTATGTGAAAAGAACACGCATTTCAATGACTCTAGTTGTTGTTAGTAAAAAGAACACACATGCAATGACACTGGTGGATCCATAGGTGGATTGTAAAAAGAACACACATGCAATGACACTAGTGGATCCATATGTGGTATGTGAAAAGAACACACAGGCAATGACACTAGTTGCTGTTAGTAAAAAGAACGCACGTGGAAAGACATTGGTGGATCCATAGGTGGATTATGAAAAGAACCTACATGCAATGACACTGGTGGATCCATATGTGGTATGTGAAAAGAATACACATGCAATGACTTTGGTTGTTTTTAGTAAAAAGAGCACACATGCAATGACACTGGTGGATCCATAGGTGGAAGAACATACATTTCAATGACACTGGTGGATCCATATGTGGTATGTGAAAAGAACACGCATTTCAATGACTCTGGTTGTTGTTAGTAAAAAGAACACACATGCAATGACACTATTGGATCCATGTGTGGTCTCTAAAGAGAACACACATGCAATGACTCTGGTTGTTGTTAGTAAAAAGAGCACACATGCAATGGCCCCAGTGTATCCATAGGTGGATTGTGAAAAGAACACACATGCAATGACACTGGTGGATCCATATGTGGTATGTGAAAAGAACACACATGCAATGACATTGGTTGTTGTTAGTAAAAAGAACACAAATGCAATGACACTGGTGGATCCATAGGTGGATTGTGAAAAGAGCACACATGCAATGACACGGGTGGATCCATATGTGGTATGTGCAAAGAACACACATGCAATGACTCTAGTTATTGTTAATAAAAATAACACACATGTAATGACACTGGTGATTCCATGTGTGGTCTCTGAAGAGAACACACATTTCAGTGACACTGGTGGATCCATATGTGGTATGTGAAAAGAACACACATGAAATGACTCCAGTTGTTGTTAGTAAAAAGAACACACATGCAATGACACTGGTGGATCCATAGGTGGATTGTGTAAAGAACACACATGCAATGACACTGGTGGATCCATGTGTGGTTTCTGAAGATAACACACATTTCAATGACACCACTGGATCCATATGTGGTATGTGAAAAGAACACACATGAAATGACTCCAGTTGTTGTTAGTAATAAGAACACACATGCAATGACACTTGTGGATCCATATGTGGTATGTGAAAACAACACACATGCAATGACTCTTGTTGTTATTAGTAAAAAGAACACACATGCAATGACACTGGTGGATCCATAGGTGGATTGTGAAAATAACACACATGCAATGACACTGGTTGTTGTTAGTAACAAGAAAACACATGCAATGACACTAGAGGATCCATGTGTGGTATCTGAAGAGAACACACATTTCAATGACTCTAGTTGTTGTTAGTAAAAAGAACACACATGCAATGACACTGGTGGATCCATGTGTGGTCTCTGAAGAGAACACACATGCAATGACTCTGGTTGTTGTTAGTAAAAAGAACACACATGCAATGACACTATTGGATCCATGTGTGGTCTCTAAAGAGAACACACATGCAATGACTCTGGTTGTTGTTAGTAAAAAGAGCACACATGCAATGGCCCCAGTGTATCCATAGGTGGATTGTGAAAAGAACACACATGCAATGACACTGGTGGATCCATATGTGGTATGTGAAAAGAACACACATGCAATGACACTGGTTGTTGTTAGTAAAAAGAACACAGATGCAATGACATTGGTGGATCCATAGGTGGGTTGTGAAAAGAGCACACATGCAATGACACGGGTGGATCCATATGTGGTATGTGCAAAGAACACACATGCAATGACTCTAGTTGTTGTTAGTAAAAATAACACACATGTAATGACACTGGTGGATCCATGTGTGGTCTCTGAAGAGAACACACATTTCAATGACACTGGTGGATCCATATGTGGTATGTGAAAAGAACACACATGAAATGACTCCAGTTGTTGTTAGTAAAAAGAACACACATGCAATGACACTGGTGGATCCATAGGTGAATTGTGAAAAGAACACACATGCAATGACACTGGTGGATCCATGTGTGGTTTCTGAAGATAACACACATTTCAATGACACCACTGGATCCATATGTGGTATGTGAAAAGAACACACATGAAATGACTCCAGTTGTTGTTAGTAATAAGAACACACATGCAATGACACTTGTGGATCCATATGTGGTATGTGAAAACAACACACATGCAATGACTCTTGTTGTTATTAGTAAAAAGAACACACATGCAATGACACTGGTGGATCCATAGGTGGATTGTGAAAATAACACACATGCAATGACACTGGTTGTTATTAGTAACAAGAAAACACATGCAATGACACTAGAGGATCCATGTGTGGTCTCTGAAGAGAACACACATTTCAATGACTCTAGTTGTTGTTAGTAAAAAGAACACACATGCAATGACACTGGTGCATCCATGTGTGGTCTCTGAAGAGAACACACATGCAATGACTCTGGTTGTTTTTAGTAAAAAAAGCACACATGCAATGACACTGGTGGATCCATAGCTGGAAGAACACACATTTCAATGACACTGGTGGATCCATATGTGGTATGTGAAAAGAACACGCATTTCAATGACTCTGGTTGTTGTTAGTAAAAAGAACACACATGCAATGACACTATTGGATCCATGTGTGGTCTCTGAAGAGAACACACATGCAATGACTCTGGTTGTTGTTTGTAAAAAGAGCACACATGCAATGACCCTAGTGGATCCATAGGTGGATTGTGAAAAGAACACACATGCAATGACACTGGTAGATCCATATGTGGTATGTGAAAAGAACACACATTTGAATGACTCTGGTTGTTGTTAGTAAAAAGAACACACATGCAATGACACTGGTGGATCCATAGGTGGATTGTGAAAAGAGCACACATGCAATGACACAGGTGGATCCATATGTGGTATGTGAAAAGAACACACATGAAATGACTCCAGTTGTTGTTAGTAAAAAGAACACTCATGCAATGACACTGGTGGATCCATAGGTGGATTGTAAAAAGAACACACATGCAATGACACTAGTGGATCCATATGTGGTATGTGCAAAGAACACACAGGCAATGACACTGGTTGCTGTTAGTAAAAAGAACACACGTGCAAAGACACTGGTGGATCCATAGGTGGATTGTGAAAAGAACCTACATGCAATGACACTGGTGATCCATATGTGGTATGTGAAAAGAACACACATGCAATGACTCTGGTTGTTTTTAGTAAAAAGAGCACACATGCAATGACACTGGTGGATCCATAGGTGGAAGAACACACATTTCAATGACACTGGTGGATCCATATGTGGTATGTGAAAAGAACACGCATTTCAATGACTCTGGTTGTTGTTAGTAAAAAGAACACACATGCAATGACACTATTGGATCCATGTGTGGTCTCTAAAGAGAACACACATGCAATGACTCTGGTTGTTGTTAGTAAAAAGAGCACACATGCAATGGCCCTAGTGTATCCATAGGTGGATTGTGAAAAGAACACACATGCAATGACACTGGTGGATCCATATGTGGTATGTGAAAAGAACACACATGCAATGACACTGGTTGTTGTTACTAAAAAGAACACACATGCAATGACACTGGTGGATCCATAGGTGGATTGTGAAAAGAGCACACATGCAATGACACGGGTGGATCCATATGTGGTATGTGCAAAGAACACACATGCAATGACTCTAGTTGTTGTTAGTAAAAATAACACACATGTAATGACACTGGTGGATCCATGTGTGGTGTCTGAAGAGAACACACATTTCAATGACACTGGTGGATCCATATGTGGTATGTGAAAAGAACACACATGAAATGACTCCAGTTGTTGTTAGTAAAAAGAACACACATGCAAAGACACTGGTGGATCCATAGGTGGATTGTGAAAAGAACACACATGCAATGACACTGGTGGATCCATGTGTGGTTTCTGAAGAGAACACACATTTCAATGACACCACTGGATCCATATGTGGTATGTGAAAAGAACACACATGAAATGAGTCCAGTTGTTGTTAGTAATAAGAACACACATGCAATGACACTTGTGGATCCATATGTGGTATGTGAAAACAACACACATGCAATGACTCTGGTTGTTGTTAGTAAAAAGAACACACATGCAATGACACTGGTGGATCCATAGGTGGATTGTGAAAATAACACACATGCAATGACACTGGTTGTTGTTAGTAACAAGAAAACACATGCAATGACACTAGAGGATCCATGTGTGGTCTCTGAAGAGAACACACATTTCAATGACTCTGGTTATTGTTAGTAAAAAGAACACACATGCAATGACACTGGTGGATCCATGTGTGGTCTCTAAAGAGAACACACATGCAATGACTCTGGTTGTTTTTAGTAAAAAGAGCACACATGCAATGACACTGGTGGATCCATAGGTGGAAGAACACACATTTCGATGACACTGGTGGATCCATATGTGGTATGTGAAAAGAACACGCATTTCAATGACTCTGGTTGTTGTTAGTAAAAAGAACACACATGCAATGACACTATTGGATCCATGTGTGGTTTCTAAAGAGAACACACATGCAATGACTCTGGTTGTTGTTTGTAAAAAGAGCACACATGCAATGACCCTAGTGAATCCATAGGTGGATTGTGAAAAGAACACACATGCAATGACACTGGTGGATCCATATGTGGTATGTGAAAAGAACACACATTTGAATGACTCTGGTTGTTGTTAGTAAAAAGAACACACATGGAATGACACTGGTGGAGCCATAGGTGGATTGTGAAAAGAGCACACATGCCATGACACTGGTGGATCCATATGTGGTATGTGAAAAGAACACACATGAAATGACTCCAGTTGTTGTTAGTAAAAAGAACACACATGCAATGACACTGGTGGATCCATAGGTGGATTGTGAAAAGAACACACATGCAATGACACTGGTGGATCCATGTGTGGTTTCTGAAGAGAACACACATTTCAATGACACCACTGGATCCATATGTGGTATGTGAAAAGAACACACATGAAATGAGTCCAGTTGTTGTTAGTAATAAGAACACACATGCAATGACACTTGTGGATCCATATGTGGTATGTGAAACGAACACACATGCAATGACTCTGGTTGTTGTTAGTAAAAAGAACACACATGCAATGACACTGGTGGATCCATAGGTGGATTGTGAAAATAACACACATGCAATGACACTGGTTGTTGTTAGTAACAAGAAAACACATGCAATGACACTAGAGGATCCATGTGTGGTCTCTGAAGAGAACACACATTTCAATGACTCTGGTTATTGTTAGTAAAAAGAACACACATGCAATGACACTGGTGGATCCATGTGTGGTCTCTAAAGAGAACACACATGCAATGACTCTGGTTGTTTTTACTAAAAAGAGCACACATGCAATGACACTGGTGGATCCATAGGTGGAAGAACACACATTTCGATGACACTGGTGGATCCATATGTGGTATGTGAAAAGAACACGCATTTCAATGACTCTGGTTGTTGTTAGTAAAAAGAACACACATGCAATGACACTATTGGATCCATGTGTGGTTTCTGAAGAGAACACACATGCAATGACTCTGGTTGTTGTTTGTAAAAAGAGCACACATGCAATGACCCTAGTGGATCCATAGGTGGATTGTGAAAAGAACACACATGCAATGACACTGGTGGATCCATATGTGGTATGTGAAAAGAACACACATTTGAATGACTCTGGTTGTTGTTAGTAAAAAGAACACACATGGAATGACACTGGTGGATCCATAGGTGGATTGTGAAAAGAGCACACATGCCATGACACTGGTGGATCCATATGTGGTATGTGAAAAGAACACACATGAAATGACTCCAGTTGTTGTTAGTAAAAAGAACACTCATGCAATGACACTGGTGGATCCATAGGTGGATTGTAAAAAGAACACACATGCAATGACACTAGTGGATCCATATGTGGTATGTGAAAAGAACACACAGGCAATGACACTGGTTGCTGTTAGTAAAAAGAACACACGTGCAAAGACACTGGTGGATCCATAGGTGGATTGTGAAAAGAACCTACATGCAATGACACTGGTGATCCATATGTGGTATGTGAAAAGAACACACATGCAATGACTCTGGTTGTTTTTAGTAAAAAGAGCACACATGCAATGACACTGGTGGATCCATAGGTGGAAGAACACACATTTCAATGACACTCGTGGATCCATATGTGGTATGTGAAAAGAACACGCATTTCAATGACTCTGGTTGTTGTTAGTAAAAAGAACACACATGCAATGACACTATTGGATCCATGTGTGGTCTCTAAAGAGAACACACATGCAATGACTCTAGTTGTTGTTAGTAAAAAGAGCACACATGCAATGGCCCTAGTGTATCCATAGGTGGATTGTGAAAAGAACACACATGCAATGACACTGGTGGATCCATATGTGGTATGTGAAAAGAACACACATGCAATGACACTGGTTGTTGTTACTAAAAAGAACACACATGCAATGACACTGGTGGATCCATAGGTGGATTGTGAAAAGAGCACACATGCAATGACACGGGTGGATCCATATGTGGTATGTGCAAAGAACACACATGCAATGACTCTAGTTGTTGTTAGTAAAAATAACACACATGTAATGACACTGGTGGATCCATGTGTGGTGTCTGAAGAGAACACACATTTCAATGACACTGGTGGATCCATATGTGGTATGTGAAAAGAACACACATGAAATGACTCCAGTTGTTGTTAGTAAAAAGAACACACATGCAAAGACACTGGTGGATCCATAGGTGGATTGTGAAAAGAACACAGATGCAATGACACTGGTGGATCCATGTGTGGTTTCTGAAGAGAACACACATTTCAATGACACCACTGGATCCATATGTGGTATGTGAAAATAACACACATGAAATGAGTCCAGTTGTTGTTAGTAATAAGAACACACATGCAATGACACTTGTGGATCCATATGTGGTATGTGAAAACAACACACATGCAATGACTCTGGTTGTTGTTAGTAAAAAGAACACACATGCAATGACACTGGTGGATCCATAGGTGGATTGTGAAAATAACACACATGCAATGACACTGGTTGTTGTTAGTAACAAGAAAACACATGCAATGACACTAAAGGATCCATGTGTGGTCTCTGAAGAGAACACACATTTCAATGACTCTGGTTATTGTTAGTAAAAAGAACACACATGCAATGACACTGGTGGATCCATGTGTGGTCTCTAAAGAGAACACACATGCAATGACTCTGGTTGTTTTTAGTAAAAAGAGCACACATGCAATGACACTGGTGGATCCATAGGTGGAAGAACACACATTTTGATGACACTGGTGGATCCATATGTGGTATGTGAAAAGAACACGCATTTCAATGACTCTGGTTGTTGTTAGTAAAAAGAACACACATGCAATGACACTATTGGATCCATGTGTCGTTTCTGAAGAGAACACACATGCAATGACTCTGGTTGTTGTTTGTAAAAAGAGCACACATGCAATGACCCTAGTGAATCCATAGGTGGATTGTGAAAAGAACACACATGCAATGACACTGGTGGATCCATATGTGGTATGTGAAAAGAACACACATTTGAATGACTCTGGTTGTTGTTAGTAAAAAGAACACACATGGAATGACACTGGTGGATCCATAGGTGGATTGTGAAAAGAGCACACATGCCATGACACTGGTGGATCCATATGTGGTATGTGAAAAGAACACACATGAAATGACTCCAGTTGTTGTTAGTAAAAAGAACACACATGCAATGACACTGGTGGATCCATAGGTGGATTGTGAAAAGAACACACATGCAATGACACTGGTGGATCCATGTGTGGTTTCTGAAGAGAACACACATTTCAATGACACCACTGGATCCATATGTGGTATGTGAAAAGAACACACATGAAATGAGTCCAGTTGTTGTTAGTAATAAGAACACACATGCAATGACACTTGTGGATCCATATGTGGTATGTGAAAAGAACACACATGCAATGACTCTGGTTGTTGTTAGTAAAAAGAACACACATGCAATGACACTGGTGGATCCATAGGTGGATTGTGAAAATAACACACATGCAATGACACTGGTTGTTGTTAGTAACAAGAAAACACATGCAATGACACTAGAGGATCCATGTGTGGTCTCTGAAGAGAACACACATTTCAATGACTCTGGTTATTGTTAGTAAAAAGAACACACATGCAATGACACTGGTGGATCCATGTGTGGTCTCTGAAGAGAACACACATGCAATGACTCTGGTTGTTTTTACTAAAAAGAGCACACATGCAATGACACTGGTGGATCCATAGGTGGAAGAACACACATTTCGATGACACTGGTGGATCCATATGTGGTATGTGAAAAGAACACGCATTTCAATGACTCTGGTTGTTGTTAGTAAAAAGAACACACATGCAATGACACTATTGGATCCATGTGTGGTTTCTGAAGAGAACACACATGCAATGACTCTGGTTGTTGTTTGTAAAAAGAGCACACATGCAATGACCCTAGTGGATCCATAGGTGGATTGTGAAAAGAACACACATGCAATGACACTGGTGGATCCATATGTGGTATGTGAAAAGAACACACATTTGAATGACTCTGGTTGTTGTTAGTAAAAAGAACACACATGGAATGACACTGGTGGATCCATAGGTGGATTGTGAAAAGAGCACACATGCCATGACACTGGTGGATCCATATGTGGTATGTGAAAAGAACACACATGAAATGACTCCAGTTGTTTTTAGTAAAAAGAACACACATGCAATGACACTGGTGGATCCATAGGTGGATTGTAAAAAGAACACACATGCAATGACACTGGTGGATCCATACGTGGTATGTGAAAAGAACACATAGGCAATGACACTGGTTGTTGTTAGTAAAAAGAACACACATGCAAAGACACTGGTGGATCCATAGGTGGATTGTGAAAAGAACCTACATGCAATGACACTTGTGGATCCATATGTGGTATGTGAAAAGAACACACATGCAATGACTCTGGTTGTTTTTAGTAAAAAGAGCACACATGCAATGACACTGGTGGATCCATAGGTGGAAAAACACACATTTCAATGACACTGGTGGATCCATATGTGGTATGTGAAAAGAACACGCATTTCAATGACTCTGGTTGTTGTTAGTAAAAAGAACACACATGCAATGACACTATTGGATCCATGTGTGGTCTCTAAAGAGAACACACATGCAATGACTCTGGTTGTTGTTAGTAAAAAGAGCACACATGCAATGGCCCTAGTGTATCCATAGGTGGATTGTGAAAATAACACACGGGCAATGACAATGGTGGATCCATATGTGGTATGTGAAAAGAGCACACATTTGAATGACTCTGGTTGTTGTTAGTAAAAAGAACACACATGCAATGACACTGGTGGATCCATAGATGGATTGTGAAAAGAGCACATATGCAATGACACTAGTGGATCCATATGTGGTATGTGAAAAGAACACACATGAAATGACTCCACTTGTTGTTAGTAAAAAGAACACACATGCAATGACACTGGTGGATCCGTAGGTGGATTGTGAAAAGAACACACATGCAATGACACTGGTGGATCCATATGTGGTATGTGAAAAGAACACACATGCAATGACACTGGTTGTTGTTAGTAAAAAGAACACACATGCAATGATACTGGTTGTTGTTAGTAAAAAGGACACACATGCAATGACACTGGTTGTTGTTAGTAAAAAGAACACACATGCAATGATACTGGTTGTTGTTAGTAAAAAGGACACACATGCAATGACACTGGTGGATCCATAGGTGGATTGTGAAAAGAACACACATGCAATGACACTGGTGCATCCATATGTGGTATGTGAAAAGAACACACATGCAATGACATTGGTTGTTGTTAGTAAAAACAACACACATGCAATGACACTGGTGGATCCATGTGTGGTCTCTGAAGAGAACACAGATTTCAATGACTCTGGTTGTTAGTAGTAAAAAGAACACACATGCAATGACACTGGTGGATCCATGTGTGGTCTCTGAAAAGAACACACATGCAATGACTCTGGTTGTTGTTATAAAAGGAACACACATGCAATGACACTGGTGGATCCATATGTGGTATGTGAAAAGAACACACATGCAATGACTCTGGTTGTTGTTAGTAAAAAGTACACACATGCAATGCCACTGGTGGATCCATGTGTGGTCCCTAAAGAGAACACACATTTCAATGACACTGGTGGATCCATATGTGGTATGTGAGAAGAACAGTCATGAAATGACTCTAGTTGCTGTCAGTAAAAAGAACACACATGCAATGACACTGGTGGATCCATAGGTGGATTGTGAATAGAACACACATGCAATGACACTGGTGGATCCATATGTGGCATGTGAAAAGAACACACATGCAATGACTCTGGTTGTTGTTAGTAATAAGAACACACATGCAATAACACTGGTGGATCTGTGTGTGGTCTCTAAAGAGAACACACATTTCAATGACTCTGGTGGATCCATATGTGGTATGTGAAAAAAATACACATGAAATGACTCTGGTTGTTGTTAGTAAAAAATCACACATGCAATGACACTGGTGGATCCATAGGTGGATTGTTAAAAGAACACAGATGCAATGACACTAGTTGTTGTTAGTAAAAAGAACACACATGCAATGACACTGGTGGATCCATGTGTGGTCTCTAAAGAGAACACACATTTCAATGACTCTGGTTGTTAGTAAAAGAACACACATGCAATGACACTGGTGGATCCATGTGTGGTCTTTGAAGAGAACACAGATGCAATGACTTTGGTTGTTGTTAGTAAAAAGAGCACACATGCAATGACACTGCTGGATCCATAGGTGGATTGTGAAAATAACACACATGCAATGACACTGGTGGATCCATATGTGGTATGTGAAAATAACACACATTTCAATGACTCTGCTGCGTTGCTGCCAAGGCATTGGCGATGATTGACAACGCGGCCCCTAGTTCAGGTTGTATGTTCTCCTCAGAACGGCGTGGTGGTGTCATCCTGTGATTGATATAAAACACAAGTCAGTACCATAATGGAGAATAATAATAATCCAAAATAGTACCAAGATGGAATTAACCAAGATTAAAGGGTACAATTTACTAATATGATATTAAAATATCAACAAAGTTCAAAGCATCTAGAAGATATTAAGCATATCGCACATGACTGAAAAGGAGTGTGGAAGCACAGATGTATCAAAGAAAAATTTTCCGCATTTTTGGCATTAAAATACCAATAGATGAGCAAAATCACTTATCAGGTAGAGATTAGCAACTCCACATTCTGTGAAAGCATGCTGGAAGGAAGAAAACCCTTAAGAAGATGGCACCGGTTAACAAGGAGTCAGATAGATCGCGCCGATTTTCAAAAGCCTGTCAGTATGGAATGTACCAAGAGTTGATAACCAAAGGCAGATTGTGATAACAAATTGGATGCAACAGATAGACAAGGAATTACACACACACACACACTTTCTATGGTACTACGGAAACCCAGAACACGTGAATCCTAGTTTGAATTTTTAGAAGAGGATTGAAAACGTTTCACTTCCTTACCAGAAAAGGGCGGTTGGGTGGGTAAGAAGAAAAGTGGAAGCAGTCCTACTCTCACGTTTTTGTTTTCCCTAGTATACATAGCTACCAAAAATATTTGCTAGACTGACAACGACCATTTTGGCTGAGACCCTAAAGGGCAGGATGGCTCTGATACCAATTGTAACTACCTCGATGAATTACTCTCTTAGTTACAAGCCTGGATGACCGGAAATGGTTAAAATAGTACGGTGGGGCCAAATGCCACTCACAGGTAGACCTTTTGGCCGTCCTAACCATTTCCAAAACATCGGGACAAGAACGAGCGGCGTAATCGGCAGGCGAAGGGATCAACTACATACACAAATGAGTATGTATGCAAGCCACCATACAACAGTCCTCAGAGCCATTCCATCTAAAAGAAATAGAAATATTGCAACGCCATACGGCAAGATCCAAATATCCTAGATAGATATAATAGTTTAGGATATCTCCTCATACATCAAACATCAGAGTATCAGGCGGAAGCGGAAAACAAGATCCGAGTACGGATAAGAAGCAAATCGGCATAAGATGCCCCATAAATAAACACATCCCGCCCACAGATCTCACGGATCCCCGTTCCCGGAATCTCTACACCGAGTGGTCGCTGCCAACAACGTTCGTCTCCTCCACCCAGTATCCATCTTGCGAGTTTACATGTTCATCTGAATCAAACAATTTATCGTGTGAGACCCTAGGGGTACTCAGCAAGTCTTTATGCCTCAAAAGGGGACACAACCTGGGGTGACGCAATTGCAGCAAAAGATAATACCTAACAATTCTAGGGATACTCGCTAACCATCCGCCTAACCAAAGATAGACAGATGTCCGTGAATTCATAACAACAGTTATAACAGTAATATTAACAGATCCATCCTCCTCCTCGCTTACCAACGAGGAAGCGGACGAACAGCCCCCCATCCGTGGGCAGTTTTATTATCCATTCCATGAGTGTTGCACTATTTACTAGTCAGGTACTTAGTCAAATTAAAAGCGGTACTTTAGTTATACTTGTCTATGATCGAGAAACTGTGCTCCAAGTCGTCCATAACCGCGGACACGGCTCTCAGAAAGATTTACCCTGCAGGGGTGCACAAATAGCAACACACACTCGATCAACCTCGGAAAAACCAAATCAAAACCCAACGAGGCATTCACGACAAAGCGATCACAGGATTCAGAAATGTTTCAGGGGGCCACCCCATTAAGCTACCCGCAACGAAGTTGGCCGGCTCCGAGACGGACCCAAGGTTTGCGTCAATGGCTGTAAACGACTGGGAACCCGAAAGTGTGACTGGGCTTGTCGATACCGCGAAAACACTCCGCATCCAAAATAGTACAGGTTCTCCTCGCACAATCTTAAATAAAGCAGTAAAGCATGGCATAAGTACAGGATAGTAATAAAGCCCCAAACTACTTTGTGGCCCCAAGAAATAAGAATGAATCAAGCTCTGGCTCAGGGGGGTCCATAAGGCCTCCCGGATGTGGATAGTGCGAATAGTCAAGGAACATGAATCAAGTACTCGGGGTCCTACGGGACACAAGTGAGCATGAAGAACCAAATAGCAGATATTGCCCACCGGTGCCACTGTCATTAGTTATCCCATTACTACTCAGGTTAAGTTGTTTAGGTACCTCGTTATCCATCAGACACTCACATACCCTACACATGCTGTTCTACGACCCGCATGGCTCAAACAACTCCTGTAGTAATGGCTCATGGGATGGAGGAACAAGCTTCGGTGGGGTTTAAAAGGTAAAGGCTATGCAGTACTTGGGGTTCAGTTTAATGCAATCGCGACTCAATGATGCAAGAATAAGATAGAGGCCATAGGTACTATATGTATGCAAGCATGTGGTAGTGCTTGCCTGGCAGCTCAGTTGAAGCGAGGGACGGATCTGGGTAGTGCTCCTGGGTTTCTTGATATATCCCCTGCTCAGCGTCTATTTGAAGAAGAACCAAACAAACAAGGGCCAACATAAATAGAGTGCACAAGCATATGAATTAAAATGCGACAAGCAAACAATCATGCCATGATGAATGATGCACGATTTGCATGGCAATAAGTAGCATGGCATGGGTGAGGTGAGGAATACAAGAATAAAGCATTTTATGGAGTTTTAGTCACCTTTTATCCTCAAATAAGTTGCTGTATACTTTATATTTATATGATGCATGCTGTAATTCAGAACATGGAATGCATAAATAGAAAGGTCTCGTCGAGCTGATCATTTTAGACATATTATTTGTCAAATTCGGAGTTATAAAACAAAAGTTATTAATTAATTAAGGCAAAGGGCATTTTATTTGTAATTTTAATCAACTCGAAATTTTAAAGTGCTCAAACATTATTTTGAATAGCATATTTGAATTCCTCACATTTTTCTGATTCAAAAACATATATCATATGTTGAATTTGGAATTATATTTCACAAGTTATTTTAAAACAGATTTGAATTTGAATTTAAACAATTTTGAAAAAGGTTTTAATTAAACAGCAAGCAGAAACCATTTTGTACTCACACAGACCTAGCCACTGACACCGCCAAGTGGGTCCAGGCTGATCTGGCGGTAACAGGCGCACCGAAGGGTTTTCTGTACCGCGGCCTTAGCTAGCCCAGGTCGGTGACCGGTGGGTCCGTCGGTGGGGTCGGGCCCACATGACAGCGAGAGGGGAGGGTCAGCCACGTGTCGCGGCGAAGGGAGCGCGGGTTGAGGCTGGAAGAACTAGGGGGCTTAATTGCAAAACGGACGGAGAGGCTGACGGATGGGGCTCGGTGTACCGCGGGTTGAGGCGAAAATAAAAAGGAGGGGCTATTTGCAAACGACCACCGGCCCGTACTGTTGTTCTTCTTTCTCTGACCCGCGGTCAGTTTCGTGCGCGACAGCGGAGCGCGGGGAACTCGATCCGGGGACCTGGGGCTCGCACGCGGAGGCGGTAACCAAAGCGGCGGTTGAGGGTTGGTGACAGCAAGGTGGATGGGGGCTAGATATGTCGTCTGCGAGGCGCTACGCCGAGTGAACGCAGCGACCGCCGGCGCGCAGAGGGTGTTTGGTGTATGGTCCGGCGCGGCCAGACAACGATAGCGAAGAGGGGGATGTCTGGGAGGTACAGGGGCTCACCGCGGGCTCGACGGAGGGCTCGGATCGAGGCAGGGAGCTGCGGAGCGGCGAGGTTGCAGACGACCCGGAGCTAGGGTTTTGCGGCGGAGCGTCGAGGGTTCTCTCCGGTGAGTTGGGCCTTCTCCTCCTTACTGGCACGTACGGGGCGACGCAGAGGATGGTCCTCGTCCTTCCTCGACAACCACAGCTCCTCGCCACCGGCTGCAAGAGGGGGGGACGATGGAGACCGACGGGTCGCCGGCCGGTGGAGAGAAAGGTAGTGGGGGAGGAGAGACGGTTGCGGCGCGAGGCCAGGGGTGGTTTGGTAAGGCAGAGGAAGGAGGGGGAGGGGATAAGGGCGAGCCTAGAGGGAGGCGATGCCGTGGGGGACGCGGCGGTGGAAAAAAAGGTGGCTCGGCCACCTTTCCACCTCGCCCTCACGTGCTCGTCGTTGGGGACAGCAGAGGGGCTGCCAGTGGGCCTAGGGCGAGAGGAGGGACCGGCTCGGAGCTAGGGTCGTCGGGTGGGGCTGCTGTGGCAGGGAGAGAGAGCTAGAGAGAGAGAGAGAGAGCTAGGGTAGGATGGAGTAGGCTCGGGTTAGGGTTTTTGGTTAGGGGTAGGGCTTCGGCCTGGGGTAGGTTAGGGCTGGCAGTGAGGCTGCAGGGTGGGGCCGGCGTGAGGAAGAGAAGAGAGGGAAGGACTAGCTCGGGTTAGGTTAGATGGTGGCCTCGGGTTAGGTAGAGGGGTAATCTTGGGTTAGGGTTTTGTTTAGGGTTAGAGAGAGAGGTGGCTGGGGTGTAGGCCAGGGAGAGAGGGTGGCCAGGTGGGGCCAGGGAGAGAGGACACCTCGGCATGGTGAGAGGAGAGGGTGAGGTGAGAGAGGAAGATGGGTGTAACCACATGAGCATGAGCAATCATGTGGGTAGGAGATGGTCATGGGGATGGTCTTGCATGGCACTACACAAGAGAGGTGGATGAGGTTTGATGGCACAAGGCAAGAAACAAAGCAAGGTAGAAAGGATTGAGAGAAAAAGAGAGATGAGAAGATGATCCACTCAAAAACAAATAAAACCAAAGGAGGACAAAAGATGGTTATGGTTGCATGGCCCATGCAAGTATTTATGCCATGTGTTAATCTTGTGAAAACAGAATAAAATCTCATGGCATTTATTATGTGCATCCTCAAAAGATGGAGTAAGGGCCAAGCTACGGATTTATAGCTTTAGATCCACCCAACCCACCTGAGCTAGAATAAAAATCAAAAGAAAAAGAATTACAAGCTCATGGGTTATTGGAATGGTGGAAGTATAAGGTGGTGACAAGGAAAGGTGATGGAGTTGAATAAAAGATATGCCCCCAACTCAACTTGGGCATTTAAACAATATATCAATAACCAAATACAATATCAAGAGGCAAATACAATTAATAATGCATATGAGAGAAGAACCAAAACAAAAAGGGTTTTATATGATGCTCAAATACAAGGTGGCATGATGACATGAGCATGATATAATTATGATGCAAAAATTATATATAGGAAGTAGCCATTATCTTACTAGACCAAGTAGCATTACAATTGTTAGACAATTGGGATGCTACACAATGGCACTGGTGGATCCATAGGTGGATTGTGAAAAGAGCACACATGCAATTACTCTGGTTGTTCCATATGTTGTATGTGAAAAGAACACACATGCAATGACTCTAGTTGTTGTTAGTGAAAAGAACACACATGTAATGACACTGGCGGATCCATGTGTGGTCTCTGAAGAGAACACACATTTCAATGACACTGGTGGATCCATATGTGGTATGTGAAAAGAATAGTCATGAAATGACTCCAGTTGTTGTTATTAAAAAGAACACACATGCAATGACACTGGTAGATCCATAGGTGGATTGTGAAAAGAACACACATGCAATGAAACTGGTGGATCCATATGTGGCATGTGAAAAGAACACACATGCAATGACTCTGGTTGTTGTTAATAACAAGAACATACATGCAATAACATTGGTGGATCCATGTGTAGTCTCTGAAGAGAACACACAGTTCAATGACTTTGCTGGATCCATATGTGGTATGTGAAAAGAACATACATGAAATGACTCTGGTTGTTGTTAGTAAAAAAAGCACACATGCAATGACACTGGTGGATCCATAGGTGGATTGTGAAAAGAACACACATGCAATGACACTGGTTGTTGTTAGTAAAAAAACACACATGCAATGACACTGGTGGATCCATGTGTGGTCTTTGAAGAGAACACACATTTCAATGGCTCTAGTTGTTGTTAGTAAAAAGAACACACATGCAATGACACTGGTCGATCCATGTGTGGTCTCTGAAGAGAACACACATGCAATGACTCTGGTTGTTGTTACTAAAAAGAACATACATGCAATGACACTGGTGGATCCATATGTGGTATGTGAAAAGAACACACATTTCAATGACTCTGGTTGTTGTTAGTAAAAAGAACACACATGCAATGACACTGGTGGATCCATAGGTGGATTGTGAAAAGAGCACACAAGCAATGACACTGGTGGATCCATTTGTGGTATGTGAAAAGAACATACATGCAATGACTCCAGTTGTTGTTAGTAAAAAGAACACACATGTAATGACACTGGTGGATCCATGTGTGGTCTCTGAAGAGAACACACATTTGAATGACACTGGTGGATCCATATGTGGTATGTGAAAAGAACAGTCATGAAATGACTCCAGCTGTTGTTAGTAAAAAGAACACACATGCAATGACCCTGGTGGATCCATAGGTGGATTGTGAAAAGAACACACATGCAATGACACTGGTAGATCCATATGTGGCATGTGATAATAACACACATGCAATAACTCTGGTTGTTGTTAGTAACAAGAACACACATGCAATAACACTGGTGGATCCATGTGTGGTCTCTGAAGAGAATATACATTTCCATGACTTTGGTGGATCCATATGTGGTATGTGAAAAGAACACACATAAATGACTCTGGTTGTTGTTAGTAAAAAAAGCACACATGCAATGACACTGGTGGATCCATAGGTGGATTGTGAAAATAACACACGTGCAATGACACTATTTGTTGTTAGTAAAAAGAACACACATGCAATGACACTGGTGGATCCATATGTGGTATGCGAAAAGAACACACATGAAATGACTCTGTTTGTTGTTAGTAAAAAAAGCACACATGCAATGACATTGGTGGATCCATAGGTGGATTGTGAAAAGAACACACATGCAATGACACTGGTTGTTGTTAGTAAAAATAACACACATGCAATGACACTGGTGGATCCATGTGTGGTCTGTGAAGAGAACACACATTTCAATGGCTCTGGTTCTTTTTAGTAAAAAGAACACACATGCAATGAAACTGGTGGATCCATGTGTGGTCTCTGAAGAGAACACACATGCAATGACTCTAGTTGTTGTTAGTAAAAAGAACATACATGCAATGACATTGGTGGATCCATATGTTGTATGTGAAAATAACACACATTTCAATGACTCTGTTTGTTGTTAGTAAAAAGAACACACATGCAATGACACTGGTTGATGTTAGTAAAAAGAACACACATGCAATGACACTAGTGGATCCATAGGTGGATTCTGAAAAGAACACACATGCAATGACACTGGTGGATCCATATGTGGTAGGTGAAAAGAACACACATGCAATGACACTGGTGGATCCATGTGTGGTCTCTGAAGAGAACACACATTTCAATGACTCTGGTTGTTGTTAGTAAAAAGAACACACATGCAATGACACTGGTGGATCCATGTGTGGTCTCTGAAAAGAACACACATGCAATGACTCTGGTTGTTGTTATAAAAGGAACACACATGCAATGACACTGGTGGATCCATATGTGGTATGTGAAAAGAACACACATGCAATGGCACTGGTGGATCCATGTGTGGTCCCTGAAGAGAACACACATTTCAATGACACTGGTGGATCCATATGTGGTATGTGAAAAGAACAGTCATGAAATGACTCTAGTTGTTGTCAGTAAAAAGAACACACATGCAATGACACTAGTGGATCCATAGGTGGATTGTGAATAGAACACACATGCAATGACACTGGTGGATCCATATGTGGCATGTGAAAAGAACACACATGCATGACTCTGGTTGTTGTTAGTAACAAGAACACACATGCAATAACACTGGTGGATCTGTGTGTAGTCTCTAAAGAGAACACACATTTCAATGACTCTGGTGGATCCATATGTGGTATGTGAAAAAAATACACATGAAATGACTCTAGTTGTTGTTAGTAAAAAATCACACATGCAATGACACTGCTGGATCCATAGGTGGATTGTGAAAAGAACAGAGATGCAATGACACTAGTTGTTGTTAGTAAAAAGAACACACATGCAATGACACTGGTGGATCCATGTGTGGTCTCTAAAGAGAACACACATTTCAATGACTCTGGTTGTTAGTAAAAGAACACACATGCAATGACACTGGTGGATCCATGTGTGGTATCTGAAGAGAACATAGATGCAATGACTCTGGTTGTTGTTAGTAAAAAGAGCACACATGCAATGACACTGCTGGATCCATAGGTGGATTGTGAAAAGAACACACATGCAATGACACTGGTGGATCCATATGTTGTATGTGAAAATAACACACATTTCAATGAGTCTGGTTGTTGTTAGTAAAAAGAATACACATGCAATGACACTAGTGGATCCATAGGTGGATTGTGAAAAGAGCACACATGCAATGACACGGGTGGATCCATATGTGATATGTGAAAAGAACACACATGCAATGACTCTAGTTGTTGTTAGTAAAAAGAACACACATGCAATGACACTGGTGGATCCATGTGTGGTCTCTGAAGAGAACACACATGCAATGACTCTAGTTGTTGTTAGTAAAAAGAACATACATGCAATGACACTGGTGGATCCATATGTGGTATGTGAAAAGAACACACATTTCAATGACTCTGGTTGTTGTTAGTAAAAAGAACACGCATGCAATGACACTGGTTGTTGTTAGTAAAAAGAACACACATGCAATGACACTGGTGGATCCATAGGTGGATTGTGAAAAGAACACACATGCAATGAAACTGGTGGATCCATATGTGGTATGTGAAAAGAACACACATGTAATGACACTGGTTGTTGTTAGTAAAAACAACACACATGCAATGACACTGGTGGATCCATGTGTGGTCTCTGAAGAGAACACACATTTCAATGACTCTGGTTATTAGTAAAAAGAACACACATGCAATGACACTGGTGGATCCATGTGTGGTCTCTGAAAAGAACACACATGCAATGACTCTGGTTGTTGTTATAAAAGGAACACACATGCAATGACACTGGTGGATCCATATGTGGTATGTGAAAAGAACACACATGCAATGACTCTGGTTGTTGTTAGTAAAAAGAACACACATGCAATGGCACTGGTGGATCCATGTGTGGTCCCTGAAGAGAACACACATTTTAATGACACTAGTGGATCCACATGTGGTATGTGAAAAGAACAGTCATGAAATGACTCTAGTTGTTGTCAGTAAAAAGAACACACATGCAATGACACTGGTGGATCCATAGGTGGATTGTGAATAGAACACACATGCAATGACACTGGTGGATCCATATGTGGCACGTGAAAAGAACGCACATGCAATGACTCTGGTTGTTGTTAGTAACAAGAACACACATGCAATAACACTGGTGGATCTGTGTGTGGTCTCTAAAGAGAACACGCATTTCAATGACTCTGGTGGATCCATATGTGGTATGTGAAAAAAATACACATGAAATGACTCTGGTTGTTGTGAGTAAAAAATCACACATGCAATGACACTGGTGGATCCATAGGTGGATTGTGAAAAGAACACAGATGCAATGACACTAGTTGTTGTTAGTAAAAAGAACTCACATGCAATGACACTGGTGGATCCATGTGTGGTCTCTAAAGAGAACACACATTTCAATGCCTCTGGTTGTTAGTAAAAGAACACACATGCAATGACACTGGTGGATCCATGTGTGGTATCTAAAGAGAACATAGATGCAATGACTCTGGTTGTTGTTAGTAAAAAGAGCACACATGCAATGACACTGCTGGATCTATAGGTGGATTGTGAAAAGAACACACATGCAATGACACTGGTGGATCCATATGTGGTATGTGAAAATAACACACATTACAATGACTCTGGTTGTTGTTAGTAAAAAGAATACACATGCAATGACACTAGTGGATCCATAGGTGGATTGTGAAAAGAGCACACATGCCATGACACGGGTGGATCCATATGTGGTATGTGAAAAGAACACACATGCAATGACTCTAGTTATTGTTAGTAAAAAGAACACACATGTAATGACACTGGTGGATCCATGTGTGGTCTCTGAAGAGAACACACATTTCAATGACACTGGTGTATCCATATGTGGTATGTGAGAAGAACAGTCATGAAATGACTCCTGTTGTTGTTAGTAAAAAGAACACACATGCAATGACACTGGTGGATCCATAGGTGGATTGTGAAAAGAACACACATGCAATGACACTGGTGGATCCATATGTGGTATGTGAAAAGAACACACATGCAATGACACTGGTTGTTGTTAGTAAAAAGAACACACATGCAATGACACTGGTGGATCCATGTGTGGTCTCTGAAGAGAACACACATTTCAATGACTCTGGTTGTTGTAAGTAAAAAGAACAGACATGCAATGACACTGGTGGATCCATGCGTGGTCTCTAAAGAGAACACACATGCAATGACTCTGGTTGTTGTTAGTAAAAAGAACACACATGCAATGACACTGGTGCATCCATATGTGGTATGTGAAAAGAACACACATGCAATGACTCTGGTTGTTGTTAGTAAAAAGAACACACATACAATGGCACTGGTGGATCCATAGGTGGATTGTGAAAAGAGCACACATGTAATCACTCTGGTTGTTCCATATGTTGTATGTGAAAAGAACACACGTGCAATGACTCTAGTTGTTGTTAGTGAAAAGAACACACATGTAATGACACTGGTGGATCCATGTGTGGTATCTGAAGAGAACACACATTTCAATGACACTGGTGGATCCATATGTGGTATGTGAAAAGAACAGTCATGAATTGACTCCAGTTGTTGTTATTAAAAAGAACACACATGCAATGACACTGGTAGATCCATAGGTGGATTGTGAAAAGAACACACATGCAATGAAACTGGTGGATCCATATGTGGCATGTGAAAAGAACACACATGCAATGACTCTGGTTGTTGTTAGTAACAAGAACATACATGCAATAACATTGGTGGATCCATGTGTAGTCTCTGAAGAGAACACACATTTCAATGACTTTGCTGGATCCATATGTGGTATGTGAAAAGAACACACATGAAATGACTTTGGTTGTTGTTAGTAAAAAAAGCACACATGCAATGACACTGGTGGATCCATAGGTGGACTGTGAAAACAACACACATGCAATGACACTGGTTGTTGTTAGTGAAAAGAACACACATGCAATGACACTGGTGGATCCATGTGTGGTCTTTGAAGAGAACACACATTTCAATGGCTCTGGTTGTTGTTATTAAAAAGAACACACATGCAATGACACTGGTGGATCCATGTGTGGTATCTGAAGAGAACACAGATGCAATGACTCTGGTTGTTGTTACTAAAAAGAACATACGTGCAATGACACTGGTGGATCCATATGTGGTATGTGAAAAGAACACACATTTCAATGACTCTGGTTGTTAGTAAAAAGAACACACATGCAATGACACTGGTGGATCCATAGGTGGATTGTGAAAAGAGCACACAAGCAATGACACTGGTGGATCCATTTGTGGTATGTGAAAAGAACATACATGCAATGACTCCAGTTGTTGTTAGTAAAAAGAACACACATGTAATGACACTGGTGGATCCATGTGTGGTCTCTGAAGAGAACACACATTTCAATGACACTTGTGGATCCATATGTGGTATGTGAAAAGAACAGTCATGAAATGACTCCAGTTGTTGTTAGTAAAAAGAACACACATGCAATGACACTGGTGGATCCATAGGTGGATTGTGAAAAGAACACACATGCAATGACACTGGTAGATCCATATGTGGCATGTGACAATAACACACATGCAATAACTCTGGTTGTTGTTAGTAACAAGAACACACGTGCAATATCACTGGTGGATCCATGTGTGGTCTCTGAAGGGAACATACATTTCAATGACTTTGGTGGATCCATATGTGGTATGTGAAAAGAACACACATGAAATGACTCTGGTTGTTGTTAGTAAAAAAAGCACACATGCAATGACACTGGTGGATCCATCGGTGGATTGTGAAAAGAACACACGTGCAATGACACTATTTGTTGTTAGTAAAAAGAACACACATGCAATGACACTGGTGGATCCATATCTGGTATGCGAAAAGAACACACATGCAATGACTCTGGTTGTTGTTAGTAACAAGAACATACATGCAATAACATTGGTGGATCCATGTGTAGTCTCTGAAGAGAACACACATTTCAATGACTTTGCTGGATCCATATGTGGTATGTGAAAAGAACACACATGAAATGACTTTGGTTGTTGTTAGTAAAAAAAGCACACATGCAATGACACTGGTGGATCCATAGGTGGACTGTGAAAACAACACACATGCAATGACACTGGTTGTTGTTAGTGAAAAGAACACACATGCAATGACACTGGTGGATCCATGTGTGGTCTTTGAAGAGAACACACATTTCAATGGCTCTGGTTGTTGTTATTAAAAAGAACACACATGCAATGACACTGGTGGATCCATGTGTGGTATCTGAAGAGAACACAGATGCAATGACTCTGGTTGTTGTTACTAAAAAGAACATACGTGCAATGACACTGGTGGATCCATATGTGGTATGTGAAAAGAACACACATTTCAATGACTCTGGTTGTTAGTAAAAAGAACACACATGCAATGACACTAGTGGATCCATAGGTGGATTGTGAAAAGAGCACACAAGCAATGACACTGGTGGATCCATTTGTGGTATGTGAAAAGAACATACATGAAATGACTCTGGTTGTTGTTAGTAAAAAAAGCACACATGCAATGACACTGGTGGATCCATAGGTGGATTATGAAAAGAACACACATGCAATGACACTGGTTGTTGTTAGTAAAAAAACACACATGCAATGACACTGGTGGATCCATGTGTGGCCTTTGAAGAGAACACACATTTCAATGGCTCTAGTTGTTGTTAGTAAAAAGAACACACATGCAATGACACTGGTCGATCCATGTGTGGTCTCTGAAGAGAACACACATGCAATGACTCTGGTTGTTGTTACTAAAAAGAACATACATGCAATGACACTGGTGGATCCATATGTGGTATGTGAAAAGAACACACATTTCAATGACTCTGGTTGTTGTTAGTAAAAAGAACACACATGCAATGACACTGGTGGATCCATAGGTGGATTGTGAAAAGAGCACACAAGCAATGACACTGGTGGATCCATTTGTGGTATGTGAAAAGAACATACATGCAATGACTCCAGTTGTTGTTAGTAAAAAGAACACACATGTAATGACACTGGTGGATCCATGTGTGGTCTCTGAAGAGAACACACATTTGAATGACACTGGTGGATCCATATGTGGTATGTGAAAAGAACAGTCATGAAATGACTCCAGCTGTTGTTAGTAAAAAGAACACACATGCAATGACCCTGGTGGATCCATAGGTGGATTGTGAAAAGAACACACATGCAATGACACTGGTAGATCCATATGTGGCATGTGATAATAACACACATGCAATAACTCTGGTTGTTGTTAGTAACAAGAACACACATGCAATAACACTGGTGGATCCATGTGTGGTCTCTGAAGAGAATATACATTTCCATGACTTTGGTGGATCCATATGTGGTATGTGAAAAGAACACACATAAATGACTCTGGTTGTTGTTAGTAAAAAAAGCACACATGCAATGACACTGGTGGATCCATAGGTGGATTGTGAAAATAACACACGTGCAATGACACTATTTGTTGTTAGTAAAAAGAACACACATGCAATGACACTGGTGGATCCATATGTGGTATGCGAAAAGAACACACATGAAATGACTCTGTTTGTTGTTAGTAAAAAAAGCACACATGCAATGACACTGGTGGATCCATAGGTGGATTGTGAAAAGAACACACATGCAATGACACTGGTTGTTGTTAGTAAAAATAACACACATGCAATGACACTGGTGGATCCATGTGTGGTCTGTGAAGAGAACACACATTTCAATGGCTCTGGTTCTTTTTAGTAAAAAGAACACACATGCAATGAAACTGGTGGATCCATGTGTGGTCTCTGAAGAGAACACACATGCAATGACTCTAGTTGTTGTTAGTAAAAAGAACATACATGCAATGACATTGGTGGATCCATATGTTGTATGTGAAAATAACACACATTTCAATGACTCTGTTTGTTGTTAGTAAAAAGAACACACATGCAATGACACTGGTTGATGTTAGTAAAAAGAACACACATGCAATGACACTAGTGGATCCATAGGTGGATTCTGAAAAGAACACACATGCAATGACACTGGTGGATCCATATGTGGTAGGTGAAAAGAACACACATGCAATGACACTGGTGGATCCATGTGTGGTCTCTGAAGAGAACACACATTTCAATGACTCTGGTTGTTGTTAGTAAAAAGAACACACATGCAATGACACTGGTGGATCCATGTGTGGTCTCTGAAAAGAACACACATGCAATGACTCTGGTTGTTGTTATAAAAGGAACACACATGCAATGACACTGGTGGATCCATATGTGGTATGTGAAAAGAACACACATGCAATGGCACTGGTGGATCCATGTGTGGTCCCTGAAGAGAACACACATTTCAATGACACTGGTGGATCCATATGTGGTATGTGAAAAGAACAGTCATGAAATGACTCTAGTTGTTGTCAGTAAAAAGAACACACATGCAATGACACTGGTGGATCCATAGGTGGATTGTGAATAGAACACACATGCAATGACACTGGTGGATCCATATGTGGCATGTGAAAAGAACACACATGCATGACTCTGGTTGTTGTTAGTAACAAGAACACACATGCAATAACACTGGTGGATCTGTGTGTAGTCTCTAAAGAGAACACACATTTCAATGACTCTGGTGGATCCATATGTGGTATGTGAAAAAAATACACATGAAATGACTCTAGTTGTTGTTAGTAAAAAATCACACATGCAATGACACTGCTGGATCCATAGGTGGATTGTGAAAAGAACAGAGATGCAATGACACTAGTTGTTGTTAGTAAAAAGAACACACATGCAATGACACTGGTGGATCCATGTGTGGTCTCTAAAGAGAACACACATTTCAATGACTCTGGTTGTTAGTAAAAGAACACACATGCAATGACACTGGTGGATCCATGTGTGGTATCTGAAGAGAACATAGATGCAATGACTCTGGTTGTTGTTAGTAAAAAGAGCACACATGCAATGACACTGCTGGATCCATAGGTGGATTGTGAAAAGAACACACATGCAATGACACTGGTGGATCCATATGTTGTATGTGAAAATAACACACATTTCAATGAGTCTGGTTGTTGTTAGTAAAAAGAATACACATGTAATGACACTAGTGGATCCATAGGTGGATTGTGAAAAGAGCACACATGCAATGACACGGGTGGATCCATATGTGATATGTGAAAAGAACACACATGCAATGACTCTAGTTGTTGTTAGTAAAAAGAACACACATGCAATGACACTGGTGGATCCATGTGTGGTCTCTGAAGAGAACACACATGCAATGACTCTAGTTGTTGTTAGTAAAAAGAACATACATGCAATGACACTGGTGGATCCATATGTGGTATGTGAAAAGAACACACATTTCAATGACTCTGGTTGTTGTTAGTAAAAAGAACACGCATGCAATGACACTGGTTGTTGTTAGTAAAAAGAACACACATGCAATGACACTGGTGGATCCATAGGTGGATTGTGAAAAGAACACACATGCAATGAAACTCGTGGATCCATATGTGGTATGTGAAAAGAACACACATGCAATGACACTGGTTGTTGTTAGTAAAAACAACACACATGCAATGACACTGGTGGATCCATGTGTGGTCTCTGAAGAGAACACACATTTCAATGACTCTGGTTATTAGTAAAAAGAACACACATGCAATGACACTGGTGGATCCATGTGTGGTCTCTGAAAAGAACACACATGCAATGACTCTGGTTGTTGTTATAAAAGGAACACACATGCAATGACACTGGTGGATCCATATGTGGTATGTGAAAAGAACACACATGCAATGACTCTGGTTGTTGTTAGTAAAAAGAACACACATGCAATGGCACTGGTGGATCCATGTGTGGTCCCTGAAGAGAACACACATTTTAATGACACTAGTGGATCCACATGTGGTATGTGAAAAGAACAGTCATGAAATGACTCTAGTTGTTGTCAGTAAAAAGAACACACATGCAATGACACTGGTGGATCCATAGGTGGATTGTGAATAGAACACACATGCAATGACACTGGTGGATCCATATGTGGCACGTGAAAAGAACGCACATGCAATGACTCTGGTTGTTGTTAGTAACAAGAACACACATGCAATAACACTGGTGGATCTGTGTGTGGTCTCTAAAGAGAACACGCATTTCAATGACTCTGGTGGATCCATATGTGGTATGTGAAAAAAATACACATGAAATGACTCTGGTTGTTGTGAGTAAAAAATCACACATGCAATGACACTGGTGGATCCATAGGTGGATTGTGAAAAGAACACAGATGCAATGACACTAGTTGTTGTTAGTAAAAAGAACTCACATGCAATGACACTGGTGGATCCATGTGTGGTCTCTAAAGAGAACACACATTTCAATGCCTCTGGTTGTTAGTAAAAGAACACACATGCAATGACACTGGTGGATCCATGTGTGGTATCTAAAGAGAACATAGATGTAATGACTCTGGTTGTTGTTAGTAAAAAGAGCACACATGCAATGACACTGCTGGATCTATAGGTGGATTGTGAAAAGAACACACATGCCATGACACGGGTGGATCCATATGTGGTATGTGAAAAGAACACACATGCAATGACTCTAGTTATTGTTAGTAAAAAGAACACACATGTAATGACACTGGTGGATCCATGTGTGGTCTCTGAAGAGAACACACATTTCAATGACACTGGTGTATCCATATGTGGTATGTGAGAAGAACAGTCATGAAATGACTCCTGTTGTTGTTAGTACAAAGAACACACATGCAATGACACTGGTGGATCCATAGGTGGATTGTGAAAAGAACACACATGCAATGACACTGGTGGATCCATATGTGGTATGTGAAAAGAACACACATGCAATGACACTGGTTGTTGTTAGTAAAAAGAACACACATGCAATGACACTGGTGGATCCATGTGTGGTCTCTGAAGAGAACACACATTTCAATGACTCTGGTTGTTGTAAGTAAAAAGAACAGACATGCAATGACACTGGTGGATCCATGCGTGGTCTCTAAAGAGAACACACATGCAATGACTCTGGTTGTTGTTAGTAAAAAGAACACACATGCAATGACACTGGTGCATCCATATGTGGTATGTGAAAAGAACACACATGCAATGACTCTGGTTGTTGTTAGTAAAAAGAACACACATACAATGGCACTGGTGGATCCATAGGTGGATTGTGAAAAGAGCACACATGTAATCACTCTGGTTGTTCCATATGTTGTATGTGAAAAGAACACACGTGCAATGACTCTAGTTGTTGTTAGTGAAAAGAACACACATGTAATGACACTGGTGGATCCATGTGTGGTATCTGAAGAGAACACACATTTCAATGACACTGGTGGATCCATATGTGGTATGTGAAAAGAACAGTCATGAATTGACTCCAGTTGTTGTTATTAAAAAGAACACACATGCAATGACACTGGTAGATCCATAGGTGGATTGTGAAAAGAACACACATGCAATGAAACTGGTGGATCCATATGTGGCATGTGAAAAGAACACACATGCAATGACTCTGGTTGTTGTTAGTAACATACATGCAATAACATTGGTGGATCCATGTGTAGTCTCTGAAGAGAACACACATTTCAATGACTTTGCTGGATCCATATGTGGTATGTGAAAAGAACACACATGAAATGACTTTGGTTGTTGTTAGTAAAAAAAGCACACATGCAATGACACTGGTGGATCCATAGGTGGACTGTGAAAACAACACACATGCAATGACACTGGTTGTTGTTAGTGAAAAGAACACACATGCAATGACACTGGTGGATCCATGTGTGGTCTTTGAAGAGAACACACATTTCAATGGCTCTGGTTGTTGTTATTAAAAAGAACACACATGCAATGACACTGGTGGATCCATGTGTGGTATCTGAAGAGAACACAGATGCAATGACTCTGGTTGTTGTTACTAAAAAGAACATCCGTGCAATGACACTGGTGGATCCATATGTGGTATGTGAAAAGAACACACATTTCAATGACTCTGGTTGTTAGTAAAAAGAACACACATGCAATGACACTGGTGGATCCATAGGTGGATTGTGAAAAGAGCACACAAGCAATGACACTGGTGGATCCATTTGTGGTATGTGAAAAGAACATACATGCAATGACTCCAGTTGTTGTTAGTAAAAAGAACACACATGTAATGACACTGGTGGATCCATGTGTGGTCTCTGAAGAGAACACACATTTCAATGACACTTGTGGATCCATATGTGGTATGTGAAAAGAACAGTCATGAAATGACTCCAGTTGTTGTTAGTAAAAAGAACACACATGCAATGACACTGGTGGATCCATAGGTGGATTGTGAAAAGAACACACATGCAATGACACTGGTAGATCCATATGTGGCATGTGACAATAACACACATGCAATAACTCTGGTTGTTGTTAGTAACAAGAACACACGTGCAATATCACTGGTGGATCCATGTGTGGTCTCTGAAGGGAACATACATTTCAATGACTTTGGTGGATCCATATGTGGTATGTGAAAAGAACACACATGAAATGACTCTGGTTGTTGTTAGTAAAAAAAGCACACATGCAATGACACTGGTGGATCCATCGGTGGATTGTGAAAAGAACACACGTGCAATGACACTATTTGTTGTTAGTAAAAAGAACACACATGCAATGACACTGGTGGATCCATATCTGGTATGCGAAAAGAACACACATGCAATGACTCTGGTTGTTGTTAGTAACAAGAACATACATGCAATAACATTGGTGGATCCATGTGTAGTCTCTGAAGAGAACACACATTTCAATGACTTTGCTGGATCCATATGTGGTATGTGAAAAGAACACACATGAAATGACTTTGGTTGTTGTTAGTAAAAAAAGCACACATGCAATGACACTGGTGGATCCATAGGTGGACTGTGAAAACAACACACATGCAATGACACTGGTTGTTGTTAGTGAAAAGAACACACATGCAATGACACTGGTGGATCCATGTGTGGTCTTTGAAGAGAACACACATTTCAATGGCTCTGGTTGTTGTTATTAAAAAGAACACACATGCAATGACACTGGTGGATCCATGTGTGGTATCTGAAGAGAACACAGATGCAATGACTCTGGTTGTTGTTACTAAAAAGAACATACGTGCAATGACACTGGTGGATCCATATGTGGTATGTGAAAAGAACACACATTTCAATGACTCTGGTTGTTAGTAAAAAGAACACACATGCAATGACACTGGTGGATCCATAGGTGGATTGTGAAAAGAGCACACAAGCAATGACACTGGTGGATCCATTTGTGGTATGTGAAAAGAACATACATGCAATGACTCCAGTTGTTGTTAGTAAAAAGAACACACATGTAATGACACTGGTGGATCCATGTGTGGTCTCTGAAGAGAACACACATTTCAATGACACTTGTGGATCCATATGTGGTATGTGAAAAGAACAGTCATGAAATGACTCCAGTTGTTGTTAGTAAAAAGAACACACATGCAATGACACTGGTGGATCCATAGGTAGATTGTGAAAAGAACACACATGCAATGACACTGGTAGATCCATATGTGGCATGTGACAATAACACACATGCAATAACTCTGGTTGTTGTTAGTAACAAGAACACACGTGCAATATCACTGGTGGATCCATGTGTGGTCTCTGAAGGGAACATACATTTCAATGACTTTGGTGGATCCATATGTGGTATGTGAAAAGAACACACATGAAATGACTCTGGTTGTTGTTAGTAAAAAAAGCACACATGCAATGACACTGGTGGATCCATCGGTGGATTGTGAAAAGAACACACGTGCAATGACACTATTTGTTGTTAGTAAAAAGAACACACATGCAATGACACTGGTGGATCCATATCTGGTATGCGAAAAGAACACACATGAAATGACTTTGTTTGTTGTTAGTAAAAAAAGCACACATGCAATGACACTGATGGATCCATAGGTGGATTGTGAAAAGAACACACATGCAATGACACTGGTTATAGTTAGTAAAAAGAACACACATGCAATGACACTGGTGGATCCATGTGTGGTTTGTGAAGAGAACACACATTTCAATGGCTCTGGTTGTTGTTAGTAAAAAGAACACACATGCAATGACACTGGTGGATCCATGTGTGGTCTTTGAACAGAACACACATGCAATGACTCTGGTTGTTGTTAGTAAAAAGAACATACATGCAATGACACTGGTGGATCCATATGTGGTATGTGAAAAGAACACACATTTCAATGACTCTGGTTCTTGTTAGTAAAAAGAACACACATGCAATGACACTGGTGGATCGATAGGTGGATTGTGAAAAGAGCACACAAGCAATGACACTGGTGGATCCATTTGTGGTATGTGAAAAGAACATACATGCAATGACTCCAGTTGTTGTTAGTAAAAAGAACACACATGTAATGACACTAGTGGATCCATGGGTGGTCTCTGAAGAGAACACACATTTCAATGACACTGGTGGATCCATATGTGGTATGTGAAAAGAACAGTCATGAAATGACTCCAGTTGTTGTTAGTAAAAAGAACACACATGCAATGACACTGGTGGATCCATAGGTGGATTGTGAAAAGAACACACATGCAATGACACTGGTAGATCCATATGTGGCATGTGACAATAACACACATGCAATAACTCTGGTTGTTGTTAGTAACAAGAACACACATGCAATAACACTGGTGGATCTATGTGTGGTCTCTGAAGAGAACCTACATTTCAATGACTTTCGTGGATCCATATGTGGTAGGTGAAAAGAACACACATGAAATGACTCTGGTTTTTGTTAGTAAAAAAAGCACACATGCAATGACACTGGTGGATCCATAGGTGGATTGTGAAAAGAACACACGTGCAATGACACTATTTGTTGTTAGTAAAAAGAACACACATGCAATGACACTGGTGGATCCATGTGTGGTCTTTGAAGAGAACACACATTTCAATGACTCTGGTTGTTGTTAGTAAAAATAACACACATGCAATAACACTGGTGGATCCATGTGTGGTCTCTGAAGAGAACATACATTTCAATGACTTTCGTGGATCCATATGTGGTAGGTGAAAAGAACACACATGAAATGACTCTGGTTTTTGTTAGTAAAAAAAGCACACATGCAATGACACTGGTGGATCCATAGGTGGATTGTGAAAAGAACACACGTGCAATGACACTATTTGTTGTTAGTAAAAAGAACGCACATGCAATGACACTGGTGGATCCATGTGTGGTCTTTGAAGAGAACACACATTTCAATGACTCTGGTTGTTGTTAGTAAAAAGAACACACATGCAATGACACTGGTGGATCCATAGGTGGATTGTGAAAAGAGCACACAAGCAATGACACTGCTGGATCCATTTGTGGTATGTGAAAAGAACATACATGCAATGACTCCAGTTGTTGTTAGTAAAAAGAACACACATGTAATGACACTGGTGGATCCATGGGTGGTGTCTGAAGAGAACACACATTTCAATGACACTGGTGGATCCATATGTGGTATGTGAAAAGAACAGTCATGAAATGACTCCAGTTGTTGTTAGTAAAAAGAACACACATGCAATGACACTGGTGGATCCATAGGTGGATTGTGAAAAGAACACACATGCAATGACACTGGTAGATCCATATTTGGCATGTGACAGTAACACACATGCAATAACTCTGGTTGTTGTTAGTAACAAGAACACACATGCAATAACACTGGTGGATCCATGTGTGGTCTCTCAAGAGAACATACATTTGAATGACTTTCGTGGATCCATATGTGGCAGGTGAAAAGAACACACATCAAATGACTCTGGTTGTTGTTAGTAAAAAAAGCACACATGCAATGACACTGGTGGATCCATATGTGGCATGTGAAAAGAACACACATGCAATGACTCTGGTTGTTGTTAGTAACATACATGCAATAACATTGGTGGATCCATGTGTAGTCTCTGAAGAGAACACACATTTCAATGACTTTGCTGGATCCATATGTGGTATGTGAAAAGAACACACATGAAATGACTTTGGTTGTTGTTAGTAAAAAAAGCACACATGCAATGACACTGGTGGATCCATAGGTGGACTGTGAAAACAACACACATGCAATGACACTGGTTGTTGTTAGTGAAAAGAACACACATGCAATGACACTGGTGGATCCATGTGTGGTCTTTGAAGAGAACACACATTTCAATGGCTCTGGTTGTTGTTATTAAAAAGAACACACATGCAATGACACTGGTGGATCCATGTGTGGTATCTGAAGAGAACACAGATGCAATGACTCTGGTTGTTGTTACTAAAAAGAACATCCGTGCAATGACACTGGTGGATCCATATGTGGTATGTGAAAAGAACACACATTTCAATGACTCTGGTTGTTAGTAAAAAGAACACACATGCAATGACACTGGTGGATCCATAGGTGGATTGTGAAAAGAGCACACAAGCAATGACACTGGTGGATCCATTTGTGGTATGTGAAAAGAACATACATGCAATGACTCCAGTTGTTGTTAGTAAAAAGAACACACATGTAATGACACTGGTGGATCCATGTGTGGTCTCTGAAGAGAACACACATTTCAATGACACTTGTGGATCCATATGTGGTATGTGAAAAGAACAGTCATGAAATGACTCCAGTTGTTGTTAGTAAAAAGAACACACATGCAATGACACTGGTGGATCCATAGGTGGATTGTGAAAAGAACACACATGCAATGACACTGGTAGATCCATATGTGGCATGTGACAATAACACACATGCAATAACTCTGGTTGTTGTTAGTAACAAGAACACACGTGCAATATCACTGGTGGATCCATGTGTGGTCTCTGAAGGGAACATACATTTCAATGACTTTGGTGGATCCATATGTGGTATGTGAAAAGAACACACATGAAATGACTCTGGTTGTTGTTAGTAAAAAAAGCACACATGCAATGACACTGGTGGATCCATCGGTGGATTGTGAAAAGAACACACGTGCAATGACACTATTTGTTGTTAGTAAAAAGAACACACATGCAATGACACTGGTGGATCCATATCTGGTATGCGAAAAGAACACACATGCAATGACTCT
Source organism: Avena sativa (assembly GCA_916181665.1). Classification (NCBI taxonomy): domain Eukaryota; kingdom Viridiplantae; phylum Streptophyta; class Magnoliopsida; order Poales; family Poaceae; genus Avena; species Avena sativa. The sequence goes on from OV702290.1 coordinate 288,642,115, forward strand.
GGTTGTTGTTAGTAACAAGAACATACATGCAATAACATTGGTGGATCCATGTGTAGTCTCTGAAGAGAACACACATTTCAATGACTTTGCTGGATCCATATGTGGTATGTGAAAAGAACACACATGAAATGACTTTGGTTGTTGTTAGTAAAAAAAGCACACATGCAATGACACTGGTGGATCCATAGGTGGACTGTGAAAACAACACACATGCAATGACACTGGTTGTTGTTAGTGAAAAGAACACACATGCAATGACACTGGTGGATCCATGTGTGGTCTTTGAAGAGAACACACATTTCAATGGCTCTGGTTGTTGTTATTAAAAAGAACACACATGCAATGACACTGGTGGATCCATGTGTGGTATCTGAAGAGAACACAGATGCAATGACTCTGGTTGTTGTTACTAAAAAGAACATACGTGCAATGACACTGGTGGATCCATATGTGGTATGTGAAAAGAACACACATTTCAATGACTCTGGTTGTTAGTAAAAAGAACACACATGCAATGACACTGGTGGATCCATAGGTGGATTGTGAAAAGAGCACACAAGCAATGACACTGGTGGATCCATTTGTGGTATGTGAAAAGAACATACATGCAATGACTCCAGTTGTTGTTAGTAAAAAGAACACACATGTAATGACACTGGTGGATCCATGTGTGGTCTCTGAAGAGAACACACATTTCAATGACACTTGTGGATCCATATGTGGTATGTGAAAAGAACAGTCATGAAATGACTCCAGTTGTTGTTAGTAAAAAGAACACACATGCAATGACACTGGTGGATCCATAGGTAGATTGTGAAAAGAACACACATGCAATGACACTGGTAGATCCATATGTGGCATGTGACAATAACACACATGCAATAACTCTGGTTGTTGTTAGTAACAAGAACACACGTGCAATATCACTGGTGGATCCATGTGTGGTCTCTGAAGGGAACATACATTTCAATGACTTTGGTGGATCCATATGTGGTATGTGAAAAGAACACACATGAAATGACTCTGGTTGTTGTTAGTAAAAAAAGCACACATGCAATGACACTGGTGGATCCATCGGTGGATTGTGAAAAGAACACACGTGCAATGACACTATTTGTTGTTAGTAAAAAGAACACACATGCAATGACACTGGTGGATCCATATCTGGTATGCGAAAAGAACACACATGAAATGACTTTGTTTGTTGTTAGTAAAAAAAGCACACATGCAATGACACTGATGGATCCATAGGTGGATTGTGAAAAGAACACACATGCAATGACACTGGTTATAGTTAGTAAAAAGAACACACATGCAATGACACTGGTGGATCCATGTGTGGTTTGTGAAGAGAACACACATTTCAATGGCTCTGGTTGTTGTTAGTAAAAAGAACACACATGCAATGACACTGGTGGATCCATGTGTGGTCTTTGAACAGAACACACATGCAATGACTCTGGTTGTTGTTAGTAAAAAGAACATACATGCAATGACACTGGTGGATCCATATGTGGTATGTGAAAAGAACACACATTTCAATGACTCTGGTTCTTGTTAGTAAAAAGAACACACATGCAATGACACTGGTGGATCGATAGGTGGATTGTGAAAAGAGCACACAAGCAATGACACTGGTGGATCCATTTGTGGTATGTGAAAAGAACATACATGCAATGACTCCAGTTGTTGTTAGTAAAAAGAACACACATGTAATGACACTAGTGGATCCATGGGTGGTCTCTGAAGAGAACACACATTTCAATGACACTGGTGGATCCATATGTGGTATGTGAAAAGAACAGTCATGAAATGACTCCAGTTGTTGTTAGTAAAAAGAACACACATGCAATGACACTGGTGGATCCATAGGTGGATTGTGAAAAGAACACACATGCAATGACACTGGTAGATCCATATGTGGCATGTGACAATAACACACATGCAATAACTCTGGTTGTTGTTAGTAACAAGAACACACATGCAATAACACTGGTGGATCTATGTGTGGTCTCTGAAGAGAACCTACATTTCAATGACTTTCGTGGATCCATATGTGGTAGGTGAAAAGAACACACATGAAATGACTCTGGTTTTTGTTAGTAAAAAAAGCACACATGCAATGACACTGGTGGATCCATAGGTGGATTGTGAAAAGAACACACGTGCAATGACACTATTTGTTGTTAGTAAAAAGAACACACATGCAATGACACTGGTGGATCCATGTGTGGTCTTTGAAGAGAACACACATTTCAATGACTCTGGTTGTTGTTAGTAAAAATAACACACATGCAATAACACTGGTGGATCCATGTGTGGTCTCTGAAGAGAACATACATTTCAATGACTTTCGTGGATCCATATGTGGTAGGTGAAAAGAACACACATGAAATGACTCTGGTTTTTGTTAGTAAAAAAAGCACACATGCAATGACACTGGTGGATCCATAGGTGGATTGTGAAAAGAACACACGTGCAATGACACTATTTGTTGTTAGTAAAAAGAACGCACATGCAATGACACTGGTGGATCCATGTGTGGTCTTTGAAGAGAACACACATTTCAATGACTCTGGTTGTTGTTAGTAAAAAGAACACACATGCAATGACACTGGTGGATCCATAGGTGGATTGTGAAAAGAGCACACAAGCAATGACACTGCTGGATCCATTTGTGGTATGTGAAAAGAACATACATGCAATGACTCCAGTTGTTGTTAGTAAAAAGAACACACATGTAATGACACTGGTGGATCCATGGGTGGTGTCTGAAGAGAACACACATTTCAATGACACTGGTGGATCCATATGTGGTATGTGAAAAGAACAGTCATGAAATGACTCCAGTTGTTGTTAGTAAAAAGAACACACATGCAATGACACTGGTGGATCCATAGGTGGATTGTGAAAAGAACACACATGCAATGACACTGGTAGATCCATATTTGGCATGTGACAGTAACACACATGCAATAACTCTGGTTGTTGTTAGTAACAAGAACACACATGCAATAACACTGGTGGATCCATGTGTGGTCTCTCAAGAGAACATACATTTGAATGACTTTCGTGGATCCATATGTGGCAGGTGAAAAGAACACACATCAAATGACTCTGGTTGTTGTTAGTAAAAAAAGCACACATGCAATGACACTGGTGGATCCATAGGTGGATTGTGAAAAGAACACACGTGCAATGACACTATTTGTTGTTAGTAAAAGAACACACATGCAATGACACTGGTGGATCCATGTGTGGTCTTTGAAGAGAACACACATTTCAATGACCCTGGTTGTTGTTAGTAAAAAGAACACACATGCAATGACACTGGTGGATCCATGTGTGGTCTCTAAAGAGAACACACATGCAATGACTCTGGTTGTTGTTATTAAAAAGAACATACATGCAATGACACTGGTGGATCCATATGTGGTATGTCAAAAGAACACACATTTCAATGACTCTGGTTGTTGTTAGTAATAAGAACACACCTGCAATGACACTGGTGGATCCATTTGTGGTATGTGAAAAGAACACACATGCAATGACTCCAGTTGTTGTTAGTAAAAAGAACACACATGTAATGACACTAGTGGATCCATGTGTGGTCTCTGAAGAGAACACACATTTCAATGACACTGGTGGATCCATATGTGGTATGTGAAAAGAACAGTCATGAAAGTACTCCAGTTGTTGTTAGTAAAAAGAACACACATGCAATGACACTGGTGGATCCATAGGAGGATTGTGAAAAGAACACACATGCAATGACACCGGTGGATCCATATGTGGTATGTCAAAAGAACACACATGCAATGACTCTGGTTGTTGTTATTAAAAAGAACATACATGCAATGACACTGGTGGATCCATATGTGGTATGTCAAAAGAACACACATTTCAATGACTCTGGTTGTGGTTAGTAATAAGAACACACATGCAATGACACTGGTGGATCCAGTTGTGGTATGTGAAAAGAACACACATGCAATGACTCTAGTTGTTGTTAGTAAAAAGAACACACATGCAATGACACTGGTGGATCCATGTGTGGTCTCTGAAGAGAACACACATGCAATGACTCTGGTTGTTGTTAGTAAAAAGAACATACATGCAATGACACTGGTGGATCCATGTGTGGTATGTGAAAAGAACACACATTTCAATGACTCTGGTTGTTGTTAGTAAAAAGAACACACATGCAATGACACTGGTGGATCCATAGGTGGATTGTGAAAAGAGCACACAAGCAATGACACTGGTGGATCCATTTGTGGTATGTGAAAAGAACATACATGCAATGACTCCAGTTGTTGTTAGTAAAAAGAACACACATGTAATGACACTGGTGGATCCATGGGTGGTGTCTGAAGAGAACACACATTTCAATGACACTGGTGGATCCATATGTGGTATGTGAAAAGAACAGTCATGAAATGACTCCATTTGTTGTTAGTAAAAAGAACACACATGCAATGACACTGGTGGATCCATAGGAGGATTGTGAAAAGAACACACATGCAATGACACCGGTGGATCCATATGTGGTATGTCAAAAGAACACACATGCAATGACTCTGGTTGTTGTTATTAAAAAGAACATACATGCAATGACACTGGTGGATCCATATGTGGTATGTCAAAAGAACACACATTTCAATGACTCTGGTTGTGGTTAGTAATAAGAACACACATGCAATGACACTGGTGGATCCAGTTGTGGTATGTGAAAAGAACACACATGCAATGACTCTAGTTGTTGTTAGTAAAAAGAACACACATGCAATGACACTGGTGGATCCATGTGTGGTCTCTGAAGAGAACACACATGCAATGACTCTGGTTGTTGTTAGTAAAAAGAACATACATGCAATGACACTGGTGGATCCATGTGTGGTATGTGAAAAGAACACAGATGCAATGACTCTGGTTGTTGTTAGTAAAAAGAACACACATGCAATGACACTGGTGGATCCATAGGTGGATTGTGAAAAGAGCACACAAGCAATGACACTGGTGGATCCATTTGTGGTATGTGAAAAGAACATACATGCAATGACTCCAGTTGTTGTTAGTAAAAAGAACACACATGTAATGACACTGGTGGATCCATGGGTGGTGTCTGAAGAGAACACACATTTCAATGACACTGGTGGATCCATATGTGGTATGTGAAAAGAACAGTCATGAAATGACTCCATTTGTTGTTAGTAAAAAGAACACACATGCAATGACACTGGTGGATCCATAGGTGGATTGTGAAAAGAACACACATGCAATGACACTGGTAGATCCATATGTGGCATGTGACAATAACACACATGCAATAACTCTGGTTGTTGTTAGTAACAAGAACACACATGCAATAACACTGGTGGATCCATGTGTGGTCTCTGAAGAGAACATACATTTCAATGACTTTCATGGATCCATATGTGGTAGGTGAAAAGAACACACTTCAAATGACTCTGGTTGTTGTTAGTAAAAAAAGCACACATGCAATGACACTGGTGGATCCATAGGTGGATTGTGAAAAGAACACACGTGCAATGACACTATTTGTTGTTAGTAAAAAGAACACACATGCAATGACACTGGTGGATCCATGTGTTGTCTTTGAAGAGAACACACATTTCAATGACCCTGGTTGTTGTTAGTAAAAAGAACACACATGCAATGACACTGGTGGATCCATGTGTGGTCTCTAAAGAGAACACACATGCAATGACTCTGGTTGTTGTTATTAAAAAGAACATAAATGCAATGACACTGGTGGATCCATATGTGGTATGTCAAAAGAACACACATTTCAAAGACTCTGGTTGTTTTTAGTAATAAGAACACACCTGCAATGACACTGGTGGATCCATTTGTGGTATGTGAAAAGAACACACATGCAATGACTCCAGTTGTTGTTAGTAAAAAGAACACACATGTAATGACATTGGTGGATCCATGTGTGGTCTCTGAAGAGAACACACATTTCGATGACACTGGTGGATCCATATGTGGTATGTGAAACTCTAGTTGTTGTTAGTAAAAAGAACACACATGCAATGACACTGGTGGATCCATATGTGGATTGTGAAAAGAACACACATGGAATGACACTTGTGGATCCATATGTGGCATGTAAAAAGAACACACATGGAATGACACTTATGGATCAATATGTGGCATGTGAAAAGAACACACATTTCAATGACTTTGGTGGATCCATATGTGGTATGTGAAAAGAACACACATGAAATGACTCTGGTTGTTGCTAGTAAAAAAAGCACACATGCAATGACACTGGTGGATCCATAGGTGGATTGTGAAAAGAACACACATGCAATGACACTGGTTGTTGTTTGTAAACAGAACACACATGCAATGACACTGGTGGATCCATGTGTGGTCTTTGAAGAGAACACAGATGCAATGACTCTGGTTGTTGTTAGTAAAAAGAGCACACATGCAATGAAACTGGTGGATCCATGGGTGGATTGTGAAAAGAACACACATGCAATGACACTGGTGGATCCATATGTGGTATGTGAAAATAACACACATTTCAATGACTCTAGTTGTTGTTAGTAAAAAGAACACACATGCAATGACACTGGTGGATCCATAGGTGGGTTGTGAAAAGAGCACACATGCAATGACACTGGTGGATCCATATGTGGTATGTGAAAAGAACACGCATGCAATGACTCTAGTTGTTGTTAGTAAAAAGAACACACATGCAATAACACTGGTGGATCCATGTGTGGTCTCTGAAGAGAACACACATTTCAATGACTTTGGTGGATCCATATGTGGTATGTGAAAAGAACACACATGAAATTACTCTGGTTGTTGTTAGTAAAAAAAGCACACATGCAATGACACTGGTGGATCCATAGGTGGATTGTGAAAAGAACATACATGCAATGACACTGGTTGTTGTTTGTAAAAAGAACACACATGCAATGACACTGGTGGATCCATGTGTGGTCTTTGAAGAGAACACAGATGCAATGACTTTGGTTGTTGTTAGTAAAAAGAGCACACATGGAATGAAACTGGTGGATCCATAGGTGGATTGTGAAAAGAACACACATGCAATGACACTGGTGGATCCATATGTGGTATGTCAAAATAACACACATTTCAATGACTCTGGTTGTTGTTAGTAAAAAGAACACACATGCAATGACACTGGTGGATCCATGTGTGGTCTCTGAAGAGAACACACATGCAATGACTCTGGTTGTTGTTAGTAAAAAGAACATACATGCAATGACACTGGTGGATCCATATGTGGTATGAGAAAAGAACACACATTTCAATGACTCTGGTTGTTGTTTGTAAAAAGAACACACATGCAATGACACTGGTGGATCCATAGGTGGATTGTGAAAAGATCACACAAGCAATGACACTGGTGGATCCATTTGTGGTATGTGAAAAGAATATACATGCAATGACTCCAGTTGTTGTTAGTAAAAAGAACACACATGTAATGACACTGGTGGATCCATGGGTGGTGTATGAAGAGAACACACATTTCAATGACACTGGTGGATCCATATGTGGTATGTGAAAAGAACAGTCATGAAATGACTCCAGTTGTTGTTAGTAAAAAGAACACACATGCAATGACACTGGTGGATCCATAGGTGGATTGTGAAAAGAACACACATGCAATGACATTGGTAGATCCATATGTGGCATGTGACAATAACACACATGCAATAACTCTGGTTGTTGTTAGTAACAAGAACACACATGCAATAACACTGGTGGATCCATGTGTGGTCTCTGAAGAGAACATACATTTCAATGACTTTCGTGGATCCATATGTGGTAGGTGAAAAGAACACACATCAAATGACTCTGGTTGTTGTTAGTAAAAAAAGCACACATGCAATGACACTGGTGGATCCATAGGTGGATTGTGAAAAGAACACACGTGCAATGACACTATTTGTTGTTAGTAAAAAGAACACACATGCAATGACACTGGTGGATCCATGTGTTGTCTTTGAAGAGAACACACATTTCAATGACCCTGGTTGTTGTTAGTAAAAAGAACACACATGCAATGACACTGGTGGATCCATGTGTGGTCTCTAAAGAGAACACACATGCAATGACTCTGGTTGTTGTTATTAAAAAGAACATACATGCAATGACACTGGTGGATCCATATGTGGTATGTCAAAAGAACACACATTTCAAAGACTCTGGTTGTTTTTAGTAATAAGAACACACCTGCAATGACACTGGTGGATCCATTTGTGGTATGTGAAAAGAACACACATGCAACGACTCCAGTTGTTGTTAGTAAAAAGAACACACATGTAATGACACTGGTGGATCCATGTGTGGTCTCTGAAGAGAACACACATTTCGATGACACTGGTGGATCCATATGTGGTATGTGAAACTCTAGTTGTTGTTAGTAAAAAGAACACACATGCAATGACACTGGTGGATCCATATGTGGATTGTGAAAAGAACACACATGGAATGACACTTGTGGATCCATATGTGGCATGTAAAAAGAACACACATGGAATGACACTTATGGATCAATATGTGGCATGTGAAAACAACACACATTTCAATGACTTTGGTGGATCCATATGTGGTATGTGAAAAGAACACACATGAAATGACTCTGGTTGTTGCTAGTAAAAAAGCACACATGCAATGACACTGGTGGATCCAGAGGTGGATTGTGAAAAGAACACACATGCAATGACACTGGTTGTTGTTTGTAAACAGAACACACATGCAATGACACTGGTGGATCCATGTGTGGTCTTTGAAGAGAACACAGATGCAATGACTCTGGTTGTTGTTAGTAAAAAGAGCACACATGCAATGAAACTGGTGGATCCATGGGTGGATTGTGAAAAGAACACACATGCAATGACACTGGTGGATCCATATGTGGTATGTGAAAATAACACACATTTCAATGACTCTGGTTGTTGTTAGTAAAAAGAACACACATGCAATGACACTGGTGGATCCATAGGTGGGTTGTGAAAAGAGCACACATGCAATGACACTGGTGGATCCATATGTGGTATGTGAAAAGAACACACATGCAATGACTCTAGTTGTTGTTAGTAAAAAGAACACACATGCAATAACACTGGTGGATCCATGTGTGGTCTCTGAAGAGAACACACATTTCAATGACTTTGGTGGATCCATATGTGGTATGTGAAAAGAACACACATGAAATTACTCTGGTTGTTGTTAGTAAAAAAAGCACACATGCAATGACACTGGTGGATCCATAGGTGGATTGTGAAAAGAACACACATGCAATGACACTGGTTGTTGTTTGTAAAAAGAACACACATGCAATGACACTGGTGGATCCATGTGTGGTCTTTGAAGAGAACACAGATGCAATGACTTTGGTTGTTGTTAGTAAAAAGAGCACACATGGAATGAAACTGGTGGATCCATAGGTGGATTGTGAAAAGAACACACATGCAATGACACTGGTGGATCCATATGTGGTATGTCAAAATAACACACATTTCAATGACTCTGGTTGTTGTTAGTAAAAAGAACACACATGCAATGACACTGGTGGATCCATGTGTGGTCTCTGAAGAGAACACACATGCAATGACTCTAGTTGTTGTTAGTAAAAAGAACATACATACAATGACACTGGTGGATCCATATGTGGTATGAGAAAAGAACACACATTTCAATGACTCTGGTTGTTGTTTGTAAAAAGAACACACATGCAATGACACTGGTGGATCCATAGGTGGATTGTGAAAAGAGCACACAAGCAATGACACTGGTGGATCCATTTGTGGTATGTGAAAAGAATATACATGCAATGACTCCAGTTGTTGTTAGTAAAAAGAACACACATGTAATGACACTGGTGGATCCATGGGTGGTGTATGAAGAGAACACACATTTCAATGACACTGGTGGATCCATATGTGGTATGTGAAAAGAACAGTCATGAAATGACTCCAGTTGTTGTTAGTAAAAAGAACACACATGCAATGACACTGGTGGATCCATAGGTGGATTGTGAAAAGAACACACATGCAATGACATTGGTAGATCCATATGTGGCATGTGACAATAACACACATGCAATAACTCTGGTTGTTGTTAGTAACAAGAACACACATGCAATGACACTGGTGGATCCATAGGTGGATTGTGAAAAGAACACACCTGCAATGACACTGGTGGATCCATTTGTGGTATGTGAAAAGAACACACATGCAATGACTCCAGTTGTTGTTAGTAAAAAGAACACACATGTAATGACACTGGTGGATCCATGTGTGGTCTCTGAAGAGAACACACATTTCAATGACACTGGTGGATCCATATGTGGTATGTGAAAAGAACAGTCATGAAATGACTCCAGTTGTTGTTAGTAAAAAGAACACACATGCAATGACACTAGTGGATCCATAGGAGGATTGTGAAAAGAACACACATGCAATGACACCGGTGGATCCATATGTGGTATGTCAAAAGAACACACATGCAATGACTCTGGTTGTTGTTATTAAAAAGAACATACATGCAATGACACTGGTGGATCCATATGTGGTATGTCAAAAGAACACACATTTCAATGACTCTGGTTGTGGTTAGTAATAAGAACACACATGCAATGACACTGGTGGATCCAGTTGTGGTATGTGAAAAGAACACACATGCAATGACTCTAGTTGTTGTTAGTAAAAAGAACACACATGCAATGACACTGGTGGATCCATGTGTGGTCTCTGAAGAGAACACACATGCAATGACTCTGGTTGTTGTTAGTAAAAAGAACATACATGCAATGACACTGGTGGATCCATGTGTGGTATGTGAAAAGAACACACATTTCAATGACTCTGGTTGTTGTTAGTAAAAAGAACACACATGCAATGACACTGGTGGATCCATAGGTGGATTGTGAAAAGAGCACACAAGCAATGACACTGGTGGATCCATTTGTGGTATGTGAAAAGAACATACATGCAATGACTCCAGTTGTTGTTAGTAAAAAGAACACACATGTAATGACACTGGTGGATCCATGGGTGGTGTCTGAAGAGAACACACATTTCAATGACACTGGTGGATCCATATGTGGTATGTGAAAAGAACAGTCATGAAATGACTCCAGTTGTTGTTAGTAAAAAGAACACACATGCAATGACACTGGTGGATCCATAGGTGGATTGTGAAAAGAACACACATGCAATGACACTGGTAGATCCATATGTGGCATGTGACAATAACACACATGCAATAACTCTGGTTGTTGTTAGTAACAAGAACACACATGCAATAACACTGGTGGATCCATGTGTGGTCTCTGAAGAGAACATACATTTCAATGACTTTCGTGGATCCATATGTGGTAGGTGAAAAGAACACACATCAAATGACTCTGGTTGTTGTTAGTAAAAAAAGCACACATGCAATGACACTGGTGGATCCATAGGTGGATTGTGAAAAGAACACACGTGCAATGACACTATTTGTTGTTAGTAAAAAGAACACACATGCAATGACACTGGTGGATCCATGTGTTGTCTTTGAAGAGAACACACATTTCAATGACCCTGGTTGTTGTTAGTAAAAAGAACACACATGCAATGACACTGGTGGATCCATGTGTGGTCTCTAAAGAGAACACACATGCAATGACTCTGGTTGTTGTTATTAAAAAGAACATACATGCAATGACACTGGTGGATCCATATGTGGTATGTCAAAAGAACACACATTTCAATGACTCTGGTTGTTGTTAGTAATAAGAACACACCTGCAATGACACTGGTGGATCCATTTGTGGTATGTGAAAAGAACACACATGCAATGACTCCAGTTGTTGTTAGTAAAAAGAACACACATGTAATGACACTGGTGGATCCATGTGTGGTCTCTGAAGAGAACACACATTTCAATGACACTGGTGGATCCATATGTGGTATGTGAAACTCTAGTTGTTGTTAGTAAAAAGAACACACATGCAATGACACTGGTGGATCCATAGGTGGATTGTGAAAAGAACACACATGGAATGACACTTGTGGATCCATATGTGGCATGTAAAAAGAACACACATGGAATGACACTTATGGATCAATATGTGGCATCTGAAAAGAACACACATGCAATGACTCTAGTTGTTGTTAGAAACAAGAACACACATGCAATAACACTGGTGGATCCATGTGTGGTCTCTAAAGAGAAGACACATTTCAATGACTTTGGTGGATCCATATGTGGTATGTGAAAAGAACACACATGAAATGACTCTGGTTGTTGCGAGTAAAAAAAGCACACATGCAATGACACTGGTGGATCCATAAGTGGATTGTGAAAAGAACACACATGCAATGACATTGGTTGTTGTTTGTAAAAAGAACACACATGCAATGACACTGGTGGATCCATGTGTGGTCTTTGAAGAGAACACAGATGCAATGTCTCTGGTTGTTGTTAGTAAAAAGAGCACACATGCAATGAAACTGGTGGATCCATAGGTGGATTGTGAAAAGAACACACATGCAATGACACTGGTGGATCCATATGTGGTATGTGAAAATAACACACATTTCAATGACTCTGGTTGTTGTTAGTAAAAAGAACACACATGCAATGACACTGGTGGATCCATGTGTGGTCTCTAAAGAGAACACACATGCAATGACTCTGGTTGTTGTTATTAAAAAGAACATACATGCAATGACACTGGTGGATCCATATGTGGTATGTCAAAAGAACACACATTTCAAAGACTCTGGTTGTTTTTAGTAATAAGAACACACCTGCAATGACACTGGTGGATCCATTTGTGGTATGTGAAAAGAACACACATGCAATGACTCCAGTTGTTGTTAGTAAAAAGAACACACATGTAATGACACTGGTGGATCCATGTGTGGTCTCTGAAGAGAACACACATTTCGATGACACTGGTGGATCCATATGTGGTATGTGAAACTCTAGTTGTTGTTAGTAAAAAGAACACACATGCAATGACACTGGTGGATCCATATGTGGATTGTGAAAAGAACACACATGGAATGACACTTGTGGATCCATATGTGGCATGTAAAAAGAACACACATGGAATGACACTTATGGATCAATATGTGGCATGTGAAAAGAACACACATTTCAATGACTTTGGTGGATCCATATGTGGTATGTGAAAAGAACACACATGAAATGACTCTGGTTGTTGCTAGTAAAAAAAGCACACATGCAATGACACTGGTGGATCCATAGGTGGATTGTGAAAAGAACACACATGCAATGACACTGGTTGTTGTTTGTAAACAGAACACACATGCAATGACACTGGTGGATCCATGTGTGGTCTTTGAAGAGAACACAGATGCAATGACTCTGGTTGTTAGTAAAAAGAGCACACATGCAATGAAACTGGTGGATCCATGGGTGGATTGTGAAAAGAACACACATGCAATGACACTGGTGGATCCATATGTGGTATGTGAAAATAACACACATTTCAATGACTCTGGTTGTTGTTAGTAAAAAGAACACACATGCAATGACACTGGTGGATCCATAGGTGGGTTGTGAAAAGAGCACACATGCAATGACACTGGTGGATCCATATGTGATATGTGAAAAGAACACACATGCAATGACTCTAGTTGTTGTTAGTAAAAAGAACACACATGCAATAACACTGGTGGATCCATGTGTGGTCTCTGAAGAGAACACACATTTCAATGACTTTGGTGGATCCATATGTGGTATGTGAAAAGAACACACATGAAATTACTCTGGTTGTTGTTAGTAAAAAAAGCACACATGCAATGACACTGGTGGATCCATAGGTGGATTGTGAAAAGAACACACATGCAATGACACTGGTTGTTGTTTGTAAAAAGAACACACATGCAATGACACTGGTGGATCCATGTGTGGTCTTTGAAGAGAACACAGATGCAATGACTTTGGTTGTTGTTAGTAAAAAGAGCACACATGCAATGAAACTGGTGGATCCATAGGTGGACTGTGAAAAGAACACACATGCAATGACACTGGTGGATCCATATGTGGTATGTCAAAATAACACACATTTCAATGACTCTGGTTATTGTTAGTAAAAAGAACACACATGCAATGACACTGGTGGATCCATGTGTGGTCTCTGAAGAGAACACACATGCAATGACTCTGGTTGTTGTTAGTAAAAAGAACATACATGCAATGACACTGGTGGATCCATATGTGGTATGAGAAAAGAACACACATTTCAATGACTCTGGTTGTTGTTTGTAAAAAGAACACACATGCAATGACACTGGTGGATCCATAGGTGGATTGTGAAAAGAGCACACAAGCAATGACACTGGTGGATCCATTTGTGGTATGTGAAAAGAATATACATACAATGACTCCAGTTGTTGTTAGTAAAAAGAACACACATGTAATGACACTGGTGGATCCATGGGTGGTGTATGAAGAGAACACACATTTCAATGACACTGGTGGATCCATATGTGGTATGTGAAAAGAACAGTCATGAAATGACTCCAGTTGTTGTTAGTAAAAAGAACACACATGCAATGACACTGGTGGATCCATAGGTGGATTGTGAAAAGAACACACATGCAATGACATTGGTAGATCCATATGTGGCATGTGACAATAACACACATGCAATAACTCTTGTTGTTGTTAGTAACAAGAACACACATGCAATAACACTGGTGGATCCATGTGTGGTCTCTGAAGAGAACATACATTTCAATGACTTTCGTGGATCCATATGTGGTAGGTGAAAAGAACACCCATCAAATGACTCTGGTTGTTGTTAGTAAAAAAAGCACACATGCAATGACACTGGTGGATCCATAGGTGGATTGTGAAAAGAACACACGTGCAATGACACTATTTGTTGTTAGTAAAACGAACACACATGCAATGACACTGGTGGATCCATGTGTGGTCTTTGAAGAGAACACACATTTCAATGACTCTGGTTGTTGTTAGTAAAAAGAACACACATGCAATAACACTGGTGGATCCATGTGTGGTCTCTAAAGAGAACACACATGCAATGACTCTGGTTGTTGTTATTAAAAAGAACATACATGCAATGACACTGGTGGATCCATATGTGGTATGTCAAAAGAACACTCATTTCAATGACTCTGGTTGTTGTTAGTAAAAAGAACACACATGCAATGACACTGGTGGATCCATAGGTGGATTGTGAAAAGAGCACACATGCAATGACACTGGTGGATCCATATGTGGTATGTGAAAAGAACACACATGCAATGACTCTGGTTGTTGCTAGTAAAAAGAGCACACATGCAATGACTCTGGTTGTTGTTAGTAAAAAGAGCACACATGCAATGACACTGGTGGATCCATAGGTGGATTGTGAAAAGAACACACATGCAATGACACTGGTTGTTGTTTGTAAAAAGAACACACATGCAATGACACTGGTGTATCCATGTGTGGTCTTTGAAGAGAACACAGATGCAATGACTCTGGTTGTTGTTAGTAAAAAGAGCACACATGCAATGAAACTGGTGGATCCATAGGTGGATTGTGAAAAGAACACACATGCAATGACACTGGTGGATCCATATGTGGTATGTGAAAATAACACACATTTCAATGACTCTGGTTGTTGTTAGTAAAAAGAACACACATGCAATAATACTGGTGGATCCATAGGTGGATTGTGAAAAGAGCACACATGCAATGACACTGGTGGATCCATATGTGGTATGTGAAAAGAACACACATGCAATGACTCTAGTTGTTATTAGTAAAAAGAACACACATGTAATGACACTGGTGGATCCATGTGTGGTCTCTGAAGAGAACACACATTTCAATGACACTGGTGGATCCATATGTGGTATGTGAAAAGAACAGTCATGAAATGACTCCAGCTATTGTTAGTAAAAAGAATACACATGGAATGACACTGGTGGATCGATAGGTGGATTGTGAAAAGAAAACACATGCAATGACACTGGTGGATCCATATGTGGTATGTGAAAAGAACACACATGCACTGCCACTGGTTGTTTTTAGTAAAAACAACACACATGCAATGACACTGGTGGATCCATTTGTGGTCTCTAAAGAGAACACACATTTCAATGACTCTGGTTGTTGTTAGTAAAAAGAACACACATGCAATGACTCTAGTTGTTATTAGTAAAAAGAACACACATGTAATGACACTGGTGGATCCATGTGTGGTCTCTGAAGAGAACACACATTTCAATGACACTGGTGGATCCATATGTGGTATGTGAAAAGAACAGTCATGAAATGACTCCAGCTATTGTTAGTAAAAAGAATACACATGGAATGACACTGGTGGATCGATAGGTGGATTGTGAAAAGAAAACACATGCAATGACACTGGTGGATCGATATGTGGTATGTGAAAAGAACACACATGCACTGCCACTGGTTGTTTTTAGTAAAAACAACACACATGCAATGACACTGGTGGATCCATTTGTGGTCTCTAAAGAGAACACACATTTCAATGACTCTGGTTGTTGTTAGTAAAAAGAACACACATGCAATGACACTGGTGGATCCATGTGTGGTCTCTGAAGAGATCACACATCCAATGACTCTGGTTGTTGTTAGTAAAAAGAACACACATGCAATGACACTAGTGGATCCATATGTGGTATGTGAAAAGAATACTCATGCAATGACTCTAGTTGTTGTTAGTAAAAAGAACACACATGAAATGGCCCTGGTGGATCCATAGGTGGATTGTGAAAAGAGCACACAAGCAATGACTCTGGTTGTTCCATATGTGGTATGTGAAAAGAATATACATGCAATGACTCCAGTTGTTGTTAGTAAAAAGAACACACATGTAATGACACTGGTGGATCCATGGGTGGTGTATGAAGAGAACACACATTTCAATGACACTGGTGGATCCATATGTGGTATGTGAAAAGAACAGTCATGAAATGACTCCAGTTGTTGTTAGTAAAAAGAACACACATGCAATGACAGTGGTGGATCCATAGGTGGATTGTGAAAAGAACACACATGCAATGACACTGGTAGATCCATATGTGGCATGTGACAATAACACACATGCAATAACTCTGGTTGTTGTTAGTAACAAGAACACACATGCAATAACACTGGTGGATCCATGTGTGGTCTCTGAAGAGAACATACATTTCAATGACTTTCGTGGATCCATATGTGGTAGGTGAAAAGAACACACATCAAATGACTCTGGTTGTTGTTAGTAAAAAAAGCACACATGCAATGACACTGGTGGATCCATAGGTGGATTGTGAAAAGAAAACACGTGCAATGACACTATTTGTTGTTAGTAAAAAGAACACACATGCAATGACACTGGTGGATCCATGTGTGGTCTTTGAAGAGAACACACATTTCAATGACTCTGGTTGTTGTTAGTAAAAAGAACACACATGCAATGACACTGGTGGATCCATGTGTGGTCTCTAAAGAGAACACACATGCAATGACTCTGGTTGTTGTTATTAAAAAGAACATACATGCAATGACACTGGTGGATCCATATGTGGTATGTCAAAAGAACACTCATTTCAATGACTCTGGTTGTTGTTAGTAAAAAGAACACACATGCAATGACACTGGTGGATCCATAGGTGGATTGTGAAAAGAGCACACATGCAATGACACTGGTGGATCCATATGTGGTATGTGAAAAGAACACACATGCAATGACTCTGGTTGTTGCTAGTAAAAAGAGCACACATGGAATGACTCTTGTTGTTGTTAGTAAAAAGAGCACACATGCAATGACACTAGTGGATCCATAGGTGGATTGTGAAAAGAACACACATGCAATGACACTGGTTGTTGTTTGTAAAAAGAACACACATGCAATGACACTGGTGTATCCATGTGTGGTCTTTGAAGAGAACACAGATGCAATGACTCTGGTTGTTGTTAGTAAAAAGAGCACACATGCAATGAAACTAGTGATCCATAGGTGGATTGTGAAAAGAACACAAATGCAATGACACTGGTGGATCCATATGTGGTATGTGAAAATAACACACATTTCAATGACTCTGGTTGTTGTTAGTAAAAAGAACACACATGCAATGACACTGGTGGATCCATAGGTGGATTGTGAAAAGAGCACACATGCAATGACACTGGTGGATCCATATGTGGTATGTGAAAAGAACACACATGCAATGACTCTAGTTGTTATTAGTAAAAAGAACACACATGTAATGACACTGGTGGATCCATGTGTGGTCTCTGAAGAGAACACACATTTCAATGACACTGGTGGATCCATATGTGGTATGTGAAAAGAACAGTCATGAAATGACTCCAGCTATTGTTAGTAAAAAGAATACACATGGAATGACACTGGTGGATCGACAGGTGGATTGTGAAAAGAAAACACATGCAATGACACTGGTGGATCCATATGTGGTATGTGAAAAGAACACACATGCATTGCCACTGGTTGTTTTTAGTAAAAACAACACACATGCAATGACACTGGTGGATCCATTAGTGGTCTCTGAACAGAACACACATTTCAATGACTCTGGTTGTTGTTAGTAAAAAGAACACACATGCAATGACACTGGTGGATCCATGTGTGGTCTCTGAAGAGATCACACATGCAATGACTCTGGTTGTTGTTAGTAAAAAGAACACACATGCAATGACACTAGTGGATCCATATGTGGTATGTGAAAAGAATACTCATGCAATGACTCTAGTTGTTGTTAGTAAAAAGAACACACATGAAATGGCCCTGGTGGATCCATAGGTGGATTGTGAAAAGAGCACACAAGCAATGACTCTGGTTGTTCCATATGTGGTATGTGAAAAGAATATACATGCAATGACTCCAGTTGTTGTTAGTAAAAAGAACACACATGTAATGACACTGGTGGATCCATGGGTGGTGTATGAAGAGAACACACATTTCAATGACACTGGTGGATCCATATGTGGTATGTGAAAAGAACAGTCATGAAATGACTCCAGTTGTTGTTAGTAAAAAGAACACACATGCAATGACACTGGTGGATCCATAGGTGGATTGTGAAAAGAACACACATGCAATGACACTGGTAGATCCATATGTGGCATGTGACAATAACACACATGCAATAACTCTGGTTGTTGTTAGTAACAAGAACACACATGCAATAACACTGGTGGATCCATGTGTGGTCTCTGAAGAGAACATACATTTCAATGACTTTCGTGGATCCATATGTGGTAGGTGAAAAGAACACACATCAAATGACTCTGGTTGTTGTTAGTAAAAAAAGCACACATGCAATGACACTGGTAGATCCATAGGTGGATTGTGAAAAGAACACACGTGCAATGACACTATTTGTTGTTAGTAAAAAGAACACACATGCAATGACACTGGTGGATCCATGTGTGGTCTTTGAAGAGAACACACATTTCAATGACTCTGGTTGTTGTTAGTAAAAAGAACACACATGCAATGACACTGGTGGATCCATGTGTGGTCTCTAAAGAGAACACACATGCAATGACTCTGGTTGTTGTTATTAAAAAGAACATACATGCAATGACACTGGTGGATCCATATGTGGTATGTCAAAAGAACACTCATTTCAATGACTCTGGTTGTTGTTAGTAAAAAGAACACACATGCAATGACACTGGTGGATCCATAGGTGGATTGTGAAAAGAGCACACATGCAATGACACTGGTGGATCCATATGTGGTATGTGAAAAGAACACACATGCAATGACTCTGGTTGTTGCTAGTAAAAAGAGCACACATGGAATGACTCTTGTTCTTGTTAGTAAAAAGATCACACATGCAATGACACTAGTGGATCCATAGGTGGATTGTGAAAAGAACACACATGCAATGACACTGGTTGTTGTTTGTAAAAAGAACACACATGCAATGACACTGGTGTATCCATGTGTGGTCTTTGAAGAGAACACAGATGCAATGACTCTGGTTGTTGTTAGTAAAAAGAGCACACATGCAATGAAACTGGTGATCCATAGGTGGATTGTGAAAAGAACACACATGCAATGACACTGGTGGATCCATATGTGGTATGTGAAAATAACACACATTTGAATGACTCTGGTTGTTGTTAGTAAAAAGAACACACATGCAATGACACTGGTGGATCCATAGGTGGATTGTGAAAAGAGCACACATGCAATGACACTGGTGGATCCATATGTGGTATGTGAAAAGAACACACATTCAATGACTCTAGTTGTTATTAGTAAAAAGAACACACATGTAATGACACTGGTGGATCCATGTGTGGTCTCTGAAGAGAACACACATTTCAATGACACTGGTGGATCCATATGTGGTATGTGAAAAGAACAGTCATGAAATGACTCCAGCTATTGTTAGTAAAAAGAATACACATGGAATG
Source organism: Avena sativa (assembly GCA_916181665.1). NCBI lineage: Eukaryota > Viridiplantae > Streptophyta > Magnoliopsida > Poales > Poaceae > Avena > Avena sativa. The sequence goes on from OV702290.1 coordinate 288,662,563, forward strand.
ACACTGGTGGATCGACAGGTGGATTGTGAAAAGAAAACACATGCAATGACACTGGTGGATCCATATGTGGTATGTGAAAAGAACACACATGCACTGCCACTGGTTGTTTTTAGTAAAAACAACACACATGCAATGACACTGGTGGATCCATTTGTGGTCTCTGAAGAGAACACACATTTCAATGACTCTGGTTGTTGTTAGTAAAAAGAACACACATGCAATGACACTGGTGGATCCATGTGTGGTCTCTGAAGAGATCACACATGCAATGACTCTGGTTGTTGTTAGTAAAAAGAACACACATGCAATGACACTAGTGGATCCATATGTGGTATGTGAAAAGAATACTCATGCAATGACTCTAGTTGTTGTTAGTAAAAAGAACACACATGAAATGGCCCTGGTGGATCCATAGGTGGATTGTGAAAAGAGCACACAAGCAATGACTCTGGTTGTTCCATATGTGGTATGTGAAAAGAATATACATGCAATGACTCCAGTTGTTGTTAGTAAAAAGAACACACATGTAATGACACTGGTGGATCCATGGGTGGTGTATGAAGAGAACACACATTTCAATGACACTGGTGGATCCATATGTGGTATGTGAAAAGAACAGTCATGAAATGACTCCAGTTGTTGTTAGTAAAGAGAACACACATGCAATGACACTGGTGGATCCATAGGTGGATTGTGAAAAGAACACACATGCAATGACACTGGTAGATCCATATGTGGCATGTGACAATAACACACATGCAATAACTCTGGTTGTTGTTAGTAACAAGAACACACATGCAATAACACTGGTGGATCCATGTGTGGTCTCTGAAGAGAACATACATTTCAATGACTTTTGTGGATCCATATGTGGTAGGTGAAAAGAACACACATCAAATGACTCTGGTTGTTGTTAGTAAAAAAAGCACACATGCAATGACACTGGTGGATCCATAGGTGGATTGTGAAAAGAACACACGTGCAATGACACTATTTGTTGTTAGTAAAAAGAACACACATGCAATGATACTGGTGGATCCCTGTGTGGTCTTTGAAGAGAACACACATTTCAATGACTCTGGTTGTTGTTAGTAAAAAGAACACACATGCAATGACACTGGTGGATCCATATGTGGTCTCTAAAGAGAACACACATGCAATGACTCTAGTTGTTGTTATTAAAAAGAACATACATGCAATGACACTGGTGGATCCATATGTGGTATGTCAAAAGAACACTCATTTCAATGACTCTGGTTGTTGTTAGTAAAAAGAACACACATGCAATGACACTGGTGGATCCATAGGTGGATTGTGAAAAGAGCACACATGCAATGACACTGGTGGATCCATATGTGGTATGTGAAAAGAACACACATGCAATGACTCTGGTTGTTGCTAGTAAAAAGAGCACACATGGAATGACTCTTGTTGTTGTTAGTAAAAAGAGCACACATGCAATGACACTAGTGGATCCATAGGTGGATTGTGAAAAGAACACACATGCAATGACACTGGTTGTTGTTTGTAAAAAGAACACACATGCAATGACACTGGTGTATCCATGTGTGGTCTTTGAAGAGAACACTGATGCAATGACTCTGGTTGTTGTTAGTAAAAAGTGCACACATGCAATGAAACTGGTGGATCCATAGGTGGATTGTGAAAAGAACACACATGCAATGACACTGGTGGATCCATATGTGGTATGTGAAAATAACACACATTTCAATGACTCTGGTTGTTGTTAGTAAAAAGAACACACATGCAATGACACTGGTGGATCCATAGGTGGATTGTGAAAAGAGCACACATGCAATGACACTGGTGGATCCATATGTGGTATGTGAAAAGAACACACATGCAATGACTCTAGTTGTTATTAGTAAAAATAACACACATGTAATGACACTGGTGGATCCATGTGTGGTCTCTGAAGAGAACACACATTTCAATGACACTGGTGGATCCATATGTGGTATGTGAAAAGAACAGTCATGAAATGACTCCAGCTATTGTTAGTAAAAAGAATACACATGGAATGACACTGGTGGATCGATAGGTGGATTGTGAAAAGAAAACACATGCAATGACACTGGTGGATCCATATGTGGTATGTGAAAAGAACACACATGCACTGCCACTGGTTGTTTTTAGTAAAAACAACACACATGCAATGACACTGGTGGATCCATTTGTGGTCTCTGAAGAGAACACACATTTCAATGACTCTGGTTGTTGTTAGTAAAAAGAACACACATGCAATGACACTGGTGGATCCATGTGTGGTCTCTGAAGAGATCACACATGCAATGACTCTGGTTGTTGTTAGTAAAAAGAACACACATGCAATGACACTAGTGGATCCATATGTGGTATGTGAAAAGAACACACATCAAATGACTCTGGTTGTTGTTAGTAAAAAAAGCACACATGCAATGACACTGGTGGATCCATAGGTGGATTGTGAAAAGAACACACGTGCAATGACACTATTTGTTGTTAGTAAAAAGAACACACATGCAATGATACTGGTGGATCCATGTGTGGTCTTTGAAGAGAACACACATTTCAATGACTCTGGTTGTTGTTAGTAAAAAGAACACACATGCAATGACACTGGTGGATCCATGTGTGGTCTCTAAAGAGAACACACATGCAATGACTCTAGTTGTTGTTATTAAAAAGAACATACATGCAATGACACTGGTGGATCCATATGTGGTATGTCAAAAGAACACTCATTTCAATGACTCTGGTTGTTGTTAGTAAAAAGAACACACATGCAATGACACTGGTGGATCCATAGGTGGATTGTGAAAAGAGCACACATGCAATGACACTGGTGGATCCATATGTGGTATGTGAAAAGAACACACATGCAATGACTCTGGTTGTTGCTAGTAAAAAGAGCACACATGGAATGACTCTTGTTGTTGTTAGTAAAAAGAGCACACATGCAATGACACTAGTGGATCCATAGGTGGATTGTGAAAAGAACACACATGCAATGACACTGGTTGTTGTTTGTAAAAAGAACACACATGCAATGACACTGGTGTATCCATGTGTGGTCTTTGAAGAGAACACTGATGCAATGACTCTGGTTGTTGTTAGTACAAAGAGCACACATGCAATGAAACTAGTGGATCCATAGGTGGATTGTGAAAAGAACACACATGCAATGACACTGGTGGATCCATATGTGGTATGTGAAAATAACACACATTTCAATGACTCTGGTTGTTGTTAGTAAAAAGAACACACATGCAATGACACTGGTGGATCCATAGGTGGATTGTGAAAAGAGCACACATGCAATGACACTGGTGGATCCATATGTGGTATGTGAAAAGAACACACATGCAATGACTCTAGTTGTTATTAGTAAAAATAACACACATGTAATGACACTGGTGGATCCATGTGTGGTCTCTGAAGAGAACACACATTTCAATGACACTGGTGGATCCATATGTGGTATGTGAAAAGAACAGTCATGAAATGACTCCAGCTATTGTTAGTAAAAAGAATACACATGGAATGACACTGGTGGATCGATAGGTGGATTGTGAAAAGAAAACACATGCAATGACACTGGTGGATCCATATGTGGTATGTGAAAAGAACACACATGCACTGCCACTGGTTGTTTTTAGTAAAAACAACACACATGCAATGACACTGGTGGATCCATTTGTGGTCTCTGAAGAGAACACACATTTCAATGACTCTGGTTGTTGTTAGTAAAAAGAACACACATGCAATGACACTGGTGGATCCATGTGTGGTCTCTGAAGAGATCACACATGCAATGACTCTGGTTGTTGTTAGTAAAAAGAACACACATGCAATGACACTAGTGGATCCATATGTGGTATGTGAAAAGAACACACATCAAATGACTCTGGTTGTTGTTAGTAAAAAAATCACACATGCAATGACACTGGTGGATCCATAGGTGGATTGTGAAAAGAACACACGTGCAATGACACTATTTGTTGTTAGTAAAAAGAACACACATGCAATGATACTGGTGGATCCATGTGTGGTCTTTGAAGAGAACACACATTTCAATGACTCTGGTTGTTGTTAGTAAAAAGAACACACATGCAATGACACTGGTGGATCCATGTGTGGTCTCTAAAGAGAACACACATGCAATGACTCTAGTTGTTGTTATTAAAAAGAACATACATGCAATGACACTGGTGGATCCATATGTGGTATGTCAAAAGAACACTCATTTCAATGACTCTGGTTGTTGTTAGTAAAAAGAACACACATGCAATGACACTGGTGGATCCATAGGTGGATTGTGAAAAGAGCACACATGCAATGACACTGGTGGATCCATATGTGGTATGTGAAAAGAACACACATGCAATGACTCTGGTTGTTGCTAGTAAAAAGAGCACACATGGAATGACTCTTGTTGTTGTTAGTAAAAAGAGCACACATGCAATGACACTAGTGGATCCATAGGTGGATTGTGAAAAGAACACACATGCAATGACACTGGTTGTTGTTTGTAAAAAGAACACACATGCAATGACACTGGTGTATCCATGTGTGGTCTTTGAAGAGAACACTGATGCAATGACTCTGGTTGTTGTTAGTAAAAAGAGCACACATGCAATGAAACTGGTGGATCCATAGGTGGATTGTGAAAAGAACACACATGCAATGACACTGGTGGATCCATATGTGGTATGTGAAAATAACACACATTTCAATGACTCTGGTTGTTGTTAGTAAAAAGAACACACATGCAATGACACTGGTGGATCCATAGGTGGATTGTGAAAAGAGCACACATGCAATGACACTGGTGGATCCATATGTGGTATGTGAAAAGAACACACATGCAATGACTCTAGTTGTTATTAGTAAAAATAACACACATGTAATGACACTGGTGGATCCATGTGTGGTCTCTGAAGAGAACACACATTTCAATGACACTGGTGGATCCATATGTGGTATGTGAAAAGAACAGTCATGAAATGACTCCAGCTATTGTTAGTAAAAAGAATACACATGGAATGACACTGGTGGATCGATAGGTGGATTGTGAAAAGAAAACACATGCAATGACACTGGTGGATCCATATGTGGTATGTGAAAAGAACACACATGCACTGCCACTGGTTGTTTTTAGTAAAAACAACACACATGCAATGACACTGGTGGATCCATTTGTGGTCTCTGAAGAGAACACACATTTCAATGACTCTGGTTGTTGTTAGTAAAAAGAACACACATGCAATGACACTGGTGGATCCATGTGTGGTCTCTGAAGAGATCACACATGCAATGACTCTGGTTGTTGTTAGTAAAAAGAACACACATGCAATGACACTAGTGGATCCATATGTGGTATGTGAAAAGAACACACATGCAATGACTCTAGTTGTTGTTAGTAAAAAGAACACACATGAAATGGCCCTGGTGGATCCATAGGTGGATTGTGAAAAGAGCACACAAGCAATGACTCTGGTTGTTCCATATGTGGTATATGAAAAGAACACACATGCAATGACTCCAGTTGTTGTTAGTAAAAAGAACACACATGTAATGACACTGGTGGATCCATGTTTGGTCTCTGAAGAGAACACACATTTCAATGACACTGGTGGATCCATATGTGGTATGTGAAAAGAACAGTCACGAAATGACTCTAGTTGTTGTTAGTAAAAAGAACACACATGCAATGACACTGGTGGATCCATAGGTGGATTGTGAAAAGAATACGCATGCAATGACACTGGTGGATCCATACGTGGCAAGTGAAAAGAACACACATGCAATGACTCTGGTTGTTGTTAGTAACAAGAACACACATGCAATAACACTGATGGATCCATGTGTGGTCTCTGAAGAGAACACACATTTCAATGACTTTGGTGGATCCATATGTGGTATGTGAAAAGAACACACATGAAATGACTCTGATTGTTGTTAGTAAAAAAAGCACACATGCAATGACAGTGGTGGATCCATAGGTGGATTGTTAAAAGAACACACATGCAATGACAGTGGTTGTTATTAGTAAAAAGAACACACATGCAATGACACTGGTGGATCCATGGGTGGTCTTTGAAGAGAACACACATTTCAATGACTTTGGTTGTTGTTAGTAAAAATAACACACATGCAATGACACTAGTGGATCCATGTGTGGTCTCTGAAGAGAACACACATGCAATGACTCTGGTTGTTAGTAGAAAGAACATACATGCAATGACACTGGTGGATCCATATGTGGTATGTCAAAAGAACACACACTTCAATGACTCTGGTTGTTGTTAGTAAAAAGAACACACATGCAATGACACTGGTGGATTCATAGGTGGATTGTGAAAAGAGCACACATGCAATGACACTGGTGGATCCATTTGTGGTATGTGAAAAGAACAGACATGCAACGACTCAAGTTGTTGTTAGTAAAAAGAACACACATGTAATGACAGTGGTGGATCCATATATGGTCTCTGAAGAGAACACACATTTCAATGACACTGGTGGATCCATATATGGTATGTGAAAAGAACAGTCATGAAATGACTCCAGTTGTTGTTAGTAAAAAGAACACACATGCAATGACACTGGTGGATCCATAGGTGGATTGTGAAAAGAACACACATGGAATGACACTTGTGGATCCATATGTGGCATGTGAAAAGAACACACATGCAATGAATCATATTGTTGTTAGTAACAAGAACATACATGCAATAACTCTGGTGGATCCATGTGTGGTCTCTGAAGAGAACACACATTTCAATGACTTTGGTGGATCCATATGTGGTATCTGAAAAGAACACACATGAAAGGACTCTGTTAGTTGTTAGTAAAAAAAGCACACATGCAATGACACTGGTGGATCCATAGGTGGATTGTGAAAAGAACACACATGCAATAACACTGGTTGTTGTTAGTAAAAAGAACACACATGCAATGACACTGTTGGATCCATGTGTGTTCTGTGAAGAGAACACACATTTCAATGACTCTGGTTGTTGTTAGTAAAAAGAACACACATGCAATGACACTGGTGGATCCCTGTGTGGTCTCTAAAGAGAACACACATGGAATGACTCTGGTTGTTGTTAGTAAAAAGAACATACATGCAATGACACTGGTGGATCCATGTGTGGTATGTGAAAAGAACACACATTTCAATGACTCTGGTTGTTGTTAGGAAAAAGAACACACATGTAATGACACTGGTGGATCCATAGGTGGATGGTGAAAAGAGCACACATGCAATGACAGTGGTGGATCCATTTGTGGTATGTGAAAAGTACACACATGCAATGACTCCAGTTGTTGTTAGTAAAAAGAACACACATGCATTGACACTGGTGGATCCATGTGTGGTCTCTGAAGAGAACACACATTTCAATGACACTAGTGGATCCATATGTGGTATGTGAAAAGAACAGTGATGAAATGACTCCATTTGTTGTTAGTAAAAAGAATACACATGCAATGACACTGGTGGATCCATAGGTGGATTGTGAAAAGAACACACATGCAATGACACTGGTGGATCCATATGTGGTATGTGAAAAGAACACACATGCAATGACACTAGTGGATCCATTTGTGGTCTCTGAAGAGAACACACATTTCAATGACTCTTGTTGTTGTTACTAAAAAGAACACACATGCAATGACACTGGTGGATCCATGTGTGATCTCTGAAGAGAACACACATGCAATGACACTTTTTGTTGTTAGTAAAAAGAACACACATGCAATGACACTGGTGGATCAACATGTGGTATGTGAAAAAAACACACGTGCAATGACTCTAGTTGTTGTTAGTAAAAAGAACACACATGCAATGACACTAGTGGATCCATAGGTGGATTGTGAAAAGAGCCCACATGTAATGACTCTAGTTGTTACATATGTGGTATGTGAAAAGAACACACATGCAATGACTCTAGTTGTTGTTAGTAAAAAGAACACACATGTAATGACACTGGTGGATCCATGTGTGGTCTCCGAAGAGAACACACATTTCAATGACACTTGTGGATCCATATGTGGTATGTGAAAAGAACAGTCATGAAATGACTCCAGTTGTTGTTATTAAAAATAACACACATGCAATGACACTGGTGGATCCATAGGTGGATTGTGAAAAGAACACACATGCAATGACTCTAGTTGTTGTTAGTAACAAGAACACACGTGCAATAGCACTGGTGGATCCATGTGTGGTCTCTGAAGAAAACACACATTGCAATGACTCTGGTGGATCCATATGTGGTATGTGAAAAGAACACAAATGCAATGACACTGGTTGTTGTTAGTAAAAAGAACACACATGCAATGACACTGGTGGATCCATGTGTGGTCTCTCAAGAGAACACACATTTCAATGACTCTAGTTGTTGTTAGTAAAAAGAACACACATGCAATGACACTGGTGGATCCATGTGTGGTCTCTGAAGAGAACACACATGCAATGACTCTGGTTATTGTTAGTAAAAAGAACACACATGCAATGACACTAGTGGATCCGTATGTGGTATGTGAAAAGATCACACATTTCAATGACTCTAGTTGTTGTTAGTAAAAAGAACACACATGCAATGACAATGGTGGATCCATAGGTCGATTGTGAAAAGAGCACACATGCAATGACACTGGTGGATCCATATGTGGTGTGTGAAAAGAACACACATGCAGTGACTCCAGTTGTTGTTACTAAAAAGAACACACATTTAATGACACTGGTGGATCCATGTGTGGACTCTGAAGATAACACACATTTGAATGACACTGGTGGATCCATATGTGGTATGTGAAAAGAACAGTCATGAACTGACTCCAGTTGTTGTTAATAAAAAGAACACACATGCAATGACACTGGTGGATCCATAGGTGCATTGTGAAAAGAACACACATGCAATGACACTTGTGGATCCATATGTGGTATGTGAAAAGAACACACATGCAATGACTCTGGTTGTTGCTAGTAAAAAGAGCACACATGCAATGACTCTGGTTGTTGTTAGTAAAAAGAGCACACATGCAATGACACTAGTGGATCCATAGGTGGATTGTGAAAAGAACACACATGCAATGACACTGGTTGTTGTTTGTAAAAAGAACACACATGCAATGACACTGGTGTATCCATGTGTGGTCTTTGAAGAGAACACAGATGCAATGACTCTGGTTGTTGTTAGTAAAAAGAGCACACATGCAATGAAACTGGTGGATCCATAGGAGGATTGTGAAAAGAACACACATGCAATGACACTGGTGGATCCATATGTGGTATGTGAAAATAACACACATTTCAATGACTCTGGTTGTTGTTAGTAAAAAGAACACACATGCAATGACACTGGTGGATCCATAGGTGGATTGTGAAAAGAGCACACATGCAATGACACTGGTGGATCCATATGTGGTATGTGAAAAGAACACACATGCAATGACTCTAGTTGTTATTAGTAAAAAGAACACACATGTAATGACACTGGTGGATCCATGTGTGGTCTCTGAAGAGAACACACATTTCAATGACACTGGTGGATCCATATGTGGTATGTGAAAAGAACAGTCATGAAATGACTCCAGCTATTGTTAGTAAAAAGAATACACATGGAATGACACTGGTGGATCGATAGGTGGATTGTGAAAAGAACACACATGCAATGACACTAGTGGATCCATATGTGGTATGTGAAAAGAACACACATGCACTGCCACTGGTTGTTGTTAGTAAAAACAACACACATGCAATGACACTGGTGGATCCATTTGTGGTATCTGAAGAGAACACACATTTCAATGACTCTGGTTGTTGTTAGTAAAAAGAACACACATGCAATGACACTGGTGGATCCATGTGTGGTCTCTGAAGAGATCACACATGCAATGACTCTGGTTGTTGTTAGTAAAAAGAACACACATGCAATGACACTAGTGGATCCATATGTGGTATGTGAAAAGAACACACATGCAATGACTCTAGTTGTTGTTAGTAAAAAGAACACACATGCAATGGCCCTGGTGGATCCATAGGTGGATTGTGAAAAGAGCACACAAGCAATGACTCTGGTTGTTCCATATGTGGTATATGAAAAGAACACACATGCAATGACTCCAGTTGTTGTTAGTAAAAAGAACACACATGTAATGACACTAGTGGATCCATGTTCGCTCTCTGAAGAGAACACACATTTCAATGACACTGGTGGATCCATATGTGGTATGTGAAAAGAACAGTCACGAAATGACTCCAGTTGTTGTTAGTAAAAAGAACACACATGCAATGACACTGGTGGATCCATAGGTGGATTGTGAAAAGAATACGCATGCAATGACACTGGTGGATCCATACGTGGCAAGTGAAAAGAACACACATGCAATGACTCTGGTTGTTGTTAGTAACAAGAACACACATGCAATAACACTGATGGATCCGTGTGTGGTCTCTGAAGAGAACACACATTTCAATGAATTTGGTGGATCCATATGTGGTATGTGAAAAGAACACACATGAAATGACTCTGACTGTTGTTAGTAAAAAAAGCACACATGCAATGACAGTGGTGGATCCATATGTGGTATGTGAAAAGAACACACATGCAATGACAGTGGTTGTTGTTAGTAAAAAGAACACACATGCAATGACTCTGGTTGTTTCTAGTAAAAAGAGCACACATGCAATGACTCTGGTTGTTGTTAGTAAAAAGAGCACACATGTAATGACACTAGTGGATCCATAGGTGGATTGTGAAAAGAACACACATGCAATGACACTGGTTGTTGTTTGTAAAAAGAACACACATGCAATGACACTGGTGTATCCATGTGTGGTCTTTGAAGAGAACACAGATGCAATGACTCTGGTTGTTGTTAGTAAAAAGAGCACACATGCAATGAAACTGGTGGATCCATAGGTGGATTGTGAAAAGAACACACATGCAATGACACTGGTGGATCCATATGTGGTATGTGAAAATAACACACATTTCAATGACTCTGGTTGTTGTTAGTAAAAAGAACACACATGCAATGACACTGGTGGATCCATAGGTGGATTGTGAAAAGAGCACACATGCAATGACACTGGTGGATCCATATGTGGTATGTGAAAAGAACACACATGCAATGACTCTAGTTGTTATTAGTAAAAAGAACACACATGTAATGACACTGGTGGATCCATGTGTGGTCTCTGAAGAGAACACACATTTCAATGACACTGGTGGATCCATATGTGGTATGTGAAAAGAACAGTCATGAAATGACTCCAGCTATTGTTAGTAAAAAGAATACACATGGAATGACACTGGTGGATCGATAGGTGGATTGTGAAAAGAACACACATGCAATGACACTGGTGGATCCATATGTGGTATGTGAAAAGAACACACATGCACTGCCACTGGTTGTTGTTAGTAGTAACAACACACATGCAATGACACTGGTGGATCCATTTGTGGTCTCTGAAGAGAACACACATTTCAATGACTCTGGTTGTTGTTAGTAAAAAGAACACACATGCAATGACACTGGTGGATCCATGTGTGGTCTCTGAAGAGATCACACATGCATTGACTCTAGTTGTTGTTAGTAAAAAGAACACACATGCAATGACACTAGTGGATCCATATGTGGTATGTGAAAAGAACACACATGCAATGACTCTAGTTGTTGTTAGTAAAAAGAACACACATGCAATGGCCCTGGTGGATCCATAGGTGGATTGTGAAAAGAGCACACAAGCAATGACTCTAGTTGTTCCATATGTGGTATATGAAAAGAACACACATGCAATGACTCTAGTTGTTGTTAGTAAAAAGAACACACATGTAATGACACTAGTGGATCCATGTTCGGTCTCTGAAGAGAACACACATTTCAATGACACTGGTGGATCCATATGTGGTATGTGAAAAGAACAGTCACGAAATGACTCCAGTTGTTGTTAGTAAAAAGAACACACATGCAATGACACTGGTGGATCCATAGGTGGATTGTGAAAAGAATACGCATGCAATGACACTGGTGGATCCATACGTGGCAAGTGAAAAGAACACACATGCAATGACTCTGGTTGTTGTTAGTAACAAGAACACACATGCAATAACACTGAAATCCATGTGTGGTCTCTGAAGAGAACACACATTTCAATGACTTTGGTGGATCCATATGTGGTATGTGAAAAGAACACACATGAAATGACTCTGACTGTTGTTAGTAAAAAAAGCACACATGCAATGACAGTGGTGGATCCATATGTGGTATGTGAAAAGAACACACATGCAATGACAGTGGTTGTTGTTAGTAAAAAGAACACACATGCAATGACACTGGTGGATCCATGGGTGTTCTTTGAAGAGAACACACATTTCAATGACTTTGGTTCTTGTTAGTAAAAATAACACACATGCAATGACACAAGTGGATCCATGTGTGGTCTCTGAAGAGAACACACATGCAATGACTCTGGTTTTTAGTAGAAAGAACATACATGCAATGACACTGGTGGATCCATATGTGGTATGTCAAAAGAACACACACTTCAATGACTCTGGTTGTTGTTAGTAAAAAGAACACACATGCAATGACACTGGTGGATTCATAGGTGGATTGTGAAAAGAGCACACATGCAATGACACTGGTGGATCCATTTGTGGTATGTGAAAAGAACACACATGCAACGACTCAAGTTGTTGTTAGTAAAAAGAACACACATGTAATGACAGTGGTGGATCCATATATGGTCTCTGAAGAGAACACACATTTCAATGACACTGGTGGATCCATATATGGTATGTGAAAAGAACAGTCATGAAATGACTCCAGTTGTTGTTAGTAAAAAGAACACACATGCAATGACACTGGTGGATCCATAGGTGGATTGTGAAAAGAACACACATGGAATGACACTTGTGGATCCATATGTGGCATGTGAAAAGAACACACATGCAATGAATCATATTGTTGTTAGTAACAAGAACATACATGCAATAACTCTGGTGGATCTATGTGTGGTCTCTGAAGAGAACACACATTTCAATGACTTTGGTGGATCCATATGTGGTATCTGAAAAGAACACACATGAAAGGACTCTGTTAGTTGTTAGTAAAAAAAGCACACATGCAATGACACTGGTGGATCCATAGGTGGATTGTGAAAAGAACACACATGGAATGACACTGGTTGTTGTTAGTAAAAAGAACACACATGCAATGACACTGTTGGATACATGTGTGTTCTGTGAAGAGAACACACATTTCAATGACTCTGGTTGTTGTTAGTAAAAAGAACACACATGCAATGACACTGGTGGATCCCTGTGTGGTCTCTAAAGAGAACACACATGGAATGACTCTGGTTGTTGTTAGTAAAAAGAACATACATGCAATGACACTGGTGGATCCATGTGTGGTATGTGAAAAGAACACACATTTCTATGACTCTGGTTGTTGTTAGGAAAAAGAACACACATGTAATGACACTGGTGGATCCATAGGTGGATGGTGAAAAGAGCACACATGCAATGACAATGGTGGATCCATTTGTGGTATGTGAAAAGTACACACATGCAATGACTCCAGTTGTTGTTAGTAAAAAGAACACACATGCATTGACACTGGTGGATCCATGTGTGGTCTCTGAAGAGAACACACATTTCAATGACACTAGTGGATCCATATGTGGTATGTGAAAAGAATAGTGATGAAATGACTCCAGTTGTTGTTAGTAAAAAGAATACACATGCAATGACACTGGTGGGTCCATAGGTGGATTGTGAAAAGAACACACATGCAATGACACTGGTGGATCCATATGTGGTATGTGAAAAGAACACACATGCAATGACATTGATTGTTGTTAGTAAAAAGAACACACATGCAATGACACTAGTGGATCCATTTGTGGTCTCTGAAGAGAACACACATTTCAATGACTCTTGTTGTTGTTACTAAAAAGAACACACATGCAATGACACTGGTGGATCCATGTGTGATCTCTGAAGAGAACACACATGCAATGACACTTTTTGTTGTTAGTAAAAAGAACACACATGCAATGACACTGGTGGATCAACATGTGGTATGTGAAAAAAACACACGTGCAATGACTCTTGTTGTTGTTAGTAAAAAGAACACACATGCAATGACACTAGTGGATCCATAGGTTGATTGTGAAAAGAGCCCACATGTAATGACTCTAGTTGTTACATATGTGGTATGTGAAAAGAACACACATGCAATGACTCTAGTTGTTGTTAGTAAAAAGAACACACATGTAATGACACCGGTGGATCCATGTGTGGTCTCCGAAGAGAACACACATTTCAATGACACTTGTGGATCCATATGTGGTATGTGAAAAGAACAGTCATGAAATGACTCCAGTTGTTGTTATTAAAAATAACACACATGCAATGACACTGGTGGATCCATAGGTGGATTGTGAAAAGAACACACATGCAATGACTCTGGTTGTTGTTAGTAACAAGAACACACATGCAATAGCACTGGTGGATCCATGTATGGTCTCTGAATAAAACACACATTGCAATGACTCTGGTGGATCCATATGTGGTATGTGAAAAGAACACACATGAAATGACTCTGATTGTTGTTAGTAAAAAAGCACACATGGAATGACAGTGGTGGATCCATTGGTGGATTGTTAAAAGAACACACATGCTATGACAGTGGTTGTTGTTAGTAAAAAGAACACACATGCAATGACACTGGTGGATCCATGGGTGGTCTTTGAAGAGAACACACATTTCAATGACTTTGGTTGTTGTTAGTAAAAATAACACACATGCAATGACACTGGTGGATCCATGTGTGGTCTCTGAAGAGAACACACATGCAATGACTCTGGTTGTTAGTAGAAAGAACATACATGCAATGACACTGGTGGATCCATATGTGGTATGTCAAAAGAACACACACTTCAATGACTCTGGTTGTTGTTAGTAAAAAGAACACACATGCAATGACACTGGTGGATTCATGGGTGGATTGTGAAAAGAGCACACATGCAATGACACTGGTGGATCCATTTGTGGTATGTGAAAAGAACACACATGCAATGACTCAAGTTGTTGTTAGTAAAAGAACACACATGTAATGAAAGTGGTGGATCCATATGTGGTCTCTGAAGAGAACACACATTTCAATGACACTGGTGGATCCATATATGGTATGTGAAAAGAACAGTCATGAAATGACTCCAGTTGTTGTTAGTAAAAAGAACACACATGCAATGACACTGGTGGATCCATAGGTGGATTGTGAAAAGAACACACATGGAATGACACCTGTGGATCCATATGTGGCATGTGAAAATAACACACATGCAATGAATCTAATTGTTGTTAGTAACAAGAACATACATGCAATAACCTTGGTGGATCCATGTGTGGTCTCTGAAGAGAACACACATTTCAATGACTTTGGTGGATCCATATGTGGGATCTGAAAAGAACACACATGAAAGGACTCTGTTAGTTGTTAGTAAAAAAAGCACACATGCAATGACACTGGTGGATCCATAGGTGGATTGTGAAAAGCGCACACATGCAATGACACTGGTTGTTGTTAGTAAAAAGAACACACATGCAATGACACTGTTGGATCCATGTGTGTTCTGTGAATAGAACACACATTTCAATGACTCTGGTTGTTGTTAGGAAAAAGAACACACATGCAATGACACTGGTGGATCCCTGTGTGGTCTCTAAAGAGAACACACATGGAATGACTCTGGTTGTTGTTAGTAAAAAGAACATACATGCAATGACACTGGTGGATCCATGTGTGGTATGTCAAAAGAACACACATTTCAATGACTCTGGTTGTTGTTAGGAAAAAGAACACACATGCAATGACACTGGTGGATCCATAGGTGGATGGTGAAAAGAGCACACATGCAATGACACTGGTGGATCCATTTGTGGTATGTGAAAAGTACACACATGCAATGACTCCAGTTGTTGTTAGTAAAAAGAACACACATGCATTGACACTGGTGGATCCATGTGTGGTCTCTGAAGAGAACACACATTTCAATGACACTAGTGGATCCATATGTGGTATGTGAAAAGAACAGTGATGAAATGACTCCAGTTGTTGTTAGTAAAAAGAATACACATGCAATGACACTGGTGGATCCATTGGTGGATTGTGAAAAGAACACACATGCAATGACACTGGTGGATCCATATGTGGTATGTGAAAAGAACACACATGCAATGACATTGATTGTTGTTAGTAAAAAGAACACACATGCAATGACACTAGAGGATCCATTTGTGGTCTCTGAAGAGAACACACATTTCAATGACTCTTGTTGTTGTTACTAAAAAGAACACACATGCAATGACACTGGTGGATCCATGTGTGATCTCTGAAGAGAACACACATGCAATGACACTTTTTGTTGTTAGTAAAAAGAACACACATGCAATGACACTGGTGGATCAACATGTGGTATGTGAAAAAAACACACGTGCAATGACTCTAGTTGTTGTTAGTAAAAAGAACACACATGCAATGACACTAGTGGATCCATAGGTGGATTGTGAAAAGAGCCCACATGTAATGACTCTAGTTGTTACATATGTGGTATGTGAAAAGAACACACATGCAATGACTCTAGTTGTTGTTAGTAAAAAGAACACACATGTAATGACACCGGTGGATCCATGTGTGGTCTCCGAAGAGAACACACATTTCAATGACACTTGTGGATCCATATGTGGTATGTGAAAAGAACAGTCATGAAATGACTCCAGTTGTTGTTATTAAAAATAACACACATGCAATGACACTGGTGGATCCATAGGTGGATTGTGAAAAGAACACACATGCAATGACTCTGGTTGTTGTTAGTAACAAGAACACACATGCAATAGCACTGGTGGATCCATGTGTGGTCTTCGAAGATAACACACATTTCAATGACACTTGTGGATCCATATGTGGTATGTGAAAAGAACAGTCATGAAATGACTCCAGTTGTTGTTATTAAAAATAACGCACATGCAATGACACTGGTGGATCCATAGGTGGATTGTGAAAAGAACACACATGCAATGACTCTGGTTGTTGTTAGTAACAAGAACACACATGCAATAGCACTGGTGGATCCATGTGTGGTCTCTAAAGAAAACACACATTGCAATGACTCTGGTGGATCCATATGTGGTATGTGAAAAGAACAGTCATGAAATGACTCCAGCTATTGTTAGTAAAAAGAATACACATGGAATGACACTGGTGGATCGATAGGTGGATTGTGAAAAGAACACACATGCAATGACACTGGTGGATCCATATGTGGTGTGTGAAAAGAACACACATGCAATGACTCCAGTTGTTGTTACTAAAAAGAACACACATTTAATGACACTGGTGGATCCATGTGTGGTCTCTGAAGATAACACACATTTGAATGACACTGGTGGATCCATATGTGGTATGTGAAAAGAACAGTCATGAAATGACTCCAGTTGTTGTTAGTAAAAAGAACACGAATGCAATGACACTGGTGGATCCATAGGTGGATTGTGAAAAGAACACACATGCAATGACACTGGTAGATCCATATGTGGTATGTGAAAAGAACACACATGCAATGACTCTGGTTTGTTGTTAGTAACAAGAACACACATGCAATAACACTGGTGGATCCATGTGTGGTCTCTAAAGAGAACACACATTTCAATGACTCCTGTTGTTGTTAGTAAAAAGAACACACATGCAATGACACTGGTGGATCCATGTGTGGTCTTTAAAGAGAACACACATGCAATGACTCTGGTTGTTGTTAGTAAAAAGAGCACACATGCAATGACACTAGTGGATCCATATGTGGTATCTGAAAAGAACACACATGCAAAGACTCCGGTTGTTGTTAGTAAAAAGAACACACATGCAATGACACTGGTGGATCCATAGGTGGATTGTGAAAAGAGCACACATGCAATGACTCTGGTTGTTCCATATGTAGTATGTGAAAAGAACACACGTGCAATGACTCTAGTTGTTGTTAGTAAAAAGAACACACATGTAATGACACTGGTGGATCCATGTGTGGTCTCTGAAGAGAACACACATTTCAATGACACTGGTGGATCCATATGTGGTATGTGAAAAGAACAGTCATGAAAGGACTCTAGTTGTTGTTAGTAAAAAGAACACACATGCAATGACACTGGTGGATCCATAGGTGGATTGTGAATAGAACACACATGCAATGACATTGGTAGATCCATATGTGGCATGTGACAATAACACACATGCAATAACTCTGGTTGTTGTTAGTAACAAGAACACACATGCAATAACACTGGTGGATCCATGTGTGGTCTCTTAAGAGAACATACATTTCAATGACTTTCGTGGATCCATATGTGGTAGGTGAAAAGAACACACATCAAATGACTCTGGTTGTTGTTAGTAAAAAAAGCACACATGTAATGACACTGGTGGATCCATAGCTGGATTGTGAAAAGAACACACGTGCAATGACACTATTTGTTGTTAGTAAAAAGAACACACATGCAATGACACTGGTGGATCCATGTGTCGTCTTTGAAGAGAACACACATTTCAATGACTCTGGTTGTTGTTAGTAAAAAGAACACACATGCAATGACATTGGTGGATCCATGTGTGGTCTCTAAAGAGAACACACATGCAATGACTCTGGTTGTTGTTATTAAAAAGAACATACATGCAATGACACTGGTGGATCCATATGTGGTATGTCAAAAGAACACTCATTTCAATGACTCTGGTTGTTGTTAGTAAAAAGAACACACATGCAATGACACTAGTGGATCCATAGGTGGATTGTGAAAAGAGCACACATGCAATGACACTGGTGGATCCATATGTGGTATGTGAAAAGAACACACATGCAATGACTCTGGTTGTTGCTAGTAAAAAGAGCACACATGCAATGACTCTGGTTTTGTGAGTAAAAAGAGCACACATGCAATGACATTAGTGGATCCATAGGTGGATTGTGAAAAGAACACACATGCAATGACACTGGTTGTTGTTTGTAAAAAGAACACACATGCAATGACACTGGTGTATCCATGTGTGGTCTTTGAAGAGAACAAAGATGCAATGACTCTGGTTGTTGTTAGTAAAAAGAGCACACATGCAATGAAACTGGTGGATCCATAGGTGGATTGTGAAAAGAACACACATCCAATGACACTGGTGGATCCATATGTGGTATGTGAAAATAACACACATTTCAATGACTCTAATTGTTGTTAGTAAAAAGAACACACATGCAATGACACTGGTGGATCCATAGGTGGATTGTGAAAAGAGCACACATGCAATGACACTGGTGGATCCATATGTGGTATTTGAAAAGAACACACATGCAATGACTCTAGTTGTTATTAGTAAAAAGAACACACATGTAATGACACTGGTGGATCCATGTGTGGTCTCTAAAGAGAACACACATTTCAATGACACTGGTGGATCCATATGTGGTATGTGAAAAGAACAGTCATGAAATGACTCCAACTATTGTTAGTAAAAAGAATACACATGGAATGACACTGGTGGATCGATAGGTGGATTGTGAAAAGAACACACATGCAATGACACTGGTGGATCCATATGTGGTATGTGAAAAGAACACACATGCACTGCCACTGGTTGTTGTTAGTAAAAACAACACACATGCAATGACACTGGTGGATCCATTTGTGGTCTCTGAAGAGAACACACATTTCAATGACTCTGGTTGTTGTTAGTAAAAAGAACACACATGCAATGACACTGGTGGATCCATGTGTTGTCTCTGAAGAGATCACACATGCAATGACTCTGGTTGTTGTTAGTAAAAAGAACACACATGCAATGACACTAGTGGATCCATATGTGGTATGTGAAAAGAACACACATGCAATGACTCTAGTTGTTGTTAGTAAAAAGAACACACATGTAATGACACTAGTGGATCCATGTTTGGTCTCTGAAGAGAACACACATTTCAATGACACTGGTAGATCCATAAGTGGTATGTGAAAAGAACAGTCACGAAATGACTCCAGTTGTTGTTAGTAAAAAGAACACACATGCAATGACACTGGTGGATCCATAGGTGGATTGTGAAAAGAATACGCATGCAATGACACTGGTGGATCCATACGTGGCATGTGAAAAGAACACACATGCAATGACTCTGGTTGTTGTTAGTAACAAGAACACACATGCAATAACACTGATGGATCCATGTGTGGTCTCTGAAGAGAACACACATTTCAATGACTTTGGTGGATCCATATGTGCTATGTGAAAAGAACACACATGAAATGACTCTGATTGTTGTTAGTAAAAAAAGCACACATGCAATGACAGTGGTGGATCCATAGGTGGATTGTTAAAAGAACACACATGCTATGACAGTGGTTGTTGTTAGTAAAAAGAACACACATGCAATGACACTGGTGGATCCATGGGTGGTCTTTGAAGAGAACACACATTTCAATGACTTTGGTTGTTGTTAGTAAAAATAACACACATGCAATGACACTGGTGGATCCATGTGTGGTCTCTGAAGAGAACACACATGCAATGACTCTGGTTGTTAGTAGAAAGAACATACATGCAATGACACTGGTGGATCCATATGTGGTATGTCAAAAGAACACACACTTCAATGACTCTGGTTGTTGTTAGTAAAAAGAACACACATGCAATGACACTGGTGGATTCATGGGTGGAATGTGAAAAGAGCACACATGCAATGACACTGGTGGATCCATTTGTGGTAGGTGAAAAGAACACACATGCAATGACTCAAGTTGTTGTTAGTAAAAAGAACACACATGTAATCACAGTGGTGGATCCATATGTGGTCTCTGAAGAGAACACACATTTCAATGACACTGGTGGATCCATATATGGTATGTGAAAAGAACAGTCATGAAATGACTCCAGTTGTTGTTAGTAAAAAGAACACGCATGCAATGACACTGGTGGATCCATAGGTGGATTGTGAAAAGAATACACATGGAATGACACCTGTGGATCCATATGTGGCATGTGAAAAGAACACACATGCAATGAATCTAATTGTTGTTAGTAACAAGAACATACATGCAATAACTCTGGTGGATCCATGTGTGGTCTCTGAAGAAAACACACATTTCAATGACTTTGGTGGATCCATATGTGGTATCTGAAAAGAACACACATGAAAGGACTCTGTTAGTTGTTAGTAAAAAAAGCACACATGCAATGACACTGGTGGATCCATAGGTGGATTGTGAAAAGAACACACATGCAATGACACTGGTTGTTGTTAGTAAAAAGAACACACATGCAATGACACTGTTGGATCCATGTGTGTTCTGTGAAGAGAACACACATTTCAATGACTCTGGTTGTTGTTAGGAAAAAGAACACACATGCAATGACACTGGTGGATCCCTGTGTGGTCTCTAAAGAGAACACACATGGAATGACTCTGGTTGTTGTTAGTAAAAAGAACATACATGCAATGACACTGGTGGATCCATGTGTGGTATGTGAAAAGAACACACATTTCAATGACTCTGGTTGTTGTTAGGAAAAAGAACACACATGCAATGACACTGGTGGATCCATAGGTGGATGGTGAAAAGAGCACACATGCAATGACACTGGTGCATCCATTTGTGGTATGTGAAAAGTACACACATGCAATGACTCCAGTTGTTGTTAGTAAAAAGAACACACATGCATTGACACTGGTGGATCCATGTGTGGTCTCTGAAGAGAACACACATTTCAATGACAGTAGTGGATCCATATGTGGTATGTGAAAAGAACAGTGATGAAATGACTCCAGTTGTTGTTAGTAAAAAGAATACACATGCAATGACACTCGTGGATCCATAGGTGGATTGTGAAAAGAACACACATGCAATGACACTGGTGGATCCATATGTGGTATGTGAAAAGAACACACATGCAATGACATTGATTGTTGTTAGTAAAAAGAACACACATGCAATGACACTAGTGGATCCATTTGTGGTCTGTGAAGAGAACACACATTTCAATGACTCTTGTTGTTGTTACTAAAAAGAACACACATGCAATGACACTGGTGGATCCATGTGTGATCTCTGAAGAGAACACACATGCAATGACACTTTTTGTTGTTAGTAAAAAGAACACACATGCAATGACACTGGTGGATCAACATGTGGTATGTGAAAAAAACACACGTGCGATGACTCTAGTTGTTGTTAGTAAAAAGAACACACATGCAATGACACTAGTGGATCCATAGGTGGATTGTGAAAAGAGCCCACATGTAATGACTCTAGTTGTTACATATGTGGTATGTGAAAAGAACACACATGCAATGACTCTAGTTGTTGTTAGTAAAAAGAACACACATGTAATGACACCGGTGGATCCATGTGTGGTCTCCGAAGAGAACACACATTTCAATGACACTTGTGGATCCATATGTGGTATGTGAAAAGAACAGTCATGAAATGACTCCAGTTGTTGTTATTAAAAATAACGCACATGCAATGACACTGGTGGATCCATAGGTGGATTGTGAAAAGAACACACATGCAATGACTCTGGTTGTTGTTAGTAACAAGAACACACATGCAATAGCACTGGTGGATCCATGTGTGGTCTCTGAAGAAAACACACATTGCAATGACTCTGGTGGATCCATATGTGGTATGTGAAAAGAACACAAATGCAATGACACTGGTTGTTGTTAGTATAAAGAACACACATGCAATGACACTGGTGGATCCAAATGTGGTGTGTGAAAAGAACACACATGCAATGACTCCAGTTGTTGTTACTAAAAAGAACACACATTTAATGACACTGGTGGATCCATGTGTGGTCTCTGAAGATAACACACATTTGAATGACACTGGTGGATCCATATGTGGTATGTGAAAAGAACAGTCATGAAATGACTCCAGTTGTTGTTAGTAAAAAGAACACGAATGCAATGACACTGGTGGATCCATAGGTGGATTGTGAAAAGAACACACATGCAATGACACTGGTAGATCCATATGTGGTATGTGAAAAGAACACACATGCAATGACTCTGGTTTGTTGTTAGTAACAAGAACACACATGCAATAACACTGGTGGATCCATGTGTGGTCTCTAAAGAGAACACACATTTCAATGACTCCTGTTGTTGTTAGTAAAAAGAACACGCATGCAATGACACTGGTGGATCCATGTGTGGTCTTTAAAGATAACACACATGCAATGACTCTGGTTGTTGTTAGTAAAAAGAGCACACATGCAATGACACTGGTGGATCCATATGTGGTATGTGAAAAGAACACACATGCAAAGACTCCGGTTGTTGTTAGTAAAAAGAACACACATGCAATGACACTGGTGGATCCATAGGTGGATTGTGAAAAGAGCACACATGCAATGACTCTGGTTGTTCCATATGTAGTATGTGAAAAGAACACACGTGCAATGACTCTAGTTGTTGTTAGTAAAAAGAACACACATGTAATGACACTGGTGGATCCATGTGTGGTCTCTGAAGAGAACAGACATTCCAATGACTCTGGTGGATCCATATGTGGTATGTGAAAAGAACACTCATGAAATAACTCTGGTTGTTGTTAGTAAAAAAAGCACACATGCAATGACACTGGTGGATCCATAGGTGGATTGTGAAAAGATCACACATGCAATGACACTGGTTGTTTTTAGTAAAAAGAACATACATGCAATTGACACTGGTGGATCCATTGTGGCCTCTTAAGAGAACATACATTTCAATGACTATGGTTGTTGTTAGTAAAAAGAACACACATGCAATGACACTGGTGGATCCATGTGTCGTCTCTGAAGAGAACACACATGCAATGACTCTGGTTGTTGTTAGTAAAAAGAACACACATGCAATGACACTACTGGATCCATAGGTGGATTGTGAAAAGAACACACATTTCAATGACAATGGTGGATCCATATGTGGTATGTGAAAACAACACATATTTCAATGACTCTGGTTGTTGTTAGTAAAATGAACACACAGGCAATGACACTGGTGGATCCATGTGTGGTCTCTGAAGAGAACACACATCCAATGACTCTGGTTGTTGTTAGTAAAAAGAGCACACATGCAATGATACTAGTGGATCCATAGGTGGATTGTGAAAAGAACACACATGCAATGACACTGGTGGATCCATATGTGGTATGTGAAAAGAACACACATTTCAATGACTCTAGTTGTTGTTAATAAAAAGACCACACATGCAATGACACTGGTGGATCCATAGGTGGA
Source organism: Avena sativa (assembly GCA_916181665.1). NCBI lineage: Eukaryota > Viridiplantae > Streptophyta > Magnoliopsida > Poales > Poaceae > Avena > Avena sativa. The sequence continues at coordinate 288,686,903 of OV702290.1, forward strand.
TTGTGAAAAGAGCACACATGCAATGACACTGGTGGATCCATATGTGGTATGTGAAAAGAACACACATGCAATGACTCTAGTTGTTGTTAGTAAAAAGAACACACATGTAATGACACTGGTGGATCCATGTGAGGTCTCTAAAGATAACACACATTTCAATGACACTAGTGGATCCATATGTGGTATGTGAAAAGAACAGTCATGAAATGACTCCAGTTGTTGTTAGTAAAAAGAACACACATGCAATGACACTATGGATCGATAGGTGGATTGTGAAAAGAACACACATGCAATGACACTGGTGGATCCATATGTGGTATGTGAAAAGAACACACATGCAATGACTCTGTGTGTTGTTAGTAACAAGAACACACATGCAATAACACTGGTGGATCCATGTGTGCTCTCTGAAGAGAATACACATTTCAATGATACTGGTGGCTCTATATGTGGTATGTGAAAAGAACGCACATGAAATGACTCTGGCTGTTCTTAGTAAAAAAAGCACACATGCAGTGACACTGGTGGATCCATATGTGGATTCTGAAAAGAACACACATGCAATGACACTGGTTGTTCTTGGTAAAAAGAAGACACATGCATTGTAACCGGTGGATCCATGTGTGGTCTCTCAAGAGAACACACAGTTCAATGACTCTGGTTGTTGTTAGTAAAAACAAGACACATGCAATGACACTGGTGGATCCATGTGTGGTCTCTAAAGAGAACACACATGCAATGACTCTGGTTGTTGTTAGTAAAACGAACACACATGCAATGACACTGGTGGATCCATATGTGGAATGTGAAAAGAACACACATTTCAATGACTCTGGTTGTTGCTAGTAAAAAGAACACACATGCAATGACACTGGTGGATCCATACGTGGATTGTGAAAAGAGCACACATGCAATGACACTGGTGGATCCATATGTGGTATCTGAAAAGAACACACATGCAATGACTCTAGTTGTTGTTAGTAAAAAGAACACACATGTATTGACACTGGTGGACCCATATGTGGTCTCTGAAGAGAACACACATTTCAATGACACTGGTGGATCCATATGTGGTATGTGAAAAGCACACATGCAGTTGTTGTTAGTAAAAAGAACACACATGCAATGACACTGGTGGATCCATAGGTGGATTGTGAAAAGAACACACTTGCAATGACACCGGTGGATCCATATGTGGTATGTGAAAAGAACACACATCCAATGACTCTGGTTGTTGTTAGTAACAAGAACACAAATGCAATAACACTGGTGGATCTATGTGTGGTCTCTGAAGAGAACACACATTTAAATGACTCTGGTCGATCCATATGTGGTATGATAAAAGAACACACATGAAATGACTCTGGTTGTTGTTAGTAAAAAAAGCACACATGCAATGACACTGGTGGATCCATAGGTGGATTGTGAAAAGAACACACATGCAATGACACTGGTGAATCCATGTGTGGTCTCTGAAGAGAACACACATTTCAATGACTCTGGTTGTTAGTAAAAAGAATACACATGCAATGACACTGGTGGATCCATGTGTGGTCTTTGAAGAGAACACACATGCAATGACTCTGGTTGTTGTTAGTAAAAAGAACACACATGCAATGACACTGGTGGATCGATAGGTGGATTGTGAAATAACACACATTTCAATGACACTAGTGGATCCATATGTGGTATGTGAAAAGAAAACACATTTCAATGACTCTTGTTGTTGTTAGTAAAAAGAACACACATGCAATGACACTGGTGGATCCATAGGTGGATTGTGAAAAGAATACGCATGCAATGACACTGGTGGATCCATACGTGGCTTGTGAAAAGAACACACATGCAATGACTCTGGTTGTTGTTAGTAACAAGAACACACATGCAATAACACTGATGGATCCATGTGTGGTCTCTGAAGAGAACACACATTTCAATGACTTTGGTGGATCCATATGTGGTATGTGAAAAGAACACACATGAAATGACTCTGATTGTTGTTAGTAAAAAAAGCACACATGCAATGACAGTGGTGGATCCATAGGTGGATTGTTCAAAGAACACACATGCAATGACAGTGGTTGTTGTTAGTAAAAAGAACACACATGCAATGACACTGGTGGATCCATGGGTGGTCTTTGAAGAGAACACACATTTCAATGACTTTGGTTGTTGTTAGTAAAAATAACACACATGCAATGACACTGGTGGATCCATGTGTGGTCTCTGAAGAGAACACACATGCAATGACTCTGGTTGTTAGTAGAAAGAACATACATGCAATGACACTGGTGGATCCATATGTGGTATGTCAAAAGAACACACACTTCAATGACTCTGGTTGTTGTTAGTAAAAAGAACACACATGCAATGACACTGGTGGATTCATAGGTGGATTGTGAAAAGAGCACACATGCAATGACACTGGTGGATCCATTTGTGGTATGTCAAAAGAACACACATGCAATTACTCAAGTTGTTGTTAGTAAAAAGAACACACATGTAATGACAGTGGTGGATCCATATGTGGTCTCTGAAGAGAACACACATTTCAATGACACTAGTGGATCCATATATGGTATGTGAAAAGAATAGTCATGAGATGACTCCAGTTGTTGTTAGTAAAAAGAACACACATGCAATGACACTGGTGGATCCATAGGTGGATTGTGAAAAGAACACACATGGAATGACACTTGTGGATCCATATGTGGCATGTGAAAAGAACACACATGCAATGAATCTAATTGTTGTTAGTAACAAGAACATACATGCAATAACTCTGGTGGATCCATGTGTGGTCTCTGAAGAGAACACACATTTCAATGACTTTGGTGGATCCATATGTGGTATCTGAAAAGAACACACATGAAAGGACTCTGTTAGTTGTTAGTAAAAAAGCACACATGCAATGACACTGGTGGATCCATAGGTGGATTGTGAAAAGAACACACATGCAATGACACTGGTTGTTGTTAGTAAAAAGAACACGCATGCAATGACACTGTTGGATCCATGTGTGTTCTGTGAAGAGAACACACATTTCAATGACTCTGGTTGTTGTTAGTAAAAAGAACACACATGCAATGACACTGGTGGATCCCTGTGTGGTCTCTAAAGAGAACACACATGGAATGACTCTGGTTGTTGTTAGTAAAAAGAACATACATGCAATGACACTGGTGGATCCATGTGTGGTATGTGAAAAGAACACACATTTCAATGACTCTGGTTGTTGTTAGGAAAAAGAACACACATGCAATGACACTGGTGGATCCATAGGTGGATGGTGAAAACAGCACACATGCAATGACACTGGTGGATCCATTTGTGGTATGTGAAAAGTACACACATGCAATGACTCCAGTTGTTGTTAGTAAAAAGAACACACATGCATTGACACTGGTGGATCCATGTGTGGTCTCTGAAGAGAACACACATTTCAATGACACTAGTGGATCCATATGTGGTATGTGAAAAGAACAGTGATGAAATGACTCCAGTTGTTGTTAGTAAAAAGAATACACATGCAATGACACTGGTGGATCCATAGGTGGATTGTGAAAAGAACACACATGCAATGACACTGGTGGATCCATATGTGGTATGTGAAAAGAACACACATGCAATGACATTGATTGTTGTTAGTAAAAAGAACACACATGCAATGACACTAGTGGATCCATTTGTGGTCTCTGAAGAGAACACACATTTCAATGACTCTTGTTGTTGTTACTAAAAAGAACACACATGCAATGACACTGGTGGATCCATGTGTGATCTCTGAAGAGAACACACATGCAATGACACTTTTTGTTTTAGTAAAAAGAACACACATGCAATGACACTGGTGGATCAACATGTGGTATGTGAAAAAAACACACGTGCAATGACTCTAGTTGTTGTTAGTAAAAAGAACACACATGCAATGACACTAGTGGATCCATAGGTGGATTGTGAAAAGAGCGCACATGTAATGACTCTAGTTGTTACATATGTGGTATGTGAAAAGAACACACATGCAATGACTCTAGTTGTTCTTAGTAAAAAGAACACACATGTAATGACACCGGTGGATCCATGTGTGGTCTCCGAAGAGAACACACATTTCAATGACACTTGTGGATCCATATGTGGTATGTGAAAAGAACAGTCATGAAATGACTCCAGTTGTTGTTATTAAAAATAACGCACATACAATGACACTGGTGGATCCATAGGTGGATTGTGAAAAGAACACACATGCAATGACTCTGGTTGTTGTTAGTAACAAGAACACACATGCAATAGCACTGGTTGATCCATGTGTGGTCTCTGAAGAAAACACATATTGCAATGACTCTGGTGGATCCATATGTGGTATGTGAAAAGAACACAAATGCAATGACACTGGTTGTTGTTAGTAGAAAGAACACACATGCAATGACACTGGTGGATCCATGTGTGGTCTCTCAAGAGAACACACATTTCAATGACTCTGGTTATTGTTAGTAAAAAGAACACACATGCAATGGCACTGGTGGATGCATGTGTGGTCTCTGAAGAGAACACACATGCAATGACTCTGGTTATTGTTAGTAAAAAGAACACACATGCAATGGCACTAGTGGATCCATATGTGGTATGTGAAAAGAACACACATTTCAATGACTCTGGTTGTTGTTAGTAAAAAGAACACACATGCAATGACACTGGTGGATCCATGTGTGGTCTTTAAAGAGAACACACATGCAATGACTCTGGTTGTTGTTACTAAAAAGAACACACATTTAATGACACTGGTGGATCCTTGTGTGGTCTCTGAAGATAACACACATTTGAATGACACTGGTGGATCCATATGTGGTATGTGAAAAGAACAGTCATGAAATGACTCCAGTTGTTGTTAGTAAAAAGAACACGAATGCAATGACACTGGTGGATCCATAGGTGGATTGTGAAAAGAACACACATGCAATGACACTGGTAGATCCATATGTGCTATGTGAAAAGAACACACATGCAATGACTCTGGTTTGTTGTTAGTAACAAGAACACACATGCAATAACACTGGTGGATCCATGTGTGGTCTCTAAAGTGAACACACATTTCAATGACTCCTGTTGTTGTTAGTAAAAAGAACACACATGCAATGACACTGGTGGATCCATGTGTGGTCTTTAAAAAGAACACACATGCAATGACTCTGGTTGTTGTTAGTAAAAAGAGCACACATGCAATGACACTGGTGGATCCATATGTGGTATGTGAAAAGAACACACATGCAAAGACTCCGGTTGTTGTTAGTAAAAAGAACACACATGCAATGACACTGGTGGATCCATAGGTGGATTGTGAAAAGAGCACACATGCAATGACTCTGGTTGTTCCATATGTAGTATGTGAAAAGAACACACGTGCAATGACTCTAGTTGTTGTTAGTAAAAAGAACACACATGTAATGACACTGGTGGATCCATGTGTGGTCTCTGAAGAGAACACACATTTCAATGACTCTGGTGGATCCATATGTGGTATGTGAAAAGAACACTCATGAAATAACTCTGGTTGTTGTTAGTAAAAAAAGCACACATGCAATGACACTGGTGGATCCATAGGTGGATTGTGAAAAGATCACACATGCAATGCCACTGGTTGTTTTTAGTAAAAAGAACACACATGCAATTGACACTGGTGGATCCATTGTGGCCTCTGAAGAGAACATACATTTCAATGACTATGGTTGTTGTTAGTAAAAAGAACACACATGCAATGACACTGGTGGATCCATGTGTCGTCTCTGAAGAGAACACACATGCAATGACTCTGGTTGTTGTTAGTAAAAAGAACACACATGCAATGACACTAGTGGATCCATAGGTGGATTGTGAAAAGAACACACATTTCAATGACAATGGTGGATCCATATGAGGTATGTGAAAACAACACATATTTCAATGACTCTGGTTGTTGTTAGTAAAATGAACACACAGGCAATGACACTGGTGGATCCATGTGTGGTCTCTGAAGAGAACACACATCCAATGACTCTGGTTGTTGTTAGTAAAAAGAGCACACATGCAATGACACTAGTGGATCCATAGGTGGATTGTGAAAAGAACACACATGCAATGACACTGGTGGATCCATATGTGGTATGTGAAAAGAACACACATTTCAATGACTCTAGTTGTTGTTAATAAAAAGACCACACATGCAATGACACTGGTGGATCCATAGGTGGATTGTGAAAAGAGCACACATGCAATGACACTGGTGGATCCATATGTGGTATGTGAAAAGAACACTCATGAAATAACTCTGGTTGTTGTTAGTAAAAAAAGCACACATGCAATGACACTGGTGGATCCATAGGTGGATTGTGAAAAGATCACACATGCAATGACACTGGTTGTTTTTAGTAAAAAGAACACACATGCAATTGACACTGGTGGATCCATTGTGGCCTCTGAAGAGAACATACATTTCAATGACTATGGTTGTTGTTAGTAAAAAGAACACACATGCAATGACACTGGTGGATCCATGTGTCGTCTCTGAAGAGAACACACATGCTATGACTCTGGTTGTTGTTAGTAAAAAGAACACACATGCAATGACACTAGTGGATCCATATGAGGTATGTGAAAACAACACATATTTCAATGACTCTGGTTGTTGTTAGTAAAAAGTACACACAGGCAATGACACTGGTGGATCCATGTGTGGTCTCTGAAGAGAACACACATCCAATGACTCTGGTTGTTGTTAGTAGAAAGAGCACACATGCAATGACACTAGTGGATCCATAGGTGGATTGTGAAAAGAACACACATGCAATGACACTGGTGGATCCATATGTGGTATGTGAAAAGAACACACATTTCAATGACTCTAGTTGTTGTTAATAAAAAGACCACACATGCAATGACACTGGTGGATCCATAGGTGGATTGTGAAAAGAGCACACATGCAATGACACTGGTGGATCCATATGTGGTACGTGAAAAGAACACTCATGAACTAACTCTGGTTGTTGTTAGTAAAAAAAGCACACATGCAATGACACTGGTGGATCCATAGGTGGATTGTGAAAAGATCACACATGCAATGACACTGGTTGTTTTTAGTAAAAAGAACACACATGCAATTGACACTGGTGGATCCATTGTGGCCTCTGAAGAGAACATACATTTCAATGACTATGGTTGTTGTTAGTAAAAAGAACACACATGCAATGACACTGGTGGATCCATGTGTCGTCTCTGAAGAGAACACACATGCAATGACTCTGGTTCTTGTTAGTAAAAAGAACACACATGCAATGACACTAGTGGATCCATAGGTGGATTGTGAAAAGAACACACATTTCAATGACAATGGTGGATCCATATGAGGTATGTGAAAACAACACATATTTCAATGACTCTGGTTGTTGTTAGTCAAATGAACACACATGCAATGACACTGGTGGATCCATGTGTGGTCTCTGAAGAGAACACACATCCAATGACTCTAGTTGTTGTTAGTAAGAGCACACATGCAATGACACTAGTGGATCCATAGGTGGATTGTGAAAAGAACACACATGCAATGACACTGGTGGATCCATATGTGGTATGTGAAAAGAACACACATTTCAATGACTCTAGTTGTTGTTAATAAAAAGACCACACATGCAATGACACTGGTGGATCCATAGGTGGATTGTGAAAAGAGCACACATGCAATGACACTGGTGGATCCACATGTGGTATGTGAAAAGAACACACATGCAATGACTCTAGTTGTTGTTAGTAAAAAGAACACACATGTAATGACACTGGTGGATCCATGTGAGGTCTCTAAAGAGAACACACATTTCAATGACACTGGTGGATCCATATGTGGTATGTGAAAAGAACAGTCATGAAATGACTCCAGTTGTTGTTAGTAAAAAGAACACACATGCAATGACACTATGGATCGATAGGTGGATTGTGAAAAGAACACACATGCAATGACACTGGTGGATCCATATGTGGTATGTGAAAAGAACACACATGCAATGACTCTGTGTGTTGTTAGTAACAAGAACACACATGCAATAACACTGGTGGATCCATGTGTGCTCTCTGAAGAGAACACACATTTCAATGACACTGGTGGATCTATATGTGGTCTGTGAAAAGAACACACATGAAATGACTCTGGCTGTTCTTAGTAAAAAAAGCACACATGCAGTGACACTGGTGGATCCATATGTGGATTGTGAAAAGAACACACATGCAATGACACTGGTTGTTCTTGGTAAAAAGAAGACACATGCAATGTAACCGGTGGATCCATGTGTGGTCTCTCAAGAGAACACACATTTCAATGACTCTGGTTGTTGTTAGTAAAAAGAACACACATGCAATGACACTGGTGGATCCATGTGTGGTCTCTAAAGAGAACACACATGCAATGACTCTGGTTGTTGTTAGTAAAAAGAACACACATGCAATGACACTGGTGGATCCATATGTGGAATGTGAAAAGAACACACATTTCAATGACTCTGGTTGTTGCTAGTAAAAAGAACACACATGCAATGACACTGGTGGATCCATAGGTGGATTGTGAAAAGAGCACACATGCAATGACACTGGTGGATCCATATGTAGTATCTGAAAAGAACACACATGCAATGACTCTAGTTGTTGTTAGTAAAAAGAACACACATGTATTGACACTGGTGGACCCATCTGTGGTCTCTGAAGAGAACACACATTTCAATGACAGTGGTGGATCCATATGTGGTATGTGAAAAGAACAATCATGAAATGACTCCAGTTGTTGTTAGTAAAAAGAACACACATGCAATGACACTGGTGGATCCATAGGTGGATTGTGAAAAGAACACACATGCAATGACACCGGTGGATCCATATGTGGTATGTGAAAAGAACACACATGCAATGACTCTGGTTGTTGTTAGTAACAAGAACACAAATGCAATAACACTGGTGGATCTATGTGTGGTCTCTGAAGAGAACACACATTTAAATGACTCTGGTCGATCCATATGTGGTATGATAAAAGAACACACATGAAATGACTCTGGTTGTTGTTAGTAAAAAAAGCACACATGCAATGACACTGGTGGATCCATAGGTGGATTGTGAAAAGAACGCACATGCAATGACACTGGTGAATCCATGTGTGGTCTCTGAAGAGAACACACATTTCAATGACTCTGGTTGTTAGTAAAAAGAATACACATGCAATGACACTGGTGGATCCATGTGTGGTCTTTGAAGAGAACACACATGCAATGACTCTGGTTGTTGTTAGTAAAAAGAACACACATGCAATGACACTGGTGGATCCATAGGTGGATTGTGAAAACAACACACATTTCAATGACACTAGTGGATCCATATGTGGTATGTGAAAAGAACACACATTTCAATGACTCTTGTTGTTGTTAGTAAAAAGAACAGACATGCAATGACACTGGTGGATCCATGTGTGGTCTCTGAAGAGAACACACATCCAAGAACTCTGGTTGTTGTTAGTAAAAAGAGCACACGTGCAATGACACTAGTGGATCCATAGGTGGATTGTCAAAAGAACACACATGCAATGACACTGGTGGATCCATATGTGGTATGTGAAAAGAACACACATTTCAATGACTCTGGTTGTTGTTAATAAAAAGACCACACATGCAATGACACTGGTGGATCCATAGGTGGATTGTGAAAAGAGCACACATGCAATGACACTGGTGGATCCAGATGTGGTATCTGAAAAGAACACACATGCAATGACTCTAGTTGTTGTTAGTAAAAAGAACACACATGTATTGACACTGGTGGATCCATCTGTGGTCTCTGAAGAGAACACACATTTCAATGACACTGGTGGATCCATATGTGGTATGTGAAAAGAACAGTCATGAAATGACTCTAGTTGTTGTTAGTAAAAAGAACACACATGCAATGACACTGGTGGATCCATAGGTGGATTGTGAAAAGAACACACATGCAATGACACCGGTGGATCCATATGTGGTATGTGAAAAGAACACACATGCAATGACTCTGGTTGTTGTTAGTAACAAGAACACAAATGCAATAACACTGGTGGATCTATGTGTGGTCTCTGAAGAGAACACACATTTAAATGACTCTGGTCGATCCATATGTGGTATGATAAAAGAACACACATGAAATGACTCTGGTTGTTGTTAGTAAAAAAAGCACACATGCAATGACACTGGTGGATCCATAGGTGGATTGTGAAAAGAACACACATGCAATGACACTGTTGTTGTTAGTAAAAAGAACACACATGCAATGACACTGGTGAATCCATGTGTGGTCTCTAAAGAGAACACACATTTCAATGACTCTGGTTGTTAGTAAAAAGAATACACATAAAATGACACTGGTGGATCCATGTGTGGTCTTTGAAGAGAACACACATGCAATTACTCTGGTTGTTGTTAGTAAAAAGAACACGCATGCAATGACACTGGTGGATCCATAGGTGGATTGTGAAAACAACACACATTTCAATGACACTAGTGGATCCATACGTGGTATGTGAAAAGAACACACATTTCAATGACTCTTGTTGTTTTTAGTAAAAAGAACACACAGGCAATGACACTGGTGGATCCATGTGTGGTCTCTGAAGAGAACACACATCCAATGACTCTGGTTGTTGTTAGTAAAAATAGCACACGTGCAATGACACTAGTGGATCCATAGGTGGATTGTGAAAAGAACACACATGCAATGACACTGGTGGATCCATATGTGGTATGTCAAAAGAACACACATTTCCATGACTCTGGTTGTTGTTAATAAAAAGACCACACATGCAATGACACTGGTGGATCCATAGGTGGATTGTGAAAAGAGCACACATGCAATGACACTGGTGGATCCATATGTGGTATGTGAAAAGAACACACATGCAATGACTCTAGTTGTTGTTAGTAAAAAGAACACACATGTAATGACACTGGTGGATCCATGTGCGGTCTCTGAAGAGAACACACATTTCAATGACACTGGTGGATCCATATGTGGTATGTGAAAAGAACAGTCATGAAATGACTCCAGTTGTTGTTAGTAAAAAGAACACACATGCAATGACACTATGGATCGATAGGTGGATTGTGAAAAGAACACACATGCAATGACACTGGTGGATCCATATGTGGTATGTGAAAAGAACACACATGCAATGACTCTGTGTGTTGTTAGTAACAAGAACACACATGCAATAACACTGGTGGATCCATGTGTGCTCTCTGAAGAGAACACACATTTCAATGACACTGGTGGATCTATATGTGGTATGTGAAAAGAACACACATGAAATGACTCTGGCTGTTGTTAGTAAAAAAAGCACACATGCAGTGACACTGGTGGATCCATATGTGGATTGTGAAAAGAACACACATGCAATGACACTGGTTGTTCTTGGTAAAAAGAAGACACATGCAATGTAACCGGTGGATCCATGTGTGGTCTCTCAAGACAACACACATTTCAATGACTCTGGTTGTTGTTAGTAAAAAGAACACACATGCAATGACACTGGTGGATCCATGTGTGGTCTCTAAAGAGAACACACATGCAATGACTCTGGTTGTTGTTAGTAAAAAGAACACACATGCAATGACACTGGTGGATCCATATGTGGAATGTGAAAAGAACACACATTTCAATGACTCTGGTTGTTGCTAGTAAAAAGAACACACATGCAATGACACTGGTGGATCCATAGGTGGATTGTGAAAAGAGCACACATGCAATGACACTGGTGGATCCATATGTGGTATCTGAAAAGAACACACATGCAATGACTCTAGTTGTTGTTAGTAAAAAGAATACACATGTATTGACACAGGTGGATCCATCTGTGGTCTCTGAAGAGAACACACATTTCAATGACACTGGAAGATCCATATGTGGCATGTGAAAAGAACAGTCATGAAATGACTCCAGTTGTTGTTAGTAAAAAGAACACACATGCAATGACACTGGTGGATCCATAGGTGGATTGTGAAAAGAACACACATGCAATGACACCGGTGGATCCATATGTGGTATGTGAAAAGAACACACATGCAATAACTCTGGTTGTTGTTCGTAACAAGAACACAAATGCAATAACACTGGTGGATCTATGTGTGGTCTCTGAAGAGAACACACATTTAAATGACTCTCGTCGATCCATATGTGGTATGTTAAAAGAACACACATGAAATGACTCTGGTTGTTGTTAGTAAAAAAGCACACAAGCAAAGACACTGGTGGATCCATAGGTGGATTGTGAAAAGAACACACATGCAATGACACTGTTGTTGTTAGTAAAAAGAACACACATGCAATGACACTGGTGAATCCATGTGTGGCCTCTGAAGAGAACACACATTTCAATGACTCTGGTTGTTAGTAAAAAGAATACACATGCAATGACACTGGTGGATCCATGTGTGGTATTTGAAGAGAACACACATGCAATGACTCTGGTTGTTATTAGTAAAAAGAACACACATGCAATGACACTAGTGGATCCATAGGTGGATTGTGAAAACAACACACATTTCAATGACACTAGTGGATCCATATGTGGTATGTGAAAAGAACACACATTTCAATGACTCTTGTTGTTGTTAGTAAAAAGAACACACAGGCAATGACACTGGTGAATCCATGTGTGGTCTCTGAAGAGAAGACACATCCAATGACTCTGGTTGTTGTTAGTAAAAAGAGCACACATGCAATGACACTAGTGGATCCATAGGTGGATTGTGAAAAGAACACACATGCAATGACACTGGTGGATCCATATGTGGTATGTGAAAAGAACACACATTTCAATGACTCTGGTTGTTGTTAATAAAAAGACCACACATGCAATGACACTGGTGGATCCATAGGTGGATTGTGAAAAGAGCACACATGCAATGACACTGGTGGATCCATATGTGGTATGTGAAAAGAACACACATGCAATGACTCTAATTGTTGTTAGTAAAAAGAACACACATGTAATGACACTGGTGGATCCATGTGCGGTCTCTGAAGAGAACACACATTTCAATGACACTGGTGGATCCATATGTGGTATGTGAAAAGAACAGTCATGAAATGACTCTAGTTGTTGTTAGTAAAAAGAACACACATGCAATGACACTATGGATCGATAGGTGGATTGTGAAAAGAACACACATGCAATGACACTGGTGGATCCATATGTGGTATGTGAAAAGAACACACATGCAATGACTCTGTGTGTTGTTAGTAACAAGAACACACATGCAATAACACTGGTGGATCCATGTGTGCTCTCTGAAGAGAACACACATTTCAATGACACTGGTGGATCTATATGTGGTATGTGAAAAGAACACACATGAAATGACTCTGGCTGTTGTTAGTAAAAAAAGCACACATGCAGTGACACTGGTGGATCCATATGTGGATTGTGAAAAGAACACACATGCAATGACACTGGTTGTTCTTGGTAAAAAGAAGACACATGCAATGTAACCGGTGGATCCATGTGTGGTCTCTCAAGACAACACACATTTCAATGACTCTGGTTGTTGTTAGTAAAAAGAACACACATGCAATGACACTGGTGGATCCATGTGTGGTCTCTAAAGAGAACACACATGCAATGACTCTGGTTGTTGTTAGTAAAAAGAACACACATGCAATGACACTGGTGGATCCATATGTGGAATGTGAAAAGAACACACATTTCAATGACTCTGGTTGTTGCTAGTAAAAAGAACACACATGCAATGACACTGGTGGATCCATAGGTGGATTGTGAAAAGAGCACACATGCAATGACACTGGTGGATCCATATGTGGTATCTGAAAAGAACACACATGCAATGACTCTAGTTGTTGTTAGTAAAAAGAATACACATGTATTGACACAGGTGGATCCATCTGCGGTCTCTGAAGAGAACACACATTTCAATTACACTGGAAGATCCATATGTGGCATGTGAAAAGAACAGTCATGAAATAACTCCAGTTGTTGTTAGTAAAAAGAACACACATGCAATGACACTGGTGGATCCATAGGTGGATTGTGAAAAGAACACACATGCAATGACACCGGTGGATCCATATGTGGTATGTGAAAAGAACACACATGCAATGACTCTGGTTGTTGTTCGTAACAAGAACACAAATGCAATAACACTGGTGGATCTATGTGTGGTCTCTGAAGAGAACACACATTTAAATGACTCTGGTCGATCCATATGTGGTATGTTAAAAGAACACACATGAAATGACTCTGGTTGTTGTTAGTAAAAAAGCACACAAGCAAAGACACTGGTGGATCCATAGGTGGATTGTGAAAAGAACACACATGCAATGACACTGTTGTTGTTAGTAAAAAGAACACACATGCAATGACACTGGTGAATCCATGTGTGGCCTCTGAAGAGAACACACATTTCAATGACTCTGGTTGTTAGTAAAAAGAATACACATGCAATGACACTGGTGGATCCATGTGTGGTCTTTGAAGAGAACACACATGCAATGACTCTGGTTGTTATTAGTAAAAAGAACACACATGCAATGACACTAGTGGATCCATAGGTGGATTGTGAAAACAACACACATTTCAATGACACTAGTGGATCCATATGTGGTATGTGAAAAGAACACACATTTCAATGACTCTTGTTGTTGTTAGTAAAAAGAACACACAGGCAATGACACTGGTGAATCCATGTGTGGTCTCTGAAGAGAAGACACATCCAATGACTCTGGTTGTTGTTAGTAAAAAGAGCACACATGCAATGACACTAGTGGATCCATAGGTGGATTGTGAAAAGAACACACATGCAATGACACTGGTGGATCCATATGTGGTATGTGAAAAGAACACACATTTCAATGACTCTGGTTGTTGTTAATAAAAAGACCACACATGCAATGACACTGGTGGATCCATAGGTGGATTGTGAAAAGAGCACACATGCAATGACACTGGTGGATCCATATGTGGTATGTGAAAAGAACACACATGCAATGACTCTAATTGTTGTTAGTAAAAAGAACACACATGTAATGACACTGGTGGATCCATGTGCGGTCTCTGAAGAGAACACACATTTCAATGACACTGGTGGATCCATATGTGGTATGTGAAAAGAACAGTCATGAAATGACTCCAGTTGTTGTTAGTAAAAAGAACACACATGCAATGACACTATGGATCGATAGGTGGATTGTGAAAAGAACACACATGCAATGACACTGGTGGATCCATATGTGGTATGTGAAAAGAACACACATGCAATGACTCTGTGTGTTGTTAGTAACAAGAACACACATGCAATAACACTGGTGGATCCATGTGTGCTCTCTGAAGAGAACACACATTTCAATGACACTGGTGGATCTATATGTGGTATGTGAAAAGAACACACATGAAATGACTCTGGCTGTTGTTAGTAAAAAAAGCACACATGCAGTGACACTGGTGGATCCATATGTGGATTGTGAAAAGAACACACATGCAATGACACTGGTTGTTCTTGGTAAAAAGAAGACACATGCAATGTAACCGGTGGATCCATGTGTGGTCTCTCAAGACAACACACATTTCAATGACTCTGGTTGTTGTTAGTAAAAAGAACACACATGCAATGACACTGGTGGATCCATGTGTGGTCTCTAAAGAGAACACACATGCAATGACTCTGGTTGTTGTTAGTAAAAAGAACACACATGCAATGACACTGGTGGATCCATATGTGGAATGTGAAAAGAACACACATTTCAATGACTCTGGTTGTTGCTAGTAAAAAGAACACACATGCAATGACACTGGTGGATCCATAGGTGGATTGTGAAAAGAGCACACATGCAATGACACTGGTGGATCCATATGTGGTATCTGAAAAGAACACACATGCAATGACTCTAGTTGTTGTTAGTAAAAAGAATACACATGTATTGACACAGGTGGATCCATCTGCGGTCTCTGAAGAGAACACACATTTCAATTACACTGGAAGATCCATATGTGGCATGTGAAAAGAACAGTCATGAAATAACTCCAGTTGTTGTTAGTAAAAAGAACACACATGCAATGACACTGGTGGATCCATAGGTGGATTGTGAAAAGAACACACATGCAATGACACCGGTGGATCCATATGTGGTATGTGAAAAGAACACACATGCAATGACTCTGGTTGTTGTTCGTAACAAGAACACAAATGCAATAACACTGGTGGATCTATGTGTGGTCTCTGAAGAGAACACACATTTAAATGACTCTGGTCGATCCATATGTGGTATGTTAAAAGAACACACATGAAATGACTCTGGTTGTTGTTAGTAAAAAAAGCACACATGCAATGACACTGGTGGATCCATAGGTGGATTGTGAAAATAACACACATGCAATGACACTGTTGTTGTTAGTAAAAAGAACACACATGCAATGACACTGGTGAATCCATGTGTGGTCTCTGAAGAGAACACACATTTCAATGACTCTGGTTGTTAGTAAAAAGAAGACACATGCAATGACACTGGTGGATCCATATGTGGTATGTGAAAAGAACACACATTTCAATGACACTGGTTGTTGTTAATAAAAAGACCACACATGCAATGACACTGGTGGATCCATAGGTGGATTGTGAAAAGAGCACACATGCAATGACACTGGTGGATCCATATGTGGTATGTGAAAAGAACACACATGCAATGACTCTAGTTGTTGTTAGTAAAAAGAACACACATGTAATGACACTGGTGGATCCATGTGCGGTCTCTGAAGAGAACACACATTTCAATGACAGTGGTGGATCCATATGTGGTATGTGAAAAGAACAGTCATGAAATGACTCCAGTTGTTGTTAGTAAAAAGACCACACATGCAATGACACTGGTGGATCCATAGGTGGATTGTGAAAAGAGCACACATGGAATGACACCGGTGGATCCATATGTGGTATGTGAAAAGAACACACATGCAATGACTCTGGTTGTTGTTAGTAAAAAGAACACACATGTAATGACACTGGTGGATCCATGTGCGGTCTCTGAAGAGAACACACATTTCAATGACACTGGTGGATCCATATGTGGTATGTGAAAAGAACAGTCATGAAATGACTCCAGTTGTTGTTAGTAAAAAGAACACACATGCAATGACACTATGGATCGATAGGTGGATTGTGAAAAGAACACACATGCAATGACACTGGTGGATCCATATGTGGTATGTGAAAAGAACACACATGCAATGACTCTGTGTGTTGTTAGTAACAAGAACACACATGCAATAACACTGGTGGATCCATGTGTGCTCTCTGAAGAGAACACACATTTCAATGACACTGGTGGATCTATATGTGGTATGTGAAAAGTACACACATGAAATGACTCTGGCTGTTGTTAGTAAAAAAAGCACACATGCAGTGACACTGGTGGATCCATATGTGGATTGTGAAAAGAACACACATGCAATGACACTGGTTGTTCTTGGTAAAAAGAAGACACATGCAATGTAACCGGTGGATCCATGTGTGGTCTCTCAAGACAACACACATTTCAATGACTCTGGTTGTTGTTAGTAAAAAGAACACACATGCAATGACACTGGTGGATCCATGTGTGGTCTCTAAAGAGAACACACATGCAATGACACTAGTTGTTGTTAGTAAAAAGACCACACATGCAATGACACTGGTGGATCCATATGTGGAATGTGAAAAGAACACACATTTCAATGACTCTGGTTGTTGCTAGTAAAAAGAACACACATGCAATGACACTGGTGGATCCATAGGTGGATTGTGAAAAGAGCACACATGCAATGACACTGGTGGATCCATATGTGGTATCTGAAAAGAACACACATGCAATGACTCTAGTTGTTGTTAGTAAAAAGAACACACATGTATTGACACTGGTGGATCCATCTGCGGTCTCTGAAGAGAACACACATTTCAATTACACTGGAAGATCCATATGTGGTATGTGAAAAGAATAGTCATGAAATAACTCCAGTTGTTGTTAGTAAAAAGAACACACATGCAATGACACTGGTGGATCCATAGGTGGATTGTGAAAAGAACACACATGCAATGACACCGGTGGATCCATATGTGGTATGTGAAAAGAACACACATGCAATGACTCTGGTTGTTGTTAGTAACAAGAACACAAATGCAATAACATTGGTGGATCTATGTGTGGTCTCTGAAGAGAACACACATTTAAATGACTCTGGTCGATCCATATGTGGTATGTTAAAAGAACACACATGAAATGACTCTGGTTGTTGTTAGTAAAAAAAGCACACATGCAATGACACTGGTGGATCCATAGGTGGATTGTGAAAAGAACACACATGCAATGACACTGTTGTTGTTAGTAAAAAGAACACACATGCAATGACACTGGTGAATCCATGTGTGGTCTCTGAAGAGAACACACATTTCAATGACTCTTGTTGTTGTTAGTAAAAAGAACACACAGGCAATGACACTGGTGGATCCATGTGTGGTCTCTGAAGAGAACACACATCCAATGACTCTGGTTGTTGTTAGTAAAAAGAGCACACATGCAATGACACTGGTGGATCCATAGGTGGATTGTGAAAAGAACGCACATGCAATGACACTGGTGAATCCATGTGTGGTCTCTGAAGAGAACACACATTTCAATGACTCTGGTTGTTAGTAAAAAGAATACACATGCAATGACACTGGTGGATCCATGTGTGGTCTTTGAAGAGAACACACATGCAATGACTCTGGTTGTTGTTAGTAAAAAGAACACACATGCAATGACACTGGTGGATCCATAGGTGGATTGTGAAAACAACACACATTTCAATGACACTAGTGGATCCATATGTGGTATGTGAAAAGAACACACATTTCAATGACTCTTGTTGTTGTTAGTAAAAAGAACAGACATGCAATGACACTGGTGGATCCATGTGTGGTCTCTGAAGAGAACACACATCCAATAACTCTGGTTGTTGTTAGTAAAAAGAGCACACGTGCAATGACACTAGTGGATCCATAGGTGGATTGTCAAAAGAACACACATGCAATGACACTGGTGGATCCATATGTGGTATGTGAAAAGAACACACATTTCAATGACTCTGGTTGTTGTTAATAAAAAGACCACACATGCAATGACACTGGTGGATCCATAGGTGGATTGTGAAAAGAGCACACATGCAATGACACTGGTGGATCCAGATGTGGTATCTGAAAAGAACACACATGCAATGACTCTAGTTGTTGTTAGTAAAAAGAACACACATGTATTGACACTGGTGGATGCATCTGTGGTCTCTGAAGAGAACACACATTTCAATGACACTGGTGGATCCATATGTGGTATGTGAAAAGAACAGTCATGAAATGACTCTAGTTGTTGTTAGTAAAAAGAACACACATGCAATGACACTGGTGGATCCATAGGTGGATTGTGAAAAGAACACACATGCAATGACACCGGTGGATCCATATGTGGTATGTGAAAAGAACACACATGCAATGACTCTGGTTGTTGTTAGTAACAAGAACAAAAATGCAATAACACTGGTGGATCTATGTGTGGTCTCTGAAGAGAACACACATTTAAATGACTCTGGTCGATCCATATGTGGTATGATAAAAGAACACACATGAAATGACTCTGGTTGTTGTTAGTAAAAAAAGCACACATGCAATGACACTGGTGGATCCATAGGTGGATTGTGAAAAGAACACACATGCAATGACACTGTTGTTGTTAGTAAAAAGAACACACATGCAATGACACTGGTGAATCCATGTGTGGTCTCTGAAGAGAACACACATTTCAATGACTCTGGTTGTTAGTAAAAAGAATACACATAAAATGACACTGGTGGATCCATGTGTGGTCTTTGAAGAGAACACACATGCAATTACTCTGGTTGTTGTTAGTAAAAAGAACACGCATGCAATGACACTGGTGGATCCATAGGTGGATTGTGAAAACAACACACATTTCAATGACACTAGTGGATCCATACGTGGTATGTGAAAAGAACACACATTTCAATGACTCTTGTTGTTTTTAGTAAAAAGAACACACAGGCAATGACACTGGTGGATCCATGTGTGGTCTCTGAAGAGAACACACATCCAATGACTCTGGTTGTTGTTAGTAAAAATAGCACACGTGCAATGACACTAGTGGATCCATAGGTGGATTGTGAAAAGAACACACATGCAATGACACTGGTGGATCCATATGTGGTATGTGAAAAGAACACACATTTCCATGACTCTGGTTGTTGTTAATAAAAAGACCACACATGCAATGACACTGGTGGATCCATAGGTGGATTGTGAAAAGAGCACACATGCAATGACACTGGTGGATCCATATGTGGTATGTGAAAAGAACACACATGCAATGACTCTAGTTGTTGTTAGTAAAAAGAACACACATGTAATGACACTGGTGGATCCATGTGCGGTCTCTGAAGAGAACACACATTTCAATGACACTGGTGGATCCATATGTGGTATGTGAAAAGAACAGTCATGAAATGACTCCAGTTGTTGTTAGTAAAAAGAACACACATGCAATGACACTATGGATCGATAGGTGGATTGTGAAAAGAACACACATGCAATGACACTGGTGGATCCATATGTGGTATGTGAAAAGAACACACATGCAATGACTCTGTGTGTTGTTAGTAACAAGAACACACATGCAATAACACTGGTGGATCCATGTGTGCTCTCTGAAGAGAACACACATTTCAATGACACTGGTGGATCTATATGTGGTATGTGAAAAGAACACACATGAAATGACTCTGGCTGTTGTTAGTAAAAAAAGCACACATGCAGTGACACTGGTGGATCCATATGTGGATTGTGAAAAGAACACACATGCAATGACACTGGTTGTTCTTGGTAAAAAGAAGACACATGCAATGTAACCGGTGGATCCATGTGTGGTCTCTCAAGACAACACACATTTCAATGACTCTGGTTGTTGTTAGTAAAAAGAACACACATGCAATGACACTGGTGGATCCATGTGTGGTCTCTAAAGAGAACACACATGCAATGACTCTGGTTGTTGTTAGTAAAAAGAACACACATGCAATGACACTGGTGGATCCATATGTAGAATGTGAAAAGAACACACATTTCAATGACTCTGGTTGTTGCTAGTAAAAAGAACACACATGCAATGACACTGGTGGATCCATAGGTGGATTGTGAAAAGAGCACACATGCAATGACACTGGTGGATCCATATGTGGTATCTGAAAAGAACACACATGCAATGACTCTAGTTGTTGTTAGTAAAAAGAATACACATGTATTGACACAGGTGGATCCATCTGTGGTCTCTGAAGAGAACACACATTTCAATGACACTGGAAGATCCATATGTGGCATGTGAAAAGAACAGTCATGAAATGACTCCAGTTGTTGTTAGTAAAAAGAACACACATGCAATGACACTGGTGGATCCATAGGTGGATTGTGAAAAGAACACACATGCAATGACACCGGTGGATCCATTTGTGGTATGTGAAAAGAACACACATGCAATGACTCTGGTTGTTGTTCGTAACAAGAACACAAATGCAATAACACTGGTGGATCTATGTGTGG
Source organism: Avena sativa (assembly GCA_916181665.1). Lineage (NCBI taxonomy): Eukaryota > Viridiplantae > Streptophyta > Magnoliopsida > Poales > Poaceae > Avena > Avena sativa. Next base: position 288,708,556 of record OV702290.1, read on the forward strand.
TCTCTGAAGAGAACACACATTTAAATGACTCTCGTCGATCCATATGTGGTATGTTAAAAGAACACACATGAAATGACTCTGGTTGTTGTTAGTAAAAAAGCACACAAGCAAAGACACTGGTGGATCCATAGGTGGATTGTGAAAAGAACACACATGCAATGACACTGTTGTTGTTAGTAAAAAGAACACACATGCAATGACACTGGTGAATCCATGTGTGGCCTCTGAAGAGAACACACATTTCAATGACTCTGGTTGTTAGTAAAAAGAATACACATGCAATGACACTGGTGGATCCATGTGTGGTCTTTGAAGAGAACACACATGCAATGACTCTGGTTGTTATTAGTAAAAAGAACACACATGCAATGACACTAGTGGATCCATAGGTGGATTGTGAAAACAACACACATTTCAATGACACTAGTGGATCCATATGTGGTATGTGAAAAGAACACACATTTCAATGACTCTTGTTGTTGTTAGTAAAAAGAACACACAGGCAATGACACTGGTGAATCCATGTGTGGTCTCTGAAGAGAAGACACATCCAATGACTCTGGTTGTTGTTAGTAAAAAGAGCACACATGCAATGACACTAGTGGATCCATAGGTGGATTGTGAAAAGAACACACATGCAATGACACTGGTGGATCCATATGTGGTATGTGAAAAGAACACACATTTCAATGACTCTGGTTGTTGTTAATAAAAAGACCACACATGCAATGACACTGGTGGATCCATAGGTGGATTGTGAAAAGAGCACACATGCAATGACACTGGTGGATCCATATGTGGTATGTGAAAAGAACACACATGCAATGACTCTAATTGTTGTTAGTAAAAAGAACACACATGTAATGACACTGGTGGATCCATGTGCGGTCTCTGAAGAGAACACACATTTCAATGACACTGGTGGATCCATATGTGGTATGTGAAAAGAACAGTCATGAAATGACTCCAGTTGTTGTTAGTAAAAAGAACACACATGCAATGACACTATGGATCGATAGGTGGATTGTGAAAAGAACACACATGCAATGACACTGGTGGATCCATATGTGGTATGTGAAAAGAACACACATGCAATGACTCTGTGTGTTGTTAGTAACAAGAACACACATGCAATAACACTGGTGGATCCATGTGTGCTCTCTGAAGAGAACACACATTTCAATGACACTGGTGGATCTATATGTGGTATGTGAAAAGTACACACATGAAATGACTCTGGCTGTTGTTAGTAAAAAAAGCACACATGCAGTGACACTGGTGGATCCATATGTGGATTGTGAAAAGAACACACATGCAATGACACTGGTTGTTCTTGGTAAAAAGAAGACACATGCAATGTAACCGGTGGATCCATGTGTGGTCTCTCAAGACAACACACATTTCAATGACTCTGGTTGTTGTTAGTAAAAAGAACACACATGCAATGACACTGGTGGATCCATGTGTGGTCTCTAAAGAGAACACACATGCAATGACACTAGTTGTTGTTAGTAAAAAGAACACACATGCAATGACACTGGTGGATCCATATGTGGAATGTGAAAAGAACACACATTTCAATGACTCTGGTTGTTGCTAGTAAAAAGAACACACATGCAATGACACTGGTGGATCCATAGGTGGATTGTGAAAAGAGCACACATGCAATGACACTGGTGGATCCATATGTGGTATCTGAAAAGAACACACATGCAATGACTCTAGTTGTTGTTATTAAAAAGAACACACATGTATTGACACTGGTGGATCCATCTGCGGTCTCTGAAGAGAACACACATTTCAATTACACTGGAAGATCCATATGTGGTATGTGAAAAGAACAGTCATGAAATAACTCCAGTTGTTGTTAGTAAAAAGAACACACATGCAATGACACTGGTGGATCCATAGGTGGATTGTGAAAAGAACACACATGCAATGACACCGGTGGATCCATATGTGGTATGTGAAAAGAACACACATGCAATGACTCTGGTTGTTGTTAGTAACAAGAACACAAATGCAATAACATTGGTGGATCTATGTGTGGTCTCTGAAGAGAACACACATTTAAATGACTCTGGTCGATCCATATGTGGTATGTTAAAAGAACACACATGAAATGACTCTGGTTGTTGTTAATAAAAAAAGCACACATGCAATGACACTGGTGGATCCATAGGTGGATTGTGAAAAGAACACACATGCAATGACACTGTTCTTGTTAGTAAAAAGAACACACATGCAATGACACTGGTGAATCCATGTGTGGTCTCTGAAGAGAACACACATTTCAATGACTCTGGTTGTTAGTAAAAAGAAGACACATGCAATGACACTGGTGGATCCATATGTGGTATGTGAAAAGAACACACATTTCAATGACTCTGGTTGTTGTTAATAAAAAGACCACACATGCAATGACACTGGTGGATCCATAGGTGGATTGTGAAAAGAGCACACATGCAATGACACTGGTGGATCCATATGTGGTATGTGAAAAGAACACACATGCAATGACTCTAGTTGTTGTTAGTAAAAAGAACACACATGTAATGACACTGGTGGATCCATGTGCGGTCTCTGAAGAGAACACACATTTCAATGACACTGGTGGATCCATATGTGGTATGTGAAAAGAACAGTCATGAAATGACTCTAGTTGTTGTTAGTAAAAACAACACACATGCAATGACACTATGGATCGATAGGTGGATTGTGAAAAGAACACACATGCAATGACACTGGTGGATCCATATGTGGTATGTGAAAAGAACACACATTCAATGACTCTGTGTTTTGTTAGTAACAAGAACACACATGCAATAACACTGGTGGATCCATGTGTGCTCTCTGAAGAGAACACACATTTCAATGACACTAATGGATCTATATGTGGTATGTGAAAAGAACACACATGAAATGACTCTGGCTGTTGTTAGTAAAAAAACACATGCAGTGACACTGGTGGATCCATATGTGGATTGTGAAAAGAACACACATGCAATGACACTGGTTGTTCTTGGTAAAAAGAAGACACATGCAATGTAACCGGTGGATCCATGTGTGGTCTCTCAAGAGAACACACATTTCAATGACTCTGGTTGTTGTTAGTAAAAAGAACACACATGCAATGACACTGGTGGATCCATGTGTGGTCTCTGAAGAGAACACACATGCAATGACTCTAGTTGTTGTTAGTAAAAAGAACACACATGCAATGACACTGGTGGATCCATATGTGGAATGTGAAAAGAACACATATTTCAATGACTCTGGTTGTTGCTAGTAAAAAGAACACACATGCAATGACACTGGTGGATCCATAGGTGGATTGTGAAAAGAGCACACATGCAATGACACTGGTGGATCCATATGTGGTATCTGAAAAGAACACACATGAAATGACTCTTGTTGGTATTAGTAAAAAGAACACACATGTATTAACACTGGTGGATCCATCTGTGGTCTCTGAAGAGAACACACATTTCAATGACACTGGAAGATCCATATGTGGTATGTGAAAAGAATAGTCATGAAATGACTCTAGTTGTTGTTAGTAAAAAGAACACACATGCAATGACACTGGTGGATCCATAGGTGGATTGTGAAAAGAACACACATGCAATGACACCGGTGGATCCATATGTGGTATGTGAAAAGAACACACATGCAATGACTCTGGTTGTTGTTAGTAACAAGAACACAAATGCAATAACACTGGTGGATCTATGTGTGGTCTCTGAAGAGAACACACATTTAAATGACTCTGGTCGATCCATATGTGGTATGTTAAAAGAACACACATGAAATGACTCTGGTTGTTGTTAGTAAAAAAAGCACACATGAAATGACGCTGGTGGATCCATAGGTGGATTGTGAAAAGAACACACATGCAATGACACTGTTGTTGTTAGTAAAAAGAACACACATGCAATGACACTGGTGAATCCATGTGTGGTCTCTGAACAGAACACACATTTCAATGACTCTGGTTGTTAGTAAAAAGAATACACATGCAATGACACTGGTGGATCCATGTGTGGTCTTTGAAGAGAACACACATGCAATGACTCTGGTTGTTGTTAGTAAAAAGAACACACATGCAATGACACTGGTGGATCCATAGGTGGATTGTTAAAACAACACACATTTCAATGACACTAGTGGATCCATATGTGGTATGTGAAAAGAACACACATTTCAATGACTCTTGTTGTTGTTAGTAAAAAGAACACACAGGCAATGACACTGGTGGATCCATGTGTGGTCTCTGAAGAGAACACACATCCAATGACTCTGGTTGTTGTTAGTAAAAAGAGCACACATGCAATGACACTGGTGGATCCATAGGTGGATTGTGAAAAGAACGCACATGCAATGGCACTGGTGAATCCATGTGTGGACTCTGAAGAGAACACACATTTCAATGACTCTGGTTGTTAGTAAAAAGAATACACATGCAATGACACTGGTGGATCCATGTGTGGTCTTTGAAGAGAACACACATGCAATGACTCTGGTTGTTGTTAGTAAAAAGAACACACATGCAATGACACTGGTGGATCCATAGGTGGATTGTGAAAACAACACACATTTCAATGACACTAGTGGATCCATACGTGGTATGTGAAAAGAACACACATTTCAATGACTCTTGTTGTTGTTAGTAAAAAGAACAGACATGCAATGACACTGGTGGATCCATAGGTGGATTGTGAAAAGAGCACACATGCAATGACACTGGTGGATCCAGATGTGGTATCTGAAAAGAACAGACATGCAATGACTCTAGTTGTTGCTAGTAAAAAGAACACACATGTATTGACACTGGTGGATCCATCTGTGGTCTCTGAAGAGAACACACATTTCAATGACACTGGTGGATCCATATGTGGTATGTGAAAAGAACAGTCATGAAATGACTCTAGTTGTTGTTAGTAAAAAGAACACACATGCAATGACACTGGTGGATCCATAGGTGGATTGTGAAAAGAACACACATGCAATGACACCGGTGGATCCATATGTGGTATGTGAAAAGATCACACATGCAATGACTCTGGTTGTTGTTAGTAACAAGAACACAAATGCAATAACACTGGTGGATCTATGTGTGGTCTCTGGAGAGAACACACATTTAAATGACTCTGGTCGATCCATATGTGGTATGATAAAAGAACACACATGAAATGACTCTGGTTGTTGTTAGTAAAAAAAGCACACATGCAATGACACTGGTGGATCCATAGGTGGATTGTGAAAAGAACACACATGCAATGACACTGTTGTTGTTAGTAAAAAGAACACACATGCAATGACACTGGTGAATCCATGTGTGGTCTCTGAAGAGAACACACATTTCAATGACTCTGGTTCTTAGTAAAAAGAATACACATAAAATGACACTGGTGGATCCATGTGTGGTCTTTGAAGAGAACACACATGCAATTACTCTGGTTGTTGTTAGTAAAAAGAACACGCATGCAATGACACTGGTGGATCCATAGGTGGATTGTGAAAACAACACACATTTCAATGACACTAGTGGATCCATACGTGGTATGTGAAAAGAACACACATTTAAATGACTCTTGTTGTTTTTAGTAAAAAGAACACACAGGCAATGACACTGGTGGATCCATGTGTGGTCTCTGAAGAGAACACACATCCAATGACTCTGGTTGTTGTTAGTAAAAATAGCACACGTGCAATGACACTAGTGGATCCATAGGTGGATTGTGAAAAGAACACACATGCAATGACACTGGTGGATCCATATGTGGTATGTGAAAAGAACACACATTTCAATGACTCTGGTTGTTGTTAATAAAAAGACCACACATGCAATGACACTGGTGGATCCATAGGTGGATTGTGAAAAGAGCACACATGCAATGACACTGGTGGATCCATATGTGGTATGTGAAAAGAACACACATGCAATGACTCTAGTTGTTGTTAGTAAAAAGAACACACATGTAATGACACTGGTGGATCCATGTGCGGTCTCTGAAGAGAACACACATTTCAATGACACTGGTGGATCCATATGTGGTATGTGAAAAGAACAGTCATGAAATGACTCCAGTTGTTGTTAGTAAAAAGAACACACATGCAATGACACTATGGATCGATAGGTGGATTGTGAAAAGAACACACATGCAATGACACTGGTGGATCCATATGTGGTATGTGAAAAGAACACACATGCAATGACTCTGTGTGTTGTTAGTAACAAGAACACACATGCAATAACACTGGTGGATCCATGTGTGCTCTATGAAGAGAACACACATTTCAATGACACTGGTGGATCTATATGTGGTATGTGAAAAGAACACACATGAAATGACTCTGGCTGTTGTTAGTAAAAAAGCACACATGCAGTGACACTGGTGGATCCATATGTGGATTGTGAAAAGAACACACATGCAATGACACTGGTTGTTCTTGGTAAAAAGAAGACACATGCAATGTAACCGGTGGATCCATGTGTGGTCTCTCAAGACAACACACATTTCAATGACTCTGGTTGTTGTTAGTAAAAAGAACACACATGCAATGACACTGGTGGATCCATGTGTGGTCTCTAAAGAGAACACACATGCAATGACTCTGGTTGTTGTTAGTAAAAAGAACACACATGCAATGACACTGGTGGATCCATATGTGGTATGTGAAAAGAACACACATTTCAATGACTCTGGTTGTTGCTAGTAAAAAGAACACACATGCAATGACACTGGTGGATCCATAGGTGGATTGTGAAAAGAGCACACATGCAATGACACTGGTGGATCCATATGTGGTATCTGAAAAGAACACACATGCAATGACTCTAGTTGTTGTTAGTAAAAAGAACACACATGTATTGACACTGGTGGATCCATCTGTGGTCTCTGAAGAGAACACACATTTCAATGACACTGGTGGATCCATATGTGGTATGTGAAAAGAACAGTCATGAAATGACTCTAGTTGTTGTTAGTAAAAAGAACACACATGCAATGACACTGGTGGATCCATAGGTGGATTGTGAAAAGAACACACATGCAATGACACCGGTGGATCCATATGTGGTATGTGAAAAGAACACACATGCAATGACTCTGGTTGTTGTTAGTAACAAGAACACAAATGCAATAACACTGGTGGATCTATGTGTGGTCTCTGAAGAGAACACACATTTAAATGACTCTGGTCGATCCATATGTGGTATGATAAAAGAACACACATGAAATGACTCTGGTTGTTGTTAGTAAAAAAAGCACACATGCAATGACACTGGTGGATCCATAGGTGGATTGTGAAAAGAACACACATGCAATGACACTGTTGTTGTTAGTAAAAAGAACACACATGCAATGACACTGGTGAATCCATGTGTGGTCTCTGAAGAGAACACACATTTCAATGACTCTGGTTCTTAGTAAAAAGAATACACATAAAATGACACTGGTGGATCCATGTGTGGTCTTTGAAGAGAACACACATGCAATTACTCTGGTTGTTGTTAGTAAAAAGAACACGCATGCAATGACACTGGTGGATCCATAGGTGGATTGTGAAAACAACACACATTTCAATGACACTAGTGGATCCATACGTGGTATGTGAAAAGAACACACATTTCAATGACTCTTGTTGTTTTTAGTAAAAAGAACACACAGGCAATGACACTGGTGGATCCATGTGTGGTCTCTGAAGAGAACACACATCCAATGACTCTGGTTGTTGTTAGTAAAAATAGCACACGTGCAATGACACTAGTGGATCCATAGGTGGATTGTGAAAAGAACACACATGCAATGACACTGGTGGATCCATATGTGGTATGTGAAAAGAACACACATTTCCATGACTCTGGTTGTTGTTAATAAAAAGACCACACATGCAATGACACTGGTGGATCCATAGGTGGATTGTGAAAAGAGCACACATGCAATGACACTGGTGGATCCATATGTGGTATGTGAAAAGAACACACATGCAATGACTCTAGTTGTTGTTAGTAAAAAGAACACACATGTAATGACACTGGTGGATCCATGTGCGGTCTCTGAAGAGAACACACATTTCAATGACACTGGTGGATCCATATGTGGTATGTGAAAAGAACAGTCATGAAATGACTCCAGTTGTTGTTAGTAAAAAGAACACACATGCAATGACACTATGGATCGATAGGTGGATTGTGAAAAGAACACACATGCAATGACACTGGTGGATCCATATGTGGTATGTGAAAAGAACACACATGCAATGACTCTGTGTGTTGTTAGTAACAAGAACACACATGCAATAACACTGGTGGATCCATGTGTGCTCTCTGAAGAGAACACACATTTCAATGACACTGGTGGATCTATATGTGGTATGTGAAAAGAACACACATGAAATGACTCTGGCTGTTGTTAGTAAAAAAGCACACATGCAGTGACACTGGTGGATCCATATGTGGATTGTGAAAAGAACACACATGCAATGACACTGGTTGTTCTTGGTAAAAAGAAGACACATGCAATGTAACCGGTGGATCCATGTGTGGTCTCTCAAGACAACACACATTTCAATGACTCTGGTTGTTGTTAGTAAAAAGAACACACATGCAATGACACTGGTGGATCCATGTGTGGTCTCTAAAGAGAACACACATGCAATGACTCTGGTTGTTGTTAGTAAAAAGAACACACATGCAATGACACTGGTGGATCCATATGTGGTATGTGAAAAGAACACACATTTCAATGACTCTGGTTGTTGCTAGTAAAAAGAACACACATGCAATGACACTGGTGGATCCATAGGTGGATTGTGAAAAGAGCACACATGCAATGACACTGGTGGATCCATATGTGGTATCTGAAAAGAACACACATGCAATGACTCTAGTTGTTGTTAGTAAAAAGAACACACATGTATTGACACTGGTGGATCCATCTGTGGTCTCTGAAGAGAACACACATTTCAATGACACTGGTGGATCCATATGTGGTATGTGAAAAGAACAGTCATGAAATGACTCTAGTTGTTGTTAGTAAAAAGAACACACATGCAATGACACTGGTGGATCCATAGGTGGATTGTGAAAAGAACACACATGCAATGACACCGGTGGATCCATATGTGGTATGTGAAAAGAACACACATGCAATGACTCTGGTTGTTGTTAGTAACAAGAACACAAATGCAATAACACTGGTGGATCTATGTGTGGTCTCTGAAGAGAACACACATTTAAATGACTCTGGTCGATCCATATGTGGTATGATAAAAGAACACACATGAAATGACTCTGGTTGTTGTTAGTAAAAAAAGCACACATGCAATGACACTGGTGGATCCATAGGTGGATTGTGAAAAGAACACACATGCAATGACACTGTTGTTGTTAGTAAAAAGAACACACATGCAATGACACTGGTGAATCCATGTGTGGCCTCTGAAGAGAACACACATTTCAATGACTCTGGTTGTTAGTAAAAAGAATACACATAAAATGACACTGGTGGATCCATGTGTGGTCTTTGAAGAGAACACACATGCAATTACTCTGGTTGTTGTTAGTAAAAAGAACACGCATGCAATGACACTGGTGGATCCATAGGTGGAATGTGAAAACAACACACATTTCAATGACACTAGTGGATCCATATGTGGTATGTGAAAAGAACACACATTTCAATGACTCTTGTTGTTGTTAGTAAAAAGAACACACAGGCAATGACACTGGTGAATCCATGTGTGGTCTCTGAAGAGAAGACACATCCAATGACGCTGGTTGTTGTTAGTAAAAAGAGCACACATGCAATGACACTAGTGGATCCATAGGTGGATTGTGAAAAGAAGACACATGCAATGACACTGGTGGATCCATATGTGGTATGTGAAAAGAACACACATTTCAATGACTCTGGTTGTTGTTAATAAAAAGATCACACATGCAATGACACTGGTGGATCCATAGGTGGATTGTGAAAAGAGCACACATGCAATGACACTGGTGGATCCATATGTGGTATGTGAAAAGAACACACATGCAATGACTCTAATTGTTGTTAGTAAAAAGAACACACATGTAATGACACTGGTGGATCCATGTGCGGTCTCTGAAGAGAACACACATTTCAATGACACTGGTGGATCCATATGTGGTATGTGAAAAGAACAGTCATGAAATGACTCTAGTTGTTGTTAGTAAAAAGAACACACATGCAATGACACTATGGATCGATAGGTGGATTGTGAAAAGAACACACATGCAATGACACTGGTGGATCCATATGTGGTATGTGAAAAGAACACACATGCAATGACTCTGTGTTTTGTTAGTAACAAGAACACACATGCAATAACACTGGTGGATCCATGTGTGCTCTCTGAAGAGAACACACATTTCAATGACACTGGTGGATCTATATGTGGTATGTGAAAAGAACACACATGAAATGACTCTGACTGTTGTTAGTAAAAAAAACACATGCAGTGACACTGGTGGATCCATATGTGGATTGTGAAAAGAACACACATGCAATGACACTGGTTGTTCTTGGTAAAAAGAAGACACATGCAATGTAACCGGTGGATCCATGTGTGGTCTCTCAAGAGAACACACATTTCAATGACTCTGGTTGTTGTTAGTAAAAAGAACACACATGCAATGACACTGGTGGATCCATGTGTGGTCTCTTAAGAGAACACACATGCAATGACTCTAGTTGTTGTTAGTAAAAAGAACACACATGCAATGACACTGGTGGATCCATATGTGGAATGTGAAAAGAACACATATTTCAATGACTCTGGTTGTTGCTAGTAAAAAGAACACACATGCAATGACACTGGTGGATCCATAGGTGGATTGTGAAAAGAGCACACATGCAATGACACTGGTGGATCCATATGTGGTATCTGAAAAGAACACACATGCAATGACTCTTGTTGGTATTAGTAAAAAGAACACACATGTATTAACACTGGTGGATCCATCTGTGGTCTCTGAAGAGAACACACATTTCAATGACACTGGAAGATCCATATGTGGTATGTGAAAAGAATAGTCATGAAATGACTCCAGTTGTTGTTAGTAAAAAGAACACACATGCAATGACACTGGTGGATCCATAGGTGGATTGTGAAAAGAACACACATGCAATGACACCGGTGGATCCATATGTGGTATGTGAAAAGAACACACATGCAATGACTCTGGTTGTTGTTAGTAACAAGAACACAAATGCAATAACACTGGTGGATCTATGTGTGGTCTCTGAAGAGAACACACATTTAAATGACTCTGGTCGATCCATATGTGGTATGTTAAAAGAACACACATGAAATGACTCTGGTTGTTGTTAGTAAAAAAAGCACACATGAAATGACGCTGGTGGATCCATAGGTGGATTGTGAAAAGAACACACATGCAGTGACACTGTTGTTGTTAGTAAAAAGAACACACATGCAATGACACTGGTGAATCCATGTGTGGTCTCTGAACAGAACACACATTTCAATGACTCTGGTTGTTAGTAAAAAGAATACACATGCAATGACACTGGTGGATCCATGTGTGGTCTTTGAAGAGAACACACATGCAATGACTCTGGTTGTTGTTAGTAAAAAGAACACACATGCAATGACACTGGTGGATCCATAGGTGGATTGTTAAAACAACACACATTTCAATGACACTAGTGGATCCATATGTGGTATGTGAAAAGAACACACATTTCAATGACTCTTGTTGTTGTTAGTAAAAAGAACACACAGGCAATGACACTGGTGGATCCATGTGTGGTCTCTGAAGAGAACACACATCCAATGACTCTGGTTGTTGTTAGTAAAAAGAGCACACATGCAATGACACTAGTGGATCCATAGGTGGATTGTGAAAAGAACACACATGCAATGACACTGGTGGATCCATATGTGGTATGTGAAAAGAACACACATTTCAATGACTCTGGTTGTTGTTAAAAAAAGACCACGCATGCAATGACACTGGTGGATCCATAGGTGGATTGTGAAAAGAGCACACATGCAATGACACCGGTGGTTCCATATGTGGTATGTGAAAGGAACACACATGCAATGACTCTAGTTGTTGTTAGTAAAAAGAACACACATGTAATGACACTGGTGGATCCATGTGCGGTCTCTGAAGAGAACACACATTTCAATGACACTGGTGGATCCATATGTGGTATGTGAAAAGAACAGTCATGAAATGACTCCAGTTGTTGTTAGTAAAAAGAACACACATGCAATGACACTATGGATCGATATGTGGATTGTGAAAAGAAAACACATGCAATGACACTGGTGGATCCATATGTGGTATGTGAAAAGAACACACATGCAATGACTCTGTGTGTTGTTAGTAACAAGAACACACATGCAATAACACTGGTGGATCCATGTGTGCTCTATGAAGAGAACACACATTTCAATGACACTGGTGGATCTATATGTGGATTGTGAAAAGAGCACACATGCAATGACACTGGTGGATCCATATGTGGTATCTGAAAAGAACACACATGCAATGACTCTAGTTGTTGTTAGTCAAAAGAACACACATGTATTGACACCGGTGGATCCATCTGTGGTCTCTGAAGAGAACACACATTTCAATGACACAGGAAGATCCATATGTGGTATGTGAAAAGAACAGTTATGAAATGACTCCAGTTGTTGTTAGTAAAAAGAACACACATGCAATGACACTGGTGGATCCATAGGTGGATTGTGAAAAGAACACACATGCAATGACACCGGTGGATCCATATGTGGTATGTGAAAAGAACACACATGCAATGACTCTGGTTGTTGTTAGTAACAAGAACACAAATGCAATAACACTGGTGGATCTATGTGTGGTCTCTGAAGAGAATACACATTTAAATGACTCTGGTCGATCCATATGTGGTATGTTAAAAGAACACACATGAAATGACTCTGGTTGTTGTTAGTAACAAAAGCACACATGCAATGACACTGGTGGATCCATAGGTGGATTGTGAAAAGAACACACATGCAATGACACTGTTGTTGTTAGTAAAAAGAACACACATGCAATGACACTGGTGAATCCATGTGTGGTCTCTGAAGAGAACACACATTTCAATGACTCTGGTTGTTAGTAAAAAGAATACACATGCAATGACACTGGTGGATCCATGTGTGGTCTTTGAAGAGAACACACATGCAATGACTCTGGTTGTTGTTAGTAAAAAGAACACACATGCAATGACACTGGTGGATCCATAGGTGCATTGTGAAAACAACACACATTTGAATGACACTAGTGGATCCATATGTGGTATGTGAAAAGAACACACATTTCAATGACTCTTGTTGTTGTTAGTAAAAAGAACACACAGGCAATGACACTGGTGGATCCATGTGTGGTCTCTGAAGAGAAAACACATCCAATGACTCTGGTTGTTGTTAGTAAAAAGAGCACACATGCAATGACACTAGTGGATCCATAGGTGGATTGTGAAAAGAACACACGTGCAATGACACTGGTGGATCCATATGTGGTATGTGAAAAGAACACACATTTCAATGACTCTGGTTGTTGTTAAAAAAAGACCACACATGCAATGACACTGGTGGATCCATAGGTGGATTGTGAAAAGAGCACACATGCAATGACACCGGTGGTTCCATATGTGGTATGTGAAAAGAACACACATGCAATGACTCTAGTTGTTGTTAGTAAAAAGAACACACATGTAATGACACTGGTGGATCCATGTGCGGTCTCTGAAGAGAACACACATTTCAATGACACTGGTGGATCCATATGTGGTATGTGAAAAGAACAGTCATGAAATTACTCCAGTTGTTGTTGGTAAAAAGAACACACATGCAATGACACTATGGATCGATAGGTGGATTGTGAAAACAACACACATGCAATGACACTGGTGGATCCATATGTAGTATGTGAAAAGAACACACATGCAATGACTCTGTGTGTTGTTAGTAACAAGAATACACATGCAATAACACTGGTGGATCCATGTGTACTCTCTGAAGAGAACACACATTTCAATGACACTGGTGGATCTATATGTGGTATGTGAAAAGAACACACATGAAATGACTCTTGCTGTTGTTAGTAAAAAAAGCACACATGCAGTGACACTGGTGGATCCATATGTGGATTGTGAAAAGAACACACATGCAATGACACTGGTTGTTCTTGGTAAAAAGAAGACACATGCAATGTAACCGGTGGATCCATGTGTGGTCTCTCAAGAGAACACACATTTCAATGACTCTGGTTGTTGTTAGTAAAAAGAACACACATGCAATGACACTGGTGGATCCATGTGTGGTCTCTGAAGAGAAAACACATGCAATGACTCTGGTTGTTGTTAGTAAAAAGAACACACATGCAATGACACTGGTGGATCCATATGTGGTATGTGAAAAGAACACACATTTCAATAACTCTGGTTGTTGCTAGTAAAAAGAACACACATGCAATGACACTGGTAGATCCATAGGTGGATTGTGAAAAGAGCACACATGCAATGACACTGGTGGATCCATATGTGGTATCTGAAAAGAACACACATGCAATGACTCTAGTTGTTGTTAGTAAAAAGAACACACATGTAATGACACTGGTGGATCCATGTGTGGTCTCTGAAGAGAACATACATTTCAATGACACTGGAAGATCCATATGTGGTATGTGAAAAGAACAGTCATGAAATGACTCCAGTTGTTGTTAGTAAAAAGACACCACATGCAATGACACTGGTGGATCCATAGGAGGATTGTGAAAAGAACACACATGCAATGACACCGGTGGATCCATATGTGGTATGTGAAAAGAACACACATGCAATGACTCTGGTTGTTGTTAGTAACAAGAACACAAATGCAATAACACTGGTGGATCTATGTGTGGTCTCTGAAGAGAACACACATTTAAATGACTCTGGTGGATCCATATGTGGTATGTTAAAAGAACACACATGAAATGACTCTGGTTGTTGTTAGTAAAAAAAGCACACATGCAATGACACTGGTGGATCCATAGGTGGATTGTGAAAAGAACACACATGCAATGACACTGTTGTTGTTAGTAAAAAGAACACACATGCAATGACACTGGTGAATCCATGTGTAGTCTCTGAAGAGAACACACATTTCAATGACTCTGGTTGTTAGTAAAAAGAATACACATGCAATGACACTGGTGGATCCATGTGTGGTCTCTGAAGAGAACACACATGCAATGACTCTGGTTGTTGTTAGTAAAAAGAACACACATGCAATGACACTGGTGGATCCATAGGTGGATTGTGAAAACAACACACATTTCAATGACACTAGTGGATCCATATGTGGTATGTGAAAAGAACACACATTTCAATGACTCTTGTTGTTGTTAGTAAAAAGAACACATGCAATGACACTGGTGGATCCATGTGTGGTCTCTGAAGAGAACACACATCCAATGACTCTGGTTGTTGTTAGTAAAAAGAGCACACATGCAATGACACTAGTGGATCCATAGGTGGATTGTGAAAAGAACACACATGCAATGACACTGGTGGATCCATATGTGGTATGTGAAAAGAACACACATTTCAATGACTCTGGTTGTTGTTAAAAAAAGACCACACATGCAATGACACTGGTGGATCCATAGGTGGATTGTGAAAAGAGCACACATGCAATGACACCGGTGGATCCATATGTGGTATGTGAAAAGAACACACATGCAATGACTCTAGTTGTTGTTAGTAAAAAGAACACACAGGTAATGACACTGGTGGATCCATGTGCGGTCTCTGAAGAGAACACACATTCAATGACACTGGTGGATCCATATGTGGTATGTGAAAAGAACAGTCATGAAATGACTCCAGTTGTTGTTAGTAAAAAGACCACACATGCAATGACACTATGGATCGATAGGTGGATTGTGAAAACAACACACATGCAATGACACTGGTGGATCCATATGTGGTATGTGAAAAGAACACACATGCAATGACTCTGTGTGTTGTTAGTAACAAGAACACACATGCAATAACACTAGTGGATCCATGTGTGCTCTCTGAAGAGAACACACATTTCAATGAAACTGGTGGATCTATATGTGGTATGTGAAAAGAACACACATGAAATGACTCTGGCTGTTGTTAGTAAAAAAAGCACACATGCAGTGACACTGGTGGATCCATATGTGGATTGTGAAAAGAACACACATGCAATGACACTTGTTGTTCTTGGTAAAAAGAAGACACATGCAATGTAACCGGTGGATCCATGTGTGGTCTCTCAAGAGAACACACATTTCAATGACTCTGGTTGTTGTTAGTAAAAAGAACACACATGCAATGACACTGGTGGATCCATGTGTGGTCTCTGAAGAGAACACACATGCAATGACTCTGGTTGTTGTTAGTAAAAAGAACACACATACAATGACACTGGTGGATCCATATGTGGTATGTGAAAAGAACACACATTTCAATAACTCTGGTTGTTGCTAGTAAAAAGAACACACATGCAATGACACTGGTGGATCCATAGGTGGATTGTGAAAAGAGCACACATGCAATGACACTGGTGGATCCATATGTGGTATCTGAAAAGAACACACATGCAATGACTCT
Organism: Avena sativa; assembly: GCA_916181665.1. Taxonomy (NCBI): domain Eukaryota; kingdom Viridiplantae; phylum Streptophyta; class Magnoliopsida; order Poales; family Poaceae; genus Avena; species Avena sativa. Next base: position 288,725,208 of record OV702290.1, read on the forward strand.
AGTTGTTGTTAGTAAAAAGAACACACATGTAATGACACTGGTGGATCCATGTGTGGTCTCTGAAGAGAACACACATTTCAATGACACTTGAAGATTCATATGTGGTATGTGAAAAGAACAGTCATGAAATGACTCCAGTTGTTGTTAGTAAAAAGAACACACATGCAATGACACTGGTGGATCCATAGGAGGATTGTGAAAAGAATACACATGCAATGACACCGGTGGATCCATATGTGGTATGTGAAAAGAACACACATGCAATGACTCTGGTTGTTGTTAGTAACAAGAACACAAATGCAATAACACTGGTGGATCTATGTGTGATCTCTGAAGAGAACACACATTTAAATGACTCTTGTGGATCCATATGTGGTATGTTAAAAGAACACAGATGAAATGACTCTGGTTGTTGTTAGTAAAAAAAAGCACACATGCAATGACACTGGTGGATCCATAGGTGGATTGTGAAAAGAACACACATGCAATGACACTATTGTTGTTAGTAAAAAGAACACACATGCAATGACACTGGTGAATCGATGTGTGGTCTCTGAAGAGAACACACATTTCAATGACTCTGGTTGTTAGTAAAAAGAATACACATGCAATGACACTGGTGGATCCATGTGTGGTCTTTGAAGAGAACACACATGCAATGACTCTGGTTGTTGTTAGTAAAAAGAACACACATGCAATGACACTGGTGGATCCATAGGTGGATTGTGAAAACAACACACATTTCAATGACACTAGTGGATCCATATGTGGTATGTGAAAAGAACACACATTTCAATGACTCTTGTTGTTGTTAGTAAAAAGAACACACATGCAATAACACTGGTGGATCCATGTGTGGTCTCTGAAGAGAACACACATGCAATTTCTCTGGTTGTTTTTAGTAAAAAGGGTACACATGCAATGACACTGGTGGATCCATAGGTGGATTGTGAAAAGAACACACATGCAATGACACTGGTGGATCCATATGTGGTATGTGAAAAGAACACACATGTCAATGACTCTGGTTGTTGTTAGTAAAAAGAACACACATGCAATGACACTGGTAGAGCCATAGGTGGATTGTGAAAAGAGCACACATGCAATGACACTGGTGGATCCATATGTGGTATGTCAAAAGAACATACATGCAATGACTCTAGTTGTTGTTAGTAAAAAGAACACACATGCAATGACAGTGGTGGATCCATGTGTGGTCTCTGAAGATAACACACATTTCAATGACACTTGTGGATGCATATGTGGTATGTGAAAAGAACAGTCATGAAATGACTCTAGTTGTTGTTAGTAAAAAGAACACACATGCAAAAAGGACACACATGCAATGACACTGGTGGATCCATGTGTGGTCTCTGAAGAGAACACACATGCAATGACTCTGGTTGTTGTTACTAAAAAGAACACACATGCAATGACACTGGTGGATCCATATGTGGTATGTGAAAAGAACACACATTTCAATAACTCTAGTTGTTGCTAGTAAAAAGAAACCACATACAATGACACTGGTGGATCCATAGGTGGATTGTGAAAAGAGCACACATGCAATGACACTTGTGGATCCATATGTGGTATCTGAAAATAAGACACATGCAATGACTCTAGCTGTTGTTAGTAAAAGAACACACATGTAATGACACTGGTGGATCCATGTGTGGTCTATGAAGAGAACAGACATTTCAATGACACTGGAAGATCCATATGTGGTATGTGAAAAGAACAGCCATGAAATGACTCCAGTTGTTGTTAGTAAAAAGAACACACATGCAATGACACTGGTGGATCCATAGGAGGATTGTGAAAAGAACACACATGCAATGACACCGGTGGATCCATATGTGCTATGTGAAATGAACACACATGCAATGACTCTGGTTGTTGTTAGTAACAAGAACACAAATGCAATAACACTGGTGGATCTATGTGTGGTCTCTGAAGAGAACACACATTTAAATGACTCTGGTGGATCCATATGTGGTATGTTAAAAGAACACACATGAAATGACTCTCGTTGTTGTTAGTAAAAAAAGCACACATGCAATGACACTGGTGGATCCGTAGGTGGATTGTGAAAAGAACACACATGCAATGACATTGTTCTTGTTAGTAAAAAGAACACACATGCGGTGACACTTGTGAATCCATGTGTGGTCTCTGAAGAGAACACACATTTCAATGACTCTGGTTGTTAGTAATAAGAACACACATGCAATGACACTGGTGGATGCATGTGTGGTCTCTGAAGAGAACACGCATACAATGACTCTGGTTGTTGTTAGTAAAAAGAACACACATGCAATGACACTGGTGGATCCATAGGTGTATTGTGAAAACAACACACATTTCAATGACACTAGTGCATCCATATGTGGTATGTGAAAAGAACACACATTTAAATGACTCTTGTTGTTGTTAGTAAAAAGAACACACATGCAATGACACTGGTGGATCAATGTGTGGTCTCTGAAGAGAACACACATGCAATTTCTCTGGTTGTTTTTAGTAAAAAGGGTACACATGCAATGACACTGGTGGATCCATAGGTGGATTGTGAAAAGAACACACATGCAATGACACTGGTGGATCCATATGTGGTATGTGAAAAGAACACACATGTCAATGACTCTGGTTGTTGTTAGTAAAAAGAACACACATGCAATGACACTGGTAGAGCCATAGGTGGATTTTGAAAAGAGCACACATGCAATGACACTGGTGGATCCATGTGTGGTATGTCAAAAGAACATACATGCAATGACTCTAGTTGTTGTTAGTAAAAAGAACACACATGCAATGACAGTGGTGGATCCATGTGTGGTCTCTGAAGATAACACACATTTCAATGACACTTGTGGATGCATATGTGGTATGTGAAAAGAACAGTCATGAAATGACTCTAGTTGTTGTTAGTAAAAAGAACACACATGCAATGACACTGGTGGATCCATAGATGGATTGTGAAAAGAACACACATGCAATGACACTGGTGGATCCATATGTGGTATGTGAAAAGAACACACATGAAATGACACTGGTTGTTGTTAGTAAAAAGAACACACATGCAATAACACTGGTGGATCCATGTGTGGTCTCTGAAGAGAACACACATTTCAATGACTCTGGTTGTTAGTAAAAATAACACACATGCAATGACACTGGTGGATCCATGTGTGGTCTCTGAAGAGAACACAAATGCAATGACTCTTTTTGTTGTTAGTAAAAAGAACACACATGCAATGACACTGGTGGATCCATATGTGGTATGTGAAAAGAACACACATGCAATGACTCTGGTTCTTGTTAGTAAAAAGAACACACATGCAATGACATTGGTGGATCCATAGGTGGATGGTGAAAAGAGGACACATGCAATGACTCTGGTTGTTTCATATGTGGTATGTGAAAAGAACAATCATGAAATGACTCCAGTTGTTGTTAGTAAAAAGAACACACATGCAATGAAACTGGTGGATCCATAGGTGGATTGTGAAAAGAACACACATGCAATGATACTGGTGGATCCATATGTGGTATGTGAAAAGAACACACATGCAATGACACTGGTGGATCCATATGTGGTATGTGAAAAGAGCACACATGCAATAACACTAGTGGATCCATGTGTGTTCTCTAAAGAGAACACACATTTCAATGACTCTAGTGTATCCATATGTGGTATGTGAAAAGAACACACATGAAATGACTCTGGTTGTTGTTAGTAAAAAAGTCACACATTCAATGACACTGGTGGATCCATAGGTGGATTGTGAAAAGAACACACATGCAATGACAGTGGTTGTTGTTAGTAAAAAGAACACACATGGAATAACACTGGTGGATCCATGTGTGGTCTTTGAAGAGAACACACATTTCAATGACTCTGGTTGTTGTTACTAAAAAGAACACACATGCAATGACACTGGTGGATCCATGTGTGGTCTCTGATGAGAACACACATGCAATGACTCTGGTTGTTGTTAGTAAAAAGAACACACATGCAATGACACTGGTGGATCCATAGGTGTTGTGAAAAGAACACACATGCAATGACACTGGTGGATCCATATGTGGCATGTGAAAAGAACACAAATGTAATGACTATGGTTGTTGTTAGTAACAAAAAAACACATGCAATAACACTGGTGGATCCATGTGCGGTCTCTGAAGAGAACACACATTTCAATGACTCTGGTGGATCCATATATGGTATGTGAAAAGAACACACATGAAATGACTCTGGTTGTTGTTAGTACAAAAGCACACATGAAATGAACCTAGTGGATCCATAGGTGGATTGTGAAAAGAACGCACATGCAATGACACTGGTTGTTGTTAGTAAAAAGAAAATACATGCAATGACATTGGTGGATCCATGTTTGGTCTCTGAAGAGAACACACATTTCAATGACTCTGGTTGTTGTTAGTAAAAAGAACACACATGCAATGACACTGGTGGATCCATGTGTGGTCTCTAAAGAGAACACACATGCAATGACTCTGGTTGTTGTTAGTAAAAAGAACACACATGCAATGACACTGGTGGATCCATATGTGGTATGTGAAAAGAACACACATGCAATGACTCTGGTTGTTGTTAGTAAAAAGAACACACATACAATGGCACTGGTGGATCCATAGGTGGGTTGTGAAAAGAGCACGCATGCAATGACACTGGTGGATCCATATGTGGTATCTGAAAAGAACACACATGCAATGACTCTAGTTGTTGTTAGTAAAAAGAACACACATGTATTGACACTGGTGGATCCATCTGTGGTCTCTGAAGAGAACACACATTTCAATGACACTGGAAGATCCATATGTGGTATGTGAAAAGAACAGTCATGAAATGATTCCAGTTGTTGTTAGTAAAAAGAACACACATGCAATGACACTGGTGGATCCATAGGTGGATTGTGAAAAGAACACACATGCAATGACACCGGTGGATCCATATGTGGTATGTGAAAAGAACACACATGCAATGACTCTGGTTGTTGTTAGTAACAAGAACACAAATGCAATAACACTGGTGGATCTATGTGTAGTCTCTGAAGAGAACACACATTTAAATGACTCTGGTCGATCCATATGTGGTATGTTAAAAGAACACATATGAAATGACTCTGGTTGTTGTTAGTAAAAAAAGCACACATGCAATGACACTGGTGGATCCATAGGTGGATTGTGAAAAGAACACACATGCAATGACACTGTTGTTAGTAAAAAGAACACACATGCAATGACACTGGTGAATCCATGTGTGGTCTCTGAAGAGAACACACATTTCAATGACTCTGGTGGTTAGTAAAAAAGAATACACATGCAATGACACTGGTGGATCCATGTGTGGTCTTTGAAGAGAACACACATGCAATGACTCTGGTTGTTGTTAGTAAAAAGAACACACATGCAATGACACTGGTGGATCCATAGGTGGATTGTGAAAACAACACACATTTCAATGACACTAGTGGATCCATATGTGGTATGTGAAAAGAACACACATTTCAATGACTCTTGTTGTTGTTAGTAAAAAGAACACACAGGCAATGGCACTGGTGGATCCATGTGTGGTCTCTGAAGAGAACACACATCCAATGACTCTGGTTGTTGTTAGTAAAAAGAGCACACATGCAATGACACTAGTGGATCCATAGGTGGATTGTGAAAAGAACACACATGCAATGACACTTGTGGATCCATATGTGGTATGTGAAAAGAACACACATTTCAATGACTCTGGTTGTTGTTAAAAAAAAGACCACACATGCAATGACACTGGTGGATCCATAGGTGGATTGTGAAAAGAGAACACATGCAATGACACCGGTGGATCCATATGTGGTATGTGAAAACAACACACATGCAATGACTCTAGTTGTTGTTAGTAAAAAGAACACACATGTAATGACACTGGTGGATCCATGTGCGGTCTCTGAAGAGAACACACATTTCAATGACACTGGTGGATCCATATGTGGTATGTGAAAAGAACAGTCATGAAATGACTCCAGTTGTTGTTAGTAAAAAGAACACACATGCAATGACACTATGGATCGATAGGTGGATTGTGAAAACAACACACATGCAATGACACTAGTGGATCCATATGTGGTATGTGAAAAGAACACACATGCAATGACTCTGTGTGTTGTTAGTAACAAGAACACACATGCAATAACACTGGTGGATCCATGTGTGCTCTCTGAAGAGAACACACATTTCAATGACACTGGTGGATCTATATGTGGTATGTGAAAAGAACACACATGAAATGACTCTGGCTGTTGTTAGTAAAAAAAGCACACATGCAGTGACACTGGTGGATCCATATGTGGATTGTGAAAAGAACACACATGCAATGACACTGGTTGTTCTTGGTAAAAAGAAGACACATGCAATGTAACCGGTGGATCCATGTGTGGTCTCTCAAGAGAACACACATTTCAATGACTCTGGTTGTTGTTAGTAAAAAGAACACACATGCAATGACACTGGTGGATCCATGTGTGGTCTCTGAAGAGAACACACATGCAATGACTCTGGTTGTTGTTAGTAAAAAGAACACACATGCAATGACACTGGTGGATCCATATGTGGTATGTCAAAAGAACACACATTTCAATAACTCTGGTTGTTGCTAGTAAAAAGAACACACATGCAATGACACTGGTGGATCCATAGGTGGATTGTGAAAAGATCACACATGCAATGACACTGGTGGATCCATATGTGGTATCTGAAAAGAACACACATGCAATGACTCTAGTTGTTGTTAGTAAAAAGAACACACATGTAATGACACTGGTGGATCCATATGTGGTCTGTGAAGAGAACACACATTTCAATGACACTGGAAGATCCATATGTGGTATGTGAAAAGAAGAGTCATGAAATGACTCCAGTTGTTGTTAGTAAAAAGAACACACATGCAATGACACCGGTGGATCCATAGGAGGATTGTGAAAAGAACACACATGCAATGACACTGGTGGATTCATAGGAGGATTGTGAAAAGAACACACATGCAATGACACCGGTGGATCCATATGTGGTATGTGAAAAGAACACACATGCAATGACTCTGGTTGTTGTTAGTAACAAGAACACAAATGCAATAACACTAGTGGATCTATGTGTGGTCTCTGAAGAGAACACACATTTAAATGACTCTGGTGGATCCATATGTGGTATGTTAAAAGAACACACATGAAATGACTCTGGTTGTTGTTAGTAAAAAAAAGCACACATGCAATGACACTGGTGGATCCATAGGTGGATTGTGAAAAGAACACACATGCGATGACACTGTTGTTGTTAGTAAAAAGAACACACATGCAATGACACTGGTGAATCCATGTGTGGTCTCTTAAGAGAACACACATTTCAATGACTCTGGTTGTTAGTAAAAATAATACCATGCCATGACACTGGTGGATCCATGTGTGGTCTCTGAAGAGAACACACATGCAATGACTCTGGTTGTTGTTAGTAAAAAGAACACACATGCAATGACACTGGTGGATCCATAGGTGGATTGTGAAAACAACACACATTTCAATGACACTAGTGCATCCATATGCGGTATGTGAAAAGAACACACATTTCAATGACTCTTGTTGTTGTTAGTAAAAAGAACACACATGCAATGACACTGGTGGATCCATGTGTGGTCTCTGAAGAGAACACACATGCAATTTCTCTGGTTGTTTTTAGTAAAAAGGGTACACATGCAATGACACTGGTGGATCCATAGGTGGATTGTGAAAAGAACACACATGCAATGACACTGGTGGATCCATATGAGGTATGTGAAAAGAACACACATGTCAATGACTCTGGTTGTTGTTAGTAAAAAGAACACACATGCAATGACACTGGTAGAGCCATAGGTGGATTGTGAAAAGAGCACACATGCAATGACACTGGTGGATCCATATGTGCTATGTCAAAAGAACATACATGCAATGAATGTAGTTGTTGTTAGTAAAAAGAACACACATGTAATGGTGGATCCATGTGTGGTCTCTGAAGATAACACACATTTCAATGACACTTGTGGATGCATATGTGGTATGTGAAAAGAACAGTCATGAAATGACTCTAGTTGTTGTTAGTAAAAAGAACACACATGCAATGACACTAGTGGATCCATAGATGGATTGTGAAAAGAACACACATGCAATGACACTAGTGGATCCATATGTGGTATGTGAAAAGACACACATGAAATGACACTGGTTGTTGTTAGTAAAAAGAACACACATGCAATAACACTGGTGGATCCATGTGTGGTCTCTGAAGAGAACACACATTTCAATGACTCTGGTTGTTAGTAAAAATAACACACATGCAATGACACTGGTGGATCCATGTGTGGTCTCTGAAGAGAACACAAATGCAATGACTCTTTTTGTTGTTAGTAAAAAGAACACACATGCAATGAACACTGGTGCAATGACACTGGTGGATCCATATGTGGTATGTGAAAATAACACACATGCAATAACTCTGGTTGTTCTTAGTAAAAAGAACACACATGCAATGACATTGGTGGATCCATAGGTGGATGGTGAAAAGAGGACACATGCAATGACTCTGGTTGTTGTTAGTAAAAAGAACACACATGCAATGACACTGGTGGATCCATAGGTGGATTGTGAAAAGAACACACATGCAATGATACTGGTGGATCCATATGTGGTATGTGAAAAGAACACACATGCAATGACACTGGTGGATCCATATGTGGTATGTGAAAAGACCACACATGCAATAACACTAGTGGATTCATGTGTGTTCTCTGAAGAGAACACACATTTCAATGACTCTAGTGTATCCATATGTGGTATGTGAAAAGAACACACATGAAATGACTCTGGTTGTTGTTAGTAAAAAAGTCACACATGCAATGACACTGGTGGATCCATAGGTGGATTGTGAAAAGAACACACATGCAATGACAGTGGTTGTTGTTAGTAAAAAGAACACACATGGAATGACACTAGTGGATCCATGTGTGGTCTCTGAAGAGAACACACATTTCAATGACTCTGGTTGTTGTTACTAAAAAGAACACACATGCAATGACACTGGTGGATCCATGTGTGGTCTCTGATGAGAACACACATGCAATGTCTCTGGTTGTTGTTAGTAAAAAGAACACACATGCAATGACACTGGTGGATCCATAGGTGTTGTGAAAAGAACACACATGCAATGACACTGGTGGATCCATATGTGGCATGTGAAAAGAACACAAATGTAATGACTCTGGTTGTTGTTAGTAACAAAAAAACACATGCAATAACACTGGTGGATCCATGTGCGGTCTCTGAAGAGAACACACATTTCAATGACTCTGGTGGATCCATATATGGTATGTGAAAAGAACACACATGAAATGACTCTGGTTGTTGTTAGTACAAAAGCACACATGAAATGAACCTAGTGGATCCATAGGTGGATTGTGAAAAGAACACACATGCAATGACACTGGTTGTTGTTAGTGAAAAGAACACACATGCAATGACACTGGTGGATCCATGTTTGGTCTCTGAAGAGAACACACATTTCAATGACTCTGGTTGTTGCTAGTAAAAAGAACACACATGCAGTGACACTGGTGGATCCTTGTGTGGACTCTAAAGAGAACACACATGCAATGACTCTTTTTGTTGTTAGTAAAAAGAACACACATGCAATGACACTGGTGGATCCATATGTGGTATGTGAAAATAACACACATGCAATGACTCTGGTTGTTGTTATTAAAAAGAACACACATGCAATGACACTGGTGGATCCATAGGTGGATTGTGAAAAGAGCACACATGCAGTGACTCTGATTGTTCCATATGTGGTATGTGAAAAGAACACACATGCAATGACTCCAGCTGTTGTTAGTAAACAGAACACGCATGTAATGACACTGGTGGATCCATGTCTGGTCTCTGAAGAGAACAAACATTTCAATGACACAGGTGGATCCATATGTAGTATGTGAACAGAACTGTCATGAAATGACTCTAGTTGTTGTTAGTAAAAAGAACACACATGCAATGACACTCGTGGATCCATAGGTGGATTGTGAAAAGAACACACATGCAATGACACTGGTGGATCCATATGTGGCATGTGAAAAGAACACACATGCAATTACACTGGTTGTTGTTATTAACCAGAACACATGCAATATCACTGGTGGGTCCATGTGTGGTCTCTGAAGAAAACACACATTTTCATGACTCTGGTGGATCCATATGTGGTATGTGAAAAGAACACACATGAAATGACTCTGGTTGTTGTTAGTAAAAAAGTCACACATGCAAGGACAATGGTGGATCCATAGGTGGATTGTGAAAAGAACACACATGCAATGACACTGGTTGTTGTTACTAAAAAGAACACACATGCAATGACACTGGTGGATCCATGTGTGGTCTCCGAAGAGAACACACATTTTAATGACACTAGTGGATCCACATGTGGTATGTGAAAAGAACAGTCATGAAATGACTCCTGTTGTTGTTAGTAAAAAGAACACACATGCAATGACACTTGTGGATCCATAGGTGTTGTGAAAAGAATACACATGCAATGACACTGGTGGATCCATATGTGGCATGTGAAAAGAACACACATGCAATGACTCTGGTTGTTGTTAGTAACAAGAACACACATGCAATAACACTGGTGGATCCATGTGTGCTCTCTGAAGAGAACACACATTTCAATGACACTGGTGGATCCATATGTGGTATGTGAACAAAACTGTCATGAAATGACTCTAGTTGTTGTTAGTAAAAAGAACACACATGCAATGACACTCGTGGATCCATAGGTGGATTGTGAAAAGAACACACATGCAATGACACTGGTGGATCCATATGTGGCATGTGAAAAGAACACACATTTCAATGACTCTAGTTGTTGTTAGTAAAAAGAACACACATGCAATGAAACTGGTGGATCCATAGGTGGATTGTGAAAAGAGCACACATGCAATGACACTGGTGGATCCATATGTGGTACGTGAAAAGAACAGTCATGAAATGACTCCAGTTGTTGTTCGTAAAAAGAACACACATGCAATGACACTGGTGGATCCATAGGTGGATTGTGAAAAGAACACACATGCAATGACACTGGTGGATCCATATGTGGTATGTGAAAAGAACACACATGCAATGACTCTGGATGTTGTGAGTAAACAGAACACACATGTAGTGACACTGGTGGATCCATATGTGGTATGTGAACAGAACTGTCATGAAATGACTCTAGTTGTTGTTAGTAAAACGAACACACCTGCAGTGACACTCGTGGATCCATAGGTGGATTGTGAAAAGAACAAACATGCAATGACACTGGTGGATCCATATGTGGCATGTGAAAAGAACACACATGCAATTACACTGGTTGTTGTTATTAACAAGAACACACCTGCAATATCACTGGTGGGTCCATGTGTGGTCTCTGAAGAGAACACACATTTCAATGACTCTGGTGGATCCATATGTGGTATGTGAAAAGAACACACATGAAATGACTCTGGTTGTTGTTAGTAAAAAATTCACACATGCAATGACACTGGTGGATCCATAGGTGGATTGTGAAAAGAGCACACATGCAATGACACTGGTGGATCCATATGTGGTATGTGAAAAGAACAGTCATGAAATGACTCCAGTTGTTGTTCGTAAAGAGAACATACATGCAATGACACTGGTGGATCCATAGGTGGCTTGTGAAAAGAACACACATGCAATGACATTGGTGGATCCATATGTGGTATGTGAAAAGAACACACATGAAATGACTCTGGATGTTGTTAGTAAACAGAACACACATGAAATGACATTGGTGGATCCATGTGTTGTGTCTGAAGAGAACACACATTTCAATGACACTGGTGGATCCATATGTGGTATGTGAACAGAACTGTCATGAAATGACTCTAGTTGTTGTTAGTAAAAAGAACACACATGCAATGACACTCGTGGATCCATAGGTGGATTGTGAAAAGAACACACATGCAATGACACTGGTGGATCCATATGTGGCATGTGAAAAGAACACACATGCAATTACACTGGTTGTTGCTATTAACAAGAACACATGCAATATCACTGGTGGGTCCATGTGTGGTCTCTGAAGAGAACACACATTTCAATGACACTGGTGGATCCATATGTGGTATGTGAACAGAACTGTCATGAAATGACTCTGGTTGTTGTTAGTAAAAAAGCACACATGCAATGACACTGGTGGATCCATAGGTGGATTGTGAAAAGAACACACATGCAATGACACTGGTGGATCCATATGTGGTATGTGAAAAGAACACACATGCAATGACTCTGGATGTTGTTAGTAAACAGAACACACATGTAATGACACTGGTGGATCCATATGTGGTATGTGAACAGAACTGTCATGAAATGACTCTAGTTGTTGTTAGTAAAACGAACACACATGCAGTGACACTCGTGGATCCATAGGTGGATTGTGAAAAGAACACACATGCAATGACACTGGTGGATCCATATGTGGCATGTGAAAAGAACACACATGCAATTACACTGGTTGTTGTTATTAACAAGAACACACATGCAATATCACTGGTGGGTCCATGTGTGGTCTCTGAAGAGAACACACATTTCAATGACTCTGGTGGATCCATATGTGGTATGTGAAAAGAACACACATGAAATGACTCTGGTTGTTGTTAGTAAAAAATTCACACATGCAATGACACTGGTGGATTCATAGGTGGATTGTGAAAAGAGCACACATGCAATGACACTGGTGGATCCATATGTGGTATGTGAAAAGAACAGTCACGAAATGACTCCAGTTGTTATTCGTAAAAAGAACACACATGCAATGACACTGGTGGATCCATAGGTGGCTTGTGAAAAGAACACACATGCAATGACACTGGTGGATCCAAATGTGGTATGTGAAAAGAACACACATGACATGACTCTGAATGTTGTTAGTAAATAGAACACACATGTAATGACATTGGTGGATCCATGTGTTGTGTCTGAAGAGAACACACATTTCAATGACACTGGTGGATCCATATGTGGTATGTAAACAGAACTGTCATGAAATGACTCTAGTTGTTGTTAGTAAAAAGAACACACATGCAATGACACTCGTGGATCCATAGGTGGATTGTGAAAAGAACACACATGCAATGACACTGGTGGATCCATATGTGGCATGTGAAAAGAACACACATGCAATTACACTGGTTGTTGTTATTAACAAGAACACATGCAATATCACTGGTGGGTCCATGTGTGGTCTCTGAATAGAACACACATTTCAATGACACTGGTGGATCCATATGTGGTATGTGAACAGAACTGTCATGAAATGACTCTGGTTGTTGTTAGTAAGAAAGCACACATGCAATGACACTGATGGATCCATAGGTGGATTGTGAAAAGAACACACATCCAATGACACTGGTTGTTGTTAGTAAAAAAGAACACACATGCAATGACACTGGTGGATCCATGTGTGGTCTTTGAAGAGAACACACATTTCAATGACTCTGGTTGTTATTAGTAAAAAGAACACACATGCAATGACACTGGTGGATCCATGTGTGGTCTCTGAAGAGAACACACATGCAATGACTCTTTTTGTTGTTAGTAAAAAGAACACACATGCAATGACACTGGTGGATCCATATGTGGTATGTGAAAAGAACACACTTGCAATGACTCTGGTTGTTGTTAGTAAAAAGAACACACATGCAATGACACTGGTGGATCCATAGGTGGATTGTGAAAAGAGCACACATGCAATGACTCTGGTTGTTTCATATGTGGCATGTGAGAAGAACACACATGCAATAGCACTGGTGGATCGATGTGTGGTCTCTGAAGAGAACACACATTTCATGACTCTGGTGGATCCATATGTGGTATGTGAAAAGAACACACATGAAATGACTCTAGTTGTTGTTAGTAAAAAAGTCACACATGCAATGACACTGGTGTAATCATAGGTGGATTGTGAAAAGAACACACATGCAATTACATTGGTTGTTGTTAGTAAAAAGAACACACATGCAATGCCACTGGTGGATCCACGTGTGGTCTCTGAAGAGAACACACATTTCAATGACTCTGGTTGTTGTTAGTAAAAAGAACACACATGTAGTGACACTGGTGGATCCATGTGTGGTCTCTGTAGAGAACACACATGCAATGACTCTGGTTGTTGTTAGTAAAAAGAACACACATGCAATGACACTGGTGGATCCACAGGTGGATTGTGAAAAGAACACACATTTCAATGACACTGGTGGATCCATATGTGGTATGTGAAAAGAACACAAATTTCAATGACTCTGGTTGTTGTTAGTAAAAAGAACACACATGCAATGACACTATTGGATCCATGTGTGGTCTCTAAAGAGAATACACATGCAATGACTCTGGTTGTTGTTAGTAAAAAGAGCACACATGCAATGACCCTAGTGGATCCATAGGTGGATTGCGAAAATAACGCACATGCAATAACACTGGTGGATCCATATGTGGTATGTGAAAAGAACACACATTTCAATGACTCTGGTTATTGTTAGTAAAAATAACACACATGCAATCACACTTGTGGATCCATAGGTGGATTGTGAAAAGAGCACACATGCAATGACACTAGTGGATCCATATGTGGTATGTGAAAAGAACAGTCATGAAATGACTCCAGTTATTGTTCGTAAAAAGAACACACATGCAATGACACTCGTGGATCCATAGGTGGATTGTGAAAAAAAAACACATGCAATGGCACTGGTGGATCCATATGTGGTATGTGAAAAGAACACACATGCAATGACTCTGGTTGTTGTTACTAACAAGAACACAGATGCAATAACACTAGTGGATCCATGTGTGGTCTCTGAGGAGAACACACATTTCAATGACACTGGTGGATCCATATGTGGTATGTGAAAAGAAGACACATGAAATGACTCTGGTTGTTGTTAGTAAAAAGAACATACATGCAATGACACTGGTGAATCCATGTGTGGTCTCTGAAGAGAACACACATTTCAATGACTCTAGTTGTTGTTAGTAAAAAGAACACACATGCAATGACACTGGTGGATCCATGTGTGGTCTCTGAAGAGAACACACATGCAATGACTCTTTTTGTTGTTAGTAAAAAGAACACACATGCAATGACACTGGTGGATCCATATGTGGTATGTGAAAATAACACACATGTAACGACTCTGGTTGTTGTTAGTAAAAAGAACACACATGCAATGACACTAGTGGATCCATATGTGGTATGTGAAAATAACACACATGCAATGACTCTGGTTGTTCCATATGTGGTATGTGAAAAGAACACACATGCAATGACTCCAGTTGTTGTTAGTAAAAAGAACACAAATGTAATGACACTGGTGGATCCATGTGTGGTCTCTGAAGAGAACACACATTTCAATGACATTGGTGCATCCATATGTGGTATGTGAACAGAACAATCATGAATTGACTCCAGTTGTTATTAGTAAAAAGAACACACATGCAATGACACTCGTGGATCCATAGGTGGATTGTGAAAAGAACACACATGCAATGACACTTGTGGATCCATATGTGGCATGTGAAAAGAACACACATGCAATGACTCTGGTTATTGTTAGTAACAAGAACACACATGCAATAACATTGGTGGATCCATGTGTGGTCTCTGAAGAGAACACACATTTCAGTGACTCTGGTGCATCCATATGTGGTATGTGAAAAGAACACACATGAAATGACTCTGGTTGTTGTTAGTAAAAAAGTCACACATGAAATGACACTATTGGATCCATGTGTGGTCTCTGAAGAGAACACACATGCAATGACTCTGGTTGTTGTTAGTAAAAAGAGCACACATGCAATGACCCTAGTGGATCCATAGGTGGATTGTGAAAATAACACACATGCAATGACACTGGTGGATCCATATGTGGTATGTGAAAAGAACAGTCATGAAATGACTCTGGTTATTGTTCATAAAAAGAACACACATGCAATGACACTGCTGGATCCATAGGTGGATTGTGAAAAAAAACACATGCAATGGCACTGGTGGATCCATATGTGGTATGTGAAAAGAACACACATGCAATGACTCTGGTTGTTGTTAGTAACAAGAACACAGATGCAATAACACTAGTGGATCCATGTGTAGTCTGTGAAGAGAACACACATTTCAATGACTCTGGTGGATCCATATGTGGTATGTGAAAAGAAGACACATGAAATGACTCTGGTTGTTGTTAGTACAAAAAGCACACATGTAGTGACACTGGTGGATCCATATGTGGATTGTGGAAAGAACACACATGCAATGACACTTGTTGTTGTTACTAAAAAGAGCACACATGCAATGACACTGGTGGATCCATGTGTGGTCTCTGAAGAGAACACACATTTCAATGACTCTAGTTGTTGTTAGTAAAAAAGAACACACATGCAATGACACTGGTGGATCCATGTGTGGTCTCTGAAGAGACACACATGCAATGAATCTTTTTGTTGTTAGTAAAAAGAACACACATGCAATGACACTGGTGGATCCATATGTGGTATGTGAAAATAACACACATGGAATGACTCTGGTTGTTGTTAGTAAAAAGAGCACACATGCAATGACACTAGTGGATCCATATGTGGTATGTGAAAATAACACACATGCAATGACTCTGGTTGTTGTTATTAAAAAGAACACACATGCAATGACACTGGTGGATCCATAGGTGGATTGTGAAAAGAGCAGACATGCAATGACTCTGGTTGTTCCATATGTGGTATGTGAAAAGAACACACATGCAATGACTACAGTTGTTGTTAGTAAAAAGATCACACATGTAATGACGCTGGTGGATCCATGTGTGGTCTCTGAAGAGAACACACATTTCAATGACACTGGTGGATCCATATGTGGTATGTGAATGGAACAGTCATTAAATGACTCCAGTTGTTGTTAGTAAAAAGAACACACATGCAATGACACTCGTGGATCCATAGGTGGATTGTGAAAAGAACACACATGCAATGACACTGGTGGATCCATATGTGGCATGTGAAAAGAACATACATGCAATGACTCTGGTTGTTGTTAGTAACAAGAACACACATGCATTAACACTGGTGGATCAATGTGTGGTCTCTGAAGAGAACACACATTTCAATGACTCTAGTGGATCCATATGTGGAATGTGAAAAGAACACACATGAAATGACTCTGGTTGTTGTTAGTAAAAAAGCCACACATGCAATGACACTGGTGGATCCATAGGTGGATTGAGAAAAGAACACACATGCAATGAAACTAGTTGTTGTTAGTAAAAAGAACACACATGCAATGACACTGGTGGATCCATGTGTGGTCTCCGAAGAGAACACACATTTCATTGACATTGGTGGATCCACATGTGGTATGTGAAAAGAACAGTCATGAAATGACTCTAGTTGTTGTTAGCAAAAAGAACACACATGCAATGACCTTGGTGGATCCATAGGTGTTGTGAAAAGAACACACATGCAATGACCTTGGTGGATCCATAGGTGTTGTGAAAAGAACACACATGCAATGACACTGGTTATTCTTAGTAACAAGAACACACATGCAATGACACTGGTGGATCCATGTGTGGTCTCTGAAGAGAACACACATTTCATGACTCTGGTAGATCCATATGTGGTATGTGAAAAGAACACACATGAAATGACTCTAGTTGTTGTTAGTAAAAAGAACACACATGCAATGACACTGGTGGAACCATAGGTGGATTGTGAAAAGAACACACATGCAATGACATTGCTTGTTGTTGGTAAAAAGAACACACATGCAATGACACTGGTGGATCCGTGTGTGGTCTCTGAAGAGAACACACATTTCAATGACTCTGGTTGTTGTTAGTAAAAAGAACACACATGCAATGACACTGGTGGATCCATGTGTGGTCTCTGCAGAGAACACACATGCAATGACTCTGGTTGATGTTAGTAAAACGAACACACATGCAATGACACTGGTGGATCCATAGGTGGATTGTGAAAAGAACACAGATTTCAATGACACTGGTGGATCCATATGTGGTATGTGAAAAGAATACAAATTTCAATGACTGGTTGTTGTTAGAAAAAAGAACACACATGCAATAACACTACTGGATCCATGTGTGGTCTCTGAAGAGACCACACATGCAATCACTCTGGTTGTTGTTAGTAAAAATAGCACGCATGCAATGACCCTAGTGGATCCATAGGTGGATTGCGAAAATAACACAAATGCAATGACACTGGTGGATCCATATGTGGTATGTGAAAAGAACACACATTTCAATGACTCTGGTTGTTGTTAGTAAAAAGAACACACATGCAATGACACTGGTGGATCCATAGGTGGATTGTGAAAAGAGCACACATGCAATGACACTTGTGGATCCATATGTGGTATGTGAAAAGAACAGTCATGAAATGACTCCAGTTGTTGTTCGTAAAAAGAACACACATGCAATGACACTGGTGGATCCATAGGTGGATTGTGAAAGGAACACACATGCAATGACACTGGTGGATCCATATGTGTTATGTGAAAAGAACACACATGCAATGACTCTGGTTGTTGTTAGTAACAAGAAAACAGATGCAATAACACTAGTGGATCCATGTGTGGTCTTTGAAGAGAACACACAATTCAATGACACTGGTGGATCCATATGTGGTATGTGAAAAGAAGACGCATGAAATGACTCTAGTTGTTCTTAGTAAAAAAATCACACATGCAATGACACTGGTGGATCCATATGTGGATTGTGAAAAGAACACACATGCCATGACACTGGTTGTTGTTAGTAAAAAGAACATACATGCAGTGACACTAGTGGATCCATGTGTGGTCTCTGGAGAGAACACACATTTCAATGACTCTGGTTGTTGTTAGTAAAAAGAACACACATGCAATGACACTGGTGGATCCATGTGTGGTCTCTGAAGAGAACACACATGCAATGACTCTTTTTGTTGTTAGTAAAAAGAACACACATGCAATGACACTGGTGGATCCATATGTGGTATGTGAAAATAACACACATGCAACGACTCTGGTTGTTGTTAGTAAAAAGAACACACATGCAATGACACTGGTGGATCCATAGGTGGATTGTGAAAAGAGCACACATGCAATGACTCTAGTTGTTCCATATGTGGTATGTGAAAAGAACACACATGCAATGACTCCAGTTGTTGTTAGTAAAAAGAACACAAATGTAATGACACTGGTGGATCCATGTGTGGTCGCTGAAGAGAACACACATTTCAATGACATTGGTGCATCCATATGTGGTATGTGAATAGAACAATCATGAATTGACTCCAGTTGTTATTAGTAAAAAGAACACACATGCAATGACACTCGTGGATCCATAGGTGGATTGTGAAAAGAACACACATGCAATGACACTTGTGGATCCATATGTGGCATGCGAAAAGATCACACATGCAATGACTCTGGTTGTTGTTAGTAACAAGAACACACATGCAATAACACTGGTGGATCCAAGTGTGGTCTCTGAAGAGAACAAAAATTTCAGTGACTCTAGTGCATCCATATGTGGTATGTGAAAAGAACACACATGAAATGACTTTGGTTGTTGTTAGTAAAAAAGTCACACATGCAATCACACTATTGGATCCATGTGTGGTCTCTGAAGAGAACACACATGTAATGACTCTGGTTGTTGTTAGTAAAAAGAGCACACATGCAATGACCCTAGTGGATCCATAGGTGGATTGTGAAAATAACACACATGCAATGACACTGGTGGATCCATATGTGGTATGTGAAAAGAACAGTCATGAAATGACTCCAGTTATTGTTCGTAAAAAGAACACACATGCAATGACACTGGTGGATCCATAGGTGGATTGTGAAAAAAACACACATGCAATGGCACTGGTGGATCCATATGTGGTATGTGAAAAGAACACACATGCAGTGACTCTAGTTGTTGTTAGTAACAAGAATACAGATGCAATCACACTAGTGGATCCATGTGTGGTCTCTGAAGAGAACACACATTTCAATGACACTGGTGGATCCATATGTGGTATGTGAAAAGAAGACACATGAAATGACTCTGGTTGTTGTTAGTAAAAAAAGCACACATGTAGTGACACTGGTGGATCCATATGTGTATTGTGGAAAGAACACGCATGCAATGACACTTGTTGTTGTTACTAAAAAGAACACACATGCAATGACACTGGTGGATCCATGTGTGGTCTCTGAAGAGAACACACATTTCAATGGCTCTGGTTGTTGTTAGTAAAAAGAACACACATGCAATGACACTGGTGGATCCATGTGTGGTCTCTGAAGAGACACACATGCAATGAATCTTTCTGTTGTTAGTAAAGAGAACACACATGCAATGACACTGGTGGATCCATATGTGGTATGTGAAAATAACACACATGGAATGACTCTGGTTGTTGTTAGTAAAAAGAGCACACATGCATTGACACTAGTGGATCCATATGTGGTATGTGAAAATAACACACATGCAATGACTCTGGTTGTTGTTATTAAAAAGAACACACATGCAATGACACTGGTGGATCCATATGTGGATTGTGAAAAGAGCACACATGCAATGACTCTGGTTGTTCCATATGTGGTATGTGAAAAGAACACACATGCAATGACTCTAGTTGTTGTTAGTAAAAAGAACACACATGTAATGACGCTGGTGGATCCATGTGTGCTCTCTGAAGAGAACACACATTTCAATGACACTGGTGGATCCATATGTGGTATGTGAACAGAACAGTCATTAAATGACTCCAGTTATTGTTAGTAAAAAGAACACACATGCAATGACACTCGTGGATCCATAGGTGGATTGTGAAAAGAACACACATGCAATGACACTGGTGGATCCATATGTGGCATGTGAAAAGAACATACATGCAATGACTCTGGTTGTTGTTAGTAACAAGAACACACATGCATTAACGCTGGTGGATCAATGTGTGGTCTCTGAAGAGAACACACATTTCAACGACTCTAGTGGATCCATATGTGGAATGTGAAAAGAACACACATGAAATGACTCTGGTTGTTGTTAGTAAAAAAGCCACACATGCAATGACACTGGTGGATCCATAGGTGGATTGTGAAAAGAACACACATGCAATGACACTAGTTGTTGTTAGTAAAAAGAACACACATGCAATGACACTGGTGGATCCATGTGTGGTCTCCGAAGAGAACACGCATTTCAATGACATTGGTGGATCCACATGTGGTATGTGAAAAGAACAGTCATGAAATGACTCCAGTTGTTGTTAGCAAAAAGAACACACATGCAATGACATTGGTGGATCCATAGGTGTTGTGAAAAGAACACACATGCAATGACACTGGTTATTCTTAGTAACAAGAACACACATGCAATGACACTGGTGGATCCATGTGTGGTCTCTGAAGAGAACACACATTGCATGACTCTGGTAGATCCATATGTGGTATGTGAAAAGAACACACATGAAATGACTCTAGTTGTTGTTAGTAAAAAAGTCACACATGCAATGACACTGGTGGAACCATAGGTGTATTGTGAAAAGAACACACATGCAATGACATTGCTTGTTGTTGGTAAAAAGAACACACATGCAATGACACTGGTGGATCCGCGTGTGGTCTCTAAAGAGAACACACATTTCAATGACTCTGGTTGTTGTTAGTAAAAAGAACACACATGCAATGACACTGGTGGATCCATGTGTGGTCTCTGTAGAGAACACACATGCAATGACTCTGGTTGATGTTAGTAAAACAAACACACATGCAAGGACACTAGTGGATCCATAGGTGCATTGTGAAAAGAACACACATTTCAATGACACTGGTGGATCCATACGTGGTATGTGAAAAGAACACAAATTTCAATGACTGGTTGTTGTTAGAAAAAAGAACACACATGCAATGACACTACTGGATCCATGTGTGGTCTCTGAAGAGACCACACATGCAATGACTCTGGTTGTTGTTAGTAAAAAGAGCACACATGCAATGACCCTAGTGGATCCATAGGTGGATTGCGAAAATAACACACATGCAATGACACTGGTGGATCCCTATGTGGTATGTGAAAAGAACACACATTTCAATGACTCTGGTTGTTGTTAGTAAAAAGAACACACATGCAATGACACTGGTGGATCCATAGGTGGATTGTGAAAAGAGCACACATGCAATGACACTTGTGGATCCATATGTGGTATGTGAAAAGAACAGTCGTGAAATGACTCCAGTTGTTGTTCGTAAAAAGAACACACATGCAATGACACTGGTGGATCCATAGGTGGATTGTGAAAGGAACACACATGCAATGACACTGGTGGATCTATGTGTGTTATGTGAAAAGAACACACATGCAATGACTCTGGTTGTTGTTAGTAACAAGAAAACAGATGCAATAACACTAGTGGATCCATGTGTGGTCTTTGAAGAGAACACACAATTCAATGACACTGGTGGATCCATATGTGGTATGTGAAAAGAAGACACATGAAATGACTAGTTGTTCTTAGTAAAAAAATCACACATGCAATGACACTGGTGGATCCATATGTGGATTATGAAAAGAACACACATGCAATGACACTGGTTATTGTTAGTAAAAAGAACATACATGCAATGACACTAGTGGATCCATGTGTGGTCTCTAAATAGAACACACATTTCAATGACTCTGGTTGTTGTTAGTAAAAAGAACACACATGCAATGACACTGGTGGATCCATGTGTGGTCTCTGAAGAGAACACACATGCAATGACTCATTTTGTTGTTAGTAAAAAGAACACACATGCAATGACACTGGTGGATCAATATGTGGTATGTCAAAATAACACACATGCAACGACTCTGGTTGTTGTTAGTAAAAAGAACACACATGCAATGACACTGGTGGATCCATAGGTGGATTGTGAAAAGAGCACACATGCAATTACTCTGGTTGTTCCATATGTGGTATGTGAAAAGAACACACATGCTATGACTCCAGTTGTTGTTTATAAAAAGAACACAAATGTAATGACACTGGTGGATCCATGTGTGGTCTCTGAAGAGAACACACATTTCAATGACATTGGTGCATCCATATGTGGTATGTGAACAGAACAATCATGAATTGACTCCAGTTGTTATTAGTAAAAAGGACACACATGCAATGACACTCATGGATCCATAGGTGGATTGTGAAAAGAACACACATGCAATGACACTTGTGGATCCATATGTGGCATGTGAAAAGAACACACATGCAATGACTCTGGTTGTTGTTAGTAACAAGAACACACATGCAATAACACTGGTGGATCCATGTGTGGTCTCTGAAGAGAACACACATTTCAGTGACTCTGGTGCATCCATATGTGGTATGTGAAAAGAACACACATGAAATGACTCAGGTTGTTGTTAGTAAAAAAGTCACACATGCAATGACACTATTGGATCCATGTGTGGTCTCTGAAGAGAACACACATGCAATGACTCTGGTTGTTGTTAGTAAAAAGAGCACACATGCAATGACCCTAGTGGATCCATAGGTGGATTGTGAAAATAACACACATGCAATGACACTGGTGGATCCATATGTGGTATGTGAAAAGAACACACATTTCAATGACTCTGGTTGTTGTTAGTAAAAAGAACACACATGCAATGACACTGGTGGATCCATAGGTGGATTGTGAAAAGAGCACACATGCAATGACACTTGTGGATCCATATGTGGTATGTGAAAAGAATAGTCATGAAATGCCTCCAGTTGTTGTTCGTAAAAAGAACACACATGCAATGACACTAGTGGATCCATAGGTGGATTGTGAAAAGAACACACATGCAATGACACTGGTGGATCCATATGTGGTATGTGAAAAGAACACACATGCAACGACTCTGGTTGTTGTTAGTAACAAGAAAACAAATGCAATAACACTAGTGGATCCATGTGTGGTCTTTGAAGAGAACACACATTTTAATGACACTGGTGGATCCTTATGTGGTATGTGAAAAGAAGACACATGAAATGACTCTAGTTGTCGTTATTAAAAAAGCACACATGCAATGACACTGGTGGATCCATATGTGGATTGTGAAAAGAACACACATGCAATGACACTGGTTGTTGTTAGTAAAAAGAACATACATGCAATGACACTAGTGGATCCATCAGTGGTCTCTGAAGAGAACACACATTTCAATGACTCTGGTTGTCGTTAGTAAAAAGAACACACTTGCAATGACACTGGTGGATCCATGTGTGGTCTCTGAAGAGAACACACATGCAATGACTCTTTTTGTTGTTAGTAAAAAGAACACACATGCAATGACACTGGTGGATCCATATGTGGTATGTGAAAATAACACACATGCAATGACTCTGGTTGTTCTTAGTAAAAAGAACACACATGCAATGACACTGGTGGATCCATAGGTGGATTGTGAAAAGAGCACACATGCAATGACTCTGGTTGTTCCATATGTGGTATGTGAAAAGAACACACATGCAATGACTCCAGTTGTTGTTAGTAAAAAGAACACAGATGTAATGACACTGGTGGATACATGTGTGGTCTCTGAAGAGAACACACATTTGAATGACACTGGTGGATCCATATGTGGTATGTGAACAGAACAATCATGAAATGACTCCAGTTGTTATTAGTAAAAAGAACACACATGCAATGACACTGGTGGATACATAGCTGGATTGTGAAAAGAACACACATGCAATGACACTGGTGGATCCATATGTGGCATGTGAAAAGAACACACATGCAATGACTCTGGTTGTTGTTAGTAACAAGAACACACATGCAATAACACTGGTGGATCCATGTGTGGTCTCTGAAGAGAACACACATTTCAATGTCTCTGGTGGATCCATATGTGGTATGTGAAAAGAACACACATGAAATGACTCTGGTTGTTGTTAGTAAAAAAGTCACACATGCAATGACACTGGTGGATCCATAGGTGGATTGTGAAAAGAACACACATGCAATGACACTGGTTATTGTCAGTAAAAAGAACACATATGCAATGACATTGGTGGATCCATGTGTGGTCTCTAAAGAGAACACACATTTCAATGACACTGGTGGATCCACATGTGGTATGTAAAAAGAACAGTCATGAAATGACTCCAGTTGTTGTTAGTAAAAAGAACACACATGCAATGGCACTGGTGGATCCATAGGTGTTGTGAAAAGAACACACATCCAATGACACTGGTGGATCCATATGTGGCATGTGAAAAGAACACACATGCAATGACTCTGGTTGTTGTTAGTAACAAAAACACGCATGCAATAACACTGGTGGATCCATGTCTGGTCTCTAAAGAGAACACACATTTCAATGACTCTGGTGGATCCATATATGGTATGTGAAAAGAACACACATGAAATGACTCTGGTTGTTGTTAGTAAAAAAGCACACATGCAATGACACTGGTGGATCCATAGGTGGATTGTGAAAAGAACACACATGCAATGACACTAGTTGTTGTTAGTAAAAAGAATGCACATGCAATGACACTGGTGGATCCATGTGTGGTCTCTGAAGAGAACACACATTTCAATGACTCTGGTTGTTGTTACTAAAAAGAACACACTTGCAATGACACTGGTGGATCCATGTGTGGTCTCTGAAGAGAACACACATGCAATGACTCTTTTTGTTGTTAGTAAAAAGAACACACATGCAATGACACTGGTGGATCCATATGTGGTATGTGAAAAGAACACACATGCAATGACTCTGGTTGTTGTTAGAAAAAAGAACACACATGCAATGACACTGGTGGATCCATAGGTGGATTGTGAAAAGAGCACACATGCCATGACTCTGGTTGTTCCATATCTGGCATGTGAAAAGAACACACATGCAATGACTCCAATTGTTGTTAGTAAAAAGAACACACATGTAATGACACTGGTGGATCCATATGTGGTATGTGAAAAGAACAGTCATGAAATGACTCCTGTTGTTGTTCGTAAAAAGAACACACATGCAATGACACTGGTGGATCCATAGGTGGATTGTGAAAAGAACACACATGCAATGACACTGGTGGATCCATATGTGGCATGTGAAAAGAACACACATGCAATGACTCTGGTTGTCGTTAGTAACAAGAACACACATGCAATAACACTGGTGGATCCATGTGTGGTCTCTGAAGAGAACACACATTTCATGACTCCAATGGATCCATATGTGGTATGTGAAAAGAACACACATGAAATGACTCTGGTTGTTGTTAGTGAAAAAGTCACACACGCAATGACACTTGTGGATCCATAGGTGGATTGTGAAAAGAAGACACATGCAATGACACTGGTTGTTGTTAGTAAAAAGTACACACATGCAATGACACTGGTGGATCCACGTGTGGTCTCTAAAGAGAACACACATTTCAATGACTTTGGTTGTTGTTAGTAAAAAGAACACACATGCAATGACACTAGTGGATCCATGTGTGGTCTCTGTAGAGAACACACATGCAATGACTCTGGTTGTTGTTAGTAAAAAGAATACACATGCAATGACACTGGTGGATCCATAGGTGGATTGTGAAAAGAACACACATTTCAATGACATTGGTGGATCCATATGTGGTATGTCAAAAGAACACAAATTTCAATGACTCTGGTTGTTGTTAGTAAAAAGAACGCACATGCCATGACACTATTGGATCCATGTGTGGTCTCTGAAGAGAAGACACATGCCATGACTCTGGTTGTTGTTAGTAAAAAGAGCACACATCGAAAGACACCGGTGGATTGCGAAAAGAACACACATGCAATGACACTGGTGGATCCATATGTGGTATGTGAAAAGA
Organism: Avena sativa; assembly: GCA_916181665.1. Classification (NCBI taxonomy): domain Eukaryota; kingdom Viridiplantae; phylum Streptophyta; class Magnoliopsida; order Poales; family Poaceae; genus Avena; species Avena sativa. The sequence continues at coordinate 288,752,186 of OV702290.1, forward strand.
ACACACATTTCAATGACTCTGGTTGTTGTTAGTAAAAAGAACACACATGCAATGACACTGGTGGATCCATAGGTGGATTGTGAAAAGAGCACACATGCAATGACACTAGTGGATCCATATGTGGTATGTGAAAAGAACAGTCATGAAATGACTCCAGTTGTTGTTAGTAAAAAGAACACACATGCAATGACACTGGTGGATCCATATGTGGTATGTGAAAAGAACACACATGCAATGACTCTGGTTGTTGTTAGAAAAAAGAACACACATGCAATGACACTGGTGGATCCATAGGTGGATTGTGAAAAGAGCACACATGCCATGACTCTGGTTGTTCCATATGTGGCATGTGAAAAGAACACACATGCAATGACTCCAATTGTTGTTAGTAAAAAGAACACACATGTAATGACACTGGTGGATCCATATGTGGTATGTCAAAAGAACAGTCATGAAATGACTCCAGTTGTTGTTAGTAAAAAGAACACACATGCAATGACACTGGTGGATCCATAGGTGGATTGTGAAAAGAACACACATGCAATGACACTGGTGGATCCATATGTGGCATGTGAAAAGAACACACATGCAATGACTCTGGTTGTCGTTAGTAACAAGAACACACATGCAATAACACTGGTGGATCCATGTGTGGTCTCTAAAGAGAACACACATTTCATGACTCTAGTGGATCCATATGTGGTATGTGAAAAGAACACACATGAAATGACTCTGGTTGTTGTTAGTAAAAGAGTCACACACGCAATGACACTTGTGGATCCATAGGTGGATTGTGAAAAGAAGACACATGCAATGACACTGGTTGTTGTTTGTAAAAAGTACACACATGCAATGACACTGGTGGATCCACGTGTGGTCTCTAAAGAGAACACACATTTCAATGACTCTGGTTGTTGTTAGTAAAAAGAACACACATGCAATGACACTGGTGGATCCATGTGTGGTCTCTGTAGAGAACACGCATGCAATGACTCTGGTTGTTGTTAGTAAAAAGAATACACATGCAATGACACTGGTGGATCCATAGGTGGATTGTGAAAAGAACACACATTTCAATGACATTGGTGGATCCATATGTGGTATGTGAAAAGAACACAAATTTCAATGACTCTGGTTGTTGTTAGTAAAAAGAACGCACATGCCATGACACTATTGGATCCATGTGTGGTCTCTGAAGAGAAGACACATGCCATGACTCTGGTTGTTGTTAGTAAAAAGAGCACACATGGAAAGACACCGGTGGATTGAAAAAAGAACACACATGCAATGACACTGGTGGATCCATATGTGGTATGTGAAAAGAACACACATTTCAATGACTCTGGTTGTTGTTAGTAAAAAGAACACACATGCAATGACACTGGTGGATCCATAGGTGGATTGTGAAAAGAGCACACATGCAATGACACTAGTGGATCCATATGTGGTATGTGAAAAGAACAGTCATGAAATGACTCCAGTTGTTGTTAGTAAAAAGAACACACATGCAATGACACTGGTGGATCCATAGGTGGATTGTGAAAAGAACACACATGCAATGACTCTGGTTGTTGTTATGAACAAGAACACACATGGAATAACACTAGTGGATCCATGTGTGGTCTCTGAAGAGAACACACATTTCAATGACACTGGTGGATCCATATGTGGTATGTGAGAAGAAGACACATGAAATTACTCTGGTTGTCGTTAGTAAAAAAGCACACATGCATTGACACTAGTGGATCCATATGTGGATTGTGAAAAGAACACACATGCAATGACACTGGTTGTTGTTAGTAAAAAGAACACACATGCAATGACATCGGTGGATCCATGTGTGGTCTGTGAAGAGAACACACATTTCAATGACTTTAGTTGTTGTTAGTAAAAAGAACACACATGCAATGACACTGGTGGATCCATGTGTGGTCTCTGAAGAGAACACACATGCAATGACTCTGGTTGTTGTTAGTAAAAAGAACACACATGCAATGACACTAGTGGATCCATATGTGGCATGTGAAAAGAACACACATGCAATGACTCTGGTTGTTGTTAGTAACAAGAACACACAAGCAATAACACTGGTGGATCCATGTCTGGTCTCTAAAGAGAACACACATTTCAATGACTCTGGTGGATCCATATATGGTATGTGAAAACAACACACATGAAATGACTCTGGTTGTTGTTAGTAAAAAAGCACACATGCAATGACACTGGTGGATCCATAGGTGGATTGTGAAAAAAACACACATGCAATGACACAAGTTGTTGTTAGTAAAAAGAACATACATGTAATGACACTGGTGGATCCATGTGTGGTCTCTGAAGAGAACACACATTTCAATGACTCTGGTTGTTGTTAGTAAAAAGAACACACATGCAATGACACTGGTGGATCCATGTGTGGTCTCTGAAGAGAACACACATGCAATTGCTCTTTTTGTTGTTAGTAAAAAGAACACACATGCAATGACACTGGTGGATCCATATGTGGTATGTGAAAAGAACACACATGCAATGACTCTGGTTGTTGTTAGTAAAAAAACACACATGCAATGACACTGGTGGATCCATAGGTGGATTGTGAAAAGAGCACACAGGCAATGACTCTGGTTGTTCCATATGTGGTATGTGAAAAGAACACACATGCAATGAATCCAATTGTTGTTAGTAAAAAGAACACACATGTAATGACACTGGTGGATCCATGTGTGGTCTCTGAAGAGAACACACATTTCAATGACACTGGTGGATCCATATGTGGTATGTGAACAGAACAATCATGAAATGACTCCAGTTGTTATTAGTAAAAAGAACACACAGGCAATGACACTCGTGGATCCATAGGTGGATTGTGAAAAGAACACACATGCAATGACACTTGTGGATCCATATGTGGCATATGAAAAGAACACACATGCAATGACACTGGTTGTTGTTACTAAAAAGAACACACATGCAATGAAACTGGTGGATCCATGTGTGGTCTCTAAGAGAACACACATTTTAATGACACTAGTGGATCCACATGTGGTATGTGAAAAGAACAGTCATGAAATGAGTCCAGTTGTTGTTAGTAAAAAGACACACATGCAATGACACTGGTGGATCCATAGGTGGATTGTGAAAAGAACACACATGCAATGACACTGGTTGTTGTCAGTAAAAAGAACATACATGCAATGACACTAGTGGATCCATGTGTGGTCTCTGAAGAGAACACACATTTCAATGACTCTGGTTGTTGTTAGTAAAAAGAACACACATGCAATGACACTGGTGGATCCATGTGTGGTCTGTGAAGAGAACACACATGCAATGACTCATTTTGTTGTTAGTAAAAAGAACACACATGCAATGACACTGGTGGATCCATATGTGGTATGTGAAAATAACACACATGCAATGACTCTGGTTGTTGTTAGTAAAAAGAACACACATGCAATGACACTGGTGGATCCATAGGTGGATTGTGAAAAGAGCACACATGCAATTACTCTGGTTGTTCCATATGTGGTATGTGAAAACAACACACATGCAATGACTCCAGTTGTTATTAGTAAAAAGAACACAAATGTAATGACACTGGTGGATCCATGTGTGGTCTCTGAAGAGAACACACATTTCAATGACATTGGTGCATCCATATGTGGTATGTGAACAGAACAATCATGAATTGACTCTAGTTGTTATTAGTAAAAAGGACACACATGCAATGACACTCGTGGATCCATATGTGGATTGTGAAAAGAACACACATGCAATGAGACTTGTGGATCCATATGTGGCATGTGAAAAGAACACACATGCAATGACTCTGGTTGTTAGTAACAAGAACACACATGCAATAACACTGGTGGATCCATGTGTGGTCTCTGAAGAGAACACACATTTCAGTGACTCTGGTGCATCCATATGTGGTATGTGAAAAGAACACACATGAAATGACTCTGGTTGTTGTTAGTAAAAAAGTCACACATGCAATGACACTATTGGATCCATGTGTGGTCTCTGAAGAAAACACACATGCAATGACTCTGGTTGTTGTTAGTAAAAAGAGCACACATGCAATGACCCTAGTGGATCCATAGGTGGATTGTGAAAATAACACACATGCAATGACACTGGTGGATCCATGTGTGGTCTCTGAAGAGAACACACATTTCAATGACTTTGGTTGTTGTTAGTAAAAAGAACACACATGCAATGACACTGGTGGATCCATAGGTGGATTGTGAAAAGAGCACACATGCAATGACACTTGTGGATCCATATGTGGTATGTGAAAAGAATAGTCATGAAATGACTCCAGTTGTTGTTCGTAAAAAGAACACACATGCAATGACACTAGTGGATCTATAGGTGGATTGTGAAAAGAACACACATGCAATGACACTGGTGGATCCATATGTGGTATGTGAAAAGAACACACATGCAACGACTCTGGTTGTTGTTAGTAACAAGAACACAGATGCAATAACACTAGTGGATCCATGTGTGGTCTTTGAAGAGAACACACATTTTAATGACACTGGTGGATCCTTATGTGGTATGTGAAAAGAAGACACATGAAATGACTCTAGTTGTCGTTAGTAAAAAAAGCACACATGCAATGATACTGGTGGATCCATATGTGGATTGTGAAAATAACACACATGCAATGACACTAGTTCTTGTTAGTAAAAAGAACATACATGCAATGACACTAGTGGATCCATCTGTGCTCTCTAAAGAGAACACACATTTCAATGACTCTGGTTGTCGTTAGTAAAAAGAACACACTTGCAATGACACTGGTGGATCCATGTGTGGTCTCTGAAGAGAACACACATGCAATGACTCTTTTTGTTGTTAGTAAAAAGAACACACATGCAATGACACTGGTGGATCCATATGTGGTATGTGAAAATAACACACATGCAATGACTCTGGTTGTTCTTAGTAAAAAGAACACACATGCAATGACACTGGTGGATCCATAGGTGGATTGTGAAAAGAGCACACATGCAATGACTCTGGTTGTTCCATATGTGGTATGTGAAAAGAACACACATGCAATGACTCCAGTTGTTGTTAGTAAAAAGAACACAGATGTAATGACACTGGTGGATACATGTGTGGTCTCTCAAGAGAACACACATTTGAATGACACTGGTGGATCCATATGTGGTATGTGAACAGAACAATCATGAAATGACTCCAGTTGTTATTAGTAAAAAGAACACACATGCAATGACACTGGTGGATCCATAGGTGGATTGTGGAAAGAACACACATGCAATGACACTGGTGGATCCATATGTGGCATGTGAAAAGAACACACATGCAATGACTCTGGTTGTTGTTAGTAACAAGAACACACATGCAATAACACTGGTGGATCCATGTGTGGTCTCTGAAGAGAACACACATTTCAATGTCTCTGGTGGATCCATATGTGGTATGTGAAAAGAACACACATGAAATGACTCTGGTTTTTGTTAGTAAAAAAGTCACACATGCAATGACACTGGTGGATCCATAGGTGGATTGTGAAAAGAACACACATGCAATGACACTGGTTATTGTCAGTAAAAAGAACACATATGCAATGACATTGGTGGATCCATGTGTGGTCTCTAAAGAGAACTGACATTTCAATGACACTGGTGGATCCACATGTGGTATGTAAAAAGAACAGTCATGAAATGACTCCAGTTGTTGTTAGTAAAAAGAACACACATGCAATGGCACTGGTGGATCCATAGGTGTTGTGAAAAGAACACACATCCAATGACACTGGTGGATCCATATGTGGCATGTGAAAAGAACACACATGCAATGACTCTGGTTGTTGTTAGTAACAAAAACACACATGCAATAACACTGGTGGATCCATGTCTGGTCTCTAAAGAGAACACACATTTCAATGACTCTGGTGGATCCATATATGGCATGTGAAAAGAACACACATGAAATGACTCTGGTTGTTGTTAGTAAAAAAGCACACATGCAATGACACTGGTGGATCCGTAGGTGGATTGTGAAAAGAACACACATGCAATGACACTAGTTGTTGTTAGTAAAAAGAATGCACATGCAATGACACTGGTGGATCCATGTGTGGTCTATGAAGAGAACACACATTTCAATGACTCTGGTTGTTGTTACTAAAAAGAACACACATGCAATGACACTGGTGGATCCATGTGTGGTCTCTGAAGAGAACACACATGCAATGACTCTTTTTGTTGTTAGTAAAAAGAACACACATGCAATGACACTGGTGGATCCATATGTGGTATGTGAAAAGAACACACATGCAATGACTCTGTTTGTTGTTAGAAAAAAGAACACACATGCAATGACACTGGTGGATCCATAGGTGGATTGTGAAACGAGCACACATGCCATGACTCTGGTTGTTCCATATCTGGCATGTGAAAAGAACACACATGCAATGACTCCAATTGTTGTTAGTAAAAAGAACACACATGTAATGACACTGGTGGATCCATATGTGGTATGTGAAAAGAACAGTCATGAAATGACTCCAGTTGTTGTTAGTAAAAAGAACACACATGCAATGACACTGGTGGATCCATAGGAGGATTGTGAAAAGAACACACATGCAATGACACTGGTGGATCCATATGTGGCATGTGAAAAGAACACACATGCAATGACTCTGGTTGTTGTTAGTAACAAGAACACACATGCAATAACACTGGTGGATCCGTGTGTGGTCTCTGAAGAGAACACACATTTCAATGACTCTGGTGGATCCATATATGGTATGTGAAAAGAACACACATGAAATGACTCTGGTTGTTGTTAGTAAAAAAGTCACACACGCAATGACACTTGTGGATCCATAGGTGGATTGTGAAAAGAAGACACATGCAATGACACTGGTTGTTGTTAGTAAAAAGTACACACATGCAATGACACTGGTGGATCCACGTGTGGTCTCTAAAGAGAACACACATTTCAATGACTCTGGTTGTTGTTAGTAAAAAGAACACACATGCAATGACACTGGTGGATCCATGTGTGGTCTCTGTAGAGAACACACATGCAATGACTCTGGTTGTTGTTAGTAAAAACAATACACATGCAATGACACTAGTGGATCCATAGGTGGATTGTGAAAAGAACACACATTTCAATGACATTGGTGGATCCATATGTGGTATGTGAAAAGAACACAAATTTCAATGACTCTGGTTGTTGTTAGTAAAAAGAACGCACATGCCATGACACTATTAGATCCATGTGTGGTCTCTGAAGAGAATACACATGCCATGACTCTGGTTGTTGTTAGTAAAAAGAGCACACATGGAAAGACACCGGTGGATTGCGAAAAGAACACACATGCAATGACACTGGTGGATCCATATGTGGTATGTGAAAAGAACACACATTTCAATGACTCTGGTTGTTGTTAGTAAAAAGAACACACATGCAATGACACTGGTGGATCCATAGGTGGATTGTGAAAAGAGCACACATGCAATGACACTAGTGGATCAATATGTGGTATGTGAAAAGAACAGTCATGAAATGACTCCAGTTGTTGTTAGTAAAAAGAACACACATGCAATGACACTGGTGGATCCATATGTGGTATGTGAAAAGAACACACATGCAATGACTCTGGTTGTTGTTAGAAAAAAGAACACACATGCAATGACACTGGTGGATCCATAGGTGGATTGTGAAAAGAGCACACATGCCATGACTCTGGTTGTTCCATATGTGGCATGTGAAAAGAACACACATGCAATGACTCCAATTGTTGTTAGTAAAAAGAACACACATGTAATGACACTGGTGGATCCATATGTGGTATGTGAAAAGAACAGTCATGAAATGACTCCAGTTGTTGTTAGTAAAAAGAACACACATGCAATGACACTGGTGGATCCATAGGTGGATTGTGAAAAGAACACACATGCAATCACACTGGTGGATCCATATGTGGCATGTGAAAAGAACACACATGCAATGACTCTGGTTGTCGTTAGTAACAAGAACACACATGCAATAACACTGGTGGATCCGCGTGTGGTCTCTGAAGAGAACACACATTTCATGACTCTAGTGGATCCATATGTGGTATGTGAAAAGAACACACATGAAATGACTCTGGTTGTTGTTAGTAAAAAAGTCACACACGCAATGACACTTGTGGATCCATAGGTGGATTGTGAAAAGAAGACACATGCAATGACACTGGTTGTTGTTAGTAAAAAGTACACACATGCAATGACACTGGTGGATCCACGTGTGGTCTCTAAAGAGAACACACATTTCAATGACTCTGGTTGTTGTTAGTAAAAAGAACACACATGCAATGACACTAGTGGATCCATGTGTGGTCTCTGTAGAGAACACACATGCAATGACTCTGGTTGTTGTTAGTAAAAAGAATACACATGCAATGACACTGGTGGATCCATAGGTGGATTGTGAAAAGAACACACATTTCAATGACATTGGTGGATCCATATGTGGTATGTGAAAAGAACACAAATTTCAATGACTCTGGTTGTTGTTAGTAAAAAGAACGCACATGCCATGACACTATTGGATCCATGTGTGGTCTCTGAAGAGAAGACACGTGCCATGACTCTGGTTGTTGTTAGTAAAAAGAGCACACATGGAAAGACACCGGTGGATTGCGAAAAGAACACACATGCAATGACACTGGTGGATCCATATGTGGTATGTGAAAAGAACACACATTTCAATGACTCTGGTTGTTGTTAGTAAAAAGAACACACATGCAATGACACTGGTGGATCCATAGGTGGATTGTGAAAAGAACACACATGCAATGACACTGGTTGTTGTTAGTAAAAAGAACACACACGCAATGACACTTGTGGATCCATAGGTGGATTGTGAAAAGAAGACACATGCAATGACACTGGTTGTTGTTAGTAAAAAGTACACACATGCAATGCCACTGGTGGATCCACGTGTGGTCTCTAAAGAGAACACACATTTCAATGACTCTGGTTGTTGTTAGTAAAAAGAACACACATGCAATGACACTGGTGGATCCATGTGTGGTCTCTGTAGAGAACACGCATGCAATGACTCTGGTTGATGTTAGTAAAACAAACACACATGCAATGACACTAGTGGATCCATAGGTGCATTGTGAAAAGAACACACATTTCAATGACACTGGTGGATCCATACGTGGTATGTGAAAAGAACACAAATTTCAATGACTGGTTGTTGTTAGAAAAAAGAACACACATGCAATGACACTACTGGATCCATGTGTGGTCTCTGAAGAGACCACACATGCAATGACTCTGATTGTTGTTAGTAAAAAGAGCACACATGGAAAGACACCGGTGGATTGCAAAAAGAACACACATGCAATGACACTGGTGGATCCATATGTGGTATGTGAAAAGAACACACATTTCAATGACTCTGGTTGTTGTTAGTAAAAAGAACACACATGCAATGACACTGGTGGATCCATAGGTGGATTGTGAAAAGAGCACACATGCAATGACACTAGTGGATCCATATGTGGTATGTGAAAAGAACAGTCATGAAATGACTCCAGTTGTTGTTAGTAAAAAGAACACACATGCAATGACACTGGTGGATCCATATGTGGTATGTGAAAAGAACACACATAAAACGACTCTGGTTGTTGTTAGTAACAAGAACACAGATGCAATAACACTAGTGGATCCATGTGTGGTCTTTGAAGAGAACACACATTTTAATGACACTGGTGGATCCTTATGTGGTATGTGAAAAGAAGACACATGAAATGACTCTAGTTGTCGTTAGTAAAAAAAGCACACATGCAATGACACTGGTGGATCCATATGTGGATTGTGAAAATAACACACATGCAATGACACTAGTTCTTGTTAGTAAAAAGAACATACATGCAATGACACTAGTGGATCCATCTGTGGTCTCTGAAGAGAACACACATTTCAATGACTCTGGTTGTCGTTAGTAAAAAGAACACACTTGCAATGACACTGGTGGATCCATGTGTGGTCTCTGAAGAGAACACACATGCAATGACTCTTTTTGTTGTTAGTAAAAAGAACACACATGCAATGACACTGGTGGATCCATATGTGGTATGTGAAAATAACACACATGCAATGACTCTGGTTGTTCTTAGTAAAAAGAACACACATGCAATGACACTGGTGGATCCATAGGTGGATTGTGAAAAGAGCACACATGCAATGACTCTGGTTGTTCCATATGTGGTATGTGAAAAGAACACACATGCAATGACTCTAGTTGTTGTTAGTAAAAAGAACACAGATGTAATGACACTGGTGGATACATGTGTGGTCTCTCAAGAGAACACACATTTGAATGACACTGGTGGATCCATATGTGGTATGTGAACAGAACAATCATGAAATGACTCCAGTTGTTATTAGTAAAAAGAACACACATGCAATGACACTGGTGGATCCATAGGTGGATTGTGGAAAGAACACACATGCAATGACACTGGTGGATCCATATGTGGCATGTGAAAAAAACACACATGCAATGACTCTGGTTGTTGTTAGTAACAAGAACACACATGCAATAACACTGGTGGATCCATGTGTGGTCTCTGAAGAGAACACACATTTCAATGTCTCTGGTGGATCCATATGTGGTATGTGAAAAGAACACACATGAAATGACTCTGGTTGTTGTTAGTAAAAAAGTCACACATGCAATGACACTGGTGGATCCATAGGTGGATTGTGAAAAGAACACACATGCAATGGCACTAGTGGATCCATAGGTGTTGTGAAAAGAACACACATGTAATGACACTGGTGGATCCATATGTGGCATGTGAAAAGAACACACATGCAATGACTCTGGTTGTTGTTAGTAACAAGAACACACATGCAATAACACTGGTGGATCCATGTGTGGTCTCTAAAGACAACACACATTTCAATGACTCGGGTGGATCCATATATGGTATGTGAAAAGAACACACATGAAATGACTCTGGTTGTTGTTAGTAAAACAGCACACATGCAATGACACTGGTGGATCCATAGCTGGATTGTGAAAAGAACACACATGCAATGAAACTGGTTGTTCTTAGTAAAAAGAACACACATGCAATGACACTGGTGGATCCATGTGTGGTCTCTGAAGAGAACACACATTTCAATGACTTTGGTTGTTGTTAGTAAAAAGAACACACATGCAATGACACTGGTGGATCCATAGGTGGATTGTGAAAAGAGCACACATGCAATGACACTTGTGGATCCATATGTGGTATGTGAAAAGAATAGTCATGAAATGACTCCAGTTGTTGTTCGTAAAAAGAACACACATGCAATGACACTAGTGGATCCATAGGTGGATTGTGAAAAGAACACACATGCAATGACACTGGTGGATCCATATGTGGTATGTGAAAAGAACACACATGCAACGACTCTGGTTGTTGTTAGTAACAAGAACACAGATGCAATAACACTAGTGGATCCATGTGTGGTCTTTGAAGAGAACACACATTTTAATGACACTGGTGGATCCTTATGTGGTATGTGAAAAGAAGACACATGAAATGACTCTAGTTGTCGTTAGTAAAAAAAGCACACATGCAATGATACTGGTGGATCCATATGTGGATTGTGAAAATAACACACATGCAATGACACTAGTTCTTGTTAGTAAAAAGAACATACATGCAATGACACTAGTGGATCCATCTGTGCTCTCTAAAGAGAACACACATTTCAATGACTCTGGTTGTCGTTAGTAAAAAGAACACACTTGCAATGACACTGGTGGATCCATGTGTGGTCTCTGAAGAGAACACACATGCAATGACTCTTTTTGTTGTTAGTAAAAAGAACACACATGCAATGACACTGGTGGATCCATATGTGGTATGTGAAAATAACACACATGCAATGACTCTGGTTGTTCTTAGTAAAAAGAACACACATGCAATGACACTGGTGGTTCCATAGGTGGATTGTGAAAAGAGCACACATGCAATGACTCTGGTTGTTCCATATGTGGTATGTGAAAAGAACACACATGCAATGACTCCAGTTGTTGTTAGTAAAAAGAACACAGATGTAATGACACTGGTGGATACATGTGTGGTCTCTCAAGAGAACACACATTTGAATGACACTGGTGGATCCATATGTGGTATGTGAACAGAACAATCATGAAATGACTCCAGTTGTTATTAGTAAAAAGAACACACATGCAATGACACTGGTGGATCCATAGGTGGATTGTGGAAAGAACACACATGCAATGACACTGGTGGATCCATATGTGGCATGTGAAAAGAACACACATGCAATGACTCTGGTTGTTGTTAGTAACAAGAACACACATGCAATAACACTGGTGGATCCATGTGTGGTCTCTGAAGAGAACACACATTTCAATGTCTCTGGTGGATCCATATGTGGTATGTGAAAAGAACACACATGAAATGACTCTGGTTTTTGTTAGTAAAAAAGTCACACATGCAATGACACTGGTGGATCCATAGGTGGATTGTGAAAAGAACACACATGCAATGACACTGGTTATTGTCAGTAAAAAGAACACATATGCAATGACATTGGTGGATCCATGTGTGGTCTCTAAAGAGAACTGACATTTCAATGACACTGGTGGATCCACATGTGGTATGTAAAAAGAACAGTCATGAAATGACTCCAGTTGTTGTTAGTAAAAAGAACACACATGCAATGGCACTGGTGGATCCATAGGTGTTGTGAAAAGAACACACATCCAATGACACTGGTGGATCCATATGTGGCATGTGAAAAGAACACACATGCAATGACTCTGGTTGTTGTTAGTAACAAAAACACACATGCAATAACACTGGTGGATCCATGTCTGGTCTCTAAAGAGAACACACATTTCAATGACTCTGGTGGATCCATATATGGCATGTGAAAAGAACACACATGAAATGACTCTGGTTGTTGTTAGTAAAAAAGCACACATGCAATGACACTGGTGGATCCGTAGGTGGATTGTGAAAAGAACACACATGCAATGACACTAGTTGTTGTTAGTAAAAAGAATGCACATGCAATGACACTGGTGGATCCATGTGTGGTCTCTGAAGAGAACACACATTTCAATGACTCTGGTTGTTGTTACTAAAAAGAACACACATGCAATGACTCTTTTTGTTGTTAGTAAAAAGAACACACATGCAATGACACTGGTGGATCCATATGTGGTATGTGAAAAGAACACACATGCAATGACTCTGGTTGTTGTTAGAAAAAAGAACACACATGCAATGACACTGGTGGATCCATAGGTGGATTGTGAAACGAGCACACATGCCATGACTCTGGTTGTTCCATATCTGGCATGTGAAAAGAACACACATGCAATGACTCCAATTGTTGTTAGTAAAAAGAACACACATGTAATGACACTGGTGGATCCATATGTGGTATGTGAAAAGAACAGTCATGAAATGACTCCAGTTGTTGTTAGTAAAAAGAACACACATGCAATGACACTGGTGGATCCATAGGAGGATTGTGAAAAGAACACACATGCAATGACACTGGTGGATCCATATGTGGCATGTGAAAAGAACACACATGCAATGACTCTGGTTGTTGTTAGTAACAAGAACACACATGCAATAACACTGGTGGATCCGTGTGTGGTCTCTGAAGAGAACACACATTTCAATGACTCTGGTGGATCCATATATGGTATGTGAAAAGAACACACATGAAATGACTCTGGTTGTTGTTAGTAAAAAAGTCACACACGCAATGACACTTGTGGATCCATAGGTGGATTGTGAAAAGAAGACACATGCAATGACACTGGTTGTTGTTAGTAAAAAGTACACACATGCAATGACACTGGTGGATCCACGTGTGGTCTCTAAAGAGAACACACATTTTAATGACTCTGGTTGTTGTTAGTAAAAAGAACACACATGCAATGACACTGGTGGATCCATGTGTGGTCTCTGTAGAGAACACACATGCAATGACTCTGGTTGTTGTTAGTAAAAACAATACACATGCAATGACACTGGTGGATCCATAGGTGGATTGTGAAAAGAACACACATTTCAATGACATTGGTGGATCCATATGTGGTATGTGAAAAGAACACAAATTTCAATGACTCTGGTTGTTGTTAGTAAAAAGAACGCACATGCCATGACACTATTAGATCCATGTGTGGTCTCTGAAGAGAATACACATGCCATGACTCTGGTTGTTGTTAGTAAAAAGAGCACACATGGAAAGACACCGGTGGATTGCGAAAAGAACACACATGCAATGACACTGGTGGATCCATATGTGGTATGTGAAAAGAACACACATTTCAATGACTCTGGTTGTTGTTAGTAAAAAGAACACACATGCAATGACACTGGTGGATCCATAGGTGGATTGTGAAAAGAGCACACATGCAATGACACTAGTGGATCAATATGTGGTATGTGAAAAGAACAGTCATGAAATGACTCCAGTTGTTGTTAGTAAAAAGAACACACATGCAATGACACTGGTGGATCCATATGTGGTATGTGAAAAGAACACACATGCAATGACTCTGGTTGTTGTTAGAAAAAAGAACACACATGCAATGACACTGGTGGATCCATAGGTGGATTGTGAAAAGAGCACACATGCCATGACTCTGGTTGTTCCATATGTGGCATGTGAAAAGAACACACATGCAATGACTCCAATTGTTGTTAGTAAAAAGAACACACATGTAATGACACTGGTGGATCCATATGTGGTATGTGAAAAGAACAGTCATGAAATGACTCCAGTTGTTGTTAGTAAAAAGAACACACATGCAATGACACTGGTGGATCCATAGGTGGATTGTGAAAAGAACACACATGCAATCACACTGGTGGATCCATATGTGGCATGTGAAAAGAACACACATGCAATGACTCTGGTTGTCGTTAGTAACAAGAACACACATGCAATAACACTGGTGGATCCGCGTGTGGTCTCTGAAGAGAACACACATTTCATGACTCTAGTGGATCCATATGTGGTATGTGAAAAGAACACACATGAAATGACTCTGGTTGTTGTTAGTAAAAAAGTCACACACGCAATGACACTTGTGGATCCATAGGTGGATTGTGAAAAGAAGACACATGCAACGACACTGGTTGTTGTTAGTAAAAAGTACACACATGCAATGACACTGGTGGATCCACGTGTGGTCTCTAAAGAGAACACACATTTCAATGACTCTGGTTGTTGTTAGTAAAAAGAACACACATGCAATGACACTAGTGGATCCATGTGTGGTCTCTGTAGAGAACACACATGCAATGACTCTGGTTGTTGTTAGTAAAAAGAATACACATGCAATGACACTGGTGGATCCATAGGTGGATTGTGAAAAGAACACACATTTCAATGACATTGGTGGATCCATATGTGGTATGTGAAAAGAACACAAATTTCAATGACTCTGGTTGTTGTTAGTAAAAAGAACGCACATGCCATGACACTATTGGATCCATGTGTGGTCTCTGAAGAGAAGACACGTGCCATGACTCTGGTTGTTGTTAGTAAAAAGAGCACACATGGAAAGACACCGGTGGATTGCGAAAAGAACACACATGCAATGACACTGGTGGATCCATATGTGGTATGTGAAAAGAACACACATTTCAATGACTCTGGTTGTTGTTAGTAAAAAGAACACACATGCAATGACACTGGTGGATCCATAGGTGGATTGTGAAAAGAACACACATGCAATGACACTGGTTGTTGTTAGTAAAAAGAACACACACGCAATGACACTTGTGGATCCATAGGTGGATTGTGAAAAGAAGACACATGCAATGACACTGGTTGTTGTTAGTAAAAAGTACACACATGCAATGACACTGGTGGATCCACGTGTGGTCTCTAAAGAGAACACACATTTCAATGACTCTGGTTGTTGTTAGTAAAAAGAACACACATGCAATGACACTGGTGGATCCATGTGTGGTCTCTGTAGAGAACACGCATGCAATGACTCTGGTTGATGTTAGTAAAACAAACACACATGCAATGACACTAGTGGATCCATAGGTGCATTGTGAAAAGAACACACATTTCAATGACACTGGTGGATCCATACGTGGTATGTGAAAAGAACACAAATTTCAATGACTGGTTGTTGTTAGAAAAAAGAACACACATGCAATGACACTACTGGATCCATGTGTGGTCTCTGAAGAGACCACACATGCAATGACTCTGGTTGTTGTTAGTAAAAAGAGCACACATGGAAAGACACCGGTGGATTGCAAAAAGAACACACATGCAATGACACTGGTGGATCCATATGTGGTATGTGAAAAGAACACACATTTCAATGACTCTGGTTGTTGTTAGTAAAAAGAACACACATGCAATGACACTGGTGGATCCATAGGTGGATTGTGAAAAGAGCACACATGCAATGACACTAGTGGATCCATATGTGGTATGTGAAAAGAACAGTCATGAAATGACTCCAGTTGTTGTTAGTAAAAAGAACACACATGCAATGACACTGGTGGATCCATATGTGGTATGTGAAAAGAACACACATGCAATGACTCTGGTTGTTGTTAGAAAAAAGAACACACATGCAATGACATTGGTGGATCCATAGGTGGATTGTGAAAAGAACACACATGCAATGACACTGGTGGATCCATATGTGGCATGTGAAAAGAACACACATGCAATGACTCTGGTTGTCGTTAGTAACAAGAACACACATGCAATAACACTGGTGGATCCATGTGTGGTCTCTGAAGAGAACACACATTTCATGACTCTAGTGGATCCATATGTGGTATGTGAAAAGAACACACATGAAATGACTCTGGTTGTTGTTAGTAAAAAAGTCACACACGCAATGACACTTGTGGATCCATAGGTGGATTGTGAAAAGAAGACACATGCAATGACACTGGTTGTTGTTAGTAAAAAGTACACACATGCAATGACACTGGTGGATCCACGTGTGGTCTCTAAAGAGAACACACATTTCAATGACTCTGGTTGTTGTTAGTAAAAAGAACACACATGCAATGACACTGGTGGATCCATGTGTGGTCTCTGTAGAGAACACGCATGCAATGACTCTGGTTGTTGTTAGTAAAAAGAATACACATGCAATGACACTGGTGGATCCATAGGTGGATTGTGAAAAGAACACACATTTCAATGACATTGGTGGATCCATATGTGGTATGTGAAAAGAACACAAATTTCAATGACTCTGGTTGTTGTTAGTAAAAAGAACGCACATGCCATGACACTATTGGATCCATGTGTGGTCTCTGAAGAGAAGACACATGCCATGACTCTGGTTGTTGTTAGTAAAAAGAGCACACATGGAAAGGCACCGGTGGATTGCAAAAAGAACACACATGCAATGACACTGGTGGATCCATATGTGGTATGTGAAAAGAACACACATTTCAATGACTCTGGTTGTTGTTAGTAAAAAGAACACACATGCAATGACACTGGTGGATCCATAGGTGGATTGTGAAAAGAGCACACATGCAATGACACTAGTGGATCCATATGTGGTATGTGAAAAGAACAGTCATGAAATGACTCCAGTTGTTGTTAGTAAAAAGAACACACATGCAATGACACTGGTGGATCCATAGGTGGATTGTGAAAAGAACACACATGCAATGACTCTGGTTGTTGTTAGTAACAAGAACACACATGGAATAACACTAGTGGATCCATGTGTGGTCTCTGAAGAGAACACACATTTCAATGACACTGGTGGATCCATATGTGGTATGTGAAAAGAAGACACATGAAATTACTCTGGTTGTCGTTAGTAAAAAAAGCACACATGCATTGACACTAGTGGATCCATATGTGGATTGTGAAAAGAACACACATGCAATGACACTGGTTGTTGTTAGTAAAAAGAACACACATGCAATGACATCGGTGGATCCATGTGTGGTCTGTGAAGAGAACACACATTTCAATGACTTTAGTTGTTGTTAGTAAAAAGAACACACATGCAATGACACTAGTGGATCCATCTGTGGTCTCTGAAGAGAACACACATGCAATGACTCTGGTTGTTGTTAGTAAAAAGAACACACATGCAATGACACTAGTGGATCCATATGTGGCATGTGAAAAGAACACACATGCAATGACTCTGGTTGTTGTTAGTAACAAGAACACACATGTAATAACAATGGTGGATCCATGTCTGGTCTCTAAAGAGAACACACATTTCAATGACTCTGGTGGATCCATATATGGTATGTGAAAACAACACACATGAAATGACTCTGGTTGTTGTTAGTAAAAAAGCACACATGCAATGACACTGGTGGATCCATAGGTGGATTGTGAAAAAAACACACATGAAATGACACTAGTTGTTGTTAGTAAAAATAACATACATGTAATGACACTGGTGGATCCATGTGTGGTCTCTGAAGAGAACACACATTTCAATGACTCTTTTCGTTGTTAGTAAAAAGAACACACATGCAATGACACTGGTGGATCCATGTGTGGTCTCTAAAGAGAACACACATGCAATGGATCTTTTTGTTGTTAGTAAAAAGAACACACATGCAATGACCCTGGTGGATCCATATGTGGTATGTGAAAAGAACACACATGCAATGACTCTGGTTGTTGTTAGAAAAAACAACACACATGCAATGACACTGGTGGATCCATAGGTGGATTGTGAAAAGAGCACACATGCCATGACTCTGGTTGTTCCATATGTGGCATGAGAAAATAACACACATGCAATGACTCCAATTGTTGTTAGTAAAAAGAACACACATGTAATGACACTGGTGGATCCATATGTGGTATGTGAAAAGAACAGTCATGAAATGACTCCAGTTGTTGTTAGTAAAAAGAACACACATGTAATGAAACTGGTGGATCCATAGGTGGATTGTGAAAAGAACACACATGCAATGACACTGGTGGATCCATATGTGGCATTTGAAAAGAACACACATGCAATTTCTCTGGTTGTCGTTAGTAACAAGAACACACATGCAATAACACTGGTGGATCCATGTGCGGTCTCTGAAGAGAACACACATTTCATGACTCTAGTGGATCCATTTGTGGTATGTGAAAAGAACACACATGAAATGACTCTGGTTGTTGTTAGTAAAAAAGTCACACACGCAATGACACTTGTGGATCCATAGGTGGATTGTGAAAAGAAGACACATGTAATGACACTGGTTGTTGTTAGTAAAAAGTACACACATGCAATGACACTGGTGGATCCACGTGTGGTCTCTAAAGAGAACACGCATTTCAATGACTCTGGTTGTTGTTAGTAAAAAGAACATACATGCAATGACACTGGTGGATCCATGTGTGGTCTCTGTAGAGAACACACATGCAATGACTCTGGTTGTTGTTAGTAAAAAGAATACACATGCAATGACACTGGTGGATCCATAGGTGGATTGTGAAAAGAACACACATTTCAATGACATTGGTGGATCCATATGTGGTATGTGAAAAGAACACAAATTTCAATGACTCTGGTTGTTGTTAGTAAAAAGAACGCACATGCCATGACACTATTGGATCCATGTGTGGTCTCTGAAGAGAACACACATGCAATGACTCTGTTTGTTGTTAGTAAAAAGAGCACACATGGAAAGACACCGGTGGATTGCGAAAAGAAAACACATGCAATGACACTGGTGGATCCATATGTGGTATGTGAAAAGAACACACATGCAATGACTCTGGTTGTTGTTAGAAAAAACAACACACATGCAATGACACTGGTGGATCCATAGGTGGATTGTGAAAAGAGCACACATGCCATGACTCTGGTTGTTCCATATGTGGCATGAGAAAATAACACACATGCAATGACTCCAATTGTTGTTAGTAAAAAGAACACACATGTAATGACACTGGTGGATCCATATGTGGTATGTGAAAAGAACAGTCATGAAATGACTCCAGTTGTTGTTAGTAAAAAGAACACACATGTAATGAAACTGGTGGATCCATAGGTGGATTGTGAAAAGAACACACATGCAATGACACTGGTGGATCCATATGTGGCATTTGAAAAGAACACACATGCAATTTCTCTGGTTGTCGTTAGTAACAAGAACACACATGCAATAACACTGGTGGATCCATGTGCGGTCTCTGAAGAGAACACACATTTCATGACTCTAGTGGATCCATTTGTGGTATGTGAAAAGAACACACATGAAATGACTCTGGTTGTTGTTAGTAAAAAAGTCACACACGCAATGACACTTGTGGATCCATAGGTGGATTGTGAAAAGAAGACACATGTAATGACACTGGTTGTTGTTAGTAAAAAGTACACACATGCAATGACACTGGTGGATCCACGTGTGGTCTCTAAAGAGAACACGCATTTCAATGACTCTGGTTGTTGTTAGTAAAAAGAACATACATGCAATGACACTGGTGGATCCATGTGTGGTCTCTGTAGAGAACACACATGCAATGACTCTGGTTGTTGTTAGTAAAAAGAATACACATGCAATGACACTGGTGGATCCATAGGTGGATTGTGAAAAGAACACACATTTCAATGACATTGGTGGATCCATATGTGGTATGTGAAAAGAACACAAATTTCAATGACTCTGGTTGTTGTTAGTAAAAAGAACGCACATGCCATGACACTATTGGATCCATGTGTGGTCTCTGAAGAGAACACACATGCAATGACTCTGTTTGTTGTTAGTAAAAAGAGCACACATGGAAAGACACCGGTGGATTGCGAAAAGAAAACACATGCAATGACACTGGTGGATCCATATGTGGTATGTGAAAAGAACACACATTTCAATGACTCTGGTTGTTGTTAGTAAAAAGAACGCACATGCAATGACACTGGTGGATCCATAGGTGGATTGTGAAAAGAGCACACATGCAATGACACTGGGTGATCCATATGTGGTATGTGAAAAGAACAGTCATGAAATGACTCCAGTTGTTGTTGGTAAAAAGAACACACATGCAATGACACTGGTGGATCCATAGGTGGATTGTGAAAAGAACACACATGCAATGACTCTGGTTGTTGTTAGTAACAAGAACACACATGGAATAACACTAGTGGATCCATGTGTGGTCTCTGATGAGAACACACATTTCAATGACACTGGTGGATCCATATATGGTATGTGAAAAGAAGACACATGAAATTACTCTGGTTGTCGTTAGTAAAAAAAGCACACATGCATTGACACTAGTGGATCCATATGTGGATTGTGAAAAGAACACACATGCAATGACACTGGTTGTTGTTAGTAAAAAGAACACACATGCAATGACATCGGTGGATCCATGTGTGGTCTGTGAAGAGAACACACATTTCAATGACTCTAGTTGTTGTTAGTAAAAAGAACACACATGCAATGACACTGGTGGATCCATGTGTGGTCTCTGAAGAGAACACACATGCAATGACTCTAGTTGTTGTTAGTAAAAAGAACACACATGCAATGACACTGGTGGATCCATATGCGGTATGTGAAAAGAAAACACATTTCAATGACTCTGGTTGTTGTTAGTAAAAAGAACACACATGCAATGACACTGGTGGATCCATAGGTGGATTGTGAAAATAGCACACATGCAATGACACTGGTGGATCCATATGTGGTATGTGAAAAGAACACACATGCAATGACTCCAGTTGTTGTTAGTAAAAAGAACACACATGTAATGACACTGGTGGATCCATTTTGTGGTCTCTGAAGAGAACACACATTTCAATGACACTGGTGGATCCATATGTGGTATGTGAAAAGAACAGTCATGAAATGACTCCAGTTGTTGTTATGAAAAAGAACACACATGCAATGACACTGGTGGATCCATAGGTGTTGTGAAAAGAACACACATGCAATGACACTGGTGGACCCATATGTGGCATGTGAAAAGAACACACATGCAATGACTCTGGTGGATCCATATGTGGTATGTGAAAAGAACACACATTTCAATGACTCTGGTTGTTGTTAGTAAAAAGAACACACATGCAATGACACTGGTGGATCCATAGGTGGATTGTGAAAAGAGCACACATGCAATGACACTAGTGGATCCATATGTGGTATGTGAAAAGAACAGTCATGAAATGACTCCAGTTGTTGTTAGTAAAAAGAACACACATGCAATGACACTGGTGGATCCATAGGTGGATTGTGAAAAGAACACACATGCAATGACTCTGGTTGTTGTTAGTAACAAGAACACACATGGAATAACACTAGTGGATCCATGTGTGGTCTCTGAAGAGAACACACATTTCAATGACACTGGTGGATCCATATGTGGTATGTGAAAATAAGACACATGAAATTACTCTGGTTGTCGTTAGTAAAAAAAGCACACATGCATTGACACTAGTGGATCCATATGTGGATTGTGAAAAGAACACACATGCAATGACACTGGTTGTTGTTAGTAAAAAGAACACACATGCAATGACATCGGTGGATCCATGTGTGGTCTGTGAAGAGAACACACATTTCAATGACTTTAGTTGTTGTTAGTAAAAAGAACACACATGCAATGACACTGGTGGATCCATGTGTGGTCTCTGAAGAGAACACACATGCAATGACTCTGGTTGTTGTTAGTAAAAAGAACACACATGCAATGACACTAGTGGATCCATATGTGGCATGTGAAAAGAACACACATGCAATGACTCTGGTTGTTGTTAGTAACAAGAACACACATGCAATAACACTGGTGGATACATGTCTGGTCTCTAAAGAGAACACACATTTCAATGACTCTGGTGGATCCATATAAGGTATGTGAAAACAACACACATGAAATGACTCTGGTTGTTGTTAGTAAAAAAGCACACATGCAATGACACTGGTGAATCCATAGGTGGATTGTGAAAAAAACACACATGCAATGACACTAGTTGTTGTTAGTAAAAAGAACATACATGTAATGACACTGGTGGATCCATGTGTGGTCTCTGAAGAGAACACACATTTCAATGACTCTGGTTGTTGTTAGTAAAAAGAACACACATGCAATGACACTGGTGGATCCATGTGTGGTCTCTGAAGAGAACACACATGCAATGACTCTTTTTGTTGTTAGTAAAAAGAACACACATGCAATGACACTGGTGGATCCATATGTGGTATGTGAAAAGAACACACATGCAATGACTCTGGTTGTTGTTAGAAAAAACAACACACATGCAATGACACTGGTGGATCCATAGGTGGATTGTGAAAAGAGCACACATGCCATGACTCTGGTTGTTCCATATGTGGCATGTGAAAATAACACACATGCAATGACTCCAATTGTTGTTAGTAAAAAGAACACACATGTAATGACACTGGTGGATCCATATGTGGTATGTGAAAAGAACAGTCATGAAATGACTCCAGTTGTTGTTAGTAAAAAGAACACACATGCAATGACACTGGTGGATCCATAGGTGGATTGTGAAAAGAACACACATGCAATGACACTGGTGGATCCATATGTTGCATTTGAAAAGAACACACATTCAATGACTCTGGTTGTCGTTAGTAACAAGAACACACATGCAATAAAACTGGTGGATCCATGTGCGGTCTCTGAAGAGAACACACATTTCATGACTCTAGTGGATCCATATGTGGTATGTGAAAATAACACAAATGAAATGACTCTGGTTGTTGTTAGTAAAAAAGTCACACACGCAATGACACTTGTGGATCCATAGGTGGATTGTGAAAAGAAGACACATGCAATGACACTGGTTATTGTTAGTAAAAAGTACACACATGCAATGACACTGGTGGATCCACGTGTGGTCTCTAAAGAGAACACACATTTCAATGACTCTGGTTGTTTTAAGTAAAAAGAACATACATGCAATGACACTGGTGGATCCATGTGTGGTCTCTGTAGAGAACACACATGCAATGACTCTGGTTGTTGTTAGTAAAAAGAATACACATGCAATGACACTGGTGGATCCATAGGTGGATTGTGAAAAGAACACACATTTCAATGACATTGGTGGATCCATATGTGGTATGTGAAAAGAACACAAATTTCAGTGACTCTGGTTGTTGTTAGTAAAAATAACGCACATGCCATGACACTATTGGATCCATGTGTGGTCTCTGAAGAGAACACACATGCAATGACTCTGGTTGTTGTTAGTAAAAAGAGCACACATGGAAAGACACCGGTGGATTGCGAAAAGAACACACATGCAATGACACTGGTGGATCCATATGTGGTATGTGAAAAGAACACACATTTCAATGACTCTGGTTGTTGTTAGTAAAAAGAACACACATGCAATGACACTGGTGGATCCATAGGTGGATTGTGAAAAGAGCACACATGCAATGACACTGGGTGATCCATATGTGGTATGTGAAAAGAACAGTCATGAAATGACTCCAGTTGTTGTTAGTAAAAAGAACACACATGCAATGACACTGGTGGATCCATAGGTGGATTGTGAAAAGAACACACATGCAATGACTCTGGTTGTTGTTAGTAACAAGAACACACATGGAATAACACTAGTGGATCCATGTGTGGTCTCTGATGAGAACACACATTTCAATGACACTGGTGGATCCATATATGGTATGTGAAAAGAAGACACATGAAATTACTCTGGTTGTCGTTAGTAAAAAAAGCACACATGCATTGACACTAGTGGATCCATATGTGGATTGTGAAAAGAACACACATGCAATGACACTGGTTGTTGTTAGTAAAAAGAACACACATGCAATGACATCGGTGGATCCATGTGTGGTCTGTGAAGAGAACACACATTTCAATGACTCTAGTTGTTGTTAGTAAAAAGAACACACATGCAATGACACTGGTGGATCCATGTGTGGTCTCTCAAGAGAACACACATGCAATGACTCTGGTTGTTGTTAGTAAAAAGAACACACATGCAATAACACTGGTGGATCCATATGCGGTATGTGAAAAGAACACACATTTCAATGACTCTGGTTGTTGTTAGTAAAAAGAACACACATGCAATGACACTGGTGGATCCATAGGTGGATTGTGAAAATAGCACACATGCAATGACACTGGTGGATCCATATGTGGTATGTGAAAAGAACACACATGCAATGACTCCAGTTGTTGTTAGTAAAAAGAACACACATGTAATGACACTGGTGGATCCATTTTGTGGTCTTTGAAGAGAACACACATTTCAATGACACTGGTGGATCCATATGTGGTATGTGAAAAGAACAGTCATGAAATGACTCCAGTTGTTGTTATGAAAAAGAACACACATGCAATGACACTGCTGGATCCATAGGTGTTGTGAAAAGAACACACATGCAATGACACTGGTGGATCCATATGTGGCATGTGAAAAGAACACACATGCAATGACTCTGGTTGTTGTTAGTACCAAGAACACACATGCAATAACACTGGTGGATCCGTGTGTGGTCTTTGAAGAGAACACACATTTCAATGACTCTGGTGGATCCATTTATGGTATGTGAAAAGAACACACATGAAATGACTCTGGTTGTTGTTAGTAAAAAAGCACACATGCAATGACACTGGTGGATCCATAGGTGGATTGTGAAAAGAACACACATGCAATGACACTGGTTGTTGTTAGTAAAAAGAACACACATGTAATGACACTGGTGGATCCATGTGTGGTCTCTGAAGAGAACACACATTTCAATGACTCTGGTCGTTGTTAGTAAAAAGAACACACATGCAATGACACTGGTGGATCCATGTGTGGTCTCTGAAGAGAACACACATGCAATGACTCTTTTCGTTGTTAGTAAAAAGAACACACATGCAATGACACTGGTGGATCCATATGTGGTATGTGAAAAGAACACACATGGAATGACTCTGGTTGTTGTTAGTAAAAAGAGCACACATGCAATGACACTAGTGGATCCATAGGTGGATTGTGAAAAGAGCACACATGCAGTGACACTGGTGGATCCAAATGTGGTATGTGAAAAGAACACACATGCAATGACTCCAATTGTTGGTAGTAAAAAGAACAGACATGCAATGACACTAGTGGATCCATATGTGGTATGTGAAAATAACACACATGCAATTGGTTTTTGTTAGTAAAAAGAACACACATGCAATGACACTGGTGGATCCATAGGTGGAATGTGAAAAGAGCACACATGCAATGACACTGGTGGATCCATATGTGGTATGTGAAAAGAACACACATGCTATGACACTAGTGGATCCATGTGTGGTCTCTGAAGAGAACACACATTTCAATGACACTGGTGGATCCATATGTGGTATGTGAAAAGAACAGTCATGAAATGATTCCAATTGTTGTTAAATAACACACATGCAATGACACTGGTGGATCCATAGGTGGATTGTGAAAATAACACACATGCAATGACACTGGTGGATCCATATGTGGTATGTGAAAAGAACAAACATGCAATGACACTGGTTGTTGTTAGTAACAAGAACACACATGCAATAAAACTGGTGGATCCATGTGTGGTCTCTGAAGAGAACACACATTTCAATGACTGGTGGATCCATATGTGGTATGTGAAAAGAACACACATGAAATTACTCTGGCTGTTGTTAGTAAAAAAATCACACATGCAATGACACTGGTGGATCCATAGGTGGATTGTGAAAAGAACACACATGCAATGACACTAGTTGTTGTTAGTAAAAAGTACACACATGCAATGACACTGGTGGATCCATGTGTGGTCTCTGAAGAGAACACACATTTCAATAACTCTGGTTGTTGTTAGTAAAAAGAACACACATGCAATGACACTGGTGGATCCATGTGTGGTCTCTGAAGAGAACACACATGCAATGACTCTGGTTGTTGTTAGTAAAAAGAACACACATGCAATCACACTCGTGGATCCATAGGTGGATTGTGAAAAGAAAACACATTTCAATGACACTGGTGGATCCATATGTGGTATGTAAAAAGAACACACATTTCAATGACTCTGGTTGTTGTTAGTAAAAAGAACACACACGCAATGACACTTGTGGATCCATGTGTGGTCTCTGAAGAGAACACACATGCAATGACTCTTGTTGTTGTTAGCGAAAAGAGCGCACATGCAATGACACTTGTGGATCCATAGGTGGATTGTGAAAAGAGCACACATGCAATGACACTGGTGGATCCAAATGTGGTATGTGAAAAGAACACACATGCAATGATTCCAGTTGTTGGTAGTAAAAAGAACACACCTGTAATGACACTGGTGGATCCATGTGTGTTCACTGAAGAGAACACAAATTTTAGTGACACTGGTGGATCCATATGTGGTATGTGAAAAGAACAGTCATGAAATGACTCTAGTTATTTTTAGTAAAAATAACACACATGCAATGACACGGGTGGATCCATAGGTGGATTGTGAAAATAACACACATGCAATGACACTGGTGGATCCATATGTGGTATGTGAAAAGAACACACATGCAATGACACTGGTGGATCCATAGGTGGATTGTGAAAAGAGCACACGTGCAATGACACTGGTGGATCCATATGTGGTATGTGAAAAGAACAGTCATGAAATGACTCCAGTTGTTGTTAGTAAAAAGAACACACATGCAGTGACATCGGTGGATCCATGTGTGGTCTGTGAAGAGAACACACATGCAATGACTCTGGTTGTTGTTAGTAAAAAGAACACACCTGCAATGACACTGGTGGATCCATAGGTGGATTGTGAAAATAGCACACATGCAATGACAATGGTGGATCCATATGTGGTATGTGAAAAGAACACACATGCAATGTCTCCAGTTGTTGTTAGTAAAAAGAACACACATGGAATGACACTGGTGGATCCATTTTGTGGTCTCTGAAGAGAACACACATTTCAATGACTCTGGTGGATCCATATATGGTATGTGAAAAGAACACACATGAAATGACTCTGGTTGTTGTAAGTAAAAAAGCACACATGCAATGACACTAGTGGATCCATAGGTGGATTGTGAAAAGAACACACATGCAATGACACTGGTTGTTCTTAGTAAAAAGAAAACACATGCAATGACACTGGTGGATCCATGTGTGGTCTCTGAAGAGAACACACATTTCAATGACTCTGGTTGTTGTTAGTAAAAAGAACACACATGCAATGACACTGGTGGATCCATAGGTGGATTGTGAAAAGAGCACACATGCAATGACACTAGTGGATCCATATGTGGTATGTGAAAAGAACACACATGCAATTACTCCAGTTGTTGGTAGTAAAAAGAACACACATGTAATGACACTGGTGGATCCATGTGTGGTCTCTGAAGAGAACACAAATTTCAATGACTCTAGTGGATCCATATGTGGTATGTAAAAAGAACACACATGCAATGACACTGGTGGATCCATAGGTGGATTGTGAAAAGAGCACACATGCAATGACACTGGTGGATCCATATGTGGTATGTGAAAAGAACACACATGCTATGACACTAGTGGATCCATGTGTGGTCTCTGAAGAGAACACACATTTCAATGACACTGGTGGATCCATATGTGGTATGTGAAAAGAACAGTCATGAAATGATTCCAATTGTTGTTAAATAACACACATGCAATGACACTGGTGGATCCATAGGTGGATTGTGAAAATAACACACATGCAATGACACTGGTGGATCCATATGTGGTATGTGAAAAGAACAAACATGCAATGACACTGGTTGTTGTTAGTAACAAGAACACACATGCAATAAAACTGGTGGATCCATGTGTGGTCTCTAAAGAGAACACACATTTCAATGACTGGTGGATCCATATGTGGTATGTGAAAAGAACACACATGAAATTACTCTAGCTGTTGTTAGTAAAAAAATCACACATGCAATGACACTGGTGGATCCATAGGTGGATTGTGAAAAGAACACACATGCAATGACACTAGTTGTTGTTAGTAAAAAGTACACACATGCAATGACACTGGTGGATCCATGTGTGGTCTCTGAAGAGAACACACATTTCAATAACTCTGGTTGTTGTTAGTAAAAAGAACACACATGCAATGACACTGGTGGATCCATGTGTGGTCTCTGAAGAGAACACACATGCAATGACTCTGGTTGTTGTTAGTAAAAAGAACACACATGCAATCACACTCGTGGATCCATAGGTGGATTGTGAAAAGAAAACACATTTCAATGACACTGGTGGATCCATATGTGGTATGTAAAAAGAACACACATTTCAATGACTCTGGTTGTTGTTAGTAAAAAGAACACACACGCAATGACACTTGTGGATCCATGTGTGGTCTCTGAAGAGAACACACATGCAATGACTCTTGTTGTTGTTAGCGAAAAGAGCGCACATGCAATGACACTTGTGGATCCATAGGTGGATTGTGAAAAGAGCACACATGCAATGACACTGGTGGATCCAAATGTGGTATGTGAAAAGAACACACATGCAATGATTCCAGTTGTTGGTAGTAAAAAGAACACACCTGTAATGACACTGGTGGATCCATGTGTGTTCACTGAAGAGAACACAAATTTTAGTGACACTGGTGGATCCATATGTGGTATGTGAAAAGAACAGTCATGAAATGACTCTAGTTATTTTTAGTAAAAATAACACACATGCAATGACACGGGTGGATCCATAGGTGGATTGTGAAAATAACACACATGCAATGACACTGGTGGATCCATATGTGGTATGTGAAAAGAACACACATGCAATGACACTGGTGGATCCATAGGTGGATTGTGAAAAGAGCACGCGTGCAATGACACTGGTGGATCCATATGTGGTATGTGAAAAGAACAGTCATGAAATGACTCCAGTTGTTGTTAGTAAAAAGAACACACATGCAGTGACATCGGTGGATCCATGTGTGGTCTGTGAAGAGAACACACATGCAATGACTCTGGTTGTTGTTAGTAAAAAGAACACACCTGCAATGACACTGGTGGATCCATAGGTGGATTGTGAAAATAGCACACATGCAATGACAATGGTGGATCCATATGTGGTATGTGAAAAGAACACACATGCAATGTCTCCAGTTGTTGTTAGTAAAAAGAACACACATGGAATGACACTGGTGGATCCATTTTGTGGTCTCTGAAGAGAACACACATTTCAATGACTCTGGTGGATCCATATATGGTATGTGAAAAGAACACACATGAAATGACTCTGGTTGTTGTAAGTAAAAAAGCACACATGCAATGACACTAGTGGATCCATAGGTGGATTGTGAAAAGAACACACATGCAATGACACTGGTTGTTCTTAGTAAAAAGAAAACACATGCAATGACACTGGTGGATCCATGTGTGGTCTCTGAAGAGAACACACATTTCAATGACTCTGGTTGTTGTTAGTAAGAAGAACACACATGCAATGACACTGGTGGATCCATAGGTGGATTGTGAAAAGAGCACACATGCAATGACACTAGTGGATCCATATGTGGTAAGTGAAAAGAACACACATGCAATTACTCCAGTTGTTGGTAGTAAAAAGAACACACATGTAATGACACTGGTGGATCCATGTGTGGTCTCTGAAGAGAACACAAATTTCAATGACTCTAGTGGATCCATATGTGGTATGTAAAAAGAACACACATGCAATGACACTGGTGGATCCAT
Organism: Avena sativa; assembly: GCA_916181665.1. Lineage (NCBI taxonomy): Eukaryota > Viridiplantae > Streptophyta > Magnoliopsida > Poales > Poaceae > Avena > Avena sativa. The sequence continues at coordinate 288,782,893 of OV702290.1, forward strand.
AGGTGGATTGTGAAAAGAGCACACATGCAATGACACTGGTGGATCCATATGTGGTATGTGAAAAGAACACACATGTAATGACACTAGTGGATCCATGTGTGGTCTCTGAAGAGAACACACATTTCAATGACACTGGTGGATCCATATGTGGTATGTGAAAAGAACAGTCATGAAATGATTCCAATTGTTGTTAAATAACACACATGCAATGACACTGGTGGATCCATAGGTGGATTGTGAAAATAACACACATGCAATGACACTGGTGGATCCATAGGTGGTATGTGAAAAGAACAAACATGCAATGACACTGGTTGTTGTTAGTAACAAGAACACACATGCAATAAAACTGGTGGATCCATGTGTGGTCTCTGAAGAGAACACACATTTCAATGACTGGTGGATCCATATGTGGTATGTGAAAAGAACACACATGAAATTACTCTGGATGTTGTTAGTAAAAAAATCACACATGCAATGACACTGGTGGATCTATAGGTGGATTGTGAAAAGAACACACATGCAATGACACTAGTTGTTGTTAGTAAAAAGTACACACATGCAATGACACTGGTGGATCCATGTGTGGTCTCTGAAGAGAACACACATTTCAATAACTTTGGTTGTTGTTAGTAAAAAGAATAGACATGCAATGACACTGGTGGATCCATGTGTGGTCTCTGAAGAGAACACACATGCAACGACTCTGGTTGTTGTTAGTAAAAAGAACACACATGCAATCACACTCGTGGATCCATAGGTGGATTGTGAAAAGAACACACATTTCAATGACACTGGTGGATCCATATGTGGTATGTAAAAAGAACACACATTTCAATGACTCTGGTTGTTGTTAGTAAAAAGAACACACATGCAATGACACTTGTGGATCCATGTGTGGTCTCTGAAGAGAACACACATGCAACGACTCTTGTTGTTGTTAGCGAAAAGAGCGCACATGCAATGACACTTGTGGATCCGTAGGTGGATTGTGAAAAGAGCACACATGCAATGACACTGGTGGATCCAAATGTGGTATGTGAAAAGAACACACATGCAATGATTCCAGTTGTTGGTGGTAAAAAGAACACACATGTAATGACACTGGTGGATCCATGTGTGTTCACTGAAGAGAACACAAATTTTAGTGACACTGGTGGATCCATATGTGGTATGTGAAAAGAACAGTCATGAAATGACTCTAGTTATTTTTAGTAAAAATAACACACATGCAATGACACGGGTGGATCCATAGGTGGATTGTGAAAATAACACACATGCAATGACACTGGTGGATCCATATGTGGTATGTGAAAAGAACACACATGCAATGACACTGGTTGTTGTTAGTAACAAGAACACACATGCAATAACACTGGTGGACCCATGTGTGGTCTCTGAAGAGAACACACATTTCAATGACTCTGGTGGATCCATATGTGGTATGTGAAAAGAACACACATGAAATGACTCTGGCTGTTGTTAGTAAAAAAAGCACACATGCAATGACACTGGTGGATCCATAGGTGGATTGTGAAAAGAACACACATGCAATGACACTGCTGTTGTTAGTAAAAAGAACACACATGCAATGACACTGGTGGATCCATGTGTGGTCTCTAAAGAGAACACACATTTCAATGAATCTAGTGGATCCATATGTGGTATGTGAAAAGAACACACATGAAATTACTCTGGCTGTTGTTAGTAAAAAAATCACACATGCAATGACACTGGTGGATCCATATGTGGATTGTGAAAATAACACACATGCAATGACACTAGTTGTTGTTAGTAAAAAGAACACACATGCAATGACACTGGTGGATCCATGTGTGGTCTCTAAAGAGAACACACATTTCAATGACTCTGGTTGTTGTTAGTAAAAAGAACACACATGCAATGACACTGGTGGATCCATGTGTGGTCTCTGAAGAGAACACACATGCAATGACTCTGGTTGTTGTTAGTAAAAAGAACACACATGCAATCACACTGGTGGATCCATAGGTGGATTGTGAAAAGAACACACATTTCAATGACACTGGTGGATCCATATGTGGTGTGTAAAAAGAACACACATTTCAATGACTCTGGTTGTTGTTAGTAAAAAGAACACACATGCAATGACACTTGTGGATCCATGTGTGGTCTCTGAAGAGAACACACATGCAATGACTCTGGTTGTTGTTAGTGAAAAGAGCACACATGCAATGACACTGGTGGATCCAAATGTGGTATGTGAAAAGAAGACACATGCAATGACTCCAGTTGTTGGTAGTAAAAAGAACACACATGTAATCACACTGGTGGATCCATGTGTGTTCTCTGAAGAGAACACAAATTTTAATGACACTGGTGGATCCATATGTGGTATGTGAAAAGAACAGTCATGAAATGACTATAGTTATTGTTAGTAAAAAATAACACACATGCAATGACACTGGTGGATCCATAGGTGGATTGTGAAAATAACACACATGCAATGACACTGGTGGATCCATATGTGGTATGTGAAAACAACACACATGCAATGACACTGGTTGTTGTTAGTAACAAGAACACACATGCAATAACACTGGTGGATCCATGTGTGGTGTCTGAAGAGAACACACATTTTAATGACTCTGGTGGATCCATATGTGGTATGTGAAAAGAACACACAAGAAATGACTCTGGCTGTTGTTAATAAAAAAAGCACACATGCAATGACACTGGTGGATCCATAGGTGGATTGTGAAAATAACACACATGCAATGACACTGGTTGTTGTTAGTAAAAAGAACACACATCCAATGACACTGGTGGATCCATGTGTGGTCTCTGAAGAGAACACACATTTCAATGACTCTGGTTATTGTTAGTAAAAAGAAAACACATGCAATGACACTGGTGGATCCATGTGTGGTCTCTGGAGAGAACACACATGCAATGACTCTGGTTGTTGTTAGTAAGAAGAACACACATGCAATGACACTCATCGATCCATAGGTGGATTGTGAAAATAACACACATTTCAATGACACTGGTGGATCCATATGTGGTATGTTAAAAGAACAGACATTTCAATGACTCTAGTTGTTGTTAGTAAAAAGAACACACATGCAATGACACTTGTGAACACACATGCAATGACTCTGGTTGTTGTTAGTAAAAATAACACACAGGCAATGACACTGGTGGATCCATAGGTGGATTGTGAAAAGCACACACATGCAATGACACTGGTGGATCCATATGTGGTATGTGAAAAGAACACACATGCAATGACACCGGTTGTTAGTAACAAGAACACACATGCAATAACAATGGTGGATCCATGTGTGGTCTCTGAAGAGAACACACATTTCAATGACTCTGGTGGATCCATATGTGGTATGTGAAACGAACACACATGAAATGACTCTGGCTGTTGTTAGTAAAAAAAGCACACATGCAATGACACTGGTGGATCCATAGGTGGATTGTGAAAAGAACACACATGCAATGACACTGGTTGTTGTTAGTAAAAAGAACACACATGCAATGACACTAGTGGATCCATGTGTGGTCTCTGAAGAGAACACACATTTCAATGACTCTGGTTGTTGTTAGTAAAAAGAACACACATGCAATGACACTGGTGGATCCATGTGTCGTCTCTGAAGAGAACACACATGCAAAGACTCTGGTTGTTGTTAGTAAAAAGAACACACATGCAATCACATTGGTGGATCCATAGGTGGATTGTGAAAAGAAACACATTTCAATGACACTGGTGGACCCATATGTGGTATGTAAAAAGAACACACATTTCAATGACTCTGGTTGTTATTAGTAAAAAGAACACACATGCAATGACACTTGTGGATCCATGTGTGGTTTCTGAAGAGAACACACATGCAATGACTCTGGTTGTTGTTAGTAAAAAGAGCACACATGTAATGACACTGGGGGATCCATAGGTGGATTGTGAAAAGAGCACACATGCAATGACACTGGTGAATCCATATGTGGTATGTGAAAAGAACACACATGCAATGACTCCAGTTGTTGGTAGTTAAAAGAACACACATGTAATGACACTGGTGGATCCATGTGTGGTCTCTAAAGAGAACACAAATTTCAATGACTCTGGTGGATCCATATGTGGTACGTGAAAAGAACAGTCATGAAATGACTCTAGTTATTGTTAGTAAAAATAACACACATGCAATGACACTGGTGGATCCATACGTGGTATGTGAAAAGAACACACATGCAATGACACTGGTTGTTAGTAACAAGAACACACATGCAATAATACTGGTGGATCCATGTGTGGTCTCTGAAGAGAACACACATTTCAATGACTCTGGTGGATCCATATGTGGTAGTTACAATTGGTATCAGAGCCATCCTGCCCTTCAGGGTCTCAGCCAAATGGTCGTTGTCTGTCTAGCAAATATTTTTGGTAGTTATGTATACTAGGGAAAAACAAAACGCGAGAGTAGGACTGCTTCCACTTTTCTTCTTACCCAACCACCCACCCTTTTCTGGTAAGGAAGTGTAACGTTTTCAATCCTCTTCTTAAAATTCAAACTAGGATTCACGTGTTCTGGGTTTCCGTAGTACCATAGGTTGTGTATCTGTGTGTGTGAGTGTGTGTGTGTGTAATTCTTTGTCTATCTGTTGCATCCAAGTTGTTATCTTTATCGACCTTTTGGTTATCAACTGTTGGTACATTCCATACCGACAGGCTTTTGCAAACCGACGCGATCTATCTGATTCGTTGTATACCAACGCGATCTGTCTTACTCTTTGTTATCCGACGCTATCTTGTTTATGGTGTTCGTTTCCGTAGTTGCTAATCTTTAGGTTATCTTGAGGAGAAGGTGTTGAGATATGTGTTTTACTTGTTCATGTGCGGAGTAATGATTTGAGTGCGGGATGGAGTCGCGACCATACCACTACTCTTATCATTCGCTCTTGTATATTGAATTGGTAGAGTCACTAATCTTGATTCGTTAAGTGATTTTGCGCATCTATTGGTATTTTAATGCCGAAATTTGTGGAAAATTTTTCTTTGATATATTTGTGTACCACACTCCTTTTCAGTCGTGTGCGATATGCTTAATATCTTCTAGGTGCTATGAACTTTGTTGATATTTTAATATCATCTTAGTAAATTGTATCCTTTAATCTTGGTTAATTCCATTTTGGTACTATTGTGGATTATTATTATTCTCCATTATAGTACTGACTTGTGTGTTATATCAATCACAGGATGGCACCACCACGCCGTTCTGAGGAGGACATACAACCTGAACTGGGGGCAGCATTGTCAAGCATCGCCAATGCCTTGGCAGCAATGCAGCAGAACCAACAGCGCTTTGAGGAAAGTGTCAGGAGGAACGAGTTTGTGCCGCTACCTCCACCTCCCAAGCGAGGAGACATCAAAAGCTTCCTGAAGTTCAACCCACGCCAGTTTGATGTTTCTGATCAACCACTTGATGCTGATGATTGGTTGCGTGAGATGTCAAGATTACTGGCAACTGCTGATGTTCCTGAGCAAGAATGGGTAAAGTGTGCTACTCACCTTCTGAAGGGAGATGCAGCTCTCTGGTGGGAGAATTACCTGAAGGCAAACTGCACTGGTTTTCAGCCTACTTGGGAACAGTTCACTGGAGCTTTCAAGGAGCAGTATCTGTCAGAAATTGTCATGGAGAGGATGAAGGAAGTGTTTCTCAACCTCAAGCAGGGCAATGATAATGTCAATACCTACATCAGGAACTTCATGAACCTTTCTCGTTATGGCGGCGATGAGATCTCTGATGACAAGAAGAAGCAAAAGAGGTTCAGGCAGGGGCTCAATGCATCGATTAAGTATGCAATCACACATGCAAGGCCGGCATCGTTTCTGGAACTTCAGCATACAGCTCTGCAGGAAGAGGCAAGTAGGCAAGTGTTTGAGGAGTCCAAGAAACACAGCCGTGATGCAGCAAGCTCTTCAGCTATGTCAGCTCCTTCTAAGCGTCGTGTTTGGGTTCCTAACACCCCACCGTCGCTCCCGGCTCCACCAAGACCTTCAAGCTACGCGGCAAGGCCACCAAACTTCCTCACTGCTGCTCCCAGGGGCTACAACCACCACTACCCTGGAGCGCCTGGCGGAGTCCCTGGCTACGTTGCTCCACGTCCACCGGGTGCTTGTTACACGTGTGGAGACTCTGGGCATCAACAATGGAACTGTCCGATGAAGAACAAGGCTCTTCCCCCACCACCTCCAAGATGCGGCAAGCTCTCCTTTGGTTCGTGCACCACCACCTCGGGCTCTCAACATCAACACCAAGCCCGGGTCTGCTATTGCTCGTGCCAACTGTGTCAACGCCGCTCAAGCTGAGCATGCGCCTGGAGTTGTGATGGGTATGCTTTCCGTTAACTCAGTCCCTGCACGAGTTTTGTTTGATTCTGGTGCATCGCATTCTTTTGTGTCTCACAAGTTTGCAAGTGAGAATGAGTTAGCTATGGATCCTCTCCTCAAGCGGTTAATGGTCCTTTCTCCTGGAGCAACAATGGCAGCTTCTAAAATCAGCCATGGCAATCAAATTGAGATTGGTGGCTCTTCGTTCTCGGCTTCTTTGATCATTCTAGGCAATTCTGACATTGATGTCATCTTGGGCATGGATTGGTTGACAGCAAATGCAGCTGTGTTTGATTGTGCTGAACGCTCGGTTTCTCTGAAGATTCCTGAAGGCCATATAGTCTATTCTCCAAGTCTGACTCCTGCTATCCAGATTTTCTCTTTGGCGGCTCTGAATGTTGATGCTATGGAAGCTATTCAGAGTGTTCCGGTGGTCTGTGAGTTCCCAGATGTCTTTCCTGAAGAGTTGCCAGGTATGCCTCCGGATCGTGAGGTTGAGTTTGTAATTGAGCTTGAACCTGGTACCGCTCCTATCTCCAAGCGGCCTTATAAAATGGGTCCTGCTGAGTTGGCTGAACTCAAACGGCAGCTTGATGAACAAGAGAAGTTGGGTTTTATTCAGCACAGTACTTCTTCTTGGGGTAGCCCAACTCTCTTTGTGAAGAAGCGAGATCAGACTGATAGACTTTGTGTTGACTATCGGGCTCTCAGTGCTAAAACCATCAAGAATAAATATCCCCTTCCGCGGATTAATGATCTCTTTGATCAGCTAGCTGGAGCTGTGGTTTTCTCTAAGCTCGACTTGAGAAGTGGTTATCACCAAATCAAGATTCGCAAGGAAGATGTTCCTAAGACAGCTTTCACCACCCGCTATGGCCTGTATGAGTACACGGTCATGTCTTTCGGTCTCACCAACGCACCTGCCACCTTCTCGAGGCTCATGAACTCGGTTTTCATGGAGTATCTTGACAAGTTTGTTGTGGTCTATCTGGATGACATCTTAGTCTATTCTAAGTCACAAGAAGAGCATGAAGAACACCTTCGGTGTGTCCTAAGCAAACTTCGTGAGAACCGCTTGTATGCAAAGTTCTCCAAGTGTGAGTTTTGGCTGCCTCAAGTTACCTATCTTGGTCACGTCATCTCTGCCAAGGGCATTGCAGTCAATCCGGAAACTGTGAAGACAATTGTTGAATGGCTTCCTCCTGTTAATGTCAAAGAAGTGCGGAGTTTCCTTGGTTTGGCTAGTTATTGCCGTCGCTTCGTTCAGAACTTCTCGAAGATAGCGAAGCCTCTTACCGATCTCCTCAAGAAAGGCAAGAAATACCTTTGGACTCCCGCATGTCAAGCAAGCTTTGAGACACTCAAAGAGAAGCTCACTTCCACACCAGTCTTGGTTCCTCCGGATACATCCAAGCCGTTTCAGATCTTCTGTGACGCCTCTTTGCATGGATTGGGTGCGGTCCTCATGCAAGAAAAACAAGTTGTTGCTTATGCCTCTCGACAGTTGAAGACGCATGAGATCAACTATCCTACACATGACCTCGAGCTCGCAGCAGTTGTCTTTGCTTTGAAAGGCACTACTTGCTTGGTAACCGTTGTGAGATCTTTTCTGATCACAAGAGTTTGAAGTATATCTTCACTCAGCCTGATCTCAACCTTCGGCAAAGGAGATGGATTGAAGCAATCAATGATTTTGATTTGACCATCAACTACACTCCGGGCAAAGCTAATGTCATGGCAGATGCTCTCAGCCGCAAAGCTTATGTCAACAACCTCATGATGGAAGAACAACAGCCTCTCTTGTGCGAGGAATTCCGTCAGCTCAACCTGGAAATTGTGGAACAAGGGTATCGCCTGAACCTTCTAGCAACACCTCTCTTGGAAGAAAAGGTTCGCTCTTCTCAGCTTGGTGATCCGTACACAAGAAAGATCATCTCCAGGATTCAGCTTCCGAAGTATGAGTCCTTCCACGTCGATGATCAAGGCACGCTCTTCTTTGAACACCGGATGTTTGTTCCGAACTACCCGGGTTTGAGAGAGCAAATTCTCAAGGAGGCGCATGATTCTGTTCTTTCTATCCACCCTGGCAGCACAAAGATGTACATGGACTTGAAAACACAATATTGGTGGCCTGGTTTGAAACGATATTGTGCCAAGTATGTCTCGGAGTGTGATGTCTGCCGCAGAGTGAGAGCTGTTCATCAGAAACCTTCCGGTCTTCTACAGCCATTGAAACCCCCGGAATGGAAATGGGAGAAAGTAGAGATGGACTTCATCACTGGTTTTCCGAGGTCGCAGAAGGGCAACAATGACATGGAGTATGTCCCTGGTGATCTCGTTTACCTTCGTGTCACTCCCATGAGAGGCACGCACCACTTTGGTATCAAAGGAAAGCTGGCTCCTAGATACATCGGTCCCTTCAAAATTCGTGGAAGAAGAGGAGAAGTTGCTTATGCTCTTGAGCTCCCGGAAAAACTCAAAGTCCATGATGTTTTCCACATCTCTCAGCTCAAGAAGTGCTTCAAGGATCCCGGCAGGACCGTGGACCATGAGCTTATCAATCTCCAAGAAGACCTGTCTTATCAAGAGCACCCCACAAAAATCCTTGAAGTCGCAGAAAGAAGGACTCGCAACAAGTCCATCAAGTTCTGCAAGGTGCAGTGGTCGCACCATTCCGTTGATGAAGCCACTTGGGAACGTGAAGATGATCTCCGTGCCAAGTATCCTACCCTCTTTGTGTCTTCTTCTTCCTAGAATCTCGGGGCGAGATTCCTGTTTAGTGGGGGAGAGTTGTAGCATCCCAATTGTCTAACAATTGTAATGCTACTTGGTCTAGTAATATAATGGCTACTTCAAATATATAATTGTTGCATCATCATTATATCATGCTCATGTCATCATGCCACCTTGCATTTGAGCATCATACAAAACCCTTTTTGATTTGGTTCTTCTCTCATATGCATTGTAAATTGTATTTGCCTCTTGATATTGTATTTGGTTCTTGATATATTGTTTAATGCCCAAGTTGAGTTGAGGGCATATCTTTTATTCCACTCCACCACCCTTTCTTTTCACCACCTTATAAATTCCACCATCCAACTAAATATGAGCTTTGCATTTTATTTGAGTTACCTCTAGTTCATGTGGGTTGGGATGGATCCAATTCTTGTCCACATGCTCTCATCTTAGCATCATGTTGTTTTCACATCATTGATATATGAGAGCCACATGGCCACCTTTGCATGCCTTGTGAGTGGAACCTTTATCCTAGCTTCCATATGGTTTATCATGGAATTATGCTCATGTTGGAATATTTTGGGACTATTGATCATCTAGTGGAACATACACACTAGCATGTCCCATTCTATTTCAAACATGGCTATCTCCATCTATTCCACTTGGAATTCTTTCTAGATTCCTTTGCTTGGGCCTTACTCCAATGTTGGGAATGCATAATAATAGTGCCATGTAATAACATTGTTTTCACAAGAATCAACATGGCATTAAATATTTGCATGGGCCATGCAAGTACCACCTTTTGCTTGTCATTTGGTTTTTACTTGTTTTTGGTGGGATCATGCCATCTCTCATCTACCTCTCTCTCTTTTAGCTTGATCTTATTAGATCATGCTTAAACCACCTCACCCTCTCTTTTCCTTGTCTAGTTCTTGCTTGATCTTGCTTGATCTAGTTTGGAGCATGCTTACTCCTAAAACCCTAGCTCTCACCCCCTCTCTCTCTAACCCTCTATCTAAGTTCCCTCTAATCACCACTCCATCTTCACCATACCACCCTCTCTAAACCCCTCTCCCTCTCTCTCACCTAAACCCTAAATCGACCCTAGCTACCACCTCCCCCTCTCTTCGGCCCTTCCTTCTCCCTACCATGCAGGCCCCACCTGGCCCCTCTCCTTGGCCCACCTAGCTACCCCCAACCCTAATGCCAACCCTAGCCCGAGGCTACCACCACCCAACCCGAGCCTATCCTCTCTCCCTCTCTTCTCCCCCTGCCTTGTGGCCCCCTAGCCGAGCCTGGCCTGCCCTACCCCATCTGGCAGTCCCCCTACACCACCCTACCCTGCCCCTGCCCGTGCCTGCCCTGGCCAAGCCCCACCGAGCACGTGAGGAGAGGAGAGAAAGGTGGCCGAGCCACCTTTCCCTCTACCTGCTCCCCACGGCACCTTCCACCCCCCCTCTCTGCTTTATCTCCTCCTCCACGCCTCCTGCGTCCCCCAGATCTACCCCAACGCCGCTCCCCTCTCTCCCTGCCGTCCCTCACCACCGTCTACCCCCACCGCCGGCAAAAACCCTCGGCCTCCACCACCCCGTCGCTTCCAGCCGGTGGCGTCGCGCTCGCTGGTGTCGAGGAAGACCGCAAGCCTCCCCTGCTTCACCTAGTACCCGCTGTCGAGGAGGAGAAGGACCGGAGCCGCAGGACCTTGCGACGCCGACCCCGAAACCCTAGCTCGCTCGGTCTCTACATCATCGTCGTCCTGCTGCTCGCCGACCCGATCTGCCTGCACCGACGCCCTCCCGGTGAGCCCACGATCCTCCCTGACAAGGTCCCCTTCGCCGACTCGCCCTAGCCTCGCCGATCGTTCCGTCGTGCACGCTCTGTGCGCCAGCGTCGCGCTCGGTCCGCCTCGCTGTAGCGTTGCAGAAGCCCTAGCTAGGCCGCGCCCACCTCGCTGTCACCAAGCCCAGGCCAGCGTAGTGGCTCCGCCTCCGCGCGCGAGCCCTAGGTCGCGAGTTCGAGCCCACCTCGCCGCGCCGCGCGTCGCAGACAGACCTGTCCTCTGCAGCGCATGGAAGAAAAACAGTAGCCGCCGCTGTTTTGCAAATACCCCCCCTCGTTTTTGTTTGCATCATCCCGCGCTCCCGCCTGGCCCACTAGTCAGCCGCGCTGGCGCTCTTGCAGAAACCCCCCTAGGGTTCCACCGCCTCAACCCGCGCTCCGTCTCCGTGCCGCGTGGCACCACCTTGGTCGCCCGCTGACGCGTGGGCCTGCGAAGACCCCAGGCCCCACCTGTCATCCGCTAAGGCTAGAAGAGCTCGCGGTGATAGAAGTTTTTCCGCGCGCGTTTGGTCCAGTCAGCAGTGGCCCCACATGTCTGTGACTGTGGCTAGCTAACCCTGAGTATAAAAAGTAATTCAGTCTATCTGTTTAAATTCAAATCTTTTCCAAATTAATTCAAATTCAAATGTATTTCTGTTTTTAAATAACTTTTAAAATATTAATCCAATTAATACAAATAATATATTTTCAAATCAGAAAAATGTGAGGAATTCAAATATGACATCTAAAATATATTTTGAACACTTTATTTTCCAAGTTTATTTAAATTATAATAAAATGCCCTTTTGTCTTAATTAATTAATATCTTTTGTTTTATAACTCCAAATTTAACAAATGATATGTCTAAAATGATTAGCTCGACGAGACCTTTCTGTTTATGCATCCCATGGTTGGATTTGAAGCATGCATCATATAAATATATTGTATACAGCAACTAATATGAGAATAAAATGGGACAAAAACCCCATAAAATGATTTAATCTTGTACTTCACACCTCACCCATGCCATGCTACCTATTGCCATGCAAATTGTGCATCATTCATCATGGCATGATTGTTTGCTTGATGCATTTATTCATATGCTTGTGCACTTATTTATGTTGTCCCTTGTTTGTTTGGTTCTTCTTCGAATAGACGCTGAGCAGGGGATATATCAAGAGAACCAGGAGCACTACCCAGATCCATCCAGTGCTTCAACTGAGCTGCCAGGCAAGCACTACCACATGCTTGCATACATATAGTACCTATTGCCTCTATCTTACTCTTGCATCATTGAGTCGCGATTGCATTAAATTGAATCCCAAGTATTGCATAGCCTTTACTTTTAAACCCCACCGAAGCTTGTTCCTCCATCCCATGAGCCATTACTACAGGAGTTGTTTGAGCCATGCGAGTCGTAGAACAGCATGTGTAGGGTATGTGAGTGTCTGATGGATAACGAGGTACCTATACAACTTAACCTGAGTAGTAATGGGATAACTAATGAAAGTGGCATCGGTGAGCCATATTCGCTATTTGGTTTTTCAGGCTCACTTGTGTCCCGTAAGACCCCGAGTACTTGATTCCTGTTCCAAGATTATTCGCGCTATCCACATCCGGGAGGCCTTATGGACCCCCCTGAGCCAGAGCTTGATTCATTCTTATTTCTTGGGGCCACAAACTAGTTTGAGGTTTTATTTACTATCCTGTACTTATGCCATGCTTTACTGCTTTATTTAAGATTGTGCGAGGAGCACACTGTACTGTTTAGGAAAGCGGAGTGTTTTCGCGGTGTCGACAAGCCCAGTCACATTTTCGGGTTCCCAGTCGTTCACAGCCATTGACGCAAACCTTGAGGCCGTCTCGGAGTCAGCTAACTTCGTTGTGGGTAGCTCAATGGGGTGGCCCCCTGAAATATTTCTAAATCCTGTAATCGCTTTGTCGTGACTGCCTCGTATGGTTTTGATTTGGTTTTTCCGAGGCATATCGAGTGTGTGTTGCTATTTGTGCACCCCTGCAGGGTAAAACTTTCTGAAAGCCGTGTCCGCGGTTATGGACGACTTGGAGCACAGTTTCTCGATCATAGACAAGCATAACTAAAGTACCGCTTTTAATTTGACTAGACTAGGTACCTGACTAGTAAATAGTGCAACACTCACGGAATGGATAATAAAACTGCCAACGGATGGGGGGTTGTTCGTCCGCTTCCTCGTCGGTAAGCGAGGAGGAGGATGGATCTGTGGAGATTACCATGATAACCGTTATAACTGCTGTTATTAATTAACGGACATCCGTCTATCTCTGGTTAGGCGGATGATTAGCGAGTATCTATAGAATTGTTAGGGTTTATCTTTTGCTGCAATTGCGTCACCCCAGGTTGTGTCCCCTTTAGAGGCATAAAGACTTGCTGAGTACCTCTAGGGTCTCACACGATAAATTATTGGTTCAGACGAACAGGTACACTCGCAAGATGGATATTGGGTGGAAGAGACAGACGATGTGGGCAACGATCATTCGGTGTAGAGATTCCGGGAACGGGGATCCGTGAGATCTGTGGGCGGGATGTGCTTATTTATGGGGCATCTTATGCCGATTTGCTTCTTATCCGTACTCGGATTTTGTCTTCCGCTTTCGCTTGATACTCTGATGTTTGATGTATGAGGAGATATCCTAAACTATTATATCTATCTAGGATATTTGGATCTTGCCGTATGGCGTTGCTATATTTCCTTTCTTTTTAGATGGAATGGCTCTGATGTACTATTGTATGGTGGCTTGCATACATACTCATTCGTGTATGTAGTTGACCCCTTCGCCTGCCGATTACGCCGCCCGTTCTTGTCCCGATGTTTGGAAATGGTTGGGACGGCCGAAAGGTCTACCTGTGAGTGGCATTTGGGCCCCACCGTACTATTTCAACCATTTCTGCTCATCCAGGCTTGTAACTAGGAGCGTAATTCACCGAGGTAGTTACAGGTGGATTGTGAAAAGAACACACATGCAATGACACTGGTGGATCCAAATGTGGTATGTGAAAAGAACACACATGCAATGACTCCAGTTGTTGGTAGTAAAAAGAAAACACATGTAATGACACTGGTGGATCCATGTGTGGTCTCTGAAGAGAACACAAATTTTAATGACACTGGTGGATCCATATGTGGTATGTGAAAAGAACAGTCATGAAATGACTCTAGTTATTGTTAGTAAAAATAACACACATGCAATGACACTGGTGGATCCATAGGTGGATTGTGAAAATAACACACATGCAATGACACTGGTGGATCCACATGTGGTATGTGAAAATAACACACATGCAATGACACTAGTTGTTGTTAGTAACAAGAACACACATGCAATAACACTGGTGGATCCATGTGTGGTCTCTGAAGAGAACACACATTTCAATGACTCTGGTGGATCCATATGTGGTATGTGAAAAGAACACACATGAAATGACTCTGGCTATTGTTAGTAAAAAAGCACACATGGAATGACACTGGTGGATCCATAGGTGGATTATGAAAAGAACACACATGCAATGACACTGGTTGTTGTAAGTAAAAAGAACACACATGCAATGACACTAGTGGATCCATGTGTGGTCTCTGAAGAGAACACACATTTCAATGGCTCTGGTTATTGTTAGTAAAAAGAACACACATGCAATGACACTGGTGGATCCATGTGTGGTATCTGGAGAGAACACACATGCAATGACTCTGGTTGTTGTTAGTAAGAAGAACACACATGCAATGACACTGGTCGATCCATAGGTGGATTGTGAAAATAACACACATTTCAATGATACTGGTGGATCCATATGTGGTATGTAAAAAGAACAGACATTTCAATGACTCTAGTTGTTGTTAGTAAAAAGAAACCACATGCAATGACACTTGTGGATCCATGTGTGGTCTCTGAAGAGAACACACATGCAATGACTCTGGTTGTTGTTAGTAACAAGAGCACACATGCAATGACACTGGTGGATGCATAGGTGGATTGTGAAAAGAGCACACATGCAATGACACTGGTGGATCCATATGTGGTATGCGAAAAGAACACACATGCAATGACTCCAGTTGTTGGTAGTAAAAAGAACACACATGTAATGACACTGGTGGATCCATGTGTGGTCTCTAAAGAGAACACAAATTTTAATGACACTGGTGGATCCATAGGTGTATTGTGAAAAGCACACACATGCAATGACACTGGTGGATCCATATGTGGTATGTGAAAAGAACACACATGAAATGACTCTGGCTGTTGTTAGTAAAAAAAGCACACATGCAATGACACTGGTGGATCCATAGGTGGATTGTGAAAAGAACACACATGCAATGACACTGGTTGTTGTTAGTAAAAAGAACACACATGCAATGACACTGGTGGATCCATGTGTGGTCTCTGAAGAGAACACACATTTCAATGACTTTGGTTGTTGTTAGTAAAAAGAACACACATGCAATGACACTGGTGGATCCATGTGTCGTCTCTAAAGAGAACACACATGCAATGACTCTGGTTGTTGTTAGTAAAAAGAACACACATGCAATCACACTGGTGGATCCATAGGTGGATTGTGAAAAGAAACACATTTCAATGACACTGGTGGACCCATATGTGGTATGTAAAAAGAACACACATTTCAATGACTCTGGTTGTTATTAGTAAAAAGAACACACATGCAATGACACTTGTGGATCCATGTGTGGTTTCTGAAGAGAACACACATGCAATGACTCTGGTTGTTGTTAGTAAAAAGAGCACACATGTAATGACACTGGGGGATCCATAGGTGGATTGTGAAAAGAGCACACATGCAATGACACTGGTGGATCCATATGTGGTATGTGAAAAGAACACACATGCAATGACTCCAGTTGTTGGTAGTAAAAAGAACACACATGTAATGACACTGGTGGATCCATGCGTGGTCTCTAAAGAGAACACAAATTTCAATGACTCTGGTGGATCCACATGTGTTACGTGAAAAGAACAGTCATGAAATGACTCTAGTTATTGTTAGTAAAAATAACACACATGCAATGACACTGGTGGATCCATACGTGGTATGTGAAAAGAACACACATGCAATGACACTGGTTGTTAGTAAGAAGAACACACATGCAATAACACTGGTGGATCCATGTGTGGTCTCTGAAGAGAACACACATTTCAATGACTCTGGTGGATCCATATGTGGTATTTGAAAAGACCACACATGAAATGACTCTAGCCGTTGTTAGTAAAAAAAGCACACATGCAATGACACTGGTGGATCCATAGGTGGATTGTGAAAAGAACACACATGCAATGACATTGGTGGATCCAAATGTGGTATGTGAAAAGAACACACATGCAATGACTCCAGTTGTTGGTAGTAAAAAGAACACACATGTAATGACACTGGTGGATCCATGTGTGGTCTCTGAAGAGAACACAAATTTTAATGACACTGGTGGATCCATATGTGGTATGTGAAAAGAACAGTCATGAAATGACTCTAGTTATTGTTAGTAAAAATAACACACATGCAATGACACTGGTGGATCCATAGGTGGATTGTGAAAATAACACACATGCAATGACACTGGTGGATCCACATGTGGTATGTGGAAAGAACACACATGCAATGACACTGGTTGTTGTTAGTAACAAGAACACACATGCAATAACACTGGTGGATCCATGTGTGGTCTCTGAAGAGAACACACATTTCAATGACTCTGGTGGATCCATATGTGGTATGTGAAAAGAACACACATGAAATGACTCTGGCTATTGTTAGTAAAAAAGAACACATGGAATGACACTGGTGGATCCATAGGTGGATTATGAAAAGAACACACATGCAATGACACTGGTTGTTGTTAGTAAAAAGAACACATGTGGATCCATGTGTGGTCTCTGAAGAGAACACACATTTCAATGACTCTGGTTATTGTTAGTAAAAAGAACACACATGCAATGACACTGGTGGATCCATGTGTGGTATCTGGAGAGAACACACATGCAATTACTCTGGTTGTTGTTAGTAAGAAGAACACACATGCAATGACACTGGTCGATCCATAGGTGGATTGTGAAAATAACACACATTTCAATGATACTGGTGGATCCATATGTGGTATGTAAAAATAACACACATTTCAATGACTCTAGTTATTGTTAGTAAAAAGAAACCACATGCAATGAAACTTGTGGATCCATGTGTGGTCTCTGAAGAGAACACACATGCAATGACTCTGGTTGTTGTTAGTAACAAGAGCACACATGCAATGACACTGGTGGATGCATAGGTGGATTGTGAAAAGAGCACACATGCAATGACACCGGTGGATCCATATGTGGTATGTGAAAAGAACACACATGCAATGACTCCAGTTGTTGGTAGTAAAAAGAACACACATGTAATGACACTGGTGGATCCATGTGTGGTCTCTAAAGAGAACACAAATTTTAATGACACCGGTGGATCCATAGGTGGATTGTGAAAATCACACACATGCAATGACACTGGTCGATCCATATGTGGTATGTGAAAAGAACACACATGCAATGACACTGGTTGTTAGTAACAAGAACACACATGCAATAACACTGGTGGATCCATGTGTGGTCTCTGAAGAGAACACACATTTCAATGACTCTGGTGGATCCATATGTGGTATGTGAAAAGAACACACATGAAATGACTCTGGCTGTTGTTAGTAAAAAAGCACACATGCAATGACAGTGGTGGATCCATAGGTGGATTGTGAAAAGAACACACATGCAATGACACTGGTTGTTGTTAGTACAAAGAACACACATGCAATGACACTGGTGGATCCATGTGTGGTCTCTGAAGAGAACACACATTTCAATGACTCTGGTTATTGTTAGTAAAGAGAACACACATGCAATGACACTAGTGGATCCATGTGTGGTCTCTGAAGAGAACACACATGCAATGACTCTGGTTGTTGTTAGTAAAAAGAACACACATGCAATTACACTGGTGGATCCATAGGTGGATTGTGAAAATAACACACATTTCAATGACACTAGTGGATCCATATGTGGTACGTTAAAAGAACAGACATTTCAATGACTCTGGTTGTTGTTAGTAAAAAGAACACACATGCAATGACACTTGTGGATCCATGTGTGGTCTCTGAAGAGAACACACATGCAATGACTCTGGTTGTTGTTAGTAAAAAGAGCACACATGCAATGACACTGGTGGATACATAGATGGATTGTGAAAAGAGCACACATGCAATGACACTGGTGGATCCATATGTGGCATGTAAAAAGAACACACATGCAATGACTCCAGTTGTTGGTAGTAAAAAGAACACACATGTAATGACACTGGTGGATCCATGTGTGGTCTCTGAAGAGAACACAAATTTCAATGACACTGGTGGATCCATATGTGGTACGTGAAAAGAATAGTCATGAAATGACTCTAGTTATTGTTAGTAAAAATAACACACATGCAATGACACTGGTGGATCCATAGGTAGATTGTGAAAATAACACACATGCAATGACACTGGTGGATCCATATGTGGTATGTGAAAAGAACACACATGCAATGACTCTGGTTGTTGTTAGTAAAAAGAACACACATGCAATAACACTAGTGGATCCATGTGTGGTCTCTAAAGAGAACACATATTTCAATGACTCTGGTGGATCCATATGTGGTATGTGAAAAGAACACACATGAAATGACTCTGGTTGTTGTTAGTAAAAAAAGCACAATGCAATGACACTGGTGGATCCATATGTTGTATGTGAAAAGAACACACATGCAATGACAATGGTTATTGTTAGTAAAAATAACACACATGCAATGACATTGGTGGATCCATACGTGGTATGTGAAAAAACACACATGCAATGACACTGGTTGTTAGTAACAAGAAGACACATGCAATAACACTGGTGGATCCATGTGTGGCCTCTAAAGAGAACACACATTTCAATGACTCTGGTGGATCCATATGTGGTATGTGAAAAGAACACACATGAAATGACTCTGGCTGTTGTTAGTAAAAAAGCACACATGCAATGACACTGGTGGATCCATAGGTGGATTGTGAAAAGAACACACATGCAATGACACCGGTGGATCCAAATGTGGTATGTGAAAAGAACACACATGCAATGACTCCAGTTGTTGGTAGTAAAAAGAACACACATGTAATGACACTAGTGGATGACACTGGTGGATCCATGTGTGGTCTCTGAAGAGAACACAAATTTTAATGACACTGGTGGATCCATATGTGGTATGTGAAAAGAACAGTCATGAAATGACTCTAGTTATTGTTAGTAAAACTAACACACATGCAATGACACTGGTGGATCCATAGGTGGATTGTGAAAATAACACACATGCAATGACACTGGTGGATCCATATGTGGTATGTGAAAAGAACACACAAGCAATGACACTGGTTGTTAGTAACAAGAACACACATGCAATAACACTGGTGGATCCATGTGTGGTCTCTGAAGAGAACACACATTTCAATGACTCTGGTGGATCCATATGTGGTATGTGAAAAGAACACACATGAAATGACTCTGGCTATTGTTCGTAAAAAAGCACACATGCAATGACACTGGTGGATCCATAGGTGGATTGTGAAAAGTACACACATGCAATGACACTGGTTGTTGTTAGTAAAAAGAACACACATGCAATAACACTAGTGGATCCATGTGTGGTCTCTTAAGAGAACACACATTTCAATGACTCTGGTTATTGTTAGTAAAAACAACACACATGCATTGACTCTGGTTGTTGTTAGTAAGAAGAACACACATGCAATGACACTGGTCGATCCATAGGTGGATTGTGAAAATAACACACATTTCAATTATACTGGTGGATCCATATGTGGTATGTAAAAAGAACAGACATTTCAATGACTCTAGTTGTTGTTAGTAAAAAGAAACCACATGCAATGACACTTGCGGATCCATGTGTGGTCTCTAAGGAGAACACACATGCAATGACTCTGGTTGTTGTTAGTAAAAAGAGCACACATGCAATGACACTGGTGGATACATAGGTGGATTGTGAAAAGAGCACACATGCAATGACACTGGAGGATCCATATGTGGTATGTGAAAAGAACACACATGCAATGACTCCAGTTGTTGGTAGTAAAAAGAACACACATGTAATGACACTGGTGGATCCATGTGTGGTCTCTAAAGAGAACACAAATTTTAATGACACTGGTGGATCCATATGTGGTATGTGAAAAGAACAGTCATGAAATGACTCTAGTTATTGTTAGTCAAAATAACACACATGCAATGATACTGGTGGATCCATAGGTGGATTGTGAAAAGCACACACATGCAATGACACTGGTGGATCCATATGTGGTATGTAAAAATAACACACATGCAATGACACTGGTGGATCCATAGGTAGATTGTGAAAATACCACACATGCAATGACACAGGTGGATCCATATGTGGTATGTGAAAAGAACACACATGCAATGACTCTGGTTGTTGTTAGTAAAAAGAACACACATGCAATAACACTAGTGGATCCATGTGTGGTCTCTCAAGAGAACACACATTTCAATGACTCTGGTGGATCCATATGTGGTATGTGAAAAGAACGCACATGAAATGACTCTGGTTGTTGTTAGTAAAAAAAGCACAATGCAATGACACTGGTGGATCCATATGTTGTATGTGAAAAGAACACACATGCAATGACACTGGTTGTTGTTAGTAAAAAGAACACACATGCAATGACACTGGTGGATCCATGTGTGGTCTCTGAAGAGAACACACATTTCAACGACTCTGGTTCTTGTTAGTAAAAAGAACACACATGCAATGACACTGGTGGATCCATGTGTGGTCTCTGAATAGAACACACATGCCATGACGCTTGTTGATGTTAGTAAAAAGAACACACATGCAATGACACTGGTGGACCCATAGGTGGATTGTGAAAATAACACACATTTCAATGACACTAGTGGATCCATATGTGGTATGTGAAAAGAACACACATTTCAATGACTGGTTGTTGTTAGTAAAAAGAACACACATTCAATGACACTGGTGGATCCATGTGTGGTCTCTGAAGAGAACACACATGTAATGACTCTGGTTGTTGTTTGTAAAAAGCGCACACATGCAATGACACTGGTGGATCCATAGGTGGATTCTGAAAATAAGACGCATGCAATGACACTAGTGGATCCATATATGGTATGTGGAAAGAACACACATTTCAATGACTCTGGTTGTTGTTAGTAAAAAGAACACACATGCAATGACACTGGAGGATCCATGTGTGGTCTCTGAAGAAAACACACATGCAATGACTCTGGTTGTTGTTAGTAAAAAGAGCACACATGCAATGACACTGGTGGATCCATAGGTGGATTGTGAAAAGAACACACATGCAATGACACTAGTGGATCCATATGTGGTATGTCAAAACAACACACATGCAATGACTCCAGTTGTTGTTAGTAAAAAGAACACACATGTAATGACACTGGTGGATCAATGTGTGGTCTCTGAAGAGAACACAAATTTCAATGACACTGGTGGATCCATGTGTTGTATGTGAAAAGAACAGTCATGAAATGACTCAAGTTGTTGTTAGTAAAAACAACACACGTGCAATGACACTGGTGGATCCATAGGTGGATTGTGAAGAGAACACACATGCAATGACACTGGTGGATCCATATGTGGTATGAGAAAAGAACACACATGCAATGACTCTAGTTGTTGTTAGTAAAAAGAACACACATGCAATAACACTAGTGGATCCATGTGTGGTCTCTAAAGAGAACACACATTTCAGTAACTCTGGTGGATCCATATTTGGTATGTGAAAAGAACACACATGAAATGACTCTTGTTGTTGTTAGAAAAAGGTAGCACACGTGCAATGAAACTGGTGGATCCTTATGTGGTATATGAAAAGAACACACATGCAATGACACTGGTTATTGTTAGTAAAAAAACACACATGCAATGACACTGGTGGATCCATGTGTGGTCTCTGAAGAGAACACACATGCAATGACTCTGTTTGTTGTTAGTAAAAAGAACACACATGCAATGACACTGGTGGACCCATAGGTGGATTGTGAAAAGAACACACATTTCAATGACACTGGTGGATCCATATGTGGTATGTGAAAAGAACACACATTTCAATGACTCTGGTTGTTGTTACTAAAAAGAACACACATGCAATGACACTGGTGGATCCATGTGTGGTCTCTGAAGAGAACACACATGCAATGACTCTTGTTGTTGTTAGTAAAAAGAACAGACATGCAATGACACAGGTGGACCCATAGGTGGATTGTGAAAATAACACACATTTCAATGACACTGGTGGATCCATATGTGGTATGTGAAAAGAACACACATTTCAATGACTGGTTGTTGTTAGTAAAAAGAACACACATGCAATGACACTGGTGGATCCATGTGTGGTCTCTGAAGAGAACACACATGCAATGACTCTGGTTTTTGTTTGTAAAAAGAGCACACATGCAATGACACTGGTGGATCCATAGATGGATTGTGAAAATAAGACGCATGCAATGACACTAGTGGATCCATATATGGTATGTGAAAAGAACACACATTTCAATGACTCTGGTTGTTGTTAGTAAAAAGAACACACGTGCAATGACACTGATGGATCCATAGGTGGATTGTGAAAAGAGCACACATGCAATCACACTGGTGGATCCATATGTGGAATTTGAAATGAACACACATGCAATGACTCTAGTTGTTGTTAGTAAAAAGAACACACATGCAATAACATTAGTGGATCCATGTGTGGTCTCTGAAGAGAACACACATTTCAATGACTCTGGTGGATCCATATTTGGTATGTGAAAAGAACACACATGAAATGACTCTGGTTGTTGTGAGTAAAAAGAGCACACATACAATGACACTGGTGGATCCATATGTGGTATGTGAAAAGAACACTCATGCAATGACACTGGTTGTTGTTAGTAAAAAGAACACACATGCAATGACACTGGTGGATCCTTGTGTGGTCTCCGAAGAGAACACACATGCAATGACTCTTGTTGTTGTTAGTAAAAATAACACACATGCAATGACACCGGTGGACCCATAGGTGGATTGTGAAAATAACACACATTTCAATGACACTGGTGGATCCATATGTGGTATGTGAAAAGAACACACATTTCAATGACTCTGGTTGTTGTTAGTAAAAAGAACACACATGCAATGACACTGGTGGATCCATATGTGGTCTCTGAAGAGAACACACATGCAATGACTCTTGTTGTTGTTAGTAAAAAGAACACACATGCAATGACACTCGTGGACCCATCGGTGGATTGTGAAAATAACACACATTTCAATGACACTGGTGGATCCATATGTGGTATGTGAAAAGAACATACATTTCAATGACTGGTTGTTGTTTGTAAAAAGAACACACATGCAATGACACTGGTGGATCCATGTGTGGTCTCTAAAGAGAACACACATGCAATGACTCTGGTTGTTGTTTGTAAAAAGAGCACACATGCAATGACACTAGTGGATCCATAGATGGATTGTGAAAATAAGACACATGCAATGACACTAGTGGATCCATATATGGTATGTGAAAAGAAAACACATTTCAATGACTCAGGTTGTTGTTAGTAAAAAGAGCACACATGCAATGACACTGGTGGATCCATATGTGGTATTTGAAAAGAACACACATGCAATGACTCTAGTTGTTGTTAGTAAAAATAACACACATGTAATGACACTGGTGGATCCATGTGTGGTCTCTGAAGAGAACACACATTTCAATGACACTGGTGGATCCATATGTGGTATGTGCAAAGAACAGTCATGAAATGACTCCTGTTGTTGTTAGTAAAAAGAACACACATGCAATGACACTAGTGGATCCATGGGTGGTCTCTGAAGATAACACACATGCAATAACTCTGGTTGTTGTTAGTAAAAAGAACACACATGCAATGACACTGGTGGATCCATAGGTGGATTGTGAAAAGACCACACATTTCAATGACACTAGTGGATCCATATGTGGTATGTAAAAAGAACACACATTTTAATGACTCTGGTTGTTATTAGTAAAAAGAACACACATGCAATGACACTGGTGGATCCATGTGTGGTCTCTGAAGAGAACACACATGCAATGACTCTGGTTGTTGTTAGTAAAAAGAGCACACATGCAATGACACTGGTGGATCCATAGGTGGATTGTGAAAAGAACACACATGCAATGACAATGGTGGATCCATATGTGGTATGTGAAAAGAACACACATTTCAATGACTTTGGTTGTTGTTAGTAAAAGGAACACACATGCAATGACACTGGTGGATCCATAGGTGGATTGTGAAAAGAGCACACATGCAATGACACTGGTGGATCTATATGTGGTATGTCAAAAGAACACACATGCAATGACTCCAGTTGTTGTTAGTAAAAAGAACACACATGTAATGACACTGGTGGATCCATGTGTGGTCTCTGAAGAGAACACAAATTTCAATGACACTAGTGGATCCATATGTGGTATGTGAAAAGAACAGTCATGAAATGACTCAAGTTGTTGTTAGTAAAAACAACACACATGCAAAGACACTGGTGGATCCATAGGTGGATTGTGAAAAGAACACACATGCAATGACACTGTTGGATCCATATGTGGTATGTGAAAAGAACACACATGCAATGACTCTAGTTGTTGTTAGTAAAAAGAACACACATGCAATAACACTAGTGGATCCATGTGTGGTCTCTGAAGAGAACACACATTTCAATGACTCTGGTTGATCCATATTTGGTATGTGAAAAGAACGCACATGAAATGACTCTGGTTGTTGTTAGTAAAAAAAGCACACATGCAATGACACTGGTGGATCCATATGTGGTATGTGAAATGAACACAAATGCAATGACACTGGTTGTTGTTAGTAAAAAGAACACACATGCAATGACACTGGTGGATCCATGTGTGGTCTCTGAAGAGAACACACATGCAATGACTCTTGTTGTTGTTAGTAAAAAGAACACACATGCAATGACACCGGTGGACCCATAGGTGGATTGTGAAAATAACACACATTTCAATTACACTAGTGGATCCATATGTGGTATGTGAAAAGAACACACATGGAATGACTCCAGTTGTTGTTAGTAAAAAGAACACACATGTAATGACACTGGTGGATCCATGTATGGTCTCTTAAGAGAACACACATTTCAATGACACTGGTGGATCCATATGTCGTATGTGAAAAGAACAGTCATGAAATGACTCCAGTTGTTGTTAGTAAAAAGAACACACATGCAATGACACTTGTGGATCCATAGGTGGATTGTGAAAAGAACACACATGCAATGACACTGGTGGATCCTTATGTGGTATGTGAAAAGAACACAAATGCAATAACTCTGGTTGTTATTAGTAAAAAGAACACGCATGCAATAACACTAGTGGATCCATGTGTGGTCTCTAAAGAGAACACACATTTCAATGACTTTGGTTGTTGTTAGTAAAAGGAACACACATGCAATGACACTGGTGGATCCATAGGTGGATTGTGAAAAGAGCACACATGCAATAACACTGGTGGATCTATATGTGGTATGTCAAAAGAACACACATGCAATGACTCCAGTTGTTGTTAGTAAAAAGAACACACATGTAATGACACTGGTGGATCCATGTGTGGTCTCTGAAGAGAACACAAATTTCAATGACACTGGTGGATCCATATGTGGTATGTGAAAAGAACAGTCATGAAATGACTCAAGTTGTTGTTAGTAAAAACAACACACATGCAATGACACTGGTGGATCCATAGGTGGATTGTGAAAAGAACACACATGCAATGACACTGGTGGATCCATATGTGGTATGTGAAAAGAACACACATGCAATGACTCTAGTTGTTGTTAGTAAAAAGAACACACAGGCAATAACACTAGTGGATCCATGTGTGGTCTCTGAAGAGAACACACATTTCAATGACTCTGGTGGATCCATATTTGGTATGTGAAAAAAACGCACATGAAATGACTCTGGTTGTTGTTAGTAAAAAAAGCACACATGCAATGACACTGTGGATCCATATGTGGTATGTGAAATGAACACACATGCAATGACACTGGTTGTTGTCAGTAAAAAGAACACACATGCAATGACACTGGTGGATCCATGTGTGGTCTCTGAAGAGAACACACATGCAATGACTCTTGTTGTTGTTAGTAAAAAGAACACACATGCAATGACACCGGTGGACCCATAGGTGTATTGTGAAAATAACACACATTTCAATTACACTAGTGGATCCATATGTGGTATGTGAAAAGAACACACATGGAATGACTCCAGTTGTTGCTCGTAAAAAGAACACACGCGTAATGACACTGGTGGATCCATGTGTGGTCTCTGAAGAGAACACACATGCAATGACTCTGGTTGTTGTTAGTAAAAAGAGCACACATGCAATGACAATGGTGTATCCATATGTGGTATGTCAAAAGAACACACATTTCAATGACTCTGGTTGTTTTTAGTAAAAAGAACACACATGCAATGACACCGGTAGATCCATAGGTGGATTGTGAAAAGAGCACACATTCGATGACACTGGTGGATCCATATGTGGTATGTGAAAAGAACACACATGCAATGACTCCAGTTGTTGTTAGTAAAAAGAACACACATGTAATGACACTGGTGGATCCATGTATGGTCTCTTAAGAGAACACACATTTCAATGACACTGGTGGATCCATATGTCGTATGTGAAAAGAACAGTCATGAAATGACTCCAGTTGTTGTTAATAAAAAGAACACACATAGAATGACACTTGTGGATCCATAGGTGGATTGTGAAAAGAACACACATGCAATGACACTGGTGGATCCATATGTGGTATGTGAAAAGAACACAAATGCCATAACTCTGGTTGTTGTTAGTAAAAAGAACACACATGCAATAACACTAGTGGATCCATGTGTGGTATCTGAAGAGAACACACATTTCAATGACTCTGGTGGATCCATATGTGGTATGTGAAAAGAACATACATGAAATGACTCTGGTTGTTGTTAGTAAAAAAGCACACATGCAATGACACTGTTGGATCCATAAGTGGTATGTGAAAAGAACACACATGCAATGACACTGGTTGTTGTTAGTAAAAAGAACACACATGCAATGACAATGGTGGATCCATGTGTGGTCTCCGAAGAGAACACACATTTCAATGACTTTGGTTGTTGTTAGTAAAAAGAACACACATGCAATGACACTGGTGGATCCATGTGTGGTCTCTGAAGAGAACACACATGCAATGACTCTAGTTGTTGTTAGTAAAAAGAACACACATGCAATGACACTGGTGGATCCATATGTGGTATGTGAAAACAACACACATTTCAATGACTCTAGTTGTTGTTAGTAAAAACAACACACATGCAATGACACTGGTGGATCCATAGGTGATTTGTGAAAAGAGCACACATGCAATGACACTGGTGGATCCATATGTGGTATGTGAAAAGAACACACATGCAATGACTCCAGTTGTTGTTAGTAAAAAGAACACACATGTAATGACACTGGTGCATCCATGTGTGGTCTCTTAAGAGAACACACATTTCAATGACACTGGTGGATCCATATGTGGTATGTGAAAAGAATAGTCATGAAATGACTCCAGTTGTTGTTAGTAAAAAGAACACACATGCAATGACAATGGTGGATCCATAGGTGGATTGTGAAAAGAACACACATGCAATGACACTGGTGGATCCATAAGTGGTATGTGAAAAGAACACACATGCAATGACTCTGTTGTTGTTAGTAACAAGAACACACATGCAATAACACTAGTGGATCCATGTGTGGTCTCTGAAGAGAACACACATTTCAATGACTCTGGTGGATCCATATGTGGTATGTGAAAAGAACACACATGAAATGACTCTCGTTGTTGTTAGTAAAAAAGGACACATGCAATGACACTAGTTGATCCATAGGTGGATTGTAAAAAAAACACACATGCAATGACACTGGTTGTTGTTAGTAAAAATAACACACATGCAATGACACTGGTGGATCCATGTGTGGTCTCTGAAGAGAACACACATTTCAATGACTCTGGTTGTTGTTAGTAAAAAGAACACATACAATGACACTGGTGGATCCATGTGTGGTCTCTGAAGAGAACACACATGCAATGACTCTGGTTGTTGTTAGTAAAAAGAGCACACATGCAATGACAATGGTGGATCCATATGTGGTATGTCAAAAGAACACACATTTCAATGACTCTGGTTGTTGTTAGTAAAAAGAACACACATGCAATGACACCTGTAGATCCATAGGTGGATTGTGAAAAGAGCACACATGCAATGACACTGGTGGATCCATATGTGGTATGTGAAAAGAACACGCATGCAATGACTCCAGTTGTTGTGAGTAAAAAGAACACACATGTAATGACACTAGGGGATCCATGTGTGGTCTCTGAAGAGAACACACATTTCAATGACATTGGTGGATCCATATGTGGTATGTGAAAAGAACACACATGCAATGACTCCAGTTGTTGTTAGTAAAAAGAACACACATGTAATGACACTGGTGGATCCATGTGTGGTCTCTTAAGAGAACACAAATTTCAATGATACTGGTGGATCCATATGTGGTATGTGAAAAGAACAGTCATGAAATGACTCAAGTTGTTGTTAGTAAAAAGAACACACATGTAATGACACTGGTGGATCCATGTGTGGCATGCAATGACACTGGTGGATCCATAGGTGGATTGTGAAAAGAACACACATCGCAATGACTCTGGTTGTTGTTAGTAACAAGAACACACATGCAATAACACTAGTGGATCCATGTGTGGTCTCTGAAGAGAACACACATTTCAATAACTCTGGTGGATCCATATTTGGTATGTGAAAAGAACACACGTGAAATGACTCTTGTTGTTGTTAGAAAAACATAGCACACATGCAATGACACTGGTGGATCCTTATGTGGTATATGAAAAGAACACACATGCAATGACACTGGTTATTGTTAGTAAAAAGAACACACATGCAATGACCCTGGTGGATCCATGTGTGGTCTCTGAAGAGAACACACATGCAATGACTCTGTTTGTTGTTAGTAAAAAGAACACACATGCATTGACACTGGTGGACCCATAGGTGGATTGTGAAAAGAACACACATTTCAATGACACTGGTGGATCCATATGTGGTATGTGAAAAGAACACACATTTCAATGACTCTGGTTGTTGTTAGTAAAAAGAACACACATGCAATGACACTGGTGGATCCATGTGTGGTCTCTGAAGAGAACACACATGCAATGACTCTTGTTGTTGTTAGTAAAAAGAACACACATGCAATGACACAGGTGGACCCATAGGTGGATTGTGAAAAGAGCACACATGCAATGACACTGGTGGATCCATATGTGGTATGTGAAAAGAACACACATTTCAATGACTGGTTGTTGTTACTAAAAAGAACACACATGCAATGACACTGGTGGATCCATGTGTGGTCTCTGAAGAGAACACACATGCAATGACACTGGTGGATCCATGTGTGGTCTCTGAAGAGAACACACATGCAATGACTCTGGTTGTTGTTTGTAAAAAGAGCACACATGCAATGACACTGGTGGATCCATAGATGGATTGTGAAAATAAGACGCATGCAATGACACTAGTGGATCCATATATGGTATGTGAATAGAACACACATTTCAATGACTCTGGTTGTTGTTAGTAAAAAGAACACACATGCAATGACACTGGTGGATCCATAGGTGGATTGTGAAAAGAGCACACATGCAATGACACTGGTGGATCCATATGTGGAATTTGAAAAGAACACACATGCAATGACTCTAGTTGTTGTTAGTAAAAAGAACACACATGCAATAACATTAGTGGATCCATGTGTGGTCTCTGAAGAGAACACACATTTCAATGACTCTGGTGGATCCATATTGGGTATGTGAAAAGAACACACATGAAATGACTCTGGTTGTTGTGAGTAAAAGGAGCACACATGTAATGACACTGGTGGATCCATATGTGGTATGTGAAAAGAACACTCATGCAATGACACTGGTTGTTGTTAGTAAAAAGAACACACATGCAATGACACTGGTGGATCCATGTGTGGTCTCTGAAGAGGACACACATGCAATGACTCTTGTTGTTTTTAGTAAAAATAACACACATGCAATGACACCGGTGGACCCATAGGTGGATTGTGAAAATAACGCACATTTCAATGACACTGGTGGATCCATATGTGGTATGTGAAAAGAACACACATTTCAATGACTCTGGTTGTTGTTAGTAAAAAGAACACACATGCAATGACACTGGTGGATCCATGTGTGGTCTCTGAAGAGAACACACATGCAATGACTCTTGTTGTTGTTAGTAAAAAGAACACACATGCAATGACACTGGTGGACCCATAGGTGGATTGTGAAAATAACACACATTTCAATGACAGTGGTGGATCCATATGTGGTATGTGAAAAGAACATACATTTCAATGACTGGTTGTTGTTTGTAAAAAGAACACACATGCAATGACACTGGTGGATCCATGTGTGGTCTCTAAAGAGAACACACATGCAATGACTCTGGTTGTTGTTTGTAAAAAGAGCACACATGCAATGACACTGGTGGATCCATAGATGGATTGTGAAAATAAGACGCATGCAATGACACTAGTGGATCCATATATGGTATGTGAAAACAAAACACATTTCAATGACTCTGGTTGTTGTTAGTAAAAAGAGCACACATGCAATGACACTGGTGGATCCATATGTGGTATTTGAAAAGAACACACATGCAATGACTCTAGTTGTTGTTAGTAAAAAGAACACACATGTAATGACACTGGTGGATCCATGTGTGGTCTCTGAAGAGAACACACATTTCAATGACACTGGTGGATCCATATGTGGTATGTGAAAAGAACAGTCATGAAATGACTCCAGTTGTTGTTAGTAAAAAGAACACACATGCAATGACACTGGTGGATCCATGGGTGGTCTCTGAAGATAACACACATGCAATAACTCTGGTTGTTGTTAGTAAAAAGAACACACATGCAATGACACTGGTGGATCCATAGGTGGATTGTGAAAAGAACACACATTTCAATGACACTAGTGGATCCATATGTGGTATGTAAAAAGAGCACACATTTTAATGACTGTCACATCCCAAGATATTCCAAATCTTGTAATGTGAAAAATAAATGAATAAAATAAAACATTGATTGATTTTCAAGGCCAGAAGAAACTTTTTGATTTCAATTGGGATTTCAAACCAGTTGGATCAAATAAAATCCTAAAGGGATTTATAAAGATAAAACATTTAATAAAGGAAATAAAATGTTTTGGAAATACTATTTTGGATCTTTTAATAAAAGGTTTTGGTTTTCAAAAATGAAAAGAAAATTTTTAAATGAAGATTATTTTATAAAGGTTATTTTGTTTTAAACAAGTTTTCCAAGTATTCCTTATTTTCAAATAAAATCTACTGATTTGGTTTTGAAAATATTTGGATTTCAAATGGAAACTTAATTAAACAAATCAAACCCTATTTTATTAATAAACTAAAGATCCATTTTATTTAATTATTGAATGGATCCTAAAATAAATAAAAATTATTTTATTTTGAGATTTGGATTATGTTGATAAACAGAACCAAATTCAAAGTACAAAGTTGATTGTTTGTTTGGATTTGATGTTGTTTGAATGTTTGTTTAATTGATTAAAATTCAAAACAGGAAAATAGAATAGAAAAAGAAAAATGTTCAGGCAGAAAAAAAAATATAGTGCAAAGGACCCAGCCCAATAAGGCCCAGCAAACCAGCCCAGTTCTCTTCCAGAAAGAAAACAATTCACACCCAGTTTCTGACCCACACAGACAATGACCAGTGGACCCTCCCCCTCATTTCTTTTCCCACTGACGCAACGACCCCACCTCTCTCACGAACCGAACCATTTTTCTCACCGCGGAAAGAACCCACTCAGTCATAGACAGCCTGGACCCACTTCTCCTTCCCCTCTTTCGCTGACGAGACGACCCCACACCAGCTTCTCTTCCTCCCGCACGAAACGTTTTGCACCCGAAGACATAACCGCAGAGTGAATGACTAGTGGACCCTCCTTCCCTCTCGCTTTCTCGCTGACAGCAAGGTCCCACAACACTGTTCATCGTCGTTTCCACCGCAACCAGTTCTTCCTCGCTGATTCTGCCGATGATTCCTCCGGCATAATTCGTCATAACGCAGCCTCGATTCCGCACGGCAACCTCGCTCATTAATCGCCTCTGTCTCCTTCCCATTTTCCCCTCCAGCTCACTCTTTCTTCCTTCCCGCGTCAACCACACCGGCCGTTCCTGCCGTTGAATCCGCGGCTTGAATTCGCGTTAACCATGGCCTTTACTCCCCCTGCGACGATGCCTACTTAAACGCCAGCGCTTTCTCCTCCATTTCCCCCAGACCACTCCCTCTCTCTGCCCCCCAGGCTGGACAAATTGCACCGCACACCGCCCACTGTCCGACGATGTTCCGGTGACGATTCCGGCGAAACTAGACCTCCCCTTGCCTCATTGACCAAGCACACACACTCCCCAGCCCCTGGAGCTTCTGTCCGTGCCTTCTGTTCAACCGCGGGTGCCCCAGAACCTCGACTCCGACAAGCTCCGAGCGCCGCCGCGTCTGCACCTTACTCCGACGAGCTCCACAGGTAGTTTCCGACCGCCCCGCGCCCTCTCGTTCACGCACACAGCTCTGCCTTGATCTTACGCTTCTAACCCTGCCCTCGTTTTGCTTCGGGGTGAACCACAGAGTCGACTTCGACCACGACCACGCGCAACCAACGCCAGCAGGAACTCCGACGAGCAATCCACCTCGTTCCCGTGCGCCCCTCGACGAGATACGGCCACGTTGAGCTTCCCCAAGCGTCTGCGAACACGGTGAGCCATCTCCCCTCTCCCTCGCTTCCTGTATCGCCAGCTCCGCCGTAGCCAGGCACGCCGCCGCCGTCTGCCGCCGCTAGCGCCGCCACTAGTTGGCAAGTGTGCTCAGCACCGTCCGATCTGGATCTAACGATTAGCATAGAATCACTTAACCGCGAAGAGGTACGAGTCCTGCGCCGCACGATCTAAATAGATCCAACGCTCCGCAGCGACTGATCTGTGCGAACCGGTATCGACGAATTAGAATAAGACACGTGTCCCTGCTGGTCTGATTTAAAACAGAATTGATCTAATTGATGTTCAGTTTTGTAAAATCCATAACTTGGAATCCACACGTCCAAAATTTACAAATTTTATGTCGTTGGATTCAGGAGAGCAAGACCTAACCAACCCTACCCTTGGTTTAGCAAATAGTATCTGTTAGCTTGTTTAACTTTTCAGTTTCTTTTGTGTGCTTTCTAAGATTAGAAAAATTGTTTAAAAATGTTTTTAAGGTTAAAACCTTTGCAAAATGGTTTGTTGTGACCTTACTGACCCTAGGAACCAACCTAGGATTTGGAAAATGAATTTGGAAAAGTTTAGAATGGATTAATTAGTTTAGTCCATTTCTAGCTAATTAAAAACTATTGATTTGTTTATGAAAATGTTTTTGAGTAAAAAACTTTGGGAAAATGGTTTAGACCAAACCTACTGACCCAAACACCAAGTTTTGTAATAGCAACTCATTTGGTGAAACAAAATAAGGAATCTTTGACTTAAAACCCTTTCTAGTCAAATAGAAATGTGGTTATTTTATTAAAAATGGTTTTGGAAGAAAACCTTTGTAAAATGTTTTGTTTTAAACTCACTAACCCCAAACCCCAAGTTTTGTGATTGAAAGCATATTTGGTGAACCCTATAGGTTAATGCCTTAGTAAAAATATTTTTACACCACATAAAATGATACTTTGTTTTAAAAAAATGGTTTTATAGTGAAACCTTTTGCAAATGACTTTGCCACTTGACAAAATGACCAATAGGTGTGATCAAATGTTTATGACCCACTAGGAACCACTTTTTCAAACAAAACAAAGCTTGGCATGCTTGCATGCATTACTTTGTCTTTGTCATTTTATGTGTGTTGTTTTGCTTGATTGGTAGATTGAGTTTGTTCCTTGCTTGATTGATTTGTAGTGACTTGAAGAGTGTGTTTGTTGCAAGGACAAGGAGTGAACCTATACCCTCTACCAAAAAGGCAAGTGATGCTTCATATCTTGTAACATTATTTTCACTATGCATTAGTGTTTTTGCTAAGTAAAACTTGCATGGATTTTATTTAGCTAAGTATAGACCTTGCTATAGGAAAACCTAGTAGATGAAACCTTAGTGGAAATCTTCCTAAGTTAAGATTCCTATTACTATCAAGCTTAGCCTAGCTAATAGAAAACATGGGTGGAATATATTCACACTATGGAAAAATATTCTAAGTCTAAGGACTTATGTTTTGTTTAATAAAACAACTAAGTTAATGAATCACCTGGGTGGAAATGGAAGGAATGGTTTGTGTTGAGTGGTTCACAAGGCCATGGACTTGGCTTGTGTATCTCACTTGTGGATGGCCACCCAGGAACAAAGATATTTGAGATGTCAAATGTTGAGAAGCTTCAAGTGCAACCACTTGGCAATATGGGCTCTGCCATGATCATATAGGTTGCAAGAACTTAGCCATATGGACAGTGGATGGTAGTGTTTGATAGGATGGAGCGCGTCCATGATGGTCTAAGGGAAGGCTTCTGAAAGATCTTGTCTTGGGAAACCAAGTCTTGTGGGGAAAGTGCACCACCTCTGCAGAGTGTAAAACCTAAGTACTTAGCCATGTCCCTGGTAAAGGACAATTTGAGCATCAAGACATGGAAGCTATCAAGAATCTCATCATTCAAATTTCTGAATTAAAATCTTGTGGTTTGAACAAGGGTTGTTTGAAATCTTCAATCTTTGATGGAGAGATGGCTTGGTACAAGGATCTTGAAATCTTTGATTGAGGAAAATGATTTTGTCAAAGCAAAAACTTAGTATTTTCAAAATGTTAAGGAAAAATCTATTTTGAGCAATGCAAGCCTCAACTCCACTTAGCCAAATGCATATAGATGATAGACTCCACCATACTACCATAGTATCACTTGCCAATACAATTCAAATGTATTGACCCTTGTGGCTGTAACTTGTAATGTTGCAGGTTTGATTGATTTTAGTGAAGATTGATTGATTAGGATTACAAAGTCTACAACCAACATCTGCCTGTGGCACTTTGAAGATGAAGGACCCCATGCTTATAGTTATTCCGCTGCAATGTAATGTAATAGCCAAATGAGCTATGTTTGATGTAATAAAATTATGTTATTTCTGGTTATAAAGTTAAATTATGACCTTTGTCTCTTGATATTACATCTAAACTGTGGATGCTAGCTATTGATCCAGGGACTAGCATTGCAAACACAGGTATCTCTACCTTATTAAAGGCAGGGGATGTTACAATGACTCTGGTTGTTATTAGTAAAAAGAACACACATGCAATGACACTGGTGGATCCATGTGTGGTCTCTGAAGAGAACACACATGCAATGACTCTGGTTGTTGTTAGTAAAAAGAGCACACATGCAATGACACTAGTGGATCCATAGGTGGATTGTGAAAAGAACACACATGCAATGACAATGGTGGATCCATATGTGGTATGTGAAAAGAACACACATTTCAATGACTTTGGTTGTTGTTAGTAAAAGGAACACACATGCAATGACACTGGTGGATCCATAGGTGGATTGTGAAAAGAGCACACATGCAATGACACTGGTGGATCTATATGTGGTATGTCAAAAGAACACACATGCAATGACTCCAGTTGTTGTTAGTAAAAAGAACAAACATGTAATGACACTGGTGGATCCATGTGTGGTATGTGAAAAGAACAATCATGAAATGACTCAAGTTGTTGTTAGTAAAAACAACACACATGCAATGACACTGGTGGATCCATAGGTGGATTGTGAAAAGAACACACATGCAATGACACTGGTGGATCCATATGTGGTATGTGAAAAGAACACAATGCAATGACTCTAGTTGTTGTTAGTAAAAAGAACACACATGCAATAACACTAGTGGATCCATGTGTGGTCTCTGAAGAGAACACACATTTCAATGACTTTGGTGGATCCATATTTGGTATGTGAAAAGAACGCACAGGAAATGACTCTGGTTGTTGTTAGTAAAAAAGCACACATGCAATGACACTGGTGGATCCATATGTGCTATGTGAAATGAATACACATGCAATGACACTGGTTGTTGTTAGTAAAAAGAACACACATGCAATGACACTGGTGGATCCATGTGTGGTCTCTGAAGAGAACACACATGCAATGACTCTTGTTGTTGTTAGTAAAAAGAACACACATGCAATGACACCGGTGGACCCATAGGTGGATTGTGAAAATAACACACATTTCAATTACACTAGTGGATCCATATGTGGTATGTGAAAAGAACACACATGGAATGACTCCAGTTGTTGTTAGTAAAAAGAACACACTTGTAATGACACTGGTGGATCCATGTATGGTCTCTTAAGAGAACACACATTTCAATGACACTGGTGGATCCATATGTCGTATGTGAAAAGAATAGTCATGAAATGACTCCAGTTGTTGTTAGTAAAAAGAACACACATGCAATGACACTTGTGGATCCATAGGTGGATTGTGAAAAGAACACACATGCAATGACACTGGTGGATCCTTATGTGGTATGTGAAAAGAACACAAATGCAATAACTCTGGTTGTTGTTAGTAAAAAGAACACACATGCAATCAGACTAGTGGATCCATGTGTGGTCTCTGAAGAGAACACACATTTCAATGACTCTGGTGGATCCATATGTGGTATGTGAAAAGAACATACATGAAATGACTCTGGTTGTTGTTAATAAAAAAGCACACATGCAATGACTCTGGTGGATCCATATGTGGTATGTTATAAGAACACACATGAAATGACTCTGGTTGTTGTTAGAAAAACATAGCACACATGCAATGACACTGGTGGATCCTTATGTGGTATATGAAAAGAACACACATGCAATGACGCTGGTTATTGTTAGTAAAAAGAACACACATGCAATGACACTGGTGGATCCATGTGTGGTCTCTGAAGAGAACACACATGCAATGACTCTGGTTGTTGTTAGTAAAAAGAACACACATGCATTGACAATGGTGGATCCATGTGTGGTCTCTGAAGAGAACACACATTTCAATGACTCTGGTTGTTGTTAGTAAAAAGAACACACATGCAATGACACTGGTGGATCCATGTGTGGTCTCTGAAGAGAACACACATGCAATGACTCTGGTTGTTGTTAGTAAAAAGAACACACATGCAATGACACTGGTGGATCCATATGTGGTATGTGAAAACAACACACATTTCAATGAATCTGGTTGTTGTTAGTAAAAAGAACACACATGCAATGACACTGGTGGATCCATAGGTGGATTGTGAAAAGAGCACACATGCAATGACACTGGTGGATCCATATGTGGTATGTGAAAAGAACAAACATGCAATGAATCCAGTTGTTGTTAGTAAAAAGAACACACATGTAATGACACTGGTGCATCCAAGTGTGGTCTCTTAAGAGAACACACATTTAAATGACACTGGTGGATCCATATGTGGTATGTGAAAAGAACACACATGCAATGACTCTAGTTGTTGTTAGTAAAAAGAAGACACATGTAATGACACTGGTGCATCCAAGTGTGGTCTCTTAAGAGAACACACATTTCAATGACACTGGTGGATCCATATGTGGTATGTGAAAAGAACAGTCATGGCATGACTCCAGTTGTTGTTAGTAAAAAGAACACACATGCAATGACACTGGTGGATCCATAGGTGGATTGTGAAAAGAGCACACATGCAATGACACTGGTGGATCTATATGTGGTATGTCAAAAGAACACACATGCAATGACTCCAGTTGTTGTTAGTAAAAAGAACAAACATGTAATGACACTGGTGGATCCATGTGTGGTATCTGAAGAGAACACAAATTTCAATGACACTGGTGGATCCATATGTGGTATGTGAAAAGAACAATCATGAAATGACTCAAGTTGTTGTTAGTAAAAACAACACACATGCAATGACACTGGTGGATCCATAGGTGGATTGTGAAAAGAACACACATGCAATGACACTGGTGGATCCATATGTGGTATGTGAAAAGAACACAATGCAATGACTCTAGTTGTTGTTAGTAAAAAGAACACACATGCAATAACACTAGTGGATCCATGTGTGGTCTCTGAAGAGAACACACATTTCAATGACTTTGGTGGATCCATATTTGGTATGTGAAAAGAACGCACATGAAATGACTCTGGTTGTTGTTAGTAAAAAAGCACACATGCAATGACACTGGTGGATCCATATGTGGTATGTGAAATGAATACACATGCAATGACACTGGTTGTTGTTAGTAAAAAGAACACACATGCAATGACACTGGTGGATCCATGTGTGGTCTCTGAAGAGAACACACATGCAATGACTCTTGTTGTTGTTAGTAAAAAGAACACACATGCAATGACACCGGTGGACCCATAGGTTGATTGTGAAAATAACACACATTTCAATTACACTAGTGGATCCATATGTGGTATGTGAAAAGAACACACATGGAATGACTCCAGTTGTTGTTAGTAAAAAGAACACACTTGTAATGACACTGGTGGATCCATGTATGGTCTCTTAAGAGAACACACATTTCAATGACACTGGTGGATCCATATGTCGTATGTGAAAAGAATAGTCATGAAATGACTCCAGTTGTTGTTAGTAAAAAGAACACACATGCAATGACACTTGTGGATCCATAGGTGGATTGTGAAAAGAACACACATGCAATGACACTGGTGGATCCTTATGTGGTATGTGAAAAGAACACAAATGCAATAACTCTGGTTGTTGTTAGTAAAAAGAACACACATGCAATCAGACTAGTGGATCCATGTGTGGTCTCTGAAGAGAACACACATTTCAATGACTCTGGTGGATCCATATGTGGTATGTGAAAAGAACATACATGAAATGACTCTGGTTGTTGTTAATAAAAAAGCACACATGCAATGACTCTGGTGGATCCATATGTGGTATGTTATAAGAACACACATGAAATGACTCTGGTTGTTGTTAGAAAAACATAGCACACATGCAATGACACTGGTGGATCCTTATGTGGTATAAAAAAAGAACACACATGCAATGACGCTGGTTATTGTTAGTAAAAAGAACACACATGCAATGACACTGGTGGATCCATGTGTGGTCTCTGAAGAGAACACACATGCAATGACTCTGGTTGTTGTTAGTAAAAAGAACACACATGCATTGACAATGGTGGATCCATGTGTGGTCTCTGAAGAGAACACACATTTCAATGACTCTGGTTGTTGTTAGTAAAAAGAACACACATGCAATGACACTGGTGGATCCATGTGTGGTCTCTGAAGAGAACACACATGCAATGACTCTGGTTGTTGTTAGTAAAAAGAACACACATGCAATGACACTGGTGGATCCATATGTGGTATGTGAAAACAACACACATTTCAATGAATCTGGTTGTTGTTAGTAAAAAGAACACACATGCAATGACACTGGTGGATCCATAGGTGGATTGTGAAAAGAGCACACATGCAATGACACTGGTGGATCCATATGTGGTATGTGAAAAGAACAAACATGCAATGAATCCAGTTGTTGTTAGTAAAAAGAACACACATGTAATGACACTGGTGCATCCAAGTGTGGTCTCTTAAGAGAACACACATTTAAATGACACTGGTGGATCCATATGTGGTATGTGAAAAGAACACACATGCAATGACTCCAGTTGTTGTTAGTCAAAAGAACACACATGTAATGACACTGGTGGATCCATGTGTGCTCTCTGAAGAGAACACACATTTCAATGACACTGGTGGATCCATATGTGGTATGTGAAAAGAACAGTCATGAAATGACTCCAGTTTTTGTTACTAAAAAGAACACACATGCAATGACACTCGTGGATCCATAGGTGGATTGTGAAAAGAACACACATGCAATGACACTGGTGGATCCATATGTGGTATGTGAAAAAAAGACACATGCATTGACTCTGGTTGTTGTTAGTAAAAAGAACAAACATGCAATAACACTAGTGGATCCATGTGTGGTCTCTAAAGAGAACACACATTTCAATGACTCTGGTGGATCCATATGTGGTATGTGATAAGAACACACATGAAATGACTCTGGTTGTTGTTAGAAAAACATAGCACACATGCAATGACACTGGTGGATCCTTATGTGGTATATGAAAAGAACACACATGCAATGACGCTGGTTATTGTTAGTAAAAAGAACACACATGCAATGACACTGGTGGATCCATGTGTGGTCTCTGAAGAGAACACACATGCAATGACTCTGTTTATTGTTAGTAAAAAGAACACACATGCAATGACACTCGTGGACCCATAGGTGGATTGTGAAAAGAACACACATTTCAATGACACTGGTGGATCCATATGTGGTATGTGAAAAGAACACACATGAAATGACACTGGTTGTTGTTAGTAAAAAGAACACACATGCAATGACAATGGTGGATCCATGTGTGGTCTCTGAAGAGAACACACATTTCAATGACTCTGGTTGTTGTTAGTAAAAAGAACACACATGCAATGACACTGGTGGATCCATTGGTGGATTGTGAAAATAGCACACATGCAATAACTCTGGTTGTTGTTAGTAAAAAGAACGCACATGCAATAACACTAGTGGATCCATGTGTGGTCTCTGAAGAGAACACACATTTCAATGACTCTGGTGGATCCATATGTGGTATGTGAAAATAACATACATGAAATGACTCTAGTTGTTGTTAGTAAAAAAGCACACGTGCAATGACACTGGTGGATCCATATGTGGTATGTGAAAAGAACACACATGCAATAACACTGGTTGTTGTTAGTAAAAAGAACACACATGCAATGAAAATGGTGGATCCATGTGTGCTCTCTGAAGAGAACACACATTTCAATGACTCTGGTTGTTGTTAGTAAAAAGAACACACATGCAATGACACTGGTGGATCCATGTGTGGTCCCTGAAGAGAACACACATGCAATGACTCTGGTTGTTGTTAGTAAAAAGAACACACATGCAATGACACTGGTGGATCCATATGTGGTATGTGAAAACAACACACATTTCAATGACTCTGGTTGTTGTTAGTAAAAAGAACACACATGAAATGACACTGGTGGATCCATAGGTGGATTGTGAAAAGAGCACACATGCAATGACACTGGTGGATCCATATGTGGTATGTGAAAAGAACACATGCAATGACTCCAGTTGTTGTTAGTAAAAAGAACACACATGTAATGACACTGGTGCATCCTTGTGTGGTCTCTTAAGAGAACACACATTTCAATGACACTTGTGGATCCATATGTGGTATCTGAAAAGAACAGTCATGAAATGACTCCAGATGTTGTTAGTAAAAAGAACACACATGCAATGACACTGGTGGATCCATAGGTGGATTGTGAAAAGAACACACATGCAATGACACTGGTGGATCCATATGTGGTATGTGAAAATAACACACATGCAATGACTCTGGTTGTTGTTAGTAACAAGAACACACATGCAATAACACTAGTGGATCCATGTGTGGTCTCTAAAGAGAACACACATTTCAATGACTCTGGTGGATCCATATGTGGTATGTGAAAAGAACACACATGAAATGACTCTGGTTGTTGTTAGTAAAAAAAGCACACATGGAATGACACTAGTTGATCCATAGGTGGATTGTGAAAAAAACACACATGAAATGACACTGGTTGTTGTTAGTAAAAATAACACACATGCAATGACACTGGTGGATCCATGTGTGGTCTCTGAAGAGAACACACATATCAATGACTCTGGTTGTTGTTAGTAAAAAGAACACACCTACAATGACACTGGTGGATCCATGTGTGGTCTCTGAAGAGAACACACATGCAATGACTCTGGTTGTTGTTAGTAAAAAGAGCACACATGCAATGACAATGGTGGATCCATATGTGGTATGTCAAAAGAACACACATTTCAATGACTCTGGTTGTTGTTAGTAAAAAGAACACACATGCAATGACACCGGTAGATCCATAGGTGGATTGTGAAAAGAGCACACATGCAATGACACTGGTGGATCCATATGTGGTATGTG
Organism: Avena sativa; assembly: GCA_916181665.1. NCBI lineage: Eukaryota > Viridiplantae > Streptophyta > Magnoliopsida > Poales > Poaceae > Avena > Avena sativa. The sequence continues at coordinate 288,825,236 of OV702290.1, forward strand.
AAAAGAACACACATGCAATGACTCCAGTTGTTGTTAGTAAAAAGAACACACATGTAATGAAACTAGTGGATCCATGTGTGGTCTCTGAAGAGAACACACATTTCAATGACACTGGTGGATCCATATGTGGTATGTGAAAAGAACAGTCATGAAATGACTCCAGTTGTTGTTAGTAAAAATAACACACATGCAATGACACTCGTGGATCCATAGGTGGATTGTGCAAAGAACACAGATGCAATGACACTGGTGGATCCATATGTGGTATGTGAAAAGAAGACACATGCAATGACTCTGGTTGTTGTTAGTAAAAAGAACACACATGCAATAACACTAGTGGATCCATGTGTGGTCTCTAAAGAGAACACACATTTCTATGACTCTGGTGGATCCATATGCGGTATGTGAAAAGAACACACATGCAATGACTCTGGTTGTTGTTAGTAAAAAAAAGCACACATGCAATGACACTTGTGGATCCATATGTGGTATCTGAAAAGAACACACATGCAATGACACTGGTTGTTGTTAGTAAAAAGAACACACATGCAATAACACTAGTGGATCCATGTGTGGTCTCTAAAGAGAACACACATTTCTATGACTCTGGTGGATCCATATGTGGTATGTGAAAAGAACACACATGCAATGACTCTGGTTGTTATTAGTAAAAAAAGCACACGTGCAATGACACTTGTGGATCCATATGTGGTATATGAGAAAAAACACATGCAATGACACTGGTTGTTGTTAGTAAAAAGAACACACATGCAATGACACTGGTGGATCCATGTGTGGTCTCTAAAGAGAACACACATGCAATGACTCTGGTTGTTGTTAGTAAAAAGAACACACATGCAATGACACTTGTGGACCCATAGGTGGATTGTGAAAAGAACACACATTTCAATGACACTAGTGGATCCATATGTGGTATGTGAAAAGAACACACATTTTAATGACTCTGGTTGTTGTTAGTAAAAAGAACACACATGCAATGACACCGGTGGATCCATAGGTGGATTGTGAAAAGAGCACACATGCAATGACACTGGTGGATCCATATGTGGTATGTGAAAAGAACACACATGCAATGACTCCAGTTGTTGTTAGTCAAAAGAACACACATGTAATGACACTGGTGGATCCATGTGTGGTCTCTGAAGAGAACACACATTTCAATGACACTGGTGGATCCATATGTGGTATGTGAAAAGAACAGTCATGAAATGACTCCAGTTGTTGTTAGTAAAAAGAACACACATGCAATGACACTCGTGGATCCATAGGTGGATTGTGAAAAGAACACACATGCAATGACACTGGTGGATCCATATGTGGTATGTGAAAAAAAGACACATGCATTGACTCTGGTTGTTGTTAGTAAAAAGAACAAACATGCAATAACACTAGTGGATCCATGTGTGGTCTCTAAAGAGAACACACATTTCAATGACTCTGGTGGATCCATATGTGGTATGTGATAAGAACACACATGAAATGACTCTGGTTGTTGTTAGAAAAACATAGCACACATGCAATGACACTGGTGGATCCTTATGTGGTATATGAAAAGAACACACATGCAACGACGCTGGTTATTGTTAGTAAAAAGAACACACATGCAATGACACTGGTGGATCCATGTGTGGTCTCTGAAGAGAACACACATGCAATGACTCTTTTTGTTGTTAGTAAAAAGAACACACATGCAATGACACTCGTGGACCCATAGGTGGATTGTGAAAAGAACACACATTTCAATGACACTGGTGGATCCATATGTGGTATGTGAAAAGAACACACATGCAATGACACTGGTTGTTGTTAGTAAAAAGAACACACATGCAATGACAATGGTGGATCCATGTGTGGTCTCTGAAGAGAACACACATTTCAATGACTCTGGTTGTTGTTAGTAAAAAGAACACACATGCAATGACACTGGTGGATCCATTGGTGGATTGTGAAAATAGCACACATGCAATAACTCTGGTTGTTGTTAGTAAAAAGAACGCACATGCAATAACACTAGTGGATCCATGTGTGGTCTCTGAAGAGAACACACATTTCAATGACTCTGGTTGTTGTTAGTAAAAATAACACACATGCAATGACACTGGTGGATCCATGTGTGGTCCCTGAAGAGAACACACATGCAATGACTCTGGTTGTTGTTAGTAAAAAGAACACACATGCAATGACACTGGTGGATCCATATGTGGTATGTGAAAACAACACACATTTCAATGACTCTGGTTGTTGTTAGTAAAAATAACACACATGTAATGACACTGGTGGATCCATAGGTGGATTGTGAAAAGAGCACACATGCAATGACACTGGTGGATCCATCTGTGGTATGTGAAAAGAACACATGCAGTGACTCCAGTTGTTGTTAGTAAAAAGAACACACATGTAATGACACTGGTGCATCCATGTGTGGTCTCTTAAGAGAACACACATTTCAATGACACTTGTGGATCCATATGTGGTATGTGAAAAGAACAGTCATGAAATGACTCCAGATGTTGTTAGTAAAAAGAACACACATGCAATGACACTGGTGGATCCATAGGTGGATTGTGAAAAGAACACACATGCAATGACACTGGTGGATCCATATGTGGTATGTGAAAAGAACACACATGCAATGACTCTGGTTGTTGTTAGTAACAAGAACACACATGCAATAACACTAGTGGATCCATGTGTGGTCTCTGAAGAAAACACACATTTCAATGACTCTGGTGGATCCATATGTGGTATGTGAAAAGAACACACATGAAATGACTCTGGTTGTTGTTAGTAAAAAAAGCACACATGCAATGACACTAGTTGATCCATAGGTGGATTGTGAAAAAAACACACATGAAATGACACTGGTTGTTGTTAGTAAAAATAACACACATGCAATGACACTGGTGGATCCATGTGTGGTCTCTGAAGAGAACACACATTTCAATGACTCTGGTTGTTGTTAGTAAAAAGAACACACCTACAATGACACTGGTGGATCCATGTGTGGTCTCTGAAGAGAACACACATGCAATGACTCTGGTTGTTGTTAGTAAAAAGAGCACACATGCAATGACAATGGTGGATCCATATGTGGTATGTCAAAAGAACACACATTTCAATGACTCTGGTTGTTGTTAGTAAAAAGAACACACATGCAATGACACCGGTAGATCCATAGGTGGATTGTGAAAAGAGCACACATGCAATGACACTGGTGGATCCATATGTGGTATGTGAAAAGAACACACATGCAATGACTCCAGTTGTTGTTAGTAAAAAGAACACACATGTAATGACACTAGTGGATCCATGTGTGGTCTCTGAAGAGAACACACATTTCAATGACACTGGTGGATCCATATGTGGTATGTGAAAAGAATAGTCATGAAATGACTCCAGTTGTTGTTAGTAAAAATAACACACATGCAATGACACTCGTGGATCCATAGGTGGATTGTGCAAAGAACACAGATGCAATGACACTGGTGGATCCATATGTGGTATGTGAAAAGAAGACACATGCAATGACTCTGGTTGTTGTTAGTAAAAAGAACACACATGCAATAACACTAGTGGATCCATGTGTGGTCTCTAAAGAGAACACACATTTCTATGACTCTGGTGGATCCATATGCGCTATGTGAAAAGAACACACATGCAATGACTCTGGTTGTTGTTAGTAAAAAAAGCACACATGCAATGACACTTGTGGATCCATATGTGGTATCTGAAAAGAACACACATGCAATGACACTGGTTGTTGTTAGTAAAAAGAACACACATGCAATAACACTAGTGGATCCATGTGTGGTCTCTAAAGAGAACACACATTTCTATGACTCTGGTGGATCCATATGTGGTATGTGAAAAGAACACACATGCAATGACTCTGGTTGTTGTTAGTAAAAAAAGCACACGTGCAATGACACTTGTGGATCCATATGTGGTATATGAGAAAAAACACATGCAATGACACTGGTTGTTGTTAGTAAAAAGAACACACATGCAATGACACTGGTGGATCCATGTGTGGTCTCTAAAGAGAACACACATGCAATGACTCTGGTTGTTGTTAGTAAAAAGAACACACATGCAATGACACTTGTGGACCCATAGGTGGATTGTGAAAAGAACACACATTTCAATGACACTAGTGGATCCATATGTGGTATGTGAAAAGAACACACATTTTAATGACTCTGGTTGTTGTTAGTAAAAAGAACACACATGCAATGACACTGGTGGATCCATAGGTGGATTGTGAAAAGAGCACACATGCAATGACACTGGTGGATCCATATGTGGTATGTGAAAAGAACACACATGCAATGACTCCAGTTGTTGTTAGTCAAAAGAACACACATGTAATGACACTGGTGGATCCATGTGTGGTCTCTGAAGAGAACACACATTTCAATGACACTGGTGGATCCATACGTGGTATGTGAAAAGAACAGTCATGAAATGACTCCAGTTGTTGTTAGTAAAAAGAACACACATGCAATGACACTCGTGGATCCATAGGTGGATTGTGAAAAGAACACACATGCAATGACACTGGTGGATCCATATGTGGTATGTGAAAAAAAGACACATGCATTGACTCTGGTTGTTGTTAGGAAAAAGAACAAACATGCAATAACACTAGTGGATCCATGTGTGGTCTCTAAAGAGAACACACATTTCAATGACTCTGGTGGATCCATATGTGGTATGTGATAAGAACACACATGAAATGACTCTGGTTGTTGTTAGAAAAACATAGCACACATGCAATGACACTGGTGGATCCTTATGTGGTATATGAAAAGAACACACATGCAACGACGCTGGTTATTGTTAGTAAAAAGAACACACATGCAATGACACTGGTGGATCCATGTGTGGTCTCTGAAGAGAACACACATGCAATGACTCTGTTTGTTGTTAGTAAAAAGAACACACATGCAATGACACTCGTGGACCCATAGGTGGATTGTGAAAAGAACACACATTTCAATGACACTGGTGGATCCATATGTGGTATGTGAAAAGAACACACATGCAATGACACTGGTTGTTGTTAGTAAAAAGAACACACATGCAATGAAAATGGTGGATCCATGTGTGGTCTCTGAAGAGAACACACATTTCAATGACTCTGGTTGTTGTTTGTAAAAAGAACACACATGCAATGACACTGGTGGATCCATTGGTGGATTGTGAAAATAGCACACATGCAATAACTCTGGTTGTTGTTAGTAAAAAGAACGCACATGCAATAACACTAGTGGATCCATGTGTGGTCTCTGAAGAGAACACACATTTCAATGACTCTGGTGGATCCATATGTGGTATGTGAAAAGAACATACATGAAATGACTCTGGTTGTTGTTAGTAAAAAAGCACACATGCAATGACACTGGTGGATCCATATGTGGTATGTGAAAAGAACACACATGCAATAACACTGGTTGTTGTTAGTAAAAAGAACACACATGCAATGAAAATGGTGGATCCATGTGTGGTCTCTGAAGAGAACACACATTTCAATGACTCTGGTTGTTGTTAGTAAAAAGAACACACATGCAATGACACTGGTGGATCCATGTGTGGTCCCTGAAGAGAACACACATGCAATGACTCTGGTTGTTGTTAGTAAAAAGAACACACATGCAATGACACTGGTGGATCCATATGTGGTATGTGAAAACAACACACATTTCAATGACTCTGGTTGTTGTTAGTAAAAAGAACACACATGTAATGACACTGGTGGATCCATAGGTGGATTGTGAAAAGAGCACACATGCAAGGACACTGGTGGATCCATATGTGGTATGTGAAAAGAACACATGCAATGACTCCAGTTGTTGTTAGTAAAAAGAACACACATGTAATGACACTGGTGCATCCATGTGTGGTCTCTTAAGAGAACACACATTTCAATGACACTTGTGGATCCATATGTGGTATGTGAAAAGAACAGTCATGAAATGACTCCAGATGTTGTTAGTAAAAACAACACACATGCAATGACACTGGTGGATCCATAGGTGGATTGTGAAAAGAACACACATGCAATGACACTGGTGGATCCATATGTGGTATGTGAAAAGAACACACATGCAATGACTCTGGTTGTTTTTAGTAACAAGAACACACATGCAATAACACTAGTGGATCCATGTGTGGTCTCTGAAGAGAACACACATTTCAATGACTCTGGTGGATCCATATGTGGTATGTGAAAAGAACACACATGAAATGACTCTGGTTGTTGTTAGTAAAAAAAGCACACATACAATGACACTAGTTGATCCATAGGTGGATTGTGAAAAAAACACACATGAAATGACACTGGTTGTTGTTAGTAAAAATAACACACATGCAATGACACTGGTGGATCCATGTGTGGTCTCTGAAGAGAACACACATTTCAATGACTCTGGTTGTTGTTAGTAAAAAGAACACACCTACAATGACACTGGTGGATCCATGTGTGGTCTCTGAAGAGAACACACATGCAATGACTCTGGTTGTTGTTAGTAAAAAGAGCACACATGCAATGACAATGGTGGATCCATATGTGGTATGTCAAAAGAACACACATTTCAATGACTCTGGTTGTTGTTAGTAAAAAGAACACACATGCAATGACACCGGTAGATCCATAGGTGGATTGTGAAAAGAGCACACATGCAATGACACTGGTGGATCCATATGTGGTATGTGAAAAGAACACACATGCAATGACTCCAGTTGTTGTTAGTAAAAAGAACACAATGTAATGACACTAGTGGATCCATGTGTGGTCTCTGAAGAGAACACACATTTCAATGACACTGGTGGATCCATATGTGGTATGTGAAAAGAACAGTCATGAAATGACTCCAATTGTTGTTAGTAAAAATAACACACATGCAATGACACTCGTGGATCCATAGGTGGATTGTGCAAAGAACACAGATACAATGACACTGGTGGATCCATATGTGGTATGTGAAAAGAAGACACATGCAATGACTCTGGTTGTTGTTAGTAAAAAGAACACACATGCAATAACACTAGTGGATCCATGTGTGGTCTCTAAAGAGAACACACATTTCTATGACTCTGGTGGATCCATATGCGGTATGTGAAAAGAGCACACATGCAATGACTCTGGTTGTTGTTAGTAGAAAAAGCACACATGCAATGACACTTGTGGATCCATATGTGGTATATGAAGAGAACACACATTTCAATGACTCTGGTTGTTGTTAGTAAAAAGAACACACATGCAATGACACTGGTGGATCCATGTGTGGTCTCTAAAGAGAACACACATGCAATGACTCTGGTTGTTGTAAGTAAAAAGAACACACATGCAATGACACTTGTGGACCCATAGGTGGATTGTGAAAAGAACACACATTTCAATGACACTAGTTGATCCATATGTGGTATGTGAAAAGAACACACATTTTAATGACTCTGGTTGTTGTTAGTAAAAAGAACACACATGCAATGACACTGGTGGATCCATAGGTGGATTGTGAAAAGAGCACACATGCAATGACACTGGTGGATCCATATGTGGTATGTGAAAAGAACACACATGCACTGACTCCAGTTGTTGTTCGTCAAAAGAACACACATGTAATGACACTGGTGGATCCATGTGTGGTCTCTGAAGAGAACACACATTTCAATGACACTGGTGGATCCATATGTGTTATGTGAAAAGAACAGTCATGAAATGACTCCAGTTGTTGTTAGTAAAAAGAACACACATGCAATGACACTCGTGGATCCATAGGTTGATTGTGAAAAGAACACACATGCAATGACACTGGTGGATCCGTATGTGGTATGTGAAAAAAAGACACATGCATTGACTCTGGTTGTTGTTAGTAAAAAGAACAAACATGCAATAACACTAGTGGATCCATGTGTGGTCTCTAAAGAGAACACACATTTCAATGACTCTGGTGGATCCATATGTGGTATGTGATAAGAACACACATGAAATGACTCTGGTTGTTGTTACAAAAACATAGCACACATGCAATGACACTGGTGGATCCTTATGTGGTATATGAAAAGAACACACATGCAATGGTGCTGGTTATTGTTAGTAAAAAGAACACACATGCAATGACACTGGTGGAGCCATGTGTGGTCTCTGAAGAGAACACACATGCAATGACTCTGTTTGTTGTTAGTAAAAAGAACACACATGCAATGACACTCGTGGACCCATAGGTGGATTGTGAAAAGAACACACATTTCAATGACACTGGTGGATCCATGTGTGGTATGTGAAAAGAACACACATGCAATGACACTGGTTGTTGTTAGTAAAAAGAACACACATGCAATGACAATGGTGGATCCATGTGTGGTCTCTAAAGAGAACACACATTTGATTGACTCTGGTTGTTGTTAGTAAAAGGAACACACATGCAATGACACTGGTGGATCCATAGGTGGATTGTGAAAATAGCACACATGCAATAACTCTGGTTGTTGTTAGTAAAAAGAACACACATGCAATAACACTAGTGGATCCATGTGTGGTCTCCGAAGAGAACACACATTTCAATGACTCTGGTGGATCCATATGTGGTATGTGAAAAGAACATACGTGAAATGACTCTGGTTGTTGTTAGTAAAAAAGCACACATGCAATGACACTGGTGGATCCATATGTGGTATGTGAAAAGAACACACATGCAATAACACTGGCTGTTGTTAGTAAAAAGAACACACATGCAATGATAATGGTGGATCCATGTGTGGTCTCTGAAGAGAACACACATTTCAATGACTCTGGTTGTTGTTAGTAAAAAGAACACACATGCAATGACACTGGTAGATCCATGTGTGGTCTCTGAAGAGAGCACACATGCAATGACTCTGGTTGTTGTTAGTAAAAAGAACACACATGCAATGACACTGGTGGATCCATATGTGGTATGTGAAAACAACACACATTTCAATGACTCTGGTTGTTGTTAGTAAAAAGAACACACATGCAATGACACTGGTGGATCCATAGGTGGATTGTGAAAAGAGCACACATGCAATGACACTGGTGGATCCATATGTGGTATGTGAAAAGAACACACATGCAATGACTCCAGTTGTTGTTAGTAAAAAGAACACACATGTAATGACACTGGTGCATCCATGTGTGGTCTCTTAAGAGAACACACATTTCAATGACACTGGTGGATCCATATGTGGTATGTGAAAAGAACAGTCATGAAATGACTCCAGTTGTTGTTAGTAAAAAGAACACACATGCAATGACACTGGTGGATCCATAGGTGGATTGTGAAAAGAACACACATGCAATGACACTGGTGGATCCATATGTGGTATGTGAAAAGAACACACATGCAATGACTCTGGTTGTTGTTAGTAACAAGAACACACATGCAATAACACTAGTGGATCCATGTGTGGTATCTGAAGAGAACACACATTTCAATGACTCTGGTGGATCCATATGTGGTATGTGAAAAGAACACACATGAAATGACTCTGGTTGTTGTTAGTAAAAAAAGCACACATGCAATGACACTAGTTGATCCATAGGTGGATTGTGAAAAAAAGACACATGAAATGACACTGGTTGTTGTTAGTAAAAATAACACACATGCAATGACACTGGTGGATCCATGTGTGGTCTCTGAAGAGAACAGACATTTCAATGACTCTGGTTGTTGTTAGTAAAAAGAACACACATACAATGACACTAGTGGATCCATGTGTGGTCTCTGAAGAGAACACACATGCAATGACTCTGGTTGTTGTTAGTAAAAAGAGCACACATGCAATGACAATGGTGGATCCATATGTGGTATGTCAAAAGAACACACATTTCAATGACTCTGAGAGTTGTTAGTAAAAAGAACACACATTTAATGACACCGGTAGATCGATAGGTGGATTGTGAAAAGAGCACACATGCAATGACACTGGTGGATCCATATGTGGTATGTGAAAAGAACACACATGCAATGACTCCAGTTGTTGTTAGTAAAAAGAACACACATGTAATGACACTAGTGGATCCATGTGTGGTCTCTGAAGAGAACACACATTTCAATGACACTGGTGGATTCATATATGGTATGTGAAAAGAACAGTCATGAAATGACTCCAGTTGTTGTTAGTAAAAAGAACACACCTGCAATGACACTCGTGGATCCATAGGTGGATTCTGAAAAGAACAAAGATGCAATGACACTGGTGGATCCATATGTGGTATGTGAAAAGAAGACACATGCAATGACTCTGGTTGTTGTTAGTAAAAAGAACACACATGCAATAACACTAGTGGATCCATGTGTGGTCTCTAAAGCGAACACACATTTCTATGACTCTGGTGGATCCATATGTGGTATGTGAAAAGAACACACATGCAATGACTCTGGTTGTTGTTAGTAAAAAAAGCACACATGCAATGGCACTTGTGGATCCATATGTGGTATATGAAAAGAACACACATGCAATGACACTGGTTGTTGTTAGTAAAAAGAACACACATGCAATGACACTGGTGGATCCATGTGTGGTCTATGAATAGAACACACATTTAAATGACTCTTCTTGTTGTTAGTAAAAAGAACACACATGCAATGACACTGGTGGACCCATAGGTGGATTGTCAATAGAACACACATTTCAATGACACTGGTGGATCCATATGTGGTATGTGAAAAGAACACACATTTCAATGTCTCTGGTTGTTGGTAGTAAAAAGAACACACATGCAATGCCACTGGTGGATCCATAGGTGGATTGTGAAAAGAGCACACATGCAATGACACTGGTGGATCCATATGTGGTATGTGAAAAGAACACACATGCAATGACTCTAGTTGTTGTTAGTAAAAAGAACACACATGCAATGACACTGGTGGATCCATGTGTGGTCTCTGAAGAGAACACACATTTCAATGACACTGGTGGATCCATATGTGGTATGTGAAAAGAATAGTCATGAAATGACTCTAGTTTTTGTTAGTAAAAAGAACACACATGCAATGACACTGGTGGATCCATAGGTGGATTGTGAACATAACACACATTGAATGACACTGGTGGATCCATATGTGGTATGTGAAAAGAACACACATGCAATGACTCTGGTTGTTGTTAGTAACAAGAACACACATGCAATAACACTGGTGGATCCATGTGTGGTCTCTGAAGAGAACACACATTTCAATGACTCTGGTTGTTGTTAGCAATAAGAACACACATGCAATGACACTGGTGGATCCATGTGTGGTCTCTAAAGAGAACACACATGCAATGACTCTGGTTGTTGTTAGTAAAAAGAGCACACATTTCAATGATACTGGTGGATCCATAGGCGGATTATGAAAAGAGAATTTCCCTCTCTCTCGGTCACAAATCTCACAAAAGCCCAAACTTGTGGAGATCCCAAAATGTGCTCACTCTGGGTGCTATGCCCTGATTGGCTAACACAGATGTCACGCGGATCGTCTCCACCAACCGCTAATCCCATGTGATCCAACGGGCAGGATAACCCCTCCCTTCTCCACTTTTTATGCATGGTCAATCCATGCCACGTCTCTATCTGTGCCACCGATACTTTACCTCCATAAAAAAGTGAAAATCCATCTATCTAACTAAAATAAATAAAATAAATGATCATATTTCAAAGAAGCCATCGTCTTCATCTTCCGGTTCGTCCTTGTCTTCGTCAATGCCATGGTCCCTGCCATCGCCGCCGTCGTGTCCTCCTCTGACAACTCGACACCTCCCCTTCCTTGAAAAAGCGTGCTATCTCCTCGTCGGAGTCCTCCTCCTCCTCTTCGTAGTCCCATGGGTCCATGTCACTCTCCTCCGCTTCTGCCTCCAAATGATCGATGAACGCCTCCTCGTTGGCCGAGTCGGACTCGTCCAAATAGCTATCTCCTCTCTTCTTCCCGGTCTTCTTCTCGTTCCTCTTCTTGTCCATACTCGCCGGTGCAACACGCGCCCCCGTCCTGGCTGCTGCTTTGTGCTCATCCGACGCTGCAGGTACCCCACGCTCCTCCTGCGCGGCCGGTACGAGCTTCGACGTCACGGTGTCCTCGAGTGCCGATGTCGATGGATCCTGGCCTGGTCGGACACGACGTGCTGCCTCAGCAGGCGACTCACGAGCGCAGATGATGCAGCGAAGAGCCAGGGACGCTCAGGCCCACCCTCTCATCGAGGCCCAATCTCCCCCAACAATGGCGCCGAATGTTCTAGCTGGCGAGGGCTCCTCCCGGTACGGTCTTCTTGTTGTACTTCTTCTCCATCTCCCTCTCCATCATGATATTAATCAACTTCTTCTTGTTTTTCTTCTTCTTCTGGCTCTTCCTCTTCTACGTATTACAAGCTGACCGTGGAGCCCGAATCCACCACGACGGAGGCGTTGTAGGACCCGTTCGGCCCTGTTACATGTCTCAGCAAGGTGGCAAATCTCCACGCTGTTATTTCTCCGAGTTATGATGTGGATTTCTTAGATGCTATCCGCCCCGCATTGGTTTTTCTTCTTATTTTGCGAGTTGTATTAGTTTTCATGAATATGGCTGGATCTCTTGGTCTTTCCTTAATACCGCTGTTCATAGATTCACTATCGATTTTTTGTGATTAGGATTAGTTTATCGTGGTCATGAATAGATCTCTAGGTCCATTTTTAACACTGCGGCCAATATATTCAATGGGGATTTTTTGATCTGTATTAGTATTCACCTGGGACCTAGAGTGTAGTTGTAGAATTCCTATTTCAATTAACATGAACGATGCAGCGATCGAAGGCCGAGTACCGTGACAAGGTGGCCGCGATCAGTTCCAAGATTGCCAACCAACATGAGCTTGCACGCTCCCTCACCCAAGCTAATAAGAGCCTATGCAAGCAATTATCTATGTAGAAGGAGATCTCGCTAGATTTTGCACGTGACGTCGTTAGGCTGTAGAAAGTGCTCGACCGTAACTTGAACAGGCAAGAACAGGCCATCAAGATAATCTCGTGGAAAGGTGCATTCTCCTGCAGGACGAAGTCAGCGAGGCACTCAGAGGTCGCGTCGAGGACACCAAGGCTACCATCCGAGCCTACCATGACAGGAACCGTTGCCTAGATGCCGTCAAGAAGATGAAGGCGGACATGAGCAGAGGGATCACCGTACTCGAGGGTGTTCGGAAAGAGAACGAGGAGCTAAGGGCATGTCTGGAGGCGTATCGAAGCAATGCCCAAGTCTGATTCCCGTTAGCGGGGACACGAATATCAGTTCGTCCTCCTCTCCTTTTGTAATGTTTAGGGTTCAGGGAGCAATGCCCATGTCTGCTTCCCATTATAGGGTGCAATAAGAATCCTAGGGCAACTCCTTATCTATCTGGACATGTGTTGGTGTTCATGTTCATGAATGGACACCATGTTCTCTTTCCATTATGTATCTGGACATGGGTTTCTGCATTATGAGTTTGCCACTCTCCCACTACTATTTGGTGATATTGGGAAAAACCCACAACACACTAAACTGCAGATAAATCTTATTTGTCTTTGAAACTGAAATTATGACAGTGCCACTAGTCGATTCATAAAATGTTGATTAGTCCTAGATTGCTTCTTCCTTGAAATTATGACAGTGCCACTAGTCGATTCAGTTAATTATGGAAACTAACCAGCTTGTCCTGGTGAACTGAACAAACCATACTATGTATTTTTGTTACAGGGAAAGAGGCGAAAGATCGACCAGGACCTGGCGACCTGGCTAAATGACAAGATAGCAATCCAAAGGGAGAAGCAGAATTCCCAGAAACTGGCCTTTGACCAACTGCGTGCTGAACTCGCGGTCCTTTCTGACAAGTGCCAGAAACTAAAGGAGTTAAACGCTGACTGGGCGAAGCTACACAGTGAAGGTCGCGCCTCGCTAGGAAGCAGACGGAGATCATGAAAGGGATCTTGAAGGAAAATCGTATGGCTACGGATAAAATTCTCCAATCCGTGATGGAGCGCTGGAACCTACAGCTGAAGCACGACATAGTACTGAAGGAGCTGCCCAATCTTAGGGAGGAAAACAGGCAGCTCCAGGCCAGGCTCGCTTGAACACAACATATGTCTATTTAGTACTGAACTGCCTGGTTTATCGTCTGAAGCGGTGTGAAATAAAAGTGGTACTTGTAAGTTCATGGAGTTTGTATGTGTGTTAGAGAAACGCCTGGGCCGCTAGCCTAAGCCATGCCTAATCATGGTGGAAACTTGCAGCATCACCATAATGAGCACTCTATGAAGCATCCTCAATAAAAACCTATGCAAATAGCAAATAAAAAGATCGCTGAGATGCTCATTGTCTGCTTGCCTTGTCATTTTGATTATGGGAAATCTCCCGTATCATGTGCAAGGGGTACCCTGTTGGCGGTTCTTAATGATACACATATACTTACAATGACAAGAGCTTACTCGTGACGGAAGTTGAGTAGCATGAGGATCGGTCTTCCTAAGTAAGGGGCATGAGATTTCGGTTTATAACTTGTTAAGCATATCCTCTTAGTTATGTCACTTTAACCTTAATCACCTTCAATATGCTTATGATAGGGGCAATGAGAGCTGAAAGCTATAAGTACCATAATTTTTGGAAGCTCTTTATGAGACCTGAATCCCTACTTCCTTTTACAAAAGGCCTTTCTTCCACCATTATATTGAGTCTCCGCCTTCTATCTTTATGCACCTAATTTGAGAGCATAGTGGCCATTCTTAGTTCTATGTGCATTGTCCCAAGACTAGTTGATTGATGCATAACTTGTTATTGCTTGTTTGAAACTATTGTATCTAGTCACTCTTATGAACTTTGAAGGTGTCCTATGCATTTATATTTGCTACTCTATTGAGGGACAAGCTGAATACTAGTATGCTATGTTTTCTTTATGTGAAACAAACAAACGTCTTGCAAAGCATTGTTATTCATGAATCTTTTGTTTGTGCCTTTTCATGTTGCATCATAGTTTCTTTGCTTATTGCTAGAACTTTGTCTTTCATGTTATGATTGAAGTACTATGATCCCAACCTTGAATGTTTTGCAAGTACTTTGATCAAGTCTTTGATGGTGCATGTCACCTCAAAATTTATTTCTTGGGGATGGTGCAACTACATTTATCACTTACCTACTCGAGGACGAGCAGGAGTTAAGCTTGGGGATGTTGATACATTGCAAATGTATCTATAATTTTTGATGTTCCATGCTTGGTTTTATCCACTTTCTTGTGTTTTGTTCCAACTTTGGAGTACTTTTCATATGATTTCTCGGACTAACCTATTAACAAGAGCCACAGTGCCAACTGCCTGTTTTCTGCTGTTTTTGGTTCCAGGAAAGTCAGAAAATGAATATTCTCAGAATTGGACGGGACAAAAGCCAAAGTGCCTATTTTTCTGGAAAGGATCAAGTGCCAGAATACGAGACAGAGAGGGGCCAGGGGCCGGCCACACCACCTAGCCGCGCGGCCAGGCCTGGCCCGTGCCAGGGGGTGGTCTGGCCGACCCCAGCACCCCCTCGGCCTCTCCTTCCGCCTATAAGTTTCCCTCGGGACGAAAACCCTAGGTACCCGATCAAAAATCCACGAAAGAGTCTATAGCCGCCGTCATCTCCATCCCTAGATCGGGAGGGATCTGAAGATCTTCTCGGCACCCTGCCGGAGAGGGGAATTCACCCTAGAGGCCTTCTTCATCACCATGCAAGCCTCCGGTGTGATGCGTGAGTAGTTCATCCTTGGACTACGGATCCATGTAGTAGCTAGATGGCTGGTTTCTCCTCCTTTGTGCTTTCATGTTTAGATCTTGTGAGCTCCGTTCATGATCAAGATCATCTATTTGTAATCCATACATGTTGTGTTTGCGGGGATCCGATGGATATTGAGATGCTATTTCAGATTGATTATTGATTCTATCATGTCTTTGTTATTTGAGATCTTCCATGATTTCCGTTGTTAGTAGCTATCTTGGCCAAGTAGATGCTAGCAACTCCAAGAGTTAGTATTTATGCTCGATAGTGGGTTCATGCCTCTGGTAATCTGGGGAAGTGACAGAAATCTCTAAGGTACTAGATGTGCTGTTGCTACTAGGGAGAAAACAACGATCCTTTGTTCATAGAACAATTGTATTGTTTACTTTACACGCAGTTCGTAAAGCAATAATTTGTTGCTTGCAACTTAATACTGGAGGGGGTTCGGATGATAACCTGAAGGTGGATTATTAGTCATAGATGCAGTTGGATGGCAGTCTATGTATTATGTTGATTGCCCAATCAAGTCTCAAAGAAGTCAAGATGATTAGTATATGCATGTATTGCTTTCTCGGTGTTTGTCAATTGCCCCGCTGTAATTTGTTCACCCAGCATGTTATCTATCTAAGGAGAGCCACCTCTAGTGAACTATGGATCCCGGTCCTTGTCTTTTATATACAACATACAACTGTTTACTACTTTGTGTTTACTTTCTGCAAACTATTACTTCCTTCCATTTGATACGTTTAATCCTTTGTTTTCTACAAAACTCGATGAGATTGACAACCTCATCGCAAGTTGGGGACAAAGTTCTATGGTTGTGTTGTGCAGGTCTCCACGTTGCTACTAGCACCGGTAGTGCGCCCTGCCAAAGCTCAGCTAGTAACACCCTTGGGGTGTTTCCTTGCTCCTACTGGTTCGATTAAACCTTGGTTTCATAACTGATGAAAAACTTACTGCTGTGCTCATCATACCTTCTTCTTGGGGTTCCCAACGAGCTCTATGTTGAAAGTCGAGTGCATCAACAACATAAGTTTGAAATTCTAGTAATGCTCTCACCACACAAGAAACACTGTTACTCTATGCATATTTACTCTATGCAGTATGAATATTTTAACTGAGCTCATATAAGTTACTCTATGCATATTTACTACTCGTGATTCAAGCATTCCTACTCGTGATTCAAGCATATGCTATGGTCACACAAAAAACATTCTCAGACATTCAAGACACCATTTATTTAAAATTCTAGCAATGCTAGCTATCATCCCACAAGAAACATTCTTAGCCATCAAGCCGCCACAGTTTGCAATTCGAGCAAAACACAATCAAGACACACAATTTGCAATTCTAGCATACTCTAAAGTCACATCACGCGCACAGGTAAACCTGAGAATGGTTTGATAACTAAACCATAACTTAATCAAACCCATGTTAGCAAACATGGGAACCAAACCTAAACTAAACCCGTTTGATATTTAGGTAGCCCAACCAAAACTAAACCTGCTCCTCTTTCCACCCGAACCCCAACTGAACCAATTATTCAACCATGGGTTAAAACCGTTTAAGGAAATGGGTTAAGAACTGTTAGATCAAATGGGTGATCTGATGAAGCAACAAACACACAAGGAGGAAAGGACAGATCTGAGTGCTGAGGGAAATCGGCAGCGACCTCAGAGGAGTAGGAAGACCACGTTTCTCGCTTAGCCATTCCTAGAAGCAGAGCCCGCCATGCTGCCGCAACTGCAGCTCAACTTCTACGATCGTGGCACGTCCGAGTGCGGTAGCAGCAGGGGACAGAGCGCGAGAGCCGGTGCAGACGATGATTGACACGGCGGAGGCCAAGCGACGCGCGCCACCAAGGCACCACTCCCAGCAGGTCCTAAAGGGTAAGCCATACATCGTCTACCTAGCTGCTCTGCACGCCGGCGTGGCGACGCGTGCTGCCGCCGAGGCATCACGCTCATCAAGGTGCCCGACGACTTCACTGTGTGCGCGACCTGTGTTTCGGCGCCTACTCCATCATCCTCTCGTACTCCTATCGCGACCCAGAAAGGAAGAAGTCCGTTGAACAGCAATGCATGGTCGGCGCTTCTCCGGCGTGGAACGTCGGCGCGCGGCCGGACCTGTTCTCATTCATCGAGGACTTCGCGGGGCATACGGCGCGAGCAGCTACACCACCACGGAGGATGAGCAGCCACTGCACATGTCGAGGCATTCATCGTTCGACACTGTAGTCGCGGCCGAGGAGACGGCGACACGACCGCAGAGTAACAACCTCTTCTTGCTAACGTGGTTCAGCTCAGCAAGTAAGATGCTGTGGCGGCGCCACCTACCCAGCTACTATCGTGTAGGCCGAGCCAGCAAGCTGTGAGCGCTGGAAACTGCAGTCGTACAAGCGAGGCGGGCGGGCAGAGGAAGCCAGCAACGAACCAATTTCATCCACCGAGTGTAAACTATGGGTCAAACCCATTTGGAACTAGAACCGTTCAAACCCATAACTGATGGGGGAGGTGGTCGTCGACGAGGTGGCGGCGCGGACGGGGAGGTGGTCGTCAACGAGGTGGTGGCGCAGATGGGGGAGGTGGTCGTCGATGAGGTGGCGGCACGGATGGGGGAGGTGGTTGTCGACGAGGTGGCAGCGCGGACGGGGGAGGTATTCGTCGATGAGGTGGCGGCGCGGATGGGGGAGGTGGTCGTCGACAAGGTGGCGGCGCGGACGGGGGAGGTGGTCGTCGACGAGGTGGCAGCGCGGATGGGGGAGGTGGTCGTCGACGAGGTGGCGGCGCGGACGAGGGAGGTGGTCGTCGACAAGGTGGCGGCATGGATGGAGGAGGTGGCGGCACAGACGAGCCCGGGACTGGCCTCCTCCTCCTTCCCTTCGGTGGACGTTGGACGACGATGGCGACGGCGAGGAGGATCGGACGCGGGACGACGACGGTGGAGCTAGGGCCGCGGCTAGGGATTGCGAGATTTGGGGATCGGATTTTTGTTGGGGGGTTTATTGAGAGGTGCTGTTACAGGGTGGTCTCGCGGCCCACTTACCCCTAGCGCCTGTGGTCCATTTCGCCTGCGGTACGTGGCGGCCCACCGGGGGAGCACGCAGCCCACCCTTTCCCTGGTGAGCCAGGGCCTGGTTTGCCAGTGCTCCCCCACATCATCCCCGGCGTGCACAGCCGGATTCACTGGCGGTAAGTGGCGCCCCATCTGGGGGGCACGCGTCCCACCCTATCCCTATCGTATCAGCAACAATTTCGCCAGTGGTACGTGTCGTAGCCCCGGCGTGATAGGTGTGTTTCGCCGGTGGTAACTGTACGCAGGTCCGGAAGCCCTTACCGCCGGTGAGCATGTTCCCACTTCGCCGGCGGTAAGGGGTGCTGCTATAAGCTTTTCTCTAGTAGTGTTAGTGCCAATGTTTTGGCCCTCTTCCTTGGAAGGCCGACAGAGGGTGGTTGGCCACAACCTTTACCTTGCTTTCACCGAGACCATGAGTCACGCCCTAAGGAGGGTTCCACCATAATGGGTCAAGTCCCTAAGACGATCCCTAGAGATGTGAGGCAAGGTTGGTTTATCAGGGGCTCTATCGACCCCAAGCAACCAGGTCCATGCTTACCTACCTATTATGATGCACCTTCACCCGCCAATTATTTCAAAACATTTTCTATGCATATGTCTAATGGAACGCCCAAACTATGTGACTCATGGAATCTACTAGGCAAGTTAGACAGTCGAGGGGTTCCCAAGCCCCGTGTGGTTATACGCTCGTCTTAGTTCCAAAGGCAAGAACTCAGTTCCTAGTGGTGGCGAGCATGGGACTACAAAAACCACATCCCATTGTGGCCTCCCATACAAGCCTTGGCATGTTTAACCTTTAGCACTTATCTCACTGCATTAGTATATCCTGTTCTCCTGTCATACTAGATTCTTTGCTCATCTGGATGAACCAGCATTGACATCTAAACATGGCTAAGCAAGACACAAATAATATCTCTAGTAGTGCACACAAGCCAAAACCTAGTTATGCCAGGAGGAGTGGATCAAGTAAAATAAGCTCAAAGGGAGTAACACAACATATAGTATACTCTATCTATCGATAAAAGACCACAATAGAATCGTATGCATCATGGAAGGAATTGAAATTCTTTTGAAACCATAGGATTGTATAATGGTGGGGTTTTGCTTGCCTTTTCCTATTGATAACCAATAAGTAGAGCTTTGGATATCTTGTGCTTTAATTGATTATAGTTGATCAAGTATTGTCTATCGATCTTCCATGGTGTTGATCTCGGTCTTCAATCTTGATCTCGATATCGTATTCTACCAAGGAAGAATCAAACACCAGAAAGAAAGGGAAACAATCAAGACATGGCATCAATGCAATGCTGAAGCACGGATGATGATATGACAAGTTAATTATAATTAAATTGTAACCCTAAGGCATGCTCGACCATTTTAAATAGGGTCTGATGGGTGCAAACCCTAGAATAGGGGAAACCTCGGAGTCACATGCGGGGTTCAATTGGTTTTTCTAATTAAACTTGTAATAAAGCTTGATTAACAATGCATGCTTTTGATGCTAATAGATTGATCTCATTTTTCTAATTTTTTTGATATATTATACATATTTTTCTGAGTTATAAATAATAAGGTATGAATTTTCTAGTATTTATTCAATTTATGGAATTAATAAACTATTTAAAAAGGATTTATTGTGTCAGGCTGACGTCAGTGGGGCGTTTAATCCTTTTTACACCGAGGCAGAGGCTATCCACTAAGGCTGACAGAAGGGACCCAACGACACCTCAGCGTCCATGCGGGAAGGCGGGACACACCCGTGTTTGATTGGGGCTGACCCAGGCAATGACACTCGGGTGACATCACCGTGACATCATCGACAATGGTGAGCCACAGATCAGCAATGGGGGCGGCGATTAGGGGCTTGCGGGCATGTGAGAGGTAGCGTGTTGACTCAGCGCACCAGGGCAGACCTAAAAGTGGCGTCGCCGCTATGAGAGGGTCACCGGAGCACGGCCGGCGACATGTGACTTCGGTGGCTGTCGAGAGCGCACGGCGCGAGCATGGCATAGGGGAAGGAGAAGCAAGAGGAGGGGTGCAAGAGCACCGGTATCTCACTAGCAACACAAAGATGGGGTCGAAGAGGCAGCTTGAGGTCTAGGATGGCGGCAATGTCGATGATAGTCATAATAGAGGAAGGTGATGCAGTGGTCCATTTAGGATGCGCGGCTCTGATTACTCTGTCGAGGGGATGTAGGAGAACACAGCAAGTCTCTAAGGCACCACATTGAAGCTAGGGAAAGTCAGAAACAACAACATCCAGTGGTGGCTATAGAGCTAGGGTTTGGCTGGGGAACCAGAGGGAGAGAGAGAGCTTGTCTAGGGAAGAAAGGAGATATGGACGAGAGAAGCGTCGTCACGGGTCTTATATTCTTCTTCGGAGTGGCAACGAGCATCGCGACACACAATAGTGATCGACGGCTTCGGGAAGGGCACGCAGTTGCTTACCATTCACGGGGAAGATGACTAACAGTGGGCAAAACGGTATTGGGCCGGGGTGGGCCAAGCGGAGCTGCTGGCTTGCGCACGTGAGCGACAGGAAGAGAGGGAAAGGAGTTGGGTCGGCCTGGGAGGGTTCTAGTTGCATTTTTTCA
This sequence comes from Avena sativa, assembly GCA_916181665.1. Lineage (NCBI taxonomy): Eukaryota > Viridiplantae > Streptophyta > Magnoliopsida > Poales > Poaceae > Avena > Avena sativa. Next base: position 288,846,672 of record OV702290.1, read on the forward strand.
TAGAAAACTTTTTTATATTTCCATTTCCCTTTTCCATTTTGCAAACCATTTCGAAACTGTTTTTGTCATTTTAAAAAATACCTAGATTTTGTAAAATATATAGAAATACTTCTAGGACCCTTTTAATCTATTTGGGATCCATGCATTTTGTGCTTCTCAAAATCCAAAACCATTTTAAATTGATTTTCAAAGAGAGGGAGGATTAGGGTTTTAGGGTTTTGCTTTATTTCTTTTGCATGCACTTTTAAAATATGATGCTCGTGATAATGCACAATCAAACCCTAGTAAAGGATTAACTAAAGCAGGGTTGTTACAGAGACCGTAGGGCGATGCACATCCTATTGGCTTCTCGAGGAGGAAACCGTTGGCTTAACATTGGTTTATGCTGCTCGAAGGGAAGTGCCCTCGAGAGCTGCCCCATAAGTCCCTCATGGAGGAGACTGTAGGGCCCTCATGAGCTTCCCCGTGAGTCCCTCGTGTAGGAGACCGTAGGGAAAATGCATGTCATGTAGGATCCTCGAGGAGGAAGAACTAGGCTTAGCATGGGTTTATGATGCTCGAGGGGAAGTGTCCTCGAGCGTTGTCCTATAAGTCCCTCGTGGACGAGACCGTATGGAAAATGCATGTCCTGTAGACTCCTCAAGGAGGAAGTCATAGGCTTAGCATGGGTTTATGCTACTCGAGAGGAAGTGCTCTTGAAAGCTACCTCATAAGACCCTCGTGGAGGAGACCATAAGGCAAATGCATGTCATGTAGGCTCCTCGAGGAGGAAGCTATAGGCTTAGCCTGGGTTTATGCTACTCGAGGGAAGTGCCCTCAAGAGATGCCATGTAAGTCCCTCGTGGAGGAGACCATAGGGGAAATGCATGTCCTGTAGGCTCCTCGAGGAGTAGGCTTAGCATGGGTTTATGCGGCTCAAGGGGAAGTACCATCAAGAGCTACCATGTAAGTCCCCCGTGGAGGAGACTGTAGGGAAAATACATGTCCTGTAGGATCCCCAAGGAGGAAACCGTAGGCTTAGTGATGAGGTGTTAACTCATCAATGCCCATCGTTGATGGACTTGGGTTACAGGAATTGGGGAGCGCTGGAGGCATCGATCGGCTAGAAAACAAGCACATCAGGGACATGCGGTTTACCTAGGTTCAGGCCCTGGGAAGGGACCATACTCCTGCTTGTCTGCTCTTTGATTATCGAGGAGTCAAAAGTTGCAAGGGGTGCATAGATGAGATCTGGCAAGGTGTATGCTAGGGTTGCGAATATCCTTCTTGCTGCCCCCTCCTAGCCTCTATATGGGTAGGCTAGGTCTAGGGATAGTATGGCGAGTCGGTTACAGATTAGGGTTTTGCCCTTTTAAAATTCTATCTATTGCTTGCTACGTCCTTCAAGGAGTCGCCTTCCTCCAGACTTGGGCCACCTGAATCCTTGTTGGGCTTCAATTGTCCTGCGGGTTACTCTTGGGCTGGACCGTATATGCCAAACACGAGTACCCATAGGGTATACCCATGTTTGTAGCCCCCGAGTGTCTAGTCAAATTGTAGATTCGAGTGGAGACTATAAAGTCTTCGATTGCGTGGAATATAACGCCATCCGAAAGTGCCTTCGGGTGCCGTGGTTTGTGTCATAGGGATTGTCGATATGCATACCTGATACATCCCATGGATCGGGATCAGTTAACTGCCTTAGGGCAAAAGAACGCTATCTACTCAAACTCGAGTCCCTAGACTCGAATTCAGAAAATTGCTGGCGTAATTCGACTCATGCCATGGAGGCCTTATAGAGTCCAATTCTAGCGTTTTAATGTGGGCACTTGACGCGTCCATCAAGGATTTTTCATGGCGCCTGTAGTCACGGTTTATTTCTAGTAGAGCGCACCAGGTGTGTTGCCATGCCTTTCACATGTCTTATCTTCACGTTGTAAACGCGACATCCGAATGTTTAGTCACTGCGGGAGTGATTCGGGTGGTCCAGGAGACGTTGTCTCGTTGTAGGGTATTTCTAGTGATTATGAGGCGGAGTCACCGAATGCTTCAAATGCTCATGGTGCAGACATGGTCAATGGTTTTTGCCATGGATAACTTTTTCTTTTCTTTTCATAGGGTGTGCGACCAGCGCTCCCTATGGGAGTAGCCCCCAAGTGCCTATTGGAGTCGCAGACTCGAGTGGGGACTTTGAGCTTTGACGACTGCTGTCATTGGCGGTAACTCGTCGATTGATTTTCCAGCGCTCCCTATGGGAGTAGCCCCCAGGTCCATAATCGAATCGTTGATTCGAAGGAGGGGTTGAGGTATAAGTTCCTTGCGTTCTTGTATAGGTGGCTTGTTCACAGGACCCAGAAAATACTTGGGTGCGTGACCAGCGCTCCTGTTAGGAGTATCCCCCCAAGTGTTTGGTCGAGTCATAGACTCTAACAAAAACTAAAGGAGTCAAAGAAAATTTACTGTTGCACACTTCTGCCTCAAGCTGCTGCCGAGGCCTGTGCAAATAACGTCATTGCTTGTGATTGGATGAGCATATCCACCGGCATGAGCGGTGCTGATGGGACATGATGATGGTGGGTCCCAGCGTCTGACCAGGATTTGACTAGTCACGCGTAGTGTTTGGGGTTCAATTACACCCCCTCGATTTTCGCGCTGAGGAGGGATCGTACAACGACGGTTCAGTTTACGCGTTGCCATGTAACTTCGTCCATGCGTGCTACGCGTTGAAGCAGAGAAATGCCAACCGTCGGATGGGCTTTCACCATCGCTTAAGTAGCGAGTTTAGGCAGTAACTTCCACACTTTGCATCTTCATCTTCCTTGCGCTGCTGCCATTGTTGCTCTCCTGTGCTTCATTGCTCCAGACTTCCTTGCTGCGTTGGATGTCCTTAAAGATTTTCCCAGCTATTTTTTCTGATCCCTCCGCCGAAGAAGAATGGGCCGTGGGATCTGGCACCGCCGCCATTGTGACGAAGAAGAAGGCCACCGCCACCACTAGGTTTGGTATTGCTGCCTTGGCCACGAAGAAGAAAGGCACGTGGACCCACGTAACCAACGGATCTTGGCGGTGCTCCACCTTGAAGCCCCACGAGCTTCATCTGCATCGCCTGGCCGGTCTTATTTTGGCCGACGAAAGTGATTGCTAGATTCCCAGGCTAGAGGTAATCCTCGATCCCCCTGCCGGGTTTCACGTAATTTTCATCGCTTTTCTTCTTCGAGGTCTCTCGCTTCCCCTCCACAACTTTGTTTATGGACTACTCTGTTTTATGGGATTCAGCTGCATCAGCTGACTTCCAATTCCATCTTGTACATTGCGTGTTTTATCACTCTCTGCGAGTGCTGGCTCGCAATCGAGACGCACTTTGGTCTTTTCAAAAAGTTGTTCAAGTTGAAGAGGCAGTCAGGGTCTGGTTCCGTGGGGTACAATCTTGGCAGGTGCGGTATATATGTGGACCCTCATGTCTAGTATTTTAGCCTCGGCCTGGTCGACTCCACACAAGGATGGAGGGATAAGTGGCTCTACATCTGGGACAAAAAGGTAGAGGGGAAGAGATTCGGCCTCGCCCCATTTGACCCGAATGCAGAGCTGAAGAAGAGAAGGTCGTGGCAGAACATTGTGATGCCAAGTAAACTGAAGGATGTTGATGTCTTGGACCAATGGGTGCTGGACTTTCAACTTTTCGGGGCAAGGAGGTCACGGGCATAGACCTCATCCGAACATGGCTGAAGCATCGAGTGCAGCCTCTACAAGCCAGGGATGACCTGATGTATCTTTGGTAAATTGTGATGGACCTGTCTCGTGTCTCCACGGAGGACATGACCTCGGCGGAGCTTGATAAGAAAATCATATCCTTTACCAAGATCACCATCAAGGAAGTTCTGCCCACAGAGTCAAGCACCCTTCCTTTTCGTGCTTCTTTTGCTCCTCCAACAGTAGTTTTCATTAATGTACATTTCATTTTCTTTGCGAGCTTATTCGAATGGTTAACTGATGGCCTTGTCCCTACTATTGCAGGATTGGAAGGTTGCACCCTCCATGCCTCCTCAGCCGGAAGGCATCATTCCTCCTTAAGGCACAAAGGCAGTCGAGTCGGATTTGACTGTGTCTATTGCTGAGATGCAGGAAAACCCCGAGTCCAGCGATCCAGAGTTACGGAAGCGGGAGCGAAGCAAGGAGTCGGATGCCTCCAAGCCCGGGATGCTGAAGGACCTTGCTCGTGAGGAGGGTGCCGCTGAGCCAATTCTGGACATGCCCATCCGCAACGTAGCTCCTCCACCGCTGAAGAAGTTGAAGAAAAAACAGGATGAGGTCTTTGATCTCGATAATTTTGACGGGTAAGTCTTTGTCATCTACTTGGTGTGATTTAAGGTTGTCTTTCCTGTCAATTTAGTTGTGCTAAATGCTTTCTATGTTCGTTGAATCATGACTGCGTCGTCATCGTCCTTCGGGACTTGCCATGACCCGGAGGATGCAGGACTCGTGGACTCAAAAGGAAAGGGTGTGGAGAGATCTGATCCCTCCCTGAAGATGGTGGCTACCTCCAGCGCAAGCTCCTCGAGCTCTCCCAAGTTGGGTGAACACAAGGTCATTGCCCAAATGATCAAAAAAGAAACTTCGGAATCTTCGAGTGACCATGTAAGTGCGCATTTGTAGTCACTTGAAGAGCCCTCGAGTCATATGCTTCCATTGATATGTCTTCTTATGCAGCCTTTCCTTCAGGAGACTATTTGTCTTGGCGAGGAGATGGTTTACCACGGCCGATAGCATGTACGACTAGATACTGATCATCGCCAGCTTTAGAGTATGTTATTGTGCTTTGCATGGTTTTCCGAAAAGTTTCAACTATGCATAGTATGCTTGCTTCATATAATAGGGGAGAATAATGACATTCTTGAGAAGGGGCTTAGTGCAGTGGAGAGCAAGCAGGATGAAGCACTGGAAGCACTCGATCACTTCAAGACGTTTCGAAGAAGCGCGAGGAGGATCTAATGGCCGCTACAACCGATAGAGAGAAAGTGTTCACATAACAACTTCTCTCGGCTTCCCAGGCTCTCTCTGGTAGGTCTCTTGTTTGAGTGTCTTGTATGAGTGCATCTATTATTTTGTTCCCTCCTTAGCCACTTGAGTACTGAGCTTTCGTAGATGTGGCCGAAATTGACTTCGACTGTCAAGCGCTCTCCCGCGAGGATCTGGTGGCTGGCACCGTGGCTGCAGTTGAGGATCACAGTGCCTCCACCACTGACGCACTTCAAAAGTACAAAGTCATGTTTTGCCATATCTAGGAGGAAATAACGCCGAAGGACAAGGCTATTGAAGATCTACGCGGCCTCACAGACTCCTTCGCTAGCGGCGTACCGACGGAGTAGAAGCAGGCTTAGAAAGGAGCAGGCACGCATTTCGTCTTGGCGATGGCGCAAGCCTATGGTGCTAATCTCGACGTGAAAAAGATCACGAAGAGGATGCCAGTGACCACGGATGGTGAAGAGTTAGCATTCGCTCCCTTTGCTGCTTGCTGTCATAAGTACGGCCCCGACTAATAGAGATACTTGCAAAGTACTTTGTGGAGCAAATGCGACTGAGCACGGCGAAGGCCACGGTGTTGGGGACTGCTACTGCAAAGGCCATGACGTAGGAGGTTGCCACAGAGTCCACGAAGCACGTGGGTGTTGAGGCGTAGGTGTAGCTGTCTTTCTGTTTGCTGTGTATCAAATTTAAGACCTTGGGTTGTCCTGGAGTACTTTTGTGGGGGTGCCCCTGTCATAACTTGTTTTAAGTTCGATGTATGAATATTCTATTTACTTCTTTTGGACTCAAATTCCATGTTCAAGGGGTCTTACACTTCGAACTTATGATTGGTCAGTGGTCTTCGAGAGGCGCATAGGATATGCCCTCTGTGACCACGCCCTTGGTCTCTCCACCATCTAGAGTGGCAGAGATGCCGCTTCGGTCCTGCCTTCATGATGGCGTGAAGAAGTTGGAGCGGGACACATTGATGATATGTGGTCACGCTGACGTGTGGAAATCTAAGGCGGAGAAAGCCGTCGAGCGTTAGAAGTATCTCCTTGGCGAAGTTGCTCAGATCAATGAGCGTCTATGATGTGATAATTATTTGACTGTCATACGCTGTTCCGTGCTCACCATGGTTTTGTATGATGTATCTTGTTTTGCATGTGCAGTTGTCAATCTCATTCTGCAAGAAGAGAAGGACTGAATCTGCATTCGACTGAATTGCCTGACTCAAGAGGAACTGGAAGTTGGGGTTTCTTCTAAACCGATCGAGATCGGGCCATCGTATTGGAGACCTTACAGGATCGCATCTCGCAAGTGCTGCATTTCTTGAAGATGGCGCGGTCATCCTTTAGGCATATATTCAGGGCGATGTTTCCGCTAGATGTAATTCCTATGACTCTGCTATCGCTGCTATGGAAGTTCCGTGATGCTTGCACTTGTGCATATGCAATGTCCGGCGCAGGTGCTAAAGTGGCGCTTGCACTTGTGCATATGCAATGTCCGGCGTGGACTTGGATGCCATCGCAGAAGGACCACTAGCGCCTCCGGCGGGAATGGCATGGAACATGGTTCCGCACTATCAAGCAGTCGCCCAGCCAGCGGAGAATAATGTGGACTTGTTCGAGGAACGCACCAATGTAGTTCTTCAGTGCTAGTAGTTTTTTTTTGCCTACACAAGATGTATAAGTGTTGTAAACCTCGTATAGTTTTTCAACTGGGCCTTTTGTTGCCCTTGCAGTATGTAAGCTTGTTAGCCTATCTATTTTCGAGTATGTTTCCTATGAGATGCCTTTTCATTAGCCTGACACTTTTTGAATCTCAGCACCTTGCTGGCCTGTGAGTTGGGTTGCAACAGGGTTGGAATTATAAAGGGTTCGATTGGAAGTAGAGTTAGCTACTCGGGTCATTGCGGTGTTGAGTTATATATGTAACAAGGTCATCAGGGAGGCGCAACCCCCAAGTGTCAAAATGCGAAATAAAGGTAAATGTAACAAGACTCATAGTTGAGCCACTTAGCTGTATTTATTTTGAGAGTAGAAGGAGGTACATTGTTTGGCTAAGTAGCCTGGCTGAGTAGCCTTATTGTAAAGTAAAGACATCTTGGGGTAGAAACGTCGCAGTTGCGCGACATTCCATGGGTTGGAGTATTCAACTCCACTCTCTATGTCCTTCATGCGATAGGCGCCACTTGGGGTTACTTTAGTGACGATGTAGGGTCCTTCCCATGGGGATTCGAGCTTGAGGTGCCCTTTATGCTTTAGACGCAAGACAAGGTCATGGAACCGTCGGCTATGGTAGTTTCGGAGGCTCTGCTAGTAGATCGTCGATCGGTCCACCGTGATTTCACGTGCTTTGTCAAGAAGGTTCACGGAGTATTTGAGTGTGGTCGTAGATTCACCCATGCTGTAAGCGACAACCCTTGGGGCTTTGTAGCGCACTTCGGCACGTAGTACCACCTCAGTGCCATGAACCATGAAGAACGGTGTGTATCCCGTGGTGCTGTTCGAAGTTGTGCACAGGCTCCATAGTACGGAGTGCAGCTCCTTAGCCCAGCAACCAGCTGCACGTTCGAGAGGTCGAAGAAGTCTCTTCTTGATGCCATTGCAGACGAGGCTATTAGCATTTTTGACTTGACCGTTGGTCTGGGGGAGTGCCAAGGAAGCGTAGCTGATGTTGATTCCCAGGTTTTCGTAGAAATCCTAGAACTCGTTCGATGTGAAGTTGTTGGGAATATGCCCTAGAGGCAATCATGGTTGATGATATTTCCCAAAGTATTCATAAAGTAAGGCTATCCTTATGTGAACATCAGATATATATCACCGAATGCGTGATTCAGTTGTGGAACTATGTATTCATGATTGTTCACATTAGATTGTCCTTGGTTGTTGAGGTTGTGCTGGGCACACAACTTAGACCAATGTGCAAGTCGACTGATGACACGGTTCCACTTGTCATGGGCATGGTGATGCTATTCTGACTTACACTAGTTCGGCTAAAGAGTTTATCGAGCCAGACTGACCCACATTTGAGATGCAACGAGCATGTTGTCATTTGTAGTCTCAAGCAATGGAATCCTTTGACCTGAGGTGATTGCATGATCCGAGTTGTGGATCGCCAACTTAGGTTCTATCAAATGCTATTCTGTAAATGGGCAGTTATAAAGGAAGAGTTCGGGTTGGTTGTGAAGCAAGTTGCGTGACATGGATTACCAAGATGGGATTTGCCCCTCCGTAATGAAGAGATATTCTTTGGGCCCTCTCGTGTGATATGATTCGGAAGCATGGCCATGCACTACTCGGTTAAGTGTTAACTGAGGAGTCGTACTAAGAGTTAGTCCAGTGAATCACATATCATGGTATGAGAAGAGAGTTAAGCTATTAAAGGGATGGCAACTACTCGCCTATAGCTTAACATGTATATCGTGAGGCAAAGGGACTTGGACGAAAGTCACATTGAAGGTTCGTCTTCTAACTTTATGGCGCTTGGGAGTTGGCACGTCTTGCTAGAGACCGCTACCAGCTATCGACTCGGAGTGGTGACTCGTGTCGTGTCCAGGTGTACGTGAACCTACAGGGTCACACACTTAAGGGTAAGGAGCCCATGTGGATTGGATCCATGTGGAAATTGGAGTACGGTCTAGATGTGTCTCAAGCGTTGAGCCCAACTAGGAGTGTATATAAGTGGAGCGACAAGGGATAGTCCCTGACCTAGCTGTCACTTTCTCCACTTCCATTTCGGGCTTGACAGGATCTAGCAATCCTCTGTCCGAAGCTCCTTCCTGTATGTGTGGATACCGGTAAAGGCATTGCACGTGCGGTGCTGGAGATAGGGAGCTCGTGGGGTCTAGCGAAGGAGTTCATGGGATCCGGAGAAGTTGTCCGCGGGATTCAGAGGGCTGTCCAGGGGATCGTTCGGTACTGCTTGGACGCGCTGCATCAACTTCCGCATCTGCGCGTCTAGCAGTAATCTCGTGGCCTATAACCTAAGCTAGATCTTGGGAGTTTCGTGTTAGGGAAAAGTTTTGTTTATCTCTGCATGGCACCAACAGAAGTTCGACCCGTTGTTGGTGATGATGCTGTGTCGCACTCCAAACCTAAAAATGATGGACTCAAAGAACTTGACCGCGGTGGCGCCGGTTTGGTTGGTGACTGGCTTGGCTTCGATCCACTTGGTGAATTTGATGACAGCTATGAGGAGGAAGACGTAGCCCCCGGGCGATGATCTCTGCATCTTGCCGACCATGTCGAGTCCTGTCGGGGAGATGACCTCCGGATACCCCAACCGAACAAGAACTATGGCAGTCGGTTCGCATCCGGCTGGCTAAGCATAGCCGGACACGAGCAAGTCATACCGGCTACTTTACGGTATCCGGAACCACGAGGAGCAGCAAAGCACGGGACCGGCTACATCAGCGTAGCTGGACTCAATCAGGAGGACAGAGCCACGTGCTGCATAGTGCACAGTATGCCCTGGTACGATAACAAGACCCGCAACTGCATAGCCATACTAAAGACTTTGCTGGGTGACGGGGAAAAAGTGGCCAGATGCTGACGACATGCTCACATGGCGTTCACTGTACCCACAACGACCCTATCGCATGTACTCTGATGGGATGTAAGTATATTGGATACTGTAGAAGACCAGCCGTCTGGGACCCGCCTGTCGGGTTCGCCAGCCGGACTGGCCAGTAAGACTGTTGCCTCTCTGCCTATATAAGGAGAGGCAAGGCTCTCGTAGCAAGGGTTGGTCTCAGTGCATTTAAGGAGGTAGATAGAAGATACAGCTCCAGGAGCGATTGTAGCCCATATACCACTCATAGTCACATCGGCAGGAGTAGGAGCTTTACCTCACCACGAGGGCTCCGAACCTGGGTACTTCTTGTGTCTCGCTACACTTGCTCGTATCAAATCCCGCCTGCGGACGCTGTCGAGAGCTTCCCTGCTAGTCCCCACACGTCTATCTAACCTCCTTAGGTACTGTCATTCCCCATACAACGACAGTTGGCGCCCACCGTGGGGCTGATGGCTTCGACCGGAGTCACGTTCCGCACGGGACCCCGCACTTCAGCCGGTGAGCGCGTGGCCTCTAGCCTAGTGCTTACCCTCGGCAAGTTTGACTACATCATCAACAACGCTTCCTACTTCGCCGGATCCATGTTTCCGGCAAACGGTTCTATTCTGCTTTTCGAAAACCTCCTCGTCTACGTCGCCACCGTGCCGGAGCGTTTCCCTAGGTAGATCGTTTCCGTCACAGAACCGCTACACCTCGGTAGCGGTGCCTCCGTCGCTCCTCACACCGTCGACGTGATGATGGCCGGCTCTAGCTCTCAATCCTGCCAGCCTCGGGAGAAGGGCGCATACGAGTTAGGAACTTCCGCTCCATCGCGGCCTAGGAACCTAGTGGAGGAGGCCATTGACCGGTTCCTCATGCTGGTTAACCTCGGGGACAACCCTGAGGAGGCGGAGGCCAACTTCGCCATGGAGCTGGCTGCGACTAGGAAGCAGATCGAGATCATCCGGTGCGAGTACGACCACGTGCACGGCCTCACTCCGGCTACCGTGGAGCCGAGCCAGCACGGACAAGTACGACACCGAGGCAGCGAGCTAGGCGGTAGGATGGAGAGGGATGGCGAGCCAGATCTGCTACCTGCTCTCATTTGGCCCACCTACAACACACCCATCAAGAACCTGCGTGCAAAGCGAGCCGCGGCAGATGAACTGCCCAACATGGAGGGAGAGGAACGAGACCGGCAGCATGCCCGGGTGCAGGAGCTCCTCCAATCGCGGACAAGCAGGTTGATGCCAACCGACAGATGCAGGAGGACCCCAGCTGCTCCAAGGGAAGCAAGCCGCCTGCCAATAGCAAGGGAGCACCCCGTGAGACCCAGCAGGCGTCCACTCCTCCGGCTAAGGCCCGCAGCAAGCAACACATCTTTGGCAACAAGGGCCAGCCACACTGGGAGCAAATGGTGAACAACAACCCACTGCCTTCCCCTCCACCAACCGGAGCGCCAAGACCTACCGGTTCCTGTCTCTCGGGCTGGGTAGGATATCCGCGACCGCATCGAGCTCCTCGCTCAAGCGCGCGTCACGGAAGAGGAAGACTCCACTGGACCGGTTTGTTTTGGACCCCACATCCAGAACGAGCCGTTTCCGGATAAGTTCACACTGCCCAGGGATATCCCCAAGTATAACAGCATGAAACCGGAAGACTGGCTAACCGACTATGCCACGGTAGTCAGCATCGCCCATGGGAACAAGCGCATAGCTGTGCGCTACGTCCCCCTCATGCTAACCGGGTCAGCGAGGACAATCTAAATACCCTCGCACCCAACAGCATCAAAGCCTGGCCAGATTTTGAGAAGGTGTTCGTCCGCAACTTCAATGGCACGTACAAGCGTCCGGGCCGCCCGCGCGACCTGTGCTTGTGCATCCAGGGTGACCGGGAGACAGACCGCGAGTACCTCGCCAGTGGACGGAGCTACACAACACCTGCGAGGTCATCCTGGTGATCGGCTTCTTCATCGAGGGGTGCCGAGAAGGCACCATGCTTCGCCACCAACTACTGTGTGACGAGCCGAAAACCATGGCGGAGCTCATGATGGTTGCGGACTAGTACGCCATGGCGGATGCCGTGATCAAGAAGCCCCTCTGAGTAAGTGCTGATGGGCGTCTGACTCCTTTGGAGCCGGCTTGCGACTGTCCGAGCAATCCAGCTGGAGAAGCTGGATCCTCCAGGCACCACGGCCACGACAACCGGTTCCATGGGGACCGCCAAGCCGGACAACAGAAGCCTCGCTACCACAAGCGGCAGGTTAATGCTGTAGAGGGCGCGCCCGACGCGCCGGCCAACGATGCAAGAAGGCAGAAGTCACGGATCACCTTCGACCAGATGTTTGACGTCTCGTGCAAGTGGCATAGCGGTCCCTTCAAGCCGGCTACGCACCCCACCCAGAACTGCAGCTGAACCCGCCAGCTAAAGGACCAAGGCAACCAACAACGTCTTCCCCCGCCCCATCCTGGTGGACCCCCACCACCGGATAGGGGAGCCGACAATGATGGTAACAGCGGCAACGGCGGCAACAACAACAACGGCTACCCCCAGCCACACGCCGCCTACCACATCTTCGAGACAGAGCTGGACGACAAGCACAGCCGCAGGCGGCGCTCCAAGGAGGTCAACGCCATCGTCTCCCTAGTCCCCCAGTACCTAAACTGGTCGAAGACCCCCATCAACTGGAGCCGGGAGGATCAACCGGATCAGCTTGCGATTCCCGGGGGCTACGCCATGGTGCTTGACCCCCTCATCATCTCCAACAAGTGCACCTGCCGCTTTTCGCGCGTCCTCATCGACGGGGGCAGCAGCCTCAAACTGCTTTACCGGTTATTGCTGGAGAAGCTTGGCATCCATGAGTGCGACCTGCACCCGACTACCATGATGTTCCACGGTGTACTGCTAGGACCGGCTTGCACCCCGCTGGGTAAAATCCAGTTGGATATCATTTTCAGGACTGAGGAGAACTTCCGACGCGAGCCGATATGGTTCGAGGTGGTGAACCTATCGAGCTCCTACCATGCTCTCCTCGGGCACTCCGCCCTCGCCATGTTCATGGTTGTCCCCCGCTACGCGTATCTCAAGATGGAGATGTCGGGACCAAACGGCATGATCACCATCACCGGCTGCTTCAGACGGTCCACGGAGTGCGCCTCGGCCGGCTCCAAGGTGGCCGAAGCCCTCATCATAGCCGAAGAGAAGCACGTGATCATTTGCAATGTGTCCATGGCCCAGCAAGAAATGTCGACTAGCAGCAAGCCGGCTGGAGAAACAACTTTCCAGCCGGCAAAGGAGACGAATAGGATTCTGCTCGACCCCTCCGACCCGACCAAGTTCGTCACCATTGGTGCGAACTTGGACAGCAAATAGGAAGGCGCGCTGGTCGTCTTCCTCCATTAGAATCAGGACATCTTCGCATGGTCACCCAAGGACATGCCAAGTGTGCCGAGGGAGTTTGCCGAGCACTCGCTTCATGTGCGGCCGGATGCCAAGCCGATCAAGCAGCCTCTGCACCGGTTCACAGAGGAGAAAAGAAAGATCATTGGTGACGAGATCACCCGGTCCTTGCAGCCGGGTTCATTATGGAGGTGTACCACCCGGACTGGCTAGCCAACCCAGTCCTGGTGTTGAAGAAAAACAAGACCTAGCGCATGTGTATCGACTACACCAGCCTAAACAAGGCGTGCCCAAAAGACCCCTTCGCTTTGCCTCGTATCGATCAAGTTATCGATTCCACGGCCGGCTACGATTTGTTGTCCTTCTTGGATTGTTACTTTGGTTACAATCAGATCCGGTTAAACCCGACTGACTAGATAAATCCATCATTCATCACCCCGTACAGGGGTTTTTGCTATGTAACCATGCCTTTCGGTCTGAAAAATGTAGGCGCTACCTATCAGCGCTGTATGCAGAAATGCTTGCACTCGCAGATCGGCCGGAACGTGCATTCCTATGTGGACGACGTCGTCATCAAGACAAAGGAGAAGCGCACCCTCCTCAAGGATTTGGGGGAGACATTTGGCAACCTCCGTCAGTACCAAATGAAGCTGAACCCGGAGAAGTGCGTGTTCGGTGTCCCATCCAGCCAGCTACTCGGTTTCCTTGTTTCACAATGAGGGATCGAAGCGAACCCGGAGAAGATCATGGCCTTCGAGAGAATGCAGCCGCCCAGGAGCTTGCTTGGAGTCCAGAAGTTCACCGGATGCTTGGCATCCCTCTGCCATTTCGTCAGCCGGTTGGGGGAGAAAGCACTTCCGTTGTACCAGCTGATGAAGAAGATGCACAAGTGCTCCTAGACCTCGCAGGCCGACGCCGCCTTTCATGACCTCAAGCGCATGATATCCACAGTGCCGGTTCTAGCCACGCCGGCTAGCAAGGAGCCGATGTTGCTCTATATAGCAGCCATCAGCCGGGTCATCAATGTCGTCCTGGTGATGGAACGCCCTGAGGAAGGTAAGGCTCAGCCGGTTCAGCGACCCGTCTACTACCTCAGTGAGGTTCTCTCCCTCTCCAAGCAAAACTACCCCCACTACCAGAAGAAGTGTTATGGTGTGTACCTATTGTACAAGAAGCTCAAGCACTACTTCCAGGAGCATCCGATTAAGGTCGTGTGCACCGCACCCCTCTCGGAAATCATCGGCAACAAGTATGCTGCCGACCGAGTCACCAAGTGGGCCATCAAGCTCGCCGCCTACTCCATCCAGTATGAGACCCGGCTCACGATCAATTCGCAAGCTCTGGTGGACTTCCTCATCGACTGGGACGAGACCCAATACCTCCCACCGATTCCTAATTCGGACCACTAGAGGATGCACTTCGACAGCTCGAAGATGCTCGAGGGCTTGGGAGCCGGCATCGTCCTCACCTCGCCCAAAGGAGATCGGGTAGAGTATGTTATCTAGATCCACTTCAAGGCCTCCAACAACATTGCCGAGTACGAGGCGCTGGTGCATGGCCTCCCGCTAGCCAAGGAGATTGGCATCAACCGGATCCTTTGCTTCAGTGATTCAGATCTAGTGGTGCTCAGGTGTCTGGAGAGTGATGCGTCTGCGATGCAAACATGGCTCTCTACCGGTTCCACGTACAGAAGCTCAACTCCTGCTTCGACGGATGCGAGTTCCATCACGTCCCTTGTGTCAACAACGAGGCAACCGATTCGCTCGCCTGAATCGGATCCACCAGGCAGGCGATCCCACCAAGGGTCTCCTTGGAGCATCTATGCAAGCCCTCCATCAACCCGTCTGGCGGATTCCATTATCTAGGCGGGGAGCACTCCGGTTGATGGCACGGCAGACGTGGAACCGGCAGAACCAGCGAAGAAGAAGGCTCGCACCAACTCCGGCAAGTCCATACCCACCAGCTCACAAGACCCGGGAGCTGCCGACTCATCAAGCGGCTCGAGGGCTACCATTCTGGGTACTTCACCTAGACGACCCCCGACGTCCCTCAACCGGAGAGCGGAAGTTTCTTCACTATCCAGGAGATACCATCCTGGGCATAGCCCTTCATGAACTACATCGCCAATGAAGAAATTCCGGATGAAGAGGTGGAGGCAAGGAAAATCCGGCGACACACGCACATGTACACCATAATCAACAAAGAACTATACAAGCACGGCGTATCCGGCATCTTCCAGCAATGTGTCGATGTGGACACGGGCTACCGGCTACTCAAGGACATCCACCAAGGAGACTGCAGACATCACGGCTCATCCAGGGCAATAGTCACCAAGGCATTCCACCACCACTTCTATTGGCCCATAGCCCTCAAGGATGTCGAGCAGCTAGTCCATGCATGCAACTGGTGCCAGCGCTTCGGGCAGCTCAGGCACATGCCGGCTACGGTGCTCAAACCTATACCGATCACCTGGCCCTTTGCTGTCTGGGGCCTCGACATGGTCGGTTCCTTCAAGTGGGCGCACGCAGGCATGACCATCTGCTAGTGGCGGTAGACAAGTTCACAAAATGGATAGAGACCAAGCCTATCCGGAAGCTGGACGAGGCGACAGTCGTCACCTTCTTCACCGACATCATTAACCGGTTCGGCTACCCCAACAGCATCATCACGGACAACGACACGAATTTCCAAGGGGGCCTGTGCCCGGTTCTACAGCAACAAGGGCATCCGGCTGGACCTTGCTTCCGTCGCGCACCCGTAGTCCAACGAGCAAGTCGAAAGGGCAACTGGCCAAGTGCTAGCCGGCATGAAGCCACGCCTGATCGAGACCTTGGAGCGATCGCCCGGATGCTGGATTGAGGAACTTCCGGTTGTGATGTGGAGCCTCCGCACCACGCCGAATAGATCAACCGGCTTCACCCCGTTCTTCCTCGTCTATGGCTCGGAAGCCGTCCTCTCCATGGACATCGAATTCGACTCATCACGCAAGCTCCTCTAGGATGAAAAAGCCAACCAGGAGGTGCAGGAGGATGGCGTGGACCTCCTCGAGGAGGCCCACGAGATGGCACTGTCCAGATCGGCCCTGTACCAGCAGTGCCTATGCCACTACTATTCGAGCCGGATCCGCCCCGTCGCATTCTGCGAGGGCGATCTGGTTCTCCGATGGTACAAGACACGAAGGGCATGCACAAGCTATCGCCGCCTTGGGAGGCCCCCTTCATCATCAGCCGGGCGCTGCACAAAAACTCCTACTACCTCATCGACGTGCAGCAGCCGCGCAAGAACAAGATGGACAAGTCGGATGAAGAGACAGAGCGCCCCTGGAACGCGGCCCTGCTCCGCCCATTTTACACCTTGTCATCGGATAGTATGTATCCCGCAAACTCTATGAATGAAAATGCGGACCCCTGCTAGATACTCGAGGGCTCCTTGCTATAAATTTGTCTATATTCATTTCTGATTCAGTTTTTCCGGCTCCGGCAACCCCTACCCGGGGGCTCGCTGGCTGGCCAACCTGCTAAATCAACAAACCAGCTGAGTAGTGTGCGACGATGTCATAGGCCCACTCGTCGTCTCAGCTACAGACCGCAACCTGGCTGCCCGGCTAGCAAGAGCAAAAGCCCGAGGCATCCCACATGAAAAACAGGGAGGAGATGCGACAGATCGGGTGTCCTGGCCTTGCAACTAGTTTGAGATTATCCGGCTACTAAGCCCTCGGTACCGTGCGCAATGTATTGTCAACTCCCTTCGATTCCGGCTGCAGACCGCAACCCGGCTGCCCGGCAAGGACGCAGCGTAAACAACAGAGCGCAAAGGAAAATGACTAAGTGTCCAGAGAAGCACAAGCTAGTCTTCGAAAACTAAAGCTGCCCCCGGCTAATAGGCGTTACCTTAACCTACTAACCTATTAATGATTGGGTATACATGTGTATTTGTTTTTGTACGACTATATCGAGTCGGGTTTCAAGGAGAGGGAAGATTCGAAGTCCTTGCCTTCATCAAGCGCTCCGAATCTCGGGAGCTACACCCACTGTGTGCGCTCGCGCGCCCCCAGTGGAACTATGTAGTTCAGACCGGCTAAAGGGTGTTTAGCCGGTTATTTGGAGCCCAGGTGAGGGCAAGGGCAGGAAAAGAAAGAAGAAGAGTCAAAGCACCTGGCTACGCCAGCTACTATGAATCTTGGGGGCTACACCCAGTGGGTGCGTTGGCGTGCTCCCACTGGAGTTGAGGATCCCCCGGCTAAAGGCGTTCAGCCGGATATCTCTCGATTGCGTTAGCCGGCTAGAGGCATCTAGCCAGACGGTGCTAATGAGTTGAAGAAAAGAAAGAAGAAGATTTGAAGCACCTGGCTACGTCAGCTACTCGTAATCCCGGGGGCTACACCCAGTGGGTGCGCTGGCGTGCCCCCACTGGAGTTGGAGTTCCCCGAGCTAAAGACGTTTAGCCGAGTGAAGGTAGCCGGATAAGTTCAACCGGCAAAATATCAGAACTTCAAAGCATACAGAAAATCACAAGATGGAAGCAAGCGAACTAGTGTGATTGAATAAAAAAGGGTGACGAAGCTCCCATAAGTTCACCCGGCATCAGAGACAGCCGGCACACACGACGAAGTTCAACTAAGCAAAATAAATAAAAGTCCACCCAGCATTCTGGGGATTACGTCTAGGCGCCAGGGCCCTTGCCATGGGGACGATCTTGGCTAGAGGCGGTCTCGTGAGGCGGGGGAGGTGCGTTGGCAGATACGGCTCCGATGTCCCCGCCAGCTGGCTATGACGAGGCTTCCGCATCATGCCTCACGACAAACTCTGAGTTGGTGAGGACCTCGTCGATGTCTGCATACTCGGCAATCTTGATGGCGGAGGCCTGGAGCTCCAGATGGGCTTGGCGGATGACGACGAGGTCGGTGCCGGCATAGAAGCCCCCGTCGATCTTCTCGACACGGGGGTCCTTGTACCAAGAAAGCACCAGGGCCAAGGCGATTTCTTCCCCGACTCAGGCCGCCAGATCCCTCAGGCGATCGACGGTAGCTAGCACCTCCATCACCTTGACCGCCAGCTGCTCCATCATCTCCGGAACCGGCGCGTCCGGCCACAGGAACGTGAAGATCGCCTAAGCCGCTTGGCGGAGTTTGGCTGCCTCCTCGCCAAGGAGGACGACCAAATCCTGGGTGGTCAGCTACACCCCTGGCTAGTTCTCCTGCAGCCGGTTATACGCCAGTAGGTCTACGCCGGGATAAAATGCTGTTAGAACAAAGGAATGCCAGATCTGGCTACCGGATCCGGAGAGACCAAGATAGTCGCAGAAAAACTTACCCTTGGCCACGTGCCCAACCTGTATCAGCTCCTCCACTAGAGCCTTCTCCCGAGCCGTCAGCCGCTTGACCTCCTTCTCTTGGTCCTTGCTTTGGGCTTTGAGGAGGTCCTAGGCCTAAGCCCGGCTGGCAATGGCGGCGTTGTGCTCCTTGACGGTGGCCTCCAGGGCATCCAGCTTGGCGTGCTAGTCCTTATTCTGCAGCTGGAGCATGGAACTGGACTTGCTCAGCTGGTCGTTCGCCTTCTTCAGATGATCGATCTCCCGCTGAGCACACACCATGATGGCTGCGGAAACCGGTTATCGGCAAAAAAATGGAAGAGGAGAAAAACGAAAGTATTCGGCAATTGAATCCGGATGAAGGGACTTACTCTGGGAGGTCCATTGGTAGCCGCGAGCTTCTGCTCCAGGGTCCGGTTGCCGCTGGCTGCGACCTCGACTAGCCGAATCTCCTTCACCGCCAGCTCGAGGGTGGTAGCAAGATCCGCCAGCGATGCGGCAGAGGAGGCATCGTCGTCGATGGCGTTGGCGACCAGCGACTCCTTCGCCTCTGCCACCGCCGTCCGCCGCTCCTCCCCCGGCTCGTCATCGGAGTTGTCGTTGGTGACGACCACAAGCTCCTTATCGGTGGAGGCCCTCCACACCACCGTGGGGGAACTACCTCCACTTTGTGGGACGGTCGTTTCCGGCTGTACCACTGTGGTCGGCGGAGCGTCCCCTTCTCCGGCTGCGGTAGCTGGATCAGCTTGAGGCGGGGGCAGAGACGGTGCCCTGGGCGAAGGAGGGGGAGCAGAGGCAGCCGAGGGTGGCACGGTGTCTGGCGCGCGAGGCGGCGAGCTAGTGGGCGCCCGTGCCGGGTTCGGGGCACCAAAGGAGACCAACGAGCTGGACAACAGAAAGCAAGAGAGAAATAAAAGCAAATAAGAAAAAGACAGAAAAAGTTGCACAAAGAAAGGAGGAAAGAGCATAAGGATCAGCAGATAGCTTACCCCGACACCACGGGGGGTGGCCCCTTCTTGCGACCAAGGCGGCTGGGCAGAAGGGCGCCGGCCCGGCTCCTCTTGCGGGTCGGCTCCTCCACGGCAGGCCGACTGGACCCGCCTCTTCCCCCGCGGGACCGGCTAGAGCCGCTCCCACCGGCGCTCGACCGGCTGGTGTCGCTGTCCGTTGCGCGTCACCGAGTCAGTTTGGGAGCCGGCGTGGCCTCCTCCTCCTCATCCACCTCCACGTGGGGGTCGTGAGTCGGCTCGTTGTTCCGGCTGGAGTAGACGTCGCCGTCCCCATCCGACTCCTCGCCGGACCAGCGAGCGCGTGGCTCGGGGAGGTCAGGTGTGAATTTTGGAGGGCGTCCTCGCCCTCCTCCTGCATGATGCAGGGGAAGGTCTGTGAAATAAAAATACAAGGGTCAGCTGAATAAAAAGACAGAACAAGAAAGAAACCCGGCTAGCGAGACTTACCCGGGGCACGCGGTTGTCGCGGCGGTAGGGACTCAGCCCAAACATCCAATGCTCCGGCAGCCGCTCCTTCGTGATCGTCCACACCCACTCCTTCAAGTTGTGGTAGCGGGGATCACGGCGGGACAGCCGGGTCGGGTCTAGCCGACTGGAGTTATAACACATCTTGTGTGCGCACTACTGCAGCGGCATCATCAGCCTTGACATCCAGCTGAGCGTGATGTCCAGGCCGGTCAAGCCGGTGGTGACGAGGGAGCGCATCCGCTGCAGCATGGCTTCCGACTCCGCCTTCTCCCTATGGATCTTTAAGTCCCGATGATGCCGGCTAGATTCCACATCCTGGAAAGCCGGCAGATTGATCCGGTCCATGTCGCCGAGGTTGCGGACATAGAAGTATGACTACTGCCATAGTCGTACTGTGTCCTACAGCCGAAACATGGGGTAGCTGGTCTGCGTGCGGGAGTAGATGGAGGCGCCGCCGCATGTCACCAGCGGACCTTGGGTGAACTGGACCTGTGGCCGGATGTGGAAGAGCCGGCAGAAGAGCCCGAGATTCAGCTGGATCCCGAGGTAGCTCTCGCAGAAGGCCACGAAGTGCACTAGCGTCCCGATGGCGTTGGCGCCGAGGTCGTGGAGGCGGAGGTCGAAGAAGGCGAGGAACGTGAGGAAGAAGGGGTGCACCAGCAGCACAAAACCACGGGCACGGTGCGATAAGATCACCCGCTCCCCTCCACCGGGTGCAGCGATTCCTCCCGCTCCGGCGCCAGCGGCACCGCCACCTCCGTCTCCGGCGGCAGTTCGCGGGTGGCGCCGTATTTCTCGATATGCTCCTCCATCACGGAGGAGCCGCACCACGCTTCGTGCATGGCAGCCATCTCCGGCTCACTAGGAATCACACCATTTGAGGAGTGGCGGTGGCCCGTGTCTCCGACAACGCGAAACGGGCAGCACGGCGACCTACAGCGGTAGCAGCAGGTGAGGCAGAGCGAGAAGGCAAGGGTGCAGGGGAAGACTAGGGAGGCAGCAAGCGGAGGGGTGAACTGCCCTTCCTCGGGCGACCTTTTAAAGACCCGGAAGCGGAACCGTCCGTGGTGCTACGCCGTGTCCATCGAGCCGCATCCCACCCTCCCCACAACACAGGATCCCTTGTGCAGGCACAGGATGCGCAGAAGATCTTGGGGTGGAAACCGAAGAGGCAGGTGGCAGTTTCCCGAGGCGACATGCGTGCATGGCCGGCGTCAGCACTAACATCACGGGTAGCGCGACAGCCAGATGTAGCCGGTCAGGAATTTCAAAGTTGGAGACGAGCGCGTGCACATTTCACCTAAGGGCGAAATCTACACGCGCTCGGGGGCTAGTGTCGGGGGGATGACCTCCGGATACCCCAACCGAACAAGAACTATGGCAGTTTGTTCGCGTCTAGATGGCTGAGCGTAGCTGGACACGAGCAAGTCATACCGGCTACTTTATGGTAGCCGGAACCACGAGGAGCAGCAAGGCACGAGACCGGCTACATCAGCGTAGCCAGACTCAATCAGGAGGACAAACCGACGTGCTGCACAGTGCATGGTACGCCCTGGTATGATGACAAGACCCACAACTACACGGACATACCGAAGACTTTGCTGGGTGATGCAGGAACAGTGGCCAGATGCTAACGACAGGCTCACACGGCGTTCACTGTACCCACGACGACCCTACCACATGTAATCTGATGGGATGTAAGTATACTGGATACTGTAGATGACTAGCCGGCTGGGACCCGCCTGTCTGGCCAGTGAGACCATTGCCTCTCTGCCTATATAAGGAGAGGCAAGGCTCTCGTATCAAGGGTTGGTCTCAGTGCATTTAAGGAGGTAGATATAAGATACAAATCCAGGAGTGATTGTAGCCCGTATACCACTCATAGTCAGATCGACAAGAGTAGGATCTTTACCTCACCACAAGGGCTCCGAACCTGGGTACTTCTTGTGTCTCGCTACACTTGCTCGTATCCAGTCCTGCTTGCAGATGCCGTCGAGAGCTTCCCTGCTAGTCCCCACACATCTACCTAACCTCCTTAGGTACTGTTGTTCACAATACAACGACAAGTCCCTATTGTGCAAAGGGCCAGGCCACGGGTATTGGCCTGAGTTCAGCGCCTTGTGCGTGGGGCTTATCCGGCAGGCGTTACACCGTTCGACGATGTCCTTAGCGTCGCGCATCGTGGTGTGCCACTATACATCAGCCCGAAGAGCTTTAGCAATAAGGGCGCGACTACCTGCGTGATGTCTGCAAGTACCCTCATGTATCTCGAGGAGGATGCCCCTTCCGTCGCTGTTGGTGATGCATCACTGGAGGAAACCCGTGATGCTATGTTTGTACAGCTCGCCGTTGATAATGGTGAAGGCCTTGGAGTGTCGCGCTATGTGTCGCGCATCTGTTGGGTCATCTGGCAGCTTTTTAGTGAGCAGGCATGTTGGGTCATCAGGCCTTGGACAGCTTGATGAGAATGACCTCCATGGGACCTTCGGGTGCAGACCCTTATTCAGCGTCACTAGACCCTTCAGATTCTTTGGGTGGCGTAGCCCCCGAGTGCGCTACTGCGTGAGATGGCCCTGCAGTAGTCTTCATCTTGATGGAGCACTTGCAGATTTGCCTGAGGAATACGCCTAGTGGCATCGGGACGTAGTTGGAGCCTATGTTGGCAAGTATGTCGGCTTCCTTGTTGCTTTTGCGGCCTACATTCCGTAGCTCGCAGCCATCGAATTCCCCTTCGAGTGCGTTGTAGAGGTCACGGTTTGCAACCATGTTGTCACTTAGAGCATTACACATGTTCATGGTTTGCTGTACCACGAGGTTGGAGTCACCGTAGATGATGATCCGTGTGGCGCCATAGGACTTCGACATCCGCATCCCGTGGATTAGCGCCTCGTACTCCGCCTCATTGTTGGACGTGCGAAACTTCATCCACAGGATGATCGCATCTTGTTAACCTGAGGAGACATCAAGATAATGCATGCGCCAGCTCCTTCCTTGTGATTGGATCTGTTGAAGTTCCTGGTCTAGAGGTTGGACATGTCTGGTGTGCCAGAGCTGATTCTCCATCCACTGGACGAGGAAGTCCGGTAGGGCCTACGACTTGATCGCTACTTGTCGCTCATATGTGATGTCCCGTGGGGACATCTCAATGCCTAGAGGGCGACCCGCCCCATAGTGTCAGGGTTGTTGAGGATGTGGTTCAGTGGGGCATCGTTCACCATGACTATGGGGTGCTCCTGAAAGTAGTGGCGCAGTCGCCGTGCTATCATGATGACACCGTAGTCCAGCTTCAGGTAATGTGGGTACCGCTGTTTTGATGGTGTCAGTACATCGCTGAGGTAGTGTACTGGGCGCTGCACCCCATGGATCTTGTTTTCTTTTGCTCGTTCTACCACCAGCACGGTACTGACCACCTGGTTGGTGGCGAAGATGTATAGAAACATTGGCTCCTTTTCCTTGGGGGTCACGAGCACATGCGAGGTGGAACGCAGGCGCTTGAGGTTTTCGAATGCATCTTGCGCCTTGTCCGTCCACTCGAATTTGTCAGTCTTGTAGAGGAGCTGGTAGAATGGTAGTGCCTTCTCGCCCATTCGACTGATGAATCTGCTAAGCACCACAATTTGCCTAGCCAGCTGATGGATGCCCTTAACGTTCTTTGGCTTCTCCATGGCCAGTATGGCCCTTATCTTCTTCGGGTTAGCCTCTATTCCTCTGGTGGAGATAAGGTACCCGAGTAATTGCCCGGATGGTGCGGTGAAAGCGCATTTCTCCGGATTCAGCTTGATCCGGCAGCAGTTGAAGTTGTTGAAGGTCTCGCGGAGATCATCGATGAGTGTGGCTTCCTCCTTGGTCTTGACCACTATGTCGTCGACATAGACCTAGATGTTTCAACCAAGATGGCTCTTGAGGCAGGCCTACATACACCATTGGTAGGTGTCTCCTGCGTTCTTCAGCCCAAAGGGAATTGTGGTGTAGCAGTAAACTCCAAAGGGCATGATGAAGGCGATCTTATCCTGATCCTCTTCCTTCATTCGGATCTGATGATAGCCTGAGTAGGCATCGAGGAAAGCAGACGCGTTCACATCCTGCGGTTGAGTCGATTATCTGGTCGATCCGCGGTAATGGGAAGTGGTCCTTTGGGCAGTGCTTCTTGAGTAAGGTGAAGTCCACGCACATCTGCAGGATATCTGAGTCCTTTTTGTGAACGAGTACAGGGTTAGCTACCCAAGTGATTTCCTTGATTTCGCGTATAAAATCAGCGTCGAGGAGTTTGTTGACTTCCATGCCAACCGCCTTTGCCTTTGGTTTTGACAATCGACGGATCGACTGCTATACTGGTCGTGCATCTAGATACACATTGAGTGCTTGCTCGGCGAATAGCCTGGGAACTCCTGGCATGTCTGCAGGACGCCAGAGATATATTTCCTAGCGCTCATGGAGGAATTCTACGAGCACGAGTTCCTATGTGGAACTCAGGCTGTTGGCGATGAGGACTGTCTTGGTCGTGTCCATTGGGTGAACCTGGATCACCTTGGTGTTCACCGACGAGTCAAAGGACTGGTCCGGTGCATTCTTCTTTCTCAAAGGAGGAAGACTGTTGTCTGTCGACTCCTTGAGACGCGCCATTTCTTGCATGTCGAAGGATTGGGAGATTCTGTTGAATTCCCTTTCGCAACTATAGGACTTGGTGAAGCTTCCGTTGAAAGTAATAATGCCATTAGGTCATGAATCTTCGTCTGAGGATAGTGT
The DNA here is from genome assembly GCA_916181665.1 of Avena sativa. NCBI lineage: Eukaryota > Viridiplantae > Streptophyta > Magnoliopsida > Poales > Poaceae > Avena > Avena sativa. The sequence goes on from OV702290.1 coordinate 288,871,145, forward strand.
GGTACTACAAGGGCCAGTTGACCACCTCGAACTCAAGGCATTCTCGCTGAAAGTTTGTGGGCGAGCCGAAGATGACATCCAGCCAGATTTTGCCCAGGGGGTATACCCCTTTCCCTAGGACAATGTTGTGGAAGGTTGTTTCGGAAGCTTCTAGGCAATAGAGGGGGATCCGCATGGCGCATAGGGTGCTAGCGAACATGAGGTTTATGTCACTGCCGTCATCCATGAAGACTCGACTCACCTCAAATCTGCCGATGTGCGCCTCGAGCACTGATGACTGCAAGTGCACAGATCATTTGTAGCTAGTTTCGAAATAAAGGTACTGATCCCAAAGGGAGCAGGAGTCTTAAGTCGAATAACTCTTCAAATAAATACTACACTAGTAATGCTAAATAAAGTTCTAAGTAACAAGATTAAATGCGAGTATTATGTAAAAAGGTGTTTTTGGGTTTTTGGTATGAGAGCAATAATAAGTAAAGTAAAATAACTGAATACAGAAAGTAAGTATCGCGTATGTAAGAGAGATTGGAACTGCAATAGGGAAAAAGGCGTTCTTAGGGAGTAGCGGATTCACCACTAGCATTATAAAGAGCTATGGTAAAGATTATTATCATGAACATTCTCAACTATGTATGTGTGTGAGGAACTCCGTGTTTGGACAAATAGGCAGTAACCGCTGCTCACATCATCCTCATAACCACAACAGTCAGCAATCGACATCAATCGAATTACTTTGCTACTAAGGGACGTAATCTAGTAGGACGTATACCATGGCATGGATAGTGTTCCGTGAGTTTCCTCGGTTTCCCAAGTTGATACGTAAGGAGTGCCAAGAGCTTTGTAGTCACTATAAGTGCTAACACACCTCCGTCTACCAACAAGTAGTTCCCTCCATCAAGTCCCCATGAGAGGCAAATATTGAGAGATCGACTTCTCTCAACATCAAGATGAAGACAATCTAACACATGGTCACAGCGATGAATATCATAATAAATTTTATCTTATTTCAATCTCATACTAGGGTTTCTCCATCTCCCCAAGAACTAATGATCTACTCACACATGGAGACAATCAACATCAAGGCAATAATAATGGAATCTATCATAGATGAATAGTACTTGTATAAATCCACAACGAGTACGGAAATTAAAACAAGATCTAGACAAGATGTAGGTGGGATGGATGGAGATGGTGATGATGCAGAGGTTGATGATGAAGATCGATGCCTTAGCCTCCTGGATCTGCACAGGGCAAAGATGGATCCCTGGTTGACGAGTTCCCACTCCAGATGCCTTCTAGAGGTGAGGTTTCTGCGATTTCTGGGTGTTCTGTATGTCATCTCTTTGATCCAGTTACACGGGGTGGAACTATTTGAGGAGGCAGTGGCGGCGCCAACTATACGACGGGAACTATACGGCCGGAAAATTTATTCCCGTCGTATAGTTGGTCGTTAAACCATCTGTCTCCCTTGATTGCTTCGGTTTTCTTCTGGTATTATTAATATTTTCCAAATAAGTGATTTACGTTGTTTTTGACTACTTTTCTCCTTAGTACAACTGCTTCAAGAATTGTGTCCATTGTATCCATCATCTGTCCTGATCCTAGTGAAAAAAACATAAAATGTGCACGGGAGCGCCGTAAAATACCAAGATCCTACATCTACAATGCAAAATAACAATATAAAACATGATTCAAATATGCACTCATCAACTTCCCCAACCTTAGACTCTTGCTCGTCCTGAGCAAGTTTAGCCTAATAGATGTGATCCTCATATTCATGAAGCTGAGTCGATAAAATAAATGAGGCGGTTGCATCATGTGTTAATCATATACGATGCATATGAATAAGTTCATGAATATTACCTTACTCGAACCATCTGAATAGTATTAGAAGGCTTCCACACCTTGGTTATCAATAGTTCAGGAAAGATGAATCTCAACATAATGTAAAAGTATCTGATTCAATCGAATGAGTTACCAAGGAAGTCCCAAGTGTTTTAGGATTAACATATTCACTTGGGATTAAAAATCTCAAGAGTGTCTCTTTGTCATACTACAATATAGTGGTGTATTCCTATTTGCTCTTTGCACATTCACCCTTTTTTCTTATATATATGCTCATACTTTTGTTTAAGTGTTATGCAAAGGAGCTAGACATGCATTCCACTTCATGTAGGAATTCAAAGTTTAACAATCTAAATTATCAAATTCCAATTGTATATGAAGCATCTTTATGACTTGGAGATTCTACTTCGACTTGTTCTCACTCTATTTTTGATAGCACTCTTTATTCTCCTTTGTTCAAGGTTTTCTTTTTCAACTCAACAGGTTAAATAATTTTTCTTTCTTTGTAAATCAAACCATGTACTTACAACATATTAACCAAATTATCTGTGTATGTTCCATTAATACCTATCGTGTGGAAGACTCCTATAGTTATCATCAAGTGCAAGTAAAATTATACTCAAGCCATTCATATATCCAATAAGACAAACACAAACTCAAAATTCCTCCATATATAATAATAAACTCGGAATTTCATAAAAGGGATTGACTATTCCTGAAGGGAATTCTAATGATGCAAACTTTATTTCTAGTTTGAACTAATGCAAAAATAGTAATAAAAACATATAAGATAGATTACAAGGTCTTAAAGATCTCCCCAAGCTTGGAATCAAGCTAGGCGGTATCAAATAATCCCTTGCGATTATTTTATACCGTCATTATTGTAGATCACTATGGCCCCATGGCATGTAACACCGCGGTGTGTAGCTTCTTGTTGGTATCCTCCAGAGCAGTGATGTGGTTGTAGCACCTACGCAAATCAGATCGCAGCGTGTCCAATCTATCTATGAGCTTAGTCATCAATGGGAGAAGATCATCTTTCTTCTCTATCTCCTTGAGACGGTGACGGACTTCGACGCGATGAAGTAGCGCCTTCTTCTGATATATCTATAGTGCTCACACGTGATCCTTGGTCTTGGGAACAGCTTCCTCTTCCTCATCCATGATTGATGGATCAGGGAAGTGGAAATCGTACCTCCACTCTTCTTGAGGCTTCACCCTCATACGAGCACCAATAGTAGGATTCAAGAGTGGCGTTATCGCCACCTGCACCAAGATTAGGTAATTCCTTATGCTTGTACAGCCTGGGGTCCATGGAGATGAACTTGACCGTCTCCACGAGCTCTTTTCCATGCGTCTTGCAACCTTCTCTCTCTTCTTGAGTCCTCCTCATTGCCACCCAGTTCAACTCCGGTGGATCATAAACATCACGACAAATGTAGATGTCGCTCACTTCATCGAGATTGTTATTGTAGTAGCTCGACTCGACGTACTGCTTGTACTTCTGGCTAAACCTCTCTATTTCCTCGTTGTCGTCCTCCATGGACGGGCTGCTATAGCGGTCCCTGGAAGGAGCGATAAGACCCAAGGGGGAAGGAGTGATGAGACCCAAGGGTTTTCCATGACCTGGGGCGAGATAGCGCATTTCTGGATTGGTTTTTGGAGATTATGATTAGAGCGAGAGATAATGGCAGTATATAAGGGGAGGTTAGAGGTCAGTAAAACTTGCGAGAAAAACCAAATTGTCGCCCAAGAAAAGAATCTTAATGAAATAGGGAAAGAAATCACGGATTTGGAAGAGTCCTGTCGTGTAACGACCAACTATACGGGCGTGACCCGTATAGCTCCGGCCGTATAGTTGGTTCCGGGCAGATACTTCCAAATATCTCAAGTCCATGTCGGTTAAGTTACAACTCGGAACCGATAATAACTTTTTTTTACAAATAACGAAAAGGTAAAAAAAACGTTTGGTAGTTTAATGACCAACTATACGGCCGGAATATTGTCTTCGGTCGTACAGTTGTGACCGTATAGATACAGACACCAAAAATTAAAAGTGCCTGAGAGTTCAACGACCAACTATACGGCCAGAATTATTTCACCCGTTCATATAGTTGCACCCTTGTAGTTCCAGACATCAAAAAAAATTCGCAAAGAAGATACAACGAGTTTAACGACAAACTATACGGCGGGAGATTCCTCTCTGGTCATATAGTTCCGCCCATATAGTTGGTAAAAACCCTCAAAAACTTCAGAAAAACACAAGGAATTCAAAGGCAGAATTTTTAGGGGTAAAATCTGTGAAAATCAATCACTTATTGGAGTAAGAACACTTACCTTGGTCTTACCGTTTACTTATTCGGGGATGAAAAACCCCTCCAACAACAAAGACTTCTTCTCCTTTGAAGGAATTGACCTTAGTTCATTGAATAATTCTTGTAAACGAAAATCTCTAGGACTAAAGTTCCTCTCAATAAGATTGGTGTCTTGCTAGGCAAACATGGACACTACATTCAACATTTTGATTTCCTGCCTCTGCGTAATCTGCAACTCAAATTCTTGAAGTGAAAAAATCCAATGGATCAGTCTTGGCTTATGGTCTTTCCTTTTAGGGAGTTCTTTTAAGCCATTACGATCCGTATGAACTCTTACTTTTGCATTAACTAAATAAGAGCGAAATTTATCACAAGAGAAAAATATAGCAAAAAGTTCCTTTTCTTCCCTAGGATAATTCTTTTGACCACCATTAAGAGTTCGGCTAGCATGATGTATAATATTAAATCTGCGACCAATGTGTTGACCCAGAGTTACTCCTACTATATCATCACTAGCTTCACATATTAAGTCAAAAGTCATATCCCAGATAGGAGGTTTAATAGTAGGAGCACGGGATAAAGCATTCTTTAGTTTATCAATGGCTATAGGACATTTATCATCAAAATTAAATCTTACTCCCTTTTGTAGGAGGTTAGTTAAAGGTTTAGATATTCGAGAGAAATTTCTAATGAACCTTCTATAAAAACCCACATGACCAAGGACACTTCTTATACCCTTAATATCTATAGGTTGTGGCATTCTCTCTATGGCCTCAACCTTAGCTCTATCCACTTCAATGCCCTTACCTGATACCGTATGTCCGAGGATGTTACCTTCTTTCACCATAAAATGGCACTTCTCCCAGTTTAGAACAAGATTGGTTTCTTTGCAACGCTGCAAAACTCTTTTGAGATTATCCAAGCAACTAGTAAACAAAGTTCCATAGATAGAAAAGTCATCCATAAATACTTCCATTATCAGTTCTATAAAATCCACAAAAATAGCAGTCATGCATCTTTGAAAAGTAGCTGGAGCATTGCATAAACCAAAAGGCATATGTCGGTAAGCATGTAAACCATAAGGACTAATGAAAGTTGTTTTAAGTTGGTCATCTGGATGAACAGCTATTTGAGAAAAACCAGAGTATCCATCCAAGTAGCAAAAATGAGTGTGGTTTGCTAACCTTTCTAAAGTTTGATCTATGAACGGTAAGGATAGTGATCTTTCCTAGTTTCTTTATTCAATTTCCTGAAGTCTATGCATATCCTATGCCCAACAATAGTTCTAGTAGGTATCAGTTCATTGTTTTCATAGGAACAACAGTAAAACTGCCTTTCTTAGGGACCGAATGAACATGACTTATCCATTCACTTTCTTTAATAAGATAGATTATACCTGCATCTTGTAGGCGTACAATTTCTTTCCTTACCACTTCTTTCATTCCAGGCTTCAATCTTCTATTAAATTCCGCAACTGGTTTAACACCTTCTTCGATGAATATTCGATGGACGGTTATCATGGTACAAATGCCCTTCAAATCATCCATTAAGTACCCAAAGGCCTTGCGATAGTCCTTGAGTATTTTCATGAGTTCTTCTTCTTCCCCTAAAAGTTTAGCACTAATAATAACTGGAAATTTATTTGTATCATCTAAAAACATGTATTTAAGATTATATGGTAGAGTCTTCAACATCGGGGGTGGTAATTCCTCGTCTCCTCTGTTTTCTGACTCTTCAAAGGCCTCATCAGTTGGAGGCCCTATAATGTGAAGTTTGAGTTCATCTTCTAATTCTTTTAGTGACTTGTTCTTCATAACTATTTCTTCATAATTTGGGTCTTCATTTATTTCTTCTTCTTGATTACTAAAGAAAAGAGCTGCCATTTCCTCAATAGTCTTCTCTTCCTCTTCTTCTTTTATTTGTGGAGGCATGTCTTTAAATTTGGAAAAGTGGAATTCCTTTTCTGCTCCCCCAAGCTTAAGAGACACTATCTCCTTTTTAAAATCCACATAGGCACCTATATCACTCTGAAAGTTCCTTCCAAAATATAATTGGGCAAAGATTGTCACCTGGCATATCAACAACTACAAAATCGATACGAATTTTTTTGTTGCCAATTGTGAAAGTTGCATCTTCAACTATTCCCATTGGAATTCTAAGATTTTTATTGGCTAAGATAATTGTCATATCAGTATTTTCAATTGTAGTTGGTTCTATTTCTTCTTTTATTTATAAATAGAAATCATAAGATATAACATTAACTTTGGTGCCAAGATCACATAAACCATAATGCGAGGTTTCTTCAAATATCCAGGGAAGAATAGGGTTACCCACATTTTTTACCTTTGTCTTCCCTTCAACCAATCTGAAGTCTCTTCATCAAGTTGAACTATGTTGCTTCCTTGGTTACCTCTTAATCGTTGGTTTCTTCCAGATGTTCCAAGACTTCTCGAATACTTTCCTCTTCTTTCTTTTCCTGTGCTGCTTTAACCTGTTCATATTCAAAAATATGCTTCTATGCAGTGTTAGGGAAAGGTATCTCATATGTTGGTTCTAGGGAGGCCAGTGTTGCTTTAAGTTCTCTTTTCTTCTCAGGTTCGAGTGGTGGGTCATACTTGACCAAACCCTTTTTGGAGCTTTGATATTTTTTGTAAAAGCTTTTACAACTTGCAACTCAAGATCTGAATCCAAATAAAGTTCTTTAGATAATTCTTTAACGTGGCCTTTTTTATTATAGTCATGAATACAATCATGTTCTATTTCTATGCCTCCTTCACTTCCTAGAACAAAATTCCATGAAACTCTATGATCATGAATTCTATTAAGTAGAGCCCAATCTTTAGTTATAGGAAGATTCATAAAGGCTCCTTTCACGAAAGAGTCTAGTTCAATTTTATTTGGTTCAGTTAAACCGCCATAAAATACATGCAATAAATACCATTCAGGCAAATCATGATGAGGACATAGGCAAAGTAAAACTTTAAATCTGATATATGCCCTTACTAGTCCTTCATTAGAATGGTTCTTCCAAGTCATTGTAAGACGTCTTATTCCAAAAGATTTTGATAATGGATAATATTTTGCTAGAAATTCACAAGCTACATTATCCCAACTAGTAGTGGCTTCTAGGGGTAAATATCTATACCATGAGAGAGCTATACTAGTCAAAGTCTGACTAAAAAGTTTAACCCTTACCTCATCAGCAGTATATCCCGTCAATTGAAAAGTGCCACATATATCTTTGAAATATGCAATATGCTCATATGGATCAGGATCTTCTTCATTTCCAGTAAATTGTTTCTTGTGTAGAATACCAAGTAATAGATGATTTTATTCAAACCCCCTTGTCTTCTCATTGGAGTTATCTCTTCTATAGATATCATAGGGCTTCTAGAAGTGGTTGAGTGGGTTAGCACTAGTCATATGCTCAAACTCCATCATGTTTGTGGAAACCTGTAACTCAAAACAAAACTTAGCAAGACAAAAATAAATAAGCAAAAACTAAAATACCTACTGACGTGGGTATACCCTTTAGGTACTCGATTTTGGTATATATGGTCCAGATACGAAAGAAGCCCACGGAGTTGCCAAGGCCCAGTGGAGAATTCGAGTGGCCCACGGACTCTCGATTTCTTGCGAGGCAAGAAGAATCTTAAGATAGAAAGTTAAAAGGGAAAACCCTATTCTGTAACCGACTCGGCGTGCTACCCGAGACCTAGCCTATCTATATAAAGGCTAGGAGGGGGCGGCGAGGAGGACACACGCAACCCTCGTTTCCACAACTCTCGCCAGATTGCATCTGCGCGCCCCTGTAATCTTCGATTCGTTCGTTAATTCCAAGAACAGAGAAGCAGGAGTAGGGACCTCTATGAGGCCTGAACCTGTGTGCTTGTTTGCTAGCTGATTGATGCCTCTAACGCTCCCTCCTTCTCCAAAACCCAAGTCCATAACAATGGGCATTGACGAGTTAAACCATCGTCAATTAGCGTCGTCTGTGGGAATCAGGAGTGCTGATGTCACAGATTCTTCGGCCCCATCAACCGCGATCTACAACTCCGCAATAGTAGAGATTCGCCAGCTCTTCGGCGCGTTCGACTTCACCGTCCACACACTGGCCACTCGCCCGGCTTTCGAGTCTATGGGCGATGGAATTAGTCTGGCAATTGGGAGCTTCCGCTTCCATGTTAGTCAAATGGGCACGCTTCGCATGCGCGACCATCCGACGGCACCCGCGATTGCTCCAGCATTATGGTTTCCGCCACCAATCGGCACCCTCAGGGAGCTTAACGCCTCAACAACATGTGGGAGCACGGATAGCGACAGCAGTCGTGGATCCGATCTGGGTGACCTAGCCACTAAAGACGGAGCCTATGGCTCTGGATCTGAAAGTTGCGGGAGCAACAGCTTCCCCAACCACTTCATGTGCGTAGTCATCAACGCAGGCGACACTACCGCCAATCGCGAAAATGTTGGCACCGGATCTAGCACCGGACCGCCCAACGGCAGCACGGCCAACGGCACCGGACCACCCAACGGCAGTATGCCCAACGGCGGCCCCACCAACGGTGGCAACGGTGCGCCTGTCTATGATGGAGTGGCCAGAGGACCGCTAACAATAGTGAATGAACACACTGGAGAGCGCGTGGTGATCAAGCTCAATGACAACGAGTGGGCCCGCTGTCAAGAAGCTCTGCGAGGCAATCCTCTGCCCCTAAATTCCTCGCAAGACATGCGGATGGGATACCATTGGCTACTGAAGGAGGAATACAGATGCCAGCTACATGCAATCGTGCAACTCGAAGTGCGTAAAAAGGCGACGGACGAATCAAGACTTCGGCGAGCCGGGCTCTCCTCCCATGGAGGATCCTCCTCCAAAGGCAACGAGTACCTGGCCAACAAGAGAAGATCTTGACTGGCCCACCTCACCGAGGAGGAACGCGTCGAAGCAGCGAAAGTTCTCGACTTCGGCTCCATGACGGTGGATACACGGGGCAACGTGCTCCCGAAGATGCCGCAAGCGACCGTAACGGCGGCCACCATGTACCTCCTCAACAACCAGCCGCCAGCTGGAGATCCACGAGCTGCCATGCACCGATATACGATCGCGGGCTTGGGGCTAGTCGAGGCAGCCCTCGACAAAGAGCCCGTACCAGAGCCAAAGAAAAGCAATGCTCCAGCAAAACGCTCCTCCTCGCCCTCGTCCAGCGACGATAGCCCCGACCTGTCTCAACGTTGCCACTCACGGCGGCATGATCGTGACTACGATGCACGTGATGACCTCACACGGCGCAAAGTCGACAAGATGCGGGCAATACGTGCTCATTCGACTAACTCAGAAGAAGACGAGACTGACCATCCGTCAGATTAAAGTAGGGCCATCAGGCAAAAGCGAATGCCTAAGGGGTTCAAACTCCCATCTGAGAACCCAAAGTTCGATGGTCTATAGGACCCGAAAATCTGGTTGGAAGACCACATCTCTTCCATCAGATTACATGGCGGGAGTCGAAGCACAGCCATGCAGTGCCTGCATCTATAGCTGCAGGGCGCCCCTCGCGCATGGCTCAACAACCTCCCGCGCGAATCCATTCGCAGCTGGGAAGAGCTGGTCTACAGCTTTGTGCGCAATTTCAAGGGCATTTACAAAAGGCCTGCATCAATCGAAGAGCTGAGAAGCTGCCAGCAAAGATCGGGAGAATCACTATGCTCGTACATCCAGAGATGGTCCATCATCAAGAACTCCGCAGAAAATATCTCGGAGGAGCGCACAATCGACGCGTTAAATGGCGGCATTCGCCGTATAGAGCTCAGGGAGGAGCTGGGCCGCTCGAAGCCCAAAACGATTAACCACCTGATGGAAATCGCGAATTTGTGGGCTGACGGAGAAGACTCGGTGAAGAACCTCACCTACTCCAATGACGACGATGACCTTGGGCATAGACGCGGTCACCGAAGCAAATGTCGAATGTGCATCTACGATGACCGTGACGAGGTCAACATGGTCGCAGCCGGCTACACCGATAAACACGACGACAGCCGCAATAGAGGATACCGCAGTGGTGGATACCGCGACAGCAGAAAAACCACGCAGGTGTGGCAACGCCGCACTCGTGAAGAGGCACCCGCAACATGTATCGAGGACAAACTGTCCGGGCCCTGCAACGTTCACTTCTACATCGACAAGCACGACAGCAAGAAGAAATCCAGCCACCTTCTCAAGGACTGCTGCGAGTTCCTCAAACTCCACGAAGGCCTGGCCTGGATGAATCGCGATGCAGTCAACAGGGGCTATGGAGCCACCGCAGGCGCTGTGGCACATGGAGCTCCTCCACCACCGCCCGGACCACCACCACCCACTGCCGCACCGGTCCAACATCACGGAGGTGAACCATACCCACGAGCCATGGGCAACATGGGGATGATCCAAAAAGGGCGTAGCTCAAATCGAGTACAGAAGGACATCACTCGCCAAGTCAACTTGGCGATAAACTCTCCACCTTCCACCACTGAGTACCTCAGTGGAAGCGACTCCTGCATCACCTTCGACAGACGTGACCACCCGAGCCAAGATCCTCGTCCATGCCACTGTCCCCTCGTACTCGAGGTGCAGATTGGGGGTGAGTCACGTCTTCATGGATGGCGGCAGTGGCATTAACCTCATGTTTGCGAGTACCTTGCGTGCGATGAGGATCCCTCTGACGTGCCTGGAAGTTTCAGACACAATGTTCCACGGCATCGTCCCAGGGAAAGGCATATATCCACTGGGCAAAATCAACCTCGACGTCATCTTCGGCACGCCGCAAAACTTTTTGCGAGAGCGCATCGACTTTGAGGTCGTCGACTGGCCTTCACAATATCACTGCATCCTCGGACGTGTCGCATTCATGAGGTTCATGGTAGTACCACACTACGCCTACCTGCAGATGAAGATGCCGGGCCCAAACAGCATAATCACAATCAATGGGAACTTTGAGAGGTCCGGCAACTACGATAGGGAATTCAACAGAATCTCCCAGTCCTTCGGCATGCAGGAGGAACTCCCAAGATTAAAGGAGTCGACAGACAACAGTCTGCCTCCCCTGAGCAGGCCAAGTTCACCCGACTTGTCCTTTGACTCGTCGGTGCACATGAAGAAAGTCCAGGTCCACCCAACGGACCCGACCAAGTCCTCATCGCCAACAACTTGAGTTCCGCATAGGAACTCGCGCTTGTCAAATTCCTCTGTGAGCACTGGGAGATCTTCGCCTGGTGTCCAGTGGACATGCTAGGAGTTCCCAGGGAATTCGCCGAGCACTCACTCAATGTAAATCCAGACGCAAGGCCAGTCAAGCAAACAATTCAGCGACTGTCTGAACCAAGAGCAAAGGCAGTTAGAATGGAGATCAACAGACTCCTCGACGCCAAATTCATACGCGAGATCAAGGAAAGCAATTGGCTCGCCAACACGGTGCTTGTGCCTCAAAAAGAGACAGATATCATGCGGATGTGTGTGGACTTTACCTCCTTGAATAAGCACTGCCCAAAGGATCACTTCCCGTTGCCTCGAATCGACTAGATCATTGACTCCACCGCAGGATGTGAGTGTCTCTGCTTCTTCGATGCCTACTCAGGCTACAATCAGATTCAAATGAAGGAGGAAGACCAAGAGAAAACAGCATTTACAACGCCCTTTGGTGTGTTCTGCTACAACATGATGCCTTTCGGGCTAAAAATCGCAGGAGCCACCTATCATCGGTGCATGCAGGCTTGCCTCAAGAATAAACTTGGTCGCAACATCCAAGTCTACGTTGATGACATCGTCATTAAAAAAACGAGGAAGCCTCGCTAATCAACGATCTATGCGAGACCTTCACCAACCTCGACCGCTACCGGATCAAGCTCAATCCGGACAAATGCGCCTTCAGCGTACCATCTGGGAAATTACTTGGGTATCTCATCTCCGCGAGAGGGATCGAGGCAAACCCGAAGAAAATAAAAGCCATACTGGCCATGGAGAAGCCAAAAAACGTAAGAAGTGTCCAGCAGCTGGCTGGGCGAATCGCGGCGCTCAGTCGATTCATCAGTGGAATGGGCGAAAAGGCACTGCCCTTCTACCAACTTCTCTGCAAAACTAACAAGTTCGAGTGGACAGACGAACGCAAGAAGCATTCGTAGACCTCAAACGTTTACTATCCACCTTGCCAGTACTGGTGACTCCACGCGAAAAGGAGCCGTTGTTGCTCTACATCTCCGCCACCAACCAGGTGGTCAGCACGGTGCTTGTGATGGAACGAGCCAAAGAAAACAAGGTCCACGGGGTCCAGTGCCCAGTCTACTACCTCACGAGGTGCTCACGCCAACAAAACAGCGATACCCGCACTACCAGAAGCTGGCGTACGGCATCTTCATGACAGCCAGGCGATTGCGCCACTACTTCTAGGAGCACCCAATCGTGGTGGTCAACAACACCTCGCTCGGGAACATCCTGAATAACCCTGATGCCATCGGGAGAGTCGCACTTTGGGTAATCGAACTGTCTCCACGAGACGTCACATACGAAAAGCGCGACGCGATCAAGTCACAAGTCCTCCCTAATTTCCTCGTGCACTGGATGGAAAACCAGCTCCCCGAAAAGCCAGATATGTCCTATCTCTAGAAAATGCACTTTGATGGGTCCAAACGAAAGGACGGAGCTGGCGCAGGTGTCATACTAACATCGCCCCAGGGAGACAAGCTGAAATACATTTTGTGAATGCAGTTCACCGCCTCCAACAATGAAGCTGAGTATGAGGCTCTAATCCATGGGATGCGGATGGCGAAATCCTGCGGGGCCAAGAGGCTCATCATCTACAGCGACTCCAAGATGGTGCTCAACCAAACGATGCACGAATGCGACACATTGAGCGATAACGTGATCACCTATCGCGATCTCTACGACACACTCGAAGGGAAATTCGACAGCTGTGAGCTGTGGCACGTGGGCCACGAATGCAACGAAGAAGCGGACACACTCGCCAACATTGGCTCCACCTGCGCCCCCATACAACCTGGGGTATTTCTCGAGCGCATCTGTGAATGCTCCATCAAGCCAAAGGCTCCAGAAAAGAAAGCAAAAGCATCAACAAACTCGGGGGCTATGCCACCCAATGAGCCAATGGCACTCGACGACCTGGAGCTTGATACAGGACTTGAAGGGCCAATGAGCGTCATGATGATCGAGCCATCTTGGACGCAACCCTACATCACATATCTACTCAGCAAGAGGCTGCCAGATGATCCGACTGACGCGTGACACATTGCGCGAGGATCCAAGGCATTCGTCGTCATCAATGGCGAACTGTACAAGCGCAACATCACAGGAGTGCTCCAACGGTGCGTCTCCAACAGGGACGGAAGGGTCGTCCTCCTCGACATCCACGAAGGCACTTGTGGGCACCATGCTGGCAGTCGTGCCCTCGTCGCCAAAGCTCTACGAGCCGGATTCTACTAGCCCACGGCCATGCGCGACGCCAAGGACATCGTCCAGTGCTGCAACACTTGCCAGTGATTCACGGACAAACCGCATGCACCTGGCGCGGAACTCTGGCCAATACCATTGGCTTGCGCCTTCATGCAATGGGGACTTGACATGGTCGGCAAGCTCCCGAAAACCTCACGAGGAGGCTACGTCTACCTCCTGGTCATAGTCGATAAATTCACCAAGTGGATCGAGGCCATGCCGGTGACAAATCAATCAGGAGCCAGCGCTGTCAAGTTCTTCGAGTCCATTGTCTACCGCTTTGGAGTACCACACAACATCATCACGGACAATGGGATGAACTTCACCTCCAAGGAGTTCAAGCAATTCTGTGAAAACCTGGGAATCAACATAAGCTACGTGTCGGTGGCTCACCCGCAGACCAACGGTTAAGTCAAAAAGGCCAACGGCCTCGTTTGCGCTAGAATCAAGAAGCGACTCCTCCAGCCACTCGAACAAGCCGCCGGATGCTGGCCAGACGAGCTGCAATCCATACTCTGGAGCTTGCGCACAACTCCAAATAGTGCCACGGGATACACCCCATTCTTCATGGTGCACGGTGCTACCCTCAGAAGTACGCTACAAAGCCCCGTGAGTGGTCGCTTACAATAAGCAGGAGTCAACTCTTGCACTCGAAGAATCCATCAATCTTCTTGACGAGGCACGAGAAATTGTAGCGGACAGATCAACGATCTACTAGCAAAGCCTCCGCAATTACCACAGCAGAAGGCTATGCCCAAGATCCTTCATCGAAGGAGACCTGATCCTGCGACTCAAGCAACAAGGGCATCTCAAGCTCGAGTCTCCCTGGGCGGGACCTTACGTGATTACAGAAGTAATCCCAAGTGGCGCCTATCGCCTTAAAGATTTCAAGACAGGAGTCGCATACTCCAACCCTTGGAACGTCGCACAGCTGCGTCGTTTCTACCCCTAGTCGTTTTTTACATTACAAATAAGGCTATTCAGCCAGGCTACTTAGGCACACATTGTACCTCGTACTATTCTACGAATAAATAAAGCTAAGTGCCCCGAAACTCTGTGTTTTCCCTTATTTTTCTGGAAATCTTATCACTCAGGGGCTGCGCCACCCTTTACACTCTCGTTCTACGAACAAATCGCAGTATCCCGAGTAGCTGACAAAACATCAATCGAACCCTTGATAAAGACCAACCCAGCTGCAACGTATCTGACAGGCTGGTAAGGTGCTGAGATAAACACAAGTCAGGCTAACGAAAAGGAATTGCAGAGTAAAACACAATCACAAAATCTATAAGCTAGCAGCTCTTCACATATCAATAGGTATTAATTACATCCAACATATTCATATGAACTTTACAAAACTTGTACAATTATGTGCAGGATACATGTCAAAGCTATGGCTGCAACAGAAGAACGTTCGTTTGTTCCTCGAAGAAGTTGACGATTTCTTCTGCTGGGCGATCAACTACCAGGTAATGCGGAACCATGTTCCAGGTCATACCTTCCGGCATGGTTGGCGGCCCAGTAGCAACAGCTGCAACGTCTACATATGGCCTATGCAGTCGCACCAACGACAATATAGCCTTAGCTCTAGCTACTAACTGCTGCCGCACACACTCGCGAACTGCACTCAGATCTTGGAACTTCACCAAAAGAGCCAATAGGCTTGAAGGGACGGCGTCCAGCAGAAACATCGTTTGATAGATATGCCTAAGGCACGACTGCGCCTTCTTAAAAAATTGACGCATTTGAGAAGCACGATCCTGCAGGGTCGCAAGTGCGATCGCACGATCATGGTCCACCCAAAAGTACCCACTTGCCTGAAGTTGCTCCTGGGTCAGGTCATTCATTCAAATGGCAATCCGGTATTTCTCATCCTACGGATGATGAGCACTGACAACTACACCAAGCAAAAAGGGAAAAGTATGAAGAGAAGGCATTGTCGCGACTGACTAAAAGAAAAGTGAAGAGGGCAGAAAGCTAACATTTGAATTGCTCACTCAGTTGCGCAACCTCCTCCAAGATATTTCTCACGGGCGGTGGCCTTCTCTGCCTTCGACTTCCATACATCTGCCCTACCATGGAGGATGGGCAACTCACGCTCCAATTGCTTAATGGGATCACGTAGTCGCGAAAGCTAAGACAACTCATCCACCTTTGAGCGCGGTTGAGCCAAGGTTTCATCAGTGGGTGGAGAATCACGAGGATCACTCGAGGGACCACTCAACATACCCTATCATAAACCAAGCAAGACAAAAATAAGGGACCAAAAGTACATGGATAAAAGTCTCGAATGCATTCAGAAACGACAAAGTCTCGAGAGGGATACTCACACAAAAACATGGTTTCAACACAAAAATAAAACTACAACTGTTACAAGCTAGCTACTAAGGAGCAGCCTGCTTCTTCGACTTCGACTTGGACTTCGGGGGCCTCTTCGAATCCGTGGCGGTATCTGACGCCACAAACTTTCCAGTGCCAGCCCCTGCTGTCGCAGCCTTCACCGCATTCTTCACCTGCTGTAGCTCCTCGGAGTATTTGGCAACTGTATTGATGAGTTGCGGCCCATATTTACCACAGCCAGTAGCAAAGGGAGCAAACACTACCTGTTGGCCATCTGCGCCGACGGGCATCGCCTTGGAAATCATGGCGGGATCCACCTCCACGCCATGGGATTGCACCATCGCAAGTGCCATGGTGGCGCCGACAGACCGCTGGGAGTTCCTGAAGTCCATAGAAATACCCCCAGCAAGGGATTCCACCAGGTCCTCCAGGTTGTCAAGTAGCTCAGCCTTGGGAGTTAGATCCCTGAGTATGCGACTAAGCACACTCTTGGCCTTCGTCAGCGTCCCTTGAAGGGAAGCGCTGCGGTCTTCAACTGTGGCGACAGCACCAGCCAATGCATTATCATGATGAAGCCTGGGCATCAAAGCTCAGGCCGCCGACATCTACATACAGCAAAGTGTTAATACAATAACACGATGACGAAGCACAAAACAAAAAAAATTCAGCTGAAAGAGTACCTGAGAGGGACTTAGCAATCGAGAAAAGCTGCTCCTCGAGAAACTTCTCCCTCTCAGCATTGGAGTCCTCCTCGCGCTTTTGCGATTCCTCTAGGGCCACGATTGCTTCGTCGCGACTCTTTGCCGCCGCGACAAGCATCTTTTCAAGTGAAAAAACATGACGCAGAAGTTCGTTATGCTCAACTACAAAAAACAGGATGTGTCATCAATCGCATCTAGAAACTTCACCAAGACAAAGACAAAGGCAAAACTAACCTTCAACAACACGATGGCGATTGTCCAGCCGCGCATGCTGTCGACCCATATCCAGGACTTGTTCCGCCAGGCGAGCAACCTCCTACACGATGAGCTGCATTAGAAGAAAACAAAGTTCAGCAACAACACCAAGTATATATTCGACTGACAAAATAGCAAAGAGATGCTTACATGGTCCTCCGGAGACTCCGAGGATGACTGTTGCACAGTCATCCGGGCAACCACCTGGTGTCCCCCAGCATGCGGGGAACTCGATGAATTGTGCCTGGAGTGGGCCGCCAATGGAGGAGAAGAAGATCGCTCGGCCACTTCCTTGGCCTTGGAGTCTACGACTCCAGATTCCTTCACAAATTGGACATCGCCAGAAGACGACGACGACGCTTGACTACTAAACACATCCAGCAAAAACCTCAGGGAACATAACTCCAAAAAAGAAACCAAGGCAAAGTCGTGAACTCACCAGTCAAATTTATCAAGGTCGAAGGATTGCTCCTTCGACTCCGACGAGTCCTATGGCAGTCGTAGCTTCTTCCGGGCACGAGGAGCCATGGAGCACACATGAACGGCAGGGATTGGCTCCTCTGCAACAACAGAACGGCCTTTTGGCATCATTGGTGACGAGGCATCTAAATCCTCACTACGGGAATGCTTGCGAGTGTCCGGGTCGCTGGACTCGGGGGCTCCCTCCTCCTCTTTGATTGGGACGGTCGACCCGACTCATCCTCTGCATCCACCTCGTGAGGGATAATCCCTTCAGGACGAGGGGGCAAATTGGGAGACACCTGCCAGTCCTGCATTTAGAAGATACAATATTACATATCACAACATCGTAAAAGGCAATCGAAAATGAAAGCTACTTCATCATACAATTCTACCTCAGGAGGAGGGTTTGTGGCGTCGAAAGGAGGCACGACTGGTTCGCCTGGGAGAACCTCCTTGGCGGTGTATTTGGTCACTAGTCGCACCCTCTTATCAACCTCACCCGCAGAAATGCCATCGGTAGATACGCGAGTGGCATCGTTCGCACCAGCCCAGCGGAACATGGGGTGGACTCTGGCCTGCAGAGGCTGGACAAGACGGCGCAACCATCTGCGAATGAGGGAAGCGCCTCCCTCTTCTTTGCCTATGCGACTCTCGAGGTCATAGACGCACTTATATAGCACCTCCGTTTCCTCGGACTCGCCAGGCATCAGGATGTTCTTCCAAGAGCGCCTCCTCTCGCACGGCGTTGCGGGAACGAAGGGCGCGAGTCCGTAGTGCTCTCCATCGGCCTTCTAGTCGCGGATGTAGAACCACTTGTCTCTCCACCCTTGGACGGACGCAGTAAGCTTGATATCGAAGTAAGTTGTAACACCCCAGTTTTACCTAATGTCTAGTTAGGGTTTAATGTGCACTGCATGAGCATCATCTTTTAAAATTGCATGCAAAGAAATAATGCAAAACCCTAAACCGTAGCTATTTTCCCTCTCTCTAAAAACAATTCAAAATGGTTTTCATATTTCGAAAAGATCAAAAGTGTGGATCCCAAATGGACTAATAGGGCCTCACAGTATTTCAAATGTCTACCAAAACACTCTGGTATTTTTGAAATATTCAAAATAGTTTGAAATATGAAAATACAAAGAGAAAAAGAGAGAAAGCTAAATAGAAAAAGGGTTTTCTAAAAAAAATAGAACCAGACCCGCAGCAGGCTGGCCCACTCTTCCTCTTATCTTCCCTACCGCCACGCGCATCCGAAGCCAGCCTAGGCACGGCCTAGCTCGCCCACCCGGGGCCCATAACACTTCGGCCCTCCTCTTCTATTTGTCGTCTTCGTCGACAACAGCAACCAGCTCACTGTCGCCACCGTCGCTATCAGTCAGCGCCGCGATGCCCGCCCACGCTAGGATGCACGCTACCGACGTCGTCGGCCGTCTACAAATACCCTTGCTTCTGCCGGACGAACCCTATTTCCCCTCCTCTCTCCTTATCCTCTCCTCGCTGAACCCTAGCGCCAGATGCCGCCGGCGCCACGCCATTGTTGTGCTCCTCTCGTCTGTCTGAGACCGCCTTAAGCTCCGCCATGCTGTTCCGCGTCTCCCGGCAGAAGGAATCAAGATGAGGAGCCCTGAATCCGCCACAGTAGAGTCGTCTTCCTCGAGGCCGACGTCCTCCGCTGACGACCTTGACGTCGCTCTGGTAGACCTCCAGCCTTGCCATCGCCTTCATCACCGTCAGGTTGTTCTCCTGGTCCTCCTGGTCCCTTCCCTTCCTCCCCTTCCTCTCTTGTTTGATCCCGCGCCGCGTGCCGCTGTCTGCCACCACTGGCCGTCGTCACAGTGCTCGCTCCAGTGAACAAATCCGAGCGGCGCCGCCGCTATCTAGTCCGCCATGAAGCCCCGGTTCTAGCGTGCTTGCTCCCGCAGCTCCGTGCGCCCTCCCTCGCCGTCCCAGGCCACCGCCTGGCTGGTTTCCGTTGAGCCAACATGGCGTTGACCAAGGTTGGCCACGGTGGCAACTGACGTGGCACCTGGCCCACCCGTCAGTCAGTACGGGTAGCCTCTGCCCTAGTGAAATATGTCCCAAACCCTGAGTGACGTCAGCGCATGTCATGCTGACGCAGTAATCCTTTTAATAGTTTTATTTAATCCAGAAAATGATATAATCTTATAAATTCAATAAGTAATTATTGATAAGTTAGAAAAATATGTATAATATATCAAAATGTTCATAAAAATGAGATCTATATGTTTAAACTATAATAATGCATTGTTAAGCAACTTAAATGACAAGTTTACTTAGAGAACTAAATCAACCCCTCACAGGTGTTCCGGGGTTCCCCTGTCCTAGGGTTTGTACCCTTCGGACCCTGTTTAAAATGATCGAGCATGCTTTAGGGTTTCATTTCAATACAATTTAACTTGTCATATCATCATCCTTGCTTGAGCATTGCATCAATGCCATGTGTTTATTGTTGTTTCCCCTTTCTTTCTGGTGTTTGCTTCGTCCTGGTAGAATACGATATTGAGATCGAGATCGAAAACCGAGATCAACACCATCGAAGCTTGAAGAAAAATACTTGACCAACTTTAATCAAGTCAAGTATAAGGCTTCCGAAGATCTGCTTATTGGTTATCAACAAAGAAGGCAAGCATAGCCCCACACATAAAAGAATCCTATGCTTTCAAAAGTATTTCATTCTTTCCATGATACATACGATTCCACTGTGGTCTTTTATCGATAGATAGAGTATCCTATTTGTTGCATTACTCCCTTTGAGCTTATATTACCTAATCCACTACTCCTAGCATAACTAGGTTTGGCTTGTGTGCACTACTAGAGCTTATCGGTGTGTTGCTTAGCCATGCTTAGCTGCCAGTGTTGGTTCATCCAGATGATGTACCAAATGCAGAGAATCAAGTATGACAGCAGAACAAGGTATATTGATGAGGTAAGATCAGTGGTAAAGGTTAAACATGCTAAGGCTTGTATGGGAGGCCATAGTGGGATGTGGTTTTTGTAGTCCCATGCTCGCCACCACTAGGACTCGAGTTCTAGCCTCTTGAACCAAGACGAGCGTACATCCACCTGGGGTTTATGGGGACCCCTCCGATGACTAACTTGCCTAGTAGATTCCATGAGTCACATAGTTTGGGCGTTCCGTTTGACATGCATTCTAGATCTTCTCGAAGGCGGTGAAGGAGGTGCATTCATACAGGTATGTAAGCGTGGACGAGGTTGGGGAGGCGGTTCCTCTGGGTAAACTAGGGACCGGCTTTGGGATTTGACCTGTTACGGCGGAACCATCCTTAGGGCGTGACTCATGGTCTCGGCAAAAGCAAGGTAAAGGTCGTGTCTAACCACCCTCTGTTGGCCTTCCAAGGAAGAGGGATAATCATTGTGGCATTAAGAGTCGGTTTGTACGTGTGGGTAAATTTGTACACCCTTGTACGGTATTAAACTTTTCGAAAAGCCGTGTCCACAGTTATGGATGACTTGGGAATGGACGTGAAGATCATAGAGAACTTTAACCTAATCGTAAAACTTGGCAGTTCAACATATGCTTAAGGATGTTTCCTCATGGGTACAAGGGGGTGGATATCAAGATGATGATCAATTCTTCGGAGATGTCGCTCTCTTATCCCCTTTTAAAATTTTCTGATTAGACTAGCTTCTTCTCCCTCTTGTTTTACAAACAAAGATGGCTTTATGCAAAATAACCCCACCAGCCATAAGTCTTGCGGAGTACACCCTGTACTCACCCTTGCTTTGTTGATACTTTTGTAGCAGAGTAAGTGTTCCCTTGAAGATGAGTTCTGTACGGCCTGCAGCCTCGAATCTATGGGCTGGGACGTCATCGTTATGCTTCAGCCTTCCGTTGTTTGATGTTTGTGGTTAGTGACCTCTGCTTGTAATATTTTAGTTTTTTGCTCAGTTATGAGCTTGCAGTAATAATTTTCGCATCGTAGGGTTACTGTTGTGTTACCGATTTCTCACTGAATATCCTCGAGCTCTAGGTTAAGCTTATGTCAGGCTAAGGTATGGGATTTGTTTAACCTTGATCCCGGGGGTATTACATAAGTGGCGGAAGATTCGACGTGAATTCCGCAGCCTCCTACGTCGTAGACTACCGACCCGGACGCCGACTGGTGCTTCAGCTTAAAAAGCCTCTTAAAGAGGCCAAAGTGCGGCTCGACTCCGAGCCAGCACTCGCAAAGGGTAATGAAGCAGGAGATGTGCAGAATAGAATTTGGGGACAGCTGATGGAGCTGGAGCCCATAGAAGCAAAGGTGTCCCCTGAAGAAAGGATGCAGGGGCAGAGAAAGACCTCGGATGATGAACGCAAGGAACATCACCCGGAAACCAGGAGGAGGACAAGGGATTACCTCCTCGCCGGGCACTCGCGAGTCATCTTCCACGGAGGGAAGAACTCCATCTCGATGATGAAGATGCAGCTCGACGGACTTGATGATGGACGCACGCCAAGCGCCATTAGTGACGCGGGTTCCTGCTCCCTTCTTCTTCCTAGCACCGGCGGTGCTGGTACCCAAAGTGGTGGAGCCGCCCTTCTTCTTGGTGGCAGCAATGGCGGCAGCAGACCGAGCAGCGACGCCTCCCTTCTTCTTCCCATCTTTCGATGCCGGTGAGAACGGAGGAAGTAGCTGGGGAAGATATGGAGCTGGTCCAGCGCCGCAACAAGAAAGTGTGCAAGGAAGCAGAGAGCATCAGCAATGACAATGGAGGCAAGACCAAAGAAGACAGATGGAGAAATTACCGCAGTTGTGCTGCTACTTAACCTCCTCACAGAAACCATCCAACAGCCAGCAGAAACCCTACTATACGCGTGGCACACATCGCCATCGACACGTGGCGAAACTAAAGCACGAACCGTCCACCCACTATTCCCATTACACGTGGAAATCGAGGAGACACAGTTAAAATAGAAGATTACGCACGCCCGGTCAAATCAAAGTCAGAAAGTGGGACCCATCGCTCGTCATGTCCCATCAAAGCCACTCACGCGGGCAACCAAGGTCATCACATCGTCAGCACTGACGTCATTGATTTCAGCAACAGAAGATTACGACTACTTTAGTCCTTGCTCAAGTCTTCGACTCAATCAAGCACTCGGGGGCTACTCCCATAGGGAGCGCTGGTCGCGCACACTACGATTTACATTTATGCAGGTATATGAACATTCAAGACATACCCACCACTCGAATCTATGATTCGATTGTGAATTATGGGTTACTCCCATAGGGAGCGCCGGAAGCAAATTCGACTGAAAACAAACAACAAAAGATGATAGCAGTCGCAAAAGGTCTTTAGTCCCTGCTCGAGTCTTCGACTCAACCAGGCACTCGGGGGCTACTCCCATAGAGAGCGCTGGTCGCGCACCCTATGATTATTTGTACATCGTATTGTGTGTTGATAACATCCACACTCGAAGGCTATGGCAACTCTGCCTCATATTTTCCCTACAAAGATATTACGTCTCCTGGGCCACCCGAATCATCTCCGCGATGACAAAAATTCGGATGTCGCGCTTATAGCATGAAGATAAGACCTGAATAAGGTCTGGCAACGCATCTGCTGCGCACTACCAGAAACATATCCGTGCTTGTAGGTGCGATGAACATGCCTTGACGAACGCGTCGAGTGCTCACACTTATACACTAGAATTTGACTCCTGTAAGACATCCACGGCCTGAGTCGAATTACACCAGCACTTTTCCGAATTCGAGTCCGGGGACTCGAGTTTGAGTAGATTGCATTGCTTTGACCTAAGACAGTTAACCGATACCAATACATCGGATAAATCAGGCACGTATATCAACAATCCCTATGACATAAAGAAAACACTCGGAAAATGCTCGGTAATGCACTCGAAAGACTTCATAAAGTCCCCAGTCGAATCTGCGATTCCACTAGACACTCGGGGGCTACTAACATGGGTATACCCTACAGGTACTCGAGTTTGGTATATACAGTCCAGATACGGTAGAAGCCCACGGCGTTGCCATGGCCCAGTGGAGAATTCAAGTGGCCCACAGACTCTCGATTGCTTGCGAGACAAGAAGAAGCTTAAGATAGAAAGTTAAAAGGGAAAACCCTAATCTGTAACCAACTTGACCTGCTACTCGAAACCTAGCCTATCTATATAAAGGCTAGGAGGGGGTGGCGAGGAGGACAAACACAACCATAGTTTCCACAACTCTCGCCAGATTGCATCTGCGTGCCCCTGTAATCTTCGATTCCTTCGTTAATTCCAAGAGCAGACAAGCAGGAGTAGGGACCTCTACGAGGCCTGAACCTGGGTAAAACTTGCGTCCCTGTATGCTTGTTTGCTAGCCGACTGATGCCTCTAGTGCTCCCTCCTTATCCAAAACCGAAGTCCATAACAATGGGCATTCACGATTTAAACCCTCGCCACCTACAAAGCTTAGCTCCCCGGCAACGGCGCTAGAAAACAGCTTGATGACTGCAAGTGAACAGATCGTTTGTAGCTAGTTTCGAAATAAAGATATCGATCCCACTAGGAGCAGGAGTCTGAAGTCTAATAACTATTGAAATAAATATTACACTAGTAATGCTAAATAAAGTTCTAAGTAACAAGATTAAATGCAAGTATTATGTAAAAAGGTGTTTTTGGGTTTTCGGTATGAGAGCAATAATAAGTAAAGTAAAACAACTGAATATAGAAAGTAAGTATCGCATATGTAAGAGAGATTGGAACTGCAATAGGGAAAAACGCCTTCTCACGGAGTAGCGGATTCACCACTAGCATTATAAATAGCTAAGGTAAAGATTATTATCATGAACATTATCAACTATGTATGTGTGGGACGAACTCTGTATTTGGAAAAATAGGCAGCAACTGCTGCTCACATCATCCTCATAACCACAACAGTTAGCAATCGACATCAATCAAATTACTGTGCTATTAAGGGACATAATCCCGTAGGATGTATCCCATGGCATGGATAGTCTTCCGTGAGTTTCCTCGGTTTCCCAAGTTGATACGTAAGCCGTGCCAACAACTTTATAGTTACTATAAGTGCTAACACACCTCCGTCTACCAACAAGTAGTTCCCTCCATCAAGTCCCCATGAGAGGAAAATATTGAGAGGTCGACTTCTCTCAACATCAAGATGAAGACAATCTAACACATGGTCACAACGATGAATATCATAATAAACTGTATCTTATTTCAATCTCATACTAGGGTTTCTCCATCTCCCCAAGAACTAATGATCTACTCACACATGGAGGTAATCAACATCATGGGAATAACAATGGAATCTGTTATAGATGAACAGTACTTGTATAAACAACAAGTACAGAAATTACAACAAGATCTAGACAAGATGTAGATGGGATGGATGGAGATGGTGATGATGCAGTGGTTGATGGTCAAGATCGATGCCTTAGCCTCCCGGATCTGCGCAGGGCGAAGATTGATCCTCGGTGGACGAGTTCCCCCTCCAGATGCCTTCCGGAGGTGAGGTTTCTACGATTTCTGGGTGTTCTATATGTCGTCTCTCTAATCCAGTTGCACGGGGTGAAACTATTTGAGGAGGCGGTGGTGGCACCAACTATACAGTAGGAACTATACGGCCGGAAAATTTATTCCTGCCATATAGTTGGTCGTTAAACCATCTGTCTCCCTTGATTGCTTCCGGTTTTCTTCTAGTATTATTAATATTTCCCAAATAAGCGATTTACGCTGGTTTTGACTCCTTTTCTCCTCAGTACAACTGCTTCAAGAATTGTGTCCATTGTATCCATCATTTGTCCTGATCCTGGTGAAAACAGACATAAAATGTGTGCGGGAGCACCGTAAAATACCAAGCTCCTACATGTACAATGCAAAATAACAATGTAAAACATGATACAAATATGCACTCATCAAGCACCAGGGGAGAATGTCCTGGGCGAGGGACCTGACACAGATGGTCACTCCTGTCAAAGGTGTTGCAGCACCCTGACCCGCTGAGGTACTTAGGGGTTGAGTGAGGGGTGTTGACTGCCAAATTGACTTGGCGAGTGCTTTTTTTCTGCACCCTGTTTGACGGGCACCCCTTCTGGATCATGCCCATGTTTCCCAGCGCTCGTGGGTATTGCTCTCCTTCGTTGTTCTGTACCGGTGTAGCCGTAGGCTGCACGGGTCCTCCAGGTGGTGGTGGTGGCGCCCCATCAGCTATAGCACCTGGGGCAGATCCGTACCCATGGGTCATCGTGTTGCGATGTTGCTGGGGGAGGCCCTCATGGAGCTTCAGGAACTCATGGTAGTCCTTGAGGAGGTGGCTGGACTTATTCTTGCCATCGTGTTTTTCAATGTAGAATTGAACGTTGCAAGGTCTAGACAACTTCTCCTGGATGGATGTTTTAGGTGCGTCGTCGTGGGTGTAGTGTTGGCACACTTGCGCGGGTTCCCCGCTATCGCAGTAGGTTCTCCTACGTTACCCGCTACTACGGTTACCCTTGTCGCGTTTGTTGGCATAGCCGGCCACGACCATGTCAACCTCCTTGCGGTCCTCATAGCCGCATAGCCGACGCTTCCCTCGGTGATCACGTCTGCGACCGAGATCGTCCTCATCATTTGAGCGGACGTGGTTGTTGTTTAGAGAGTCTTCTCTGTCCACCCACTGATTCACGATGTCCATCAGGTGGTCGATGGTTTTGGACTTCATGCGGCCTAGCTCCTCCCTGAGCTCTCTGCGGCGTACACCACCGTTGAACGTGTCAATTGCGCGATCTTCGGAGATATTTTTTTCTGCCGAATTTTTTATGATGGACCACATTTGGATGTAGGAGCAAAGGGATTCACTCAGCTTTTGGTAGAAGGCCCTGAGTTCTTCAATAGATACGAGCCGCTTGTAGGTTCCCTTGATGTTTTTGACGAAGCTGCACACTAGCTCCTCCCAGCTGCAGATTGATCCGCGAGGGAGATTGTTGAGCCATGCGCGAGCAGCGCCTTGTAATTGCAGCTGGAGGCATTGCATGGCTGTGAACTTGTTCCCACCGTGCAGCTTGACCGAAGAGATGTGGTCTTCCAACTAGATCTTCACGTCCTGCAGGCCATCGACCTTCGGGTTTTCCGAAGGAAGTTTGAACCCTTTCGGCATTCGCGTCTGCGATATGGCTCTGTTGAAGCATCTAGCGCCGCACAGCTATGTTCCCTCGTCCTCCGAGTCTGTTGAGTAGGCGCGCTTGGCCCGCATCTTGTCGACCTTGCGCTGGGTGATCTCGTCACGTGCGTCATCATCGCGATCGTGCCGCCATGAGCTACAACATCACCGTGATAGGTCGTGCTCGTCCTAGATAGATGATAGCGAGTAGTATGCCTTTCTTTTGTTCAGCTCTGGTGTTGGCTCCTTGGCCAGCACAACTTCTACCAGTCCAAGCCCAGCGACGGCGGACCGATGCATGGCATATCATGGATCTACGACTAGTGGTTGGTTGGTGAGCAGGTACGTGGTATATGCTATCACCACGGCATGTGGTGTTTTTGGGATCATATTATCCCGCGAGTCCATCAACATGAAGGAGAAGTCGAGGGCTTTGGTTGCCTTATCCTGATATTTGTTGTTGAGGTGGTCTAGTCGAGAGTGTCTTTTGGCGACTGCGGGGCCATTACCTTTGGAGGAGGATCCCCCGATTGAGGAGAGTGCTGCTTGTCAGGCACTTGACTCATTCGTGGCCTTCTTGCAGGCCTCGAGTTGCGTGTTCACCGACTGCTAGCGGTTGAAGTCCTGGACGAGTAACAAATGGTATCCCATTAGCATATGTTGTGATGTGTTTGGTGGCAGGGGGTTGCCCTATAAGGCCTCCCTGCACTGTGCCCACTCATCATTGTTTAGGTGGATCTCATGTTGCGCAGAACAATTGTTGGTGTGTTCGCCCTGATTATCGGGGTTGGGCGGGATGGGATGGTTGGGCGGCTTTGGCTTCTTGTCATTGACGGGACCGATGACAGGGACTCGATTGGTAGGCCTGATGTTGGTGGTGCCTCCATTGTCGTTGTTGATGACAGCGCACATGTGGTGGTTGGGGAAACCACTGCTCCCCGCAGCTCTCAGATCTGGAGCTGTAAGCTCCATCTTCTAACGTCAGATAGCACATATCAGGCTAGCAACTGTTGTTGCCATCCATATCAGAAGATGATGCCGAGGCGTTGAGCTCGCTTAGGGTGCCAATCGGTGGTGGGACCCATGATGCAGGGGCACTCGAAGGAGCTTGCGGGTGATCGGGGAAGCAGAGCATGCTGATCTAACCGTCCTGAAAGAGGAGGCTTCCGATCGTCATGCCGATCCCGTCTCCCATAGATTTGAAGTTCGGGCGAGTTGTCGGCGAGTGGACGGTGAAGTCGAAGGTGCCGAAGAGGAGGCGATTCTCCACTTTAGTGGAGTTGTAGATCGTAGTTGATGGGGCCAAGGAAGCTACAACATTAGCACTCCCGATTCCCATAGACGGCGTCAATTGACAAGGGGTTAATTCATGAATTCCCATCATTGATGGACTTGGGTTATAGGAATTGGGAAGAGCTGGAGGTATCGATCAGCTAGCAAACAAGAACATGAGGGACACACGGTTTACCTAGGTTGAGGCCCTCAGAAGGGACCGTACTCCTGCTTGTATGCTCTTTGCTTATCGAAGAGTCGAAATTTGCAAGGGGTGCACATATGAGATCTAGCTAGGTGTATGCTAGGGTTACGGATATCCTTCTCGCTTCCCCCTCCTATTCTTTATATAGGGAGGCTATGTCTCGGGATACTACGCCAAGTCGCTTATAGATTAGGGTTTTTCCCTTTTGAAAATATATCTCTTGCTTGCCGTGTCCTTGAAGGAGTCACCGTCCTGATCCTCTTGGGCTAGACCGTATAGGACAAACATGAGTACCCATAGAGTATACCCATGTCACTTAGCAGTTGTTTATCCTGCTCGAGAGGAAGTGCCCTCGAGAGCTGCCCTATATATCCCTCGTGGAGGAGAACGTAGGGCAAATGCACGTCCTATAAGATCCTCGAGGAGGAAGCCGTAGGCTTAATATGGGTGTATGCTGCTTGAGGGAAGTGCCCTCGAGAGATTCCCCATAAGTCCCTCGTGGATGAGACCATAGGTAAAATGCATGTCCTCTAGGCTCCTCGAGGAGGAAGTCGTACACTTAGCATGGGTTTATGCTGCTCGAGGCTCCTAGAGGAGGAAGCCGTAGGCTTAGCATGCTTGCTTGCCGTGCATTTGTTAGTTTCCGTATATGTGTCGTACGAGGATTTCCAGCAGCAAGAATTGTTAGTGAGGTGACTTTATCGATGGGACAAACCAAAGCTCAAAACTTTAGGCCTTGGCGTTGACGGGGGAGAATCTTGGCGATAGTCACTTTGCCTATCCCTCGCTTGTACAATACATGTAGGAGAGCATCATAAATGCACGAACAAAAAAACAAACTCAAGGTGAAAAAATGAAAGTTGGCGCACGGTGCAAGATTCCAAAAAATGACCAGGAACTTCATGGCTTATTATAATGTCATCATGAGTCAGCATAGGGCCTCACAGGAGATAAGTCAGAGGATGATGAGGCTCAGGAGTCACCTTCAAAAAAGTGGGGTAGGAAGGTTGTTCCCCTTGGAGAGGTTTGTCCTTTCACCGGCACTAGGCACCAGGACCTTCCTCCTGATCCAGAAGATGTAATATGCCGGGGAGAGGCGCTCGGCATCGACTAGACGCTGGGAGCAATTCACCAGGATGTTGAAATCCCTGAGTCTTCAATGTTCCCTGGAGCTCCTAGAGCATGGATGAGGCCTTGCAGAGGGAGTTCCAGCTTTCTTTCGGCACCACAGGTACCGCCCGCAGTGCGGTCATTTTTGAGGGGGCGCGATGCAACCGCTGCTCTTTTTTTCCTTTGCGTTGTCTTGAGACACTATCTGCCTTTTTCCTTGCAGTATCCCCGATGTAGTCAAGGGCGTACACATACTCGAGGGAGCACAGAGCCTTCTTCTCATTGCAACGAAGATTTCGTCGTTGCCACCGGGCATCTTGACGATGTTGTAGTCATGATGGGTGGCCGCCATGAAATTTCTCAGTGCTGGGTAGCCCAATATGACATTATAGGGAAGGCTGATGTGTGCCATGTCATAGTCGATTAGCTCGGTCCTGTAGTTATTGTGGGTCCCACACGTGATGTTGAGGCCTACCTTCCCGATGGGTGTGGTGGCTCCATCTGTGACTCTAGAGAATGTCATAGTGGGCATCAGCCTATCGTACAACACTTGTATATTGGCAAACGTCTTGGTGGAGATCACATTCAAGTCGACGCCGCTGTCGATGAGCGTCTTGGCCATAGCGATGTTGTTGATAGTGGGGGTGCAGATCATGGGGAGGGTGCACACGGTTCTGGTGGAGGTTGAGTTGTCATTGGCATCGAAGGTGAAGGTGTACTAGGACCACTTGAGCTTTGGGGAGGGTGTCTCTGGCCGAGCGGCAATGACCTCACGAGCGAGCTGCTTGAAGTGCCGGTTGGAGGCGGGTGCTCGGGAGCCACCAAGGATGTAGACGACATCGCCCTTTGGCTCCTGGTAGACCCCAATGTTTTCCTTGGCGAGGCCTCTCTCTGTAGCACCATGATGTTGCTGGGCTGCGTTAGCCTGATGGCCTTGCTGCTGGATGCCACCGTCCCATGGATTTTGTTCTACTACCCTCCTCCTTGGTGGTCGCCACAGACGTTTTTCCACCCACCACCTTCCTTCTTCTTTCTATGGCTGCTACGCCCATCATGTAGCTTTTTGAGCTCGTAAAAGTCATCTGTATCGTGCCCATGCGTCTTGCGGAAGATGAAGTATGGGCGGTCATCGTGTTCTCCTTCTCCCTCACCTCCACAAAGGGTCTTTCGCTCAAGCTCCGTTAAGAGAATAGATGGAGACTTGTGTTTGGCCTATTTTCCCTTGCTTTTGGAGGCACCTGAGGGTTTGGGCCTGGTCTCTCCCTTGTCGAGACAAAACATGCGTCCATCCTCCGCCTTGGCACGCTTTTCTTCCATGGTGAAGAGTTCCGCCGCCATGATGAGGTTCTCCATGTGAATGCTGATTTTATCCTGCATCCTAACATCCTTGAGACCCTCCAAGAAGGCCATGATGACATTGGAGTCGGAGATCTTGTGTATCTTGTTGTGGAACTAGCTGAACCAATGTAATAACTTGAAGAGGGTCTCACTAGAATGTTAGTAGACTTGGAGGAGGTCTTAGTAGGAAAGAGAGCGCTCATAAGTCCCCTTTAAGTTGGCCATGAAGAGTGCACAGAGGGCGGGCCATGAGTCAATAGATTCCTCGGGGAGTTTGATTTCTTGTGTATGGAAACTATGATGCATTTTATGACTTCTAGTCATTTTATGGAGTCAGGACTCATCATCGCTTCTTTGCATGTAGTCGGTTCATCATTGTCAAACAATAACAATTCAATCTCAAATCTTACTATTTGATTGTTTTACCTGACCTACGTGGTTCAATATGTACTTAGATCTTCGTGACCACAACCTTTGAGGCATAGGAGCCACGAGCATTGTAGACACCTCTAGGACACTTTTCGGTGCTGCTTAACTCAACACATATAGCTAAGGTTAAATAACCTTATCGAAGTTCTATTCTCCTCCCACTTAACTTTCTGCAAAAAATTCCTTCTCAAGAAATTTGACCTTTCTAAGAGACAAACACTTTTGTCTTCGGTGTTAGAGGAACACCCAATGGTTATTTGAGATAATCTACAGAGACATGCAAATCTGACTTTGGTTGTAAACATTTTACTTATGCCTAGCATACCAAAATTTTATGAAAACACAACTTGGGTTTTATCCCAATCCATAACTCATATGGTATCATTTCAACGAATCATGATGGTGCTCTTCTGAGTGTAAAAGCAGTAGTCTCTAATGCTTTAATGCATAAAACATAATGGCAGTTTGATAAATGACACCTTTGATCTTACTATGTCAAATAATGTTTGATTACATTTCATGAACACTCCCTACTCCTATGATGTCTTGGGAAACGCAAGTCTAGGTGGCGATTCCTCAACTCTTAGTGTTTTCTAAACTTGTGACTCAAATATCTTCCTTTATGATCCAATCATAAATTGTTTATTTTCTTGTTACAATGATTTTCTACTTCATCTTGAAATTATTTGAACCTTTTCAAATGTTTCATACTTCTCCCTTATTAAGTAAATATACATATATATATTTACTCAAATCTTTGGTTAAGTATATGTAGTTGAAAGATTCAACACACACGGCTACACATAATGGACTATATACATCAACATGCACAATGTCCAACAAGTTAGTCATTCACTCTTCTTTTTGGCCTATGAACAAAATTTAAATCATTTCCAGGAACATCTCACAAGCATCAATTGATTCAAAAATAAAAAAGACTCCAAAATACCATCAACATGGAGTTCCTTCATCTTTTATTCCCAATATGATTTAAATTGTAGTGTCACTCATAAGTGATCTTTTAATCCTCTATCTTACGACAGTTTATCATCAATGTTTATGGACGTGATTTCTCCAACTAGACTTGTAAGAGTTCATCCATATTTTGTGGCATCTCGCCTACGCTAACATCGGGGATGTTGGACACCCCCTATTTGTTCGGTAGTGGGCATGAAGGCATTCTGGTCTCAACATCGGTGAAGGAACCTACCGATACGAGCGTACAACACACACAAGCACAAACAAGAATTTTTTACCCAGGTTCTGGCCATCCTTCAGCTAACAACCCTACGTCCTACTTTAGTGGATTATCTGGGGTGGATCGAGATACAAGAAGATGATCTCTATGGTGCTTGGGAGACGGTTTCTCTTTAGCTTCTACACTCCCTGGGCTTTCTCTTTCTTTCTTTCCTCACTCCCTTGCTTTTTCCCTCATTCTCCTGTTGTGTTCCTCTAACCTCCATAGCCTTTTGAGCTCTCGGTCCTGCCCCTAGGAAAACCTTCTCTCTTCGAAAATCCTCCTCTCCCCAACTCTCGGCCAAGTGCCTCTTTTTATACACCGGGGGGTCACCATAGGGATGGCGTGGAGCACAATCCGAGGCGTTCCCGGGCTCAATTGCGAGGTGCCACGCAGTCTTTAGGCAGATAGGCAGTGTTTATGCCCCATGGACGGCCAGGGGCGGTGCTTAGATGTACTCGATGGCCGAGTGACAGTTCAGGCTCCGAGCTATCACTCATGTCGGTGGCGCATTAGAGTGGCACTGCAGCACCATGATGATGTTCAGCAATGCTGACGCATCGCCGGTTCCCAAGGCTGGGCCTGACAGGCCTTGTCAGCCACAATTGGCTCTGGTTCCCAGGTCACACCTGGCCCAGGAGAGGGTGCTTCCATGGTCCTTCTGGGGCTCAATAGAGGCTGATCCTCGGCCATGCTACCCCCAACAGTGCCCTTACCCTCCTACCAGGGCACCGCCTTGCGCTCGTCGTTGTCCTTTCCTCCTTGTCCGCACCTAGCTGGCGGATCGAGGTGCATCTTGTCGTGTTCGTCTCACCCATAGGCACCTACAGCATAGCTGATACTTAGTCTCCATAGGCTCATCATGACAAAACCATACCTGCTTGGAGCACATGATGCTCGTATCCTGGCGACGCCCTTGCCAGCCAAGCCATACATCTGCTGGGTCGCTGACTGGTGGGTCTTGGCCCATGCGCTAAGGGGCAATGTGAGGGACCCCCAATACCATTATGCTGACAGAAGCCCCCGGGCAAGGGCCGGCAACTTGCAATGCAGATCGTGGTTTGACGAAGATGCTGTTATCGAGCTTCACCCTTCAGTAGCGCGTGTGCCTAGTCCATGTCGTGGGAAGTGCAACAAGACTAGACGACACACTTTCCCATCCTGTAGAGCTAATGTGCACGTGCCTGCGCATGCCTTGGCTTCCACGGCAGCCTGCATTAACTGCGCCCGCTTTGATTCCTGCAAAATAACTTTAGTGGAGCGCGATCGTTGCCCTCCTATGAGTCGATGAGATGGGCAACCACCATCCCCCCTCCTTTGTGTTATAAAAGGGAGGGAAGGCGCGGGTCCGTGGCTCACTCTCCACTTCTCCCACATCCTTTCCTTCCAACTCCCTACTCGGTACTGAAGACGATGGCGTCGGGAGGCTCCGGTGATGAAGATCCTCTTTCAAGGGTGGGGGAGATGGCTCCGGCCTTGTCGGAGGGGCCGCAATGAAGCTGCAGGCGCCGAGTCCACTGCATCTCCTCTGGCGATGTCATGGATCCCCCGTAGCCGCGAACTCAGGCCCCGCCCCGCCACGGTCGCCAAGAAGGCGGCAATGGACGGGGAGGCCTTCCTGGTCGTCGTTCTCTTTATCGAAGGAGAGGACACGGTCTGCCTTACCAGGGTCATAGCGTACGATGCTCGCTCCCTCGTCCGACTCCTTCAATCTCTCTGTCTCAGTCCTGGGAGGAATACATGGCAAACTTAGTGGGCTCTGATTTCTTGGTCATCCTAGGCATAGGGTTCAAGAAGCGGTTGGAGCTTCCCTGTTCCCTGGGAAAGGATTTGAATCGTCTTCGCGCACGTGATGTAGAGTTGTGCGAGACTAGCGGGGGACAACCTGTCTGGGATCTTAAGATGGATATCGGTGAAGAGGGCTGCATGTTCCTTAGAAAGGGGTGGCCTTCATTCGCAGACTAGTATAAGCTACGGGCCGGCCACGTGCTGAAATTCTGCTACCACGGTGGGGGTCGGATCGTAGTAAAGATCTTCGATGACACCATGTGTTGTCGCAGCTAGCCTCCCTACTCTCCTAACGACAAGGGTCGAGGGGGCACTCCTCCTGACTAGGGAACACGACGCCGCTGGGAACGGCAAGGAGCGGCACTTGCCCCCTTTTCCCAGCGCGCAACCTTTTGCCTACACCCTTCCGTCGAGCATTTTCTAAGCGCCGGTTGCTGCATTGTACATTTTTCACATGTAATTCCAATTGGCTTCCATTAGTATATTGGGATTTCTATTTTCATGCCCTCAGTTTGTTAGTTGTACTCGGTTCTCCCCAGCCGCTTAAATTTTCCTCCCTTTTACCCATTCCTTGTACGAAACTCTCGCACGGTCTGAAAACTTGCTATCCGCCAGTCTTGTCGTTACGTGTTGACAAGTGGGGTTGCGTTCAGTTGGGTCCTGTAGTGGACCCTCACCATTACGTGCTGACAAGTAGGGCCACGTTATATCTGGTCCTTTAGTGGACCCTTGTCATTACATGCTGACAAGTGGGGCCATGTTCAGTCGGTTCCAGTGGTGGACCTCTATCCACTTATCTAGATCAGCATCGGACCCACAGCTTATCCACGTGAGCACCGGACCCACAGCTTACCTAGGTTGGCGTTGCAGGATGGGACCCCGAGCCAGCCACGCACCCGCGCCCGTGCCATTGCCTCCCCTTTCTTCTTCTTCTCCGGCGACGACGGCCCTTTGTCTAGATTCATTTCATATAGTGAAATGTAATGCATATACGAACATTATAGACCTTTGAACTCTTTGAAATCGCACTTAGGACATGATAATGTTGTGCTAATAGAATCCTGATCATTTATCATTTCCATGGAGTGAAATATAATGCATAAACTTGCGTATACGAAAATTATAAACCTTTGAACACTATGCAATGTCACTTAATACGTGATAATGATGTTCTAACAAAATTTTGAGAGATTATTATTTTTCCCCATTTTCATAGAGTGGAATGTAATGCATAAACTTGCATATACAAAAATTATACACCTTTAAACTATCTGAAATCGCACTTAATATGTGATAATGTTGTGCTAAGAAAATCTTGAGAGATTGTCATTTTCATATAGTGGAATGTAATGCACAAACTTGCATATGCAAAAATTATAAATCTTTGAACACTTTGAAATCGCACTTAATACGAGATAATGATGTGCTAACAAAATTTTGAGAGATTATCATTTTCTCCCCCATTTTCATAGAGTGGAATGTAATGCATAAACTTGGATATATGAAAATTATACACATTTGGACTCTTTGGAATCGCACTTAATACGTGATAATGTTGTGCTAAGAAAATCTTGAGAGATTATCATTTTCATGTAGTGTAATGTAATGCATAAACTTGCATCTATGAAAACTATACGCATTTAAACTCTTTGAAATCACACTTAGGACATGATAATGTTGTGCTAATAAAATCCTGATCATTTATCATTTCCATGGAGTGAAATATAATGCATAAACTTGCGTACATGAAAATTTAAACCTTTCAACACTGTGAAATCACACTTAATAATGAGATAATGATGTGCTAACAAAATTTTGAGAGACTATCTTTTTCTCCCCATCTTCATAGAGTGGAATGTAATGTATAAACTTGCATATACAAAAATTATACATATTTGAACTTTTTGAAATCGCACTTAATACGTGATAATATTGTGCTAAGAAAATCTCGAGAGATTATCATTTTCATAGAGTGGAATGTAATGCACAAATTATACACCTTTGAACACTTTATCTTCAAATTATAGTCAAATTCATTTGTTTATGGAGTTAAAGTACCGGTGGCAAACTTGTTATTTTGCATGGATAGAGGGGTGCCCCTGACAAATATAGGGGTTATCCTATCCGCTAGATCACAGAGGATCAACGGTTGGTGGGCATGATCCGCATGACAACTGCCTCAACCAATCACAGCATAGCAGCGAAGATGAGCACAAGTGTGAGAGATGGTGACAAACAGAGGAGAAAGCTTAGTAGAACTTAAGAACCAAGGGCAA
The DNA here is from genome assembly GCA_916181665.1 of Avena sativa. NCBI lineage: Eukaryota > Viridiplantae > Streptophyta > Magnoliopsida > Poales > Poaceae > Avena > Avena sativa. The sequence goes on from OV702290.1 coordinate 288,907,321, forward strand.
AACTGAGTAGAACTTAAAAACCAAGGGCAAGACTGACAAAGGGATTCAAATAGAAAAAGGAAGAGATTTAAAAAAATGGAAAATGCGTCTTTTATACAATAAAATACATCTTGGCATACCTCAAACTATTTGCAATTCAAATATACATGAGTTTAAAAATTATTGCCTAATTCAGACAAACTATGTTTTGGGGAGGGATGTTTTGGGAGGAGGCTTGAGTAGAAAATCATGAACCTTAATAGATAGTAGGTGATTTGAGAAGTGGTGATTTAGGTTAGAACATAATTTATATACATTTCTTATGGTGGTAGGTCACATAATAAGACTCCCTGGATAAATGCCACTATGTGTTGATCTTTTTGAATTTGTTGTGCACAAAATTACACAATTAGCTAGCTAAAACCTATTCGTTGGCTCTTTGTTGACCAGCCACCGGAGAGTAAAATTGAGTATATTGCACACGAACATGTTAGTACTAGAGGGCAAAACCGAGTACAAGCAAACTGCTAGTGTTACACTAGAGGGAAAAAGTGAGCACAACTAAGTCACCATGGTTAGGCACGAGAGAAAAAATGTGACTCACGGTACGCGTGTGCGGTGCACGGGGCGGTAGCAAAAACATGCGGCCGTGCACGGTGCAGTAGCATACGCGGTTACGTGGTGCATGGTGTTGCAACAAAACGTTGCTTCCCTTCTCCATTATAGAGGCCTCCTCACTCTCACTCGTCACTCACTCGCTCACTCAACCATCTCCACTGTCCCATCACCTTCTGCAAACCCCAAGAAAACCCCAACCACAACGACGATGGAGAAGAACGGCATGGTGGCCATCGGCGCCTCCAAGGACATTGGTGAGGAGGTCCCCGTCCCCGTACAGGCCCCTATCAAGGCATCAAAGGTAGACACCGTCCCCATCCAGACCCCCATCCCCGCTTCCGCCGTAGCCACTGGCGAGGAGGCCCCCACTGATCTTAGGCAGATCCCGACCGGCTGGGACCCCTACAAGGAAGCTGATTACATAAGGACGGAGAACCCCTACGTCACCAGCATCACCGACCCATGGTCGGAGGTAACCAGAGTTTTCTCCCCTTCCCATGTTATTCCCCCATTCCGATCATCGTATGCTAGATCGTATGTTATCAGGGGTCGACTGTTCATATTTTTACAGTAGCTAATCCTCTTGTGTTAGATCTCATATTTCTATGAATCCCCTATTCGTATTTTGATGAATCCCCCTGTTTGTATTTGAATCCCCTGTTCATAGTTGGGATCAGTATTCGATTTAGTTTGAGATTTAGGGAATAATCAGGGATCTCAAAATGTTAATTTATGCAAATAATCAATCCCGATAATCAAGGTATATCAATCATGTCCTTGTTGCACTCTACTGTTTTTTCCAACAGGTGCAGCGATGTCTGTAGGGACGACGAGTCCAAGGACACCAAGACTCGTCATGTGTTGAGGAGGCTGACGTCCGGCCAGTACGATAACTTCTTCACCAACGACGTGTACAAGTGCCCCTTCTGCACCACTTGGAGGCTCCAAGCCACCGACTTCAACTCCCTTGTGAAGCATACCGAGGATGTGGGGACCTAGGGCAAGTCCGTGAATGTCCACGGCTTCAGAGCTAAGCACCAGGCGCTTGGTCTTCACCTTCGCAACCTCTAGAAGGTGGCCATCAAGGAGGTTCGCATGCCCCTGATCAAGCCCAAGACGCCCAAGGTCAAGGAACTGGGCAACAAGAAGTGCATGAGGTGATAGAGGGAAGAGGCGGAGGCCCTCCTAGCGGAGGCCATAAGGGGCCACTGATCTGGTGATGTTGCTGCTACTGTTGTAAAGCAGCCTCTTTTGTCTTGTCTGTGTTGAACTTGTCCGTTGCTGCTGAGGAGCGTAATTGTCAAACCTCGTTATGTACCATAATATATATCCTATATTACCTACTTTATCTACATCTGTGCTATTTAATTAATTAATTTATGTTGCTAGTTAGATTTGCTGCTCTAGATTTGCTACCAGATTGGAGAAAAACGAGGGCCAAAAGGAACAATGAATGAAGAGAGAAGCTGCTATAGATTCGCTACCTTTTTCGGTAAAAAACACAACTATTAGCGAGAGAGAGGGAAAGGCGCTCTTAAAAAGGCCAATCATAAAAATAAAAAAATAAAAACTTCCAATTTAGGCGACAGAGTGCATGTAACCAGCAAACGTGCCCCACATGGTCCCACACAACATCCCCCGTAACACGTTCCCAATAAACTGGCCCCACGCGGTCCCACATGGCACGGCCCAACACGTTAGTGATACGTTGCTAACGTATCCATAATTTTTGATGTTCCATGCTTGGTTTTATCTACTTTCTTATGTTTTGTCCATACTTTGGAGTACTTTTCAAATGATTTCTTGGACTAACCTATTAACAAGAGTCAGAGTGTCGGTTGCCTGTTTTCTAGGAAAGTCAGAAAATGAATATTCTCAGAATTGGACAGGACAAAAGACAAAGTCAGTTTTTCACCGAGGGACACCTGGAGCCAAAATACGAGACGGAGAGGGCCTGGGGCCCGGCCACACCACCTGGCCGTGCGGCCAGGATTGGCCCGTGCCAGGGGGTGGTCTGGCCACCCCAGGCACCCCCTCGGCCTTTCCTTCCGCCTATATATTGCCTCTGATACATAAACCCTAAGTAGCCGATCAAAATTCCACGAAAGAGTCTGTAGCCGCCATCATCTCCATCCCTAGATCAGGAGGGATCTGAAGCTCTTCCCGGCACCCTGCTAGAGAGGGGAATTCACCCTGGAGGCCTTCTTCATCACCATGCAAGCCTCCGGTGTGATGCGTGAGTAGTTCATCTCTGGACTATGGGTCCATGTAGTAGCTAGATGGCTGGTTGTCCTTCTTTGTGTTATCATGTTTAGATCTTGTGAGCTCTGTTCATGATCAAGATCATCTATTTGTAATCATACATGTTGTGTTTACGGGGATCCGATGGATATTGAGATGCTATTTCAGATTGATTATTGATTCTATCATGTCTTTGTTATTTGTGATCTTGCATGCTTTGCGTTGTTAGTATCTATCTTGGCCAATTAGATGCTAGCAACTCCAAGAGTTAGTATTTATGCTCGATAGTGGGTTCATGCCTCTGGTAATCTGGGGAAGTGACAGAAATCTCTAAGGTACTAGATGTGTTGTTGCTACTAGGGAGAAAACAACAATCCTTTGTTCATAGAACAATCGTATTGTTTACTTTACATGCAATTCGTAATGCAATTATCCGTTGCTTGCAACTTAATACTGGAGGGGGTTCGGATGATAACCTGAAGGTGGATTATTAGTCATAGATGCAGTTGGATGGCGGTCTATGTATAATGTTGTAATTCCCAATCGAATCTCAAAGGAGTCAAGATGAGTAGTATATGCTTGTATGCTTTCTCGATGTTTGTTAATTGCCCCGATGTAATTTTTTCACCCAACATGTCATCTATCTTAAGGAGAGCCACCACTAGTGAATTATGGACCCCGGTCCTTTCTTTTACCATCAATATACAATCAACTGTTTACTGCTTTGTGTTTACTTTCTGCAAACTATTACTTTCTTCCACTCGATACGTTTAATCCTTTGTTTTTAGCAAAACCGGTGAGATTGACAACCTCATCGCAAGTTGGGGGCAGAGTTCTGTGGTTGTATTGTGTAGGTCTCCACGTTGCTGCTGGCACCGGTAGTGCGCCCTGCCAAAGTTCAGCTAGCTACACCTTTGGGGTGTTTCCTTGCTCCTACTGGTTCGATTAAATCTTGGTTCCATAACTGAGGGAAAACTTGCTGTTGTGGTCATCATACCTTCCTTTTAGGGTTCCCCAACGAGCTCGATATATTTTGGGCCATCAGTTAGCATAACGTGTTCCTATCCAAACGGCCCCACGTGGTCCCAGACCGTGCGGCCCCACACATCAGCTAACGGTCAACCTGACGGCAGCTGCCGTTCGAGCTCTTAGGTGAGTTTCCGTGAAGGAGAGGGGTAAATGTGAGGAAAAGTTAAGCGGCTGGGAAAAACTGAGTAAAACTAACCAACCAGGGGCACAAAAATAGAAATCCTATATTAATCTACTCTATATTACTGATCATGCACACTACCAATGTATCTCTCGTGAACCCTCTTTTTTCTAAAACTGAAGTATATCAATATCATAGTATTCTATTGCCTAGCAAAGCAATACTTCTGTTTTTCTCTTTTCTCAGTTTTAGAAAAAAGCGGGTCCGACTTCTTTCTCAAATACTTCAAAAAACCATAGTTTTGGAGTTTTGAAACCATATTATTTGATGGATCCAAACACCTCAAAGTATTTAATTCCATACTTTGATGCTAAACGGGGCCTAAATGATCTCACATCAATATTAAACATTTGAATTAGTCAAATTCAAAACAGTTGCATATTATTTCTCTATAGCATGGTATGAACATCATTTGAATTAGTTAAATTCAAAATAGTTGCACCTTATTTCTCTCAAAATTTAGGATTAACAAAATCCGGAATATATCCGGATGTCCAAATATTCACTCAACGAGATTTCTTCCCAGAATACATGAAAAAAGGTTATATTGGTGAAAATTTCATAATTAAGTAACCAAATGATCTCACTTCATGATTAAACATTTGAATTAGTCAAACTCAAATCACTTACACCTTATTTCTCTGCAGCAAAATGCATGAACACGGGTCGTCATGCCTTTCAGGGTAAAGTTCCAAGCTTTGTACTACACCAATTATTTTCTTCAATTTATGAACCTCATTTAGTCTTACGGAACTCGATTTCACTCTAGCAAGCATGTATACACACCTTTCTTTTCTTTAAATTATGAATATTTCTCAAATTTTAGGATAATCAAACGCTAGAGTTCTGAATATATCAGGAGTTCTGAATATTAGCTCTTTTCAAATTACTAGTCGTCAAGTACTTGGCGATAAAATGTGGAATATTTGGAGAACAGACATTCTTAGAGACTTTTACACTTGTAGTCGTCTGAGTCTAGTACTTGGCGCCAAACATCTGAAAAAATATTTGGACAAATATTTTAGATCGGTGCCACCTTTGTTCTTCCTCGCTAGCCAATGGTCAACCTAACGGCAGCTGCCGTTCGAGCTCTTAGATGATTTTCTAAGAAGGAGAGAGGCAAAAGTGAGGAAAAGGTAAGCGGTTGGGGAAAGCTGAGTACCACTAATGAACCAGGGGCACAAAAATAGAAATCCCTAGTATATTTACCTTTGCATTGTATTATTCACTCTTTTCTTTGTCATGTCGTGCTCGTGGCTGCCCTTGATTTGCCAACCTGTTGCTGCTTCAGTGCCTCCGTGGTGCCCATGGGGGCGTCGTTCATCGGCTCAAGAAACCTTGCTCCCATTTCCTTAGCTCCATCCTTGCGATTGTCTCATGCACTGCTTACGGGGCCAACCTCCCCTGGTTGCTGCTATCTGGTGGTGAGCCCTTCACCCTTGCTGAGATATTGCACTGGCCTCATTTTGCGTATCCATCCGCTGCTCACCATGAAACAAGATGAACACACCTTACGGCATCTTACCCATCCCTTAGGTTTAAAACAAGGTGTTGTGCACTTGATTAGGGTGCACGCCGTTTCCAACTCGAAGGCCTGACGTGGGAGGTGTGTCTTCACGATTTAGTTCTCGTCGGCAATTCCTAGAAAACAACGCTCATACCTCAGTGTTGATCATGAGAGTATGATGTTTCCTATCCTGACATTATTGTTACCCACGTCTACCCCGAGAAAAACCAAAGGAATGCAAAATCACAAATGGCTCGGCAAATGAAAACGGGCAGAAGAACGAGAGCAACGGGATTCCATTCCAAAATGGGGGCACCCCCAGGGTTACGAGCGGTTTACACATAGGCGGGCCAAGCTAGATACGCTAGTATTCATTGCATTTGTCAGGAGTACTACACTCATTCCCGGGATTTAGGGTTTGCCGAGAGAACCACGCACGCTCCCGGGCTTCCATTTTCCAGGGGAATCTCCACTCACACCCGGGCTGTAATGTTTTTCTAGGAGTACCATGCCCACTACCGAGCTTTTAAGGTTTGTCAGGAGAACCACACATGCTCCTAGGATTTCATTTGTCGGGGGAACCTCCACTCACACCCTGGATTCTATTATAAATATATATATTTGTTTTGTTTTTTCAAAAGGTTGCTAGGAGCACCACGCACACTCTCGGGTTTTCATTTGTCGGGGAACCTCCACTCGAACCCAGGCTTTTTATCTGGTAGAGTCGATACGAGAAGTTGTTAGCTTACTCAGAGAGCCACCAGTACCAGAAAGGTCATCGGAACTAAGTTCTAGAAAGGGTGGCAACCTTTTCCCGGATGAGCCAGGAATCGAGGCGAAGGAATGGTCCAAATTGGACAGAGAGCTGGTGTGAGTCCCAAGATAAGCGGTGGCTACCAGTTCAAACAGTTGTTCAGAGCAGAACACAGTTTCCCTGATATAACCCTTCACGGTCAAGGTCCCCCACGAGGAGGGGAGCTTGAGCAAGTTATAGGCGTGGTGGGAGACCACCATGAACTTTGCCAAAGCAGGGCGCCCTGTTATGCTGTTATGCGACATGTCAATGTCTGCAACATCAAAGATGATGTTCTCAGTGTGGTAGTTTTATCGAGTGTCGAATGTGACTGGCAGCTCAATCTTCCCCCATGGCTGGATAGCTCCTGGGCTTGCGCCCAGAAAAGACCTCGTAGGGGCTAATTGATCCCCAGTGATCTGGAGCTTATCCAACAGCTTTGCCGAGAGGATATTGAGTCCATCCCCTCCATTCACCAGCATCTTGGTAACTCGGACGTTCTTTATGATGGGGGAGACCACAAGGGGTAGCCTGTCGACCCCGACGTTGCGGTCCAGATGATCGCCCGCATCAAAAGTAATCGGCACGTGAGACCACCGAAGTGGTCGTTGCGCCTCCGAGCTAGGATGCACGCTGCACTGTTCATGGGAGCAACACTTAAACTCCTTGTGGGAAGTCATGGCGTAGGCTCCTCCGTGTGTGCACGCGCAGTCATGTACATGTGGGTACTGTCCGCACTCGCCGTCATCGCCACCTTGGTTAACGGCATGGCCATTGTTGCATTGCTGCGGCCCCCTCCATGCCCTGCTCTTGCGCCACCTCCATTGCCTCCATCTCCTCCTTGTGCAGCGCCCATGCTTCCACCGCGACCTCCGGCGGGGGCGCTTGGGCTAGGTTGTAACGGGCAGTCTTTTTCATGATGACCGGCCTTGTTGAGCGGTAATAGTTCCCGAGGGTACCATTAGCCCCCTTCTTAGTGATGAGCCTCTTCCTTCCCTCAGTGTAACCGAGGATGGAGCGACAGTTCTGAGCGTCATGCTTGTCGGACTCGTGCGCAGGGCACTACTTCCCCATGGTTTGCTTGGCACCGCCACTTCTTCCTCTGGCTTGGTCTTCTTTTAAGACCTGGTGGAAGCGCTAGGCTCTGCAGCCAAATCCTGTCTTATGCCCCGTTTACATGAGACATTCTTCCTTGCAGCAGTGCTTCCCGGGTCTGCCGCTCCAGCGGCTTTCCGGGCAGCGTCCTCAGGCACGAGGCCAATGGAGTAGAGGTTAGCCAATGCCAACAACTCGTGGATGCTCTTGATGAGATGCATGTTAAGATCTTCGCGCATCTTTCTATAGCGCACATTCATGGTGAATGCGCCAATAATGGTGGCGCCCTCTACCTCCGGGATAGTGTGTGCGATTTGTGAAAATTGCATCATGAAGTCTCGTAGCCGCTCTCCACTCCCCTGGACCACTGTGTGGAGCTGAATGAGTGTTCCCAGGCGCTTGAAGGCTCACTGGAACACGCTCACAAAGAGAGTACACAACTCGTCCCAGGAATGAGTGGACTCCTTGGGTAGATGCATGAACGAGGACAAGGTCGTGCCCTTCAAGGCCATTGGAAACCAGTTGGCCATGGCCTTCTCATCAGCACCTGCAGCCAGCATTATGGTAAAATTGGTAGACAGAAACTCCTTCGGGTTGGTATTCCCTTCAAACTTGACAAGGACAATGGGATGGAACTTTGGTGGCCACACCACCTGCCGTAAGGCATGAGAGAAGGCGGGGCAACCTCTCCCGTATCCCAAAGCCATGCTCCCTGCCTTAGCTTCACCCCGCGGGTTAGGGATAACCTCACCCATAGCGTCTTGATGCAGCTACAACAAGTAGTCTTGAACCAACGCCTTGTTAGCCAGGTCAGAATCGCCTCGACGCTCTTTGGTGTGCCTGTGCGCGGGGTGAGCTGATGACCCCATAGAAAGGTGGTCTTGTTTGACAGGTCATGGGGCTCCAGCCCCCAAGTGGCCAGCGGCATGGTTGTCGGTCCTCCTTCCACCGTCGTGGGGTCCAGCAGCCCCCGACCTAGGGATAGCATTCCGGGAACACGACGTCGGGCAGGGTTTTGCATGGATCACGTGGTGGTGGTAGGAGCGCGCTCCACCCCACGCCTCGGCTCCAAGTTAGACTAGGAACGAGCGTGGGTGGACTCCTGGTGCAGCCTGATGAACTCCAGTTGTGCGTCGAGGTCGTTCCTCCACGCCGCATACTCTGCCTTCCTGGGAGTTGGTTGGTGCCGATCTCTAGCATGGGCAGCAGCGATTGGTTCCCCCAAAGTTCGGTTCCCAGAGCGGTGGGACTGAGGTTGGTGGTTAGTACTTGGCGCAGCGAGTCGAGTCCTGGCGCGAGCTAGTACGTGCTGGGCCTGTGCATGATGCTACGGTTCAGGGTCGGCTCCTCCGGACCCGCCCGGTGCGACTCCTCCGGACAGATGGCCCCCTCCGGCGGCCTCTCCTACGCCACCGGGAAGAGGCGCTCCACCAGCAGCGCCTCCTGCGTCGCCTGGCGGTGGAACCTTCTGCGCAACGGTGCTCCCGCTAGTATGCTCGCCCTCCTCAACCGCGAGGTCCGGTTGCGACGGAGGTGGTGGTGGCATGGTTGCGCTTGGCCCTGGATGCAGGTCGGCACCTGTGACGGTAGTCGCGCGCTGTACATGAGGCTCGACATCCAAGCCCCCAGTTGTGGGAAGGGGGTGGGACCAATTTCGTGTAGCTGGCAAGTCTACCGTAGTAGGTCCAGTCTGTAGCACCCCGCCAAACCACTACTAGAAAATCACTTGCTATTTTTATTTTGTGCATCATGATGACTGCATGCTCATGTCATCATGCCACATTGCATTTGAGCATCTTCATGTTTGCATGTATATCTTTGGCTAAAACTATACCCCAAAATCCTATCTTGATTTTCTAAATATCCCCCGTCTTTATTTCAACTCAAAACCTGTGTGGAGATAGGGCGCGCGCAACCCCGACTACCTTGGCTACTTCCGATCCGAAGTGACATCAAGAGAAGGCGGAGTCGATGCATAAAGATGAACTATCGAGATGGTACTTGAAGTCCACCGATATGAACTCCAAGTACGATATCGGCACCGAGGTCGGAACTCCAATATCTTCATGGAAATCGAAGGCCTTGATCTCGGAGTCTGAGACCAAACCCGAACCCCGTTGAACCCTCGGCACCAAGTTCGCCAAACCCTAATGTGATCCCCTTTTCGAGACCCCTATTTTTATAATATGACATCTATCTTGTTGCATATAAATTGTTCATGCTCACATACATATTAATTTGTTTGGGGGTATTTGGTCGATTCATCTAATAATTAAATATGGAGACGATATGCGGGCTTTCCTAGTCTTATATTGGCTCCATTTAAATTTTTGTAGTGAACCGATGCCATTCTTTGCCTTGTTAAGACAACATTTAAATTTCGGGGTATCTAAACAACATGAACCTTCTAATTAATTGCCGGGACCCCGGTTCCCCTTAATAATGTGTAATTGCACCACATCTTTCCCATGCCATGCCATGCCATGCATCATATCATAATCATGCCGGATCTTCTTCCGTAATATTAAATAGTGCATCCGGTGTTTCTTTTAGTTCTTTGGTTCTTCGCGGATTAGGCCGTTGAGTTGATGCAAGTATCGAAAAGTTCTTGGGATAATGTATCTTCGTCTATGTTTCCCAGGCGAGCATTCTCCCTCTTTCTACCTATTTTGCATTTATAGTCTTTACTTCCTCATGTTGATATATTTCTATCCTTATTGCGATGCTTTAGTTTCCGTACCATTTATATTCCTTGCAGCCTCTATATTACCTTGGACAGATCCTATTTCCTGTTGTTCGATAGATATTCAGCCTTCGCGTCGTTGTCGGTCCACCATTGTTGGAAGGTTGGCACATGCTTAATGGTGGAGATGATCATGGCCTTAATTACAACTTGATAATTAAAATGATGGGAATAGATATAACTAATGCAGAGGCATCAGTGGGCAATAGTTAATATTTGATTTTTAGCCGCTCACTCGTGTCCCGTAGGCCCCAAGTACTTGATACCTGTTCCTTGTCTATCACACTATCCGTATGTGGGACCATGAATCCCCTTAGCCAGAGCTTGATTCATTTCTTATTTCTTAGGGCCACAAACTAGTTTGGGACTTTATTACTATCCTGTACTTATGCCATGCTTTACTACTTTATTTATGATTGTGCGTGGAGCACCTATACTATTTAGGATCACGGCACAATTTCATGGTATCAACAAGCCCAGTCACACTTTCTGGTTCCTAGCCGTTTACAACAATTCCCGCAAACCCTGGGTCTGTCTCGGAGCCGTCCAACTTTGTTGCGGGTAGCTTATTGGGGTGGGCCCCTAAAATATTTTATGAATCTTGTGATTGCTTTGTCGTGAAAGCCTTGTTGGGTTTTTATTTGGTTTTTCCGAGGTTGATCGTGCGTGTGTTGCTATTTGTGCACCACTGGAGTGTAAATCTTTCTGAAAGCCGCGTCTGCGGTTATGGACGACTTGGAGCACAGTATCTCGATCATAGATAAGCATAACTAAAGTAGTAATATAAATTTGACTTTTACATTTCTAGTAATCAGTTTCACTACAACGGAATGAGTAAATAAAAGTGCCAACAACTGGTGGTATTGGGGTGCATCATGTCATGTTATACCTGCCTAGTAAGTATTGCAACGGTAACAGAATGGTTAACTAAAACTGCCCACTACTTATGCTATCATGATGACTCATGCTATCTATATCTGACTAGTAAATGTTGTAACTATAATCGAATGAATAAAACTACCAACTATGTGAGTTCCTCGGTCTAACTTCCTAGTTTGATCTTGAGGGGGAAAGACCGGAATGGATATGATTGGTGTTAGAATTAGGTTGGTCCCGCACAGGTCTTTCTTATCTCTCTCTGATAGCTGACAGTTGTATCGAGTCTCTATAGGTTGTTTAGTGCTGCTTCGCTACCGCTTCAGTCCACCATACCTATGTAGGTGAGAGCCGCCGAATTCTAGACTCGCCGTGTACTAGCCTCAGTACTGACCGCTCCCTTTTTCCTTTCCCCTTTGTTGGCACCCCTTCTGTTTAACAGGTACGAGTTCGATGTCATTGGCAGGGTTACCCTTTTGGCTTGGTCTGGGCAGGGTTATGGATGCCTTTGACTATTCTTCAGGGCTCTTAGACCAATTTGCATCTTGTCCGTACTCGGATGTTGTATCGTTTTCAAGGTGATTTGGATCTTTGCATTGTATATATGTATTCTTGACTCATGGAGTCGTGTTGTATATATATATATATTCTATGGGTTCCATCGTGAACTATTGTGTAATGGTATTACTTCGTTTTCCACCTGCACGCAAGTGCATGGTGGGCGTCCTTGAATCGTTTCTATGTGGGTTTGGCGGAAAGCGCTAAAATCTGCATAGGGTCGATTCGAGGGTGTTACAAAGTCGTTCACCAGCAGTTACGATACCTCACTGGTCCAGCCTATAGGATAACCTAGTTAACGGCCGCTATAGAGTTTCAAAACTATTTTACAAAATCGGTTGGATAGATCTGATTAGGTCTTCTTTTACACCTTACACCTATGCTATTCTCCTCTTACCTCTGCGTGTTTTGAATCTACCCTTATCTTTTGTTCGAGTCCAGGACTTCTCGTGGTTGGGTTTCCGTCGTACCTTCAGGGTTTCGCTTCCTTCTTGTAACAGTGTTGGTACATCCGGTCTTCATCTCTAAGGAATTTTCCTCTATGTACCTTTCAAGTGACCCAAAAGTCACTAAAATTTTCTTGGTACCTCCTGGTGTTTTCCAACGTGACGACATCATCATCAGCTACATCAGATCCGATGAAGAGCCTGCATCACTCCTCTATTTCCAAACCTCGCTTGTCGAAATCTTTAGTCCAAATTCCGAGAATGGGTAGCACGATTTTCTACTACATGTATGAGGTAATAGTTTGGGTGCATGATGGATTGGCCCCCATGCCAACTACTCCTTCTATCCTCTCTCATACATTGAAGTGGATTAGATGGCACTTATTCTCTCCTCTCACGGAAGTTAAAGGTGGCCTTATATTTTGATACCTTTATCTTCGTCCTTTGTCCTCCAGAGTGTTCTCTCGACGGTCGTGAACAATGACCCTTGTTGGTGGTGTCGCTGATTTCAAGATGGAGAAAGAACCTTTATTAGTGGTGTCGTGAAGATCTACACGAAGCGAGTAGATTCAGACTGTTGGCCTTCTTCCCTGTACCATGAGGCGGATCTCGAGGGCGAGATCCATTGTTAGTGGTGTCGAATTGTAGCTCCCCGCGAAAACCACTACTAGAAAATTGCGTGCTATTTTTATTTTGTGCATCATCATGACTGCATGCTCATGTCATCATGCCATATTGCATTTGAGGATCTTCATGTTTGCATGTATATGTTTTCCTAAAACTATACCCCAAAAGCCTATCTTTATTTTCTAAATATCCCCCGTCTTTATTTCAACTCAAAACCTGTGTGGAGATAGGGCACGCGCAACCCCGACTACCTTGGCTACTTTCGATCCGACGTGACATCAAGAGAAGGCGGAGTCGATGCACGAAGATGAACTATCGAGATGTTTCTCGAATTCCACCGATGCAAACTCCAAGTCCGACATCAGCACCAAGGTCGGAACTCCAAGATCTTCTTCATGGAAATCAAAGGCCTTGATCCCGGAGTCTGAGACCAAACCCGAACCCCGTTGAACCCTCGGCACCAAGTTCGCCGAACCCTAATGTGATCCCCTTTCCGAGACCCATATTTTTATAATATGACATCTATATTGTTGCATATAAATTGTTCATGCTCGCATACATATTCATTTTCTTGGGGGTATTCAGTAGATTCATCTAATAATTAAATTTGGAGATGACATGCGGGCTTTTCTAGTCTTATATTGGCTCCATTTAAATTTTTCTAGCGAACCGATGCCATGTTTTGCCTTGTTAAGACAACATTTAAATTGCGGGGTATCTAAACAACATGAACCTTCTAATTAATTGTCGGGACCCCAGTTCCGCTTAATAATGTGTAATTGCACCGCATCTTTGCCATGCCATGCCATGCATCATATCATAATCATGCCGGATCTTCTGTCGTACTATTTAATAGTGCATCTGGTGTTTCTTTTATTGTTTTGGTTCTTTGCAGATTAGGTCGTTGAGTTGCTGCGAGTATCAACAAATTCTTCGAATAATGTATCTTCGGCTATGTTTCCTAGGCGAGCATTCTCCCTGTTTGTACCTATTTTGCATTTATAGTCTTTACTTCCTCATGTTGATCTATTGCTATCCTTGTTGCGATGCTTTAGTTTCCGTACCATTTATATTCCTTGTAAACTCTATATTGTCGTGGACACATCCTATTTCCTGTTGTTCGAAAGATAGTCGGCCTTGTGAGTCATAGCTGCTTGCGCAGGTGCCGATTCGCATCATTGTCATTCCATCGTTGTTGGAAGGTGGGCACATGCTTAATGGTGGAGATGATCATGGCCTTAATTACTACTTGATAATTAAAATGCTGGGAATAGATATAACTAATGCGGAGGCATCGGTGGGCAATAGCTAATATTTGGTTTTTAACCACTCACTCGTGTCCCGTAGGCCCCGAGATCTTGGGTATCTTGTTGTGAACCTGGCTGAACCGATGTAATAACTTGAAGAGGGTCTCACTAGACTATTAGTAGACTTGGAGGAGGTCTTAGTAGGCAAGAGAGCGCTCGAGGTCCCCTTTAAGTTGGCCATGAAGAGTTCACACAGGGCAGGCCATGAGTTAACAGATTCCTCGGGGAGGTTGATTTATTGTGTATGGAAACTATCACGCATTTTATGACTTCTAGTCATTTTATGGAGTCAGGGCTCATCATCGCTTCTTTGCATGCAGTCGGTTCATCATTTTCAAACAATAACAATTTAATCTCAAATCTTACTATTTGATTGTTTGACCTGACCTACGTGGTTCGATAGGAACTTAGATCTTCGTGACCACAACCTTTGAGGCATAGGAGCCATGAGCATTGTAGATGTCTCTAGGACACTTTCCGGTGCTGCTTAACTCAACACATATAGCTAAGGTTAAATAACCTTAACGAAGTTCTATTGTCCTCCCACTTAACTTTTTGCAAAAAATTCCTTCTCAAGAAATTTGACCTTTCTAAACGACAAACACTTTTGTCTTCGGTGTTAGAGGAACACCCAATGGTTATTTGAGATAACCTATAGAGACATGCTAATCTGACTTTGGTTGTAAACATTTTACTTATGCCTTGCATACAAAATTTAAGAAAACACAACTTGGGTTTTATCCCAATCCATAACTCATATGGTATCATTTCAATGGATCATGATGGTACTCTTTTGAGTGTAAAAGCAGTAGTCTCTAATGCTTTAATCCATAATACATAATGGCAGTTTGATAAATGACACCTTTGATCTTACTATGTCAAATAATGTTTGATTACATTTCACGAACACTCCCTACTCCGATGATGTCTTGGGAAACGCAAGTCTACGTGGCAATTCCTCAACTCTTAGTGTTTTCTAAACTTGTGACTCAAATATCTTCCTTTATGATCCAATCATAAATTATTTATTTTCTTGTTACAATGATTTTCTACTTAATCTTGAAATTATTTGAACATTTTCAAATGTTTCATACTTCTCCCTTATTAAGTAAATATACATATATATTTACTCAAATCTTTGGTTAAAGTATATGAAGTTGAAAGATTCTACACACACGGCTACACATAATGGACTATATACATCAACATGCACAATGTCCAACAAGTTAATCGTTCGCTCTTCTTTTTGGAGTTCCTTCATCTTTTATTCCCAATATGATTTAAATCGTAGTGTCACTCATAAGTGATCTTTTAATCCTCTATCTTCTGATAGTTTAGCATCAATGTTTATGGACGTGATTTCTCCAACTAGACTTGTAAGAGTTCATCCATATTCTCTGGCGTCTTGCCTACGCTAACATCGGGGATGTTGGACACCCCCTATTTGTTCGGTAGTGGGCATGAAGGCATTCCGTCCTCAACATCGGTGAAGGAACCTACTAATACGAGCGTACAACACACACAAAGCACATACGAGCATTTTTTACCCAGGTTTCGGCCATCCTTCGGGTAACAAACCTACGTCCTGCTTTAGTGGATTATCTGGGGTGGATCGAGATACAAGAAGATGATATCTATGGTTCCTAGGAGACACTTTCTCTTTAGCTGCTACACTCCCTGGGCTTTCTCTTTCTTTCTTTCCTCACTCCCTTGCTTTTTCCCTCATTCTCCTGTTGTGTTCCTCTAAGATCCCCAGCTTTTTGAGCTCTCGGTCCTGCCCTAGGAAAACCTTCTCTCTTAGAAAATCCTCCTCTCCCCAACTCTCGGCCAAGTGCCTCCTTTTATACACAGGGGGTCACCACAGGGCTGGCGTGGAGCACAATCCGGGGAGTTCCCGGGCTCAATTGCAGGGTGCCACGCAGTCTTCAGGCAGATACGCAGCATTTATGGCCCATGGACGGCCAGGGGCGATGCTTAGATGTACTCGATGGCCGAGTGAAAGTTCAGGCTTCGAGCTATCACTCATGTCGGTGGTGCACTACAGTGGAACTGCAGTGCCATGATGATGTTCAACAATGCTGACGCATCGCCGGTTCCCAAGGCTGGGCCTGACAGGCCTTGTCAGCCACAATTGGCTCTGGTTCCCAGGTCGCACCTGGCCTAGGAGAGGGTGCTTCCATGGTCCTTCCGGGGCTCGGTAGAGGCTGCTCCTCGGCCTTGCTGCCCCCCAACTATGCCCTTTCCCTCCTTCAGGGGCACCGCCTTGCGCTCGCCATTGTCCTTTCCTCCTTGTCTACGCCCGGCTGGCGGATCGGGGTGTGTCTTGTAGCATTCGTGTCACCCATAGGCACCTATAGCATAGCTGATACTTAGTATGCATAAGCTCATCATGAAAAAACCATACCTGCTTGGAGCACATGATGCTCCAATCCTAGCGACGCCCTTGCCAGCCAAGCCATACATCTGCTGGGTCGCTGACCAGTAGGTCCTGGTCCACGCGCTGAGGGGCAATGTGAGGGACCCCTGATCCCATTACGCCGACAGAAGCACCAGGGCAAGGGTCGGTAACTTGCGATGCAGATCGTGGTTTGACAAAGAGGCTATTACCGAGCCCCGCCCTTCAATAGCGCATGTGCCTAGTACATGTCGCGGGAAGTGCGACAAGACTAGACGACACACTTTACCATCCTGCAGACCAGATGTGCGTGTGCCTGCGCACGCCTTGGCTTCCGCATCAGCCCGCATTAACTGCGCCCGCTTCGATTCCTGCAAAATAACTTTGGTGGAGCGCGATCATTGTCCTCCTATGAGTCGATGAGATGGGCAACAACCATCCCCCCTCCTTTTTCCACTGCATCTCCTCTAGCGCTATCATGGATCCCCCATAGCCATGAACTCAGGCCCCTCCCCGCCTCGGTCGGCAAGAAGGTGGCAGTGGACAGGGAGGCCTTCCTGGTCGCCGTTCTCCTTCTCCAAGGAGCGGACGATGCTCGCTCCCTCGTCCGACTCCTTCAATCTCTCTGTATCACTCCTGGGAGGAATACATGGCGAACTTTGTGGGCTCTAATTTCTTGGTCATCCTAGGCATAGGTTTCAAGAAGCAGCTGGAGCTTCCCCGTTCCCTGGCAAAGGATTTGAATCGTCTTCGCACACGTGATGTAGAGTTGTGCGAGACCAGCAGGGACAATCCGTCTGCGATCTTCAGATGGATATCGGTGACGAGGGCCGCATGTTCCTGAGAAAGGGGTGATCTTCATTCATAGACTAATATAAGCTACAGGCCGGCCACGTGCTGAAATTCCGCTACCGCGGTGGTGGCTGGCTCGTACTAAAGATCTTCGATGACACCATGTGCTTTCGCAGCTAGCCTCCCTACTCCCCTAGCGACAGGGGTCCACGGGGCGCTCCTCCTAATGCAAGGGATGCCAGGGGGTCGACTAGGGAACACGACGCCGCTGGGAACCGCAAGGAGCGGCACTTGCCCCCTTTTCCCAGCGTGCAACCTTTTGCCTACACCCTTCCGTCGAGCGTCTTCTATGCGTCGGTTGCTGCATTGTACATTTTTCAAATGTAATGCCAATTGGTTTCCATTAGTATATTTGGATTTCTATTTTCATGCCCTCGGTTTGTTAGTTGTACTCAGTTTTCCCCAACCACTTAAATTTTCCACCCTTTTTCCCATTCCATGCACGAAACTCTCACACGGTCTAAAAACTTGCTATCCGCCAGTCTTGTCGTGACGTGCTGACAAGTGGGGCTGCATTCAGTCGGGTCCCATATTGGACGCTCACCATTACGTGCTGACAAGTAGGGCCATGTTCTATCTGGTCTTGTAGTGGACCCTTGTCGTTACATGCTGACAAGTAGGGCCATGTTCAGTCGGTTCCCGTGGTGGACATCTCTCTCCACTTATCTAGATCAGCATCGGACCCATAGCTTATCCACATGAGCGCTGGACCCATAGCTTACCGAGGTTGGCATTGCAGGATGGGACCCCGAGCCAGCCATGCACCTGCGCCCATGCCATTGCCTCCCCTTTTTTCTTATTCTCCGGCAACGACGACCCTTTGTCGAGCTTCATTTTCATATAGTGAAATGTAATGCATATACGAACATTATACACCTTTGAACTCTTTGAAATCTAACTTAGGACATGATAATGTTGTGCTAATAAAATCCTGATCATTATCATTTCCATGCAGTGAAATATAATGCATAAACTTGCGTATACGAAAATTATAAACCTTTGAACCCTGTGAAATGTCACTTAATATGTGATAATGATGTGCTAAGAAAATTTTGAGAGACTATCATTTTCTCCCCCATTTTCATAGAGTGGAATGTAATGCATAAATTTGCATATACAAAAATTATACACCTTTGAACTATCTGAAATCACACTTAATATGTGATAATGTTGTGCTAAGAAAATCTTGAGAGATTGTCATTTTCATAGAGTGGAATGTAATGCACAAACTTGCATATGCAAAAATTATAAACCTTTGAACACTCTGAAATCGCACTTAATACGAGATAATGATGTGCTAACAAAATTTTGAGAGATTATCATTTTCGCTCCCATTTGCATAGAGTGGAATGTAATGCATAAACTTGGATATACAAAAATTATACACATTTGAACTCTTTGAAATCGCACTTAATACGTGATAATGTTGTGCTAAGAAAATCTTGAGAGATTATCATTTTCATGTAGTGGAATGTAATGCATAAACTTGCATATAAGAAAATTATACACCTTTGAACTCTTTGAAATCACACTTAGGACATGATAATGCTATGCTAATAAAATCCTGATCATTTATCATTTCCATGGAGTGAAATATAATGCATAAACTTGTGTATACGAAAATTTTAAACCATTCAACATTGTGAAATCACACTTAATAACGAGATAATGATGTGCTAGCAAAATTTTGAGAGGTTATTGTTTTCTCCCCATATTCATAGAGTGGAATGTAATGTATAAACTTGCATATATGAAAATTATACACATTTGAACTCTTTGAAACAGCACTTAATACGTGATAATATTGTTCTAAGAAAATCTTGAGAGATTATCATGTTCATAGAGTGGAATGTAATGCACAAATTATACACCTTTGAACACTTTCCCTTCAAATTATATTCAAATTCATTTGTTTATGGAGTTAAAGTACCGGTGGCAAACTTGTTATTTTACATGGATAGAGGGGTGCCCCTGATAGATATAGGGGTTACCATGTCCGCTAGATCATAAAGGATCAACGGTTGGTGGGCACGATCCGCGTGACAACTGCCTCAACCAATCAGAGCGTAGCAGCCAAGATGAGCACAAGTGTGAGAGATTGTGACGAACATAGGAGAAAACTGAGTAAAACTAAAGAACCAAGGGCAAAACTGAGTAGAACTTAAAAACCAAGGGCAAGACTGACAAAGGGATTCGAATAGAAAAAAGGAAGAGATTTAAAAAATGGAAAATGCGTCTTTTATACAATAAAATATATTTTGGCATACCTCAAACTATTTGCAATTCAAATATACACAAGTTTAAAAATTATTGCCTAATTCAGACAAACTATGTTTGGGGAGGGATGTTTTGGGAGGAGGCTTGAGTAGAAAATCATGAACCTTCATAGATAGTAGGTGATTTGAGAAGTGGTGATTTAGGTTAAAACTTAATTTATATACATTTCTTATGGTGGAATGTCACATAATAAGACTCCCTGGATAAATGCCACTATGTTTTGATCATTTTGAATTTGTTGTGCATAAAATTACGCAATTAGCTAGGTAAAACCTATTCGTTGACTCTTTGTTGACCAGCCACTGGAGGGTAAAACTGAGTATATGGCACACGGATGTGTTAGTACTGGAGGTCAAAACCGAGTACATCCAAACTTCTAGTGTTACACTATAGGGAAAAACTGAGCACAACTAAGTCGCCAGGGTTAGACACGACAGAAAAAATGTGACTCGCGGTACGCGTGTGCGGTGCACGGGGAGGTAGTGGACACGTGTGGTCGTGCACGGTGCAGTAGCATACGCGGTTACGTGGTGCACGTTGGTGCAACGTAACGTCGCTTCCCTTCTCCTTTATAGAGGCCTCCTCACTCTCACTCATCACTCACTCGCTTACTCAACCGTCTCCACTATCCCATCACCTTCTGCAAACCCCCAAGAAAACCCCAACCACGCCGACGATGGAGAAGAACGGAATGGTGGCCATCGGCGCCTCCAAGGCCATTGGCGAGGAGGTCCCCGTCCCCGTATAGGCCCCTGTTGAGGCATGAAAGGCAGACGCCGTCCCCATCGAGACCACGTATCCCCGCTTCCGTCGTAGCCACTGGCGAGGAGGCCCCTGCTGATCTCAGGCAGATCCCGACCGGCTGAGGAGGTTGATTACATAAGGACGGAGAACCCCTACGACACCAGCATCACCGACCCATGGTCGAAGGTAACCAGGGTTTTCTCCCCTTCCCTTGTTCTTCCCCCATTCCCATCGTTGGATGCTAGATCATATGTTATGAGGGTTCGACTGTTCATATTTTTACAGTAGCTAATCCTCTTGTGTTAGATCTCGTATTTCGATGAATCCCCCTATTCGTATTTTGATGAATCCCCTGTTTGTATTTGAATCCCCTGTTCGTAGTTGGGATCAGTATTTGATTTGGTTTGAGAATTGGGGAATAATCAGGGATCTCAATCTGTTCATTTATGCAAATAATCAATCCCGATAATCAAGGTATCTGAATCATGTCCTTGTTGCACTCTACTGTTTTTTCCAACATGAGTAGCGATGTCTGTAGCGCCGACGAGTCCAAGGACACCAAGACTTGTCATGTGTTGAGGAGGCTGAAGTTCGGCCAGTATGATAACTTCTTCGTCGACGACGTGTACAGGTGCCCCTTCTGCACCACCTGGAGGCTCCACGCCACCGACTTAAACTCCCTCGTGAAGCATACCGAGGACGTGGGGACCTAGGGCGAGTCTGTGAATGTCCATGGCTTCAGAGCCAAGCACCAGGCGCTCGGTCTTCACCTTCGCAACCTCCAGAAGGTGGCCATCAAGGAGGGTCGCATGCCCCTGATCAAGCCCAAGATGCCCAAGGTCATGGGACTGGGCAACAAGAAGTGCATGAGGCACTAGAGGGAGGAGGCGGAGGCCATGAGGGGCCACTGATCTTGTGATGCTACTGCTACTGTTGTAAAGCAGCTTCTTTTGTCTTGTCTGTATTGAACTTGTCTGTTGCTGCTGAGCAGCCTAATTGTCAAACCTCGTTATGTACCATACTATACATCCTATATTAGCTACTTTATCTACATATGCTCTATTTAATTAATTTATTTATGGTCCTGGTTAGATTTGCTGCTCCAGATTTGCTACCAGTTTGGGGAAAACGAGGGCCAAAAGGAACAATGAATAAAGAGAGAAGCTGCTATAGATTTGCTACTATTAGCGAGAGAGAGGGGGAAATGCGCTCTTCAAAAGTCCAATCATAAAAATAACAAAAAAAATAAAACTTCCAATTTAGGCGACATAGTGCATGTAACCACCAAACGTGCCCCACATGGTCCCACACCACGTCCCCCATAACACGTTCCCAATAAATCGGCCCCACACAGTCCCACATGGCACGGTCGAACACGTTAGCATAACGTGTTCCTATCCAAATGGCCCCACGTGGTCCCAGATCGTGTGGCCCCACATGTCAGCTAACGGTCAATCTAACGGCAGCTGCCGTTCAAGCTCCTAGATGAGTTTGCGAGAAGGAGAGGGGTAAACGTGAGGAAAAGTTAAGCGGCTGGGGAAAACTGAATAAACCTAACAAACCAAGGGCACAAAAATAGAAATCCTATATTAATCTACTCTATATTACTGATGATGCACACTACCAATATATCTCTCGTGAACCCTGTTTTTTCTAAAACTGATGTATATCAATACCATAGTATTCTATTGCCTAGCAAATCAATACTTCTATTTTTCTCTTTTCTCAGTTTTAGAAAAAAGAGAGTCTGACTTCTTTCTCAAATACTTCAAAAAACCATAGTTTTGCAGAATACTTCAATTTTGAAACCATGTTATTTGATGGATCCAAACACCTCAAAGTATTTAATGCCATACTTTGATGCTAAATGGGGCCTAAATGATCTCACATCGGTATTAAACATTTGAATGAGTCAAATTCAAAATAGTTGCATATTATTTCTCTATAGCATGGTATGAACCTCAATTGAATTAGTTAAATTCAAAATACTTGCACCTTATTTCTCTCAAAATTTAGGATTAACAAAATCTGAAATATATCCGGATGTCCGAATATTCACTCAACGAGATTTCTTCAAAGAATACATGAAAAAGGTTATATTGGTGAAAGTTTCATAATGAAGTAACCAAATGATCTCACTTTGTGATTAAACATTTGAATTAGTCAAACGCAAATCACTTGAACCTTAGTTCTCTGCAGCAAAATGCATGAACACTGGTCGTCATGCCTTTCAGGGTAAAGATCCAAGCTTTGTACTACACCAATTATTTTCTTCAATTTATGAACCTCATTTAGTCTTAGGGGACTCGATTTCACTCTAGCAAGCATGTATACACACCTTTCTTTTCTTTAAATTATGAATATTTCTCAAATTTTAGGATAATCAAATGCTAGAGTTCTGAAAATATCAGGAGTTCTGAATATTAGCTCTTTTCAAATTACTTGTCATCAAGTACTTGGTGACAAAATGTGAAATATTCGGACAATAGACATTCTTACAGAATTTTACACTTGTAGTCCTCTGAGTCTAGTACTTGGCGCCAAATATCTGAAAATATTTGGACAAATATTTTAGATCTGTGCCACCTTTGTTCTTCCCCGCTAGCCGATGGCCAACCTAACGGCAGCTGCCCTTCGAGCTCTTAGATGATTTTCTAAGAAGGAGAGAGGGAAAAGTGAGAAAAAGTTAAGTGGTTGGGGAAATCTAAGTACCACTAACGAACCAGGGGCACAAAAATAGAAATCCCTAATATATTTACCTTTGCCTTATATTATTCGCTCTTTTCTTTGTCATGTCGTGCTCATGGCTGCCCTTGATTTGCCAACCTGTTGCTACTTCAGT
Organism: Avena sativa; assembly: GCA_916181665.1. Classification (NCBI taxonomy): domain Eukaryota; kingdom Viridiplantae; phylum Streptophyta; class Magnoliopsida; order Poales; family Poaceae; genus Avena; species Avena sativa. The sequence continues at coordinate 288,930,431 of OV702290.1, forward strand.
GCCTCCATGGTGCTCATGGGGGGGGTCGTTCATCGGCTCAAGAAACTTTGCTCCCATTTCCTTAGCTCCAGCCTTGCGATTGTCTCATGCACTGCTTACGGGGCCAACCGCCCCAGGTTGTTGCTATCTGGTGGTGAGGCCTTCACCCTTGCCGAGATATTGCACTGGCCTCATTTTGCGTATCCATACGCTGCTCACCCTGAAACAAGATGAACACACCTTACGACATCTTACCCATCCCTTAGGTTTAAAACAAGGTGTTGTGCACTTGATCAGGGTGCACGCCGCTTCCAACTCGAAGGCCTGACGTGGGAGGCGTGTCTTCGCGATTTAGTGCTTGTTGGCAATTCCTAGAGAACAACGCTCATACCTCAGAGTTGATCGTGAGAGTACGATGTTTCCTATCCTGACATTATTGTTACCCACTTACGACCCCGAGAAAAACCAAAGGAATGCAAAATCACGAAATGGCTCGGCAAATGAAAACAAGCGGAAGAACGAGAGCAGCGGGATTTCCATTTCAAAACAGGGGAAGCCCCAGAGTTACAAGCGGTTTACACATAGGCGGGCCAAGCCAGATATGCTAGTATTCATCGCATTTGCCGGGAGTACTACACTCATTTCCGGGATTTAGGGTTTGCCGAGAGAACCACGCATGCTCCCGGGCTTTCATTTTCCGAGGGAACCTCCACTGACACCCAGGTTGTAAGATCTTTCCGGGAGTACCACACCCACTACCGAGCTTTTAAGGTTTGCCGGGAGAACCACGCATGCTCCCAGGATTTCATTTGTCGGGGGAACCTCCACTCCCACCTTGGCTTCTATTATAAATATATATATTTGTTTTGTTTTTTCAAAAGGTTGATAGGAGCACCACGCACACTCCCGGGTTTTCATTTGTCAGGGAACCTCCACTCACTCCCAGGCTTTTTAGCTGGGAGAGTGGATGCGAGAAGTTGTTAGCTTACTCGGAGAGCCACCAGTACTAGAAAGGTCATCGGAACTAAGTTCTAGAAAGGGTGGAACCTTTTCCTAGACGAGCCGGGAATCGGGGCGAAGGAATGGTCCGAATTGGACAGAGAGCTGGTGTGAGTCACAGGGGAAGCAATGGCTGCTAGTTTGAACAGTTTTTTAGAGCAGAACACAGTGTCCCTAATATCACCCTTCACGATCAAGGTCCCCCAAGAGGAGGGGATCTTGAGCGAGTTATAGGCGTCGTGGGAGACCACCATGAACTTTGCCAAAGCAGGGCACCCTATTATGCCGTTATGCGACATGGCAATGTCCGCAACATCAAAGATGATGTTCTCAGTGTGGTAGTTTTTTTGAGTGTCGAATGTGACTGGTAGCTCAATCTTCCCCCATGGCTGGATAGCTCCTGGGCTTACGCCCAGAAAAGACCCCATAGGGGCTAATTGATCCTCAGTGATTTGGAGCTTATCCAACAGCTTTGCCGAGAGCATTTTGGTAACTCGGACGATTTTTATGATGGGGGACACCACAAGGGGTAGCGTGTCGACCACGATGTTGCGGTCCGGATGATCTCCCGCATCAAAAGTAATCGGCACGTGAGACCACCGAAGTGGTCGTTGCGCCTCCGGGCTGGGATGCACGGTGCACAGTTCATGGGAGAAACACTTAAACTCCTCGTGGTAAGTCATTGTGTAGGCTTCTCCGTGTGTGCACGCATAGTCCTGTACATGTGGGTACTGTACGCACCCGCTGTTGTCGCCACCTTGATTAACGGCCACTATGTGGAGCTGAATGAGTGTTCTCAGGCGCTTGAAGGCTCACTAGAACACACTCACAAAGGGAGTACACAACTCGTCCTAGGAATGAGTGGACTCCTTGGGTAGATGCATGAACCAGGACAAGGCCGTGCCCTTCAGGGCCATTGGAAACCAGTTGGCCGTGACCGTCTCATCAGCACCCGCAACCAGCATTGCGGTAAAATAGATAGCCAGAAACTCCTTCAGGTTGGTATTGCCTTCAAACTTGACGAGGACAATGGGATGAAACTTTGGCAGCCACACCACCTGCCGTAAGGCATGAGAGAAGGTGGGGCAACCTCTCCCGTATCCCAAAGCCATGCTCCCTGCCTTAGTTGCACCCCGCGGGGTAGGTACGACTGCACCCGTAGCTTGTTGATGCAGCTACAACAAGTAGTCTTGAACCAACCCCTTGTTAGCCAGGAAGAATCGCCTCGGTGCTCTTTGGTGTGCCTGTGCGCGGGGTCGGCTGATGACCCCACAGAAAGGTGGTCTTGTTTGACAGGTCTTGGGGCTGCAGCCCCCAAGCGGCCAACGGCATGGTTGTCGGTCCTCCTTCCACCGTCGTGGGGTCCAGCAGCCCCCGGCCCAGGGGTAGAATTCTAGGAACACGACCTCGGGGCAGTGTTTTGCATGGGTCACGTGGTGGTGGTAGGAGCGCACTCCACCCCACGCCTCGGCTCCAGGTTAGACTGGGAACGAGCACGGGTGGACTCCTGGTGCATCCTAATGAACTCTAGTTGGGTGTCGAGGTCGTACCTCCATGCCGCATACTCGTATGTCCTGGGAGCTAGTGGGTGCTGAGCTCTAGCACGGGCAGCAGCGATTGGTTCCCCCAAAGTTCGGTTCCCAGAGCGGTGGGACTGAGGTTGGCAGTTAGTACTTGGCACGGAGAGTCGAGTCCTGGCGCGAGCTAGAACGTGCTGGGCTGGTGCATGATGCTCCGGTTCAGGGTCGGCTCCTCCAGACCCGACCGGTGTGTGGCATCCCGCTAAAACCACTACCAGAAAATCGTTGTGTTTTTATGCATTGCATCATCATGACCGCATGATCATGTCATCATGCCACATTGCATTTGAGCATCGTCATCATCATGCATGGTTTGTTTAAAAACTATTTTTTAAAAGTCTGGTTTTGTTTTCTAAACGCCCCGTCTTTATTTCAAATCAAAACTCCGGTCATTTCCGGATAGTTTTATTTGTCTAAAATTATTTACAAAGGCCTATTTTAAAATAAAAGTAAAAGATTAAGTTGTTTTTTTGGAGGCCGCCAGCCAGGCCCAAAGCCCAGCCGGCCACCTCCTTCCTAGTCTAAACCCTAACCACCCACCTACCCCATCCCTTCCTCTCTCCCTATCCAATCCAACCACCACTCCACTAACTCACCGCGTGCGCACGCTACAGTCACACGGCCAGCAAGCATGCAACCCACCCCGCCGCTGCAGCTGGCATCGCCCCACCCACCCTGGAAACCGACACGTCACGCCTTGGGATTCCGCCCACGGACCCGGCCCCGGCCCCACCTCGTGACACCGCGCACCCCACGCCCCAGCGCGTTCCCCACCAACCGTACGACCTCGTCGCCTCCCTCTGGATCCCCGCCGCCAGGTGCTCCCTCCATCGATCCTGACCCTCGCTGGTCCCTCCTCTGTCCTAGCGCCGCCGCCTCTGGTCGTCATGTCGCCTGCCTCTCCCGCGAGCCCCACCGCCCTTGTCCTTCTCCCCCGCTCGAGCCCACCTCTCCGTCGAGCTGCGTCACCGGATTCCACCACCTCGGCCTCTCTGCGTCGCCGTCCGCCGCAGGCGTCACCCTCTCTACGAGCAGAGCCCTGGGTCCACCTCTTCCATGACCCCGCTCCCTCTCTCTTGCATCACCGGACCCTACCCCGACGTGTCGCCGCGCCATCTCTGCCCTGCGAGCGCGCGGTCCCACTAGCGACCGCTTCGCCGCAGTTAGCCGTCTCCGCCTCGCCTTCTCACACCACCGACCTCGTCCGCCTCCGGCCACCGTCCTCCCGTTCGCCACCCCGCGTCCCTAGCCTCCTCTGCCTCCGCCTCGAGTCCCTATCGTTGCAACGCCATCAACCGTTGTGGCTCATGGACGAGCTCGCCTCCATCCACCAGCGCCGGCCGTCGCCTCCTGGCTTCCCCAGCTCGCCACCGCGGCCCCGAGCCGCCTCTGTGTTGCCTCGCCTGTGCTCGACCCGCAGGCGTCCTCATGCCATCCCTGCTCGGCCGTGACCTTGCAGCGCCTCCCTAGCGCCATGTTCGTCTACGCGTTCTCGACCTGCGTCATCGCCCTCCGGCTCGGCCGCATCGACGAGCTCGACCTCGTCATCGGTCTCTCTACCATTTTCCGGTGCTTCCTCGTGTCTATTGAGCGCAGCCATGGTCTGCATGTTTCTGCCCTGCTACTCATTACTGATGTGGCCATAGATCAATTCTGGTGACTTTGTTGTGACCTTGATACTCGTGTCCTCCTGTAAGCTCCTCCACGTTGTTTTCTTATAGCACAAGGCCAACGAGTATCTTATCAAGTTCGTTTTCGATCCCTTGGTTCCCTGGATGCAATGTGTGGTTTTACTCCCGATTGATGTTGGGCTATGGGAGATATTGCGGTGTGGTATTGGGAGCTCAAGTCTAAACTGAAGAGCACAAAGCCCAAGATCATCCCTGACGCCGGCCTCGAAGGACCAAGACGGACACGTGAAAAGAATCCAGTGAAACATACCGCAACCGAAGACACTTGAAGAGCTACATACGAGATCTCCATCAAGGAACGACAAGCTCTTTAACCCGGACGCCAAGTTCTTCTTCCCGGATCCGATGACCGAGACCTCGGAGACCCTGTTCCCGGAGGCGAAGACCGATCCCGCCGAACCCGAACCTCCAGTGAACACCAAGTTCGCCGAACCCTAATGTGATTCCCTTTCCGAGACGCCTATTTTTATAATACGACATTATCAAATGTTGCATATTAAATTGTTCATGCTCACATACATATTCATTTGCTTGGGGGTATTTAGTCGATTCACCTCATAATTAAATATGGAATGCATATGCGGGCTATTCTTGTCTTATACCGCCTCCATTTAAATTTGCGTAGTGAACCGATGACATGTTTTGCCGTGTTTAAACAACATTTAAAATGCGGGGTATCTAAACAACTTGAACCTTCTAATTAATTGTCGTGACCTCGGTTCCGCTTAATATTGCCTAATTGCTTTGCACCATTGCCATGTCATACATCATACATGCATCATGCCCAATCTTCTGCCGTAATATTAAATAGTGCATCCGGTGTTTCTTTTAGTGATTTGCTTCTTCGCGGAGTAGGCCGTTGAGTGGATGCGAGTATCGACAAGTTCTTCCATAATGTATCTTCGACGGTGTTTCCCGAGCGAGTATTCTCCCCCTTTCTACCTATTTTGCATTTATAGTCTTTATTTCCTCCTGTTGATCTATTGCTATCCGTGTTGTGATGCCTGAGTTCCGTGCCCGATATATCCCGTGCAGCCTCTATATTCCCTTGGACACCTCCTATTACCTATTGTTTGGTAGATAGTTGGCCTTGCGAGTCGTAGTTGCTTGCTTAGGTGCGATCTCGTGTTGTCGAGTACCACAGTTGTTGAGATGCTGGCAGATGTATTATGGTGGAGTTGATCATGTCTTTAATTACAACTATTAAATTCTTGGGCTAACTAATGAAAGAGGCACCGATGGGCAATATATGCTATTTGGTTTTTATGTCCACTTGTGTCCCGGAGGCCCCGAGAACTTGATACCTGTTCCTTGACTATTCGCACTATCCACATCCGGGACAGTCTATGAATCCCCCTTAGCTAGAGCTTGATTCATTTCTTATTTCTTGGTGCCACAAACTAGTTTGGGGCTTTATTACTATCATGTACTTATGCCATGCTTTACTGCTTTATTTACGATTGTGCGTGGAGCACCTGTACTGTTTAGGGATTGCGGAGTGTTTTCGCGGTATCGACAAGCCCAGTCACACTTTCGGGTTCCCAGTCGTTTACAGCCATTGGCACAAACCTTGGATCCGTCTCGGAGCCAGCCAACTTCGTTGCGGGTAGCTTAATGGGGTGGCCCCCTAAAATATTTTATGAATCCTGTGATTGCTTTGTCGTGAAAGCCTCGTTGGGTTTTGATTTGGTTTTTCCGAGGTTGATCGTGTGTGTGTTGTTATTTGTGCATCCCTGCAGGGTAAATCTTTCGGAAAGCCGTGTCCGTGGTTATGGACGACTTGGAGCGCAGTATCTCGATCATAGACAAGCATAACTAAAGTAGTGCTATAAATTTCACTTAATAGGTGACTAGTAATCAGCTTCACTACAATGGAATGGATAATAAAAGTGCCAACAACTGGTGGAACTGGGATGTATCGTGTCATGCTATACCTGCCTAGTAAGTATTGCAACTCCAATGGAATGTGCTAAAAGTGCCAACAATTGTTGGGTTGTGGGATTCCTCAGGACAATTATATCTGACTAGTAAATGTTCCAACTACAACGGAATGGTAATTAAAATGGCCCACTACTTATGCTATCAGGATGACTCATGCTATCTACATCTGACTAGTAAGTGCTTCAACTACAATGGAATGAATAAAACTGCCAACTGTGTGAGTTCCTCGGTTTGACTTCCTCATTTGGTCTCGAGGGGGAACACCAGGATGGGTATGTTTGGTGTTAGTATCAGGTTGGATCCGAATAGGTCTTTCTTATCCCTCTCTAATAGCCGCCGGTTTTACTGAGTCTCTATAGGTTGTTTAGTGCTACTGCACTGCTGCTTCAGTCCACCATACCTATGTAGGCGAGAGCCGCCGAATTCTAGCCTCGCCATGTACTGGCCTCAGTACTGACGCTCCTCTTTTTCCTTTGCCCTTTGTCGGCACCCCTTTTGTTTTAGCAGGTTTGAGATCGACGTCATTAGCAGGGTTACCCTTCCGGCTTGACCTGGGCAGGGTTATGGACACCATTGGTTATTCTTCAGGGCTCTTAGCCCCATTTGCATCTTGTCCGTAGTCGGACGCTCTACCATTTTCAAGGTGATTTGAATCTTTGTATAGTATATCTATATCCTTGACTCGATGAGTCGTTGCTGTATATATATGTTCTATGGGTCCCATCATGGACTATTGTGTAATGATATTACTTCGTTTCCACCCGCACGAAAGTTCCTGGTGGGTGTCCTTGAATCGTTTCAATGCGGGTTTGGCGGGAAGCGCTAAAACTTGCATAGGGCAGATTCGAGGGTGTTACAGAGTGGTATCAGAGCCCAGCAGTTGCGATACCCCACTGATCCAGCCTGTAGGATAATCTAGCTAACGGCCGATGTAGAGTTTCAAAACTATTTTGCAAAATCGGTTGGATAAATCTGATTAGGTCTGCTTTTACTCCTTATCCCTCTGCTGTTCTCCTCTTACCTCTGCGTGTTTTGATTCTACTCTCCTATCTTTTCTTCGAGTCCAGGATTTCCCGTGGTTGGGTTTCTGTCTTACCTTCAGGGTTTCGCTTCCTCCCTTTATAACGGTGGTTCTGCAATCATCAATCTGCTTCTCGGCTGTTGTACCTTCATCCAATCTTTTGTCCTTGAACTCTTTATCCGTATGTGCCCCTTGATAGATATATGTATCGTTGAAAAGCATAAGAGAAGGATGAACATTGGTGAAGTTGGAGTATACCTTGAGCATTTGTTGTTCATGCGAATGGAACCATCGCAAAACCTGATCATTGTGTCTTTTTGTACGATGTTTCTTTGTATCTTCCGGTGGTCCCCAGTGCGATGACATCATGTACGCCAGATTCAATGAAGATCCTGCATCACCCCTCTTGTTCCGAACACCGCTTGTGAAGATCTTCAGTCTAAATCCCGAGAGCTGGTTGCACGATTCTGCGATTCATTTACAGAAGGATGCTTTGAGTACGGGATGGACTAATCACCCTACCCGTCTCTCACTATGCACTTTTGTACATCGAATCGGTGGATCAAGCAATTTCGCTCTATCCACTAAAGTTAAAGGTGGCCTTATCTCTTGATACCTTTACCTTCGTCCTTTGTTCCCGGAGTATTTTCTCGACGACCATGGACAACGACCCCTTGTTGGTGGTGTCGCCGATTTCAAGATGGAGCAACAATCTTGTTAGTGGTGTCGCGGGGATCTACCCGGAGCGAGAAGATTCTGATCGTCGCCTTCTTCCCGGTACCATGAGGCGGATCTTGAGGGCGAGATCCCTTGTTAGTGGTGTCGAATTGTGGCATCCCGCTAAAACCACTACCAGAAAATCGTTGTGTTTTTGTGCATTGCATCATCATGACCGCATGCTCATGTCATCATGCCACATTGCATTTGAGCATCGTCATCATCATGCGTGGTTTGTTTAAAAACTATTTTTGAAAGTCTGGTTTTGTTTTATAAACGCCCCGTCTTTATTTCAAATCAAAACTCCGGTATTTTCCGGATAGTTTTATTTGTCTAAAATTATTTAGAAAGCCCTATTTTAAAATACAAATAAAAGCTTAAGTTGTTTTTTTGCGGCCACCAGCCAGGCCCAAAGCCTAGCCGGCCACCTCCTTCCTAGTCTAAACCCTAACCAGCCACCTACCCCATCCCTTCCTCTCTCCCTACCCAATCCAGCCGCCACTCAACTAACTCACCGCGCGCGCACACCACAGTCACGTGGCCAGCAAGCACGCAACCCACCCCGCCGCTATAGCTGGCATCGCCCCACCCACCCTGGCAATCGACACACCACGCCTCGGGATTCCGCCCACGGACCTGGCCCCGACCCCACCTCGTGACACCCCGCACCCCACACCCCAGCGCGTTCCCCACCAACCGCGTGACCTCGTCGCCTCCCTCTGGATCCCTGCCGCCAGGTGCTCCCTCCATCGATCCCGATGCTCGCCGGTCCCTCCTCTGTCCTGGCGCCGCCGCCTCTGGTCGTCATGTCGCCTCCCTCTCCCGCGAGCCCCACCGCCCCTGGTCCTTCTCCTCCGCTCGAGCCCGCCTCTCCGTCGAGCTGCGTTGCCGGACGCCACCACCTCGGCCTCTTTGCGTCATCGTCCGTCGGTGGTGTCACCCTTTCCGCGAGAAGAGCCGTCGCCCCCGAGCAGAGCCCTAGGTCCACCTCTCCTGCGACCCCGCTCCCTCTCTCTTGCATCACCGGACCCTACCCCGACGCGTCGCCACGCCCTCTCTGCCCTGCGAGCGCGCCGTCCCGCCAGCGACCGCTTCGCCGCGGTTAGCCGTCCCCGCCTCGCCTTCTCGCACCACCGACCTCGTCCGCCTCCGGCCACCATCCTCCTGTTCGCTACCCCGCGCGCCCAGCCTCCTCTGCCTCCGCCTCGAGTCCCTGTCGTTGCAGCGCCATCAATCGCCGTGGCTCATGGACGAGCTCGCCTCCATCCACCAGCGCCGGCCGTTGCCTCCTTGCTTCCCTACCTCTCCACCGCGGCCCCGAGCCGCCTCTGTGTTGCCTCGCCTGTCCTCGACCCGCAGGCGTCCTCAAGCCATCCCTGCTCGGCCGTGACCTTGCAGCGCCTCCCCAGCGCCACGTTCGTCTACGCGTTCTCGACCTGCGTCGTTGCCCTCCGGCTCGGCCGCATCGACGAGCTCGACCTCGTCATCGGTCTCTCTACCGTCTTCCGGTGCTTCCTCATGTCTATTGAGCGCAGCCATGGTCTGCACGTTTCTGCCCTGCTACTCATTACTAATGTGGCCATAGATCAATTTTGGTGACTTTGTTGTGACCTTGATACTCGTGTCCTCCTGTAAGCTCCTCCATTATGTTTTCTTACAGCACAAGGCCAACGAGTATCTTATCAAGTTCGTTTCCGAACCCTTGGTTCTCTGGATGCAATGTGTGGTTTTACTCCCGATTGATGTTGGCCTATGGGAGATATTGCGGTGTGGTATTGGGAGCTCAAGTCCAAACTGAAGAACATGAAGCCCAAGATCATCCCTGTCGCCGGCCTCGAAGGACCAAGCCGGACACGTGAAAAGAATCCAATGAAACATACCGCAACCGAAGACACTTGAAGAGCTACATACGAGATCTCCATCAACGAACGACAAGCTCTTCAACCCGGAGCCAAGTTGTTCTTCCTGGATCCGATGACCGAGACCTTGGAGACCCCGTTCCCGGAGGAGAAGACCGATCCCGCCGAACCCGAACCCTCGGTGAACACCAAGTTCGTCGAACCCTAATGTGATTCCCTTCCCGAGACACCTATTTTTATAATACGACATTATCAAATGTTGCATATTAAATTGTTCATGCTCGCATACATATTCATTTGTTTGGGGGTATTTAGTCGATTCACCTCATAATTAAATATGGAGTGCATATGCGGGCTATTCTTGTCTTATACCGCCTCCATTTAAATTTGCATAGTGAACCGATGCCATGTTTTGCCGTGTTTAAACAACATTTAAAATGCGGGGTATCTAAACAACTTGAACCTTCTAATTAATTGTCGGGACCCCGGTTCCGCTTAATATTTCCTAATTGCTTTGCACCATTGCCATGTCATACATCATACATGCATGATGCCCGATCTTCTGCCGTAGTATTAAATAGTGCATCCGGTGTTTCTTCGCGGATTAGGCCGTTGAGTGGATGCGAGTATCGACGAGTTCTTCGGATAATGTATCTTCGACCGTGTTTCTCGGGCGAGCATTCTCCCCCTTTCTACCTATTTTGCATTTATAGTCTTTATTTCCTCTTATTGATCTATTGCTATCCGTGTTGTGATGCTTTAGTTTCGTGCCCGATATATCCCGTGCAGCCTCTATATTTCCTTGGACACCTCCTATTACCTGTTGTTTGGTAGATAGTTGGCCTTGCGAGTCGTAGTTGCTTGCTTAGGTGCGATCTCGTGTTGTCGAGTACCACAGTTTTTGGGATGCTGGCAGATGTATTATGGTGGAGTTGATCATGCTTTAATTACAACTATTAAATTGTTGGGATGACTAATGAAAGAGGCACCGGTGGGCAATATATGCTATTTGGTTTTTATGTCCACTTGTGTCCCGTAGGCCCCGAGTACTTGATACCTGTTCCTTGACTATTCGCACTATCCACATCTGGGAGAGTCTATGAATCCCCCTTAGCCAGAGCTTGATTCATTTCTTATTTTTTGGGGCCACAAACTAGTTTGGGGCTTTATTACTATCCTGTATTTATGCCATGCTTTACTGCTTTATTTACGATTGTGCGTGGAGCACCTGTACTGTTTACGGATTGCGGAGTGTTTTCGCGGTATCGACAAGCCCAGTCACACTTTTGGGTTCACAGTCGTTTACAGCCATTGACGCAAACCTTGGGTCCATCTCGGAGCCGTCCAACTTCAGAAAGAGTTACCCGTCTTTATTTCAACTCAAAACCTGTGTGGAGATAGGGCACGCGCAACCCCGACTACCTTGGATACTTTCGATCTGACGTGACATCAAGAGAAGGCGGAGTCGATGCACAAAGATGAACTATCGAGATGGTACTTGAATTCCACTGATGCGAACTCCATGTTCGACAGTGGCACCAAGGTCGGAACTCCAAGATCTTCTTCATGGAAATCAATGGCCTTGATCCTAGAGTCTGAGACCAAACCCGAAACCCATTGAACCCTCGGCACCAAGTTCGCCGAACCCTAATGTGATCCCCTTTCCGAGACCCCTATTTTTATAATATGACATCTATATCGTTGCATATAAATTGTTCATGCTCGCATACATATTCATTTACTTGGGGGTATTCACTCGATTCATCTAATAATTAAATATGGAGATGATATGCAGGCTTTTCTAGTCTTATATTGGCTCCATTTAAATTTGTCTAGCAAACCGATGCCATGTTTTGCCTTGTTAAGACAACATTTAAATTGCGGGTATCTAAACAACATGAATCTTCTAATTAATTGTCGGAATCCCAGTTCCGCTTAATAATGTGTAATTGCACCGCATCTTTGCCATGCCATGCCATGCATCATATTATAATCATACCAGATCTTCTACCGTAGTATTAAATAGTGCATCCGGTGTTTCTTTTAGTTCTTTGGTTCTTCATGGATTAGGCCGTTGAGTTGATGCGAGTATCAACAAGTTCTTCGTATAATGTATCTTCGGCTATGTTTCACAGACGAGCATTCTCCCTCTTTCTACCTATTTTTCATTTATAGTCTTTACTTCCTCCTATTGATCTATTGCTCTCCTTGTTGAGATGCTTTAATTTCTGTACCATTTATATTCCTTGCAGCCTCTATATTGTCTTGGACACATCCTATTTCCTGTTGTTCGATAGCTAGTCGGCCTTGTGAGTCGTAGTTGCTTGTGCAGGTGCTGCTTCGCATCGTTGTCTTTCCACCATTGTTGGAAGGTTGGCACATGCTTAATGGTGGAGATGATCATGGCCTTAATTACAACTTGATAATTAAAATGCTGGGAATAGATATAACTAGTACGGAGGCAATAGCTAATATTTGGTTTTTAACCGCTCACTCGTGTCCCATAGGCCCCGAGTACTTGATACCTGTTCCTTGACTATCGCACTATTCGCATGTGGGACCATGAATCCCCTTAGCCAGATCTTGATTCATTTCTTATTTCTTGGGGCCACAAACTGGTTTAGGGCTTTATTACTATCATGTACGTATGCCATGCTTTACTGCTTTATTTATGATTGTGCATGGAGCACTTGTACTGTTTAGGATCGCGACACGATTTCACGGTATCGACTAGCCGAGTCACACTTTCGGGTTCCCAATCGTTTACATTCGCTCTCGCAAACCCTGGGTCCGTCTCGGAGCTGGCCAACTTTGTTGCGGGTAGCTTACTGGGGTGGCCCCCTGAAATATTTTGTGAATCTTGTGATTGCTTTGTCGTGAAAGCCTCGTTGGGTTTTTATTTGGTTTTTCCGAGGTTAATCGTGCGTTTTTTGCTATTTGTGCACCCGTGCAGGGTAACTCTTTCTGAAGGCCATGTCCGCGGTTATGGATGACTTGGAGCACAGTATCTCGATCATAGACAAGCATAACTAAAGTAGTGCTATAAATTTGACTTTTACATGTCTAGTAATCAGTTTCACTACAACGGAATGAGTAAATAAAAGTGCCAACAACTGGTGGTATTGGGGTGCATCATGTCATGTTATACCTTCCGAGTAAGTAATGCAACTGCAACAGAACGGTTAACTAAAACTTTCCACTACTTATGCTATCAGGATGACTCATGCTATCTATATCTGACTAGTAAATGCTGCAACTATAATGGAATGAATAAAACTTCCAACTTTGTGAGTTTCTCGGTTTGACTTCCTCGTTTGGTATCGAGGGGGAAAAACCAGGATGGGTATGATTGGTGTTAGTATCAGGTTGGTCCTGCACAGGTCTTTCTTATCTCTCTCTGATAGCTGACAGTTGTATCGAGTCTCTATAGGTTGATTAGTGTTGCTTAGCTACTGCTTCAGTCCACTATACCTAAGTAGGCGAGAGCTGCCGAATTCTAGACTCGCCGTGTACTGGCCTCAGTACTGACCGCTCCATTTTTCCTTTGCCCTTTGCCGGCACCCCTTTTGTTTAATAGGTACGAGTTCGACGTCGTTAGTAGGGTTACCCTTCTGGCTTGGCCTGGGCAGGGTTATGGACACCATTGGTTATTCTTCAGGGATCTTAGCCCAATTTGCATCTTGTCCGTACTCGGATGTTGTATCATTTTCAAGGTGATTTGGATTTTTTATTGTATATTTGTGTTCTTGACTCATGGAGTCATGTTGTATATATATATATATATATCTGTTCTGTGGGTTCCATCGTGAACTATTGTGTAATTGTATTACTTTGTTTTCCACCCGCACGCAAGTGCCTGGTGGGCGTCCTTAATCGTTTCTATGTGGGTTTGGTGGGAAGCGCTAAAATCTGCATAGGATCGATTCGAGGGTGTTACACAGTCCTAGCGCTAGTACCTCTCCTCGGTGCCATGACTGGTGACGACACAGTCGATGTTGATGTTGAACGTGAATAGGATGAAGACGTTAGTGACAATGACTGTGATGATGACAAAGATCACGAAGCTTGTTGATGATGAGGATGATTGCCGAAGCTTAAAATGCAAGCGCCCCCTACCTGGCACATCAGATGTCACGTCTTGCCTACACTGACATCGGGGATGTTTGACACCCCCTATTTGTTTGGTACTGGGCACGAAGGAATTCCAGCCTAAACTTCAGTGAAGGAACCTACTTATACGAGCGTACATCACACATAGAGCACACACGAGCATTTTTTAACCAGGTTTGGGCCGCCCTTAAGCTAACAACCCTACGTCCTGCTTTGGTGGATCATCTGGGGTGGATCGAGATACAAGAATATGATCTTTATGGTGCCGGGGAGAAACTTCCTCTCTAGATTATACACTCTCCAAGCTTCCTCTTTCTTTCTTTCCTCACTCCCTTGCTTTCTCCCTCGTTCTCCCATTGTGTTCCTCTAAGCTTCCCAGCCTTTTGAGCTCTTGGTCCTCCCCCTAGGAAAACCTTCTCTCATCGATAAACCTCCTCTCCCCAACTCTCGGCCAAGTGCCTCCTTTTATACACCAAGGGGTCACCACAGGGCCGGCGTGGAGCACCATCCAGGGTGTTCCCGGGCTTAATCGCAGGGTGCCATACGGTCTTGAGGAAGATAGGAAATGCATGTGGCCAATGAATGGCTAGGGGCTGTTCTCAGATGTCCTCAATGGCCGAGTGGCAGTTTAGGATCCGAGCTGTCACTCCTGTCGATGGCGCGCTGTAGTGGACTGCAGCGCCATGATGATGTCCAGCAATGCTGACGCATCAACGGTTCCCAACGCACCTACAGCATAGCTAATACTTAGTATCCATAGGCTCATCATGACAAAACCATACCTTCTTGGAGCACATGGTGCTCTTATCCTGGCAACGCCCTCTTGTCGACCAAGCTTTACATCGGCTGGGTCGCTGACCAGTGGATCTCGGCCCACGCGCTGAGGCGCAATGCGAGGGACCCCTGATCCCATTATGCTAACATATTCTATGGAATAACTATTTGAACACCCATTGTTCTCATAATACCGGAACAGAATAACAATTATTAAAAAAATCTTGAACGCAAGCTTTGATGTCAACGAGAAACACAACAACACTTTATTTGGTTTCGATGAACATCATCACATATTCTCTTGCTAGTTACTTACGCCATTGTAGTTCATGAATTGTGTTGCTCTGTGTGACATTTCACACCAACCAATTCAGTATCAGATACCCAAGAACCACATTATTTAACAAGGAAAGAATACACCCATAACATATATATTATCTATATACTTAAGATGGACATTTCTAGTCTTTTCTTTTCTGCCAAATATTTTCAAGATTCTTTTTTCAGCATCTCCTTTTCCTTTTTAAAAGAATTTATCAATATTAGTATTGGTTCCATAGACATGACACATAGTCCAAATATTGTTAATCAAACACTAATATCCTTGGACTTGCACTTTTGATGTAGATCACCATCAACAAATGTTTGGCACTTTTCCAAATTTCATTCCTATTAGTAATCCTTTTAATGTAGTAAACATTTTACCTACATATTCTATTCATCCTTATCATGACAACTTTCATGATCAAGCTACTATCGCTCATAAGGACGAATTGTGAATATAATGTTAATTCCCGAAACCTTTTGGGTGATCATGACACCTAGCGTCTCCAACCTTTGTAAATTCTCATACAATACGAGAATATTTTATTAAATTATACTCTGTCATATTGCAACTAAGCATTATTTCTGATATCACAATATCTTCTACACATGATGGTTTCTGAAACAATTTTTCAGCTCCTAGATAATGTTGATATTTGAATAATTTTTCAATATCAAAAATCATGGAGGCAAGCATGATACTTAGATACTAACGTTGGAATTTGTTACTCTTTATTCAATAATATTTATTGAATTTCACGGAGTAAGTGAGGTTTTGCTGATAGTTTGCAATAGTACTTTAAACTTTAGATTGACACTCGTAAAACAATACATACCAGTTAATAAAGTAAAATTCCAGAATTCTATAGTTCTATTATCTCAATTATAGCTAAAAACAAGGTAGTAAATGAATCCAAGTGACTACAATGAACTATGCAGATTCTCTTTGATTTAGTTTATGATAAATTGAGTTCAAATTAATCCAAATTACTAAATGAACTTCCACTCAAGAACGACATCCCTCTAGTCATTTTTAGTGATTACATGAACCAAATTCACTACACCACGACTGATCATCGCGTGAGGTGGTGCTGCTACAATGGCGAGCATCATACCGACATGATATCATTCATATGACTCATGCTTTACCTTTTTGTTTATGCTCTAAGGCCATGTCTGTACATGCTAGGCTCGCCAAGTAAGAATCATAGTACTCACACGTGTAAAACTATCTTACACCCGTTGTATACGAACGTAGTCTATCACACCCGATCATCACGTGGTGCTTCGAAACGACGAACTTTCTTAACAGTTCATACTAAGGAAGAACATATTATTATCTTGATATTTAGTTGGAGGGATCATCTTATAATGTTACCGTGGTGATCAAATCAAAACAATATAAGATCCATCAAAGGATAAACATCACATGCAAGAATAATGTGATATGATATGGCCCTTCTCGCATTCGATCTCTATCTTGTGCATCATGGTATGATCTCCATCATTCCACCGGTGTGGCACCAAGGTCCATGGCACCTCCATCATGGTTGTCTCCACCATTACAATATATCTCATGGATATATATACAGCACGCAGGCCATAAAAAGATAAAGACACAATTATGGCTCCTGCTAGTTGTTTAACATACAATAAATGTCACTGCATACAACAATTTTTGTATCATTGACCATATCAAATAACATGCCCTGCAAAAATAAGTTAGATGCCTCTAAATTATTTTTTCTTTATGTAATCGCTTGTCCTCAAGGACGCAAAGGTGATCAGCGCCACAAATGGTCAGTGCATCCATAATCGATCACACCTCCAGCACGACAATGACCTCTGTCCCTTGTTCCAGTTGGGCAACGGAAGCAGCAGATCCTCAGGAACTCCAACGGCACTACGATATGGTGGTGATGGTGGTGGATAAGATCTTGTGAAGGGTTTCTCCTAATCATCATACTCGTGATAGTGGATCAGCTAGTAAGGGCAGGAAGATGTCAACCAAAGGGCATATGAGAGAGATGAAACGGTGTATTGTGAGAGGAGAAGGAGATGGCCTTTTATAGGGGGAGGGGAGGCTACCCCAAGGGGTGAGCACGCTCCAAAAGGTTCCCCCACCTCTCCCCTCATCATGTAGGTGGATGCTCCACTCACATTAATCCATCTCCACTCAAACCTCCACTCACTTGCATTAATTTTCCAGCAAAATTATCATAACCCTAATTTTTTTGGTTCTTAATTAATTAGAGTTAGAAAATTATTAGCTTGTAAATAATTTTTTTCTAATCCCTAGTGTTTAAACTAGATGCTAATATTTGCATGCAATACGAACTAGGGTGTAGCTAAAATAAATTCAGAACCTAGTTTATTTGTGCATGTAGTATAGATGTATGATAGTACATATCGATGGCAAACATATACATGTACTCAGGTTACATGTACAGGTGTATTGCTAGTGTATTTGTACAAGATTAGAACTAGATATTTTGGAGAAGGCTAACGTGTCAAGAAATTAGAGGTAGTTGGATGTGTTGGCATGGTTTAGTCGGCAGGATTAGACCGTGGACTTGTGCATGCCCATGGAGAAGTGAGTCAGCTCCTACGTGCCATTTAGAGAGAGGAGAATGATTAGTCGCATATCACATAGATAGATTGGCATGCAGTTCAGATATTTTAGCTAGCTCCACCAACTCGATCGCCACCTAAAAATATACGTTTCTGTTCCTACCTCAGCTGCTCAACACCATACCAATTCGCTGAGAAAAGAGTGAGACTACGGAGAGAAAGAGAGCGACGAGCATGCGACTTTATGTTATGGAGGAGATGAAAATCAAGGGAAGGTGCTGCTGAAATATTTAGAAGGAGGCACTGTTGAATTTAGAAGAGGGCTGTAACATCCTAAAATTTTAATCCAAGCTTATCAAGATCCAAATCATCAATTTTAGAGTTAACAAAAACATTTTCTATTTAAAGTATTTAAGCATGCATATAAGAAAGGCCTTATTTTGAAATCTTGGTGAATGGTCACCATTGATTGATCCATTCGTTGTAAAATGTTTCTATAGTAAATTAAACATCATCTAAATCATTCCCAAGCAAATTCGAAAGAAATCAAATAATAAACAATTAAAAATGAAGAACGGTCATTTTGGTCATGTTAATCCACTACACTACTCTGAGTGTTCCTAGCACTCATTTCCCAATAAAAATAATTCTGAATCTTTGCACCCCTTGCTAGTACACATAATGAGGTACCAAGGCCCACTTTGTGATCTGCTAAAAATATTCAAATACTTATTTTAAATGATAGTTTAAAATTGAATTAAGTGCATATGCCTAGATCACCCCTATTTCAAAAACCATCCAATTGAACTCCATTTTCAAAACCCTTGCAACTAGTGACTACCTAGTACTAGTGGAGATCACTCAAAAATTTTGAACCCAAAATTCAAATTTTTGCTTCTTGCGGCCATTATGTCGAGCAGGTGGCAGGCACAAATCTTGCAAATCTTAAAACACTATAATGAGCAGTAGTTTTGGTCACCATTTGGGCCTAACTTGGTCCCCTGGTTCCCCCAGCTAGAACCCCGGCCCTAACCCTCTCTTCCTCTCCACTGTCTGCTCCAGTAGCTCGCCGCCCGAAGCCTTGCCCTAGGTCGACCACGGACCGCTCGCCCCAGCCCGTCCCGCGCTCTCCTTTGCTTGCTGGGAGACAGGCGCCATCACACCGCTTCGCCTCGACCAGCCCCCAACCAAAAACGAGCGGAGGACAAGCCTCAATTGCTCGCGCCCTTGCCGCTGTCCGCCATGCCGATCACCCTGGAGCGCCGCGCCCGCCAGAGCCGCACAGACCGCGCCTAGCTCTAGCTTTGCATGTCAGCAGCTGCAGCAGGCCCAGCAACCGCACAGACATCATCGTCCGCCGCCTTGCGACCAACAGACCGGAGGAGCAGTGTCGAACACCACCGTCTGCGCGCAGTTCATCGCACGCACCTGACCAGTAGAGACCTCGCCTTGCCACGCCTTTAAGCCTCAGAGGACCGCCGGGGAACAGAGCACCCAACGCCGCCCTCGCCCATGCCGAGAGAGCCCCGCAGGGTCGTCACCGATGACCTCACTGTCGCCCGTTCTATCTCCTCGTCGACCCTATATAAAGCGGCCACCCCAGCACCATTTCTCCCTACTCCCGCAGTCCTCACCTCTCACTAAATCTTACCCACCTCTTGCCGAAGTTGCTCGAGCTCTGTCTTTCCGGAATTGAAGCCGAAGCCGCCGCAGCAGGAGGAGAAGGGCATTGGCGATTTAGAGTACCCCAAGCTCCGCCGCAACCGCGCCTCGCCTCGCCGTCGTCTACCAGCCTGTTTGTCCGCCTTGCCGATCTTGCTGGAGCCCTGGTATGCCACCAATCGACCCCCACCACCGCGGCTAGGTCACGTTCTCGCCGGAGTGATCCGTCGTTGACGATGACTCACCACCGTTGGATCGTCTTTAGATCGTGTGGCCCAGGATGCTAGATACCGTTTCGGTTAGTTTGTGTCGCTGACCTGTGGAGCCCGCCTGTCAGGCAGCCCGCTGCGCGTGTTGTGCGTAGCTGGGCCGGCCTAGTTAGTTCCCGCGCGTGTGAAAGTTTCAGATTTAGTTTTTTTATTTAGAGTTAATCTAGTTTCTGTCCACTAGTTTAAAAATCAATTTTGGTAGTTTGATAACTCCAAATTGCATGAAACCAATTTTGTCTGAAAGGTATTGAAATTATCTATCCAAGACCGTTGGATTTAATTCAATTAGTGTTATTGATCTCTCCTAGTAAAAATAACAAAACAGAAGCATTTGAACCTTGCAACATTTTTATAAAATCAACCAAGTTAGCTTTTGAGTTGATTCCAACTCTCAAAAATCACATTTCATCATACCTATCTGAATATGTAATAATATTAAGGTTTACATGCAGTGACTTTGGACTAGTACCAAAATAATGCTATATAGACATATCAGGTCACTTTAAATCATTAAATAATGAACTTAAACCAAAGTAATTATGATCCAACCTTTAAATCACATTCCCACATGTTACAATATGTGGTGATGACATGTGTCCACATGATCCCATATTTTAAGTGGTGAATATGAAATCTTAGTTAATTTTTCAATAAGTAGAAATTACTTTTCTAAAATAAAAAGGAGGAAACTATTGAATAAAACTTGTGATGCTTGTGATGATAATAGATCATCAATTGTGTGTCTTAGAGTACTAAGTAAACTAGTTAAGTATTGTTTGGTGATTGTGTACTCCGTATGTATTTATAGAAGATAGTACCGACCAAGCTTACGAGGAGGAGGAGTTCTACCAAGAAGAAGAAGAAGAAAACTTCAACCACTTCACCAACTAAGACAAGCTATTATTGGCAAGCTAACCCTTGCAAAACTTACTTTAGCAAGCCACCATTAACAATGCAAGCTAATCCTTGCAATCTAGATAACCCAAGCAAAGATGCTTTAGGGCTGCTTTGATCATACCACTTGGACTAGTATTTACCCCAAGTCTTACTTTCAAGCTTTACTTCCTTAACCTTACACAAAGTCCCTTACTTGTTTTGATGGTAGCATAAAGAGTATAAAACTTGACCTATTTAGATAAGCCTTAGATGTCATTCTATGGCATGAGATTGAACCCATCATCTTTCCACCTTAGTGAACACTCTTAACTTAGTAGTTTAGAGTAGATCAAAACTTGAGTCACTTTAGATGGGAACACTTGGTGAAAATGAATTATGAAAACCTTGGAATGAGGAGTCATTCTATTGAGATGTTTTGACATGTGTCGAGAAACACAAATGGTTTATGATGATGAAAATGTTGAGGCATGAGCCTTAACCTTTTTATAAAATTCATGGTTGGATTCGGATGCGATACCATTTCCAAATTTACCGTACAACCACACTACCTGAATTGGGTAAGGCTTAGCCAGAAATTTATATGCATTAGTATTAGTTCCCTCGCGGGAGAGGTTTGAGCTAAGGCTACCTCTCAATGTTGTCCACCTATGCAGTGCCCAAGATGACAAATGGTCATGGTTGGGAGGCCATGCTCATAGGAGAGGTGCTTATACTAGGGTGTGTAAAGGAAAGGTTATGTTTGATTATCTACATACTAAGTATGATGATTCAGGGTTATCCCTGACAGATGTATCGAATCTTGTGGTGAAAGTGTACCACCTCTGCAGAGTGTCAAACTATTTGAATAGCCGCGTCCACGGTTTTGGACAGTTGGAATAGCCATACTGTTTCGTTGTCAGATGTTTTCAAAATAACTTATGAATGAAGGATGAATCTTGACCTGACCATAACAGGGTTGTGTTTATGACAATAGCCTCCCAACTTAAGTGGTTCTAGAACTTTATTTTATCTTTCTTTGCTTCAGAACTTAGCTTAGGTTTCAAACTTAACCTTATAGTTAATCTTAGATTTAGCACTTTAACTTAGTACCATACTACTTGTTAGTGGTAGTTTGCGAGTAGTTAAAGAGTACTCATGGCTTTCGTCCCTGGCTATTCTCATGGCCAGACTATGAAGGAGACTATCAAGATGATGGCCAGCAGGACAATTATGATAACTAGGACTATCTGCCTTCGTCAGCATTGCCTGTGCCCCTGAAAATGGATCCCACCGCTACGCTTATATTTTATTTCCGCTGCTTGTTGTATTAAGACTAGATCATGAGATCCTTATTTGTGTAAGACCATATGTATGGTTTGTAATGGATGATATACTGTGATATCCAATCCGTTATGTCTCGCAAAAATGGTAATCCTAGGATTGCGAGGTATGGCATAACGGGCATCTGAGATTAAAAATCCGGCTGTTGACAAGGGCCGATGCATGTTGATTTATACAATTAGTCTTATACTATCGGCTTTATCTGTTTGATGTTTTTCTACCGGAGTTCATATTGATCTGACCATTATTTTATGAGGACATATTTCTAATTCAGGCAAGGTTTTCATACCACTTTCAAATACTTTGTAAAGTATGTTGTTGTTAAATTATGATGCACTATCTGAAAGTATGTGATATATGAATGTCCATTGAAGTATTTGTGGGGTAATACGCCAGTGTCGGTATATGGTGATGGATCCACCGGAACCACCGATGCGAACCGGGTATTTGTCATCTATATGGATTTGGAGAATAACATGAGAATTAATAAGACTGTTATACAAAGTAAAACTTGGTGCTAGGAAGGTAATTGTATTGTACCGGTCATAATCCAGGTATGGGATTGGATGAGTTCTCCGCTGGGGACAGCCCTGAAACGGAACGTGTCGGTGATGGATCCGTAGGAGCCATCGACATAAGTAAATTCAGGTGTCCGGATTTTAGTGGGTCAAGGGGCTCTGCTCTTCTAGAAGCCTGTGTGGTTATATTTGAGGCTATCGGTGTCGAAATACACCTCTACAAAGTGTAAAAGCGTTAATATTAACCCCGTGACTTCCGGGTTTGGGAATGCTTACTTTCATGTGTGGCACCATGTGTTTTTAATTTGGTTAACAATTCTATTCATTTTTTTAAAGCAACTCAATTTTTACAATTTATATGACTATTGTATGATTAGTTTGCTGAGTACATTTTGTACTCACCCATTGCTTCCAATGTTTTTATGAGAATTGCACTGTGGAAGATGTCGACGTTTCGAAGATTAGGCTAGACCGGTGGGCGGGAAGCGATTTAGATAATCTAGTTGTATTGTTGTGTAAATGTAATATAAATATGTAATAAAATTAGTTTGATCTTCTCGAGATCCACTATACTGGCTTCTGCCTGTATTTTTAGCCTTACGGGTATATAGGCCCTAGGTCTATATACGCGTGACGCTTGCCATTCTACCGGGCTGGGTCTCAGGGCGTGACAATTAAGTGGTATCAGAGCTCAAGGTTTAGGACACGGGTAAAAATGGGTAGACTGTAGATTTTATGACTAGTTTGACTGTGGATATAATTTTTTGTTTAACGGAAGTAGTTAGATACTGGTTTGATTTCAAATAGACATGAATAAATTTGTTTTGCTACGCGCGCCGTCAGCTAGAGATAGACAAAGAACAATAGCAGTACTTGATTGCTGTTGTGAACTTAGACTTCTTAGTCATCGTTGCCTGACCACACAAAATGATTTAAAAATCTTCTCTGTCATTCTCATAAATTTGTAAGCTTGCGTTAGATCATGATTTGAAAAGGTGTAACTAGAACATGAGAAGATGTTGTACTAAGAATGTTTTGGTTTTTGAATTTCGGGGACGAAATTCTAATAAGGTGGATAGGATGTAATAACATTAATATTTTTGGTTCTTAATTAATTAGAGTTAGAAAATTATTAGCTTGTAAATAATTTGTTTTCTAATCCCTAGTGTTTAAACTAGATGCTAATCTTTACATGCAATACAAACTAGGGTGTAGCTAAAATAAATCCAGAACCTGGTTTATTTGTGCATGTAGTATAGATGTATGCTAGTACATATCGATGGCAAACATAGGTTACATGTACAGGTGTATTGCTAGTGTATTTGTACAAGATCAGAAATAGATATTTTGGAGAAGGCTAACGTGTCAAGAAATTAGAGGTAGTTGGATGGGTTGGCATGGTTTAGTCGGCTGGGTTAGATCGTCGCATGTCACATAGATAGATTGGCATGCAGTTCAGATATTTTAGCTAGCTCCACCAACTCGATCGCCACCTATAAATATAGGTTTCTGCTCCTACCTCAGCTGCTTAACACCATACCAATTCGCTGAGAAAAAGAGTGAGACTATGGAGAGAAAGAGAGCGACGAGCATGCGACTTTATGTTATGGAGGAGATGAAAATCAAGGGATGGTGCTTCTGAAATATTTAGAAGGAGGCGCTGAGGGCTGATGCATGTTGATTTAGAGAATTAGTCTGATACTGTTGGCTTTATCTATTTGATGGTTTTCTATTGGAGTTCATATTGATCTGACCATTATTTCATGAGGACATATTTAGATAATCTAGTTGTATTCTTGTGTAAATGTAATATAAATATGTAATAAAATTAGTTTGAGTTTCTCGAGATCCACTGTACTGGTTTCTGCCTTTATTTTTTTCCTTACGAGTGTATAGGCCTCCAGGTCTATATACGCGTGGCGGTTGTCATTCTATCGGGCCAGGTCTTGGGGCGTGACAAAAATTAATGCCATCTCTCATAATTCTCCACTCAAAAATCAAGAGTCTCCCATTAAACAGTTTTTATTCACTTGGTTTAATGCCACTCAATGTAATGAAAACTTTATTTAATGAGTACTTCATTTAATGAACACATAACTGTGGGGCCCCGGATTAATCTTCCGAGAATCCCTGTTATGCATACACCACGATCACATGATTAGTTCAGCGTGGCACATAACCGACAAGTATCAAAGTAAACATCCATACTTAAGCGAATACATGTCATACCTTATTTGCCAATATGGCTACATCGATCAACATCAGTGGAGCATCATCAAGCGTTGAACCCGAGCCATGCCTTAACCTACAAGCAACTGACTGGGTGAACGTCCTAACTAACATAGTCGTCGACTTCACCTTCTTCTCGATATCTGACCAAGTTAATAGCCAGGGACAATGCTAGTGAGTACTTTGAATGTAATAGCAAACCACCTAAAGTAAATAATAATAACAAGAGGATATCTAATATGGCCGTGGTAGTAGGAGCGTTCCAAGAGAGGCCCTTTTCTCAAATAGTTTTTCTTGTAGATATAGCATCTACATATCTTAGTTGAAAACTTTCGTAAAACATTTCTGGAAACCTTTTTGAAAAGATTTGGAAAACACTTAGGACTAGGTCACCCTAAATTCATCTCCTGGTCCTCAACTGACCGAACCTTCCATCTTCCGTGATCCTTCAGATCACCTCCCTTCCCTGGTGTCCTTTAGACCACCAGGGTTTGAAAACACTTTCTTTTCTGAAATCCTTTTTGAAAACAAAACTAGCACTGCTCTATAGCATTCTTCCCAACCATCCATGACCGAGGACTCGGCTATTCGAATAGATTTACACCCTATAGAGGTTGTACACTTTACCCACACCATCCGGGTACCCTGCCCTGATCTACACGGATCATGGGTCAAGTAACCGGTCAAGACCTTCAGAATGCCCACTCCAGTACAAGCACCTACCCTATGAGTCGGTCCCCTAAACACTGGGTTGTCAGGTGCGGTAACCCAGCATACCACTGCATGTGTAGTACACTATAGTCATTGACGTGACATTCACAGAACACCGTTCCGTAAATATCATATCTGTTAGAGTGGTACAACAGAAACATTGCGGGTCCATATTACAAACATACACACTTCATTATTACAAACCAAGAGTTCCCAAACTTCAAGCATTATAAAATTACAAACCAAACTTAAGAAGTTTTAGCGGAAGATATAAAATCCAAACTCATATTCCAAATTGAGCTCAACAACATATTCTATAAAGGTTATGCTGCTCGGCTCAATTGTTTTACTAATAACTAAAGCAACTACTCGGACTCGTTGCCCTACACTCCGTAGCGTATCTCGTAGTCCACCCCTTCAACTCCGCGGGACAGGTCTGGCTCTTCATAGTAGACATCCTCTTGTCCTTCAGTTGCGTACATTGAAGGATATTCTGGATTCTCAGAGTCTAAGCAGGGGTTCAAAGGAAAGAGTGAGTAACAGCATTACCCAGCAGGTTCATTATATGGAAAGTAGGAAGTTTGATGCTCTATCTACCACCTCAGACTATAAGTCCTTAGCGATATGCAGTTTTCGTAAACATTTCTTCAAAGATTGATTTCATTATCAAAACTATGCCCATCAGCCTTCACAGGTTGACCAGAACTTCATGGAGTTGCTTTCCTACCGCATTCATAGCTCCTTCCTAGAATAGGGAGTAACAAGTTATAGTTCTTACACTCTGTAGAGGTGTGTTGCTTTACCCATGAGAGATCAACTCCTTATTGCACAACCGGGCATACTTTCCCGTCCACAATTCTGTGATGTGGGTCCCGGTAGGTGATCCAAGCCAATCGCTGCACTCTCCGTGATCCCATATGTTTGCATGATCCTCCGGGCCGAGCTCCATCTCCGTTAAGCCCCCAATTTAGGGCAAGCTATAACCCTGATGAGTTCCCGAAGACTCTATGAGCTGGTGATGCCCCTAGCAAGCTCCATAAAGGTCTGACTATACCTCCGGCAGCCACTCATAGATAATCTAGACACCAAAATCGTGGGGCCTAAGGGTGCCCACCCATATGTTGGATCCACACCGGGAATCCCAATGTCACGATAAGGTCATCTTGCCTCCATATGAAAGGAAGACGATACAGCTGACTTCTTCGTCCCATTCCAAATCTCATGGTTAACGCGTAATATGCAGCGCTAGAATCATTGATGTCATGGGTTGTTAAACCTATGTGGCTTATGCAATTGGAACCCTAAGTTCCATTGCCAATCTTTATCAACACTTTAGGATGATAACTACATCTTATTTATTAGCGAAGATAACATTTTCTTTTTCTAGATCATAGATGATAACACACAATTTGCAATATCTTTGATAAAGACTCTTCAAAGGACATGAGCAAGTTATGGACTTGCCTTGTGACTGCAAGGTAGTGAAGTCGGATGCTCCCACCTGACCTTGAGCTCCGGTTTCTAGAAAGAACCATTATTGCCCGGTAAAACACCAAATTCTTTTAAGGAGATAAGATTTATTTTTATCACACCAAATTTACTTTTCACAAATACAAATTAGTATTTTTCTAAAACAATATATTCATTTAGGATCTTAAAAGTGGATTTTATTCAATTTAAAGTGTTTCGTATTTTATTTATAAAATTCAAAAGTAACTAGCACAATAATAAAAATAAACCTAAATTTTAGTTGCCCAAAAATTCTATTGATTATTTTTACTCATTAGAGAGTATGTTTCTGAGTTCATGGATATATTATTTATATTTTTAAGATTTTTATTTATTTTCTAAAGCTGTTTTTGTTTCAGGGGCATATTTGTAAAAAAAATTAACAACCCTATAAACATATGGGCCTGGCCCATCTTAATCCATCCCACTTGGCCTGGTTAAGTCTACCCGGGTAGTAGTGGGCTGCCCATAGGTCCAGTACCCCAACGCACGCACACACCTCTCCCCTCTCTCTCTCTCCCACGCGGTCACCTCCTCCACTCGCTGCCGCCGTCGCGCAAGAATCCGCCCAGGTCCGGCCGCCGTTGCCATGGTGTATGGTGAGGTAGACGATGTTGCTTAGACGTTTGGTCATGTTCGATTTTCCTCTAGACTCTTCTCTCGGTCAGGCTAGCTCCACCCCGAACCCTAGTGTTAGGTGATTGCCGGTGATGTACTGCTCCTCTTCTCATGTGGTCAAGTGATGTGCTACTGATGGTGTTGTGGTGTTGTTCGACCACTGGTGTGGTGGTAGCCGCCGCCATGGACTGGCGCGGGTTGCAGCACCTTTCGGGTGCTCCCCGTGCTGCCGTCCATTCGTCGGCCCCTCTGCCTCCTCTTCTAATCTACAGCGAGGACTGAGGGTAAGTGCTCTCCTTCTCCCCCTCTTGCCCTCTATCCTCTGCCTTGCTCGATAGCCTCTACATGCTTCTGGTGATCAATCCCTAACTGGGGTTCATGGTTTGATTAGGGTTCATCCCTCTGGTTTGATTACGATGACTTGATTAGGACTGATTGTAGTGGTTATACTGTCCTGCATGTTTATCCACTTATTCTAGTGATGTGGATTTCACTATTGTTTCCTGATCTTAGTACTGACAATGGTACTGTCAGTAATTGTTCACTTGATCTTTATACACTAGTTCGTGTTGATCTTTTAGATTGGAGTTAATATGATACTCCTATGATTCTCTGATTATGTATATGCAACCATGATTATGATTCCTAAGTGTCCATTCCAGGAAAATGATTAGTTAGCTAACTACAAGTTTACTAATGAAATATAAGTATAGCATTTTCTTGGTTTGAATTTATACTTGTGACACCTTCATTAGAATGGTACACAAGTGTCCATACTTCTATTGGCTAAATTCTACCTATGTCCAAGTATGGTTGGGCAAAATGAATGGAAATATTTTGCTAGCTTTATTATCCTAAGATGTTACAAATCTATTAGCCTATGATGCTGGTCTGAGGCATAGCTAAGTAAAATTAAGTTTGTTACTATTTGTCCCTCATAGATGTGCTCTGATGCATGGTATCTGCTAATGATTCTTAAATTCTTTATGAAAATGATTGGCATCCTCACTGTTAAATATGGATCCTTAAGATCATTAGATTTCAGAGGTTTTACTCTTTATGAGATGTGCCTTGAAATCTTGTTCTAAGGCTGCTGTTATATTGGAATGTGGAGATTTAAGTTTATATCCAAGATCTATGATGCATAGGCTAAGATCTTGGCTTTGTTTGTAAAGATTGGTCATTGACTTGCATCTAAATACTTCTGGGATGGATACACCCCACTTGGGTGATTTCTAAGAAGCTAAGTACATGACTTCTGAGATAATTAGATCATGTGAAAGTTTTATATCACTCACCACAACAGTTGAGTTGTTGGTGTTGTTACTGGTTGATCTTGCTGGCTTGATCTTGGTGGCTTGATCACTCCTTGGAGCTTGTTTTGCATCCCCTGATATTGATCCTGTTCCTCCTAGCTCCTGTGATCTGTTACAGACCTTGCTATCTTCCTACACCACCCCCACCCTAAGTCACCATCAAGAGGATGATCTGGTGGTATGTTGTGTATATTGGCTGGTGGGTTTGTTGGGGATTTGGCAAGATTAGTGGTGTTCTTGGCTGTGTGCTTAAACGTGTGGTGATGGAATGAGATAACCAGCAGCTGTGCTGCAGCAGAGTTTCCCTTTGACTGCTTGGACTGTTGTTGTTGTGTCAACAACACATAGCATGCAGTTAGCAGAGTAAGCTGCTTTACTGTTTGGTCTATTTGGATCAGATCAAGTGAATTGATTTTTACTTCTTAACCTTTTACTGGTTACGAGCATGGTGAAACTTTCCCCTTTTCATATACTCAATGATGAGTTTGGCATATCACTTGTATGCACAATCTGAGAGTAATCTACCTCCAAAATTAACCCTTTATTTTATCATATGTTTGTCTATTTCTTTTATTTTGGTGTTACAAGAATTAAAGTGAAGAAGAAGAGATCAAGGATATAAAAGATGTAGATAGGAATTTTAGTCTAGACTTTTTCTTTATACCTTTGTAATATTTTTTGCTATTTGAGGAAATTGTAATACTTGTATAACTTATTTAATAAAGTTTGTTTCTATAATATTCAGTGTTTTTGGTGTATATAACACTATTTGTGTTATTATAATTTAATCAGAAAATAGGATTCGGTTTCTGATTTCATTTTCCTTGTCTTAAATCCTTATTAGTATCTATTATCTAAAATTTAACCAAATAATATAAATAAGGAATTTTGGAAATCAAACCAATAATACCACTTCTAATTTTCAAATTGATTTAAATTTCAAATTTGAATTCAAAGTAACTTCCCCAAAAGCCTAATAATGCCCAAAGGTCATGTCAAAATTCATAACAACCACTAACCAGAGCTATACCTACCTCCAGTTAGCGAAAGAAACTCTGATCCCTCTAGGTTTTTGTTTGGCAAAAAAATTACCCTGATCTTACAGATGCATGCATGCACAAACTTGGATTCCTAATTCTACCCTTCATCAAATCCTAATGCTGGGGTGTTACAGACTTCCCCCCTTAAATTAAACTTTGTCCCGAAGTTTGCGGATATGTACTTGAATAGTTCTGGATATGCTTCCCTCAAGTCATCCTCGTTCTCCCATGTGGCTTGTCGCTCGGGGTGATGTTCCCATTGTACCTTGCAGTATTTGATTTCCCTATTTCTCAACCTTTTCTAGTTCTCCTCTAAAATCTTACAGGGTTTCTCTACATAAGTCAAATTTGCTTGTAACTCAATCTCTTGATGTGTGATGGCATCATCTAGACCTTTAAGACATTTTCGGAGTTTTGCAACATGGAAAACATTGTGAACTTGAGCTAGCCTTTTTGGTAACTCCAAAGCATAAGCTATTGTTCTATTCTGACTCAGTATCTTAAATGGTCCAATATATCTTGGGCTTAGTTTTCCTTTGACTCCGAATCTTTTTACTCCCTTCATCGGACTTACTTTGAGATATACCATATCCCCCACTTCTGGATGCCATGATCTCTAGCTTTGATCAGCATAACTCTTCTGTCTACTTTGAGCTATTTTAAATCGATCCAATAATATCAATGATATCTTGTTTTTCCTTGATATAGTCTGGTGCAAATTCCTTGCTACTACCAGGTTCATACCAACATATAGGTGATCTGCACTTCCTTTCGTATAGTTGTCGTGGTGGTGTCACGGCAGATGCCATGTATAGGCTAAAGGTGGGGACTAAATGCACTAGGGGAATCCAGGGAGGGATAGTGTGGTGATTCCAGACACAATAGCTTTGTATTTGATTCACTTCCGGAGATTACAAGTGCTCCTTGAGCTGTGCTGGGGAGAGGAGGAAGAAGGAACTCTCTTACTCTCACCACTAGCTAGCTCTCAGGAACAAACACACCTCTAGAGATCAATCTGTCTAAGACCAACCAAGTAAAACTCAACCCCTTCTACAGAGGCCCTAGCCCTCCTTATATAGGGTGGCTAGGTCTCCAGTTAGGGCATACGTGGAGGCATATTCCAAGGAATATGCCTCCTCCCAAAATAGTAAGCCGATCGGGTCACTTTAACCCAGCGTCATCCATGCAGAGGCTACGTGAGCCTCTGTGGCGCCCGCGTCACCCGACACAGGCTTCGTCACCTTTGTCGGCCATGCCTCGGTGGTCCTGGCCTCTGTCCGCTTTGCTCATGCTCTGCGTACAGTGGTCACCCTTTGACCAGCGAGATACCTTCCTTCTCTTGTAAGCTTGATATAACCCGGATCGTACATTGTAGATCCGGCCATACCTCTACCTTCATACAAGTTAGTTATATCTCACCGACTTACGATATAAGTCGACTGAGACTCAGTTAGGTGGACATCCCCTGGTCCGGGTTACCCCATGATTCGGCCTGCCTTGAGGTGACTCGGCCAGCACCTGCTTTGACCATGCCGTACCTCGGCTAACTCGGCCTTTATACCCGGCGTGACCCTACCCGGGGGTATCCCCCCAACATTAGTCCCCGAAGCTGGTGCGGTCTTAGCTGCCTTAGCTGCTAAGGCCACAGCAGGTTCAATTTTATCGAGCCTCTGGCTCCCTTTCCGAGTTACCTCATAGTCCGGATTTCATAGGTTTACTTTCCCTTGGCACATTCCGAGTTTTCACTCGCTGGCCAGGTTACCTCATATTCATCCGGGTCATTCTTCCTTCTCTTGTACGCTTCCCCACGTGGAGGTTAATCATTACCTTTGCCTCATTTAAGGGCCTGTGCCAGTAACCACCGCAGTAATTGTCAGTTATCACTGTAGCACACGTCACATCGTGCCTGCCTCCTCGTTAACTGCATCATAACGTCACGTCATGGGATCTCCTGCGCCCTGTGGCCTTCCTTGTGGCTCGCTGCTGATTGGTTGATCCGGGTTATACACGGCCACACCATGTGGCCCGGCCGCACAGCGCAATCCCACTACCCCTTAAGGGCGTGGTTAAATAGGGGTGGGGCGCCCCTTGGGTCTTTTCCCCACTCTCGCGCCCCCTTTGCCTCTTCTTCTTCCTCTCCAGCGACAGCGCCGCCACCACTGCACTTGCGTTGTTGCACCGCCGCTACACCGTTTCCTCGCGCATCTGCGTCGCCGCCACCTCCCACATCTCTTCCGCCATGGGTCCTCGTCTATCCATGCCACTGTCACCCACCGCCGCTAGCGCTAGTGAGGGCAGTGATCTTGAGATGACCGAAGAGGAGCTCATCGTCGTTGAGCAAGAAATGGAGGAGGACATGCCGAACACCGACCGGGGCGCTTGGGTCGGGTCCTAGGTTTGCCAGGACGATCTTGACTGCTATACCGCACCCGACGCATCCCGGAGGGCGTCACCGCGTGTCTTCCTGCTACGGAGCTTGCCCCCTCACCCAATCCGGGTGAGTATGTGGGATTCCTTTCCCACTTCCAACGTGGATTCGGGCTCCCAGCAAGCAATTTCTTCAACGACTGGCTCAACACATATGAGCTTCAGCCACATCATCTTCTGGCTAATGCCATCACTTCTCTCTCTGCCTTCGCTTAAACCATTGAAGGCTATGCCGGACTGTGGCCCACGAAGGAGCTCTGGATCCGGTTCTTTGGCCTTCGCCGGAACGTGATTCCGAACATAGAACTTGACCCGGAGGACAAATAGCTCACGTAGTTCGGTGTAGCTTCCATCTCCCCCCGGAGACAGTCTATCTTTCCCCGAGTTATGGGGCTTGACTCTTGCAAGGGATGGGCCTGGACTTTCTTCTATGTCTGGAACAACACAACTGAGGATCTGATCCGGCTGCGCCCTTACGCTCCGGGTCCTCCTAACCCGGATATGTGGGACAAGATCCCCAAGAAGCCTATTGTCCTGGCGAACCAAGTCAACAAGAGGTTCCAGGAGCTGAAGGATCTCAGATTGCGCAATGAGGAGGCCATGATCACATTCATCCGCAACCCGATCTCCCCCCTTCAGAGATGCACGCACAAACTCTGTCACGTGAGCTGGGGCCGCGACCCCAACTAGACCTCCTCGTTCGAGTTAAATAACACCGAAATCTACCACCGAGTCAAGGCCCTCTTCACCACCCACAAGGACTTCTCTTCTGAGTGGACGTGGGGGATCAAACACTTCTGCCGAGATAGGCTTCCCCCCACGGTAAGTCTCGTGCCTCAAACTTTCTCCGAATTGTATCATATGTTGGTTTCTGTTGTAGGTTTAATCCCTTTGTCTTTTCTTTCCCTTAGTTGTTTCTTCAGCAAACCATTGAGGATGGCACCGAGCCTTCTCTCAAATGGGCACCTGATCGAGACACCTCGGATGTGGAGGAGCTGGATCAGGAGATGTTCCTGCCGATGGCAGACGCGACCGAGCAACCCACCGGTAAACTCTCTTCCATTAGAGATTGGCCCGACGATGAAGATGATTCGGACGTTGAGGTGATGGAGGCATTTGATGATGTCCCCCTTTCTTATGCTTTTCTGACATCAGCTAACCCCGGTGGGCAGATCCATGAAGATCCTCCCCTTGCCATGGGTGAGCCTGTCCCGGTCGCACCGAAGAAGAGGGGAGCCGCATCTGCTTCTTCCTCCGGACCTTCTCAGCCGGCTAAGAGGTGAAAGAAGTCCACGGACAAAGCTGCCACCAAGGCCACGACTAAGGTTGTGGCCCGGAGAGCTCGCAAGCCGAAGGAGACCCTGACTTCAGATGAGTAAGTCGTTTCTCCCTTTGCTATTCACTTGTTATTCTTTTGTTATAGTTTCTGATCAGACATGATTTGCTGCAGCAGGGCCGCGGTGGAGGTGCCACAGAGTGGATCCGACATTGCCTCGCCGCTCCGACACAGCCCTTCTCCCCCTCGTGGTGACAATTCACGCCCGTTGAGCCCCATTCTGGAGGGTGCAGCGGCTGCTCCGGGTTCTAGCCCACCTCGTCAAGAGGAGGGCAACCTCGGAGCAGGGGGAACTGGCTCTGCCGATGCAGCAGAAAGCACCACTTCGGCTGTGCCGCAACCAGCTACCACCGAGGTTCCTTCAGCTCCTCCATCAAAACAGAAATCAGCACTAGCACCATCATCAGCTCCAACACCAGCAGCCACAGCAAAAGCAACCGCAGCAGCACCAAGCCCCTCCGCCTCGTCCGAGTCTTCCAAGGCTTAGCGAGAAGACATCAGCAGTACCAAGGCTAGCGCCAAGGCAGCTCCCAAGGGAAAATCCGCTGCAGCAACTTCAACTTCTCAGCAGCAGCCCAAGGGTAAAAAGGCTCCTGACGCCACTAGGGAAGCGTCAATCGAGGCTTGATAGCGCACGCTCGCGTCCATGCTTTCGAAGAAGACTCCACCACCGAAGGACACCCCTGCCGAGCCAGCTGAAGCGCAACTCGTTTTGCACACCAGCCCTGCCGTTGCCCAGGTTGAGAGGAGGGAAGCACATGCCAAGGGTCTAGTGGCGCCCCACATGCTTAGCAGCGAACGATATCCTCCGAACTTGATCGAGTTTGTAAATAACTGGAACAAGGCGGAGTTCGTCCACAATGACGATCTCTCGGAGAAGTTTGGTCCCGCCGAATTTGCTGCGCCGATGAATACTGCTGCCAAGTCAATTAATCTTGCGGGTCGGATGATGGAGGTACGTTACTTCGTCTTTTCCTTAACATGTTGTAGATATTAGTGATATAACCATTAGTCCCCGAGCCTCCAGGGGAGTAACTTGTTACTCGGCCGGATGCTCCTTAGAAACTAACGTAGCTCCTTGATAACTTCGAATATGCACACACCTAGAGCCAGGTTAAGTTCCACTTGGCCCGGATCTTGTACACTTCGAATATGCACACCCCTAGAGCAGGGTTAAGTTCCACTTGGCCCGGATCTTGTACACTTCGAATATGCACACACCTAGAGCCGGGTTAAGTTCCACTTGGCTCGGATTTTGTACACTTCAAATATGCACACACCTAGAGCCGGGTTAAGTTCCACTTGGCCGGATTTTGTACACTTCGAATATGCACACACCTAGAGCCGGGTTAAGTTCCACTTGGCCCAGATCTTGTACACTTCGAATATGCACACCCCTAGAGCCGGGTTAAGTTCCACTTGGCCCGGATCTTGTACACTTTGAATATGCACACACCTAGAGCTGGGTTAAGTTCCACTTGGCCCGGATCTTGTACACTTCGAATATGCACACACCTAGAGCCGGGTTAAGTTCCACTTGGCCCGGATTTTGCACAGTTCGAATATGCACAAGACTAATCTATCCTTTTATACTCTTTTTAGGTGACTACCAATCGCCGGAGCGGTGAGTTTCAGCGTCTCCTGGATACTCACAAGATGTTGTGCGCAAAACATAGTGCACTTCTCGCTGAACACGAGAAAAAGGGTAAGTTTCTTCCTTGGCATTTTTCCATTTTTCTTCATCCTTTTCCACCGAACTAATCCGTCATTCGGATTTCGCAGCTGGGGTGGAGGCTGAGAACACCATCATGAGGAAAAACTTGGAGCAGATCAAGGGTAAGTTATTCCTGCTCAATCTCTCTCTATGCCCTATCCTCTTTTCTTCTTGGCTCAGCAAATATTCATACCTCGGCTCTGCCGGCTCAACAAATTATTTCAGCATCTCTTGAAGATAGTGTGCCCGTGCCTGATATGATGATGCATTTTCTCGAACAAGCAGGGCAACACCAGGCCGAACTCAGAAAGAAAGATGATGAGCTTGCCCTCCTCCGAACCAAAGATGATGAGATTGCCAAGCTTAAGGCAGACATTAAGAAGCTGAAAGCGCAGCACCAATCCGAACTTCAAAATGCTGGCCAGGACTTTACTGAAGAGCGCGAGCGCCTCAACCTCCAGATCGCCAAGGACCAAGAATTGCTTAAGGAGGCCAACATCAAGCTTGAGTCGGCAAATGCTGAACTTGTGCAACTCCGGGAGAGGCGCGAGAAGTGCACCAAGGAGCTGACCCGGGTTCATAGCCATATTTCCGGTAAGTTCTTTCTCTCTTCAATTGTCATGAATCTCTCTGGGTCAACCCTTCTCACTTATTTCACCTATCTCATTTTTTTAGGAAAATTCCCAGAGAGCGATGTGATTGCATCCAAGGCTGTTGCCAAGTTCCGCAAGAAGAGGGGTACTCCATCTGGTCCTGGCACCATTCCTCTTGATCTCGAAGACTTGATAGTCAGCTTGTCCTCCCGAGTCGAGATCATGAAGAACTACGGCAAGGATATCTTGGAAGTAGTAGTCCGGATCTTCAACGTCTTCTGGCCTAAAGAAGATACTCTGGAGAGTACCGCTGTTATTTTTCCCAAACTCATGGAATGCGAGACTCAGCTTGATCTCTGGAGAGAATCGGCTGGACACGTCGGAGCTGAGATCGTTCTTCACTACGTGCTTACGTGGTACGAGAATATTGACCTCAAACTCCTTGAGTGCATGCGCACCGGATCAAGGTGGTCCACTAACCCATATTGGGTAGCTCGGTGCAAGGCTTGCACCCATAGATTCATGCAATATGCCCCCATTCATCAATGGAACGAGGGACCAAGCTTTTAGATGCCGCCGACGATGAAAATGCTGAAAACATTGAAGATGATTCGGATGAGAATGAAGAGGATGAAGCCTCGGTCGTCGAGGAAGACGCAGATGACTCTGAAGCCGAGGCTGGGGCTACACCTGCTGGCGCCAAATTAACTCCTCCTGCTGCTCCTTGATTATAAACACTTTAAATTTCATTAGATCCTCGGTATGCCGGGTGCAATTGTATCAAGCACACAAGTGATATTTTGCTACTAAGTTTCTATGCTGGATTGACTTGGGCGTAGTCCCCGAGTTTCATTTTCTTGTTCTTCCAATTATTGGCTCGGCTCGTGTCTACCTTGGTTCGGTTTTATGACTTACGAGTCCGAGCTTAAAAAATTGTCTTCACAATACTTGGAAACTTTTAGGATTTGGCTCAAAATAATTCAGC
This sequence comes from Avena sativa, assembly GCA_916181665.1. Taxonomy (NCBI): domain Eukaryota; kingdom Viridiplantae; phylum Streptophyta; class Magnoliopsida; order Poales; family Poaceae; genus Avena; species Avena sativa. The sequence goes on from OV702290.1 coordinate 288,967,141, forward strand.
ATAATAAATCGAAAGTAAACATAAGGTTAGTTCGAAATACAAACGTCGGCTCGATTAAGTTCCTTTCCTTAGGCGTTTTTCATGTGCTACACCATTCCAAACTTATTCTCTCACTTGCCATGAAGTCAAATCTTGTTGGACAGTAGCAAGTCGAAGAGTTGGGTTCTTGGTGCTCACACACTACTAATCCGGCTTAAGTAGAAACAACTTACGCCAGCCAACGTATAAATAATAAATACAGAAGACAACAAATATTTTCAAGGCAGTCCCCGAGTTACTGCTCGAGGTGCCCACATTTCATTGATAGGCTCATTGCCGGCATACACACCGACATATGAGAGACTCGGATACATACACTTCTCTGCTAAGTGTAGAAAGGACGATGTAGAGCTACATTCCATGGACGCTTAGATTCCTCGCCGGACCTATCCGCCTTGTTCTTCTCCTGTGGTTTTGCATCGATAAGATAATAAGAATCATTGTGAAATGCTTTGCTCACGATGAATGGCCCTTCCCATGGGGGGCATAACTTGTGCATGCCAGCAGTACGTTGTACCAACCGGAGTACTAGATCACCTTCCCGGAAAACTCGCGGGTTTACTTTCCGGCTATGATAGCATCGGAGATTTTGCTGATATATGGTGGATCTGTACAATGCCAATTCTCTCGCTTCTTCCAGCAGATCAACATCATTTTGCCGGGCTTCTTGCACTTCGGCTTCTGTGTATTGGGTGACCATAGGCGAGTCATGCTCTATGTCGGCTGGTAATACAGCTTCTGCCCCATATACCAGAAAGAATGGCGTATAGCCTGTTGATCGATTCGGAGTTGTTCTTAAACTCCACAGTACTGCTGGTAGTTCTTATATCCAGCACCCCGCTGATCTTTGCAGCGGCTCAATGAGCCGGGGTTTTATCCCGGATAATACTAATCCATTGGATATCTCCATTTGTCCGTTCGATGCGGGGTGGGCTACCGAGGCAATGTCCAGCCGGATCTTCTTATCTCGGCAGAATCATGCAAATGCTCCTTCAGCAAAATTTGTGCCATTATCTGTGATGATACTGTGAGGATAACCGTATCTCAAGATGATGTCTTTGAGAAAAGTCACGGCCGTAGCCCCATCACATTTTCTTATTGTCTTTACATCAATCCACTTTGTAAATTTATCAACCATGACCAAAATGTGAGTCATATTTCCCCTCGCTAGTTTGAACGGGCCAACCATGTCCAAACACCATACGACAAATGGCCAGGTGATTGGTATGGTCTTGAGCTCCAACATTGGCATATGTGTCTTGGTAGCATACCTCTCACAACCATTGCATTTGTCCTCTACTTGTTCTAAGGCACTTGGCCAGTAGAATCCATGCGGAAAAGCTTTTGCTACCAAGGCTCTGGACGAGGCATGATGCCCACATTCCCCTTGATGTATATCTCGGAGGATGTCAAGCCCTTCTTCCGGGTCAACACATCGCTGGAGGACATTAGTCACACTCCTTTTGTATATCTCGGAATTGATGATCGTGTATGCCTTTGCTCTCCTCTGAGTTTGCCTGGACAACACCTCCTCAACGGGTAAGGTTCCATCTTTCAGGAATTGAAATATGGGTAACGCCCAAGCTGGTACAGCTCGCACTGGGAACACATCTTCATCAATTTCCATCTGATCCACCGGCATAACCTCAACCGGATCACGCTGAGTAGTCCCCGGGTCTTGTGAAGCAGTCCCCAGGTTCGCCGAGGCAGTCCCCGGGTTTCGCGTACCACCTCCCATGTCAATGTCCATGGGTACGGCTCTGGACTCTGGATCCTCCGGGACATAAATTGAGTCGGTTTCTAGGGACGTCCTGATGGATGATTTTCTGAGGTGTTCTAATTCTACACCCGGTGGAATTGCTTGTCGGGTTGATCCGAGCTTCGATAATACATTGGTAGCATCATTTTCCACTCGGGGTACATGGCAAAATTCGCATCCCTCAAAGTAACCAGATATCTTCTGCACATGGAATCTGTATAATGACATGTTTGGATCAAGAGCGTCTCACAGCCACGACACTTGCTGAACTACCAAATCCGAGTCGCCAAAGCATTGAATCCGACGTATCCCAATTTCTTTTGCCACTTTGAGCCCATGTTCATGTGCCTCATACTCGGTGACATTGTTTGATGCTGCGAAATGGATCTGCAGTACATACTTCAGCTGGTCATTTTTTGGCGAGGTAAGCACAACTCCGGCGCCTAACCCAGTTTTCATTTTTGACCCGTCAAAATGCATTCTCTAGTAGTTTGGATCTGGTAATGGTGGTTCGTACTGCACCTCGGCCCAGTCCACAAAAAATTCGGCCACCGCCTGAGACTTGATTGCTTCTCTTTTGTCATACTGTGGCGCATAGGGGGCTAGTTCAATTGCCCATTTTGCAATGCTGCCACTTGCATCGTTGTTACTCATTATCTTAGATATGGGAGCTTCACATATTACTTTGATGGGGTGCTCCTCGAAATAGTGTTTTAACTTCTTAGCCGACATGTACACACCATATGCCACTTTCTGATAATGCGGATAATTTTGCTTTGATGCGGATAATACCTTGCTTAGGTAATATACTGGCCTCTACACTGACTTACCCTCTTCGTCGCGCTCTACCACAATTACTGCACTTACAACTCGGTTGGTTGCGGCTATATAGAGCAACATTGGCTCCTTTGATAGTGGAGAGGCTAACACTGGTGCAGTGGCTAACATTTTCTTCAATTGGATAAAGGCTTCATTGGCCTACGGCGTCCAAATGAACTTGTCCGACTTTTTCATGAGTTGATAGAGAGGTAGTGCCTTTTCTCCCAACCGACATACAAACCGACTTAACGATGCCAGGCAACCAGTGAACTTCTGGACATCATTAAGGCATTTCAGCAGTTCCATTCACTCTATGGACCAGAATTTAGTTGGATTGACTTCAATACCTCGGCTAGAGACGAGGAATCCGAGTAATTTTCAAGCCGGGACACCGAAGGTACATTTTTCCGGGTTAAGCTTCATCTAGAACCTCCTTAGGTTCGCGAATGTCTGCCTGATATCATCAAGGAGCGTTTTCCTTTCCTTCGTCTTGATAACAACATCATCGACATACACCTGCACATTTTTACCAATTTGGTCATGCAAACATTTCTGCATACATCTTTGGTACGTTGCCCCTGCATTACGTAAGCTAAATGGCATGGTGCGATAGCAATAAGCCCCATACGGGGTGATAAATGCAGTCTTTATTTGATCATCCGGATTCAGGGGTATCTCGTGGAAACCAGAATATGCATCAATGAATGACAACAGTTCACACCCAGTAGTTGAATCTATGACCTGATCTATCCTTGGCAGTGGAAATGGATCTTTTGGACACGCCTTATTCAGGTTTGTGTAATCGATACACATGCGCCAAACCACTGCCACATTCAGATCATCCTTCTTCTTCTCCACCAGCATCGGATTAGATAGCCAATCCGGGTAAAGAACGTCCATGATAAATCCGGCTGCTAGTAACCAAGCTATCTCATCTCCAATGACTTTTCTCCTATCTTTGGCGAAGCGGTGGAGAGGTTGCTTCACCGGCTTTGCTCCGGGTCTCACATTCAAAGAGTGCTCGGCGAACTCCCTCGGAACACCTTGCAAGTCCTGTGTGGACCAAGCAAAAATATCCTGATTCTCACGGAGGAAGTTGACGAGCTCGCTTTCCTATTTGTCATTTAACCCGGCACCAATTGTTACGGTGCGCTCTAGGAACATATCATCAACAGGCACCTTCTTGGTATCTTTTGTCGCCTGGAACGAAACACTACCATGCGGGTTACTCAGCGTTGGCATATACTGTTGTGCGGACTGAGCCAATGCCGCCACTTCCTGTATCTTTCTTTTCTCTTGCGCAATCATGAGTGATTCGGCTAGGTTAGACCCGCCTGACGCACACTCAATGGAACGTCGGAAAATCTCTAGCTATGGTAATTACTCCATTTGGCCCAGGCAACTTCATCTTCAGATAACTGATGTGACAACTTGCCATGAACTTGTTCAGAGTTGGCCTGCCGAGTAATGCGTGATACACACTTTCTAAGTTCACCACTTCAAACTCCAAATTCTCAGTTCGGCAGTTATCTCGCGTGCCGAACAATACGTCAACCCAGACCTTGCCTATGGGCTCACAAGAAATGCCTGGCACAATGCCATGGAAAGTCATTCTGGTAGCCTGGAGCATGTTCTCCGAGATACCCAACTTACACATCGTATCAGCATACATTATATTGATGCTACTGCCATTATCTATCAGCACCTTGGAGGATCTCACATTGATATTTGGCCCTATGAATGTTGGTTCCAGCACTAACGCATATGAACCGGGGCTTGGCATAAGCTTGGGGTGATCCTTGATACTCCAGGTGATTTCCTGATCCGACCATGGCATATACCTCGTCACTGTGGGCACTACCGCATTCACCTCCATGTGTTGGCGCTGCAAGCTCTTTCTATTTGTTTCCTCTGTGGTAAACATACAGTAACTCTGATGATGCTCTTTGTACTCATTCCTCCCCTCGTTTCCGGGGTACCTCTGATCTGGTTCATGCTGGTCTTCCACTTGATGCACTGCATCCCTTCTCTCGTGATTGTCATACCTCGGCGGAGGGGGAGGCAACATTAACTGTTGCTTGTTCTCTCCGGAGAGCAATTGCTGCCGGGGTAACTCCTGCCAAGGTTGATCATTCCGAGGTGCCTGAGCATTCCCCGAACCACCTTGTTCTATCTTCCTCATCCACTCATATTGCTGAGTCGTGTGACCCGCCGGATTACTCGGATTTGGCGTGTGAAATTTACACGGCTGATCCAGCATTGACTCATAAGTATACCTCGGATGGTCCTTCTTTTCCTGCCACTGTTTCTTTTGCTCTGGCGTCCAAGTTTTCTTGCCATCATTTCTTGGAGTACATTGCTGTCCTCCAGTTTTCTGACGTTGGTTGGTTCCTACAGCAGATTGATCTTGATTCACAACAGCAACTTGTTGGGAACTGTACCGGTAATCCGGTCTGTCATCTCTTCTTTTACCTCGGTAATCATTCCTCCGAGATGACCCAACTCCATCTCTTTGGTAGTATTCTTCGTTTGACTCACTTGGCATTAACCTGGGTTGAGTCGGATCGCCCAAGGCATACGAATCAGCGATCCGGATTGTCTCTGCCAACGTAGTTGGCATATCCCTTTGCAATCTTTGCCACAACATGCTTGCATATATGCACCCTTGCGCAAACCATGCTATGGCCTGTGACTCAATTACACCCTCACAGGAGTTTTGCACGGTACACCACCAGGTCAGGAACTCCCGATCTGTCTCATTCGGTTTCTGCTTGCACATTGCTAGAGTCTCTGGCCTATTCGGCCTCTGATACGTGCTCGAGAAGTTGCTTACAAACATTTCCTCAGAGTCAATCCAACAGTTAATACTTTTGGGCGGCAAATTGTTTAGCCATACCCTTGCTGGCCCCTCCAACATCAGGGGTACATATCTCACTGCCCCATCTCAAGTTGCCTGTAGCAATTTTTACAGCAGTTGCATAGTTAATCAACCAATCCTCCGGCTTTGTGCTATGGTCATATGTTTTTGTGCCTCTTGGTAATTGGAAGTTAGGTACCGGAGGTTCTTTCATGATCCGGGGCCCAAAACACGCAGGACCCGGAGGACCTTGACATTCAATTTGCTCTGACCTATACAGCCGATCAGTTTTAACCTGGCATCGTTAGGCATCAAATCCCTGCTCCCTAGTCTTGACCCTATCACATGATAGTCCGGCCTTAGGTATCCTACGTTCACCATTTCTGAATCACCATCGTTATATCTGTCTTGCTCTTGTGGAGCACCTCTCTCTTGCATACCTCGGCCGGCACTTTGCTCTTGCCTTGGTATATTCCGCTGATGCGGTTGTCCTGCTCCTGCCGAGTTGCGCTGACCGACATTGCCATTTACAGCATTTCCTTGACCGGCATTGCCTTGGTCGCGGTTACCTCGGCCAACTTCACCTTGGATCACACTTCGTCGATCGTCGTCTCTCTGCACTTCTTTTCCTTTCCCTGCCCTTGCCGGGTCATATGGGACTGTCTGTTTGTTCCTCCTGGCCGAGGTTACCACCTCTTCTCTCCTAGGACGACCATGAGGAGACGATGCAGCTCCAGCGGATTTCTCTGGGTTACCCACCGCCGAATGAACGATCTTGGAGGCCCCAGCCCTCTCTGGGTTAGCTCTGAGTAATTCCTCATTTTTCCTGTTCGCGATCCGAACCAACTCATTGACCCTATCTTGCTGTCTTTGACGGGCTTCACCCGTCAGACCCTCTAACTCGGATGCAGCTGCATCTGCTGCTCTGAGGTTTTTTGCCGGGGTACTATACTTCGGCAGCCCCACGGATAAACAATTCTCTGACTCCTCAATCCTAGTATCACCCTCTTTGTTCATTTCACTCATGATGTTTCTCCCCTTTACTTTTACAGCATCTACCTTATTCGCCTTTGCGTACTCACGCAGTGTCATGTTCAACGACTGCTGAGCCGCGGCTATCTTTTTCGTACCCTCTAGTATTCTTTGCCTAGTTTCCTCTAGCTCGGCCTGTGCCTGAGCCGGATCTACCGCTGCTGCTACTAGGTTTGCCAAGCTATCCATCGCTTGCTACAGCACATTTTCTGGCTTCTCTAGTGGAGGACCTCTACTTTTCCTCGGTGCCTTAGGCGTTACCTCTGGATCTGGTGCCGGATCCTTGCTTGCGCTAGCGCCAGGCGCAGTCATCATTACCTCGGCACGGTCCGGGGAGCGAGTAATACGCGCCCCATGAACCACGCTAATGGGTGGCTCGCCTCCTTCGACGATGTGCCGCGGGTGAACGCACGACACATCCACAGCAATGTAGATCTTGTGCGTGCCGAGCTTGACGAAGAGGCCATTGCACGGAAGAGGACGCTTGCCGAAGCAGCCAGCGTTGTCGCTGACAAAGTCCAGCGCTCCAAAGCGCTGAATGAGCCCGGAGACGACGCGTTCGGAGGTGCTGATGAGGTTTCCTGTCTGGATCTTCACCCCTGCTGCTAGCCCCACGGTGGGCGCCAACTGTCGTGGTGGTGTCACGGCAGATGCCATGTATAGGCTAAAGGTGGGGACTAAATGCACTAGGGGAATCCAGGGAGGGATTGTGTGGTGATTCCACACACAGTAGCTTTGTATTTGATTCACTCCTGGAGATTACATGTGCTCCTTGAGTTGTGTTGGGGAGAGGAGGAAGAAGGAACTCTCTTACTCTCACCACTTGCTCGCTCTCAGGAACAAACACCACCTCTAGAGCTCAATCTATCTAAGACCAACCAAGTAAAACTCAACCCCTTCTATAGAGGCCCTAGCCCTCCTTATATAGGGGTTGCTAGGTCTCCAGTTAGGGCAAACATGGAGGCATATTCCAAGGAATATGCCTCCTCCCAAAATAGTAAGCCGACCGGGTCACTTTAACCCAGTGTCATCCATGCACAGGCTACGTGAGCCTCTGCGGCGCCCGCGTCACCCGACACAGGCTTCGTCACCTTTGTCGGCCACGCCTCGGTGGTCCTGGCCTCTGTCCGCTTTGCTCACGCTCGCGTACAGTGGTCACCCTTTGACCAGCGAGATACCTTCCTTCTCTTGTAAGCTTGATATAACCCGGATCGTACATTGTAGATCCGTCCATACATGTACCTGCATACAAGTTAGATATATCTCACCGACTTACGATATAAGTCGGTTGAGACTCAGTTAGGTGGACATCCCTGGTCCGGTTTACCCCTTGATTCGGCCTGCCCTGAGGTGACTCGGCTAGCACCTGCTTTGACCTTGCCGTACCTCGGCTAACTCGGCCTTTATACCCCGATGTGACCCTACCCGGGGGTATCCCCCCAACAATAGTACTTGGTAATGTGATGCCTTCAGACTACTTTGATAGCTATTGTTGTAGGAAAATTCTGCCAATGGTAGATGATCTTCCCACGAACCTCCAAAATCTAATGCATAAGCTCTAAGCATGTCCCCTAAAATTTGAATGGTCATTTCTGTCTGGCCTCCAGTTTATGGATGATAAGCCATGCTAAAATCCAACTTTGAACCAAGTGCTGCATGTAATTGTTTCCAAAATGCTGATGTGAACACAGATCCTTTGTCTGGCACAATCTTCTTGGGTACCCCGTGCTTGCTTACAATTTCTTTAATATAAATTTCTACTAACTTTTCGACATTATCCTTTTGATTTACTGGAATAAATGAGCATTTTTTGCGAGTCTATCGACAATCACCCATATCATATCCTTCCGTTTCGGTGTCATGGGTAGCCCTATGATAAAATCCATACCAATTTGTTCCCACTTCCATTCTAGAATTTCCAAATGTTGTAATGGTCCTGCTAGACTTTGATGTTCTGCTTTAACCCTTTGGCAAGTATGCCATTTAGATACATACCTTGCAACGTCCCTTTTCATATTATTCCACCAAAATAACTCGTTTAAATCCATGTACATCTTGGTACTTCCTGGATGTATGGAATATGGTGTTTCATGGGCTTCTCGAAGTATCACTTCTCGATTCTCTGGCACATCGGGTACACAAAGACGATTTTGAAACCATAAAGATCCATAATCTCCTAGATGAAAAACTGATGTTTGACCTTGAGAGATTCTTCGAAGTTCTTCAGCAATAAAAGGATCTTCATCTTGATGTCTAAAGATTTCATGTCGAAGATCACTACTTTGCTCTTCAATTACCTGCATGGTAGCTAATCCTCCAAGAACTGCGGTACTTGTAAATTGTATCTCCATCCTTTCAAAATCCATTTGTAATTCTTTTGGCAACTCTCTATTCATAGGTTGCATATATGTGCTTTTCTGACTTAAAGCATCTGCTACAACATTTGCTTTTCTAGGACTATAATTGATTGCTAGATCATAATCTTTAATCAACTCCAGCCAACGCTTCTATCTCATATTTAATTCCTTTTGAGTGAAGAAATATTTGAGACTTTTGTGGTCAGTGTATAACTCACACATTGCCCCATAAAGAAAATGCCTCCATCCTTTTAAAGCAAAGAGTACTGCGGCTAATTCTAAATCATGAGTTGGATAATTCACTTCATGTGATTTCGGTTGTCTAGATCCATAAGCAATTACCTTACGGTCTTGCATAAGTACACAACCTAATCCTTCTTTGGATGCATCACAGTATACTATGTAATCTTTTCCTAGTTCAGGAATTGCTAGGATTGGTGTTGTGGTTAATCTATTTTTCAATTCCTAAAAACTTGCCTCGCACTTCTCATCCCATATGAAAGGTGTATTCTTTCTTAATAATTTTGTCATTGGTCTAGCTATCTTGGAAAAACCTTCTATGAATCTCCGATAATAACCGGCCATGCCTAAGAAACTTCAGATTTGCTTAACATTGGTTGGTGCCTTCCATTCCAATACTGATTGAACCTTGGATGGATTTACAGCAATTCCATCCTTACTGATCACATGACCAAGGAACTCTACTTCAACCGACCAAAATTCACACTTACTGAACTTAGCATAGAGCTTGTGTTCTCTTAGGATTTGCAATGCTATTCTCAAATGCTCTGCATGCTCTTCTTTATCTTTAGAGTATATCAAAATGTCATCAATGAATACTATGACAAACTTGTCCAAATAAGGCATGAAGATTTTGTTCATCAAATTCATGAAGATTGTCGGGGCATTGGTCAGACCAAAAGGTATGACTAAATATTCATGATGTCCATACCTTGAGACAAATGTTGTTTTAGGAACATCATCAGGTTTAATTTTTATTTGATGATATCCTGATCTTAGATCAATCTTGGAGAATACTCCAGCTCCCTTTACTTGGTCAAATAAATCTTGGATTCTTCGTAGTGGGTACTTGTTCTTGATGGTGACATTATTGAGATTTCTGTAATCCTCACACATTCTTCGTCCTCCATCCCGTTTATCGACAAAGATCACTAGAGTTCCCCACGGAGATACACTCTCCTGAATAAATCCTTTTCTGGCTAACTCATTAATTTGTTCTTTAAGTTCTTTCAATTCTTTTGGCCCCATCGTATATGGTGCTTGAGCTATTGGTGTTGTACCAGGTATCAGGTTAATAGTGAACTCTATTTCCCGATCAGGTGGCATTCCTGGTAACTCTGCTAGAAAAACATCTTGAAATTCCTTCACCACCGGAATGTCTTCCAACTTGACTGACTTCATTGAGTTCAACTGCAGATACCATGATATGACTATGTTTATCCGCTTGATAGACTATCCTTCCTCCACTTGGAGACCTGATTGAAACTGTTTTCTCCTCACAATTGATTTGAGCTCCATAGTCCATCATCCAATCCATTCCCAACACTATTGCTATTCCTTTTAATGGGATCACATAAGGATCCACATAATAGGTTTGACCACATATTGAGATGACTTGGTTTAGTTTAATATTTCTAACTACCACGATCCCTCCGGCGGTAACTACGGTCATATGTTTATCTAACGGTGCCCTTTTAATCCCGAATTTATCACAAAATTCCTCAGATATGAAAGTAGTAGTTGCACCGGTATCAAATAAAACTTTTCCGGGGTTTGTGAGAATATTGAGCGTACCTAAAACCGCTTGATCCGAGTTATCCACCTCCTTCAAGGTTGCGCAATTTAGCTTTCTAGTAGGTATACCTTTCTTGCCATTATCATTTTTGCCATAGCTTCCTCCTCTATTCGGCGGCCCACATCCGCCTCCACTGGCTTGGCCTCCACTCTTGGTGGGACAACCACCGGGTGGCTTACTTGGGCATTCTCGCTTGATATGACCCTTTTGACCACAACCAAAACAAATTATCACTGGTTTCTAGCAATCCTTACTGATATGTCCTGGGAGTTTGCAATTATGACACATGACATTCCTTCTAGGATTGAACTGTCCCCCAGTATTGTTGCTACCCCTGTTGTTAAAGGGTCTACTTCTTGGTTGAAATTCCTGATTGGTCTTGGGTTTACTTGACTGAATCCTCTTTGTTTCCTTCTTGGCTCTCTTCCTGCGCTCCTCTTGGACATTCTTGTAATCTTCCTCAAAGGTTATAGCTGCATCAAGCAATTGTTGAAATGTTTGGGTTTTGGCAAGCCTCAACTGCATCTTCACAAATGGATTTAGTCCATGCATGAACCTCTTATTCCTTTTCGCCTCCATGCTAACTTCTTCAGTAGCATAACGAGCTAAATCACTGAAGTCCCGGATATACTTCATGACACTGGAGTAACCTTGTTGCAGTTCTTCAAACTCCCTACGCTTCAGCTCAATGATACTTTCCGGAACATGATATTCACAGAATATTTGCTTGTACTCCTCCCAGTTGTACTCTATTCCTAAAAGTTGCATAGCTAACTGACCCTCCCACCATGCTGCTACAGGTCCGGTCAATAGATGTGTTGCATATCTCAACTTCTCTTCCTCATTGCATCCTACAGTTTTCAACTTTCTTTCAGTATCTGCTAACCAATCCTCTGCATCTATTGGTTTTGGAGCGGATGCACAAGGTAAAGGCATGGTATCCTGGAAATCCGAGAGACTAATACCATGTCCTGGAGGTGCCCTCGGCTGTCCCACACGGTCTACTAACCCCTCCATAAATTTGTTCTGTGACTCTTGCATCATTTGCATGTACTGCATAAAGTTCTGCTCCATCAGTGGCCTCATTGGTGGTGGTGGTAAATTCGCTTGCATTCTAACGTCTTCATTCGCCTTTTCTTTGACTTCACGCTCCGTGCGCTGATGCTCAGTCTCGTTTTCTACACCCGTTTCCATACCCCTAGTCCTATAACATAAAGCGATTCCTCATAATTACATCATGCATATGTGTTCTGAGCTCAACTTCATGCACAGAGCTAGTCACACAATGGAAAACAAGATCAAATAAGAACCAAATATGCATTACACACATATTATACATTACAAGCCACATAATTGATACAACATGGTTACAAACCCTTACTAACCAAACGTTACAAACTCATGTGGATTCTATCCCACTTATTTATTTACATCAAGTCCTCAGACTTTTACCCCCGCACTCTGCGAAAATACTACAAGTCAAAGTCACACTCCCCAGAAGTTGCGTCGTTCACCGTACATACTCAGAGTACAGCCATGCTGACATGAACTACGATGCACCGTTTGTGGAACGACTTGCCTCTTCGACGGACGATACTCGGTATCATAAATTTTCGGACTTGACACATCATTCAACTGAAGTGCATCCATTCCTTCCAATTCAACTGAAGCATCAACCGAGTCATCCTCATCACTATCTTCTTCATCCATCTCCTGCATCCCGAATCTAGAGGAATCAACAGAATATTCCCCTTCTGGTGCCCCCAAGTACTCTGTTGGGTACGATAGTCCTCAACTATGATTGGATAGTGCACATTATCTTGAGTTGGATAATGTTATAATGACTCAAACACCCTTTGTTCAGGATCTTGCTCATTGGACTCTACGTCTTCCACATGGACATCTCTTCCATCAACAGAATAAGATCTCACGCCCTTGTGACTAGCATGTCCGCTATTTCCAACTGAATCTTCCACAGGAATAGGATTCCTGATAGATCCATCAATCGATCCGTACCTCCATCCTTTGGAGTTTCTAATAGGTAGTTCCGAGCCTTTAGTTCCCCAAGAACTCTGTGGTTTGGATGACTAGTGCCCTCATCAGGATATCTAGTAGGTTCTGGTATAGGTGAGTAAGGATATGGTGTAAAAGATGTTGGATCTATCGGTATATCCTTGAAAACTGGGTTACCCCTATCCACCGCTTCATTTTCTAGTTTAGAGGCTAACTTCTCCCTTCTTTCAGGATTTGTTAAATCCTCTAACATATCAACCTGATCTTCTACAATAACCTGATGTGTCTTATACAAAGACCCAACCATCAGTCGCTACAAATCCATAAACTTAGAAGCTAATTTTGGATGCTTCCTTACTAAAGTAAGATGATCCGGTTCAGGTTCCTCGTCTATAGAGTCATGAGGAATCACAGAATATGTGCTTCCAGCTAACTCTTCTACTTTGTGTTCCCGAACATTGGCTATCACCTCCACAATAGCAACATGATATGCTGCTAGGTGACCTCTACCTTCCCCCATAGGTAAATCATGATATAAACCAAGTTTCTTTGGTAATTGGATGCTAACATGATATTTGGCTAACATTCAACCATCATGATATGTAATGGTATTGACTGGGATATTAGTTCAGCAACCAAAAACCCTCAGAAGTTCTCGAAGTTGTTCAGTTAAAGCCCCCTGATAGTCATCGAGAGTCTCTTCTTTCCTTGCCAAAGTCTGTTTTGGAAACTTTGGTGCCATTTCCACTGTATATAAATAACAGAAATGAATGTAATTAGTATTCATTTGTTATAATGATGCATCATGATAAAGAATTATCACACTAAAGAATATAATGAAATATTCCCAATTGAATATTCATCATATAATCTAGGGAACTCTTTACCGTTGCTCCTAGTTTCCTACAGTTATTTCCCTTTCGTAGGTTTCCAACCTAAGGTCAAAGCAATTGCTCTGATACCAGCTGCGGTGACCCAGCATACCACTGCATGTGTAGTACACTATAGTCGTTGACATGACATTCACCGAACACCGTTCCCTAAATATCACATCCCTTAGAGTGGTATAACAGAAACATTGCGGGTCCATATTACAAACATACACACTTCATTATTACAAACCAACAGTTCCCAAACTTCAAGCATTATAAAATTACAAACCAAACTTAAGAAGTTTCAACGGAATATATAAAATCCAAACTCATATTCCAAATTGAGCTGAACAACTTATTCTATAAAGGTTATGCTGCTCGGCTCAATTGTTTTACTAATAACTAAAGCAACTACTCGGACTCATTGCCCTGCACTCCGTAGCGTATCTCGTAATCCACCCCTTCAACTCCTCGGGACAGCTCTGGCTCTTCATAGTAGACATCCTCTTGTCCTTCAGTTGCGTACATTGAAGGATATTCTAGATTCTCAGAGTCTAAGCAGGGGTTCAAAGGAAAGAGTGAGTAACAACGTTACCTAGCAGGTTCATTATATGCAAAGTAGGAAGTTTGATGATCTATCTACCACCTTGGACTATAAGTCCTTAGCGATATGCAGTTTTGTAAACATTTCTTCAAAGATTGATTCTATTATCAAAACTATTCCCATTAGCCTTCACAGGTTGACCAGAACTTCATGGAGTTCCTTTCCTGCCACGTTCGTAGCTCCTTCCCGGAGTAACAAGTTACAGTTCTTACACTCTGTAAAGGTGCATTGCTTTACCCATGATAGATCAACTCCTTGTTGCACAACCGGGCGTACTTTCTCGTCCACAATTCCGTGATGTGGGGCCTAGTAGGTGATCCAAGCCAATCGCTGCCCTCTCCGTGATCCCATATGTCTACACAATCCTCCGAGCCGAGCTCCATCTCCGTTAAGCCCCCAATTTAGGGCAAGCTATAACCCTGATGAGTTCCCGAAGACTCTATGAGCTGGTGATGCCCTGGCAAGCTCCATAAAGGTCTGACTATACCTCCAGCAGCCACTCATAGATAATCTAGACACCAAAATCGTGGGGCCTAAAGGTGCCCACCCATATGTTGGATCCACACTGGGAATCCCAACGTCACGATAAGGTCATCCTGCCTCCATATGAAAGGAAGAAGATACAGCTGACTTCTCCGTCCCATTCCAAATTTCATGGTTAACGCATAATATATGGCGCTAGAATCAATGATGTCATGGGTTGTTAAACCTATGTGGCTTATGCAATTGGAACCCTAAGTTCCATTGCCAATCTTTATCAACACTTAGGATGATAACTACATCTTATTTATTAGTGAAGATGACATTTCCTTTTTCCAGATCATAGATGATAACACACAGTTTGCAATATCTTTGATAAAGACTCTTCAAAGGACATGAGCAAGTTATGAACTTGCCTTGTGACTGCAAGGTAGTGAAGTCGAATGCTCCCACCTGACCTTGAGCTCTGGTTTCTACAAAGAACCATTATTGCCAGGTAAGGACAATATTTAAAGAAGCAATATGAAATGCATAGTAATGTCATGCAATGATTTATTATTTGCTTCTTTGCATGATTTACCCTTCTAGTAAAAGTTTACTATTTTATTTAATTAATAAAAGACAAATATCATTCTATGAATTTATTTTATTACCCTTTTAAATATTTTCTGAAATTCTTTTAAGGAGATAAGATTTATTTTTATCACACCAAATTTACTTTTCAAAAATACAAATAAGTATTTTTCTAAACAATATATTCATTTAGGATCTTAAAAGTGGATTTTATTCAATTTAAAGTGTTTCATATTTTATTTATAAAATTCAAAAGTAACTGGCACAATAATAAAAATAAACTTCAATTTTAGTTGCCCAAAAATTCTATTGATTATTTTTACTCATTAGAGAGTATTTTTGTGAGTTCATGGATATATTATTTATATTTTAAGATTTTTATTTATTTTTCTAAAGCTGTTTTTGTTTCAGGGGCATATTTGTAAAAAACAATTTAACAACCCTATAAACATATAGGATGGCCCATTGGGTTGGCCCGGCCCATCTTAACCCAGCCCACTTGGCCTGGTTAAGTCTACCCGGGTAGTACTGGGCTGCCCATAGGCCCAGTACCCCAACGCACGCACACTCCTCTCCCCTCTCTCTCTCCCACGGGGTCACCTCCTCCACTTACTGCCGCCGCCGCGCATGAATCCGGCCAGGTCCGGCCGCCGTTGCCGTGGTGTATGGTGAGGTAGACGATGTCGCTCAGACATTTGGTCCTGTTCGATTTGCCTCTAGACTCTTCTCTTGGTCAGGCTAGCTCCACCCCGAACCCTAGGGTTAGGTGATTGCCGGTGTTGTACTGCTCCTCTGCTCCTGTGGTCAAGTGTTGTGCTACTGATGGTGTTGTGGTGCTGTTCGACCAATAGTGTGGTGGTCGCTGCCGCCATGGCCTGGCAAGGGTTGCAGCACCTTTCGGGTGCTCCCCGTGCCGCCGTGCGTTCGTCGGCCCCTCTGCCTCCTCTTCTAATTTACACCGAGGATCTCCTTCTCCTTCTCCCCCTCTTGCCCTCTATCCTCTGCCTTGCTCGATAGCCTCTGCGTGCTTCTGGTGATCAATCCCGAACTGGGGTTCATGGTTTGATTAGGGTTCATCCCTCTGGTTTGATTATGATGACTTTGTTAGGACTGATTGTAGCGGTTATACTGTCCTGGATATTTATCCACTTATTCTAGTGATGTGGATTTCACTATTGTGTCCTGATCTTAGTACTGACAATGGTACTGTCAGTAATTGTTCACTTGATCTTTATACACTAGTTCGTGTTGATATTTCAGATTGGATTTAATATGATACTCCTATGGTTCTCTAATTGTGTATATGCAACCATGATTATGATTCCTGAGTGTCCATTCCAGGAAAATGATTAGTTAGCTAACTACAAGTTTACTGATGAAATCTAAGTATAGCATCTGCTTGGTTTAGAAGTTATACTTGTGACACCTTCATTAGAATGGTACACAAGTGTCCATACTTCTATTGGCTAAATTCTATCTGTGTCCAAGTATGGCTAGGCTAAATGAATGGAAATCTTCTGCTGGCTTTATTATCCTAAGATGCTACAAATCTATTAGCCTATGATGCTGGTCTGAGGCATAGCTAAGTAAAATTAAGTTTGTTACTAGTTGTCCTTTATAGATGTGCTCTGATGCATGGTATCAGCTAATGATTCTTAAATTCTTTAAGAAAATGATTGGCATCCTCGATGTTAAATATAGATCCTTAAGATCATTAGATTTCAGAGGTGTTACTCTTTAAGAGATGTTCCCTGAAATCTTGTTCTAAGGTTGTTGTTATATAAGAATATGGAGATTTAAGTTTATATCCAAGAGATATGATGCATAGGCTGAGATCTTTGCTTTGTTTGTAAAGATTGGTCATTGACTTTCATCTAAATACTTCTGGGATGGATACACCCCACTTGGGTGATTTCTGAGAAGTTAAGTACATGACTTCTGAGATAATTAGATCATGTGAAAGTTTTATATCACTCACCACAACAATTGAGTTGTTGGTGTTGTTGATGGTTGATCTTGCTGGCTTGATCTTGGTGGCTTGATCACTCCTTGGAGCTTGTTTTGCATCCCCTGATATTGATCCTGCTCCTCCTAGCTCCTGTGATCTGTAACAGACCTTGCTATCTTCCTACACCACCCCCACCCTAAGTCACCATCCTAAGGATGATCTGGTGGTTTGTTGTGTATATTGGCTGGTGGGTTTGTTGGGGATTTGGCAAGATCAGTGGTGTTCTTGGCTATGTGCTTGAACGTGTGGTGATGGAATGAGATAACCAGCAGCCGTGCTACAGCAGAATTTCCCTTTTGACTTCTTGGACTGTTGATGTTGTGTCGACAACACATAGCATGTAGTTAGCGGAGTAAGATGCTTTACTATTTGGCCTATTTGGATCAGATCAGATCAAGTGAATTGATTTTTACTTCTTAACCTTTTACTAGTTACCAGCATGGTGAAACTTGCCCCTTTTCATATACTCAATGATGACTTTGGCATATCACTTGTATGCACAATCTAAGAGTTATCTAACTCCGAAATTAACCCTTTATTTTATCATGTGTTTGTCTATTTCTTTTATTTTGGTGTTGCAGGAATTAAAGTGAAGAAGAAGAGATCAAGGATATAAAAGATGTAGATAGGAATTTGAGTCTAGACTTTTTCTTTATACCTTTGTAATCTTTCCTTGCTATTTGAGGAAATTGTAATACTTGTATAACTTATTTAATAAAGTTTGTTTCTGTAATATTAAGTGTTTTTGGTGTATATAACACTATTTGTGTTATTATAATTTAATCAAAAAATAGGATTCCCTTTCTGATTTCATTTTCCTTGTCTTAAATCCTTATTAGTATCTATGATCTAAAATTTAACCAAATAATATAAATAAGGAAATTTGGAAATCAAACCAATAATACCACTTCTAATTTTCATATTCTTTTCAAATTGATTTAAATTTCGAATTTGAATTCAAAGTAACTTCCCCAAAAGCCTAATAATGCCCAAAGGTCATGTCAAAATTCATAACAACCACTAACCAGAGCTATACCTACCTCTAGTTAGCGAAAGAAACTCTGATCCCTTTGGGTTTTTGTTTGGCAAAAAATTCACCCTGATCTTACAGATGCATGCATGCGCAAACTTGGATTCCTAATTCTACCCTTCATCGGATCCTAATGTTGGGTGTTACATCAGGTACCTAGGACCAACTGGAGCGCCTTCTTCACTCCAAAAAGTGTGCGCTTTCAATGAGAGGCTCATAGTAACACATGGTGGCCCGCCGACTGTTCGTTTCTTCTCTGGGTCGATGCTTCACATGGACCCTTAGAGGAGAAGACCCACCCTCCAGAGATTGAAATCTCCTGTAGTAGTTGCGAGGTAACTTATACCAGAGTAAACAAACTTCGAGTCTAGCCCCTTCCCATCTAGGAGTAATGTGGTTGCACGGGTTAATTATTCTGGCAAAACTGCAAAGAACTGGCTTCATTTTTGTAAACCTTTTTCCTCCATCTTTCCTTCAGCATTTTGTAAAACAAAAACCCTTTTCCTTTCTCAAACTTATCTTGGTAGGTTAAACCTCAACAAGATTTTATCATAAAACATTATATAAGACTTTTCTAGGGTCTTCCCATCCTATAGCTTTTCTTCGGCAAAATCGGGGTCTCCAAGGGGGTATGGTGTTATACACCAACTATCATACTAGGGACAAGTAGGTGTCACCAAGGGGATTGTACTTAGTAGTACAAACGTGTAATGGTTTGCAGGTGCCAAGCCACTACCAAATATAGATCACCATATAATAAAACAATGTAGTTTCATAAATAGTAGGTAAAACATGCATAAATAAAATAGTAGGACATGGCTTATGTGCAAGAAGGTAGCTCGCCTGAGATCATTGAACTGGCAATATATGTCCCTGGACTTCTCCTTAGAACACCATAATAAGCCAATAATAACCACTTCTTCTGGTCTCCGATATAATCGCAACTATCATCGTCAGAGATAGCACATGCAAGCAAACAAAGACACAATCAACAAAAGGCATACAAGCATATTTATAATACAGCAAACAAACATACAACACATCATTCCATTCAGTTTTTTGATATATTGAGATCATATCATTTGGAAATGCTTTAATTTCCCTTGTGGATTTGCCTTTGTGATTTAATTGTAAAATACCACCCAAGGAAGGGATTTTGACTAAGGCTTGTGACTGTATGATATCAATGTGCAAAAATGATATCAACAGATAGGTATTGAAATAACCAGGCCAACAAAAGTAGTTTCATGATTTTATCAATTTTCCTTCATTGGTTATGATTATTTTAGTGGAATTAACTCTAGTTTAGGTGAATAAATCAACAAAAAATATCTGTAGATCAAATAAATTTGTGCTCATAGTATGTTGTATATATTTGAGTGTATGATTTTTTAGAGTTGGAAGAACCCCAAAATAATTAACAGAACTCCACTGGGAAAATCCCAAAGTCAGTTATGTTGGGTATTTGTATTTTTCACTAGGTTTATTCTCCAGAAGATTTTAAGGCGAATCCAAAGTCACATAGTAGGTATTTGCAACACCTTTCTGTAGAAATTGGAATCACCCTTTTTGGACTTACACAACTAATGGAGTGATTTTATTAGTGAAACAGCTATAGACAGAGTTGTTTAAATCATTAAAATTCAACCAGACCTCAAAAAATCTTGCACACCTTTTTATGATAGGTATGCTAGTTTAGGTGTGCTGAGAGTTGGAATTAGGTCAAAGGCATATTTGGTTTGACCTGGAGAAATTCTTAAAGTCAAATTAGCTCTGATATTATTATTTTTACTACAAGCAAACAATGAAGCAATTTGGTGTGAAACCAAAGCGCCATGCAAGGCATCAGGGATACCTTGCAGTACAAAAATGTTTCAAATCAAAAAGAGTTATTAAACTCTATGAAGTAATTATGGGGTTAAAAAGATACCTATTGACATTATTTTTCCCATGGTAATGCTATGAATTATTTTGGTCAAACTTTTATTCTGCATGTTGCACAAAACAGGTAGGAATAAATAAAAATTTAGATCTAGACAAAATCTAGTCTTTTACATTTTTATCTTGATTTAAACCTAACGTCAAATAGATCTAGAAACGAAAAAAATGATATTGAGAAATTAAAAAAGGGGGAGGGGTAGCCCGGGCCGGACCCACAGCGAAGTGGGACGCGCAGATAGAATTCTAGCCTACTTGGGGGCCAACCACGCGCGGAGGCACGTTTGAACTCGTGAGGCAGGGCCCCGCCGGTCAGGGGTGGAACCAGGGGAAGGGGTATGGGGCGCCCCTGGCCGCCCGATTAGATCGAGATCGATGGCCCGAGGCCGTCGTCTCCATGGGAAAGGATGCAGCGACGGCGAATGTAGCATCCCAATTGTCTAACAATTTGCAATGCTACTTGTCTAGTCTATATATTGCTACTTCCTACATATAATTGTTGCATCATAATTATATCATGCTCATGTCATCATGCCACATTGCATTTGTGCATCATATAAAACCACTCTTAATTTGGTTCTTCTCCTCATAACGCATTTTCCTTATTATTATTTTGATTCTTGATAAATTGTAGTTGGTTCTTAATATATTGCTTAATGCCCAAATTGAGTTGAGGGCATCTCTTTTAAATTCCTTCCATCTTGCCATGTCACATTCACTTGATATCATCATTAATTCTAACCATATATATGTATATGGTCATATTGTTTTTGTGGGTATTTTAGTTCCTGCCACATACATCTACATGGATCCATTCTTCTATTCATATACACATGGGATCATATCCAGACCATTCCAATTATTCCATGTGTATTTACGGTCACTTCTAAAACCTTGTTTTACTTTGCAATCTCTTACTTTTGAAACTTTCTTTTGGCCCACATACATGTGATATATTTTGTTTTCACAAAATATTCTCACATGCATGTACTAATGCCACGTGCAATAATAACCCCAATCACAATCAAACCCAAACCTAGCTAAGCTAGCTAGCTTGTTCTAAATATGTCCCAACTGAGTCTGAACCGCATGCGAGCCAACGGCACCAAGGGCCGCAACCTGAACCAAACCCCACCGAAGTCTGGAAGCAAACCGAGTGCAACCACCTGGTGAACCACCGAATCCTCTCTCCCTGTTTTTCTTCTTGCACCGAGCTTGCACGTGATCAGTACCTGCCCGAGCTAGCCCATGTCATGTGCGTGCCCTTTTTCCCCATCCTCCCTGGCAAAGGTAATAGCAGACGCAGAGCCTCATCTTCAACTACCCCCTCTCATCTCCATCTAGATCGAGATCCATCTCTCCCCACCATCTTCCTCGCCAAGCAAAGCCCTACCTTAGACGCTGCAATGGCCGTGGCCTCGCTATCTACCCTGCCAACCAAAGCCACTACCACGGCAAGAAGCTTCGCCTCAACCTGTTGATGTCGATCAGCACCTGGAGAACAGAGGAAAAGCGTCTAGAGCACAACACCGTCTTCGTGCACCTGCAGATCTCTGTCATCTCCCCGTCACCGCCTGGCACCTGAAGGCGCTCGCCGCCGTCGCCATGATCACCGCGCAGCCGCCGTGGCCAAATCGGTGCCCTCGTCATCGCTGCCTCGAGCCAAACCATCTTCACCGCAAAACCTAGGTGAGCTGGACTAACTCCCAGGAATGGCCGCCTCCTTCCTCGCTTCCTATATCGCCGTCGTGCGCGACGCCGTGTGTGGTCACCACCGTAGACGCGTATGCCTAGTTTGCTGCTGCTCTGTTCCTCAAGTCGTAGTTGAGTCCACGATTTGTTTCAGCTCGAGCTCCCTAAAAAGAAGTTGTAGCACGTTGTTTCCTCTTCAGAATGTGCCCTCCTACGCTCCAATCCGTCATCTCTAGCCGTCTCCATCGTCGCCGAAAGACCGCAGCCGCGCACGCCGATGTCGCCTGCAGTACTGTTGTTCCGCTTGTCTGTGTCATTGCTCAGCTGTCCCGATCTCATATCTAAGCCCATACATCTCTAGCCCTTGGACCCCTCGTCAGTTCGGGTGCTTGCACGCTCCAAACAGTGCTCTATGCACGCTGTGGTCATCCCCGCAATGTCTTGCCACCGCTCGAACATCGCCGGAAGTTTCAGAGTATCAGCAACTTTTCGTTCGTCAGTTTAAGACTGTCACTTTGCTTCTTTAGAGAAAACCGCTGACAGCAACCGTAGTCCGCGTCTGCCTCTGTTCCTCGCAAGATCCCGGCCAACCTAGTCCACCTCTAATGAAACCTCCTAAACGAAAGATGTAGAACATTGAACCCTCTCCAACTTTTGTTTTCGGGGAATCGCGAGATATGCAGCGGTTTCGTCGTCATCGTCTCGGTAAAATGGGCTTCAACTAGCTATTTTTCAATTTTTGGCTAGAACCGTCAGTCATCTTCCCCGGAGCTTTTCCACAAAAGCCCCTCTGTTTTCTTGGTCCTGAACCCGCGGTCCCTGGCTACCCCACGTGTCGTCACCCGGCTGGCCTGCGCGCGAGCTGGGCCCTTTACTATGTAGTCCCACTTGTCTGCGACTGCGGGTAGATTCCGATCAAGTGCCAAAAGTTCCTGAATCTTTTTCTAAATAATAATAACTCTAGAAATTGTTAAATATGATTTTAAATCCAGAAATTAATAACTTTTAATTAGTAAATCCAAATAATACAAATGATATATGTTTTTGAATTATAAAAATGTGAGAATTTCAAATATGACATCCAAAATAATGTTTGTCTAATTTAAATTTTCGAAATTGTTTAATTGCAATAAAAATGCCTTTTCTTAATTAATTAATAACTTTAATTCTATAACTCCAAATTTGACAAATAATATGTCTAAATCGATCAGCGCGACGAGCCCGTTCTGATTATGCATTCCATGATATGAATTGAAGCATGCATCACGTTATTATTAAAAATCAGAACGGTTTATGGCAATAAAACTTGACGAAATAATTAATAAAATGATTTATTCTTGTCCCCACACCTCACCCTTCCCATGCTACATTATTACCATGTAAATTGTGCATCATTCATCATGGCATGCTTGTTTGCTTATCGCATTTTATTTATATGCTTGTGCACCTTATTTATGTTGGCCCTTGTTTGTTTGATTCTTCTTTCGGATAGACGCCGAGCAGGGGAAATATCAGGGATCCCAGGAGTAGTACCCAGATCCATCCCTCGCTTGAACTGAGCTGCTAGGCAAGAACTACCACATGCTTGCATACATATTGACATGGGTATACCCTACAGGTTCTCGATCTTGATATATACGGTCCAAATACATACGGGCCCACGGTGTCGCCAAGACCCGGATGGAGGGACTCGAGTAACCTACAGACTCTCGATTGCTTAAAGAACAAGAAGAAACTAAAGATAGAAAGTTTGAAGGGGAAAACCCTAACTTGTAACCGACTCGACCTGCTACCTGAGACCTAGCCTATCTATATAAAGGCTAGGAGGGGCGGCGAGGAGGACACACGCAACCCTAGTTTCCACAACCCTTGCCAGATTACATCTGCGCACCATTGTAACTTTCGACTCCTTCGATAATTCCACGAGCAGACAAGTAGGAGTAGGGACCTCTACGAGGCCTGAACCTGGGTAAATCCTTTGTCCCCTTTGTGCTTGTTTGCTAGTCGATAGATGTCTCGAGCGCTCCCTCCTTCTCCAAAACCCAAGTCCATAACAATGGCATTGACGAGTTAAACCCTCGTCAATTGGCGCCGTCTGTGGGAATTGGGAGTGCTAATGTTGCGGCTTCTTCGGCCCCATCAAACGTGATCTACAACTCTGCAACAGCGGAGATTCGCCAGCTTTTCGGCGCCTTCGACTTCACCGTCCACACGCCTGCCACTCGCCCTGCCTTCGAGTCCGTAGGCGACGGAATCAGCCTGGCGATTGGGAGCTTTCGCTTCCAAGTTGGTCAGATGGGCACGCTTCGCATGCCCGATCAGCCGACAGCACCGGCGATTTCCCCAGCATCATGGTTCCCTCCATCGATCGGCAACCTCAGCGAGCTCAATGCTCCGGCGGCAGTCGGAAACATGGTCAGCGACAGCAGTCGCGACTCCGATCTAAGCGATCTGGCCACTGAAGATGGAACCTACGGTTCCGGATCTGAAAGTTGTGGAAGCAACAGCTTCCCAAATCACTTCATGTGCGCCGTCATCAACACAGGCGACACCTCCGCCAACCGCGGCAACGGTGGTAACACCGGCAGCGGCACCGACCCTCCCAACACCGCCAACGGCGGCAACGGCGGCAATGGAGGAGCAGTCGAACCCCCCAGCATAATCAACGAGCAAACCGGCGAACGCGTCGTGATCAGGCTCAACGAGCAAGAGTGGGAACGCTGCCGCGAAGCCCTACGAGGTGCACCTATACCCTTCGGGTCCCCTCAGGAACTACTGATGGGTTACCACTGGCTCCTAAAAGAGGAATTCAAGTGCCAGAAACAAGCAATCGCGCAACTTGAGGCACGTAAAAAGGCAGCGGACGAGTCAAGCCTTCGCCGCGCTAGGCTCTCCTCCTACGGAGGATCCTCCTCAAGAGGCAACGAGCATCTTGCCAGGAAGAGGCAATCGCGGATGGCTCACCTCACCGAGCAAGAACGCATAGACGCCGCGAAAGTCCTTGACTTCGGCTCTATGACAGTCGACACGAGAGGCAACGTGGTTCCCAGGACGCCACAGGCCGCAGTGACAGCGGCCACCATGTACCTTCTCAATAACCAGCCACCGGCTGGAGATCCCGGAACGGCCATGCACCGATCTACGATCGCGGGCCTGGGGCTAATCGAGGTCGCCCTCGACAAAGAACCAGTACCAGACCCAAAAAAGGGCAAAGTGTTAGCAAAACGCTACTCCTCGTCCTTGTCAAGCAAGGACAGTCATGACCTGTCTCGGCGCCGCCGTTCACGACGACACGATCGCGACTACGATGCACGCGACGATCTCACGCAGCGCAAGATCGACAAGTCAAGGGCACCACGTGCTCGGTCGACTGATTCGGAAGAAGAAGATGGGGAGCTCTGCGGCGCCAGATGCTTCAGCAGATCCATCAGGCAAAAGCGAATGCCTAAAGGGTTCAAACTCCCATCGGAGAACCTGAAATTTGACGGTCTGCAGGACCCCAAGATCTGGCTGGAGGATCACATCTCCTCCGTCAGGCTGCACGGAGGCAGTCGAAGTACTGCCATGCAATGCTTGCAACTACAGCTGCAGGGCGCCGCCTGGGCATGGCTCAATAACCTCCCACGCGGATCCATTCGCGGCTAGGATGAGCTGGTCTACATCTTCGTGCGCAATTTTAAGGGCATGTACAAACGCCCCGCTTCAATCGAAGAACTGAGATGCTGCCAGCAAAAATCTGGCGAATCGCTGCGCTCTTACATCCAAAGATGGTCCATCATCAAGAACTCCGCGGAGAGCATCTCGGAAGACCGTGCGATTGATGCATTCAATGGTGGTGTCCGCCGCATGGAACTCAGGGAGGATCTAGGACGCTCGAAGCCCAAGACCATCGACCACCTGATGGAGATCGCGAATCAGTGGGCTGATGGAGAAGATTCGTTGAAGAACCGCGTTCACTCTGATGAGGAGGCAGAACTTGAACGAAGACGCGACTGCCGGAGTAAACATCATATGAGCATCTACGGCGATCGCGATGACCTCAACATGGTCACAGCCGGCTACGTCGATAGACGCGACGATAACCGCAACAGCGGATACCGCAGCGGCGGATACCGCGACTCTGGGAAAACCACGCAAGTATGGCAACGCCGCACTCGCGATGAAGCACCCGCGACCTCCATCGTAGACAAACTGTCCGGACCATGCACGGTACACTTCTACATCGACAAGCATGATGGAAAGAGAAAGTCCAGTCACCTCCTCAAGGACTGCCGCGAGTTCCTCAAGCTACATGAGGGGTTGGTTCGGATGAACCGCAATGCAGTCGAAAGAGGCTACATAACCGCTCCAGGCGCAGTGGCACATGGCGCACCACCACCACCACCTGGGACACCCCCGAATGGAGCTGCACCGGACCAGCACCACGGAGGCGAACCATACCCACGGGCCATGGGTACCATGATGATCCAAAAGGGACGCCGCTCCAATAGGGTGCAGAAGCCCATAACTCACCAAGTCAACTTGGCCACGCACTCGCCACCATCCACCACTGAGTACCTCAGTGGTAGTGAGTCGTGCATTACCTTCGACAAACGCGACCACCCGCCTCAAGTACCTCGCCTAGGTAATTTCCCCCTCGTACTCGAGGCACAAATTGGAGGCTTCGACATGAGTCGCGTATTCATGGAAGGTGGAAGCAGTATCAACCTCATATTCACGAGTACCTTGCGAGCAATGAGGATCCCTCTAACCTGCTTGGAGGCATCAGACACAACGTTCCACGGCATCGTCCCAGGAAAAGGCGTATACCCCTTGGGCAAAATCAACCTCGACGTCATATTCGGCATGCCGAAGAACTTCCGGTGTGAGCGCATCGACTTTGAAGTTGTCGACTGGCCCTCACAATACCACTGCATCCTCGGGCACGTCGTGTTCGCTAGGTTCATGGCAGTACCTCACTACGCCTACCTGCAGATGAAAATGCCAGGTCCCAACGGTGTCATCACGATCAACGGGAGTTTCGAGCGATCTGACAGTTGCGACAGGGAATTCAACAGAATCTCCCAGTCCTTCGGCATGCAGGAGGAGCTCCCGCGATTGAAGGAAACGACAGACAACAGTCTGCCCCCCCTGAGTAGGCCAAGCTCACCTGACCTCTCCTTCGACTCATCTGTGCACACAAAGAAGGTGCAGGTCCATCCATCAGATCCCTCTAAAATAGCCCTCATCGCCAACAACTTGAGTCCCGCATAGGAACTCACGCTCGTCGAATTCCTCCGTGAGCACTGGGAAATTTTTGCCTGGTGTCCTGCGGACATGCCAGGAGTTCCTAGGGAATTCGCCGAGCACGCACTCAACGTTAACCCCGACGCAAGGCCAGTCAAGCAAACAATCAGGCGACTATCTGAGCCACGGGCACATGCAGTCCGAATGGAGATCAACAGACTCCTCGAGGCCAAATTCATACGCGAGATCAAGGAAAGCACTTGGCTCGCCAATACGGTGCTGGTGCCAAAAAAGGACACGGATATCCTGTGGATGTGCGTGGACTTCACTTCTCTAAATAAGCACTGCCCAAAAGATCACTTCCCGCTACCACGGATCGATCAAATCATCGACTCCACTGCTGGATGCGAGCGCCTCTGCTTCCTCGATGCCTACTCAGGCTATAACCAAATTCGAATGAAGGAGGAAGACCAAGAGAAGACCGCGTTTACAACGCCCTTCGGCGTGTTCTGCTACAACACAATGCCCTTTGGGCTAAAAAACGCAGGAGCCACGTACCAGCGGTGCATGCAGGCCTGCCTCAAGGAGCAACTTGGTCGAAACATCCAAGTCTATGTCGACGACATAGTAATCAAGACCAAGGAAGAAGCCTCTCTAATCGACGACTTGCGTGAAACCTTCGCCAATCTCGATCGCTACCGGATAAAGCTCAATCCGGACAAATGCGCCTTCGGCGTACCCTCTGGGCAGCTGCTCGGGTATCTCATCTCCGCGAGAGGGATTGAGGCAAACCCGAAAAAGATAAAGGCCATACTGGCCATGGAGAAGCCAAAAAACATAAGAGGCGTTCAACAACTAGCCGGGCGAATCGCGGCCCTCAGTCGATTTATCAGTCGAATGGGAGAAAAAGCACTGCCCTTCTATCAGCTCCTCCGCAAAGCTGACAAATTGGAGTGGACCAATGAAGCGCAAGAAGCATTCGAAGACCTCAAGCGCCTGCAATCCACCTCGCCAGTATTGGTAACTCCACGAGAAAGGGAACCACTGCTGTTGTACATCTCCGCCACCAACCAAGTGGTTAGCACAGTGCTCGTCGTCGAACGGGCCGAGAAAAACAAGGTCCATGGCGTATAACGCCCGGTATACTAACTCAGCGAGGTCCTCACGCCAACAAAACAGCGGTACCCGCACTACCAGAAGCTGGCGTATGGCGTCTTTTTGACCGCCCGGCGACTGCGCCATTACTTCCAGGAACACCCAATCGTGGTAGTCAACGACGCCCCATTGGGACATATCCTTAATAACCCTGACGCCACAGCGCGAGTCGCGCTTTGGGGAATCGAATTGTCTCCACGAGACATCACATACGAAAAGTGCGGCGCAATCAAGTCGCAAGTTCTCCCTAACTTCCTCGTACATTGGATGGAAAACCAACTCCCGGACAAGCCAGACATGTCCTACCTCTGGACAATGCACTTCAATGGGTCCAAGAGGAAAGATGGAGCAGGAGCAGGTGTCATACTGACATCGCCTCAAGGGGACAAGCTGAAATACGTCCTGCGAATGCAGTTCACAGCCTCAAATAACGAGGCTGAATACGAGGCCCTGTTACACGGGATGAGGATGGCAAAAGCCTGCGGCGCAAAGAGGCTAATCATATATGGAGACTCCAAGCTAGTCGTCAACCAAACAATGCACGAGTGTGACGCACTAAATGACAACATGATCGCATATCGCGACCTCTACGACACACTTGAAGGAGACTTTGATGGTTGCGAGTTACGACACATAGGTCGCGAAAGCAATGAGGAGGCGGACGCACTCGCCAACATAGGCTCCACCTGCGCACCCATACAACCTGGGGTATTTCTCGAGCGCATATGTGAACGCTCCATCAAGCCAAAGGCCGCAGAGAAGAAAACAAGCGCAGCAATGGACTCAGGGGCTACGCCACCCAATGAGCCAATGACAATCGATGACTTGGAGCTCGACACAGGACTCGAGGGACCAATGAGCGTCATGATGATCGAACAATCCTGGAAGCAGCCGTACATTACGTACCTCCTCAGTAAGCGCCTACCGGATGACCCGACAGACACACGACACATCGCGCGATGCTCCAAGGCATTCGCCGTTATCAACGGCGAACTGTATAAACGCAACATCACAGGCGTGTTACAGCGATGCGTCTCCCTAGCCGATGGAAGAGCAGTCCTCCTCGACATCCATGAAGGGACCTGCGGGCACCACGCCGGCAGTCGCGCCATCGTTGCCAAAGCTCTACGAGCTGGATTTTACTAGCCCATAGCCATGCGCGACGCTAAAGACATAGTCTAAAAGTACAATGCTTGCCAGCGATTCGCAGACAAGCCACACGCACCAAGCGCAGAACTCCGGCCTATCCCATTGGCCTGGCCCTTCGCCCAGTGGGGACTCGACATGGTTGGCAAACTTCCAAGGTCCTCGCAAGGAGGCTACGTCTACCTCTTGGTCGCAGTCGACAAATTCACCAAGTGGATTGAGGCCATGCCAGTGACAAAGCAATCAGGGCACAGCGCAGTCAAGTTCTTCGAGTCCATACCTTGAGACAAATGTTGTTTTAGGAACATCATCAGGTTTAATTTTTATTTGATGATATCCTGATCTTAGATCAATCTTGGAGAATACTCCAGCTCCCTTTACTTGGTCAAATAAATCTTGGATTCTTGGTAGTGGGTACTTGTTCTTGATGGTGACATTGTTGAGATTTCTGTAATCCTCACACATTCTTCGTCCTCCATCCCGTTTATCGACAAAGATCACTAGAGTTCCCCACGAAGATACACTCTCCTAAATAAATCCTTTTCTGGCTAACTCATTAATTTGTTCTTTAAGTTCTTTCAATTCTTTTGGCCCCATCTTATATGGTGCTTGAGCTATTGGTGTTGTACCAGGTATCAGGTCAATAGTGAACTCTATTTCCCGATCAGGTGGCATTCCTGGTAACTCTGCTAGAAAAACATCTATGTCCTCCAACTTGACTGACTTCATTGAGTTCAACTGCAGATACCATGATATGACTATGTTTATCCACTTGATAGACTATCCTTCCTCCACTTGGAGACCTGATTGAAACTGTTTTCTCCTCACAATTGATTTGAGCTCCATAGTCCGTCATCCAATCCATTCCCAACACTATTGCTATTCCTTTTAATGGGATCACATAAAGATCCGCATAATAGGTTTGACCACATATTGAGATGACTTGGTTTAGTTTAATATTTCTAACTACCACGATCCCTCCGGCGGTAACTACGGTCATATGTTTATCTAACGGTGCCCTTCTAATCCCGAATTTATCACAAAATTCCTCAGATATGAAAGTAGTAGTTGCACCGGTATCAAATAAAACTCTTCCGGGGTTTGTGAGAATATTGAGCGTACCTAAAACCGCTTGATCCGAGTTTTCCACCTCCTCCAAGGTTGCGCAATTTAGCTTTCCAGTAGGTATACCTCTCTTGCCATTATCATTTTTGCCATAGCTTCCTCCTCTATTCGGCAGCCCACATCCGCCTCCACTGGCTTGGCCTCCACTCTTGGTGGGACAACCACCGGGTGGCTTACTTGGGCATTCTGGCTTGATATGACCCTTTTGACCACAACCAAAACAAATTATCACTGGTTTCTGCCAATCCTTACTGATATGTCCCGGGAGTTTGCAATTATGACACATGACATTCCTTCTAGGATTGAATTGTCCCCCAGTATTGTTGCTACCCCTGTTGTTAAAGGGTCTACTTCTTGGTTGAAATTCCTGATTGGTCTTGGGTTTACTTGCCTGAATCCTCTTTGTTTCCTTCTTGGCTCTCTTCCTGCGCTCCTCTTGGACATTCTTGTAATCTTCCTTAAAGGTTATAGCTGCATCAAGCAATTGTTGAAAAGTTTGGGTTTTGGCAAGCCTCAACTGCATCTTCACAAATGGATTTAGTCCATGCATGAACCTCTTATTCCTTTTCGCCTCCGTGCTAACTTCTTCAGTAGCATAACGAGCTAAATCACTGAACTCCCGGATATACTTCATGACACAGGACTAACCTTGTTGCAGTTCTTCAAACTCCCTACGCTTCAGCTCAATGATACTTTCCGGAACATGATATTCACGGAATATTTGCTTGTACTCCTCCCAGTTGTACTCTCTTCCTAGAAGTTGCATAGCTAACTGACCCTCCCACCATGCTGCTACAGGTTCGGTCAATAGATGTGTTGCATATCTCAACTTCTCTTCCTCATTGCATCCTACAGTTTTCAACTTTCTTTCAGTATCTGCTAACCAATCCTCTACATCCATTGGTTCTGGAGCGGATGCACAAGGTAAAGGCCTGGTATACTGGAAATCCGAGAGACTAATACCATGTCCTAGAGGTGCCCTCGGCTGTCCCACACGGTCTACTAACCCCTCCATAAATTTGTTCTGTGATTCTTGCATCATTTGCATGTACTGCATAAAGTTCTGCTGCATCAGTGGCCTCATTGGTGGTGGTGGTGGTAAATTCGCTTGCATTCTAACGTCTTCATCCGCCTTTTCTTTGACTTCACGCTCCGTGCGCTGCTGCTCAGTCTCGTTTTCTACACCCGTTTCCATACCCCTTGTCCTGTAACATAAAGCGATTCCTCATAATTACATCATGCATATGTGTTCTGAGCTCAACTTCATGCATAGAGCTAGTCACACAATGGAAAACAAGATCAAATAAGAACCAAATATGCATTACACACATATTATACATTACAAGCCACATAATTGATACAACATGGTTACAAACCCTTACTAACCAAACATTACAAACTCATGTGGATTCTATCCCACTTATTTATTTACATCAAGTCCTCAGACTTTTACCCCCGCACTCTGCGAAAATACTACAAGTCAAAGTCACACTCCCCAGAAGTTGCGTCGTTCATCGTACATACTCAGAGTACAGCCATGCTGACATGAACTACGATGCACCGTTTGTGGAACGACTTGCCTCTTCGACGGACGATACTCGGTATCAGAAATTTTCGGACTTGACACATCATTCAACTGAAGTGCATCCATTCCTTCCAATTCAACTGAAGCATCAACCGAGTCATCCTCATCACTATCTTCTTCATCCATCTCCTGCATCCCGACTATAGAGGAATCAACAGAATATTCCCCTTCTTGTGCCCCCAAGTACTCTGCTGGGTACGATAGTCCTCAACTATGATTGGATAGTGCACATTATCTTGAGTTGGATAATGTTATAATGACTCAAACACCCTTTCTTCAGGATCTTCCTCATCGGACTCTATGTCTTCCACATGGACATCTCTTCCATCAATAGAATAAGATCTCACGCCCCTGCGACTAACCAGTCCGCCATTTCCAACTGAATCTTCCATAGGAATAGGATTCCCGACAGATCCATCAATTGATCCGTACCTCCATCCTTTGGAGTTTCTAATAGGTAGTTCCGAGTCTTTAATTCCCCAAGAACTCTGTGGTTTGGATGACTAGTGCCCTCATCAGGATATCTAGTAGGTTCTGGTATAGGTGAGTAAGGATATGGTGTAAAAGATGCTGGATCTATAGGTATATCCTTGAAAACTGGGTTACCCCTATCCACCGCTTCATTTTCCAGTTTAGAGGCTAACTTCTCCCTTCTTTCAGGATTTGTTAAAAACTCTAACATATCAACCTGATCTTCTACAATAACCTGATGTGTCTTATACAAAGACCCAACCATCAGTCGATACAAATCCATAAACTGAGAAGCTAATTTTGGATGCTTCCTTACTAAAGTAAGATGATCCGGTTCAGGTTCCTCGTCTATAGAGTCATGAGGAATCACGGAATATGTGCTTCCAGCTCACTCTTCTACTTTGTGTTCCCGAACATTGGCTATCACCTCCATAATAGCAACATGATATGCTGCTAGGTGACCTCTACCTTCCCCCATAGGTAAATCGTGATATAAACCATGTTTCTTTGGTAATTGGATGCTAACATGATTTTTGGATAACATTTGCCCATCATGATATGTAATGGTATTGACTGGGATATTAGTTCAGCAACCAAAAACCCTCAGAAGTTCTCGAAGTTGTTCAGTTAAAGCCCCCTGATAGTCATCGAGAGTCTCTTCTTTCCTTGCCAAAGTCTGTTTTGGAAACTTTGGTGCCATTTGCACTGTATATAAATAACAGAAATGAATGTAATTAGTATTCATTTGTTTTAATGATGCATCATGATAAAGAATTATCACACTAAAGAATATAACGAAATATTCCCAATTGAATATTCATCATATAATCTAGGGAACTCTTTACCGTTGCTCCTAGTTTCCTACAGTTATTTCCCTTTAGTAGGTTTCCAACCTAAGGTCAAAGCAATTGCTCTGATACCAGCTGCGGTGACCCAGCATACCACTGCATGTGTAGTACACTATAGTCGTTGACATGACATTCATAGAACACCGTTCCCTAAATATCACATCCCTTAGAGTGGTACAACAGAAACATTGCGGGTCCATATTACAAACATACACACTTCATTATTACAAACCAAGAGTTCCCAAACTTCAAGCATTATAAAAATACAAACCAAACTTAAGAAGTTTCAACGGAATATATAAAATCCAAACTCATATTCCAAATTGAGCTGAACAACTTATTCTATAAAGGTTATGCTGCTCGGCTCAATTGTTTTATTAATAACTAAAGCAACTACTCGGACTCGTTGCCCTGCACTCCGTAGCGTATCTCGTAATCCACCCCTTCAACTCCTCGGGACAGCTCTGGCTCTTCATAGTAGACATCCTCTTGTCCTTCAGTTGCGTACATTGAAGGATATTCTGGATTCTCAGAGTCTAAGCAGGGGTTCAAAGGAAAGAGTGACTAACAGCGTTACCCAGCAGGTTCATTATATGCAAAGTAGGAAGTTTGATGATCTATCTACCACCTCGGACTATAAGTCCTTAGCGATATGCAGTTTCGTAAACATTTCTTCAAAGATTGATTTTATTATCAAAACTATTCCCATTAGCCTTCACAGGTTGACCAGAACTTCATGGAGTTCCTTTCCTGCCGCGTTCGTAGCTCCTTCCCGGAGTAACAAGTTACAGTTCTTACACTCTGTAGAGGTACATTGCATTACCCATGATAGATCAACTCCTTGTTGCACAACCGGGCGTACTTTCCCGTCCACAATTCCGTGATGTGGGGCCTAGTAGGTGATCCAAGCCAATTGCTGCCCTCTCCGTGATCCCATATGTCTGCACAATCCTCCGAGCCGAGCTCCATCTCCGTTAAGCCCCCAATTTAGGGCAAGCTATAACCCTGATGAGTTCCCGAAGACTCTATGAGCTGGTGATGCCCCTGGAAAGCTCCATAAAGGTCTGACTGTACCTCCAGCAGCCACTCATAGATAATCTAGACACCAAAATCGTGGGGCCTAAAGGTGCCCACCCATATGTTGGATCCACACCGGGAATCCCAACGTCACGATAAGGTCATCCTGCCTCCATATGAAAGGAAGAAGATACAGCTGACTTCTCCGTCCCATTCCAAATTTCATGTTTAACGCATAATATATGGCGCTAGAATCACTGATGTCATGGGTTGTTAAACCTATGTGGCTTATGCAATTGGAACCCTAAGTTCCATTTCCAATCTTTATCAACACTTAGGATGATAATTACATCTTATTTATTAGCGAAGATAACATTTCCTTTTTCCATATCATAGATGATAACACACAATTTGCAATATCTTTGATAAAGACTCTTCAAAGGACATGAGCAAGTTATGAACTTGCCTTGTGACTGCAAGGTAGTGAAGTCGAATGCTCCCACCTGACCTTGAGCTCCGGTTTCTATAAAGAACCATTATTGCCAGGTAAGGACAATATTTACAGAAGCAATATGAAATGCATAGTAATGTCATGCAATGATTTATTATTTGGTTCTTTGCATGATTTACCCTTCTAGTAAAAGTTTACTATTTTATTTAATTAATAAAAGACAAATATCATTCTATGAATTTATTTTATTACCCTTTTAAATATTTTCTGAAATTATTTTAAGGAGATAAGATTTATTTTTATCACACCAAATTTACTTTTCAAAAATACAAATTAGTATTTTTCTAAACGATATATTCATTTAGGATCTTAAAAGTGGATTTTATTCAATTTAAAGTGTTTCGTATTTTATTTATAAAATCCAAAAGTAACTGGCACAATAATAAAAAGAAACTTCAATTTTAGTTGCCCAAAAATTCTATTGATTATTTTTACTCATTAGAGAGTATTTTTGTGAGTTCATGGATATATTATTTATATTTTAAGATTTTTATTTATTTTTCTAAAGTTGTTTTTGTTTCAGGGGCATATTTGTAAAAAACAATTTAACAACCCTATAAACATATAGGATGGCCCATTGGGCTGGCCCGGCCAATCTTAACCCAGCCCACTTGGCCTGGTTAAGTCTACCCGGGTAGTACTGGGCTGCCCATAGGCCCAGTACCCCAATGCACGCACACTCCTCTCCCCTCTCTCTCTCCCACGGGGTCACCTCCTCCACTTACTGCCGCCGCCGCGCACGAATCCAGCCAGGTCCGGCCATCGTTGCCGTGGTGTATGGTGAGGTAGACGATGTCGCTCAGACATTTGGTCCTGTTCAATTTGCCTCTAGACTCTTCTCTTGGTCAGGCTAGCTCCACCCCGAACCCTAGGGTTAGGTGATTGCCGGTGTTGTACTGCTCCTCTGCTCCTGTGGTCAAGTGTTGTGCTACTGATGGTGTTGTGGTGCTGTTCGACCACTGGTGTGGTGGTCGCCGCCGCCATGGCCTGGCAAGGGTTGCAGCACCTTTCGGGTGCTCCCCGTGCCGCCGTGCGTTCATCGGCCCCTCTGCCTCCTCTTCTAATTTACACCGAGGACCGAGGGTAAGTGCCCTCCTTCTCCCCCTCTTGCCCTCTATCCTCTGCCTTGCTCGATAGCCTCTGCGTGCTTCTGGTGATCAAGCCCTAACTGGGGTTCATGGTTTGATTAGGGTCCATCCCTCTGGTTTTGATTATGATGACTTTGTTAGGACTGATTGTAGCGGTTATACTGTCCTGGATATTTATCCACTTATTCTAGTGATGTGGATTTCACTATTGTGTCCTGATCTTAGTACTGACAATGGTACTGTCAGTAATTGTTCACTTGATCTTTATACACTAGTTCGTGTTGATATTTCAGATTGGATTTAATATGATACTCCTATGGTTCTCTAATTGTGTATATGCAACCATGATTATGATTCCTGAGTGTCCATTCCAGGAAAATGATTAGTTAGCTAACTACAAGTTTACTAATGAAATCTAAGTATAGCATCTGCTTGGTTTAGAAGTTATACTTGTGACACCTTCATTAGAATGGTACACAAGTGTCCATACTTCTATTGGCTAAATTCTATCTGTGTCCAAGTATGGCTAGGCTAAATGAATGGAAATCTTCTGCTGGCTTTATTATCCTAAGATGCTACAAATCTATTAGCCTATGATGCTGGTCTGAGGCATAGCTAAGTAAAATTAAGTTTGTTACTAGCTGTCCCTCATAGATGTGCTCTGATGCATGGTATCAGCTAATGATTCTTAAATTCTTTAAGAAAATGATTGGCATCCTCAGTGTTAAATATAGATCCTTAAGATCATTAGATTTCAGAGGTGTTACTCTTTAAGAGATGTGCCCTGAAATCATGTTATAAGGTTGTTGTTATATAGTAATATGGAGATTTAAGTGTATATCCAAGAGCTATGATGCATAGGCTGAGATCTTGGCTTTGTTTGTAAAGATTGGTCATTGACTTTCATCTAAATACTTCTGGGATGGATACACCCCACTTGGGTGATTTCTGAGAAGTTAAGTACATGACTTCTGAGATAATTAGATCATGTGAAAGTTTTATATCACTCACCACAACAATTGAGTTGTGGTGTTGTTGCTGGTTGATCTTACTGGCTTGATCTTGGTGGCTTGATCACTCCTTGGAGCCTGTTTTGCATCCCCTGATATTGATCCTGCTCCTCCTAGCTCCTGTGATCTGTAACAGACCTTGCTATCTTCCTACACCACCCCCACCCTAAGTCACCATCATGAGGATGATCTGGTGGTTTGTTGTGTATATTGGCTGGTGGGTTTGTTGGGGATTTGGCAAGATCAGTGGTGTTCTTGGCTGTGTGCTT
This sequence comes from Avena sativa, assembly GCA_916181665.1. Taxonomy (NCBI): domain Eukaryota; kingdom Viridiplantae; phylum Streptophyta; class Magnoliopsida; order Poales; family Poaceae; genus Avena; species Avena sativa. The sequence continues at coordinate 289,004,481 of OV702290.1, forward strand.
GAACGTGTGGTGATGGAATGAGATAACCAGCAGTTGTGCTGCAGCAGAATTTCCCTTTTGACTTCTTGGACTGTTGATGCTGTGTCGACAACATATAGCATGTAGTTAGCAGAGTAAGCTGCTTTACTATTTGGCCTATTTGGATCAGATCAGATCAAGTGAATTGATTTTTACTTCTTAACCTTTTACTAGTTACCAGCATGGTGACACTTGCCCCTTTTCATATACTCAATGATGACTTTGGCATATCACTTGTATGCACAATCTAAGAGTTATCTAACTCCGAAATTAACCCTTTATTTTATCATGTGTTTGTCTATTTCTTTTATTTTGGTGTTACAGGAATTAAAGTGAAGAAGAAGAGATCAAGGATATAAAAGATGTAGATAGGAATTTTAGTCTAGACTTTTTCTTTATACCTTTGTAATCTTTCCTTGCTATTTGAGGAAATTATAATACTTGTATAACTTATTTAATAAAGTTTGTTTCTGTAATATTAAGTGTTTTTGCTGTATATAACACTATTTGTGTCATTATAATTTAATCAAAAAATAGGATTCCCTTTCTGATTTCATTTTCCTTGTCTTAAATCCTTATTAGTATCTATTATCTAAAATTTAACCAAATAATATAAATAAGGAAATTTGGAAATCAAACCAATAATACCACTTCTAATTTTCATATTCTTTTCAAATTGATTTAAATTTCGAATTTGAATTCCAAAAGCCTAATAATGCCCAAAGGTCATGTCAAAATTCATAACAACCACTAACCAGAGCTATACCTACCTCTAGTTAGCGAAAGAAACTCTGATCCCTTTAGGTTTTTGTTTGGCAAAAAATTCACCCTGATCTTACAGATGCATGCATGCGCAAACTTGGATTCCTAATTCTACCCTTCGTCGGATCCTAATGCTGGGTGTTACATCAGGTACCTAGGACCAACTGGAGCGCCTTCTTCACTGCAAAAAGTGTGTGCTTTCAATGAGAGGCTCATAGTAACACATGGTCGCCCGCCGACTGCTCGTTTCTTCTCCGGGTCGATGCTTCACATGGACCCTTAGAGGAGAAGACCCACCCTCCAGAGATTGAAATCTCCTGTAGTAGTTGCGAGGCAACTTATACCAGAGTAAACAAACTTCGAGTCTAGCCCCTTCCCATCTAGGAGTAATGTGGTTGCACGGGTTAATTATTCTGGCAAAACTGCAAAGAACTGGCTTCATTTTTGTAATCCTTTTTCCTCCATCTTTCCTTCAGCATTTTGTAAAACAAAAACCCTTTTCCTTTCTCAAACTTATCTTGGTAGGTTAAACCTCACCAAGGTTTTATCATAAAACATTTTGTTAGACTTTTCCAGGGTCTTCCCATCCTATAGCTTTTCTTCGGCTAAATCGGGGTCTCCAAGGGGGTATGGTGTTATACACCAACTATCATACTAGGGACAAGTAGGTGTCACCAAGGGGATTGTACTTAGTAGTACAAAGGTGTAATGGTTTGGAGGTGCCAAGACACTACCAAATATAGATAACCATATAATAAAACAATGTAGTTTCATAAATAGTAGGTAAAACATGCATAAATAAAATTATAGGACATGCCTTATGTGCATGAAGGTGGCTCGCCTGAGATCATTGAACTGGCAATATATGTCCCTCGACTTCTCCTTAGAACACCATAATAAGCCAATAATAACCACTTCTTCTGTAGAAATTGGAATCACCCTTTTTGTACTTACACAACTAATGGAGTGATTTTATTACTGAAACAGCTATAGACAGAGTTGTTTAAATCATTAAAATTCAACCAGACCTCAAAAAATCTTGCACTCCTTTTTATGATAGGTATGCTAGTGTAGGTGTGCTGAGAGTTGGAATTAGGTCAAAGGCATATTTGGTTTGACCTGGAGAAATTCTTAAAGTCAAATTAGCTCTGATATTATTATTTTTACTACAAGCAAACAATGAAGCAATTTGGTGTGAAACCAAAGCGCCATGCAAGGCATCAGGGATACCTTGCAGTACAAAAATGTTATGAATTATAGGGTTAAAAAGATACCTATTGACATTATTTTTCCCATGGTAATGCTATGAATTATTTTGGTCAAACTTTTATTCTGCATGTTGCACAAAACAGGTAGGAATAAATAAAAATTTAGATCTAGACAAAATCTAGTCTTTTACATTTTTATCTTGATTTAAACCTAACGTCAAATAGATCTAGAAACGAAAAAAATGATATTGAGAAATTAAAAAAGGGGGAGGGGTAGCCCAGGCCAGACCCACAGCGAAGTGGGACACGCAGATGGAATTCCAGCCTACTTGGGGGCCAACCACGCGCGGAGGCACGTTTGAACTTGCAGGACAGGCCCGCCGGTCAGGGGTGGAACCAGGGGAAGGGGTATAGGGTGCCCCTGGCCGCCCGATTAGATCGAGATCGATGGCCCGAGGCCGTCGTCTCCATGGGAAAGGATGCAGCGACGGCGAATGTAGCATCCCAATTGTCTAACAATTTGCAATGCTACTTGTCTAGTCTATATATTGCTACTTCCTACATATAATTGTTGCATCATAATTATATCATGCTCATGTCATCATGCCACATTGCATTTGTGCATCATATAAAACCCCTCTTAATTTGGTTCTTCTCCTCATAACGCATTTTAATATTATTATTTTGATTCTTGATAACTTGTAGTTGGTTCTTAATATATTGCTTAATGCCCAAAGTGACTTGAGGGCATCTCTTTTAAATTCCTTCCATCTTTCCATGTCACATTCACTTGATATCATCATTAATTCTAACCATATATATGTATATGGTCATATTGTTTTTGTGGGTATTTTAGTTCCTGCCACATACATCTACATGGATCCATTCTTCTATTCATCTACACATGGGATCATATCCAGACGATTCCAATTATTCCATGTATATTTACGGTCACTTCTAAAACCTTGTTTTACTTTGCAATCTCTTACTTTTGAAACTTTCTTTTGGCCCACATACATGTGATATATTTTGTTTTCACAAAATATTCTCACATGCATGTACTAATGCCACGTGCAATAATAACCCCAATCACAATCAAACCCAAACCTAGCTAAGCTAGCTAGCTTGTTCTAAATATGTCCCAACTGAGTCTGAACCGCATGCGAGCCAACGGCATCAAGGGCCGCAACCTGAACCAAACCCCACCGAAGTCTAGAAGCAAACCGAGTGCAACCACCTGGTGAACCACCAAATCCTCTCTCCCTGTTTTTTTCTTGCACCGAGCATGCATGTGATCAGTACCTGCCTGAGCTAGCCCATGTCATGTGCGTGCCCTTTTCCCCATCCTCCCTGGCAAAGGTAATAGCAGACGCAGAGCCTCATCTTCAACTACCCCCTCTCATCTCCATCTAGATCGAGATCCATCTCTCCCCACCATCTTCCTCGCCAAGCAAAGCCCTACCTTAGACACTGCCATGGCCGCGGCCTCGCTATCTACCCCGCCAACCAAAGCCACTACCACGGCAAGAAGCTTCGCCTCAACCTATTGATGTCGATCGGTACCTGGAGAACAGAGGAAAAGCTTCCAGAGCACAACACCGTCTCCGTGCACCTGCAGATCTATGTCATCTCCTCGTCACCGCCTGGCACCTGAAGGCGCTCGCCACCGTCGCCATGATCACCGCACAGCCGTCGTGGCCAAATCGGTGCCCTCGTCATCGCTGCCTCGAGCCAAACCATCTTCACCGCAAAACCTAGGTGAGCTGGACTAACTCCCAGGAATGGCCGCTTCCTGTATCTCCGTCGTGCGCGACGCCGTGTGTGGTCACCACCATAGACGCGTATGCCTAGTTTGCTGCTGCTCTGTTCCTCAAGTCGTAGCTGAGTCCATGATGTGTTTCAGCTCGAGCTCCCTGAACAAAAGTTGTAGCACGTTGTTTCCTCTTCAGACCATGCCCTCCTACGCTCCAATCGTCGCCGAAAGACCGCAGCCGCGCACGCCGATGTCACCTGCAGTACTGTTATTCCGCTTGTCTGTGTCGTTGCTCAGGTATCCCGATCGCATATCTGAGCCCATACATCTCTAGCCCTTGGACCCCTCGCCAGTTCGAGTGCTTGCACGCTCCAAACAGTGCTCTGTGCACGCCGTGGTCATCCCCGCAATGTCTTGCCACCGCTCGAACATCGCCGGAAGTTTCAGAGTATCAGCAACTTTTCGTTCGTCAGTTTAAGATTGTCACTTTGCTTCTTTAGAGAAAACCGCTGACAGCAACCGTAGTCCGCGTCTGCCTCTGTTCCTCGCAAGATCCCTGCCAACCTAGTCCACCTCTAATGAAACCTCCTAAACGAAAGATGTAGAACATTGAACCCTCTCCAACTTTCGTTTTCAAGGAATCGCGAGATATGCAGCGGTTTCGTCGTCATCGTCTCGGGAAGATGGGCTTCAACTAGCTATTTTTCGATTTTTTGCTAGAACCGTCAGTCATCTTCCCCGGAGCTTTTCCACAAAAGCCCCTCTGTTTTCTTGGTCCTGAACCCGCGGTCCCTGGCTGCCCCACGTGTCATCACCCGGCTGGCCTGCGTGCGAGCTCGACCCTTTACTCCATGGTCCCACTTGTCTGTGACTGCGGGTAGATTCCGATCAAGTGCCAAAAGTTCCTTAATCTTTTTCTAAATAATAATAACTCCAGAAATTGTTAAATGTGATTTTAAATCCAGAAATTAATAACTTTTAATTAATAAATCCAAATAATACAAATGATATATGTTTTTGAATCAGAAAAATGTGAGAATTTCAAATATGCCATCCAAAATAATGTTTGTCTAATTTAAATTTTCGAAATTGTATAATTGCAATAAAAATGCCTTTTCTTAATTAATTAATAACTTTAATTCTATAACTTCAAATTTGACAAATAATATGTTTAAATCGATCAGCGTGACGAGCCCGTTCTGATTATGCATTCCATGATATGAATTGAAGCATGCATCATGTCATTATTAAAAATCAGAACTGTTTATGGCAATAAAACTTGACCAAATAATTAATAAAATGATTTATTCTTGTCCCCACACCTCACCCTTTCCATGCTACATTATTACCATGTAAATTATGCATCATTCATCATGGCATGCTTGTTTGCTTGTCGCATTTTATTTATATGCGTGTGCACCTTATTTATGTTGGCTCTTGTTTGTTTGGTTCTTCTTTCGGATAGACGCCGAGTAGGGGAAATATCAGGAATCCCAGGAGTACTACCCAGATCCATCCCTCGCTTCAACTAAGCTGCCAGGCAGGCACTACCACATGCTTGCATACATATAGTACCTATTGCCTCTATCTTATTCTTGCATCATTGAGTCGCGATTGCATTAAATTGAATCCCAAGTACTGCATAGCCTTTACTTTAACCCCACCGAGCTTGTTCCTCCATCCCATGAGCCCTTACTACAGGAGTTGTTTGAGCCATGTGAGTCATAGAACAGCATGTGTAGGGTATGTGAGTGTCTGATGGATAACGAGGTACCTAAACAACTTAACCTGAGTAGTAATGGGATAACTAATGAAAGAGGCACCGGTTGGCAATATCTGTTATTTGGTTTTTATGTCCACTTGTGTCCCGTAGGACCCCGAGTACTTGATACATGTTCCTTGACTATCGCACTCTCCGCATATGGGACCATGAATCCCCTTAGCGCGAGCTTGATTCATTTATTATTTCTTGGGGCCACAAAGTAGTTTGGGGCTTTATTACTATCCTGTACCTATGCCATGTTTTACTGCTTTATTTAAGATTGTGCGTGGAGCACCTGTACTATTTTGGATCGTGGAATGTTTTCGCGGTATCGACAAGCCCAGTCACACTTTTGGGTTCCCAGTCGTTTACAACCATTGACACAAACCTTGGGTCCGTCTCGGAGCCGGCCAACTTCGTTGCGGGTAGCTTAATGGGGTGGCCCCCGAAATATTTTATGAATCCTGTGAATGCTTTGTCGTGAAAGCCTCGTTGTGTTTTGATTTGGTTTTTCCGAGGTCGATCATGTGTGTGTTGCTATTTGTGCAGGGTAAATCTTTTTGAAAGCCGTGTCCGCGGTTATGGACGACTTGGAGCACAGTTTCTCGATCATAGACAAGTATAACTAAAGTATCTTCTTTAATTTGACTAAATATCTGACTAGTAAGTAGTGCAATATTCATGGAATGATTAATAAAACTGCCAATAGAGGGGTTGTTCGTCCGCTTTCTCGTTGGTAAGCGAGAAGGAGGATGGATCTATTACTTTATACTGTTATAACTGTTGTTTCTTATTAACGGACATCCGTCTATCAATGGTTAGGCGGATGGTTAGCAAGTATCTATAGACTTGTTAGTTTTTATCTTTTGCTGCAATTGCGTCACCCCAGGTTATGTCCCCTTTAGAGGCATAAAGACTTGCTGAGTACCCCTAGGGTCTCACACGATAAATTGTTTGATTCAGATGAACAGGTGTATTCGCAAGATGGATACTGGGTGGAGGAGACAGATGATGTTGGCAACGATCACTCGATATAGAGATTCCGGGGATGGGGATCCGTGAGATCTGTGGGTGGGATGTGCTTACTTATGTGGCATCTTATGCCGATTTGCTTCTTGTCCGTACTCGGATCTTGTTTTCCACTTCCGCTTGATACTCTGTTGATTGATGTATGAGGAGCTATCCTACACTATTATCTCTATCTAGGATATTTGGATCTTGCCATATGGCGTTGCAATATTTCTATTTCTTTTAGATGGTATGGCTCTGAGAACTGTTGTAAGGTAGCTTGCATACATACTCACTTGTGTATGTATTTGATCTCTTCGTCTGTTGCCTACGTCGCTGGCTCTTGTCCCGATGTCTTATCAGTGGTTAGGGCGGCCGACGGGCCTACACGTGAGTGGCCCCTGGGCCCCCGCTGTACTACTTTAACCACTTTTGGATCATCTAGGCTTGAACTTAGAGCGTAGGGTCCGAGGTTGTTACAATTGGTATCAGAGCCATCCCGCCCTTTAGGGTCTCAACCAAATGGTCGTTGTCAGTCTAGCAAATATTTTGGTAGTTATGTATACTAGGGAAAAACAAAACGTGAGAGTAGGATTGCTTCCATTTTTCTTCTTACCCACCCACCCTTTCTTCAGTCCTCTTCTAAAAATTCAAATTAGGATTCACGTGTTCTGGGTTTCCGTAGTACCATAGAAAGTGTGTGTGAGTGTGTAATTCCTTGTCTATCTGTTGCATCCAACTTGTTGTCGCTATCTGCCTTTTGGTTATCAACTGTTGGTACATTCCATACCGACAGGCTTTTGTAAACCGACGTGATCTATCCGACTGACGAGGTTTAATCTCGTCAATGCCCATTGTTATGGACTTGGGTTTTGGAGAAGATGGGGATGCTGGAGATCGTGGCACGGTTAACAGACAAGCAACCAGGGGACACGAGATTTACCCAGGTTCAGGCCCCCGGAGGGAAAACCCTACTCCTGCTTGTCTGCTCTTTTATTACGGCGGAACCGAAGGTTACAGGGTGCGCAGATTCGATCTGGCGTGGAGGTGTGTATGTCGTAATCGTAGGGTTTAATCGTTCTACCCCCTCGTTGGACCCTCCTAGCCTTTATATATGGGGAGGCTAGGTCTCAGGTACCGATACGAGTAGGTTACAAGTTGTATTCGAACTCTAGTCTTGCTCTCCAAGGATCCGAAGGCGTCATGGGCCTTGGCCACCCGAAAATCTTCATGGCCCAGCGTATGTCTGCTGTGGGCCTTCCTTGGGCTGGACCAGGTATGCTGAAGTTATGTACCCGTCGGGTATAACCATGTCAGTAGCCCCCGAGTGATCAATTGAATCGTAGATTCGGCTGAGGACTCTTCAGTCTTTCGGGTGCAGCTCTGTCTTTCAAGAGGATGTGTAGGGATTGTTGATGCGTGTGTCTGACTCACCCGACAGATCAGGGTCAGTTAATCATCATAGGACAAAACAACATGATCTTCTTCAGGTGCGAGTCCCTCGACTCGAACCCGGAACATATGCTGGCGTAATTCAACTCAGGCAGCGGAGGACTTATAGGAGTGGAATTCCAGTGTTTTTAAATGATGTACCCAACGCGTCCGTCGGGATTTTTCATCACGCCTGTTGGCATGGATTTATACTAGCAGAGCGCAGTCAGGTGCGTTGCCAGGCCATCAGATGATATCTGTAGGTCTTATCTTTGTGTCGCAGACACAGCATCTGAATGTTTGTCACCGCGGAGGTGCTTCGGGTGGCCAAGGAGGTCGTTGCTCACTTAGCGTTAATTAGGGCAGAGTTGCCGAAAAAGTTTTGCATGCTGATCCGAAGGATCGCAGTCGAAGAGTTCATAGGGTGCGCGACCAGCGCTCCCTATGGGAGTAGCCCCCAAGTGTCTGTTCGAGTCGTAGACTCAAACGGAGACTTTTAGTTCAGGCATTGTTTCAATCATTAAGTCCGCAGGACTTGAAAATTTTCGGATGCTTAAATCCATCCTCCCTATGGGAGTAGCCCCCGAGTCCGTAGTGGAGTCGTAGACTCGACGTGGGACTCGAAGATCTTTGTGTGTGAACGACCATTGCTCCAGTTTGGAGTAGCCCCCGAGTGTCTGGCGGAGTCGTAGACTCGGGCAGAGACTCGAGACTTGTATTATGTAACTGTAGTAGAAAAAAAATCTTGTGGGCGTACCGCTGACCTGGAAGTACATCGGGTGCGCGACCAGCGCTCCTGATAGGAGTGACTTGACTCGGGTCTCGAGCTTATGGCGTAGCCAGTTGTTTTGTCGACTCCTTTTGGAGGACCCGATAGAATAGCTCGACGCAGTCGACATCCTTGTAAGCTACAGAAAACATAAAAAGTTGTGAAGTACTTGTATCTTGTAAAGAATATTTGCCTGTCGGCTTGTATAGTAAGATTCTGGTGCCGATCGAGTCAGACACTTTTGTACTGTATGCTAGGACTTTTCGTTAGCCTGATTACCCTTAGTCTCAGTACCTTGCCGAGGCACTCGGAGTTCAAGGATTCCACGATCAGGCAGAATCAGCTACTCGGGCGGTCGCGTTCGAGGTGCTCGAGTGCATGGAGCCGATGGCACATTAGGTTACTCGAAGAGGGCGCAACCCCCGAGTGTTTCGAGTGCGAGTTGAAAAGGAAATTGGCTTTAAGTAGAGGAAAACTTAGCTTTGTTGGTTGTCGTTGTGAAGTTGACGGGTAGCGGGTCACGCGGCGGACGTAGTCGACGCGGCGGACCACACTCTTAGCAGCGACGAGTTCTTGGGGTTGATGGCGGCAGCGAGTTCCTCATCCGAAGATTATCGCAATCGAAAATCGTATCAGGTAGCCACATCCGAAGGATGCAGCGGGTCACCACAGCCGAAGGCCACAACGGGTCTCACAGAAGTCGAAGACCACAACGGGTTGCTGGAGCTGAAGGCCGTGGATGATCGTCGGAGTGGAGGGAGCCCCCGAGCCCCCAAGACGTTGGAGCCGAAGATCGTAGCGAATCGCCGAAATCGAAGGTCACATCGGGTCGCCGCATCCGAAGGATGCAGCGGGTCACCGCATCCGAAGGTTAGGCGTTTCCTCGTTGGTTTGGATGACTGCGGCGCATAGATAGCGTCTGCAGATTGGTTGGCTGCTGCCGCAGCTTTCGGATCCGGAACCGTAGGTCCCTTCATCCGAAGGTGGATCGCACAGATCGGAGTTGCAGCTGCTGCTACTGTAGAACTCATCTGTTGATGGTGACGTGCGTAGCACGGGGTGTGGAGCCCACGAAGCGGGCCTGATGGACGGCACGGGCACCCGCTCAGGGAGGCGGAGGGTGCCAGTTTGTCCCACCTGGAAGCAGAAGCTCCCGAACAAGATTTCGAGTCCGTCGCCTACGGGCTCGAAATCCTTCATGGTGGCCGGCAAGTGGGCGGTGAAGTCAAAAGCGCCGAAGAGGAGGTGATTCTCCGTCGCCGCGGAGTTGTAGATCGATCGGGTCGGGACCGTCACGACCGCACAATCAGCAGCCCCAATTCCCACAGACGGCGCCAATTGACGAGGTTTAATCTCGTCAATGCCCATTGTTATGGACTTGGGTTTTGGAGAAGATGGGGATGCTGGAGATCGTGGAACGGTTAACAGACGAGCAACCAGGGGACACGAGATTTACCCAGGTTCAGGCCCCCGGAGGGAAAACCCTACTCCTGCTTGTCTGCTCTTTTATTACGGCGGAACCGAAGGTTACAGGGTGCGCAGATTCGATCTGGCGTGGAGGTGTGTATGTCGTAATCGCTGGGTGTAATCGTTCTACCCCCTCGTTGGACCCTCCTAGCCTTTATATATGGGGAGGCTAGGTCTCAGGTACCGATACGAGTAGGTTACAAGTTGTATTCAAACTCTAGTCTTGCTCTCCAAGGATCCGAAGGCGTCATGGGCCTTGGCCACCCAAAAATCTTCATGGGCCAGCGTATGTCTGCTGTGGACCTTCCTTGGGCTGGACCAGGTATGCTGAAGTTATGTACCCGTCGGGTATAACCATGTCACCGACTCCTTGTTAACCGGTGCCATCTTGTTAAGTGTGTTCTTCCTTCCAGCATGCTTTCACAGAATGTGGAGTTGCTAATCTCTATCTGATAAGTGGTTTTGCGCATCTATCGGTATTTTAATGCCGAAAAATGCGGAAATATTTTCTTTGGTACATCTGTGTTTCCACACTCCTCTTCAGTCGTGTGTGAAACATTATCTATCTTCCTTTTATCGGCATGTCCATGCTAACTCACTCTTTTGTCAAGGGCACTTAATCCTGGAGTCTTACTTCATTTTCAAAATCTTCTGGGCTAAATACATAATGGGTGTCGATCCGATGCTTGTGATTGTAATTTGGTTCTCGGCATAACTATATGACACTTAGCATGAGTGGAGTATGGTTAATGCTATTATTTTCATCCTCCAAATGATGGCGGTTATCTCCTGTGATTTTGAGTTATACCGTGATCATATCTTTATCATATTCAAGTATCTTTGGTAATCCGAAGTTTTTCTTAAGGCATTGTGGTGGTCTATCCGCTATTCGTCATGCTTCACATCCTTTTTGAACTCCATATCTGCAAAATCCTCTTGGATACAAGGGAATTTCATCTTTTCATCTTTGATAACTTTGCTTAATGTATGAGTTTTCATCGCTTCTTATCTGATATCTCTTCATGTAACCGGTGATTAGATCGACAATGTGAACCAGACGGCATCTCTTTTCTTTCCCGAAGGACCAAATAATCTATTCTGCCAGCGCATCTTCTTCAACATGAATCCTTGCTCGTAAAGTTGATCTTTCAAAGAGCGTTGAGCTCAGAAAGTATTTCGAGCATTTGTCTGTTTCTTCCGCCTCTTGAACTTGATATTCTCAGAATATCTTGTTAATCCGTGGTTTTATGTCTTCATGACATGCTTTCTTATTCTATATCAATGTAAGAACATGGAAGATCATCTGTGCCTTTTTCTCTCAAGCTTCGTGAGCACTGCCTGTGTGCAAATTCTCAAAGTGTGAGTTATGGCTTCTTGAAGTCACCTATCTCGACCACGTATTTCTGCTAAATACATCGCTTCAATTCTGGAATCAGCAAGCCCATTGTTAATTCCATCCTCCATCTTCAACCAATCTAGAGTTTTTCCTTGTTGGCAAGTTATCATTGTTGTTTCGCTAAAGATTATCCTCAAGACTGCTAAATCTCTCTCAATCATTTCAAGAAGAACATGGAGTTCTTTTCACCTCTGTCTTGTCAAGTAATCTTTTGAAACCCTCTCGTTCTATCGTCTATGCTCAATCCACCGGAGGCCATGAAGACTTTTCAGATCTTTTGTAATCCTTGTGTTCAAGTTGTTGCTATCTTTTCCTTATCTACCAAATCTTGCAGCTGTTCTCCATAATCTTCCTTCATATTTTTTCCGGTGGTTTGGATCTTCCGACACGACGACAACATCATCATATTTATCTACTCTGGATCCAACGAATCATTTGCATCATATCTTTGTTTTCCTACGGAGTTCCATGAGTCGTTTTCGGTAGTTGGGTTGCATGGTTTTCCTCTTCATGTGCGGAGTAATGCTTTGAGTGCGGGATGGAGTAGCTACCATACCACTACTCTTATCATTCGCTCTTGTACATTGGATTGGTGGATTAATGTAATTTAACTCATTCCACGGAAGTTAGAAGTGGCCTTTATTCCTCGATACTTGTACTTCCGTCCTTGTCTATCCGGAGTGCTCTAAAGTAATCAATAATCCCTTGTTGGTGATCTCGCCCTTTCTACATGGAGCAAAATCTTCAATTATCTAGTGGAAGCAGATGCATTTATCTTTTCGGGTACTCTTCATTCCACCGGTGCTCGACATCCTCAAACAAGATGGAAGGAAACTATATCGATCTTCAACTGGACAAATCCCTTTCTCTTGGTAAAGCCAATTATGGTTGATGCCATCAGTCACAAATCTATTGCATTAGCCTTAGGGTTAAAGAAAGCAATAAGTATCTCTACAATAAACTCCAGATCCTCCATATTCTTTTCTTCTCGGGATTCTACCATAAACTAGCTTTCCCCTTCTCTTGAAGTGATATTCACGCACCTCAATTGCGTGATCCTTTGGTTCTTACCGGCGCAAGAAAGATCTAATCCGAGAACTCCTAACCCAAATCCTTTCCATTGAACTCAAGGAACTCTATTGTTTGAAGGCAATATTGTTCTCCAAACTTCTTTCCCTAAATCTGAGGGAAGGTACAATGCTACTTTCATAGTAGTGCATAACTTCTCCAAAAGTAGCTCTTTTTCTTCCGGCAAGAGAAGTTTTATCTGCTCTTGTATCTGTAAATCTTTAATCTTAATGGTGTGTCGTTTCTTTCTCCCGGATACATCGTCCTTTCTATTTCTTTCACAAGTGGTTCTATTCTTTTAGCATGTTTCTCGAGAAACCGGAGCTATGTTCATCCTATCCTTCTTGTTTTCGACAATCCTCCAACTCTTCTAGTCCTTTGTTTCTAAGAAGCAAAACACAGACTAGCAACAAGTCTAGCAAGTTTTGTAGGTGTAATGGTTGCACCACTCCGTTATTAATCAATTTGGGAGGATCAACTTCGTTCCGAACACCTGCCTCTCCTCATACCTTTTTCTTTTTCCTAGGAATCTCGGGGCGATATTCTTGTTTAGTGGGGGAGAGTTGTAGCATCCCAATTGTCTAACAATTACAATGCTACTTGTCTATTCTATATATTGCTACTTCCTACATATAATTGTTGCATCATAATTATATCATGCTCATGTCATCATGCCACATTGCATTTGAGCATCATATAAAACCCCTCTTAATTTGGTTCTTCTCCTCATAACGCATTTTCCTTATTATTATTTTGATTCTTGATAAATTGTAGTTGGTTCTTAATATATTGCTTAATGCCCAAATTGAGTTGAGGGCATCTCTTTTAAATTCCTTCCATCTTGCCATGTCACATTCACTTGATATCATCATTAATTCTAACCATATATATGTATGTGGTCATATTGTTTTTGTGGGTATTTTAGTTCCTGCCACATACATCTACATGGATCCATTCTTCTATTCATCTACACATGGGATCATATCCAGACCATTCCAATTATTCCATGTGTATTTACGGTCACTTCTAAAACCTTGTTTTACTTTGCAATCTCTTATTTTTGAAGCTTTCTTTTGGCCCACATACATGTGATATATTTTGTTTTCACAAAATATTCTCACATGCATGTACTAATGCCACGTGCAATAATAACCCCAGTCACAATCAAAACCAAACCTAGCTAAGCTAGCTAGCTTGTTCTAAATATGTCCCAGCTGAGTCTGAACCGCACGTGAGCCAATGGCACCAAGGGCCGCAACCTGAACCAAACCCCACCGAAGTCTGGAAGCAAACCGAGTGCAACCACCTGGTGAACCACCGAATCCTCTCTCCCTGTTTTTCTTCTTGCACCGAGCATGCACGTGATCAGTACCTGCCCGAGCTAGCCCATGTCATGTGCTTGCCCTTTTTCCCCATTCTCCCTGGCAAAGGTAATAGCAGACGCAGAGCCTCATCTTCAACTACCCCCTCTCATCTCCATCTAGATCGAGATCCATCTCTCCCCACCATCTTCCTCGCCAAGCAAAGCCCTACCTTAGACGTTGCCATGGCCGTGGCCTCGCTATCTACCCCGCCAACCAAAGCCACTACCACGGCAAGAAGCTTCGCCTCAACCTGTTGATGTCGATCGGTACCTGGAGAACAGAGGAAAAGCTTCCAGAGCACAACACCGTCTCCGTGCACCTGCATCTCTCTGTCGTCTCCCCGTCACCGCCTGGCACCTGAAGGCGCTCGCCGCCGTTGCCATGATCACCGCGCAGCCGCCGTGGCCAAATCGGTGCCCTCGTCATTGCTGCCTCGAGCCAAACCATCTTCACCGCAAAACCTAGGTGAGCTAACTAACTCCCAAGAATGGCCGCCTCCTTCCTCGCTTCCTGTATCGCCGTCGTGCGCGACGCCGCGTGTGGTCACCGCCGCAGACGCGTATGCCTAGTTTGTTGCTGCTCGGTTCCTCAAGTCGTAGCTGAGTACATGATGTGTTTCAGCTCGAGCTCCCTGAATAGAAGTTGTAGAACGTTAACTCTTTAGAATGTTCCCTCCTCCGCTCCAATCCGTCATCTCTAGTCGTCGCCATCGTCGCCGAAAGACCGCAACCGCGCACGCCGATGTCGCCTGCAGTACTGTTGTTCCGCTTGTCTGTGTCGTTGCTCAGGTATCCCGATCGCATATCTGAGCCCATACATCTCTAGCCCTTGGACCCCTCGTCAGTTCGAGTGCTTGCACGCTCCAAACGGTGCTCTGTGCACGCCGTGGTCATCCCCGCAAGGTCTTGCCACCGCTCGAACATCGCCGGAAGTTTCAGAGTATCAACAACTTTTCGTTCGTCAGTTTAAGACTATCGCTTTGCTTCTTCAGAGAAAACCGCTGACAGCAACCGTAGTCCGCGTCTGCCTCTGTTTCTCGCAAGATCTCAGCCAACCTAGTCCACCTCTAACGAAACCTCCTAAACAAAAGATGTAGAACATTGAACCCTCTCCAACTTTCGTTTTCAAGGAATCGCGAGATATGCAGCGGTTTCGTCGTCATCGCCTCGGGAAGATGGGCTTCAGCTAGCTATTTTTCAATTTTTGGCTAGAACCGTCGGTCATCTTCCCCGGAGCTTTTCCACAAAAGCCCCTTTGTTTTCTTGGTCCTGAACCCGCGGTCCCTGGCTGCCCCACGTGTCGTCACCCGGCTGGCCTGCACGCGAGTTGGGCCCTTTACTCCGTGGTCCCACTTGTCTGCGACTGCGGGTAGATTCCGATCTAGTGCCAAAAGTTCCTGAATCTTTTTCTAAATAATAATAATTCCAGAAATTGTTAAATATAATTTTCAATCCAGAAATTAATAACTTTTAATTAATAAATCCAAATAATACAAATGATATATGTTTTTGAATAAAAAAATGTGAGAATTTCAAATATGCCATCCAAAATAATGTTTGTCTAATTTAAATTTTCGAAATTGTTTAATTGCAATAAAAATGCCTTTTCTTAATTAATTAATAACTTTAATTCTATAACTCCAAATTTGACAAATAATATGTCTAAATCGATCAGCGCGACGAGCCCGTTCTGATTATGCATTCCATGATATGAATTGAAGCATGCATCACGTTATTATTAAAAATCAGAACGGTTTATGGCAATAAAACTTGACCAAATAATTAATAAAATGATTTATTATTGTCCCCACACCTCACCCTTTCCATGCTACATTATTACCATGTAAATTTTGCATCATTCATCATGGCATGCTTGTTTGTTTGTCGCATTTTATTTATATGCTTGTGCACCTTATTTATGTTGGCCCTTGTTTGTTTGGTTCTTCTTTCGGATAGACGCCGAGCAGGGGAAATATCAGGAATCCCAGGAGTACTACCCAGATCCATCCCTCGCTTCAACGGAGCTGCTAGGCAAGCAATACCACATGCTTGCATACATATTGACATGGGTATACCCTACAGGTTCTCGATCATGGTATATACGGTCCAAATACATACGGGCCCACGGTGTCGCCAAGACCCGGATGGAGGGACTCGAGTAACCTACGGACTCTCGATTGCTTGAAGGACAAGAAGAAACTAAAGATAGAAAGTTTGAAGGGGAAAACCCTAACATGTAACCGACTCGACCAACTACCTGAGACCTAGCCTATCTATATAAAGGCTAGGAGGGGGCAGCGAGGAGGACACATGCAATCCTAGTTGCCAGATTGCATCTACGCACCATTGTAACTTTCGACTCCTTCGATAATTCCATGAGCAGACAAGTAGGAGTAGGGACCTCTATGAGGCCTGAACCTTGGTAAATCCTTTTTCCCCTGTGTGCTTGTTTGCTAGCCGATAGATGTCTCCAGCGCTCCCTCCTTCTCCAAAACCCAAGTCCATAACAATGGCATTGACGAGTTAAACCCTCGTCAATTGGCGCCGTTTGTGGGAATTGGGAGTGCTGATGTTGCGGCTTCTTCGTCCCTATCAAACGCGATCGACAACTCTGCAACAGCGGAGATTCGCCAGCTTTTCGGCGCCTTCGACTTCACCGTCCACACGCCTGCCACTCGCCCGGCCTTCGAGTCCGTAGGCGACGGAATCAGCCTAGCGATTGGGAGCTTCCGCTTCCAAGTTGGTCAGATGGGCACGCTTCGCATGCCCGATCAGCCGACAGCACCGGCGATTGCCCCAGCATCATGGTTCCCTCCATCGATCGGCACCCTCAGCGAGCTCAATGCTCCGGCGGCAGTCGGGAACATGGTCAGCGACAGCAGTCGCGACTCCGATCTAAGCGATCTGGCCACTAAAGATGGAACCTACGGTTCCGGATCTGAAAGTTGTGGAAGCAACAGCTTTCCAAATCACTTCATGTGCGCCGTCATCAACGCAGGCGACACCTCCGTCAACCGCGGCAACGGTGGTAACATCGGCAGCGGCACCGACCCGCCCAACGCCGCCAACGGCGGCAACGGCGGCAATGGAGGAGCAGTCGAACCCCCAGCATAATCAACGAGCAAACCGGCGAACGCGTCGTGATCAGGCTCAACAAGCAAGAGTGGGAACGCTGCCGCGAAGCCCTACGAGGTGCACCTCTACCCTTCGGGTCCCCTCAGGAACTACTGATGGGTTACCACTGGCTCCTAAAAGAGGAATTCAAGCGCCAGAAACAAGCAATCGCGCAACTTGAGGCGCGTAAAAAGGCAGCGGACGAGTCAATCCTTCGCCGCGCTAGGATCTCCTCCTACGCAGGATCCTCCTCAAGAGGCAACGAGCATCTTGCCAGCAAGAGGCAATCATGGATGGCTCACCTCACCGAGCAAGAACGCATAGACGCCGCGAAAGTCCTCGACTTCGGCTCTATGACAGTCGACACGAGAGGCAACGTGGTTCCCAGGAGACCACAGGCCGCAGTGATAGCGGCCACCATGTACCTTCTCAATAACCAGCCACCGGCTGGAGATCCCGGAACGACCATGCACCGATCTACGATCACGGGCCTGGGGCTAATCGAGGCCGCCCTCGACAAAGAACCAGTACCAGACCCAAAAAAGGGCAAAGCGTTAGCAAAACGATACTCCTCGTCCTCGTCAAGCAAGGACAGTCACGACCTGTCTCGGTGCCGCCGTTCCCGACGACACGATCGCGACTACGATGCATGCGACGAGCTCACGCAGCGCAAGATCGACAAGCCAAGGGCACGACGTGCTCGGTCGACTGGTTCGGAAGAAGAAGATGGGGAGCTCTGCGGCGCCAGATGCTTCAGCAGATCCATCAGGCAAAAGCGAATGACTAAAGGGTTCAAACTCCCATCGGAGAACCCGAAATTTGACGGTCTGCAGGACCCCAAGATCTGGCTGGAGGATCACATCTCCTCCGTCAGGCTGCACGGAGGCAGTCGAAGTACTGCCATGCAATGCTTGCAGCTACAGCTGCAGGGCGCCGCCTGGGCATGGCTCAATAACCTCCCACGCGGATCCATTTGCGGCTGGGATGAGCTGGTCTACATCTTCGTGCGCAATTTTAAGGGAACGTACAAACGCCCCGCTTCAATTGAAGAACTGAGATGCTGCCAGCAAAAATCTGGCGAATTGCTGCGCTCTTACATCCAAAGATGGTCCATCATCAAGGACTTCGCGGAGAGCATCTCGGAAGACCGCACGATTGATGCATTCAATGGTGGTGTCCGCCGCATGGAACTCAGGGAGGAGCTAGGCTGCTCGAAGCCCAAGACCATCGACCACCTGATGGAGATCGCGAATAAGTGGGGTGATGGAGAAGATTCATTGAAGAACCGCGTTCACTCTGATGAGGAGGCAGAACTTGAACGAAGACGAGACCGCCGGAGTGAACGTCGTATGCGCGTCTACGGCGATAGCGATGATGTCAACATGGTTGTAGCCGGCTACACCGATAGACGCGACGATAACCGCAACAGCGGATACCGCAGCGGCGGATACCGCGACTCCAGGAAAACCACGCAAGTATAGCAATGCCGCACTCGCGATGAAGCACCCGCGACCTCCATCGAAGACAAACTGTCCGGACCATGCACGGTACACTTCTACATCGACAAGCATGATGGCAAGAGAAAGTCCAGTCACCTCCTCAAGGACTGTCGCAAGTTCCTCAAGCTACATGAGGGGTTGGTTCGGATGAACTGCAATGCAGTCGAAAGAGGCTACGGAACCGCTCCAGGCGCAGTGGCACATGGCGCACCACCACCACCACCACCTGGGCCACCCCCGAACGGAGCTGCACCGGACCAGCACCACGGAGGCGAACCATACCCACGGGCCATGGGTACCATGATGATCCAAAAGGGATGCCCCTCCAATAGGGTGCAGAAGGCCATCACTCGCCATGTCAACTTGGCCACGCACTCGCCACCATCCACCACTGAGTACCTCAGTGGTACTGAGTCGTGCATTACGTTCGACAAACGCGACCACGCGCCTCGAGTACCTCGCCCAGGTCATTGCCCCCTCGTACTCGAGGCGCAAATTGGAGGCTTCGACATGAGTCGCGTCTTCATGGAAGGTGGAAGCAGTATCAACCTCATATTCACGAGTACCTTGCGAGCAATGAGGATCCCTCTAACCTGCTTGGAGGCATCGGACACAACGTTCCACGGCATCGTCCCAGGAAAAGGCGTATACCCCTGGGCAAAATCAACCTCGACGTCATATTCGGCACGCCGAAAAACTTCCGGTGCGAGCGCATCGACTTTGAAGTTGTCGACTGGCCCTCACAATACCACTGCATCCTCGGGCGCGTCGTGTTCGCTAGGTTCATGGCAGTACCTCACTACGCCTACCTGTAGATGAAAACTCCAGGTCCCAACGGCGTCATCACGATCAACGGGAGTTTCGAGCGATCTGACAGTTGCGACAGGGAATTCAACGGAATCTCCCAGTCCTTCGGCATGTAGGAGGAGCTCCCGTGATTGAAGGAAACGACAGACAACAATCTGCCCCCCTGAGTAGGCCAAGCTCACCTGACCTCTCCTTCGACTCATCTGTGCACACAAAGAAGGTGCAGGTCCATCCATCAAATCCCT
Organism: Avena sativa; assembly: GCA_916181665.1. NCBI lineage: Eukaryota > Viridiplantae > Streptophyta > Magnoliopsida > Poales > Poaceae > Avena > Avena sativa. Next base: position 289,024,151 of record OV702290.1, read on the forward strand.
CTAAAATAGCCCTCATCGCCAATAACTTGAGTCCCGCATAGGAACTCGCGCTCGTCGAATTCCTCCATGAGCACTGGGAAATTTTTGCCTGGTGTCCTGCGGACATGCCAGGAGTTCCTAGGGAATTCGCCGAGCACGCACTCAACGTCAACCCCGACGCAAGGCCAGTCAAGCAAACAATCAGGCGACTATCTGAGCCACGGGCACATGCAGTCCGAATGGAGATCAAAAAGACTCCTCGAGGCCAAATTCATACGCGAGATTAAGGAAAGCACTTGGATCATCAATACGGTGCTGGTGCCAAAAAAGGACACGGATATCCTGCGGATGTGCGTGGACTTCACTTCTCTAAACAAGCACTGCCCAAAAGATCACTTCCCGCTACCACGGATCGATCAAATCATCGACGCCACTGCTGGATGCAAGCGCCTCTGCTTCCTCGATGCCTACTCAGGCTATAACCAAATTAGAAAGAAGGAGGAAGACCAGGAGAAGACCGCGTTTACAACGCCCTTCGACGTGTTCTGCTACAACACAATGCCCTTTGGGCTAAAAAACGCAGGAGCCACGTACCAGCGGTGCATGCAGGCCTGCCTCAAGGAGCAATTTGGTTGCAACATCCAAGTCTATGTCGACGACATAGTAATCAAGACCAAGGAAGAAGCCTCTCTAATTGACGACTTGCGCGAAACCTTTGCCAATCTCGATCGCTACCGGATAAAGCTCAATCCGGACAAATGCGCCGTCGGCGTACCCTCTGGGCAGCTGCTCGGGTATCTCATCTCCGCGAGAGGGATTGAGGCAAACCCGAAAAAGATAAAGGCCATACTGGCCATGGAGAAGCCAAAAAACATAAGAGGCGTTCAACAACTAGCCGGGCGAATCGCAGCCCTCAGTCGATTTATCAGTCGAATGGGAGAAAAGGCACTGCCCTTCTATCAGCTCCTCCGCAAAGCTGACAAATTGGAGTGGACCAATGAAGCGCAAGAAGCATTCGAAGACCTCAAGCGCCTGTTATCCACCTCGCCAGTATTGGTAACTCCACGAGAAAGGGAACCACTGCTGCTGTACATCTCCGGCACCAACCAAGTGGTTAGCACAATGCTCGTCGTCGAACGGGCCGAGAAAAACAAGGTCCATGGCATACAACGCCCGGTATACTACCTCAGCAAGGTCCTCACGCCAACAAAACAGCGGTACCCGCACTACCAGAAGCTGGCGTACGGCGTCTTTATGACCGCCCGGCGACTGCGCCATTACTTCCAGGAACACCCAATCGTGGTAGTCAACGACGCCCCATTGGGACATATCCTCAATAAACCTGACGCCATAGGGCGAGTCGCGCTTTGGGGAATCGAGCTGTCTCCACGAGACATCACATACGAAAAGCGCGGCGCAATCAAGTCGCAAGTTCTCCCTGACTTCCTCGTACATTGGATGGAAAACCAAATCCCGGACAAGCCAGACATGTCCTACCTCTAGACAATGCACTTCAATGGGTCCAAGAGGAAAGATGGAGCAGGAGCAGGTGTCATACTGACATCGCCTCAAGGGGACAAGCTGAAATACGTCCTGCGAATGCAGTTCACAGCCTCAAACAACGAGGCTGAATACGAGGCCCTGTTACACGGGATGAGGATGGCAAAAGCCTGCGGCGCAAAGAGGCTAATCATATATGGCGACTCCAAGCTGGTCGTCAACCAAAAAATGCACGAGTGCGACGCACTAAATGACAACATGATCACATATCGCGACCTCTACGACACACTTGAAGGAGACTTTGATGGTTGCGAGTTACGACACATAGGTCGCGAAAGCAATGAGGAGGCGGACGCACTCGCCAACATAGGCTCCACCTGCGCACCCATACCACCTGGGGTATTTCTCGAGCGCATATGCGAACGCTCCATCAAGCCAAAGGCCGCAGAGAAGAAAACAAGTGCAGCAACGGACTCGGGGGCTACGCCACCCAATGAGCCAATGACAATCGATGACTTGGAGCTCGACACAGGACTCGAGGGACCAATAAGCGTCATGATGATCGAACAATCCTGGACGCAGCCGTACATTACGTACCTCCTTAGTAAGCGCCACCGGATGACCGACAGACGCACGACACATCGCGCGATGCTCCAAGGCATTCGCCATTATCAACGGCGAACTGTATAAACGCAACATCACAGGCGTGTTACAGCGATGCGTCTCCCTAGCCGATGGAAGAGCAGTCCTCCTCGACATCCATGAAGGGACCTGCGGGCACCACGCCGGCAGTCGCGCCCTCGTTGCCAAAGCTCTACGAGCTGGATTTTACTGGCCCACGGCCATGCGCGACGCCAAATACATAGTGCAAAAGTACAATGCTTGCCAGCGATTCGCAGACAAGCCACACGCACCAGGCGCAGAACTCCGGCCTATCCCATTGGCCTGGCCCTTCGCCCAGTGGGGACTCGACATGGTTGGCAAACTTCCAAGGTCCTCGCAAGGAGGCTACGTCTACCTCTTGGTCGTAGTCGACAAATTCACCAAGTGGATTGAGGCCATGCCAGTGACAAAGCAATCAGGGCACAGTGCAGTCAAGTTCTTCGAGTCCATCGTCTACCGCTTCGGCGTGCCGCACAGCATCATCACCGACAACGGAACAAACTTTACATCCAAGGAGTTCCAAGATTTCTGCGAGAACCTGGGGATCAACATCAGCTACGCCTCAGTAGCACACCCGCAGACCAACGGTCAGGTGGAAAAGGCAAACGGGCTCGTCTGCAGCGGCATCAAGAAGCGACTCCTCTGGCCACTCAAACAAGCCGCGGGTTGCTGGCCAAACGAACTGCAATCCGTACTCTAGAGCCTGCGGACAACTCCAAATAGCGCCACCGGCTACACACCATTCTTTATGGTACATGGAGCAGAGGCAGTACTACCCGCCGAGGTACGGTACAAAGCGCCACGCGTAGTCGCCTATAGCGAGAAGGAGTCATCCCTCGCACTCGAAGACTCCGTCGACCTCCTTGACGAAGCAAGAGAAATCGCCGTAGAAAGATCTATGATCTACCAGCAGAACCTGCGCAACTACCATAGCAGAAGGCTTCGCCCAAGATCCTTCGTCGAAGGTGACCTGGTCCTGCGACTGAAGCAGCAGGGGCATCTCAAGCTCGAATCCCCCTAGGAAGGACCGTACGTGATTACAAAAGTAATCCTAGGTGGCGCCTATCGCCTTCAAGATTTAGAGACAGGAGTCGCACACTCCAACCCTTGGAACGTCGTACAACTGCGACGCTTCTACCCTTAGTCATTTTTCTTTACTTTTGCATCGCAAATAAGGCTATTCAGCCAAGGCTACTTAGCCGCATATTGTACTTCGTACTGTTCTTTGAGTAAATAAAAGCTAAGTGCCCCAAAACTCCGTGTTCTCCTTTACTTTGCCAACTTTCATACTCGGGGGCTACGCCACCCTATACACATATGTTCTTCGAACAATAACGCGAAATCCTGAGTAGCTGGCACATCAATCGAACCCCTTAACACAAACTCAACCCAGCTGCAACGCACCTGACAGGTTGACAAGGGAACGATACAAAGATGGCCAGGCTAACGAAAAGGACACGCATAAGTGCAATGCACCCCATGCTTATAAAGCTATTTGTATACATTCAAACAATAAATTATTTACAAATATATATGAGCTTTACAACACCAATACACTTATATCTAGGATACATATTTGGCTACCCTTGCAACAGAAGAACATTAGTCTGTTCCTCGAAGAAGTCGACGATCTCCTCGGCTGGACGATCCACCGCCTGATAGTGCGGCACCATGTTCCAGGAAGTTCCTGCTGGTGGCACCGGTGGCCCAGAGGCAATGGCGACGACATCCACGTTAGGCCTGTGCAAACGCACCACGGAGAGGGCAGCCTTGGCACCAGCCACCAACTGCTGCCTCACGCACTCGCGAACCGCGGACATATCTTGAAATTTGGTCAGAAGAGCCAGCAGGCTTGATGGAGTATCATCCAGCGGGAACATCGCCCGGTAGATGTTCTTCAAACACGACTGTGACTTCTTCATAAAGAGCAGCACTCGCGAGGCGCGATCCTGTAGGGTCGCTAACGCAGTCGCACGATCATGATCTACCCAGAAGTATCCACTCTCCTGAAGTTGCTCCTGGGTGAGATCATGAAGGCGGATGGCAATCCTATCCCTCTCCTCCTGCGGACGGCGTGCGATAACAACTACACGAAGCAGCATCAACAGCATGAGTACAACGTACCATTGGGATTAACTACAAAGGAAAAGACGAGGATGAGCAAACTAACATTTAAACTGGTCGCCCAGTTGCATCACCTCACCAAGCAGATATTGCTCACGGGCGGCAGCTTTTTCAGCCTTTGACTTCCACACGTCCGCGCTACCACGGATCACGGGCAATTCACGCTCCAGTTGCTTCACGCGATCACGAAGTCGCGAAAGCAAGGACAACTCCTCTACCCTGGAGCATGGTGGTGCCATTGCATCCTCAAGAGATGGCGAGTACGGGGTTCCCCCCACAGAACCACTTGATGTACCCTACCAAAAATCAAGCCAGAGGCAAAATAAGGCGACCAACTCAAAAGTCAAAAGTAACAGGTGCATTCATGATCAATAAATGTATCTACAAACACATTCGCCAATAGGCATGTTCTCCAATCAAAAGAGCAAGTTCATCATCTATTATAAGAAACTAACTACGGAGTAGCTGGCTTCTTCGACTTTGATGACCTCGGGGGCTTCATCAAGTTTGTGGCAGTATCAGATGCCACTGACTTTCCGCCAGCCCCTGAGGCCGAAGTTTTCGCCGCCTTCTTTGCACGATTGAGCTCCTCCGAATACTTGGCAACAGTGTTTATCAAGGAATGGCCATATTTGGCACAGGCAGTCGCAAAGGGAGCAAATACTACCTGCTGACCATCCGCGCCAACAGGCATCGTCTTCGACACCGCAGAGGGATCCACTTTGACTCCGTGGGCTTGCACCATGGCAAGCGACATGGTCGCGCCAGCTGCGCGGAGGGAGTTCTTATACGTGGAAGGCACACCCCCAGCGAGCGACTCCACCAGCTCTTCCACATTGTTGACCAGCTCCGCCTTCGGCATCAGCTCCTCCCGGAGTCGACTCAGGGTGGCCTTGGCTTTGGACAGCGTATTTTGGACAGCGGCGCTACGATCTTCGACCGCAGATACCGCGCCCGCCAGAGCGTCATCGCGACCAAGGGCTTGTGGACCAAAACTCAAGCCACCAGCATACACCAAAACACACACATGGATCAAACTTCTAATGCCACTGGCACTACAGAGGAAGAGAAGAACATCAATAAAATATCTACCAAGTAAAGGTACCTGAGAGGGCCTTGGCGACTGAGAACAGTTGCTCTTCGAACAACTTCTCCCTGGCCGCAAAGGAGGCACGCAGATCCTCTTCGCGCTTCTGGGCTTCATCACGAGCCGCGGTTGCCTCATCACGCCCCTTCACAGCTGCGGCTAGCGTCTTCTCCAACGTGGCGACATCACGCAGTAAAGCATTATGCTCAGCTACATGGCAGTCAAAAATTTGGCGGTCAGTCGATTATACCAAAATACAGAGAAGACGAAAAGAATAAATATAGAACACTCACTCTCAACCACGCGGTGGCGTGTCTCCAGCATAGCATGCTGGCGACCCATCGCCATCACCTGCTCCGCCACCTGCGCGGCTTCCTTTACATGGAGCTGTCGCACAAAACAAGGAGTCAGCAGAGGGAAACAAAGGGCGTTGACTGCCAAATTATAAAAGAAAAGAAAGATATACTTACATGGTCCTCCAGCGACTCCGAAGAAGATTGCTGAACCGTCATCCGAGCAACTACTCGATGCTCCCCTACATGGGGAGAGCTCGAAGAATTGTGCCCAGAGTGAGCCGCCGCCGGAGGAGAAGGAGCGCGCTCGACCTCTATCTTGGCCTTTGAGGTCGCGACTCCTGATTCCTTCAAAAATTCGACGTCGCCAGAAGATGACGACGCCTCTTGACTGCAAGACAAAATCCGCACTCAGAAAGGGAAAACTCTAGGGCAAAGCCAACAAGAAGAAAACAAGAGAAGAATAAATGCACTAGCAAACTTACCAGTCAAATCTGTCAAGATCAAAGGTGGCCTCCGTCGACTCTGACGAAGACTCCTTGGGCAATCGCATCTTCTTGCGAGAAGACGGTGCCACAGCCCTCACAGGAACAGCTGGAATTGGCGTCTCCGCGTCAACAGCCGTGCCTCCTGGAGATGAAGGAGTCGACGCGTCGGAATCCCCGCTACGTGAACGCTTGCGAGTATCCGGACTCTCGGACTCGGGGGCTTCCTCTTCCACATCGGAAGGGACAGTCGACTCAGACTCGTCCTCTTCCAAAGCTTCACGAGGAATAATCCCCTCAGGGAGGGGAGGCATGCAAGGCGACACCGCCCACTCCTGCATACAAAAAGTAAAGATAAGCAAACACAATAGGAAATGCAATCGAGAAAATAAGCTACTACGTAGCGCAACTGTACCTTGGGAGGAGGATTCGAAGCATCGAAGGGAGGAACGACTGGCTCGTTCGGAAGCACATCCTTGAGGGTGTACTTCGTAACCAGTCGCACCCTCTTATCTACCTCACTCGCGGGCATGCCATCAGCAGACACGCGAGTGGGATCATCAACGCCACCCCATTGGAACATGGGATGGACCCTGGCCTGGAGAGGCTGGACGCGACGATGCATCCAAGTCCTAACAAGGGCGCAACCTCCCTCTTCTGCGCCTATGCGACTCTCGAGGTCGCAGACGCGCTGATATAACACGTCTGTCTCCGCGAGTTCGAAAGGCATGATCACGTTCTTCCAAGAACGCATCTTCTTGCAGGGAGTCGTGGGATCGAAAGGTGCGAGTCCAAAGTGCTCGTCCTTGGCCTTCTGGTCGCGCACATAGAACCATATGTCCCTCCATCCCTGGACGTACTTGGTAAGCTTGATGTCGAAGTAGGTGGCGGATGGGTCAACGTGGATTTCGCAACCACCTACGTCATAAACTAAAGAGCCAGATGCGGACTGACGCTTCAATTTAAAGATGCGCTTGAACAGACCAAAGTGTGGCTCGATTCCGAGCCAGCACTCGCAGAGAGTGATGAAACAGGTGATGTGGAGGAGAGAATTTGGGGACAACTGATGGAGCTGGAGCCCATAGAAACAAAGAAGACCCCGAAGAAAGGGGTGATGAGGCAAAGAAAGACCACGAATGATGAATGCAAGAAACATCACTCGATAACCAGCGGGAGGCACAGGAATGGTCTCACCGCTAGGGACGCGTGAATTGGCGACTGCTGCAGAAATCACTCCGTCTTGGCGAAGAAGACGGAGATCCGACGGCTTGATGATAGACGGGTGCCATGCTCCATTGGTCACGCGGGTGCCCGCGACCTTCTTCTTCCCGACGGCAGTGGCACTGGTGCCCGCAGCAGCGGAGCCACCTTTCTTCTTCGCTGCAGCGAGGTTGGCCGCGGAATCAGCGGCAGCGCCTCCCTTCTTCTTCCCCATTGCGTAACGGTGATGAGAGCGAAGAAAGTAGCTTGGGAACGAACGGAGCTGGTCCAGCGTCATGGAGAAGATGGGCGCAGAGGAAAGCAGAAAAGCAAACGGCAATGGTGATGGCAGCAAGGAAGAAAGAGCACAGATGGGAAATTACCGCCGCAGCATCGCTACTTCACCCCTGGGAGATGCAATCCAATGGCTGACAAAAACCCTATTGGACACGTGGCACGCATCGCGTAGGACACGTGGAGAAGAGGAAGCATGAACCGTCCCCCCACTTCTACCATTACGCGTGGAAATCGAGGAGGCACAATTAAAAATAAGATTACGCACGCCCAGTCAAATCAGAGTCAGAAAGTGAGACCCACCGCTCGTCACATCCCGTCAAGACCGCTCACGCGGGCAACTAAGGTCATACAAGCATTAGCACTGACGTCACCAAGGCTATGAAGTGGAAAACTTCGACTATTTTTAGTCCTTGCTAGAGTCTTCGACTCCACCAAGCACTCGGGGGCTACTCCCATAGGGAGCGCTAGCCGCGCACCCTATGATTATTTGTACGAGAAAAACTGTGTGTTGATAACATCCACAATCGAAACTCATGGCGACACCGCCTCATAATTTTTCCCTACAAAGAGACTGCGTCTCCTGGGTTACCCGAATCGTCTCCGTGATGATAAAATTCGGATGCCGCGCCTACGGCGTGAAGGTAAGACCTGAATAAGGCCTGGCAACGCATTTAAATGCGCACTACCAGAAACATATCCGTGCCTACAGGCACGATGAACATGCCTTGACGGACGCGTCAAGTGCTCACACCCATATAACTAGAATTCGACTCCTATAAGACCTCCGTGGCCTGAGTCGAATTACACCAGCACTTTTCCAGTTTCGAGACCGGGGACTCGAATTTGAGTAGATTGCGTTGTTTCACCCTAAGGTGGTTAACTGATACAGATACTTCGGTTATATTAGGCACGTATATCAAAAATCCCTATGACACAAATAAAAGCAATCGAAATGTACTCATTTAGGCACTCGAAGGCTTCAAAAAGTCCCCAGTCGAATCTGCGATTCCACTGGACACTCGGGGGCTACTGACATGGGTATACCCTACAGGTACTCGACCTTGGTATATACGGTCCAAATACATACGGGCCCACGGTGTCGCCAAGACCCGGATGGAGGGACTCGAGTAACCTACGGACTCTCGATTGCTTGAAGGACAAGAAGAAACTAAAGATAGAAAGTTTGAAGGGGAAAAGCTTAACTTGTAACCGACTCGACCTGCTACCTGAGACCTAGCCTATCTATATAAAGGCTAGGAGGGGGCGGCGAGGAGGACACACGCACCCCTAGTTTCCACAACCCTTGCCAGATTGCATTTGCGCACCATTGTAACTTTCGACTCCTTCGAGAATTCCACGAGCAGACAAGCAGGAGTAGGGACCTCTACGAGGCCTAAACCTGGGTAAATCCTTTGTCCCCTGTGTGCTTGTTTGCTAGCCGATAGATGTCTCTAGCGCTCCCTCCTTCTCCAAAACCCAAGTCCATAACAATGGACATTGACGAGTTAAACCCTCGTCACATATAGTACCTATTGCCTCTATCTTATTCTTGCATCATTGAGTCGCGATTGCATTAAATTGAATCCCAAGTACTGCATAGCCTTTACTTTAAACCCCACCGAGCTTGTTCCTCCATCCCATGAGCCCTTACTACAGGAGTTGTTTGAGCCATGCAAGTCATAGAACAGCATGTGTAGGGTATGTGAGTGTCTGATGGATAACGAGGTACCTAAACAACTTAACCTGAGTAGTAATGGGATAACTAATGAAAGAGGCACCGGTGGGGAATATATGTTATTTGGTTTTTATGTCCGCTTGTGTCCCGTAGGACCCCGAGTACTTGATACCTGTTCCTTGACTATCGCACTATCCGCATATGGGAGCATGAATCCCCTTAGCGCGAGCTCGATTCATTTCTTATTTCTTGGGGCCACAAAGTAGTTTGGGGCTTTAATACTATCTTGTACCTATGCCATGTTTTACTGCTTTATTTAAGATTGTGCGTGGAGCACCTGTACTGTTTTGGATCATCGAATGTTTTCACGGTATCAACAAGCCCAGTCACACTTTCGGGTTCCCAGTCGTTTACAGCCATTGACACAAACCTTGGGTCCGTCTCAGAGCCGGCCAACTTCGTTGCGGGTAGCTTAATGGGGTGGCCCCCTAAAATATTTTATGAATCCTGTGAATGCTTTGTCGTGAAAGCCTCGTTGGGTTTTGATTTGGTTTTTCCAAGGTCGATCGTGTGTGTGTTGCTATTTGTGCACCCCTGCAGGGTAAATCTTTCTGAAAGCCGTGTCCGCGGTTATGGACGACTTGGAGCACAGTTTCTCGATCATAGACAAGTATAACTAAAGTACCGTCTTTAATTTGACTAAATATCTGACTAGTAAATAGTGCAATATTAATGGAATGATTAATAAAACTGCCAACGGAGGGGTTGTTCGTCCGCTTTCTCGTTGGTAAGCGAGAAGGAGGATGGATCTGTTACTTTATACTGTTATAACTATTGTTTCTAATTAATGGACATCCGACTATCATTGGTTAGGCGGATGGTTAGCAAGTATCTATAGACTTGTTAGTTTTTATCTTTTGCTGCAATTGCGTCACCCCAGGTTATGTCCCCTTTAGAGGCATAAAGACTTGCTGAGTACCCCTAGGGTCTCACACGTTAAATTGTTTGATTCAGATGAACAGGTGTATTCGCAAGATGGATACTGGGTGGAGGAGATAGATGATGTTGGCAACGATCACTCGGTGTAGAGATTCCGGGGATGGGGATCCGTGAGATCTGTGGGTGGGATGTGCTTACTTATGTGGAATATTATGCCGATTTGCTTCTTGTCCGTACTCGGATCTTGTTTTCCGCTTCCGCTTGATACTCTGTTGATTGATGTATGAGGAGTTGTCCTACACTATTATCTCTATCTAGGATATTTGGATCTTGCCGTATGGCGTTGCAATATTTCTATTTCTTTTAGATGGTATGGCTCTGAGAACTGTTGTAAGGTAGCTTGCATACATACTCACTTGTGTATGTATTTGATCTCTTCCCCTATTGCCTACGCCGCTCGCTCTTGTCCCGATGTCTTATTAGTGGTTAGGGCGGCCGACGGGCCTACACGTGGGTGGCCCCTGGGCCCCTGCTGTACTACTTTAACCACTTTTGGATCATCCAGGCTTGAACTTAGAGCGTAGGGTCCGAGGTTGTTATAGCGAAACTCTAGGGCAGAGCTGGGTGGTTGCGGGAGCTCACCTAGGTGCGGAGCAGACAACAAGGAGGATGCTAGGTGTCGTGGAGCAGCGCGCCGAGCTCAATGACGGGCATAAGGGCTAGGTTTGGCGCAGAAAATGGCTCCCATGACAGCGACCGAAATGAGCTTCGTCGGAGCTCGCCGGTGAGGCCAGTAGAGGTGGTCCTGGCCCAGAGGAAATATAAGATTAGATAGAGGAGGAGGAGGGGGTCACGGTACAGTGACATGCAGAGAGAGGGGAGCAAGGGAGGGAGGGTCTTGCTCATCTTCTTGTCAAAGGCCGAGAGGCAATCTTTCTCCTCCTGCAAGCAGGGCAGAGCTGGGGAGAGGCTATGGGTCGCGGGGGTGGTAGGTGATAGAGGATGGTCGTAAATGAGACGAAGAGGAGGTGATGGGGTGGCTATTTTCCTTATAAGCCAAGGGGAGGGGGGTAGAGTGGACCATGTCCATGGAGGCAATGGAGAGGGGAAAACCAGGGAGGGATGGTTCCTGTGGGCACGTGGGGAGGTCTTCTGGTCGTGGTATGGCCAGAGAGGAGGGGTGGCATAGCTACAAGGCTTTTAAAATATATGACAAAGGTATAACATTTGGCTCCTTCTCTTCCAAGCACTAATGGACAAGGTTTCAAGTGTGCTACAATGCTTGCTACAATGTAGCCCGACCATGGGTCAGGTAGTGTGCTGTGTAAGTTTGGTTAACCCAGCTAGGAGAGGTTTGGCGGGTTTTGCTTAGAGGATTTTCTTAATTTGCATTTTTGATCAAATAGGTTGATAGCAAGGAAGTCTAGAAACATGTATTGGACATGATGGGGAAATGGTACGAGAAGATAGAGGAGGTGAGGAAGTCTCTCTATGATTTATTTTAGATTTTTTTAAGGATTTAAAGTCCACTAATAATCATTTAAGAAAAAATGTTGAAAGGTGTTCTAGAAGCTCATTTGATATTTTTACATTGGACAAGGCTGGTTTATGATGTGATATGGTCTTAGGTACCAAGTTACACTTTGGAGACTTTTCCTAGAATTTATTTAGATATAAAATTATTTTTAAGCAATTATTTCTTGTTTCAGCCATTTAAGAAAAAGGGCAAAAAGAAATAATAAAGCATCTAAAAAATATTTCTTTTTGTGGTGGTAAGATAGGGTATGATAAGTAGGCCTCGGTTGTGCTTAAATATGGAGATGTTATTTGGAGAATAACCAACTTGCCTTTATAGAGAGAGATTTGGGGGGGTTTTGTCAAATAAAATATTTAATTAGTTTTAAGGTCAAGTAATTATGGAAATCCTTTGATAAATTTATATATCCATGGTATATGATGTCCACCATATGCGTCCATCATCTGAAACCTTTGGTTTTGATGATCAGCCTTTATTTTGGAGGAAAACAAGGAATGGAGGAATTAGGGCACTGTTAATTTTATACCTTCAAAACCTGGCTGGATCTTGGAGCTCAGAGCTCCCCTTGGGTCATGGGGTATATGAATAGATAGGCCAAGTGATGTATATCACCATGGGGCAAAGAGTTGAGGTTGATCCTGATTGATCTCTCCAAGAGTTTATTCTTAGAATTGAATAAAATAAGGGTGCCAAAACAGATTATCAAATAGCCTTCTAAACCATGTGGGTTTTAGAAGCACAAGGATACAATTGGAACAAGTGAAGTAGGGATTGATATACCTTCATGAGTAGAGCACAACCATACTAAGGTTTGGTCATGGGGAGATAGTATGAAGGTGTAAGCTTCTGCTGAAGTAGGCATGTTGATAAGTTTTGTAGGAATTGTTATTTTCTTGCCTATAAAACCATCAAGAACAAGTGGGTTAAAGATGATATATCCAAGGGAAAGAGTGGTCCTTGGTAGTCCTTAGGATGTTTTAAAATATGGTTTAAGTGCATTTCAAAAAATGCACAAGGGTTGAGAAGGAGGGAGCCCCAAAGATGAGACATTGCTAACTGTTTTCCACACTTGGCCATATTTTGGCAGCGTTAGGGTTTTTGACTAGAATGTAAGAGAGGAGGGTTTTGGGATGATGCAATGTCCCAAGTCATCCTCAGGTGGATAAGGTGAAGTGTGGATTTAGTAGGATATATCCATGTTTGGTATTGGTCTTCATTGACTTGGAAGGTTCTAGAAGGAGAACTTCATAAGACATCTGGTTAGTGGTTTTCGAAGATCACCAAGTGGCTATAGATCAGATCCAGCTTGATTAAACTACTTTGGTTGACACTGATGTATTAGCTAGGTGCTCGATGATGAGCTCCTAGGGTAGCTCATACTACTCCTAAGCAAAAAAATCAAGTAGCAGATCAAGGCAATTCATCTTAGCAAGCAGCTCAATCTACTACTAGGATTATCATCAAGCCTAGCTTGATATAAGCATGGGTATTTTGAAAAGGGTTGTAATTTGAAGTAGATGAGAGTCCTTGGTAATTTTACCAAGAGTAGAATTCAAAAGCTTTATAAAAGGTTTTGGAAACCTAGAGATAAGAGTAGTTGAAGTTCTGTCTTGAAAACACAAGGAGATTATATTATATAGCTCTCTCTAATTTTGTTCGTAGAGGCTACTAAAATGGTTTGGGTTGCAAAGGCATCTTGGCTCAGGTTTTGAAATGCCAGAACATTTGAGAATATGTAAGAAAGAGCCAAGACAATTTTGTTAAATAGCTTTTGTCAACTGAGGGTGAGGTAAGGACTATATCATCTGTTACACATTCAGATGCATAAGCATAAACAAACAACAAGCAAACACTGCATCATTCAACAATAAAAAGTTTTGGTTCCCCCTGATTTTTGCATTCTGGACAACTAATCAGGGTTCCTGAAATTGGGATGTTACATTAACAATTTATTCCATTGCAATATTTTGATACACCGAAACAATTCCGGCAGTTTTATCAAAATAGTTAATGCATTGTCTAGTATTTTCTCCTGCGTTCCGTATCCACTCAAATGTGTCAAGGAACCTTAAGTGTGTCACCCTACGGTTCGTGAACTAAGTGTACATGATTGAGACTCTCTTTAATCAATAATCATTAGCGGGATCTGGAGATCCATAATGGATACCACTTACTCAATGGTGAACTAGTGATCGCATGAACATTTTTCATAGTAACCAATTCCTTTTGCCTCGCGATATTTTACTTGTCTGGGATACGACTATTTGGTATCATCCATACGTAGTTCGATCTCATTACTGACAAGTACACTTTTCTCATTCCCGTGATATAACATTCTTAGTGATCTTATCACTTGCTTGCAAGCTATGTCAATGTGATATCACCGAGAGGGTGCTGAGTATATCTCTCTGTCATCAGGATGGAAAAATCCCAATCTTGATCCACAAGACTCAACTAACACTTTCGAAGTACCCAACGACATCTTTATAATCACCCTGTTATAGTGTGACGTTTGATGGAATCAAAGTACTCTTCTAGTGTTAGTAATTGACGTGATCTCATGGTCTAAGGATTAGGGTTACTTCGCATGATGTTATAGTAATGTAAACATAATGACTTTGATCGTATTACTATACTTTGGGTGAATGTTCATCACATCATTCCACCAATGTTGTCACCTCATTATTAACAACATACAATGTCATGATCAGGAAACCTTGATCATCTGATAATCAACAAGCTAGTGTAATGAGACGCATTACTAGGAACTCTTTCTTTGTTTATTAAACACACATGTATTAATGTTTCTGGTTAACACAATTATAGCATGAGAAATAAACATTTATCATAAACAAGGAATAAGATAATAACCATTTTATTATTGCCTCTCGGGCATATTCCCTTCATAAGGACCGCGGGGATGGGAAGCAGAAGGCCCAAAAGCATAGTTAGGCTAGTTAGATTAGGTCAAACCACTAAATCATTAACTAATTCGGTGTTATCCATGTAAACCCTAGCGAGGTAGCACTATATTAACTTCCCTAGGGTACTCTCTATGCATATTCTCTCTAATACACCCTATAGAAGCGACTCATTGCCTACCTGCCGAGCTCGCCACCCCTTGTAAATACACATAGATCAATACATCTAGCAGGAAGTAGGCTCTTTACCCTATGGGGACTAAATCAGGGTAAAACCTTGCATGCTCCCAATCTCTATCTACAGATGGCTAACTCTCCCTTGCCCCAATCGAATCAATCGGTACCCCTAGTAGCGATTGTCGTGGCCATTCCCATGACAAAGTGATTGGAGAACTTGACTCGGTCACAAAGGAGCTGAGTAGTCTCACAGAGCCAATCACCTGCGTCTAGCGGCTCAGCGCTGAGCTCGAAGTGGTGTGGTTTAAGGTGGAGGATTCCTCATGTTCCCACGCTGGTTGGCCGGTACAAACTCGTTGCGTTGGACACTTTCCTCAAACCTCTGCTGACTCGGTTGGATATTCTCCATTATGTTGGTGATATTGACAAGAGTTGCGACGAGTTTAGTAGACGTAGAGCCTCTTCATTAGTATGCTTTGGAGGCGCCATCCATTTATTGATGGAGAATTTAGGTTAGAACCAAAATGGATAATTAATAATCCAAGATAGTACTTGAATGGAATAAACCATGATTAAGGATATAAATTACTCAGATGATATTAAAATATCAAACAAAATTCAAAGCACCTAGAAGATAGCTAGCATATTGCCCATGACACAAAGGAGTGTGGAAACACAGATCTATGAAAAAACGCCTTTTCAGTATTAAAATACTAATTAGGCATGAGAAACAACTCATAAAATAGAGATTAGCAACTCCACATTCTATGAAAGCATGCGAAAAGAAAAAACACCTTAACAAGATTATGTCGGTTAACAAATAGCCAGAGATATCACACCAGATTAACAAACAAAAGTCTATTGATATGGAATTGTAACACCCCGGTTAAACAACTACTAGAAAATCGCTTTGTGTTTTTGAAGGAAATACACCCCGGTTATTATCTTATTCCATGTTTATGATAAATGTTTATTTTTCATGCTATAATTTTATTAATTGGAAACATTAATACATGTGTGTTTAATAAACAAAATACAAAGTTCCTAGTAATGCCTCTCATATAAACTAGCTCGTTGATTAACAAGATGATCAAGGTTTCCTGATCATGGACATTGGATGTTGTTGATAATGAGGTCACAACATTGGTGGATTGATGTGATGAACATTCATATGAAGTATATAATTACGATTAAATTCATTATGTTTATATTGCTATAACATCATACGAAGTAATCCATTCCTTAGAGCATGAGATCATGTTAATCACTAACACCCGAAGAGTATCTTGATAACATCAAACGTCGCACCGTAACAGGGTGACTATAAAGGTGGGTTCAATGCTACGAAGGTGTTATGTAGAGGCTCATGGATCAAGAGTGGGATTTGTCCATCCCGATGACGGATAGATATACTCTGGGCCCTCTCGGCGATATCACATTGAAATAGCTTGCAAGCAAGTGATGTGATCACTAGAATGTTATATCACGGGAACGAGAAAAGAGTGCATGTCGGCAACAAGATCAAACTAGGTATTGAGATACCGATGATCGAATCTCGAACATGTAATATATCGCGAGACAAAGGGATTTAGTTACGACATTAAAAGGTTCACACGATCACAAGAGTCATCGATGAATGTGTGGGAATAAGTACGGATCTCTAGGTCCTGCTCCTGATTATTGATCGGAGAGGGTGAAATTGCAGAAACTAGTTCTGCATGTCATATTGAAATGTTGCAGGGGGTTTTATGTGAATTGTTTTTAATTAATGTAATTAACAAAATTTTGAAAAAAAATAGTTTTCTTTAATGAGAGCTTGCATTAAATTTGGTGGAAATTTAATGCATGTGAGTGCAAGTGTGTGTGGAGGAATATTTATGTGAGTGGAGCATCCACCACATGAATAATGGAAGAGGTGGGGGCACCACCATGGATGCCATGCCATGGCCCTTGGATGCCCCCTCTTCCCTATAAAAGACCCCCCTCTCCTCCTCACAAAACACACCTCTTCGTGAAGGATATCTCTCCCCCTCTAGAAATTATTCCCCATGGTCTCCGATTAGCGAGATACATGTTCCCGGTGGCTTTATCTAGAAAGGAGTTGTTGCTTCCACTGCTTTGTTGGAGCGAGGGACGGAGGTTGTCAGGGTAGCGGACGTGTGTGCGATCACGGATGCACCGCTGCTTTGCAGTGCTGGACTTGCTTGAGCTGGATCTGATGGACGTGCTGGAGCTGGACCTGCTGGACTTGCTGGACTTCATCACGATCTTGAGATCGGCAAGTGTACAACTACATCATCCATGAGTTCCATATCGTTAACAAAGATTTGTTGTCTTCGAGGGTATGTTCTCTATGGATTTATATCCACCTGTTGCTTGTATCTAATAGATAGATCTTGGCATATAATAGTTCCCATCGCAGGAATTTTTTTGTTTTCTATGCTGCGAACCCAATAGTTTTTGTTTTGTGTATCATCATGACTGCATGATCATGTCATCATGCCATATTGCGTTTGAGCATCTTCATTTTTGCATGCATATCATTTTCATAAAACTATTTCTATAAAAGTCTAGCTTCGTTTTCTAAATATCGCCTTCCTTATTTCAAATCAAATATGGGCTCGTCCGGATATTTTATTTTTTCTATAAGCTATTTGTAAAATCCTTTAAAATAAACCTGTAATATTTTATAATAAAAATATTTTACTAATGGGGGAGGCAGCCAGCCATGCCCAAAAACCCAGCCAGCCAGCCTACTACCCCGACTAAACCCTAACCCTAGACCAATCTGTCTAGACAATCCCCCACCATCTACCCCCGTCCGCCGTTGTGCACCACGCAAACCTGCGCCCACCTAACCCCCACAACGGCCCCACCATGTGGCCACTCCATCGCTAGGATCTCTCTGTGCAGTACACGGCCAAGCGGCCACGCACACATGCAAGCCTACACGACGCCACCCCATGCGCTACCCTGCCCCGTACCCTGGCCCCACCACGCACGCGATCTCACTCCCACGACCGACAGCCTCCAACCCCACCTCACCTCGCGACCATGCTCCCGCAACCAGCATCCATCCCGTGTCCCTGGCCCCATGCGTTCCCTTCCTCTCGTCAGTAATTATAATGCTGGGAATAGATATAAGTAATCTAGAGGCACCGGTGGGCAATAGCTAATATTTGGTTCTTCCATGCTCACTTGTGTCCCGTAGGCACCGAGTACTGGATACTTGTTCCTTGACTATTCGCACTATCCACATACGGGAGACTCTATGGATCCCCCTTCGCCTGAGCTTGATTCACACTTTATTTCTTGGGGCCACAAACTAGTTTGGGGCTTTATTACTATCACGTACTTATGCCATGCTTTACTACTTTATTTATAATTGTGCGTGGATCACCTGTACTGTTTAGGAATTGTGGAGTGTTATCACGGTATCCACAAGCCCAGTCACACTTTCGGGTTCCCAGTCGTTTACATCCATTGGCACAAATCTTGGGTCTATCTCGGTGCCGGCCAGCTTCGTTGCGGGTAGCTTAATGGGGTGGCCCCCTAAAATAATTTATGAATCCTATGAATGCATTTTCATGAGGCCTCGTTGCGTTTTATTTGGTTCTTCCTGAGGTTGATCGTGTGTGTGTTGCCATTTGTGCACCCTGTAGGGTAAAACTTTCTGAAAGCCGTGTCTGCGGTTATGGACGACTTGGAGCATAGTATCTCGATCATAGACAACCATAACTAAAGTAGTGATATAAATTTTACTTTGACATGTCTACTAATCAGTTTCACTACAACAGAATGAGTAAATAAAAGTGCCAACAACTACTAGATTTGGGATATCTTTGGCTAATTGTATCTGACTAGTAAGTATTGCAACTACAACGGAATGGTTAACCTAAAATTCCCACTACTTCTGATATGAGGATGACTCATGCTATCTATATATGACTAGTAAGTGCTGCAAATATAATGGAATGAATAAAACTACCAACTATGTGAGTTCCTCGGTTTGACTCCTCGTTTGGTCTCTAGGGGGGAAATGCTAGGATGGTTATGATTGGTGTTAGTATCAGGTTGGTCCTGCATAGGTCTTTCTTACCTCTCACTGATAGCCGAGAGTTGTATCAAGTCTCTATAGGTTGTCTAGTGTCTTCTTTGCTGCCGCTTCAGTCCACCATACCTATGTAGGTGAGAGCCACCGAATTCTAGACTCACTGTGTACTAGCCTCAGTACTGACCGCTCCCTTTTTCTCTGCCCTTTGTCGGCACCCCTTTTGTTTGACATGTATAAGTTCGACATCGTTAGCAGGGTTACCCTTCCGTCTTGGCTTGGGTAGGGTTATGGACGCCATTGGTTATTCTTCAGGTCTCTTAGCCCAATTTGCTTCTTATCCGTACTTGGATGTCGTATCAATTTCAAGATGATTTGGATCTTTGTACTGTATATATGTATTTTTGAATCGTTGAGTCGTTTTTGTATATATAAGTTCTATGGGTTCCATCATGGACTATTGTGTAATGATATTACTCTGTTTTCCACCTGCATGCAAGTGCCTGGTGGGCATCTTTGAATTATTTCTATGCGGGTTTGGGGGGAAGCGCTAAAATCTGCATAGGGCCGATTCGAGGGTGTTACAGGAATGTACCAACAGTAGATGATCAACAAGCGGATCTCAAAACAAAGGATTGGATGCAACATATCAACAAAGGATTGCAGATCCTATTGTACTACAGATACCTGTCGTCGGAATTGATGATATGTTTGCTAGGAGGGGGTCCTTGGGGCGTGGAGAAAGATCGGGTGGGAGACGACACTGTTCCGAGACGGTGAGCACACAAGCTTTACCCAGGTTCGAATCCGCCTGTGATGGACAGATCCTACACCTGCTAGCAATCTAGTAATACAGCAGAGCCGGAAATGTAGATTACAAGACAGGTTTCGCCTGTGCGAGTTGAGATTGTTGTTGTTATGCCCTAAAGTCCTATCCCTATGATGGCTTATATAGTCATCCAGTCCAAGGGCTATAGGAGAGTCCTATCCCGCTACATTACATAGTTGGTTACATAGTACATCTTGGACTACAAGTAACCACTACATGCCTAATTCAGTAAGTCTTCTTGGCCTTCCCATAGCTGGATAGGCTTCCAACTTTTCTCCCTGACAAGCCGCCCATGGAGCATAGCTCTAAACTGAAGTGGGCCACCCTGGTTAGTGAGTCGTAGTGGGTATACCCGGAAAGTATATCCCCAACAATACCCGGAACACGTGAAACCCTGATTTGAAATTTAGAAGAGAATAGTCAAAATCGTCTCACTTCCTTACTTGAATAGGGTGGGTGGGGAAGTAAGTAAACTGGAAGTAGTCCTACTTTGACGTTTAATCTTGCCCTAGTATATAGCTACCAAAAAAAATTATAGACTTAACAATGACCACCTCGGAAGGGACCCTGAAGGGTGAAAGGCTCTGATACCAATTGTCAACCCTAGCCGGTATGTTAATGACACATGTTGCTTTATCCCGATGGTGGTTGGTCCCACGATGGAGATGTATGGATGTGGGAAGCTAACATGCCCCGTAGGTATGCGTCTCTCATACACAAAGTGGGCGCGTACAAGATACAACCGTGCAAGAGTACATCAGAACATGATCATCTATAAGAAACAGAAATATATTGCAACGCCTTTATGACAAGATCCAAATACACACCATATAATAATATCATATAGGATATATGTCCTCATAAATCATCAAGAGCAAGCAGAAAACATAGATCCGAGTATGGATTAAGATACAAATATGGCATAATATGCCTAGAACAAAGCAAATCCCAATCCACTGATCTTAGAATCACAACGCCTAGAATCTCCAATGGAGGGGGTCGACACCTTCCGCATCAGCATTATCAGCGAAGTAGCCACCATATGGATATGTCTAATAGTCTTAAAAATTCTGGATGTAAGACCCTAAGCTACTCAACAAGTCTTTATGCAACTAAAGGGGTGACTTGGGGTTGATGCAATTGCAGCAAAAAGATAAAGCATCTAGAACAGTTCGATAGACACGATGTATCAATTGTCTAACTAGATATAGATGAGAGAGACCTTTTCGGAACCAACAGATAAAGATAACATTAAGTAAAGCATATCCTAACCAACATCTTGTTTACCAAACGGGAAGACTATCCACTCATTGGAAATTTTATTATCCCTTCCATGAGATTTGCACTATTTACTAGTCAAGTTTAGTATAATTTACAGTGCTACTTTAATTCACTTTTCTATGATCGATAAATTGTGCTCCAAGTAGTCCATAACCGCGGGCACAGCTTGTCGAAAAGATTTACCATGGAGGGGTGCACAAATAGCAACACATGCATGTTCAACCTTAGGGGAAAACCAAATGAAAAGCAACGAGGTATCACGATAGAGCATTCACAGAACCCAAAGGTTGTTTAGGGGGGCCACCCCACTAAGATATCCAAAACAAAGTTGGCTAGGCTCTGAATGGACCTAGGGTTTGTGGCGATAGCTGAAAAAGACCACGAACCGGAAAGTGTGACTGAGCTTGTCCAAACATCATAAACGTGGCATATCCAAAATAGTGCACGTAGTAAATGCTCCTCGATCAAAAGTAGTATATAATTTAGTAAAGCAATGCATAAGTACATGATAGTAATAAAGCCCCAAACTAATTATGGCCCCAAAACAAACTTCGAATCAAGATCATGCTAAGGGGGATCCTAGAAAGTCTCTTGCATGTGGATAGTTTGATAGTCAAGGATCATGCATCAAGTACTCAGATCCTACGGGACACAACTGAGCGTATAAAAACAAAATATTAGATATTGCACACTGGTGCGTTTTTCTTTACTTGTCCCATTACTACACAACTTAGTTATTTAGGGTACCTCGTTGTCCACCTCATCTCAACAGACACCACAGAAACCCTACACATGCAAATCTACGACTCGCATGGTTTCACACAACTCTTGTAGTGTCTGATGGTATAGGGGAACAAGTTGTCTAGTGGGGCTGAAAAGTAAAAGTTGTGTAGTACATGGGATCGCAACTCGATAACAGAAACAAGACTCATAATGCAAGAATAAATATAGATGCATAGGTGCTACCAATGTAAATGCAAGAAGAGGAATGCTTTCCTAGAAACTCTAGGTGTAGTAAGAAGGGTTCGGGTAATACTCAACAGCCTCTTGGTATCGTCCTTCCTCAGCACCAATCCTGCTAAAAAACAAACACATAAGGGACATATAATTATATTTCACAATTATATGAAGCATATGAAACAAGCAAGCAATGTATGCCATGATGGTATGATGCCAAAACACATGGTACACCATGTGTACAACATATGTGAGGCATTTGCAACATAATAGAATTAAATCATGATTTATTGGTAACTTTTATTTGTTGAAGACTTTGCATTATCATACTATAAATGTAAGAAATAGTAAACAAGTGCATGCATGTATAGCACATATAGATTCTTATTCTTTTTCTGATTGATTTAGACATATTACTTGCAATGTTTGGAGTTATTATGATTTTCTAGTGAATTATTCCATTCGATATATCCACAAAGAGAATTATTATTTTTAGCAATATTCAAACCAAACTGGTGGTAGATTATTGAAGAGCATGTAAAAGTACACAAGTTTCATGTTCAAACTTTTTCAAAATTCAATCCAGAAGGTTGATTAATTCACTAGTCAAAGTTACATAGATGTTTGGCTTGAATTTGTATTTAAATTCAAATTTTAAAACAGTTTGACCATCTGACCAAAAGTCCAAGGGCCCCAATTGTAAAAAGGGCTTGTGCACATTTCCTAGCACACCCTCGGAGGATCGTGGGTTGATGTTGTTAAAGTTCCAGGGGGTTTTCTTGTAAAGCATTCTTAAAAAGTACCGTGGGTTGAGTTTTCGGTCTCTGCAGAGGGGTTTTCTAGAAAACCTTCATGGCACTACTCTGAACTTAACTGAATGTTTACTATTTATCTTCAACACCTCCTCAGTTTCATTAGATAGGCTCGCGTGCGATAGAGAAAAATAAGCCATGTGGGCGATTGAACTAGCGATGAAACGCACCCGGCGCGGCCAAGGATCCACTATGGTAGGGTCATGTTGTTGATAGGTACTAACACGAGTGGGGTATAAGTTGTAGATGCTTTAGACCAATGACCTAAAATCGGCTGTGCTCATAGGCGCACAATGGAAAAATAGTAGGTTACAACAACGGGGCTACAGGGGTCACGGGTCACGGGGTTAGGATCTCTAGACATGGCACTCTATGGCAGTTTTCAACCCACAAGAAAAAACCTATGAGGACGTCGACACCGTCAAGGACCTACATGGGCTGGCGGCTCACGATGGTGCAGGCGAGATGCTCGACGAAATGCAGCGGTGCTACAATGGGCTAGCAAGCATGGGACCATGTACAGGAGGGGAATGTTCGTTTGCGGTACCAAACTTGGTGGGTGAGCGCATCGTGGTACCCGAGTTGCCATCAATCATGCGGAGGAGCCATAGTAGATTCGCCAATTATCCAGAAGGGCCAAATGGGGGTGAATACGAATCTAACGGCCAAACGGTCGTTTGAACCAGACGAAAAAGGTTGAACTCAAATACCGCCGTTAGGTCAACTCTTCTTGGCCCGCCATGTCAGTATTCCCTATTATCTTTTGCGGTCGTGGACTAGCTTACCCCTGCGTGGACCAGATCCCTGAGTGGACCAGGTCTATTTCTTTCCTCTGCTATGGTCTTCTCCCCTACTCGCCTCCCCATAACATTTGCTCATCTCCGGCTGCTCGTCTCAGATCGGAGCTCGCACTTGCTCTAATTTGCGTCCCCGCCATGTCCGGTCAACCTCCCATGCCTCTAATCAAAGCTCGCAGCCGTCGCCGTTGCATCGTCTGCCGTATCGGAGCTTCGCGTCCCTAGACTAATATCTCGCCTCTGGCTAGTCCTTCTCGCATGGCGGAGCGCATCCCGTCGGGCGATCCAGGCCGGCGACTGGCCTCAGGAAGTTGCATGCTGCCGTGCACCCCAGGCATGGTAGCCCTGGCACAGCAGTTCGATGACCACACTCTCATGGCTACCATGCTGGGCGTCCGTCCCGCCGTGTCGCCTACAGAGTTGTTGTCGGCTTTTAGGTCTTGTTCTGGGATCAGACGAAATGAGGTCAACATTGAGGTATGCGCGCTGCCATTCGATTTTTTTGTCCGGTTTGAGCACAGCACAGACACCGAGCGTGTTCTGCATTCTTCCCGTTCTTTCGCGTGCTGCGGGGAAAAAATGAGCTTCATGCGTTGTCATCACGCCTGTGGGTGGGACGATCACTTGGGGCAGCTTCCTTTCTTCTCCAAACTCGACTTTGACGGCTTGCCATTGGATGCTTGGGAGCCGGAGGCCCTCAAGCAGGTCATCAGTAGCCTTGGCAGCGAGCTGGTGGAAATCGTGCCACCGAGCGACAGATGGGTCATCGAGGTAAAGGCGTGGCTGAAAGATCCTGATGTCGTTCCTAAGATGTACAAGGTGTAGATTCCAAGCAGGGCAGGGCGACAGCTTTGCTAGAAGCACCCGCTCATCATCCACCTAGAGGAGGTTCTGGAATCGGTACATGGCATTCAGGGCCCCGAAGAGGCTGCCGGAAAGTGCCCTCGTCGCCTGCAGTGTTGGCCTGGAAGGATCGATGGCACAAGACCGCCACCGCTTTGCGACGGGGCACACAGTGTTGGCCTGGTGGTTCTGATTTCCCTTGAGTGAAGACAGAGCTCTAGTGAATTTCCGTGGTATGTGTGGCTAATGAATTTGTAGTATGGAGAACGTAGCAGGAAGTTAGCATCGACTAAAAATGTGTAATAGTTTGAATCGATGTAGTACGTGTGTGTAATAGTTTGAAGTAGTATGTGTGTGTAATAGTTTGAATCGATATAGTATGTGTGGGTAATGAATTTGATGTAGTGTGTGTGTGTGCAATAGTTTGAATCGATGTAGTTGAACACCATGCTTTATAATTTCTGTGAATAACCAAGGACAACCTCATGAAAAGAGGGTGGTCTGGTAATGAGCAATGTCAATTCTGTGGATGCCAGGAAAATATAGTCCATCTCCTCTTCAAGTACAAGGTAGCTACATTTGTAACACGTTGAACTGCAGGACCATTTTGTAGGCAACACAAGACAACGGAAAAATGGTTTACAGCACAGACAGCAGACACAAAATCTGTAGTCTGGGATAAAAAGATGCTAGTTAACTGGATTGAACCACGACTAGTAATTGAAGGAAATAGGTACTTGACAGTATTTTCTTACAACAGTAGTACTTCCATACAAAAGGGCCTTATACCTGCACAAAAGTGGGCTAAACTTCCTACTAGTTTATAGAACAATTCGTCAGCATTTCATCTACAAAAGCCATTTTTTAGTCTGAACTTAACTATTCTACACTGAAGAAACTACAGATCTCCATCAGAAAAGTTGGCTGGCCAATTGCCTTGAGAGGACATAAGTTCTTTGATCATTTAACCCAAACTGATATATTGCCTTCCCGCCAAACTACAAGAAATCTGCATCGTTCATGCACGAGCGATTTGCATGCGCCAGTCTCGGTTCAGTTGGACCATCCGCGCCGCCGCAACGATTTTTTCGAAACTGAAATTCGACATCTCCTTCTCGGGATCGTAGGTCCGTGTGAACTCGAACCTGAATTCCGGGGCTGAGCTGATGCCCACCGCCGGCACCGGCTGTCGAACAATCCAGCATGCTGAGTGTAGACGCTTGGTCGCCGCCACGGTACGGCCTTCGACGGTGCGTAGGATGGAGCGTCTTTGCCACAGACGGCGTGCTCCTAGCCTACCCCACTGAGGTAAGGTAGTCTGCGCCGAAGCGTGGACGCGATAGTTCCTAGACCTTGGTGCTGCCCTGTTCGAGGGTGTGTACCCTCGGCGGCGGCATGCTCTCATGAACGATTTGATACGTACCTTATTCCCACTGCCTAGAGCATGCCATAATACCGCCGCGTGATTTCTCCACATCGCTCTCTTGGCCCTGCTTGCCGCATCTAGCGCCGATGACGGCGCAGTCGCCGCCGCGGCCGATTCGGCACATTCGGGGAAATCATCTGCCTGGCAGGGCAATGGGAGACCGTCCTTGAAGTAGAGCTTCATGGCCTGCCTTAGAGGGGCTAAATACCCTAGTTTCGGCGGCTGTCGCGGCGGCGGCGGCTTAGGTGGGGCCATGTTACCCTAGTTGGTGCGGCGCGGAGGAGCTGCGCAAGGTAAACTGTGGTTAGTCGGAGAAGGGGAGTGAAAGACTGCCAGTAGGTTTGGACTACGGACACGCGTGAAAATAACCATTTCCCATTTCCTTAGAGGCTAATAATTCAACACTCATTGCATTAACAACTCAATCTTTATTTCCCTTCTCAACATAAGAGTGCGAACGTATTAAAAAGATCGGTCGTGGCTATCCACCTCATCGGGCAATGTACAAGGATAGGTAGGAGACGGGACCGGGTTTCATTTTAGAAATGTTGACGACTGTGCCCTTATGTTTATACGATATTATTTATATGCCACCATGTACCGTCGAGTGTAGCAACACCATCAGAAACAGGGGATAACGACGTGGTGTGTTTTATTTTTTTAAAGGGCATCAGAAATAGGGGATGCCGACGTGGCATGTTTTTTGACTAGCAGGCCCGTCCCCTCCACCTTCGACGGCTCGCATCCCAGATTCGAGGGGTGGTGCCGCCCACCAACACATTATTGTGCAATTTTCCATGTGGGACCTGAATTCCGGCGCTGAGCTGATGCCCATGTCGAACACAGAGAATTCTGAAAGAAGCTACTAAAAATAAATACTTTGAATTCTGGAAGTACTAAATTTAAATACATTACAATTTTGTCTGAAAGTTAATACGCATACTGCTCATCAAAATAATATAAATACAGTACAAATTTCTACTTCGAAAAATAGACCTGAAAATGCTAGCAAATAACCTAGGATGAATATAGGATTCATTCTCCCCTATATATTTCGTCGGTGGCGGCTCCCGCGTGCTACAACACACATTTAGAGAACTCTCTCCGTCTGCAATGCGCTGCCAGTATCTCGTCTAGAGGGTAAGGCCTCGGTGTATGTTCCAGACTTAAGCCATACGTCATTGTTGGTTCCTCTTCCCAGGCTTGAACCTCATGATCGTACAGTCTGCTATAATTCCTGTAGTATATGCAACCGGGTTTGACTGTGGGGTGTAACCTGGTGTCAATGGAGATAGACCGACTGTAATCAACAAAGAGGGCACGACTTCCAATGTCACCGACAGCCTCGAGAGAGCGGTTCTCCGTGTCCACCCGGTACAACACCGCTTGCCCTTTGGCAAAATCCCCGTTCAACACAAGAAGCAGATCACCATCTGACTCCATAAGGTAAAATTTGTAAGTTCCGCGTACCTGTTCAAAGACTGGGGCCGAAATTATTTTGGCCATCGTGACAGTGCTCGCGCGCTTCTCTAACTTGATGTTGGTCAACGAGATGTCTCCATTCTCAAGTAATGCATATACTTCCCCTCGAAATGTCGTCATGCAGTCCAGAAGCATAGCAGGAGGTGGCGAATACAATCCTTCTCCAAATGATTCATTGATTTGCCCCGTTGGGGTGCTCTCATTGGCCCATGCAATACGATCTGGATAATTGGTGCAAACGAACACCATCATCGGGGACTTCGTCATGACGACAAATTGCAGAGGATCAGATGGTATGTGTGCTTGAAACTCAGTGTTAGACTTATGAGTGATTGGGTTCAGAAGCCGAATCTGGTATGGCTCCACCCTCTGAGCAAGCACGATGACTCCACGAGAAATGCCGACGAAGTAGAATCTTTTGGAAGAAGAGGGCATCACTTAGCACTGAGATGTTTACAATGGAAAATATCAATAAATATCGGATGTGAATGTGAACCTGCGATGGACGTCCATTAGATTTGTCCTGAAGCAACGACCAGTGGCGAGGTTGAGGAAGGTGAAGTCGCCAACGTCTGGAAGTGTGTGATCTATCATGATCCAGTTGCTGAGATGGAATTCGGGCACCTTTAAAGTGCAGCGCCAATCAGTGCAGACTTCCTGACAAGCAGCATAGGTGTCGATGTACTCCTCTTTCTCCAACAAATAGTCGGCAATCTTGCGAAGTGGGTCGGCCGGGAGATCGGCCCAGTTCCTCTTCATCCGGCTACTGGCCATGGCTTACGTGCGGGAATGTTTTGATCGAGGAAGAAAGAAGAACTACCACTGCGTGGAGAAGAAGAAGAGGATAACAGACGAGGGAGACAAACTGGAACTGCCACTTCGAGGAGACGATGAGACGGGGGAGAAGAAGCGGAACTGCCAATTCAAGTTTGGATCAACGGGCTTTTTTTCGGAACTAGCGCGTGAACCAGCGATGCACTGCATCCAAGTTTTCATCAAACAGACTGACATGTGGGACCTGCTAAAAAATTCCGTGAAGTGCTCCCCGTGCATAGTGCGCTGACACGTGGCATGTTTTCTGACAGGCGGGCCCGCCTCCTCCACCTACGACGGCGCGCGTCCCAGGTTCGAGAGCTGGTGCTGCCCACCAACACATTATTGTGCAATTTTCCATGCTTTGTCGCAACCAGCTCTGCTCCGCTCCTCTCCTCTGCTCCTGCCACCGCCACTCCGCTCAGTCGTGCACCGCTCTCGTCATCCCCTTGGGTCGTCGTCCTCCTGCCCTCCCCTCCCTGCCATCCCCTCACGTCCCCTCCCCTCCCCTCCCTGCCCTGTCTCCTTGCCGTCGCCCACCGCCCAGGAGCGTCTGGAAACAAAAACCGAGAGTCGACCGTTGGGTTAGGGGCCCTTGGTGATCCGGATCCCGGTCGGAGATGGATCCTGCAAGGCTTGAGAGCACGGATATGGGTCCTGTGTGGCTAGAGAGCAAGGAATCTCCTTCAAGTCTGGAGAGCAAAGATGACAACAAAACGGGGGAAGAGGAAGAGAGGTGCAGAGCTTTGGAGGTATGGAGCCCGGAGAAGGTTCCGTGCATCCACATTGAAGGGTAAGATCTGTGATTCCTTATCTACATACCCCAATTAGCGTTTCTAGTCCCGTGGTGATGGCAAGGATATGTGTTGGTAACCGCAGGACGTCTGTACAGCTTGTCCTTGAGCATGATGCTTTGTCAAGCGAGCATGAAGGCACTGAAACGTGTGGCGGTGCAGATGATGATGAGAAAGCATATCCAGACGTGGCTACTGACCCTGATAGGATGGAGAGTAGGGAATATTTGGTTTATTCGAACTTTGCGCCTGACTATGGGAGTGATGAGGAAGAGGAATGTGAAGATGTGGAAATGGGATGTAGATACGACGACAAAGACATGGACAGGCCAGTGATACACTTTGACAGAGACAATCCTACAATTGATGAGGGGACTGTCTTTGATAATGTGGAGGACTGCAGATATGCAGTTGCAACCTATGCAATCAGAGTTGGGTTCGAATTTATCATTGAAAAGAGCGACCAAAAGAGATTTACGGTGCACTGTAGGGAAAGTAATGTGTGTAAATGGAGATTACATGCATCTCCAATGCGGGGTGGACACCCATTTCAGGTTGCAATAGCTACATTTAGTTTCAGTCATTCTCATATTTATTCTGCTGATAACTAGCTCTGAATTATTTGGATTCTTATCGAATGCAGATCAAAGTAAACACGAAGAAACAGAACTGCCCTAATACTTCTTTAAGTGGTAAGATTAGACCGGCGACTACCAAGTGGATTGCTGCTACTGTACTTGACTGGGTGAGGCAGAATCATAACATTGGACCTGCTGAACTCAGAGCAAAGATTAGCAAAAAGTTCAACGTTCTGATTCCTTATCACAGAGTCTTTGATGGGAAGGAGATGGCTCTAGACTTCATTCAAGGCAAGTGGAATGACAGTTTTCATATGTTGTATAGTTTCAAAGCTCAGGTAGAGAAAACATCACCTGGTAGTGTTGTTGACATCGATTATGAGGTTGTGAAAGGGAGAGAAAAGGTCTCGAGGGGGGTCAGGTATAAGCAGGCAGATAAGATATGCTTCAGGAGATGTTTTGTCTGCCTAAAGGCATGCTGGAAGGGGTTCCTAGACGGCTGCAGGCCATACTTGGCAATAGGCGCAACTTCTTTATCAGGGTAGTTCAGGGCACATGTTGCTTCTGCTTGTGCTTTGGACACGCATAATTGGCTTCTACCCATAGCTTATGTTGTTCTTGAGGGTAAATCAAATGAAAGCTGGACATGGTTCATGTAGAGACTACGGGAAGTAATTGGTCACCCTGAAGGCTTGGTGATACACACCGGTGCATCCGAGGGTCTTGAGAATGTTGTTGATGCTGTGTTTCCTGGGGTTGAGCATATAGAATGCATGCGGCACCTGGCTACTAACTTCACGAAGAAGTTCAAAGGAAAGATCTTTGAAGAGGACTTGTGGCGATCAGTATACACATACATCCCAAGCACGCATGCTACTTACTTGCAGAACATGTATGTAGTGCCAAAGGTGAAAAAATACCTTGAGGAACATCATACCAAGCTATGAGCCAGAAGCAAGTTTGGTTAGTTAAGCAAGGTGGATTTTGTATGCAATAATTTGGCAGAGAGTTTCAATGATAAGATTCCGGGCATGAAGACACTTGGAATTGTTATTTTGTTGGATGCAATAAGATAGTGCATAATGGTGAAGATAGATTTAAGACAAAGAATTTGTGCAAGAAATTTTTTAGGCCATAAAATAGTTCCAAAGGTGGTTATGTTACTGAATGCAAGAACCAGGGTAATGAGAACGATAAAGATGAGGGTGGTCAGAAGTTCCAGAACATTGGCTAAGGTTTATGCAGAATACAAGCGTGGAAGTGAACGGAGGTACACTGTAGACATTGGAAACAAGACTTGTTCATGCAGGCAGTGGCAGATTACTGGTCTGCCATGTCACCGTGCAATTTACTTCATCTTAAAGCTTAGAGGTAACGGAGCTGAAATAGAGAACTATGTCGACAACTATTTCTCCGTGGACAAGTTTGCTGCAACTTATGCAGAAAACATACCACCTATGGCCAATGAAAATGATTGGGATATTGTCGATCCAGGGTTCAAACTTCAACCACCAGTTCTTAGGAGGCCACCTGGGAGGCCTAGAAAGCTAAGGATCGAAGCCTCCACCGATAAAGGTCCAAGGCTGGGAGCTAGGAAAAGGAAATGCGGACGTTGTGGCGGATTCAGCCATATCAAGAGGTTGTGCAAAAACCCAGTGACACATGCTATTGTCCCTGTTCACACCCCGGTGGCAGAAAATGAGGCTTCTCAGCCAGAACTGGCGGAAGAGCAGCGCGAAGACGGTGATGAGCACTCGGAGGAAAATGTATGTAAGCAGCCAATTTATGAAGAAGTGGAGGTGCCGGCGAGAAATGGGTGTGAAAATAAACAAAAGGGTAAGCGGAACAGGGAGGAAAGGGCAAATAATGGAGGTGTATTACAATATGAAGAAGTTGCAGGGGTGATTGAGGATGTTCTTGAGGATGTTTTGGGTAACTGCAGGAGAAATAATAAATCCCTGCCAATTTCATCTTTGTACGATTCTCCGGATGAATGGTAAGCTTAAAAATTGTTTTATTTGCCATTTTATCATTTTTTATCCTCATCAACTGATGCTTAATGCAGCGTGGGCTAGCAGAATAATAAGAGGAGCCGAAAGATGCGGACACAGTAACGTCGTATGTTGAATTATATCATTGAAACTAAACTAGCCATGTCGTCTTTATTTATATCTGGCGCGTGCAACGTGTCTGTGATGGGGTCATGTGGACCAGATTACATTTTTTTAAATATTATTACATTAATTTTTTACCTGCGTTTGGACGCGGCTACTAGTTCCCATCTCCCTTGCATTCCCATCTCCTCTGGCGCACTCCAGAATTATGGCTGTGCCATCAAGTAGCAGAGTCAGCGTATTGTCCTATCACTTGTGAACACAATGACTTTGTTTGTTCAGAATTTGACGACTTTTGATTAGTTTGAAAGACAGAGAAACCCAAAACATGTATCTAGACATTTTTTGGGTATAGACACATTTATTAAATATCTAAAAAAACTAAGTCAGTTATATCTGGACAGGAGTAGTACACTATTACAACACGCTCGATCCCTTCTCCTCAGGCGCACTCCAAATTACGGCTGTGCCATCAATTGCTAGGAGCAGAGTCAGTGTATTGTCCCATCAGATATGCCAGGGAACGCGCGAACTTTATTTTCAGGATCGAA
Source organism: Avena sativa (assembly GCA_916181665.1). Classification (NCBI taxonomy): domain Eukaryota; kingdom Viridiplantae; phylum Streptophyta; class Magnoliopsida; order Poales; family Poaceae; genus Avena; species Avena sativa. Next base: position 289,056,356 of record OV702290.1, read on the forward strand.
TGAGTTTTGATCGACTAGTTTCAAAGACAAAGACAACTAAAACATGGCCGACATATATAGATTATGACGATAATCGACCATGACTCAGGTGACCCAGATCCAAAGAGCACATTAAGATACCGTACATAGATTTAATTTATGCTTAAGTGGCCCTAATCAACTATGATGCTCCCGCAGTCTCCATCATTGACAACGTTGTCCGTGTCGCCGCCAGCCTCCTCCGTGTCGGAATCGATGCGGATGTTCCCGGTAGTGTTCCTCCTCCTCATGGATTCTTCACGACACGCTGCATCGATAACGGTGGAGGTTGTACGCCCAGGCACTACCCACAAGCGCTGCCTCCCTTCGGGGTTGCGCAGATCCAGGTGGATCTCCCGCCGGTGGGTTCCGCACAGCTCAATCAACGCAGCCCGCTCCTTCTTGAACAGCTTTCGCCAGTACACGCTCGTAGGCGAGTACCGCGCCATTGCCCTCTTCCGCTCCGACAGCTGGCGGCGGCGCTCCTCGATCTGCCTCGCCAACGCGTTATCATGCAAGAGCGGCACGACAGGAACCCCGGCGTAGCTGAGATCAAAGCCGCCGGAAGCCTCGCTAACAGCGGCACGAGTATATCGTAGTGGGCGAACATCTGAGCCTCGTGCAAGCTGAGTTTGGGCTCTCCCTTTCCATGGCGATGAAGGAACACGATCTGATTTTTGGCCCCGAGGTTAAGGGGATAAGGGCAAGGACGTAGGCCCAGCGTAGTTGCCACGGCCAATCCGTTCGTAGAAAAGACTTCTCGCGGATCACCCTCGTGAAGGACATCACTATCGTCCACGCACCCCGATCCAACAGCGCCTAACAATTGTGGATCGGGTCTTCAAGAAGCCCAGAGCGGTTGCTGGTTAGTTCCGCGTCCCGATTGTTTGTGGCCAACGGCGATAGTTGAAAATAATACACATTTCAATCACACTGGTGGATCCATGTGTGGTCTCTAAAGAGAACACACATCCAATGACTCTGGTTATTGTTAGTAAAAAGAGCACACATGATGATACTGGTGGATCCATATGTGGTATGTGAAAAGAACACACATGCAATGACTTCAGTTGTTGTTAGTGAAAAGAACAAACATTCAATAACACTGGTGGATCCATGTGTGGTCTCTAAAGAGAACACACATTTCAATGACGCTGGTGGATCCATATGTGGTATGTGAAAAGAACAGTCATGAAATGACTCGGTTGTTGTTAGTAAAAAGAACACACATGCAATGACACTGGTGGATCCATAGGTGGATTATGAAAAGAGCACACATGCAATGACACCGGTGGATCCATGTGTGGTCTCTGAAGAGAGCACACATTTCAATGACTCTGGTTGTTGTTTGTAAAAAGAACAAACATGCAATGACACTGGTGGATCCATGTGTGGTCTGTGAAGAGAACACACATGCAATGACTCTGGTTGTTGTTACTAAAAAGAGCACACATGCAATGACACTGGTGGATCCATGTGTGGATTGTGAAGAGAACACACATGCAATGACACTGGTGGAACCATAGGTGGTATGTGAGAAGAACAAACATGAAATGACTCTGGTTGTTGTTAGTAAAAAGAACACACATGCAATGACTCCAGTTGTTGTTAGTGAAAAGAACAAACATGCAATGACTCCAGTTGTTGTTAGCGAAAAGAACACACATGCAATGACATCGGTGGATCCATGTGTGGTCTCTGAAGAGAACACACATGCAATGACACTGGTTGTTGTTACTAAAAAGAACACACATGCAATGACACTGGTGGATCCATGTGTGGATTGTGAAGAGAACACACATGCAATGACACTGGTTGTTGTTACTAAAAAGAACACACATCCAATGACACTGGTGGATCCATGTGTGGATTGTGAGAAGAACAGACATGCAATGACACTGGTGGATCCATAGGTGGTATGTGAGAAGAATAGCCATGAAATGAATCTGGTTGTTGTTAATAAAAAGAACACACATGCAATGACACTAGTGGATCCATAGGTGGATTGTGAAAAGAGCACACATGCAATGACTCCGGTTGTTGTTAGTGAAAAGAACACACATGCAATGACACTGGTTGTTGTTACTAAAAAGAACACACATGCAATGACACTGGTGGATCCATATGTGGATTGTGAAAAGAGCACACATGCAATGACTCCAGTTGTTGTTAGTGAAAAGAACATACATGCAATGACACTAGTGGATCCATGTGTGGTCTCTGTAGAGAACACACATTTCAATGACACTGGTGGACCCATATGTGGTATGTGAAAAGAACACACATCCAATGACTCTGGTTGTTGTTAATGAAAAGAACACACATGCAATGACATTGGTAGATCCATAGGTGGTATGTGAAAAGAACACACATTTCAATGACTCTGGTTGTTGGTACTAAAAAGAACATACATGCAATGACACTGGTGGATCCATGGGTGGATTGTGAACAGAACACACATGCAATGACACTGGTGGATCCATAGGTGGTATGTGAAAATAACGCACATTTCAATGACTCTGGTTGTTGTTAGTGAAAAGAATACACATGCAATGACACTGGTGGATCCATAGGTGGTATGTGAGAAGAACACAAATTTCAATGACTCTGGTTGTTGTTACTAAAAAGAACACACATGCAATGACACTGGTGGATCCATGGGTGGATTGTGAAAAGAGCACACATGCAATGAAACTGGTGGATCCATATGTGGAATGTGAAAAGAACACACATGCAATGACTCCATTTGTTGTTAGCGAAAAGAACATACATGCAATGACACCGGTGGATCCATGTGTGGTCTCTAAAGAGAGCACACATTTCAATTACTCTGGTTGTTGTTAGTAAAAAGAACACACATGCAATGACACTGGTGGATCCATGTGTGGTCTCTAAAGAGAACACACATTTCAATGACACTGGTGGATCCATATGTGGTATGTGAAAAGAACACAGATGCAATGACTCCAGTTGTTGTAAGTGAAAAGAACAAACATGCAATACCACTGGTGGATCCATGTTTGGTCTCTAAAGAGAACACACATTTCAATGACACTGGTGGATCCATATGTGGTATGTGAAAAGAACACACATGCAATGACTCCAGTTGTTGTTAGTGAAAAGAACAAACATTCAATAACACTGGTGGATCCATTTGTGGTCTCTAAAGAGAACACACATTTCAATGACGCTGGTGGATCCATATGTGGTATGTGAAAAGAACAGTCATGAAATGACTCAGTTGTTGTTAGTAAAAAGAACACACATGCAATGAAACTGGTGGATCCATAGGTGGATTATGAAAAGAGCACACATGCAATGACACCGGTGGATCCATGTGTGGTCTCTGAAGAGAGCACACATTTCAATGACTCTGGTTGTTGTTAGTAAAAAGAACACACATGCAATGACACTGGTGGATCCATGTGTGGTCTCTGAAGAGAACACACATGCAATGACTCTGGTTGTTGTTACTAAAAAGAGCACACATGCAATGACACTGGTGGATCCATGTGTGGATTGTGAAGAGAACACACATGCAATGACACTGGTGGAACCATAGGTGGTATGTGAGAAGAACAAACATGAAATGACTCTGGTTGTTGTTAGTAAAAAGAACACACATGCAATGACTCCAGTTGTTGTTAGTGAAAAGAACAAACATGCAATGACTCCAGTTGTTGTTAGCGAAAAGAACACACATGCAATGACATCGGTGGATCCATGTGTGGTCTCTGAAGGGAACACACATGCAATGACACTGGTTGTTGTTACTAAAAAGAACACACATGCAATGACACTGGTGGATCCATGTGTGGATTGTGAAGAGAACACACATGCAATGACACTGGTTGTTGTTACTAAAAAGAACACACATGCAATGACACTGGTGGATCCATGTGTGGATTGTGAGAAGAACAGACATGCAATGACACTAGTGGATCCATAGGTGGTATGTGAGAAGAATAGCCATGAAATGAATCTGGTTGTTGTTAATAAAAAGAACACACATGCAATGACACTAGTGGATCCATAGGTGGATTGTGAAAAGAGCACACATGCAATGACTCCGGTTGTTGTTAGTGAAAAGAACACACATGCAATGACACTGGTTGTTGTTACTAAAAAACACACATGCAATGAAACTGGTGGATCCATATGTGGATTGTGAAAAGAGCACACATGCAATGACTCCAGTTGTTGTTAGTGAAAAGAACATACATGCAATGACACTAGTGGATCCATGTGTGGTCTCTGTAGAGAACACACATTTCAATGACACTGGTGGATCCATATGTGGTATGTGAAAAGAACACACATCCAATGACTCTGGTTGTTGTTAATGAAAAGAACACACATGCAATGACATTGGTGGATCCATAGGTGGTATGTGAAAAGAACACACATTTCAATGACTCTGGTTGTTGTTACTAAAAAGAACATACATGCAATGACACTGGTGGATCCATGGGTGGATTGTGAACAGAACACACATGCAATGACACTGGTGGATCCATAGGTGGTATGTGAAAAGAACACACATTTCAATGACTCTGGTTGTTGTTAGTGAAAAGAATACACATGCAATGACACTGGTGGATCCATAGGTGGTATGTGAGAAGAACACAAATTTCAATGACTCTGGTTATTGTTACTAAAAAGAACACACATCCAATGACACTGGTGGATCCATGGGTGGATTGTGAAAAGAGCACACATGCAATGACACTGGTGGATCCATATGTGGTATGTGAAAAGAACACACATGCAATGACTCCAGTTGTTGTTAGCGAAAAGAACATACATGCAATGACACCGGTGGATCCATGTGTGGTCTCTAAAGAGAGCACACATTTCAATTACTCTGGTTGTTGTTAGTAAAAAGAACACACATGCAATGACACTGGTGGATCCATGTGTGGTCTCAAAAGAGAACACACATTTCAATGACACTGGTGGATCCATATGTGGTATGTGAAAAGAACACAGATGCAATGACTCCAGTTGTTGTTAGTGAAAAGAACAAACATGCAATACCACTGGTGGATCCATGTGTGCTCTCTAAAGAGAACACACATTTCAATGACACTGGTGGATCCATATGTGGTATGTGAAAAGAACACAGATGCAATGACTCCAGTTGTTGTTAGTGAAAAGAACAAACATGCAATACCACTGGTGGATCCATGTGTGGTCTCTAAAGAGAACACACATTTCAATGACACTGGTGGATCCATATGTGGTATGTGAAAAGAACACACATGCAATGACTCCAGTTGTTGTTAGTGAAAAGAACAAACATTCAATAACACTGGTGGATCCATGTGTGGTCTCTAAAGAGAACACACATTTCAATGACGCTGGTGGATCCATATGTGGTATGTGAAAAGAACAGTCATGAAATGACTCAGTTGTTGTTAGTAAAAAGAACACACATGCAATGACACTGGTGGATCCATAGGTGGATTATGAAAAGAGCACACATGCAATGACACCGGTGGATCCATGTGTGGTCTCTGAAGAGAGCACACATTTCAATGACTCTGGTTGTTGTTAGTAAAAAGAACACACATGCAATGACACTGGTGGATCCATGTGTGGTCTCTGAAGAGAACACACATGCAATGACTCTGGTTGTTGTTACTAAAAAGAGCACACATGCAATGACACTGGTGGATCCATGTATGGATTGTGAAGAGAACACACATGCAATGACACTGGTGGAACCATAGGTGGTATGTGAGAAGAACAAACATGAAATGAATCTGGTTGTTGTTAGTAAAAAGAACACACATGCAATGACTCCAGTTGTTGTTAGTGAAAAGAACAAACATGCAATGACTCCAGTTGTTGTTAGCGAAAAGAACACACATGCAATGACATCGGTGGATCCATGTGTGGTCTCTGAAGAGAACACACATGCAATGACACTAGTTGTTGTTACTAAAAAGAACACACATGCAATGACACTGGTGGATCCATGTGTGGATTGTGAAGAGAACACACATGCAGTGACACTGGTTGTTGTTACTAAAAAGAACACACATGCAATGACACTGGTGGATCCATGTGTGGATTGTGAGAAGAACAGACATGCAATGACACTAGTGGATCCATAGGTGGTATGTGAGAAGAATAGCCATGAAATGAATCTGGTTGTTGTTAATAAAAAGAACACACATGCAATGACACTAGTGGATCCATAGGTGGATTGTGAAAAGAGAACACATGCAATGACTCCGGTTGTTGTTAGTGAAAAGAACACACATGCAATGACACTGGTTGTTGTTACTAAAAAGAACAAACATGCAATGACACTGGTGGATCCATATGTGGATTGTGAAAAGAGCACACATGCAATGACTCCAGTTGTTGTTAGTGAAAAGAACATACATGCAATGACACTAGTGGATCCATGTGTGGTCTCTGTAGAGAACACACATTTCAATGACACTGGTGGATCCATATGTGGTATTTGAAAAGAACACACATCCAATGACTGGTTGTTGTTAATGAAAAGAACACACATGCAATGACATTGGTGGATCCATAGGTGGTATGTGAAAAGAACACATTTTTCAATGACTCTGGTTGTTGTTACTAAAAAGAACATGCATGCAATGACACTAGTGGATCCATGGGTGGATTGTGAACAGAACACACATGCAATGACACTGGTGGATCCATAGGTGGTATGTGAAAAGAACACATATTTCAATGACTCTGGTTGTTGTTAGTGAAAAGAATACACATGCAATGACACTGGTGGATCCATAGGTGGTATGTGAGAAGAACACAAATTTCAATGACTCTGGTTATTGTTACTAAAAAGAACACACATGCAATGACACTGGTGGATCCATGGGTGGATTGTGAAAAGAGCACACATGCAATGACACTGGTGGATCCATATGTGGTATGTGAAAAGAACACACATGCAATGAGTCTAGTTGTTGTTAGCGAAAAGAACATACATGGAATGACACCGGTGGATCCATGTGTGGTCTCTAAAGAGAGCACACATTTCAATTACTCTGGTTGTTGTTAGTAAAAAGAACACACATGCAATGACACTGGTGGATCCATGTGTGATCTCAAAAGAGAACACACATTTCAATGACACTGGTGGATCCATATGTGGTATGTGAAAAGAACACTGATGCAATGACTCCAGTTGTTGTTAGTGAAAAGAACAAACATGCAATACCACTGGTGGATCCATGTGTGGTCTCTAAAGAGAACACACATTTCAATGACACTGGTGGATCCATATGTGGTATGTGAAAAGAACAGTCACGAAATGACTCTGTTGTTGTTAGTAAAAAGGACACACATGCAATGACACTGGTGGATCTATAGGTAGATTATGAAAAGAGCACACATGCAATGTCACCGGTGGATCCATATGTGGTCTCTGAAGAGAGCACACATTTCAATGACTCTGGTTGTTGTTAGTAAGAATAACACACATGCAATGATACTGGTGGATCCATGTGTGGTCTCTGAAGAGAGCACACATGCAATGACTCTGGTTGTTGTTACTAAAAAGAGCACACATGCAAGGACACTGGTGGATCCATGTGTGGATTGTGAAGAGAACACACATGCAATGACACTGGTGCATCCATAGGTTGTATGTGAGAAATATAGCCATGAAATGACTCTGGTTGTTGTTAATAAAAAGAACACACATGCAATGACACTGGTGGATCCATAGGTGGATGGTGAAAAGAGCACACATGTAATGACTCCAGTTGTTGTTAGTGAAAAGAACACACATGCAATGACATTGGTTGTTGTTACTAAAAACAACACACATGCAATGACACTGGTAGATCCATATGTGGATAGTGAAAAGAGCACACATGCAATGACTCCAGTTGTTGTTATTGAAAAGAACATACATGCAATGACACTAGTGGATCCATGTGTGGTCTCTGTAGAGAACACACATTTCAATGACACTGGTGGATCCATATGTGGTATGTGAAAAGAACACACATGCAATGACTCTAGTTGTTGTTAGTGAAAAGAACACACATGCAATGACATTGGTGGATCCATAGGTGGTATGTGAAAAGAACACACATTTCAATGACTCTGGTTGTATTTACTAAAAAGAACACACATGCAATGACACTGGTGGATCCATGGGTGGATTGTGAAAAGAACACACATGCAATGACACTGGTGGATCCATAGGTTGTATGTGAAAAGAACACACATTTCAATGACTCTGGTTGTTGTTACTAAAAGAACACACATGCAATGACACTGGTGGATCCATGTGTGGTCTCTGTAGAGAACACACATTTCAATGACACTAGTGGATCCATATGTGGTATGTGAAAAGAACACACATGCAATGACTCTTGTTGTTGTTAGTGAAAAGAACACACATGCAATGACTCTTGTTGTTATTAGTGAAAAGAACACACATGCAATGACACTGGTGGATCCATAGGTGGTATGTGATAAGAACACACATTTCAATGACTCTGATTGTTGTTACTAGAAAGAACACACATGCAATGACACTGGTGGATCCATGTGTGGTCTCTGTAGAGAACACACATTTCAATGACACTGGTGGATCCATATGTGGTATGTGAAAAGAACACACATGCAATGACTCTGGTTGTTGTTAGTGAAAAGAATACACATGCAATGACACTGGTGGATCCATAGGTGGTATGTGAGAAGAACACAAATTTCAACGACTCTGGTTGTTGTTAATAAAAAGAACACACATGCAATGACACTGGTGGATCCATGGGTGGATTGTGAAATGAGCACACATGCAATGACACTGGTGGATCCATATGTGGTATGTGAAAATAACACACATGCAATGACTCCAGTTGTTGTTAGCGAAAAGAACATACATGCAATGACACCGGTGGATCCATGTGTGGTCTCTAAAGAGAGCACACATTTCAATTACTCTGGTTGTTGTTAGTAAAAAGAACACACATGCAATGACACTAGTGGATCCATGTGTGGTCTCTAAAGAGAACACACATTTCAATGACACTGGTGGATCCATATGTGGTATGTGAAAAGAACACACATGCAATGACTCTGGTTGTTGTTAGTGAAAAGAACACACATGCAATGACACTGGTGGATCCATAGGTGGTATGTGAAAAGAACACACATTTTAATGACTCTGGTTGTTGTTACTAAAAAGAACATGCATGCAATGACACTAGTGGATCCATGGGTGGATTGTGAACAGAACACACATGCAATGACACTGGTGGATCCATAGGTGGTATGTGAAAAGAACACATATTTCAATGACTCTGGTTGTTCTTAGTGAAAAGAATACACATGCAATGACACTGGTGGATCCATAGGTGGTATGTGAGAAGAACACAAATTTCAATGACTCTGGTTATTGTTACTAAAAAGAACACACATGCAATGACACTGGTGGATCCATGGGTGGATTGTGAAAAGAGCACACATGCAATGACACTGGTGGATCCATATGTGGTATGTGAAAAGAACACACATGCAATGAGTCTAGTTGTTGTTAGTGAAAAGAACATACATGGAATGACACCGGTGGATCCATGTGTGGTCTCTAAAGAGAGCACACATTTCAATTACTCTGGTTGTTGTTAGTAAAAAGAACACACATGCAATGACACTGGTGGATCCATGTGTGATCTCAAAAGAGAACACACATTTCAATGACACTGGTGGATCCATATGTGGTATGTGAAAAGAACACTGATGCAATGACTCCAGTTGTTGTTAGTGAAAAGAACAAACATGCAATACCACTGGTGGATCCATGTGTGGTCTCTAAAGAGAACACACATTTCAATGACACTGGTGGATCCATATGTGGTATGTGAAAAGAACAGTCACGAAATGACTCTGTTGTTGTTAGTAAAAAGGACACACATGCAATGACACTGGTGGATCTATAGGTAGATTATGAAAAGAGCACACATGCAATGTCACCGGTGGATCCATATGTGGTCTCTGAAGAGAGCACACATTTCAATGACTCTGGTTGTTGTTAGTAAGAATAACACACATGCAATGATACTGGTGGATCCATGTGTGGTCTCTGAAGAGAGCACACATGCAATGACTCTGGTTGTTGTTACTAAAAAGAGCACACATGCAAGGACACTGGTGGATCCATGTGTGGATTGTGAAGAGAACACACATGCAATGACACTGGTGCATCCATAGGTTGTATGTGAGAAATATAGCCATGAAATGACTCTGGTTGTTGTTAATAAAAAGAACACACATGCAATGACACTGGTGGATCCATAGGTGGATGGTGAAAAGAGCACACATGTAATGACTCCAGTTGTTGTTAGTGAAAAGAACACACATGCAATGACATTGGTTGTTGTTACTAAAAACAACACACATGCAATGACACTGGTAGATCCATATGTGGATAGTGAAAAGAGCACACATGCAATGACTCCAGTTGTTGTTATTGAAAAGAACATACATGCAATGACACTAGTGGATCCATGTGTGGTCTCTGTAGAGAACACACATTTCAATGACACTGGTGGATCCATATGTGGTATGTGAAAAGAACACACATGCAATGACTCTAGTTGTTGTTAGTGAAAAGAACACACATGCAATGACATTGGTGGATCCATAGGTGGTATGTGAAAAGAACACACATTTCAATGACTCTGGTTGTATTTACTAAAAAGAACACACATGCAATGACACTGGTGGATCCATGGGTGGATTGTGAAAAGAACACACATGCAATGACACTGGTGGATCCATAGGTTGTATGTGAAAAGAACACACATTTCAATGACTCTGGTTGTTGTTACTAAAGGAACACACATGCAATGACACTGGTGGATCCATGTGTGGTCTCTGTAGAGAACACACATTTCAATGACACTAGTGGATCCATATGTGGTATGTGAAAAGAACACACATGCAATGACTCTTGTTGTTGTTAGTGAAAAGAACACACATGCAATGACTCTTGTTGTTATTAGTGAAAAGAACACACATGCAATGACACTGGTGGATCCATAGGTGGTATGTGATAAGAACACACATTTCAATGACTCTGATTGTTGTTACTAGAAAGAACACACATGCAATGACACTGGTGGATCCATGTGTGGTCTCTGTAGAGAACACACATTTCAATGACACTGGTGGATCCATATGTGGTATGTGAAAAGAACACACATGCAATGACTCTGGTTGTTGTTAGTGAAAAGAATACACATGCAATGACACTGGTGGATCCATAGGTGGTATGTGAGAAGAACACAAATTTCAACGACTCTGGTTGTTGTTAATAAAAAGAACACACATGCAATGACACTGGTGGATCCATGGGTGGATTGTGAAATGAGCACACATGCAATGACACTGGTGGATCCATATGTGGTATGTGAAAATAACACACATGCAATGACTCCAGTTGTTGTTAGCGAAAAGAACATACATGCAATGACACCGGTGGATCCATGTGTGGTCTCTAAAGAGAGCACACATTTCAATTACTCTGGTTGTTGTTAGTAAAAAGAACACACATGCAATGACACTAGTGGATCCATGTGTGGTCTCTAAAGAGAACACACATTTCAATGACACTGGTGGATCCATATGTGGTATGTGAAAAGAACACACATGCAATGACTCTGGTTGTTGTTAGTGAAAAGAACACACATGCAATGACACTGGTGGATCCATAGGTGGTATGTGAAAAGAACACACATTTTAATGACTCTGGTTGTTGTTACTAAAAATAACACACATGCAATGACACTAGTGGATCCATGGGTGGATTGTGAACAGAACACACATGCAATGACACTGGTGGATCCATAGGTGGTATGTGAAAAGAACACATATTTCAATGACTCTGGTTGTTCTTAGTGAAAAGAATACACATGCAATGACACTGGTGGATCCATAGGTGGTATGTGAGAAGAACACAAATTTCAATGACTCTGGTTATTGTTACTAAAAAGAACACACATGCAATGACACTGGTGGATCCATGGGTGGATTGTGAAAAGAGCACACATGCAATGACACTGGTGGATCCATATGTGGTATGTGAAAAGAACACACATGCAATGAGTCTAGTTGTTGTTAGCGAAAAGAACATACATGGAATGACACCGGTGGATCCATGTGTGGTCTCTAAAGAGAGCACACATTTCAATTACTCTGGTTGTTGTTAGTAAAAAGAACACACATGCAATGACACTGGTGGATCCATGTGTGGTCTCAAAAGAGAACACACATTTCAATGACACTGGTGGATCCATATGTGGTATGTGAAAAGAACACTGATGCAATGACTCCAGTTGTTGTTAGTGAAAAGAACAAACATGCAATACCACTGGTGGATCCATGTGTGGTCTCTAAAGAGAACACACATTTCAATGACACTGGTGGATCCATATGTGGTATGTGAAAAGAACAGTCACGAAATGACTCTGTTGTTGTTAGTAAAAAGGACACATATGCAATGACACTGGTGGATCTATAGGTAGATTATGAAAAGAGCACACATGCAATGTCACCGGTGGATCCATATGTGGTCTCTGAAGAGAGCACACATTTCAATGACTCTGGTTATTGTTAGTAAAAATAACACACATGCAATGATACTGGTGGATCCATGTGTGGTCTCTGAAGAGAGCACACATGCAATAACTCTGGTTGTTGTTACTAAAAAGAGCACACATGCAAGGACACTGGTGGATCTATGTGTGGATTGTGAAGAGAACACACATGCAAAGACACTGGTGCATCCATAGGTGGTATCTGAGAAATATAGCCATGAAATGACTCTGGTTGTTGTTAATAAAAAGAACACACATGCAATGACACTGGTGGATCCATAGGTGGATGGTGAAAAGAGCACACATGTAATGACTCCAGTTGTTGTTAGTGAAAAGAACACACATGCAATGACATTGGTTGTTGTTACTAAAAAGAACACACATGCAATGACACTGGTAGATCCATATGTGGATTGTGAAAAGAGCACACATGCAATGACTCCAGTTGTTGTTAGTGAAAAGAACATACATGCAATGACACTAGTGGATCCATGTGTGGTCTCTGTAGAGAACACACATTTCAATGACACTGGTGGATCCATATGTGGTATGTGAAAAGAACACACATGCAATGAATCTAGTTGTTGTTAGTGAAAAGAACACACATGCAATGACATTGGTGGATCCGTAGGTGGTATGTGAAAAGAACACACATTTCAATGACTCTGGTTGTATTTACTAAAAAGAACACACATGCAATGACACTGGTGGATCCATGGGTGGATTGTGAAAAGAACACACATGCAATGACACTGGTGGATCCATAGGTTGTATGGGAAAAGAACACACATTTCAATGACTCTGGTTTTTGTTACTAAAAGAACACACATGCAATGACACTGGTGGATCCATGTGTGGTCTCTGTAGAGAACACACATTTCAATGACACTAGTGGATCCATATGTGGTATGTGAAAAGAACACACATGCAATGACTCTGGTTGTTGTTAGTGAAAAGAACACACATGCAATGACTCTTGTTGTTGTTATTGAAAAGAACACACATGCAATGACACTGGTGGATCCATAGGTGGTATGTGATAAGAACACACATTTCAATGACTCTGATTGTTGTTTCTAGAAAGAACACACATGCAATGACACTGGTGGATCCATGTGTGGTCTCTGTAGAGAACACACATTTCAATGACACTGGTGGATCCATATGTGGTATGTGAAAAGAACACACATGCAATCACTCTGGTTGTTGTTAGTGAAAAGAATACACATGCAATGACACTGGTGGATCCATAGGTGGTATGTGAGAAGAACACAAATTTCAATGACTCTGGTTGTTGTTACTAAAAAGAACACACATGCAATGACACTGGTGGATCCATGGGTGGATTGTGAAAAGAGCACACATGCAATGACACTGGTGGATCCATATGTGGTATGTGAAAAGAACACACATGCAATGACTCCAGTTGCTGTTAGCGAAAAGAACATACATGCAATGACACCGGTGGATCCATGTGTGGTCTCTAAAGAGAGCACACATTTCAATTACTCTGGTTGTTGTTAGTAAAAAGAACACACATGCAATGACACTAGTGGATCCATGTGTGGTCTCTAAAGAGAACACACATTTCAATGACACTGGTGGATCCATATGTGGTATGTGAAAAGAACACAGATGCAATGACTCCAGTTGTTGTTAATGAAAAGAACAAACATGCAATACCACTGGTGGATCCATGTGTGGTCTCTAAAGAGAACACACATTTCAATGACACTGGTGTATCCATATGTGGTATGTGAAAAGAACAGTCATGAAATAACTCTGTTGTTGTTAATAAAAAGGACACACATGCAATGACACTGGTGGATCCATAGGTAGATTATGAAAAGACCACACATGCAATGACACCGGTGGATCCATGTGTGGTCTCTGAAGAGAGCACACATTTCAATGACTCTGGTTGTTGTTAGTAAAAATAACACACATGCAATGACACTGGTGGATCCATGTGTGGTCTCTGAAGAGAGCACACATGCAATGACTCTGGTTGTTGTTACTAAAAAGAGCACACATGCAAGGACACTGGTGGATCCAGGTGTGGATTGTGAAGAGAACACACATGCAATGACACTGGTGGAACCATGGGTGGTATGTGAGAAGAACAGCCATGAAATAACTCTGGTTGTTGTTAGTAAAAAGAACACAGATGCAATGACTCCAGTTGTTGTTAGTGTAAAAAACACACATGCAATGACTCCAGTTGTTGTTAATGAAAAGAACACACATGCAATGACATCGGTGGATCCATGTGTGGTCTTTGAAGAGAACACACATGAAATGACACTGGTTGTTGTTACTAAAAAGAACACACATGCAATGACACTGGTGGATCCATGTGTGGATTGTGAAGAGAATACACATGCAATGACAGTGGTTGTTGTTACTAAAAAGAACACACATGCAATGACACTGGTGGATCCATGTGTGGATTGTGAGAAGAACAGACATGCAATGACACTGGTGCATCCATAGGTGGTATGTGAGAAATATAGCCATGAAATGACTCTGGTTGTTGTTAATAAAAAGAACACACATGCAATGACACTGGTGAATCCATAGGTGGATGGTGAAAAGAGCACACATGCAATGACTCCAGTTGTTGTTAGTGAAAAGAACACACATGCAATGACATTGGTTGTTGTTACTAAAAAGAACACACATGCAATGACACTGGTGGATCCATATGTGGATTGTGAAAAGAGCACACATGCAATGACTCCAGTTGTTGTTAGTCAAAATAACATACATGCAATGACACTAGTGGATCCATGTGTGGTCTCTGTAGAGAACACACATTTCAATGACACTGGTGGATCCATATGTGGTATGTGAAAAGAACACACATGCAATGACTCTAGTTGTTGTTAGTGAAAAGAACACACATGCAATGACATTGGTGGATCCATAGGTGGTATGTGAAAAGAACACACATTTCAATGACTCTGGTTGTTGTTACTAAAAAGAACACACATGCAATGACACTGGTGGATCCATGGGTGGATTGTGAAAAGAACACACATGCAATGACACTGGTGGATCCATAGGTGGTATGTGAAAAGAACACACATTTCAAGGACTCTGGTTGTTGTTACTAAAAAGAACACACATGCAATGACACTGGTGGATCCATATGTGGTCTCTGTAGAGAACACACATTTCAATGACACTAGTGGATCCATATGTGGTATGTGAAAAGAACACACATTTCAATGACTCTGGTTGTTGTTACTAAAAAGAACACACATGCAATGACACTGGTGGATCCATGGGTGGATTGTGAAAAGAGCACACATGCAATGACACTGGTGGATCCATATGTGGTATGTGAAAAGAACACACATGCAATGACTCCTGTTGTGTTATTGAAAAGAACATACATGCAATGACACCGGTGGATCCATGTGTGGTCTCTGAAGAGAGCACACATTTCAATTACTCTGGTTGTTGTTAGTAAAAAGAACACACATGCAATGACACTGGTGGATCCATGTGTGGTCTCTAAAGAGAACACACATGCAATGACACTGGTTGTTGTTACTAAAAAGAACACACATGCAATGACACTGGTGGATCCATGTGTGGATTGTGAAGATAACACACATGCAATGACACTGGTGGATCCATAGGTGGTATGTGAGAAGAACAACCATGAAATGACTCTGGTTGTTGTTAGTAAAAAGAACACACATGCAAGTACACTGGTGGATCCATAGGTGGATTGTGAAAAGAGCACACAGGCAATGACTCCAGTTGTTGTTAGTGAAAAGAACACACATGCAATGACACTGGTTGTTGTTACTAAAAAGGACACACATGCAATGACACTGGTGGATCCATACGTGGATTGTGAAAAGAGCACACATGCAATGACTCCAGTTGTTCTTAGTGAAAGGAACATACATGCAATGACACTAGTGGATCCATGTGTGGTCTCTATAGAGAATACACATTTCAATGACAGTGGTGGATCCATATGTGGTATGTGAAAAGAACACGCATTTTAATGACTCTGGTTGTTGTTACTAAAAATAACACACATGCAATGACACTGGTGGATCCATGGGTGGATTGTGAAAAGAGCACACATGCAATGACACCGGTGGATCCATATGTGGTATGTGAAAAGAACACACATGAAATGACTCCAGTTGTTGTTAGTGAAAAGAACACACATGCAATGACTCTAGTTGTTGTTAGTGAAAAGAACACACATGCAATGACACTGGTGGATCCATGTGTGGTCTCTGAAGAGAACACACATGCAATGACACCGGTTGTTGTTACTAAAAAGAACACACATACAATGACACTGGTGGATCCATAGGTGGTATGTGTGAAGAACAACCATGAAATGACTCTGGTTGTTGTTAGTAAAAATAACACACATGCAATGACTCTAGTTGTTGTTAGTGAAAAGAACACACATGCAATGACTCCAGTTGTTGTTAGTGAAAAGAACATCATGCAATGACACCGGTGGATCCATGTGTGGTCTCTGAAGAGAGCACACATTTCAATGAAAGTGGTGGATCCATATGTGGTATGTGAAAAGAACACACATGCAATGACTCTGGTTGTTGTTAGTGAAAAGAACAAACACGCAATGACACTGGTGGATCCATAGGTGGTATGTGAAAAGAACACACATTTTAATGACTCTGGTTGTTGTTACTAAAAATAACACACATGCAATGACACTGGTGGATCCATGGGTGGATTGTGAAAAGAGCACACATGCAATGACACCAGTGGATCCATATGTGGAATGTGAAAAGAACACACATGCAATGACTCCAGTTGTTGTTAGTGAAAAGAACACACATGCAATGACACTGGTGGATCCATGTGTGGTCTCTGAAGAGAACACACATGCAATGACACCGGTTGTTGTTACTAAAAAGAACACACATGCAATGACACTGGTGGATCCATAGGTGGTATGTGTGAAGAACAACCATGAAATGACTCTTGTTGTTGTTAGTAAAAATAACACACATGCAATGACTCTAGTTGTTGTATGTGAGAAGAACACACATTTCAATGACTCTGGTTGTTGTTAGTGAAAAGAACATACATGCAATGACACCGGTGGATCCATGCGTGGTCTCTGAAGAGAGCACACATTTCAATGACTCTGGTTGTTGTTAGTAAAAAGATCACACATGCAATGTCACTGGTGGATCCATGTGTGGTCTCTAAAGAGAACACACATGCAATGACACTAGTTGTTGTCACTAAAAAGAACACACATGCAATGACACTGGTGGATCCATGTGTGGATTGTGAAGAGAACACACATGCAATGACACTAGTGGATCCATGTGTGGTCTCTGAAGAATACACACATGCAATGACACCGGTTGTTGTTACTAAAAATAACACACATGCAATCACACTAGTGGATCCATAGGTGGTATGTGAGAAGAACAGCCACGAAATGACTCTGGTTGTTGTTAGTAAAAAGAACACACAGGCAATGACTCCAATTGTTGTTAGTGAAAAGAACACACATGCAATGACTCCAGTTGTTGTTAGTGAAAAGAACATCATGCAATGACACCGGTGGATCCATGTGTGGTCTCTGAAGAGAACACACATGCAATGACACTGGTTGTTGTTACTAAAAACAACACACATGCAATGACTCCAGCTGTTGTTAATGAAAAGAACACACCTGCAATGACACTGGTTGTTGTTACTAAAAAGAACACACATGCAATGACACTGGTGGATCCATATGTGTATTGTGAAAAGAGCACACATGCAATGACTCCAGTTGTTGTTAGTGAAAAGAACATACATGCAATGAAACTGGTGGATCCATGTGTGGTCTCTAGTAAGAATACACATTTCAATGACACTAGTGGATCCATATGTGGTATGTGAAAAGAACACACATGCAATGAGTTGTTAGTGAAAAGAACACACATGCAATGACACTGGTGGATCCATAGGTGGTATGTGAAAAGAACACACATTTTAATGACTCTGGTTGTTGTTACTAAAAATAACACACATGCAATGACACTGGTGGATCCATGGGCGGATTCTGAAAAGAGCACACATGCAATGACTCCTGTGGATCCATATGTGGTATGTGAAAAGAACACACATGCAATGACTCCAGTTGTTGTTAGTGAAAAGAACACACATGCAATGACACTGGTGGATCCATGTGTGGTCTCTGAAGAGAACACACATGCAATGACACCGGTTGTTGTTACTAAAAAGAACACACATGCAATGACACTGGTGGATCCATAGGTGGTATGTGAGAAGAACAGCCATGAAATGACTCTGGTTGTTGTTAGTAAAAAGAACACACATGCAATGACACTGGTGGATCCATGTGTGGTCTCAAAAGAGAACACACATGCAATGACACTAGTTGTTGTTACTAAAAAGAACACACATGCAATGACACTGGTGGATCCATGTGTGGATTGTGAAGAGAACACACATGCAATGACACTGGTGGATCCATGTATGGTCTCTGAAGAGTACATACATGCAATGACACCGAATGTTGTTACTAAAAAGAACACACAAGCAATGACACTAGTGGATCCATAGGTGGTATGTGAGAAGAACAGCCATGAAATGACTCTGGTTGTTGTTAGTAAAAAGAACACACACGCAATGACTCTAGTTGTTGTTAGTGAAAAGAACACACATGCAATGACTCCAGTTGTTGTTAGTGAAAAGAACATCATGCAATGACACCGGTGGATCCATGTGTGGTCTCTGAAGAGAGCACACATTTCAATGACTCTGGTTATTGTTAGAAAAAGAACACACATGCAATGACACTGGTGGATCCATAGGTGGTCTCTGAAGAGAGCACACATGCAATGACTCCAGTTGTTGTTAGTGAAAAGAACACACCTGCAATGACACTGGTTGTTGTTACTAAAAAGAACACACATGCAATGACACTGGTGGATCCATATGTGTATTGTGAAACGAGCACACATGCAATGACTCCAGTTGTTGTTAGTGAAAAGAACATACATGCAATGACACTGGTGGATCCATGTGTGGTCTCTAGTGAGAATACACATTTCAATGACACTGGTGGATCCATATGTGGTATGTGAAAAGAACACACATTTTAATGACTCTGGTTGTTGTTACTAAAAATAACACACATGCAATGACACTGGTGGATCCATGGGTGGATTGTGAAAAGAGCACACATGCAATGACACCGGTGGATCCATATGTGGAATGTGAAAAGAACACACATGCAATGACTCAAGTTGTTGTTAGTGAAAAGAACACACATGCAATGACACTGGTGGATCCATGTGTGGTCTCTGAAGAGAACACACATGCAATGACACCGGTTGTTGTTACTAAAAATAACACACATGCAATGACACTGGTGGATCCATAGGTGGTATGTGTGAAGAACAACCATGAAATGACTCTTGTTGTTGTTAGTAAAAATAACACACATGCAATGACTCTAGTTGTTGTTAGTGAAAAGAACACACATGCAATGACTCCAGTTGTTGTTAGTGAAAAGAACATACATGCAATGACACCGGTGGATCCATGCGTGGTCTCTGAAGAGAGCACACATTTCAATGACTCTGGTTGTTGTTAGTAAAAAGAACACACATGCAATGTCACTGGTGGATCCATGTGTGGTCTCTAAAGAGAACACACATGCAATGACACTAGTTGTTGTCACTAAAAAGAACACACATGCAATTACACTGGTGGATCCATGTGTGGATTGTGAAGAGAACACACATGCAATGACATTAGTGGATCCATGTGTGGTCTCTGAAGAATACACACATGCAATAACACCGGTTGTTGTTACTAAAAATAACACACATGCAATCACACTAGTGGATCCATAGGTGGTATGTGAGAAGAACAACCACGAAATGACTCTGGTTGTTGTTAGTAAAAAGAACACACAGGCAATGACTCCAATTGTTGTTAGTGAAAAGAACACACATGCAATGACTCCAGTTGTTGTTAGTGAAAAGAACATCATGCAATGACACCGGTGGATCCATGTGTGGTCTCTGAAGAGAACACACATGCAATGACACTGGTTGTTGTTACTAAAAAGAACACACATGCAATGACTCCAGCTGTTGTTAATGAAAAGAACACACCTGCAATGACACTGGTTGTTGTTACTAAAAAGAACACACATGCAATGACACTGGTGGATCCATATGTGTATTGTGAAAAGAGCACACATGCAATGACTCCAGTTGTTGTTAGTGAAAAGAACATACATGCAATGAAACTGGTGGATCCATGTGTGGTCTCTAGTAAGAATACACATTTCAATGACACTGGTGGATCCATATGTGGTATGTGAAAAGAACACACATGCAATGAGTTGTTAGTGAAAAGAACACACATGCAATGACACTGGTGGATCCATAGGTGGTATGTGAAAAGAACACACATTTTAATGACTCTGGTTGTTGTTACTAAAAATAACACACATGCAATGACACTGGTGGATCCATGGGCGGATTCTGAAAAGAGCACACATGCAATGACTCCTGTGGATCCATATGTGGTATGTGAAAAGAACACACATGCAATGACTCCAGTTGTTGTTAGTGAAAAGAACACACATGCAATGACACTGGTGGATCCATGTGTGGTCTCTGAAGAGAACACACATGCAATGACACCGGTTGTTGTTACTAAAAAGAACACACATGCAATGACACTGGTGGATCCATAGGTGGTATGTGAGAAGAACAGCCATGAAATGACTCTGGTTGTTGTTAGTAAAAAGAACACACATGCAATGACACTGGTGGATCCATGTGTGGTCTCAAAAGAGAACACACATGCAATGACACTAGTTGTTGTTACTAAAAAGAACACACATGCAATGACACTGGTGGATCCATGTGTGGATTGTGAAGAGAACACACATGCAATGACACTGGTGGATCCATGTATGGTCTCTGAAGAGTACACACATGCAATGACACCGAATGTTGTTACTAAAAAGAACACACAAGCAATGACACTAGTGGATCCATAGGTGGTATGTGAGAAGAACAGCCATGAAATGACTCTGGTTGTTGTTAGTAAAAAGAACACACACGCAATGACTCTAGTTGTTGTTAGTGAAAAGAACACACATGCAATGACTCCAGTTGTTGTTAGTGAAAAGAACATCATGCAATGACACCGGTGGATCCATGTGTGGTCTCTGAAGAGAGCACACATTTCAATGACTCTGGTTATTGTTAGAAAAAGAACACACATGCAATGACACTGGTGGATCCATAGGTGGTCTCTGAAGAGAGCACACATGCAATGACTCCAGTTGTTGTTAGTGAAAAGAACACACCTGCAATGACACTGGTTGTTGTTACTAAAAAGAACACACATGCAATGACACTGGTGGATCCATATGTGTATTGTGAAACGAGCACACATGCAATGACTCCAGTTGTTGTTAGTGAAAAGAACATACATGCAATGACACTGGTGGATCCATGTGTGGTCTCTAGTGAGAATACACATTTCAATGACACTGGTGGATCCATATGTGGTATGTGAAAAGAACACACATTTTAATGACTCTGGTTGTTGTTACTAAAAATAACACACATGCAATGACACTGGTGGATCCATGGGTGGATTGTGAAAAGAGCACACATGCAATGACACCGGTGGATCCATATGTGGAATGTGAAAAGAACACACATGCAATGACTCAAGTTGTTGTTAGTGAAAAGAACACACATGCAATGACACTGGTGGATCCATGTGTGGTCTCTGAAGAGAACACACATGCAATGACACCGGTTGTTGTTACTAAAAATAACACACATGCAATGACACTGGTGGATCCATAGGTGGTATGTGTGAAGAACAACCATGAAATGACTCTTGTTGTTGTTAGTAAAAATAACACACATGCAATGACTCTAGTTGTTGTTAGTGAAAAGAACACACATGCAATGACTCCAGTTGTTGTTAGTGAAAAGAACATACATGCAATGACACCGGTGGATCCATGCGTGGTCTCTGAAGAGAGCACACATTTCAATGACTCTGGTTGTTGTTAGTAAAAAGAACACACATGCAATGTCACTGGTGGATCCATGTGTGGTCTCTAAAGAGAACACACATGCAATGACACTAGTTGTTGTCACTAAAAAGAACACACATGCAATGACACTGGTGGATCCATGTGTGGATTGTGAAGAGAACACACATGCAATGACACTAGTGGATCCATGTGTGGTCTCTGAAGAATACACACATGCAATGACACCGGTTGTTGTTACTAAAAATAACACACATGCAATCACACTAGTGGATCCATAGGTGGTATGTGAGAAGAACAGCCACGAAATGACTCTGGTTGTTGTTAGTAAAAAGAACACACAGGCAATGACTCCAATTGTTGTTAGTGAAAAGAACACACATGCAATGACTCCAGTTGTTGTTAGTGAAAAGAACATCATGCAATGACACCGGTGGATCCATGTGTGGTCTCTGAAGAGAACACACATGCAATGACACTGGTTGTTGTTACTAAAAAGAACACACATGCAATGACTCCAGCTGTTGTTAATGAAAAGAACACACCTGCAATGACACTGGTTGTTGTTACTAAAAAGAACACACATGCAATGACACTGGTGGATCCATATGTGTATTGTGAAAAGAGCACACATGCAATGACTCCAGTTGTTGTTAGTGAAAAGAACATACATGCAATGACACTGGTGGATCCATGTGTGGTCTCTAGTAAGAATACACATTTCAATGACACTGGTGGATCCATATGTGGTATGTGAAAAGAACACACATGCAATGACTCTGGTTGTTGGTAGTGAAAAGAACACACATGCAATGACACTGGTGGATCCATAGGTGGTATGTGAAAAGAACACACATTTTAATGACTCTGGTTGTTGTTACTAAAAATAACACACATGCAATGACACTGGTGGATCCATGGGCGGATTCTGAAAAGAGCACACATGCAATGACTCCTGTGGATCCATATGTGGTATGTGAAAAGAACACACATGCAATGACTCCAGTTGTTGTTAGTGAAAAGAACACACATGCAATGACACTGGTGGATCCATGTGTGGTCTCTGAAGAGAACACACATGCAATGACACCGGTTGTTGTTACTAAAAAGAACACACATGCAATGACACTGGTGGATCCATAGGTGGTATGTGAGAAGAACAGCCATGAAATGACTCTGGTTGTTGTTAGTAAAAAGAACACACATGCAATGACACTGGTGGATCCATGTGTGGTCTCAAAAGAGAACACACATGCAATGACACTAGTTGTTGTTACTAAAAAGAACACACATGCAATGACACTGGTGGATCCATGTGTGGATTGTGAAGAGAACACACATGCAATGACACTGGTGGATCCATGTATGGTCTCTGAAGAGTACACACATGCAATGACACCGAATGTTGTTACTAAAAAGAACACACAAGCAATGACACTAGTGGATCCATAGGTGGTATGTGAGAAGAACAGCCATGAAATGACTCTTGTTGTTGTTAGTAAAAAGAACACACACGCAATGACTCTAGTTGTTGTTAGTGAAAAGAACACACATGCAATGACTCCAGTTGTTGTTAGTGGAAAGAACATCATGCAATGACACCGGTGGATCCATGTGTGGTCTCTGAAGAGAGCACACATTTCAATGACTCTGGTTATTGTTAGAAAAAGAACACACATGCAATGACACTGGTGGATCCATAGGTGGTCTCTGAAGAGAGCACACATGCAATGACTCCAGTTGTTGTTAGTGAAAAGAACACACCTGCAATGACACTGGTTGTTGTTACTAAAAAGAACACACATGCAATGACACTGGTGGATCCATATGTGTATTGTGAAACGAGCACACATGCAATGACTCCAGTTGTTGTTAGTGAAAAGAACATACATGCAATGACACTGGTGGATCCATGTGTGGTCTCTAGTGAGAATACACATTTCAATGACACTGGTGGATCCATATGTGGTATGTGAAAAGAACACACATTTTAATGACTCTGGTTGTTGTTACTAAAAATAACACACATGCAATGACACTGGTGGATCCATGGGTGGATTGTGAAAAGAGCACACATGCAATGACACCGGTGGATCCATATGTGGAATGTGAAAAGAACACACATGCAATGACTCAAGTTGTTGTTAGTGAAAAGAACACACATGCAATGACACTGGTGGATCCATGTGTGGTCTCTGAAGAGAACACACATGCAATGACACCGGTTGTTGTTACTAAAAATAACACACATGCAATGACACTGGTGGATCCATAGGTGGTATGTGTGAAGAACAACCATGAAATGACTCTTGTTGTTGTTAGTAAAAATAACACACATGCAATGACTCTAGTTGTTGTTAGCGAAAAGAACACACATGCAATGATTCCAGTTGTTGTTAGTGAAAAGAACATACATGCAATGACACCGGTGGATCCATGTGTGGTCTCTAAAGAGAGCACACATTTCAATGACTCTGGTTGTTGTTAGTAAAAAGAACACACATGCAATGTCACTGGTGGATCCATGTGTGGTCTCTAAAGAGAACACACATGCAATGACACTAGTTGTTGTCACTAAAAAGAACACACATGCAATGACACTGGTGGATCCATGTGTGGATTGTGAAGAGAACACACATGCAATGACACTAGTGGATCCTTGTGTGGTCTCTGAAGAATACACACATGCAATGACACCGGTTGTTGTTACTAAAAATAACACACATGCAATCACACTAGTGGATCCATAGGTGGTATGTGAGAAGAACAGCCACGAAATGACTCTGGTTGTTGTTAGTAAAAAGAACACACAGGCAATGACTCCAATTGTTGTTAGTGAAAAGAACACACATGCAATGACTCCAGTTGTTGTTAGTGAAAAGAACATCATGCAATGACACCGGTGGATCCATGTGTGGTCTCTGAAGAGAACACACATGCAATGACACTGGTTGTTGTTACTAAAAAGAACACACATGCAATGACTCCAGCTTTTGTTAATGAAAAGAACACACCTGCAATGACACTGGTTGTTGTTACTAAAAAGAACACACATGCAATGACACTTGTGGATCCATATGTGTATTGTGAAAAGAGCACACATGCAATGACTCCAGTTGTTGTTAGTGAAAAGAACATACATGCAATGACACTGGTGGATCCATGTGTGGTCTCTAGTAGGAATACACATTTCAATGACACTGGTGGATCCATATGTGGTATGTGAAAAGAACACACATGCAATGACTCTGGTTGTTGTTAGTGAAAAGAACACACATGCAATGACACTGGTGGATCCATAGGTGGTATGTGAAAAGAACACACATTTTAATGACTCTGGTTGTTGTTACTAAAAATAACACACATGCAATGACACTGGTGGATCCATGGGCGGATTCTGAAAAGAGCACACATGCAATGACTCCTGTGGATCCATATGTGGTATGTGAAAAGAACACACATGCAATGACTCCAGTTGTTGTTAGTGAAAAGAACACACATGCAATGACACTGGTGGATCCATGTGTGGTCTCTGAAGAGAACACACATGCAATGACACCGGTTGTTGTTACTAAAAAGAACACACATGCAATGACACTGGTGGATCCATAGGTGGTATGTGAGAAGAACAGCCATGAAATGACTCTGGTTGTTGTTAGTAAAAAGAACACACATGCAATGACACTGGTGGATCCATGTGTGGTCTCAAAAGAGAACACACATGCAATGACACTAGTTGTTGTTACTAAAAAGAACACACATGCAATGACACTGGTGGATCCATGTGTGGATTGTGAAGAGAACACACATGCAATGACACTGGTGGATCCATGTATGGTCTCTAAAGAGTACACACATGCAATGACACCGAATGTTGTTACTAAAAAGAACACACAAGCAATGACACTAGTGGATCCATAGGTGGTATGTGAGAAGAACAGCCATGAAATGACTCTGGTTGTTGTTAGTAAAAAGAACACACACGCAATGACTCTAGTTGTTGTTAGTGAAAAGAACACACATGCAATGACTCCAGTTGTTGTTAGTGAAAAGAACATCATGCAATGACACCGGTGGATCCATTTGTGGTCTCTGAAGAGAGCACACATTTCAATGACTCTGGTTATTGTTAGAAAAAGAACACACATGCAATGACACTGGTGGATCCATAGGTGGTCTCTAAAGAGAGCACACATGCAATGACTCCAGTTGTTGTTAGTGAAAAGAACACACCTGCAATGACACTGGTTGTTGTTACTAAAAAGAACACACATGCAATGACACTGGTGGATCCATATGTGTATTGTGAAACGAGCACACATGCAATGACTCCAGTTGTTGTTAGTGAAAAGAACATACATGCAATGACACTGGTGGATCCATGTGTGGTCTCTAGTGAGAATACACATTTCAATGACACTGGTGGATCCATATGTGGTATGTGAAAAGAACACACATTTTAATGACTCTGGTTGTTGTTACTAAAAATAACACACATGCAATAACACTGGTGGATCCATGGGTGGATTGTGAAAAGAGCACACATGCAATGACACCGGTGGATCCATATGTGGCATGTGAAAAGAACACACATGCAATGACTCAAGTTGTTGTTAGTGAAAAGAACACACATGCAATGACACTGGTGGATCCATGTGTGGTCTCTGAAGAGAACACACATGCAATGACACCGGTTGTTGTTACTAAAAATAACACACATGCAATGACACTGGTGGATCCATAGGTGGTATGTGTGAAGAACAACCATGAAATGACTCTTGTTGTTGTTAGTAAAAATAACACACATGCAATGACTCTAGTTGTTGTTAGTGAAAAGAACACACATGCAATGACTCCAGTTGTTGTTAGTGAAAAGAACATACATGCAATGACACCGGTGGATCCATGCGTGGTCTCTGAAGAGAGCACACATTTCAATGACTCTGGTTGTTGTTAGTAAAAAGAACACACATGCAATGTCACTGGTGGATCCATGTGTGGTCTCTAAAGAGAACACACATGCAATGACACTAGTTGTTGTCACTAAAAAGAACACACATGCAATGACACTGGTGGATCCATGTGTGGATTGTGAAGAGAACACACATGCAATGACACTAGTGGATCCATGTGTGGTCTCTGAAGAATACACACATGCAATGACACCGGTTGTTGTTACTAAAAATAACACACATGCAATCACACTAGTGGATCCATAGGTGGTATGTGAGAAGAACAGCCATGAAATGACTCTGGTTGTTGTTAGTAAAAAGAACACACAGGCAATGACTCCAATTGTTGTTAGTGAAAAGAACACACATGCAATGACTCCAGTTGTTGTTAGTGAAAAGAACATCATGCAATGACACCGGTGGATCCATGTGTGGTCTCTGAAGAGAACACACATGCAATGAGACTGGTTGTTGTTACTAAAAAGAACACACATGCAATGACTCCAGCTGTTGTTAATGAAAAGAACACACCTGCAATGACACTGGTTGTTGTTACTAAAAAGAACACACATGCAATGACACTGGTGGATCCATATGTGTATTGTGAAAAGAGCACACATGCAATGACTCCAGTTGTTGTTAGTGAAAAGAACATACATGCAATGACACTGGTGGATCCATGTGTGGTCTCTAGTGAGAATACACATTTCAATGACACTGGTGGATCCATATGTGGTATGTGAAAAGAACACACATGCAATGAGTTGTTAGTGAAAAGAACACACATGCAATGACACTGGTGGATCCATAGGTGGTATGTGAAAAGAACACACATTTTAATGACTCTGGTTGTTGTTACTAAAAATAACACACATGCAATGACACTGGTGGATCCATGGGCGGATTCTGAAAAGAGCACACATGCAATGACACTGGTGGATCCATGTGTGGTCTCTAAAGAGAACACACATGCAATGACACCGGTTGTTGTTAGTGAAAAGAACACACATGCAATGACACTGGTGGATCCATGTGTGGTCTCTGAAGAGAACACACATGCAATGACACCGGTTGTTGTTACTAAAAAGAACACACATGCAATGACACTTGTGGATCCATAGGTGGTATGTGAGAAGAACAGCCATGAAATGACTCTGGTTGTTGTTAGTAAAAAGAACACACATGCAATGACACTGGTGGATCCATGTGTGGTCTCAAAAGAGAACACACATGCAATGACACTAGTTGTTGTTACTAAAAAGAACACACATGCAATGACACTGGTGGATCCATGTGTGGATTGTGAAGAGAACACACATGCAATGACACTGGTGGATCCATGTATGGTCTCTGAAGAGTACACACATGCAATGACACCGAATGTTGTTACTAAAAAGAACACACAAGCAATGACACTAGTGGATCCATAGGTGGTATGTGAGAAGAACAGCCATGAAATGACTCTGGTTGTTGTTAGTAAAAAGAACACACACGCAATGACTCTAGTTGTTGTTAGTGAAAAGAACACACATGCAATGACTCCAGTTGTTGTTAGTGAAAAGAACATCATGCAATGACACCGGTGGATCCATTTGTGGTCTTTGAAGAGAGCACACATTTCAATGACTCTGGTTATTGTTAGAAAAAGAACACACATGCAATGACACTGGTGGATCCATAGGTGGTCTCTGAAGAGAGCACACATGCAATGACTCCAGTTGTTGTTAGTGAAAAGAACACACCTGCAATGACACTGGTTGTTGTTACTAAAAAGAACACACATGCAATGACACTGGTGGATCCATATGTGTATTGTGAAAAGAGCACACATGCAATGACTCCAGTTGTTGTTAGTGAAAAGAACATACATGCAATGACACTGGTGGATCCATGTGTGGTCTCTAGTGAGAATACACATTTCAATGACACTGGTGGATCCATATGTGGTATGTGAAAAGAACACACATGCAATGACTCTGGTTGTTGTTAGTGAAAAGAACACACATGCAATGACACTGGTGAATCCATAGGTGGTATGTGAAAAGAACACACATTTTAATGACTCTGGTTGTTGTTACTAAAAATAACACACATGCAATGACACTGGTGGATCCATGGGTGGATTGTGAAAAGAGCACACATGCAATGACACCTGTGGATCCATATGTGGTATGTGAAAAGAACACACATGCAATGACTCCAGTTGTTGTTGGTGAAAAGAACACACATGCAATGACACTGGTGGATCCATGTGTGGTCTCTGAAGAGAACACACATGCAATGACACCGGTTGTTGTTACTAAAAAGAACACACATGCAATGACACTAGTGGATCCATAGGTGGTATGTGAGAAGAAGACACATGCAATGACTCTGGTTGTTGTTAGTGAAAAGAATACACATGCAACGACACTGGTGGATCCATAGGTGGTATGTGAGAAGAACACACATTTCAATGACTCTGGTTGTTGTTACTAAAAAGAAGACACATGCAATGACACTGGTGGATCCATGGGTGGATTGTGAAAAGAACACACATGCAATGACACTGGTGGATCCATGTGTGGTCTCTAAAGAATACACACATGCAATGACACCGGTTGTTGTTACTAAAAATAACACACATGCAATCACACTAGTGGATCCATAGGTGGTATGTCAGAAGAACAGCCACGAAATGACTCTGGTTGTTGTTAGTAAAAAGAACACACAGGCAATGACTCCAATTGTTGTTAGTGAAAAGAACACACATGCAATGACTCCAGTTGTTGTTAGTGAAAAGAACATCATGCAATGACACCGGTGGATCCATGTGTGGTCTCTGAAGAGAACACACATGCAATGACACTGGTTGTTGTTACTAAAAAGAACACACATGCAATGACTCCAGCTGTTGTTAATGAAAAGAACACACCTGCAATGACACTGGTTGTTGTTACTAAAAAGAACACACATGCAATGACACTGGTGGATCCATATGTGTATTGTGAAAAGAGCACACATGCAATGACTCCAGTTGTTGTTAGTGAAAAGAACATACATGCAATGACACTGGTGGATCCATGTGTGGTCTCTAGTGAGAATACACATTTCAATGACACTGGTGGATCCATATGTGGTATGTGAAAAGAACACACATGCAATGACTCTGGTTGTTGTTAGTGAAAAGAACACACATGCAATGACACTGGTGGATCCATAGGTGGTATGTGAAAAGAACACACATTTTAATGACTCTGGTTGTTGTTACTAAAAATAACACACATGCAATGACACTGGTGGATCCATGGGTGGATTGTGAAAAGAGCACACATGCAATGACACCTGTGGATCCATATGTGGTATGTGAAAAGAACACACATGCAATGACTCCAGTTGTTGTTGGTGAAAAGAACACACATGCAATGACACTGGTGGATCCATGTGTGGTCTCTGAAGAGAACACACATGCAATGACACCGGTTGTTGTTACTAAAAAGAACACACATGCAATGACACTAGTGGATCCATAGGTGGTATGTAAGAAGAAGACACATGCAATGACTCTGGTTGTTGTTAGTGAAAAGAATACACATGCAACTACACTGGTGGATCCATAGGTGGTATGTGAGAAGAACACACATTTCAATGACTCTGGTTGTTGTTACTAAAAAGAATACACATGCAATGACACTGGTGGATCCATGGGTGGATTGTGAAAAGAACACACATGCAATGACACTGGTGGATCCATGTGTGGTCTCTGAAGAATACACACATGCAATGACACCGGTTGTTGTTACTAAAAATAACACACATGCAATCACACTAGTGCATCCATAGGTGGTATGTGAGAAGAACAGCCACGAAATGACTCTGGTTGTTGTTAGTAAAAAGAACACACAGGCAATGACTCCAATTGTTGTTAGTGAAAAGAACACACATGCAATGACTCCAGTTGTTGTTAGTGAAAAGAACATCATGCAATGACACCGGTGGATCCATGTGTGGTCTCTGAAGAGAACACACATGCAATGACACTGGTTGTTGTTACTAAAAAGAACACACATGCAATGACACTGGTGGATCCATGTGTGGTCTCTGAAGAGAACACACATGCAATGACACCGGTTGTTGTTACTAAAAAGAACACACATGCAATGACACTGGTGGATCCATAGGTGGTATGTGAGAAGAACAGCCATGAAATGACTCTGGTTGTTGTTAGTAAAAAGAACACACATGCAATGACACTGGTGGATCCATGTGTGGTCTCAAAAGAGAACACACATGCAATGACACTAGTTGTTGTTACTAAAAAGAACACACATGCAATGACACTGGTGGATCCATGTGTGGATGAAGAGAACACACATGCAATGACACTGGTGGATCCATGTATGGTCTCTGAAGAGTACACACATGCAATGACACCGAATGTTGTTACTAAAAAGAACACACAAGCAATGACACTAGTGGATCCATAGGTGGTATGTGAGAAGAACAGCCATGAAATGACTCTGGTTGTTGTTAGTAAAAAGAACACACACGCAATGACTCTAGTTGTTGTTAGTGAAAAGAACACACATGCAATGACTCCAGTTGTTGTTAGTGAAAAGAACATCATGCAATGACACCGGTGGATCCATTTGTGGTCTCTGAAGAGAGCACACATTTCAATGACTCTGGTTATTGTTAGAAAAAGAACACACATGCAATGACACTGGTGGATCCATAGGTGGTCTCTGAAGAGAGCACACATGCAATGACTCCAGTTGTTGTTAGTGAAAAGAACACACCTGCAATGACACTGGTTGTTGTTACTAAAAAGAACACACATGCAATGACACTGGTGGATCCATATGTGTATTGTGAAAAGAGCACACATGCAATGACTCCAGTTGTTGTTAGTGAAAAGAACATACATGCAATGACACTGGTGGATCCATGTGTGGTCTCTAGTGAGAATACACATTTCAATGACACTGGTGGATCCATATGTGGTATGTGAAAAGAACACACATGCAATGACTCTGGTTGTTGTTAGTGAAAAGAACACACATGCAATGACACTGGTGAATCCATAGGTGGTATGTGAAAAGAACACACATTTTAATGACTCTGGTTGTTGTTACTAAAAATAACACACATGCAATGACACTGGTGGATCCATGGGTGGATTGTGAAAAGAGCACACATGCAATGACACCTGTGGATCCATATGTGGTATGTGAAAAGAACACACATGCAATGACTCCAGTTGTTGTTGGTGAAAAGAACACACATGCAATGACACTGGTGGATCCATGTGTGGTCTCTGAAGAGAACACACATGCAATGACACCGGTTGTTGTTACTAAAAAGAACACACATGCAATGACACTAGTGGATCCATAGGTGGTATGTGAGAAGAAGACACATGCAATGACTCTGGTTGTTGTTAGTGAAAAGAATACACATGCAACGATACTGGTGGATCCATAGGTGGTATGTGAGAAGAACACACATTTCAATGACTCTGGTTGTTGTTACTAAAAAGAAGACACATGCAATGACACTGGTGGATCCATGGGTGGATTGTGAAAAGAACACACATGCAATGACACTGGTGGATCCATGTGTGGTCTCTAAAGAATACACACATGCAATGACACCGGTTGTTGTTACTAAAAATAACACACATGCAATCACACTAGTGGATCCATAGGTGGTATGTCAGAAGAACAGCCATGAAATGACTCTGGTTGTTGTTAGTAAAAAGAACACACAGGCAATGACTCCAATTGTTGTTAGTGAAAAGAACACACATGCAATGACTCCAGTTGTTGTTAGTGAAAAGAACATCATGCAATGACACCGGTGGATCCATGTGTGGTCTCTGAAGAGAACACACATGCAATGACACTGGTTGTTGTTACTAAAAAGAACACACATGCAATGACTCCAGCTGTTGTTAATGAAAAGAACACACCTGCAATGACACTGGTTGTTGTTACTAAAAAGAACACACATGCAATGACACTGGTGGATCCATATGTGTATTGTGAAAAGAGCACACATGCAATGACTCCAGTTGTTGTTAGTGAAAAGAACATACATGCAATGACACTGGTGGATCCATGTGTGGTCTCTAGTGAGAATACACATTTCAATGACACTGGTGGATCCATATGTGGTATGTGAAAAGAACACACATGCAATGACTCTGGTTGTTGTTAGTGAAAAGAACACACATGCAATGACACTGGTGGATCCATAGGTGGTATGTGAAAAGAACACACATTTTAATGACTCTGGTTGTTGTTACTAAAAATAACACACATGCAATGACACTGGTGGATCCATGGGTGGATTGTGAAAAGAGCACACATGCAATGACACCTGTGGATCCATATGTGGTATGTGAAAAGAACACACATGCAATGACTCCAGTTGTTGTTGGTGAAAAGAACACACATGCAATGACACTGGTGGATCCATGTGTGGTCTCTAAAGAGAACACACATGCAATGACACCGGTTGTTGTTACTAAAAAGAACACACATGCAATGACACTGGTGGATCCATGTGTGGTCTCTGAAGAGAACACACATGCAATGACACCGGTTGTTGTTACTAAAAAGAACACACATGCAATGACACTGGTGGATCCATAGGTGGTATGTGAGAAGAACAGCCATGAAATGACTCTGGTTGTTGTTAGTAAAAAGAACACACATGCAATGACACTGGTGGATCCATGTGTGGTCTCAAAAGAGAACACACATGCAATGACACTAGTTGTTGTTACTAAAAAGAACACACATGCAATGACACTGGTGGATCCATGTGTGGATGAAGAGAACACACATGCAATGACACTGGTGGATCCATGTATGGTCTCTGAAGAGTACACACATGCAATGACACCGAATGTTGTTACTAAAAAGAACACACAAGCAATGACACTAGTGGATCCATAGGTGGTATGTGAGAAGAACAGCCATGAAATGACTCTGGTTGTTGTTAGTAAAAAGAACACACACGCAATGACTCTAGTTGTTGTTAGTGAAAAGAACACACATGCAATGACTCCAGTTGTTGTTAGTGAAAAGAACATCATGCAATGACACCGGTGGATCCATTTGTGGTCTCTGAAGAGAGCACACATTTCAATGACTCTGGTTATTGTTAGAAAAAGAACACACATGCAATGACACTGGTGGATCCATAGGTGGTCTCTGAAGAGAGCACACATGCAATGACTCCAGTTGTTGTTAGTGAAAAGAACACACCTGCAATGACACTGGTTGTTGTTACTAAAAAGAACACACATGCAATGACACTGGTGGATCCATATGTGTATTGTGAAAAGAGCACACATGCAATGACTCCAGTTGTTGTTAGTGAAAAGAACATACATGCAATGACACTGGTGGATCCATGTGTGGTCTCTAGTGAGAATACACATTTCAATGACACTGGTGGATCCATATGTGGTATGTGAAAAGAACACACATGCAATGACTCTGGTTGTTGTTAGTGAAAAGAACACACATGCAATGACACTGGTGAATCCATAGGTGGTATGTGAAAAGAACACACATTTTAATGACTCTGGTTGTTGTTACTAAAAATAACACACATGCAATGACACTGGTGGATCCATGGGTGGATTGTGAAAAGAGCACACATGCAATGACACCTGTGGATCCATATGTGGTATGTGAAAAGAACACACATGCAATGACTCCAGTTGTTGTTGGTGAAAAGAACACACATGCAATGACACTGGTGGATCCATGTGTGGTCTCTGAAGAGAACACACATGCAATGACACCGGTTGTTGTTACTAAAAAGAACACACATGCAATGACACTAGTGGATCCATAGGTGGTATGTGAGAAGAAGACACATGCAATGACTCTGGTTGTTGTTAGTGAAAAGAATACACATGCAACGATACTGGTGGATCCATAGGTGGTATGTGAGAAGAACACACATTTCAATGACTCTGGTTGTTGTTACTAAAAAGAAGACACATGCAATGACACTGGTGGATCCATGGGTGGATTGTGAAAAGAACACACATGCAATGACACTGGTGGATCCATGTGTGGTCTCTAAAGAATACACACATGCAATGACACCGGTTGTTGTTACTAAAAATAACACACATGCAATCACACTAGTGGATCCATAGGTGGTATGTCAGAAGAACAGCCACGAAATGACTCTGGTTGTTGTTAGTAAAAAGAACACACAGGCAATGACTCCAATTGTTGTTAGTGAAAAGAACACACATGCAATGACTCCAGTTGTTGTTAGTGAAAAGAACATCATGCAATGACACCGGTGGATCCATGTGTGGTCTCTGAAGAGAACACACATGCAATGACACTGGTTGTTGTTACTAAAAAGAACACACATGCAATGACTCCAGCTGTTGTTAATGAAAAGAACACACCTGCAATGACACTGGTTGTTGTTACTAAAAAGAACACACATGCAATGACACTGGTGGATCCATATGTGTATTGTGAAAAGAGCACACATGCAATGACTCCAGTTGTTGTTAGTGAAAAGAACATACATGCAATGACACTGGTGGATCCATGTGTGGTCTCTAGTGAGAATACACATTTCAATGACACTGGTGGATCCATATGTGGTATGTGAAAAGAACACACATGCAATGACTCTGGTTGTTGTTAGTGAAAAGAACACACATGCAATGACACTGGTGGATCCATAGGTGGTATGTGAAAAGAACACACATTTTAATGACTCTGGTTGTTGTTACTAAAAATAACACACATGCAATGACACTGGTGGATCCATGGGTGGATTGTGAAAAGAGCACACATGCAATGACACCTGTGGATCCATATGTGGTATGTGAAAAGAACACACATGCAATGACTCCAGTTGTTGTTGGTGAAAAGAACACACATGCAATGACACTGGTGGATCCATGTGTGGTCACTGAAGAGAACACACATGCAATGACACCGGTTGTTGTTACTAAAAAGAACACACATGCAATGACACTAGTGGATCCATAGGTGGTATGTGAGAAGAAGACACATGCAATGACTCTGGTTGTTGTTAGTGAAAAGAATACACATGCAACTACACTGGTGGATCCATAGGTGGTATGTGAGAAGAACACACATTTCAATGACTCTGGTTGTTGTTACTAAAAAGAATACACATGCAATGACACTGGTGGATCCATGGGTGGATTGTGAAAAGAACACACATGCAATGACACTGGTGGATCCATGTGTGGTCTCTGAAGAATACACACATACAATGACACCGGTTGTTGTTACTAAAAATAACACACATGCAATCACACTAGTGGATCCATAGGTGGTATGTGAGAAGAACAGCCACGAAATGACTCTGGTTGTTGTTAGTAAAAAGAACACACAGGCAATGACTCCAATTGTTGTTAGTGAAAAGAACACACATGCAATGACTCCAGTTGTTGTTAGTGAAAAGAACATCATGCAATGACACCGGTGGATCCATGTGTGGTCTCTGAAGAGAACACACATGCAATGACACTGGTTGTTGTTACTAAAAAGAACACACATGCAATGACTCCAACTGTTGTTAATGAAAAGAACACACCTGCAATGACACTGGTTGTTGTTACTAAAAATAACACACATGCAATGACACTGGTGGATCCATATGTGTATTGTGAAACGAGCACACATGCAATGACTCCAGTTGTTGTTAGTGAAAAGAACATACATGCAATGACACTGGTGGATCCATGTGTGGTCTCTAGTGAGAATACACATTTCAATGACACTGGTGGATCCATATGTGGTATGTGAAAAGAACACACATGCAATGACTCTGGTTGTTGTTAGTGAAAAGAACACACATGCAATGACACTGGTGAATCCATAGGTGGTATGTGAAAAGAACACACATTTTAATGACTCTGGTTGTTGTTACTAAAAATAACACACATGCAATGACACTGGTGGATCCATGGGTGGATTGTGAAAAGAGCACACATGCAATGACACCTGTGGATCCATATGTGGTATGTGAAAAGAACACACATGCAATGACTCCAGTTGTTGTTGGTGAAAAGAACACACATGCAATGACACTGGTGGATCCATGTGTGGTCTCTGAAGAGAACACACATGCAATGACACCGGTTGTTGTTACTAAAAAGAACACACATGCAATGACACTAGTGGATCCATAGGTGGTATGTGAGAAGAAGACACATGCAATGACTCTGGTTGTTGTTAGTGAAAAGAATACACATGCAACGACACTGGTGGATCCATAGGTGGTATGTGAGAAGAACACACATTTCAATGACTCTGGTTGTTGTTACTAAAAAGAAGACACATGCAATGACACTGGTGGATCCATGGGTGGATTGTGAAAAGAACACACATGCAATGACACTGGTGGATCCATGTGTGGTCTCTAAAGAATACACACATGCAATGACACCGGTTGTTGTTACTAAAAATAACACACATGCAATCACACTAGTGGATCCATAGGTGGTATGTCAGAAGAACAGCCACGAAATGACTCTGGTTGTTGTTAGTAAAAAGAACACACAGGCAATGACTCCAATTGTTGTTAGTGAAAAGAACACACATGCAATGACTCCAGTTGTTGTTAGTGAAAAGAACATCATGCAATGACACCGGTGGATCCATGTGTGGTCTCTGAAGAGAACACACATGCAATGACACTGGTTGTTGTTACTAAAAAGAACACACATGCAATGACTCCAGCTGTTGTTAATGAAAAGAACACACCTGCAATGACACTGGTTGTTGTTACTAAAAAGAACACACATGCAATGACACTGGTGGATCCATATGTGTATTGTGAAAAGAGCACACATGCAATGACTCCAGTTGTTGTTAGTGAAAAGAACATACATGCAATGACACTGGTGGATCCATGTGTGGTCTCTAGTGAGAATACACATTTCAATGACACTGGTGGATCCATATGTGGTATGTGAAAAGAACACACATGCAATGACTCTGGTTGTTGTTAGTGAAAAGAACACACATGCAATGACACTGGTGGATCCATAGGTGGTATGTGAAAAGAACACACATTTTAATGACTCTGGTTGTTGTTACTAAAAATAACACACATGCAATGACACTTGTGGATCCATGGGTGGATTGTGAAAAGAGCACACATGCAATGACACCTGTGGATCCATATGTGGTATGTGAAAAGAACACACATGCAATGACTCCAGTTGTTGTTGGTGAAAAGAACACACATGCAATGACACTGGTGGATCCATGTGTGGTCTCTGAAGAGAACACACATGCAATGACACCGGTTGTTGTTACTAAAAAGAACACACATGCAATGACACTAGTGGATCCATAGGTGGTATGTGAGAAGAAGACACATGCAATGACTCTGGTTGTTGTTAGTGAAAAGAATACACATGCAACTACACTGGTGGATCCATAGGTGGTATGTGAGAAGAACACACATTTCAATGACTCTGGTTGTTGTTACTAAAAAGAATACACATGCAATGACACTGGTGGATCCATGGGTGGATTGTGAAAAGAACACACATGCAATGACACTGGTGGATCCATGTGTGGTCTCTGAAGAACACACACATACAATGACACCGGTTGTTGTTACTAAAAATAACACACATGCAATCACACTAGTGGATCCATAGGTGGTATGTGAGAAGAACAGCCACGAAATGACTCTGGTTGTTGTTAGTAAAAAGAACACACAGGCAATGACTCCAATTGTTGTTAGTGAAAAGAACACACATGCAATGACTCCAGTTGTTGTTAGTGAAAAGAACATCATGCAATGACACCGGTGGATCCATGTGTGGTCTCTGAAGAGAACACACATGCAATGACACTGGTTGTTGTTACTAAAAAGAACACACATGCAATGACTCCAGCTGTTGTTAATGAAAAGAACACACCTGCAATGACACTGGTTGTTGTTACTAAAAATAACACACATGCAATGACACTGGTGGATCCATATGTGTATTGTGAAACGAGCACACATGCAATGACTCCAGTTGTTGTTAGTGAAAAGAACATACATGCAATGACACTGGTGGATCCATGTGTGGTCTCTAGTGAGAATACACATTTCAATGACACTGGTGGATCCATATGTGGTATGTGAAAAGAACACACATGCAATGACTCTGGTTGTTGTTAGTGAAAAGAACACACATGCAATGACACTGGTGAATCCATAGGTGGTATGTGAAAAGAACACACATTTTAATGACTCTGGTTGTTGTTACTAAAAATAACACACATGCAATGACACTGGTGGATCCATGGGTGGATTGTGAAAAGAGCACACATGCAATGACACCTGTGGATCCATATGTGGTATGTGAAAAGAACACACATGCAATGACTCCAGTTGTTGTTGGTGAAAAGAACACACATGCAATGACACTGGTGGATCCATGTGTGGTCTCTGAAGAGAACACACATGCAATGACACCGGTTGTTGTTACTAAAAAGAACACACATGCAATGACACTAGTGGATCCATAGGTGGTATGTGAGAAGAAGACACATGCAATGACTCTGGTTGTTGTTAGTGAAAAGAATACACATGCAACTACACTGGTGGATCCATAGGTGGTATGTGAGAAGAACACACATTTCAATGACTCTGGTTGTTGTTACTAAAAAGAATACACATGCAATGACACTGGTGGATCCATGGGTGGATTGTGAAAAGAACACACATGCAATGACACTGGTGGATCCATGTGTGGTCTCTGAAGAATACACACATGCAATGACACCGGTTGTTGTTACTAAAAATAACACACATTCAATCACACTAGTGGATCCATAGGTGGTATGTGAGAAGAACAGCCACGAAATGACTCTGGTTGTTGTTAGTAAAAAGAACACACAGGCAATGACTCCAATTGTTGTTAGTGAAAAGAACACACATGCAATGACTCCAGTTGTTGTTAGTGAAAAGAACATCATGCAATGACACCGGTGGATCCATGTGTGGT
This sequence comes from Avena sativa, assembly GCA_916181665.1. Taxonomy (NCBI): domain Eukaryota; kingdom Viridiplantae; phylum Streptophyta; class Magnoliopsida; order Poales; family Poaceae; genus Avena; species Avena sativa. Next base: position 289,097,015 of record OV702290.1, read on the forward strand.
CTCTGAAGAGAACACACATGCAATGACACTGGTTGTTGTTACTAAAAAGAACACACATGCAATGACACTGGTGGATCCATGTGTGGTCTCTGAAGAGAACACACATGCAATGACACCGGTTGTTGTTACTAAAAAGAACACACATGCAATGACACTGGTGGATCCATAGGTGGTATGTGAGAAGAACAGCCATGAAATGACTCTGGTTGTTGTTAGTAAAAAGAACACACATGCAATGACACTGGTGGATCCATGTGTGGTCTCAAAAGAGAACACACATGCAATGACACTAGTTGTTGTTACTAAAAAGAACACACATGCAATGACACTGGTGGATCCATGTGTGGATGAAGAGAACACACATGCAATGACACTGGTGGATCCATGTATGGTCTCTGAAGAGTACACACATGCAATGACACCGAATGTTGTTACTAAAAAGAACACACAAGCAATGACACTAGTGGATCCATAGGTGGTATGTGAGAAGAACAGCCATGAAATGACTCTGGTTGTTGTTAGTAAAAAGAACACACACGCAATGACTCTAGTTGTTGTTAGTGAAAAGAACACACATGCAATGACTCCAGTTGTTGTTAGTGAAAAGAACATCATGCAATGACACCGGTGGATCCATTTGTGGTCTCTGAAGAGAGCACACATTTCAATGACTCTGGTTATTGTTAGAAAAAGAACACACATGCAATGACACTGGTGGATCCATAGGTGGTCTCTGAAGAGAGCACACATGCAATGACTCCAGTTGTTGTTAGTGAAAAGAACACACCTGCAATGACACTGGTTGTTGTTACTAAAAAGAACACACATGCAATGACACTGGTGGATCCATATGTGTATTGTGAAAAGAGCACACATGCAATGACTCCAGTTGTTGTTAGTGAAAAGAACATACATGCAATGACACTGGTGGATCCATGTGTGGTCTCTAGTGAGAATACACATTTCAATGACACTGGTGGATCCATATGTGGTATGTGAAAAGAACACACATGCAATGACTCTGGTTGTTGTTAGTGAAAAGAACACACATGCAATGACACTGGTGAATCCATAGGTGGTATGTGAAAAGAACACACATTTTAATGACTCTGGTTGTTGTTACTAAAAATAACACACATGCAATGACACTGGTGGATCCATGGGTGGATTGTGAAAAGAGCACACATGCAATGACACCTGTGGATCCATATGTGGTATGTGAAAAGAACACACATGCAATGACTCCAGTTGTTGTTGGTGAAAAGAACACACATGCAATGACACTGGTGGATCCATGTGTGGTCTCTGAAGAGAACACACATGCAATGACACCGGTTGTTGTTACTAAAAAGAACACACATGCAATGACACTAGTGGATCCATAGGTGGTATGTGAGAAGAAGACACATGCAATGACTCTGGTTGTTGTTAGTGAAAAGAATACACATGCAACGATACTGGTGGATCCATAGGTGGTATGTGAGAAGAACACACATTTCAATGACTCTGGTTGTTGTTACTAAAAAGAAGACACATGCAATGACACTGGTGGATCCATGGGTGGATTGTGAAAAGAACACACATGCAATGACACTGGTGGATCCATGTGTGGTCTCTAAAGAATACACACATGCAATGACACCGGTTGTTGTTACTAAAAATAACACACATGCAATCACACTAGTGGATCCATAGGTGGTATGTCAGAAGAACAGCCACGAAATGACTCTGGTTGTTGTTAGTAAAAAGAACACACAGGCAATGACTCCAATTGTTGTTAGTGAAAAGAACACACATGCAATGACTCCAGTTGTTGTTAGTGAAAAGAACATCATGCAATGACACCGGTGGATCCATGTGTGGTCTCTGAAGAGAACACACATGCAATGACACTGGTTGTTGTTACTAAAAAGAACACACATGCAATGACTCCAGCTGTTGTTAATGAAAAGAACACACCTGCAATGACACTGGTTGTTGTTACTAAAAAGAACACACATGCAATGACACTGGTGGATCCATATGTGTATTGTGAAAAGAGCACACATGCAATGACTCCAGTTGTTGTTAGTGAAAAGAACATACATGCAATGACACTGGTGGATCCATGTGTGGTCTCTAGTGAGAATACACATTTCAATGACACTGGTGGATCCATATGTGGTATGTGAAAAGAACACACATGCAATGACTCTGGTTGTTGTTAGTGAAAAGAACACACATGCAATGACACTGGTGGATCCATAGGTGGTATGTGAAAAGAACACACATTTTAATGACTCTGGTTGTTGTTACTAAAAATAACACACATGCAATGACACTGGTGGATCCATGGGTGGATTGTGAAAAGAGCACACATGCAATGACACCTGTGGATCCATATGTGGTATGTGAAAAGAACACACATGCAATGACTCCAGTTGTTGTTGGTGAAAAGAACACACATGCAATGACACTGGTGGATCCATGTGTGGTCTCTGAAGAGAACACACATGCAATGACACCGGTTGTTGTTACTAAAAAGAACACACATGCAATGACACTAGTGGATCCATAGGTGGTATGTGAGAAGAAGACACATGCAATGACTCTGGTTGTTGTTAGTGAAAAGAATACACATGCAACTACACTGGTGGATCCATAGGTGGTATGTGAGAAGAACACACATTTCAATGACTCTCGTTGTTGTTACTAAAAAGAATACACATGCAATGACACTGGTGGATCCATGGGTGGATTGTGAAAAGAACACACATGCAATGACACTGGTGGATCCATGTGTGGTCTCTGAAGAATACACACATACAATGACACCGGTTGTTGTTACTAAAAATAACACACATGCAATCACACTAGTGGATCCATAGGTGGTATGTGAGAAGAACAGCCACGAAATGACTCTGGTTGTTGTTAGTAAAAAGAATACACAGGCAATGACTCCAATTGTTGTTAGTGAAAAGAACACACATGCAATGACTCCAGTTGTTGTTAGTGAAAAGAACATCATGCAATGACACCGGTGGATCCATGTGTGGTCTCTGAAGAGAACACACATGTAATGACACTGGTTGTTGTTACTAAAAAGAACACACATGCAATGACTCCAGCTGTTGTTAATGAAAAGAACACACCTGCAATGACACTGGTTTTTGTTACTAAAAAGAACACACATGCAATGACACTGGTGGATCCATGGGTGGATTGTGAAAAGAGCACACATGCAATGACTCCAGTTGTTGTTAGTGAAAAGAACATACATGCAATGACACTGGTGGATCCATGTGTGGTCTCTAGTGAGAATACACATTTCAATGACACTGGTGGATCCATATGTGGTATGTGAAAAGAACACACATGCAATGACTCTGGTTGTTGTTAGTGAAAAGAACACACATGCAATGACACTGGTGGATCCATAGGTGGTATGTGAAAAGAACACACATTTTAATGACTCTGGTTGTTGTTACTAAAAATAACACACATGCAATGACACTTGTGGATCCATGGGTGGATTGTGAAAAGAGCACACATGCAATGACACCTGTGGATCCATATGTGGTATGTGAAAAGAACACACATGCAATGACTCCAGTTGTTGTTGGTGAAAAGAACACACATGCAATGACACTGGTGGATCCATGTGTGGTCTCTGAAGAGAACACACATGCAATGACACCGGTTGTTGTTACTAAAAAGAACACACATGCAATGACACTAGTGGATCCATAGGTGGTATGTGAGAAGAAGACACATGCAATGACTCTGGTTGTTGTTAGTGAAAAGAATACACATGCAACTACACTGGTGGATCCATAGGTGGTATGTGAGAAGAACACACATTTCAATGACTCTGGTTGTTGTTACTAAAAAGAATACACATGCAATGACACTGGTGGATCCATGGGTGGATTGTGAAAAGAACACACATGCAATGACACTGGTGGATCCATGTGTGGTCTCTGAAGAACACACACATACAATGACACCGGTTGTTGTTACTAAAAATAACACACATGCAATCACACTAGTGGATCCATAGGTGGTATGTGAGAAGAACAGCCACGAAATGACTCTGGTTGTTGTTAGTAAAAAGAACACACAGGCAATGACTCCAATTGTTGTTAGTGAAAAGAACACACATGCAATGACTCCAGTTGTTGTTAGTGAAAAGAACATCATGCAATGACACCGGTGGATCCATGTGTGGTCTCTGAAGAGAACACACATGCAATGACACTGGTTGTTGTTACTAAAAAGAACACACATGCAATGACTCCAGCTGTTGTTAATGAAAAGAACACACCTGCAATGACACTGGTTGTTGTTACTAAAAATAACACACATGCAATGACACTGGTGGATCCATATGTGTATTGTGAAACGAGCACACATGCAATGACTCCAGTTGTTGTTAGTGAAAAGAACATACATGCAATGACACTGGTGGATCCATGTGTGGTCTCTAGTGAGAATACACATTTCAATGACACTGGTGGATCCATATGTGGTATGTGAAAAGAACACACATGCAATGACTCTGGTTGTTGTTAGTGAAAAGAACACACATGCAATGACACTGGTGAATCCATAGGTGGTATGTGAAAAGAACACACATTTTAATGACTCTGGTTGTTGTTACTAAAAATAACACACATGCAATGACACTGGTGGATCCATGGGTGGATTGTGAAAAGAGCACACATGCAATGACACCTGTGGATCCATATGTGGTATGTGAAAAGAACACACATGCAATGACTCCAGTTGTTGTTGGTGAAAAGAACACACATGCAATGACACTGGTGGATCCATGTGTGGTCTCTGAAGAGAACACACATGCAATGACACCGGTTGTTGTTACTAAAAAGAACACACATGCAATGACACTAGTGGATCCATAGGTGGTATGTGAGAAGAAGACACATGCAATGACTCTGGTTGTTGTTAGTGAAAAGAATACACATGCAACTACACTGGTGGATCCATAGGTGGTATGTGAGAAGAACACACATTTCAATGACTCTGGTTGTTGTTACTAAAAAGAATACACATGCAATGACACTGGTGGATCCATGGGTGGATTGTGAAAAGAACACACATGCAATGACACTGGTGGATCCATGTGTGGTCTCTGAAGAATACACACATGCAATGACACCGGTTGTTGTTACTAAAAATAACACACATTCAATCACACTAGTGGATCCATAGGTGGTATGTGAGAAGAACAGCCACGAAATGACTCTGGTTGTTGTTAGTAAAAAGAACACACAGGCAATGACTCCAATTGTTGTTAGTGAAAAGAACACACATGCAATGACTCCAGTTGTTGTTAGTGAAAAGAACATCATGCAATGACACCGGTGGATCCATGTGTGGTCTCTGAAGAGAACACACATGCAATGACACCGGTTGTTGTTACTAAAAAGAACACACATGCAATGACACTGGTGGATCCATGTGTGGTCTCTGAAGAGAACACACATGCAATGACACCGGTTGTTGTTACTAAAAAGAACACACATGCAATGACACTGGTGGATCCATAGGTGGTATGTGAGAAGAACAGCCATGAAATGACTCTGGTTGTTGTTAGTAAAAAGAACACACATGCAATGACACTGGTGGATCCATGTGTGGTCTCAAAAGAGAACACACATGCAATGACACTAGTTGTTGTTACTAAAAAGAACACACATGCAATGACACTGGTGGATCCATGTGTGGATGAAGAGAACACACATGCAATGACACTGGTGGATCCATGTATGGTCTCTGAAGAGTACACACATGCAATGACACCGAATGTTGTTACTAAAAAGAACACACAAGCAATGACACTAGTGGATCCATAGGTGGTATGTGAGAAGAACAGCCATGAAATGACTCTGGTTGTTGTTAGTAAAAAGAACACACACGCAATGACTCTAGTTGTTGTTAGTGAAAAGAACACACATGCAATGACTCCAGTTGTTGTTAGTGAAAAGAACATCATGCAATGACACCGGTGGATCCATTTGTGGTCTCTGAAGAGAGCACACATTTCAATGACTCTGGTTATTGTTAGAAAAAGAACACACATGCAATGACACTGGTGGATCCATAGGTGGTCTCTGAAGAGAGCACACATGCAATGACTCCAGTTGTTGTTAGTGAAAAGAACACACCTGCAATGACACTGGTTGTTGTTACTAAAAAGAACACACATGCAATGACACTGGTGGATCCATATGTGTATTGTGAAAAGAGCACACATGCAATGACTCCAGTTGTTGTTAGTGAAAAGAACATACATGCAATGACACTGGTGGATCCATGTGTGGTCTCTAGTGAGAATACACATTTCAATGACACTGGTGGATCCATATGTGGTATGTGAAAAGAACACACATGCAATGACTCTGGTTGTTGTTAGTGAAAAGAACACACATGCAATGACACTGGTGAATCCATAGGTGGTATGTGAAAAGAACACACATTTTAATGACTCTGGTTGTTGTTACTAAAAATAACACACATGCAATGACACTGGTGGATCCATGGGTGGATTGTGAAAAGAGCACACATGCAATGACACCTGTGGATCCATATGTGGTATGTGAAAAGAACACACATGCAATGACTCCAGTTGTTGTTGGTGAAAAGAACACACATGCAATGACACTGGTGGATCCATGTGTGGTCTCTGAAGAGAACACACATGCAATGACACCGGTTGTTGTTACTAAAAAGAACACACATGCAATGACACTAGTGGATCCATAGGTGGTATGTGAGAAGAAGACACATGCAATGACTCTGGTTGTTGTTAGTGAAAAGAATACACATGCAACGATACTGGTGGATCCATAGGTGGTATGTGAGAAGAACACACATTTCAATGACTCTGGTTGTTGTTACTAAAAAGAAGACACATGCAATGACACTGGTGGATCCATGGGTGGATTGTGAAAAGAACACACATGCAATGACACTGGTGGATCCATGTGTGGTCTCTAAAGAATACACACATGCAATGACACCGGTTGTTGTTACTAAAAATAACACACATGCAATCACACTAGTGGATCCATAGGTGGTATGTCAGAAGAACAGCCACGAAATGACTCTGGTTGTTGTTAGTAAAAAGAACACACAGGCAATGACTCCAATTGTTGTTAGTGAAAAGAACACACATGCAATGACTCCAGTTGTTGTTAGTGAAAAGAACATCATGCAATGACACCGGTGGATCCATGTGTGGTCTCTGAAGAGAACACACATGCAATGACACTGGTTGTTGTTACTAAAAAGAACACACATGCAATGACTCCAGCTGTTGTTAATGAAAAGAACACACCTGCAATGACACTGGTTGTTGTTACTAAAAAGAACACACATGCAATGACACTGGTGGATCCATATGTGTATTGTGAAAAGAGCACACATGCAATGACTCCAGTTGTTGTTAGTGAAAAGAACATACATGCAATGACACTGGTGGATCCATGTGTGGTCTCTAGTGAGAATACACATTTCAATGACACTGGTGGATCCATATGTGGTATGTGAAAAGAACACACATGCAATGACTCTGGTTGTTGTTAGTGAAAAGAACACACATGCAATGACACTGGTGGATCCATAGGTGGTATGTGAAAAGAACACACATTTTAATGACTCTGGTTGTTGTTACTAAAAATAACACACATGCAATGACACTGGTGGATCCATGGGTGGATTGTGAAAAGAGCACACATGCAATGACACCTGTGGATCCATATGTGGTATGTGAAAAGAACACACATGCAATGACTCCAGTTGTTGTTGGTGAAAAGAACACACATGCAATGACACTGGTGGATCCATGTGTGGTCTCTGAAGAGAACACACATGCAATGACACCGATTGTTGTTACTAAAAAGAACACACATGCAATGACACTAGTGGATCCATAGGTGGTATGTGAGAAGAAGACACATGCAATGACTCTGGTTGTTGTTAGTGAAAAGAATACACATGCAACTACACTGGTGGATCCATAGGTGGTATGTGAGAAGAACACACATTTCAATGACTCTGGTTGTTGTTACTAAAAAGAATACACATGCAATGACACTGGTGGATCCATGGGTGGATTGTGAAAAGAACACACATGCAATGACACTGGTGGATCCATGTGTGGTCTCTGAAGAATACACACATACAATGACACCGGTTGTTGTTACTAAAAATAACACACATGCAATCACACTAGTGGATCCATAGGTGGTATGTGAGAAGAACAGCCACGAAATGACTCTGGTTGTTGTTAGTAAAAAGAACACACAGGCAATGACTCCAATTGTTGTTAGTGAAAAGAACACACATGCAATGACTCCAGTTGTTGTTAGTGAAAAGAACATCATGCAATGACACCGGTGGATCCATGTGTGGTCTCTGAAGAGAACACACATGTAATGACACTGGTTGTTGTTACTAAAAAGAACACACATGCAATGACTCCAGCTGTTGTTAATGAAAAGAACACACCTGCAATGACACTGGTTTTTGTTACTAAAAAGAACACACATGCAATGACACTGGTGGATCCATATGTGTATTGTGAAAAGAGCACACATGCAATGACTCCAGTTGTTGTTAGTGAAAAGAACATACATGCAATGACACTGGTGGATCCATGTGTGGTCTCTAGTGAGAATACACATTTCAATGACACTGGTGGATCCATATGTGGTATGTGAAAAGAACACACATGCAATGACTCTGGTTGTTGTTAGTGAAAAGAACACACATGCAATGACACTGGTGGATCCATAGGTGGTATGTGAAAAGAACACACATTTTAATGACTCTGGTTGTTGTTACTAAAAATAACACACATGCAATGACACTGGTGGATCCATGGGCGGATTCTGAAAAGAGCACACATGCAATGACTCCTGTGGATCCATATGTGGTATGTGAAAAGAACACACATGCAATGACTCCAGTTGTTGTTAGTGAAAAGAACACACATGCAATGACACTGGTGGATCCATGTGTGGTCTCTGAAGAGAACACACATGCAATGCCACCGGTTGTTGTTACTAAAAAGAACACACATGCAATGACACTGGTGGATCCATAGGTGGTATGTGAGAAGAACAGCCATGAAATGACTCTGGTTGTTGTTAGTAAAAAGAACACACATGCAATGACACTGGTGGATCCATGTGTGGTCTCAAAAGAGAACACACATGCAATGACACTAGTTGTTGTTACTAAAAAGAACACACATGCAATGACACTGGTGGATCCATGTGTGGATTGTGAAGAGAACACACATGCAATGACACTGGTGGATCCATGTATGGTCTCTAAAGAGTACACACATGCAATGACACCGAATGTTGTTACTAAAAAGAACACACAAGCAATGACACTAGTGGATCCATAGGTGGTATGTGAGAAGAACAGCCATGAAATGACTCTGGTTGTTGTTAGTAAAAAGAACACACACGCAATGACTCTAGTTGTTGTTAGTGAAAAGAACACACATGCAATGACTCCAGTTGTTGTTAGTGAAAAGAACATCATGCAATGACACCGGTGGATCCATTTGTGGTCTCTGAAGAGAGCACACATTTCAATGACTCTGGTTATTGTTAGAAAAAGAACACACATGCAATGACACTGGTGGATCCATAGGTGGTCTCTGAAGAGAGCACACATGCAATGACTCCAGTTGTTGTTAGTGAAAAGAACACACCTGCAATGACACTGGTTGTTGTTACTAAAAAGAACACACATGCAATGACACTGGTGGATCCATATGTGTATTGTGAAACGAGCACACATGCAATGACTCCAGTTGTTGTTAGTGAAAAGAACATACATGCAATGACACTGGTGGATCCATGTGTGGTCTCTAGTGAGAATACACATTTCAATGACACTGGTGGATCCATATGTGGTATGTGAAAAGAACCCACATGCAATGACTCTGGTTGTTGTTAGTGAAAAGAACACACATGCAATGACACTGGTGAATCCATAGGTGGTATGTGAAAAGAACACACATTTTAATGACTCTGGTTGTTGTTACTAAAAATAACACACATGCAATGACACTGGTGGATCCATGGGTGGATTGTGAAAAGAGCACACATGCAATGACACCTGTGGATCCATATGTGGTATGTGAAAAGAACACACATGCAATGACTCCAGTTGTTGTTGGTGAAAAGAACACACATGCAATGACACTGGTGGATCCATGTGTGGTCTCTGAAGAGAACACACATGCAATGACACCGGTTGTTGTTACTAAAAAGAACACACATGCAATGACACTACTGGATCCATAGGTGGTATGTGAGAAGAAGACACATGCAATGACTCTGGTTGTTGTTAGTGAAAAGAATACACATGCAACGACACTGGTGGATCCATAGGTGGTATGTGAGAAGAACACACATTTCAATGACTCTGGTTGTTGTTACTAAAAAGAATACACATGCAATGACACTGGTGGATCCATGGGTGGATTGTGAAAAGAACACACATGCAATGACACTGGTGGATCCATGTGTGGTCTCTGAAGAATACACACATGCAATGACACCGGTTGTTGTTACTAAAAATAACACACATGCAATCACACTAGTGGATCCATAGGTGGTATGTGAGAAGAATAGCCACGAAATGACTCTGGTTGTTGTTTGTAAAAAGAACACACAGGCAATGACTCCAATTGTTGTTAGTGAAAAGAACACACATGCAATGACTCCAGTTGTTGTTAGTGAAAAGAACATCATGCAATGACACCGGTGGATCCATGTGTGGTCTCTGAAGAGAACACACATGCAATGACACTGGTTGTTGTTACTAAAAAGAACACACATGCAATGACTCCAGCTGTTGTTAATGAAAAGAACACACCTGCAATGACACTGGTTGTTGTTACTAAAAAGAACACACATGCAATGACACTGGTGGATCCATATGTGTATTGTGAAAAGAGCACACATGCAATGACTCCAGTTGTTGTTAGTGAAAAGAACATACATGCAATGACACTGGTGGATCCATGTGTGGTCTCTAGTGAGAATACACATTTCAATGACACTGGTGGATCCATATGTGGTATGTGAAAAGAACACACATGCAATGACTCTGGTTGTTGTTAGTGAAAAGAACACACATGCAATGACACTGATGGATCCATAGGTGGTATGTGAAAATAACACACATTTTAATGACTCTGGTTGTTGTTACTAAAAATAACACACATGCAATGACACTGGGGGATCCATGGGCGGATTCTGAAAAGAGCACACATGCAATGACTCCTGTGGATCCATATGTGGTATGTGAAAAGAACACACATGCAATGACTCCAGTTGTTGTTAGTGAAAAGAACACACATGCAATGACAGTGGTGGATCCATGTGTGGTCTCTGAAGAGAACACACATGCAATGACACCGGTTGTTGTTACTAAAAAGAACACACATGCAATGACACTGGTGGATCCATAGGTGGTATGTGAGAAGAACAGCCATGAAATGACTCTGGTTGTTGTTAGTAAAAAGAACACACATGCAATGACACTGGTGGATCCATGTGTGGTCTCAAAAGAGAACACACATGCAATGACACTAGTTGTTGTTACTAAAAAGAACATACATGCAATGACACTGGTGGATCCATGTGTGGATTGTGAAGAGAACACACATGCAATGACACTGGTGGATCCATGTATGGTCTCTGAAGAGTACACACATGCAATGACACCGAATGTTGTTACTAAAAAGAACACACAAGCAATGACACTAGTGGATCCATAGGTGGTATGTGAGAAGAACAGCCATGAAATGACTCTGGTTGTTGTTCGTAAAAATAACACACACGCAATGACTCTAGTTGTTGTTAGTGAAAAGAACACACATGCAAGGACTCCAGTTGTTGTTAGTGGAAAGAACATCATGCAATGACACCGGTGGATCCATTTGTGGTCTCTGAAGAGAGCACACATTTCAATGACTCTGGTTATTGTTAGAAAAAGAACACACATGCAATGACACTGGTGGATCCATAGGTGGTCTCTGAAGAGAGCACACATGCAATGACTCCAGTTGTTGTTAGTGAAAAGAACACACCTGCAATGACACTGGTTGTTGTTACTAAAAATAACACACATGCAATGACACTGGTGGATCCATATGTGTATTGTGAAACGAGCACACATGCAATGACTCCAGTTGTTGTTAGTGAAAAGAACATACATGCAATGACACTGGTGGATCCATGTGTGGTCTCTAGTGAGAATACACATTTCAATGACACTGGTGGATCCATATGTGGTATGTGAAAAGAACACACATGCAATGACTCTGGTTGTTGTTAGTGAAAAGAACACGCATGCAATGACACTGGTGAATCCATAGGTGGTATGTGAAAAGAACACACATTTTAATGACTCTGGTTGTTGTTACTAAAAATAACACACATGCAATGACACTGGTGGATCCATGGGTGGATTGTGAAAAGAGCACACATGCAATGACACCTGTGGATCCATATGTGGTATGTGAAAAGAACACACATGCAATGACTCCAGTTGTTGTTGGTGAAAAGAACACAGATGCAATGACACTGGTGGATCCATGTGTGGTCTCTGAAGAGAACACACATGCAATGACACCGGTTGTTGTTACTAAAAAGAACACACATGCAATGACACTAGTGGATCCATAGGTGGTATGTGAGAAGAAGACACATGCAATGACTCTGGTTGTTGTTAGTGAAAAGAATACACATGCAACGACACTGGTGGATCCATAGGTGGTATGTGAGAAGAACACACATTTCAATGACTCTGGTTGTTGTTACTAAAAAGAATACACATGCAATGACACTGGTGGATCCATGGGTGGATTGTGAAAAGAGCACACATGCAATGACACTGGTGGATCCATATGTGGTATGTGAAAAGAACACACATGCAATGACTCCTGTTGTTGTTAGTGAAAAGAACATACATGCAATGACACCGGTGGATCCATTTGTGATCTCTGAAGAGAGCACACATTTCAATGACTCTGGTTGTTGTTAGTAAAAAGAACACACATGCAATGACACTGGTGGATCCATAGGTGGTCTCTGACGAGAGCACACATGCAATGACTCCAGTTGTTGTTAGTGAAAAGAACACACCTGCAATGACACTGGTTGTTGTTACTAAAAAGAACACACATGCAATGACACTGGTGGATCCATATGTGTATTGTGAAATGAGCACACATGCAATGACTCCAGATGTTGTTAGTGAAAAGAACATACATGCAATGACACTGGTGGATCCATGTGTGGTCTCTAGTGAGAATACACATTTCATGACACTGGTGGATCCATATGTGGTATGTGAAAAGAACACACATGCAATGACTCTGGTTGTTGTTAGTGAAAAGAACACACATGCAATGACACTGGTGAATCCATAGGTGGTATGTGAAAAGAACACACATATTAATGACTCTGGTTGTTGTTACTAAAAATAACACACATGCAATGACACTGGTGGATCCATGGGTGGATTGTGAAAAGAGCACACATGCAATGACACCTGTGGATCCATATGTGGTATGTGAAAAGAACACACATGCAATGACTCCAGTTGTTGTTGGTGAAAAGAACACACATGCAATGACACTGGTGGATCCATGTGTGGTCTCTGAAGAGAACACACATGCAATGACACCGGTTGTTGTTACTAAAAAGAACACACATGCAATGACACTAGTGGATCCATAGGTGGTATGTGAGAAGAACACACATGCAATGACTCTGGTTGTTGTTAGTGAAAAGAATACACATGCAACGACACTCGTGGATCCATAGGTGGTATGTGAGAAGAACACACATTTCAATGACTCTGGTTGTTGTTACTAAAAAGAATACACATGCAATGACACTGGTGGATCCATGGGTGGATTGTGAAAAGAGCACACATGCAATGACACTGGTGGATCCATATGTGGTATGTGAAAAGAACACACATGCAATGACTCCTGTTGTTGTTAGTGAAAAGAACATACATGCAATGACACCGGTGGATCCATGTGTGATCTCTGAAGAGAGCAAACATTTCAATGACTCTGGTCGTTGTTAGTAAAAAGAACACACATGCAATGACACTGGTGGATCCATGTGTGGTCTCTGAAGAGAACACACATGCAATGACACTGGTTGTTGTTACTAAAAAGAACACACATGCAATGACACTGGTGGATCCATGTGTGGATTGTGAAGATAACACATATGCAATGACACTGGTGGATCCATAGGTGGTATGTGAGAAGAACAACCATGAAATGACTCTGGATGTTGTTAGTAAAAAGAACACACATGCAATGACACTGGTGGATCCATAGGTGGATTGTGAAAAGAGCACACAGGCAATGACTCAAGTTGTTGTTAGTGAAAAGAACACACATGCAATGACACTGGTTGTTGTTACTAAAAAGAACACACGTGCAATGACACTGGTGGATCCATACATGGATTGTGACAAGAGCACACATGCAATGACTCCAGTTGTTCTTAGTGAAAGGAACATACATGCAATGACACTAGTGGATCCATGTGAGGTCTCTGTAGAGAATACACATTTCAATGACAGTGGTGGATCCATATGTGGTATGTGAAAAGAACACACATGCAATGACTCTGGTTGTTGTTAGTGAAAAGAACACACATGCAATGACACTGGTGGATCCATAGGTGGTATGTGAAAAGACCACACATTTTAATGACTCTGGTTGTTGTTACTAAAAATAACACACATGCAATGACACTGGTGGATCCATGGGTGGATTGTGAAAAGAGCACACATGCAATGACACCTGTGGATCCATATGTGGTATGTGAAAAGAACACACATGCAATGACTCTAGTTGTTGTTAGTGAAAAGAAGACACATGCAATGACACTGGTGGATCCATGTGTGGTCTCTGAAGAGAACACACATGCAATGACACCGGTTGTTGTTACTAAAAAGAACACACATGCAATGACACTGGTGGATCCATAGGTGGTATGTGAGAAGAACAACCATGAAATGACTCTGGTTGTTGTTAGTAAAAATAACACGCAGGCAATGACTCTAGTTGTTGTTAGTGAAAAGAACACACATGCAATGACTCCAGTTGTTGTTAGTGAAAAGAACATACATGCAATGACACCGGTGGATCCATGCGTGGTCTCTGAAGAGAGCACACATTTCAATGACTCTGGTTGTTGTTAGTAAAAAGAACACACATGCAATGACACTGATGGATCCATGTGTGGTCTCTAAAGAGAACACACATGCAATGACACTAGTTGTTGTTACTAAAAAGAACACACATGCAATGACACTGGTGGATCCATGTGTGGATTGTGAAGAGAACACACATGCAATGACACTGGTGGATCCATGTGTGGTCTCTGAAGAGTACACACATGCAATGACACCGGTTGTTGTTACTAAAAAGAACACACATGCAATGACACTAGTGGATCCATAGGTGGTATGTGAGAAGAACAGCCACGAAATGACTCTGGTTGTTGTTAGTAAAAAGAACACACAGGCAATGACACCAGTTGTTGTTAGTGAAAAGAACACACATGCAATGACTCCAGTTGTTATTAGTGAAAAGAACATCATGCAATAACACCGGTGGATCCATGTGTGGTCTTTGACGAGAGCACACATTTCAATGACTCTTGTTGTTGTTAGAAAAAGAAAACACATGCAATGACACTGGTGGATCCATAGGTGGTCTCTGAAGAGAGCACACATGCAATGACTCCAGTTGTTGTTAGTGAAAAGAACACACCTGCAATGACACTAGTTGTTGTTACTAAAAATAACACACATGCAATAACACTGGTGGATCCATGGGTGGATTGTGAAAAGAGCACACATGCAAAGACACCTGTGGATCCATATGTGGTATGTGAAAAGAACACACATGCAATGACTCCAGTTGTTGTTAGTGAAAAGAACACACATGCAATGACACTGGTGGATCCATGTGTGGTCTCTAAAGAGAACACACATCCAATGACACCGGTTGTTGTTACTAAAAAGAACACACATGCAATGACACTGGTGGATCCATAGGTGGTATGTGAGAAGAACAACCATGAAATGACTCTGGTTGTTGTTAGTAAAAATAACACACATGCAATGACTCTAGTTCTTGTTAGCGAAAAGAACACACATGTAATGACTCCAGTTGTTGTTAGTGAAAAGAACATACATGCAATGACACCGGTGGATCCATGTGTGGTCTCTGAAGAGAGCACACATTTCAATGACTCTGGTTGTTGTTAGTAAAAAGAACACACATGCAATGACACTGGTGGATCCATGTGTGGTCTCTAAAGAGAACACACATGCAATGAATCTGGTTGTTGTTACTAAAAAGAACACACATGCAATGACACTGGTGGATCTATGTGTGGTCTCTGAAGAGTACACACAAGCAATGACACCGGTTGTTGTTACTAAAAAGAACACACATGCAATGACACTAGTGGATCCATAGGTGGTATGTGAGAAGAACAGCCACAAAATGACTCTGGTTGTTGTTAGTAAAAAGAACACACATGCAATGACTCCAGTTGTTGTTGGTGAAAAGAACATCATGCAATGACACCAGTGGATCCATGTGTGGTCTCTGAAGAGAGCACACATTTCAATGACTCTAGTTGTTGTTAGAAAAAGAACACACATGCAATGACACTGGTGGATCCATAGGTGGTCTCTGAAGAGAGCACACATGCAATGACTCAAGTAGTTGTTAGTGAAAAGAACACACCTCCAATGACACTGGTTGTTGTTACTAAAAAGAACACACATGCAATGACACTGGTGGATCCATATGTGTATTGTGAAAAGAGCACACATGCAATGACTCCAGTTGTTGTTAGTGAAAAGAACATACATGCAATGACACTGGTGGATCCATGTGTGGTCTCTGTAGAGAACACACATTTCAATGACACTGGTGGATCCATATGTGGTATGTGAAATGAACACACATGCAATGACTCTGGTTGTTGTTAGTGAAATGAACACCATGCAATGACACTGGTGGATCCATAGGTGGTATGTGATAAGAACACACATTTCGATGACTCTATATATTGTTACTAAAAAGAACACACATGCAATGACATTGGTGGATCTATGGGTGGATTGTGAAAAGAGCACACATGCAATGACACTGGTGGATCAATATGTGGTATGTGAAAAGAACACACATGCAATGACTCTAGTTGTTGTTATTGAAAAGAACATACATGCAATGACACTGGTGGATCCATGTGTGGTCTCTGAAGAGAGCACACATTTCAACGAATCTGGTTGTTGTTAGTGAAAAGAACACACATGCAATGACACTGGTGGATCCATGTGTGGTCTCTGAAGAGAACACACATGCAATGACACTGGTTGTTGTTACTAAAAAGAACACACATGCAATTACACTGGTGGATCCATGTGTGGATTGTGAAGAGAACACACATGCAATGACACTGGTGGATCCATAGGTGGTATGTGAGAAGAACAACCATGAAATGACTCTGGTTGTTGTTAGTAAAAAGAACACACATGCAATGACACTGGTGGATCCATAGGTGGTATGTGAGAAGAACAACCATGAAATGACTCTGGTTGTTGTTAGTAAAAAGAACACACATGCAGTGACACTGGTGGATCCATAGGTGGATTGTGAAAAGAGCACACATGCAATGACTCCAGTTGTTGTTAGTGAAAAGAACACACATGCAATGACACTGGTTGTTGTTACTAAAAAGAACACACATGCAATGACACTGGTGGATCCATACATGGATTGTGAAAAGAGCACACATGCAATGACACTGGTGGATCCATACATGGATTGTGAAAAGAGCACACATGCAATGACTCCACTTGTTGTTAGTGAAAAGAACATACATGAAATGACACTGGTGGATCCATGTGTGGTCTCTGTAGAGAATACACATTTCAATGACACTGGTGGATCCATATGTGGTATGTGAAAAGAACAGACATGCAATGACTCTGGTTGTTGTTAGTGAAAAGAACACACATGTAATGACACTGGTGGATCCATAGGTGGTATGTGAAAAGAACACACATTTCAATGACTCTGATTGTTGTTACTAAAAATAACACACATGCAATGACACTGGTGGATCCATGGGTGGATTGTGAAAAGAGAACACATGCAATGACACCGGTGGATCCATATGTGGTATGTGAAAAGAACACACATGCAATGACTCCAGTTGTTGTTAGTGAAAAGAACACACATGCAATGACACTGGTGGATCCATGTGTGGTCTCTGAAGAGAAGACACATGCAATGACACCGGTTGTTGTTACTAAAAAGAACACACATGCAATAACACTGGTGGATCCATAGATGGTATGTGAGAAGAACATCCATCAAATGACTCTGGTTGTTGTTAGTAAAAAGAACACACATGCGATGACTCTAGTTGTTGTTAGTGAAAAAAACACACATGCAATGACTCCAGTTGTTGTTAGGGAAAAGAACATACATGCAATGACACTGGTGGATCCATGTTTGGTCTCTGAAGAGAGCACACATTTCAATGACTCTGGTTGTTGTTAGTAAAAAGAACACACATGCAATGACACTGGTGGATCCATATGTGGTCTCTAAAGAGAACACACATCCAATGACACTAGTTGTTTTTACTAAAAAGAACACACATGCAATGACACTGGTGGATCCATGTGTGGATTGTGAAGAGAACACACATGCAATGACACTGGTGGATCCATAGATGGTATGTGAGAAGAACAGCCATGAAATGACTCTGGTTGTTGTTAGTAAAAAGAACACACCTGCAATGACACTGGTGGATCAATAGGTGGATTGTGAAAAGAGCACACATGCAATGACACTGGTGGATCCATATGTGGTATGTGAAAAGAACACACATGCAATGACTCCAGTTGTTGTTAGTGAAAAGAACATACATGCAATGACACTGGTGGATCCATGTGTGGTCTTTGAAGAGAACACACATTTCAATGACTCTGGTGGATCCATATGTGGTATGTGAAAAGAACACACATGCAATGACTCTGGTTGTTGTTAGTGAAAAGAACACACATGCAATGACACTAGTGGATCCATAGGTGGTATGTGAAAAGAACACACATTTCAATGACTCTGGTTGTTGTTAGTAAAAAGAACACGCTTGCAATGACACTGGTGGATCCATAGGTGGATTGTGAAAAGAGCACACATGCAATGGCTCCAGTTGTTGTTAGTGAAAAGAACACACCTGCAATGACACTGGTGGATCCATAGGTGGATTGTGAAAAGAGCACACATGCAAAGACACTGGTGGATCCATACGTGGTATGTGAAAATAACCAACATGCAATGACTCTGGTTGTTCTTAGTAAAAAGAACACACATGCAATAACACTGGTGGATCCATAGGTGGATTGTCAAAAGAGCACACATGCAATGACATTTGAATGGTACTGGTGGATCCATAGGCGGATTGTGAAAAGAGATTTTCCCTCTCTCTCTCTCTGTCACAAATCTCACAAACGTGTGGAGATCCCAAACATGTGCTCACTCTGGGTGCTATGCCCTGATTGGCTGGCACAGATGTCACGCGGATCGTCTCCACCAACCGTTGATCCCATGTGATCCAACGGGCAGGATAAACCCTCCCTTCTCCACTTTTTTTATGCATGGTTACTCCATGCCACCGATACTTTACCCCCATAAACAAGTGAAAATCCATCTATCTAACTAAAATAAATAAAATAAATGATCATATTTTGAAGAAGCCATCGTCTTCGTCTTCTGGTTCGTCCTTGTCTTCGTCAACGCCATGGTCCCTGCCATCGCCACCGTCGGTGCCCTCCTCTGACGACTCGACACCGCTCCCTTCCTCGAATAAGCACGCTATCTCCTTGTCGGAGTCCTCCTCCTCCTCTTCGTAGTCCCACGGGTCCATGTCACTCTCCTCCGCTTCTGCCTCCAACTGATCGATGAACGCCTCCTCGTTGGCCGAGTCGGACTCGTCCAAATAGCTATCTCCTCTCTTCTTCCTGGTCTTCTTCTCATTCCTCTTCTTGTTTGTACTCGCCGGTGCAACACGTGCCCCCGTCCTGGCTTCTACTTTGCGCTCATCCGACGCTGCAGGTACCCATGCTTCTCATGCGCGGCCGGTACGAGCTTCGACGTCGTGGTGTCCTCGAGTGCTGATGTCGATGGATCCTGGTGCGGTCGAACACGACGTTCTGCCTCAGTAGGCGACTCGCGAGCACGGACGATGCGTCGAAGAGCCGGGGACGCAGGATGGTCAGTGGACGGCTTGGACCTACCATTTCCACGGCAAGGGGGCATCGTGCTCGAGGTAGTTGCTCCGAATGGTCGATGGCGGGTACACAGAGTGGGGTGCCGATCTGATCAAGGACGAGCAGCGGTTTCATGCGTCGTGTCCATGCATGCATTTGTCGATTATCAAAAAAAAAAGTAATATCTCGCGTACTGAACATAATTTGATCACAACAAAAGTGGCACAGCGTATTCCAGACTCGTAAATATCCCGTGCGTGCCTGTCACGTGGAGTTCGACGGAGTTGGACGTCCCCACGTGATCGTGCAGCAGTTGCGCGCGTCATTGCCCCATCAACACGTGACACACGCACGTGGGATGTGCACGCCGATTCCCATGACGACCACCCGGCTCGCACTCCCCTTATTATATACTGGATTTTGGGCGGCACTGAAGACCATTGAAGTGTCCATCGCAATAAAGACAAGTCCCATCGATTCCCTACCCCTGCCTCCCTGGCTTCTTTGAGAAGGTAGACCGTACACGGTGGTCTTGTGTAACAGTACTAGTACTACTGGACCACGGCCTATACTGTTACTCTTCTCCCACACTAATAATCACTATCTCCTTCCTCCTGCCGCCACCACACTCACCTTGCAAGCCATGGCTCCACTGAGGAGTGGGATAGGTCGATCGACGATCCTCGTGGAGAAAAGGGAGAGAAATTGCCGCGAGGCACTTCTTGCTCTACCAGCCGCTCAAGCCCACCCTCTCATCGACGCCCAATCTCCCCCGACAATGGCGCCGAATGTTCTAGCAGGCGAGGGCTCCTCCCGATACGGTCTCCTTATTCTACTTCTTCTCAATCTCCCTCTCCATCATGATCTTAATCAGCTTCTTCTTGTTTTTCTTCTTCTTCTGGCTCTTCCTCTTCTACGTATTACAGGTCGTCCGTGGAGCCCGAATCCACCACGATGGAGGCATTGCAGGACCCGTTCGGCCCCGTTCCATGTCTCAGCGAGGTAGCAAATCTCCACGCTGTTATTTCTCCGAGTTATGATGTAGATTTCTTAGATGTTTTCCGCCCCGCATTGGTTTTTCTTCTTCTTTTGCGAGTTGTATTAGTTTTCATGAATATGACTAGATCTCTTGGTCTTTCCTTAATACCGCTGTTCATAGATTCACTATGGATTTTTTGTGATTAGGATTAGTTTATCATGGTCATGAATAGATCTCTAGGTCCATTTTTTAACACTGCGGCCAATAGATTCAACGGGGATTTTTTTGATCTGTATTAGTATTCACCTGGGACCTGGAGTGTAATTGTAGAATTCCTATTTCAATTAACATGAACGATGCAACGATCGAAGGCCAAGTACCGTGAGAAGGTGGCTGCGATCAGTTCCAAGATTGCCAACCAACATGAGCTTGCACGCTCCCTCACCCAAGCTAATGAGAGCCTACGCAAGCAATTATCTGTGCAGAAGGAGATCTCGCTAGATTTGGCACGTGACGTCGTTAGGCTGCAGAAAGTGCTCGACGGTAACTTGATCAGGCAAGAACAGGCCATCAAGATAATCAATGAGCTCACGAAGGAGAAGAAGAATCTTGTGGAAAGGTGCATTCTCCTGCAGGACGAAGTCGGTGAGGCACTCAGAGGACGCATCGAGGAAACCAAGGCTACCATCTGAGCCTACCATGACAGGAACCGTTGCCTGGATGCAGTCAAGGAGATGAAGGCGGACATGAGCAGAGGGATCACCTTACTCGAGGGTGTTCGGAAAGAGAACGAAGAGCTAAGGGCATGTCTGGAGGCATATCGGAGCAATGCCCAAGTCTGATTCCCGTTAGCAGGGACACGAATACCAATTCGTCCTCCTCTCCTTTCGTAATGTTTAGGGTTCAGGAGCAATGCCCATGTCTGCTTCCCATTATAGGGTGCAATAAGAATCCTAGGGCAACTCCTTATCTATCTAGACATGTGTTGGTGTTCATGTTCATGAATGGACACCATGTTCTCTTTCCATTATGTATTTGGACATGGGTTTCTGCATTATGAGTTTGCCACTCTCCCACTACTATTTGGTGATATTGGGAAAAACCCACAGCACGCTAAACTGCTGATAAATCTTATTTGTCTTCGAAATTGAAATTATGACAGTGCCACTAGTTGATTCATAAAATGTTGATTAGTCCTAGATTGCTTCTTCCTTGAAATTATGACAGTGCCACTAGTTGATTCAGTTAATTATGAAAACTAACCAGCTTGTCCTGGTGAGCTGAACAAACCATACTATGTATTTTTGTTGCAGGGAAAGAGGCGAAAGATCGACCAGGATCTGGCGACCTGGCTAAATGACAAGATAGCAATCCAAAGGGAGAAGCGGAATTCCCAGAAACTGGCCTTTGACCAACTACGCGCTGAAGTCGTGGTCCTTTCTAACAAGTGCCAGAAACTGAAGGAATTAAACACCGACTGGGCGAAGCTACACAGTGAAGGTCGTGCCTCGGCTAGGAAGCAGACAGAGATCATGAAAGGGATCTTGAAGGAAAATCGTATGGCTACGGACAAAATTCTCCAATCCGTAACGGAGCGCTAAAACCTACAGCTGAAGCACAACATAGTACTGAAGGAGCTGGCCAATCTTAGGGAGGAAAATAGGTAGCTCCGGGCCAGACTCACTTGAACACAACATGTGTCTATTTAGTACTGAACTGCCTGGTTTATCCTCTGCAGTGGTGATTTTGTAAGCGTGAACTTAACTCTATGCACGATATGTGTGTTCGTTTGAAATTAGTTTGCTCAAGGATTAAGTTTGGCTTAGTTCGGAAAGTGCAACTGCAAGTCTTAAAATTAACTAGTTTCAGGCATTGGTACAACATAAATTATTCATCTCGAATTTCCTTTATCCTCTATAGTCTGTCCTTGTTCACCCTCGTGCGCCTTCTTCAGTTCCTTCAACAGATCCGCAATGTAGTGCTCTAGCTTCTTCTTGTCTTCCCTGAGCTGATCCCTCTCCTTTTTTGCATTATGAATTAGCAACCTGTGACTATCCTGAAGCTTATTTGCAGTTCCAACAACCAAGCTCCCATCGATTCTGTCAGTTAGCCCTGACTGCAAATTCTCGATTTCTTGTTCTAGCTCCTTATTTCGTATCGATAGCTTGTAATTTTTTTCAGCTACATCACTTACATCAGTAAATCTCCCCGACCTTTCCAACTCATACATCTCCCATAACTGTGCCAAACATTTCTTAAGTGCATCTGGCCACTCAAGATCCACCCACTCTACTGCTTTACACACCAGGTCACAGTTATGAACATGCACGATACATTTTACTTCATGTCACAGTTGCACATAATATAAACAAACCTGATTTGTACAGCCCAAAAACCTTCTCCTAGTGTTACTGCCTTCAAATCCAACCTATCTCCTCAATTTTAGCCCATGGTCACATGGCACTTCTCCGTCGAGATCTAGGCCCTCCCATTCGGAGTCGTAGATCGTCCTTGGTACCCATAGGTAAGCGCAAAGCTGAAATCGAACACGATTGCATGCACATATGGAGCTCAGATCGAGAGATTTACCATCACCTAACCCTAGCCCGAGAAAACAGAGGAACTCACATCGTGGAAGGAGTACTCGATGTCGGAGAGAAGGTTGTCGCTGCTCGACTGGTCGTCCTCGCCGTTCAAGGACAACATGGCGAATGCGTCATCACAGGCGACGGCGACGGCATCGGTGTCGGCGAGAGAGAGAGAGAGAGGGAGAGGGAGAGAGAGAGAGAGCAGCCCTTCTACCACTGCAATGATGACTAAATTGGCATGTTACAATAGTTTAATGGATACCATGCCCTTTCCCTGGATTACTGTCTGCTGCCTGATATGGATTCTCTTCCCACATTCTCATTTCAAATATTAAACCTGCACTCCCTCCATCCCAATTTCATTGCCCAACAAAAACATACCAGTATATTACATCATCCAAAGAAACAAAATCATGTCAACTACAAGGTACTTATGCATCACTTCTTCAGTCATGGTTTCACAAAACATTACATTATAATCTCCCAACAAACATAACCACAACATGGTTTCACAAAACATCACATTACAATCTCTCAACAAACGTAATCATAGAAACAAGTATATTACATCAACTCAAGAAACAAAATCATGTTGACTACAAGGTACTTACACATCACTTGTCCTGTCATGGTTTCGTAAAACATTACATTTCAGTCTCTCAACAAACAAAATAACAGAAACAAGTACAGTACATCATCTCAAGAAACATAATCATGTCAACTACAATGTATTTATGCATCACTAGTCCAGTCATGGTTTCACAAAACATTACATTACAATGTACCAACAAACATAATAATAGAAACAAGTACGGTACGTCATCTTAAGAAACATAATCATGTCAACTACAATGTACTTATGTCTTATTACAACAACGATGGTTTCAGTGAGTGACATGTTCGAAAATATCAACAGCTCGCACAGCATTATATCGCAATCTCTCAACAAACATAATCACAGAAGCACGCTCTAAATGCAACAGCAATCAATATTACAAATACAGGCAGGGGAACCCTGCGGTCCATATGACAAGCCCAGGGTAGTAGCTCTCATCAGATCTCATCAACGTCGACCACCTCATTCTGTTCAACCACTACAGGGGCATCTACATCCACTATAACCTGTTCAACAACATCAGAAATGGTACCAAGGAAGAACACCTTCCTGGTTCGCTTCTTTCACCGCATAATCTGCATAAGATCTTCAGTATCCAAAACATCTATGAATTGCTGCTTATTATGATGCCACCACCGGATTTTGCCGTCTGCTTAGGGCCAATATTGATTTCCTTACCGATCATCTCTCTCATTTCATCAAGAGTTATGTTTTTGGAATCGACAGTGATCTCCACAGTACATGACGAAACTGGCTTATTAACTCCCTCATCAAGTTTTGCCATGTATGAATCCACCTCTATGCGTATACTGAACTTATCTAGATCAGCATCTATTGGTCCGTATTCTTTAGGAGCAGAAGCTCTGGCAGCAAGATCTCCAGCATCTGCATACATATCATCAATCATCGCTTCAAATTTCACCTTACGATCAGCTGCACAACATCTGAAGCTCATGGGAGTGCTCAATTTGCTGATAGGTATCATTCATGTTGTTCCACACCAAGTTTGTCCTCTGTCTAGAACCCTAGGGAATTCTAGCGGCAAGCATATCTACCAGCTGCGAAACAGACACAACCTCTTTGCAATTCACAAGCAGATGCACATCTTGCCCGAAAACAACCCTCTTGCAACCAAAATCAAGCTTTGTAGTGTACTGCTGAACATGAACTGTGAACTCATATAGGTCCCTTGTATCAAAGTTGTGCCTAAATTGATTAAAAAGGGGATAATTTCAGTTCATTCGATTCTATTATGCCGTAACTAATCTACTTGCAAGATAAGGCACATATAAGAAAAATTCACCTCTCGCTCTTCTCCCGGGTTTTTTTCTTCAAGATCTGCGTGCTGCATCTGCCCACCGGAGCCGAACAATCCGCCGCCGGCCTTGATTTTCTCTTCAACCCGCTGCTCGTAGGTACCTTGGGAGCAGAATCCTTGCTGGCCTTCTCGCTAACCGGGGCTGAAGACCTCGCCGCTGCTACGTGTTGAGCCCTAGACTTGGGCCCCGACGGACCCTTTTCAGTCGGCGACATAGCTGCAACCTTCGCCTTGCAAGACATGCTGGGCCGCCGCCGCCGGATTCAGTGTCGGGGGAGGGAAAAAAAAGGTCCTCCGCCACCGGCAGATTTAGGGTTGGGGAAGGGAAGAAAAGGGACCGCCGCCGCCACCGCAGCAAGATTCAGTGTCGAGAGTTAAGAAAGTACAGTAATGGATTTTCCCCTACGACACGTGCAGGGTGGCTAAGAAGAGTGACCGGTGAAGGAGGGGCACAGCAGGAACTAGTGTAACGGAATATCCTGACTTAACGGGCGCGATTTGAAAATATTGGGTTTGGTCATCGTTCACTCGAAAGACCCCTCTCAGCAATTGGCGCCCCAACTTTTTGAATCGCGGTGATAAAAAACAACTTGGGTACCGCGTTGCCTGGCCATCCCAACTTTCGGGCCGCAAAATGATATTCTCGTACAGGAGGGTCTCCTTGCTCACCTTGGTGTGCCTGTGGGGTCTGATCGACTTGGCACAGTGACGATCAACTTTGGGGCTCGCGCTCCATAGGTCGGGCTTCTCCTCGGGTTCCTCTTCCTTCTCCTGCTTTGGTTACCTCCATCCTTCCACTATGTGATCAAGGGGAGCAGGGTACTCCAGGGATCTTCCTCGACACCACATTTCCTCTCCTTCTCCTCTCCTTACACTAGATCAAGTAGCTTACGAAGCTAGGATATGGCATGGCTATGGCAGCCGTGGGTGGCTAGCAAGGTGGTAGGGGGAGGTAGAGGCTAGGTGGGGTTCTTTAGTGTTGGATCTGAGCAGAGGATCACATGGAGGGGCAAGGATAAAGAGAGGGGAAGGTTCCTCCTCTCAGGTTAGGTTTTGATAAAAAGGTGGCTCGGTTCGGTTAGATGGGTGATATCTCTCCTCTCTCCTCATTCTTCTAGTTAGGTAGGTGGGTAGAGGGTGAACCTGGGTATGGTTTAGATCTGCTTGCGAGACAAGAAAAGGGAGGGGAGATCGTATGGGGTCATGTGGCTCATCTGTGGCCATGCTTTCCATGTCCATCACATGGGAGGGCGTGAGCTCAGGTTGGGGTAGGGTTTAGGTAGGGAGGAGTGTAGGTTAGTGGCTTGGTCACTTTTGACCATATCATGGTCAAGGGGAAGGGTTTAGTAGTAGGGTAGATGGAATATGCCACTAGGGCATATGGTAGATGCTAGGTAGATCCTCTTGGGTTTGGAGGGCAATTAGGGCTTTGGTAGATTTGATAAGTGGAATTTTTTGGTATTTAGTTTAGGATTCAAATTTAGGTAGTTTCTCTTATTTTTGGTAGCTTGTTTGATTTAATTTCAAATAAGACCGTCCAAAAATTCATACTAGAAGATGGAAGGTGGAAAAGTGGTGGAATTTTCATGGGACATGCATGATCATTTAAAACTTGACATTCTAATGTGTGTGTGATCCACTAGTAATTTCAAATGACCATTTTGAATTCAAACAAGCCCATGACATAGAGCCACACAAGAATAAGAATATTTCTCATTTCACATGCCCATGCAAAGTTGGCCATGCATTCCTCCACACAACATCTTGTGAATACAAAGTATTAAGCATATGGAAGCATATAGAGATGGTCAACTCCCATTAAAATCGATTATTGAAAAAAGAAGATAAATTGCACTTGTTTCCATATAGTAACATGGCTTGTATCAAACACATGAAAAAAATAACATGGTATGAGTAGAATTTAATTGGATGCATCCAAATAGCATGTGAGCATGAATAAAACCCAAATTCAAATAAAAGGAGCTAACATAGCATTTAAATGGTGGAATGCGCACAATATGATGTAGACAAGGTATATATGGATAAAAGGTGGCAAGATTCCACACATAGTATATGGGAATTAAGAAACAGTAAAACTTAACCACCTAGGAGCTACCACAGCGATTTGACACTTTCAGCCGTTTGATCATGCCATTGAACATCCTAGATTTCTCCTCATCCCACCGAGCATCGCTTAGGCTTTTTACCAGTCCTGGACGTACTCCACAACCTACTCAACATGATACGACTTCTACTCCAGAAATTGACCCAGGCATCTGGTGACCAGCCGGGCCAAAACAGGAAGTGAGAGGCCTCTTTGGAGCCGGGCCTCTATTTATGCCAAGATTTTATTGTCTCCCGTTTCTCTCCTGGCATTTGAAGCCTCCTGATCCCTCCTCTCATGGAGTCTGGCGCCGCTGTAAGGTAGTTGATCTCTTCCTGGTTCCTTTTCTTGGCCGGCCCTCACCACTCCAGTTCTCTCGCTACCATGTGTTGTTGCTGCCACTTCAGGAAGACAGTGGACGATTTTGAGGGCCACAAGAAAATACAACATGGAAGTGGCAAGGTTAGGGACCTGCATGGTACCACAAACACCGGAAAGGGCCCATCTGCTTGTCCATATCGTCAACAACCATCGTAACAGCGACTGTACGACCCTGCACACTGCATATCCTCTAATTTTTGCAGGCCTTATGCTGTCAGATTGGTTAGTAGGTTAATCTGTCTTGCAGAATTCAGATCGGAGGTGACAGAACTGTTGCAGGTTGGTTGATCTCGCGCATAATTTAAGTCGGGGGTGACGAAGACGCTTCAGGTTAGTTCTTTCGTACTGCTAATGGTTGTTTGGCGCCTTATATTTCTGCATCAACCTCATCCGCATGTAGGGTTGCGAAGCGGCAACCCGCGAAAGCTCGCAATGGCAAATTTAGTTCAAACTAGACTAATTTTATTGAAAATTTTAAACTAGACTAATAAATTTTTCCTACGATGCGGGGTGGATCGGATGCTGCTTCGCAACCCTATCGGCGGGTCAGGTAAGAGCAATATGATGGGAAAAAATAACCAGAAGGGTACCATGGTAAAATGCAAAAAGAGCATAATAGTTTACGGATGATTAATGTTGTTTTCTTCATAGTTCTGTCGTGAAATTCGATCTTGGACGTCTTCTTGCTTTTCCCTAGGTACTACAAACAAACAAAAGGCAAATTAGTACCGTTGTCATTGGTCATGGTATATACATCATGTTTGCTCTTATGGCCATCTAAATGATAAGTTGTGTATAAATTCATGCCATTTCTGAACATATATATTTTTTAACCAACAAATTTGAGGGAAATGATGAACCAATTTTTGCCCTATAACATATTTTCTTTTACCAGATAGTGTATGTCATTATGATGTGTAAATATATGCATTTTTATTGAGCCTTGACAATTAAAATTAGTTCTTCGTGGTTAATCAGATGTATAATATGAGATCTGTGTGTGATAGGTAACTGCAACCCCTCTTTTCCTGCATCTCTACCATGCTGACCAGTGCTTCACTATGATCTATTGTACTCCGTTGGTCACCGTCTCTGGTTCTGCACTTCGGGCGACCGAGGTCACGAACCATGCCTCTCATGAATCCACGCCTCAATTATTCGGGTGATATACCTTTACTCGAGTGAACTTTTATTAGCTGTGATTCCAGTTATATATGACACACAACAAATGATTGTTTACCATGTATAAATGTGTATTCTATTGAATTACTTGAATATTCATGAAGGCCCAAAGGATATTAAGGCTTGCTAGATGTAAAAAAATATACATGTTGCATCATATATATTGATGCAAAATTTTATTTGATATTGTACTCTTTCCTAAAAAATGACGGGCGCGGCAATGCGCGTTTTCATGGTTTACTGATTTAAATACAAGCAAATGAATTAGAATCCCACATATGCATGCATGGTAGAATTATTGAGGAAGATATCATAACAAGGATACATGGTAGGTTAATAGGTAGAAGGAATTAAAGATACATGCCCTCAACTCAACTTAAGCATTATACCATTAATCAAATGTGAAGACTCGAATAAGTAAACATTGGAGATTAGGGTTCCATAAAGTATGGAACTAACTAGAATGATAATAAGTAGGATGAAAAATAGATGGAGGCAAACAATTGATAAGTGACAAATACAAGTGATAAGTAGAGTATAATGATGACCCACAAGTATAGGGGGTGTATCGCAGTATTTTCGAGGGAAACCCAATTTATTGATTCGACACAAGGGGAGTCAAAGAATATTTATAAGCCTTAACAACTGAGTTGTCAATTCAACTCCACCTATAAATAATGTTGCTCACAGCAGTTTATCAGTAGCAACAGTTTTGTAGTAGGAATAGCAAAGTAACAGCAGAAGCAAAGTAAAGACAGTAGTAATAATAGCAGTAAACAGTGGGATTCGAGTGCGGTAGGCATAGGGATGGATGGATGGGAGTTGCATGGACAAGAAAATTCACATTACAATCAGAACATAGGACAATTGCAGATAAATAAGATAAAGCATCCAAGTACTAGATAATCATAGGCATGTGTTCCATATATAGTCATACGTGCTCGCAATGAGAACTTCCACAACATCTTTTGTCCTGCCAGCCCGTTTGCAGCGGGGCCTCAAGGGAACTACTGGCAATTAAAGTGCTCCTTTTAATAGAGCACCGGAGCAAAGCATTAACACTCCGTGAACACATGTGATCCTCACATCAAAGCCATTCCCTCCGGTTATCCCGATTTCTGTCACTTCGAGGCCATTGGTTCCGGACAACAACGTTTGTATACAACTTGCAAATAAGACCAAAAACAATACTATCATAATGAATCAACAACATGTTCAGATCTGAAATCATGGCACTCGGGCCCTAGTGACAAGAATTAAGCACAACAAGTCGCAACAAAGTCATAAAGCACTAATAAAAGATACTAGGCACCATGCCTTAACAATCTAATGCCATTACATGAACGATCTCATCCAATCCCTACCATCCCCATGGCCTACAACAGGGGATTACTCACTCATAGATTGGAGGAACATGGATGGTCGATGGAGAAGCGATGGTGATGATGATGGCGATGATCTCCTCCAATTCCCCATCCCGGCAGGGTGCCAGAATGGAGTTTCTGGTGCTGTTTCGTGGAATCTGGTGGTGGCGGCGGAGCGGAACTCCTTCTGGAAAAACGTCGACCCCCCGGAGTTTTTAGGTCAGAAGGCTTCTTATAGGTGAAGAGGGGGACCGAGGGGGTGCCTGGGGGGCCCACACCATGCCCTGCTGTGGCCAGGCCCAGCCCGCGCCTGGGGGTGGTGTGGCCAGCCCTTGGCCCTCCTCCGTCTCGTATTCTGGCTCCGTGAGTCTTCTGGAAAAATAGGCACTTTGGCTTTTGTCCCGTCCAATTCCGAGAATATTCATTTTCTGACTTTCCTGGAACCAAAAACAGCAGAAAACAGGCAGCTGGCATTGTGGCTCTTGTTAATAGGTTAGTCGAAGAAATCATATGAAAAGTACTCCAAAGTGTGGACAAAACACAAGAAAGGAGATAAAACCAAGCATGGAACATCAAAAATTATAGATACATTTGCAATGTATCAACATCCCCAAGCTTAACTCATGCTCGTCCTCGAGTAGGTAAGTGATAAAAAGAAAGAATAATTTTTGAGGTGACATGCACCATCATAAACTTGATCAAAGTATTTGTAAACATTCAAAGCTGGGATCATAGTACTTCAATCATAACATGAAAGACAAAGTTCTAGCAATAAGACAAAGAAACTATGATGCAACATGAAAAGGCACAAACAAAAGATTCATGAATAACAATGCTTTGCAAGACGTTTGTTTGTTTCACATAAAGAAAACATAGCATAATGGCATTCAGCTTGTCCCTCAATAGAGTAGCAAATATAAATGCATAGGACACCTTCAAAGTTCATAAGAGTGACTAGATACAAATAGTTTAAAACAAGCAATATCAAGTTATGCATCAATCAACTAGTCTTGAGACAATGCACATAGAACTAAGAATGGCCACTATGCTCTCAAAGTAGGTGCATAAAGGTAGAAGGTGGAGACTCAATATAATGGTGGAAGAAAGGCCTTTTTATAAAAGGAAGTAGGGATTCAAGTCTCATAAAGAGCTTCCAAAAATTATGGTACTTATAGCTTTCAGCTCTCATTGCCCCTATCATAAGCATCTGGAAGGTGATTAAGGTTAAAGTGACACAACTAAGAGGATATGCTTGACAAGTTATAAACCGAAATCTCATGTCCCTTACTTATGAAGACCGATCCTCATGCTACTCAACTTCAGTCACGAGTAAGCTCTTGTCATTGTAAGTACATGTGTATCATTAAGAACCGTCAATGGGGTACCCCTTGCACATGATACGGGAGCTTTCCCATAATCAAAATGACAAGGCAAGCAGACAATGAGCATCTCAGCGATCTTTTTATTTGCTATTTGCATATGTTTTTATTGAGGATGCTTCATAGAGTGCTCATTATGGCGATGCTGCAAGTTTCCACCATGATTAGGCATGGCTTAGGCTAGCGGCCTAGGCGTTTCTCTAACACACATACAAATTCCATGATCTTACAAGTTCCACTTTTATTTCACACCGCCGGGATCCGTAAGCAAAAGAACATGATATCAACGGGGTACAAAGTACAAGTGCAATGTTGAAAGCGTTCCCCATGAAACATGGTTCTGCTAATTTCAACTTATAAAGCGCAAGCATATACGCAAGAAAGAAGAACCCAATGGTTCAAGTTTATTGGATGCAAAAAGTAAAGTGTGCCATCAAATTCGTGAGAGCTTTAATCACTAGTTTTCTCATAACAAGTTTAATTTGGAAGGTAAACAAAAGCATGAATATACTTCAAATAGCATAAGATAGTAGGTAGGTATGGTGGACTCTTTGGAATAACTTGGTTTAGGGAGTTGGATGCATGAGTGGAACTCATACTTGGTTGTGGAGGCTAGCAAAAGACTAGGAGCGACAAACTAAGAGAGCAATAATGGCCATAATCATGCAGAGCGACAAAACATCATTCATCAAAGCATAAAGTGATACTACAAGTTGAAAACTAAAGGATCATAAAGGCTATGGTGACTTGAGATAGTCATAACATGGTGTGAGCATGCGCCAAGTCAACCCAAATAAAGCATCAAAGGAGAATACCACTATACTATGCTTTAATATGCTAAAACAACGCATGATTCATCCAAGGAACATTAAGCAACCTCAATTGTTTCTAACAAGTCATGCTACAGAAAAGAATACTAAGCATAAAGGAAAAACAATATCAAGCATGGCATAACAAAGCATGGGCCATAGTCAAAAACAAGCTCTTTTCCCACATAAGCATGAACTTTCCTACTCTTTTCCAAACCAAACCAAACTATTTGCAAATCAATGTATCAAAGAGGAGGTCTAACCAATTTATTAAGAAACCTAAACAAACCAAGAAAACGAAAAACCAAAACAAAAACGAAAAAGAAGACGCTCCAAGAACAACACAACTGTGCATGAAACAATAAAAATAAAGCGTTTGGAAGAAACCTGGGATTTTTATTGATGATGAGGGGGAAATCTTGGGAATCTCCAAGATTTGACGCTTGTACTTCTTGGATATTTCTTGGGGTGACACGCATGGCATCTCCAAGCTTGAGCTTTAGTCCATTATTCATCTCATTACTCATTCCTTCCATACACTTGAAATTTTTCCTTCATACAAAACTTCACACAATCTTTATTAGCAACATTAGTGCACTCAAGATAAATAACTCTTAAGGTTCAGTTCTAACAGCAATAAACTTCCATTAGAACACTAGCTACTGAAGCACTTCCCTCAAAAATCTCAATTCCCCAAAAGAACTCAAAAATGAATCAACAAGAAGCAAATGCAGAAAATGGTAGAAATCTGTCAAAACAAACCAGAAGGTAAAGATGAGTTTTTTCGAAGACCTTCTGTTTCTCAAATAAAATAATGTTGAACTAACGAAAGTTAGATAACAACCTGGGGCAGAAGAAAAAAAATTCACGCCTCAAAAGGACGTACAGAGATATTACACGAATGTTTACGGTGAAGCACAAAAATCTGTTTCGAGACAGCAATTTTCCGAACCATTACTTCTCTCTCATTAGAGGTTACTCTTGGCACAGAAAGCAAATAAAAAGGATAAGGAGCGGTTATTACTGAAGTAATAACTTTCAAGACTCATCTAAAACTTTTGGGTTATCTCCCAATAAGTACTTTTCTTTAACGCCTTTAAGTTAGGCATAAGCAAAACCTAAAATGGATAGAATAGAAGTAAGCGGAGATAATCATGGTGAAAACATTGTTTTTTTTTCAATGAAATCCTTTTGTTAACATGGTTGATCAGGTCTTGTTACCAAAAAAATTTCATATGAGATAAAACTTTGTATTCCACTAATGATTATGTTACCTCAACCTTGATAGCAATGGTCCCAATCATAATAGTTTCAAATTTTTCGCTTGGTATGGGACAATATATTTCTCCAACTTGAATGCCCTCAACATGTTGAATTGAATTCAAGCCATAAGTCCTTTCAATCTTCTTGGGGAAATAGGCAATATGTTCCTTGTCATTAATATTGACGGTCACCTTCCCTTTATTATAATTAATAACAGCTCCTGCAGTATTTAAGAAAAGGTATCCCAAGAATAATAGACATATGATCATCTTTAGGCATGATAGTTTGAGAGGATGCTCACATAAGAAATATGATTTTAAGTAAAATAGAGCATAAAGAAGCAAATTCAAAACACATTTAAGTCTAGCCCACTTCCTATGCATAGGAATCGTGTATGCGAATAAATTCACAAAGAACAAAGTGACAGGCATAGGAAGATAAAACAAGAGTAACTTCAAAACTTTCAGCACATAGAGAGGTGTTTCAATACCATGAAAACTTCTAAAACCATATTTTCCTCTCTAATAATAATTTTCAGTAGCCCCATGAATAAACTCAACAATATAACTATCACATAAAGCATGCTTTTCATGATCTACAAGCACTAGAGATTTATTATAAGCATTTTCAAAAGAATCATCAAGAACATAACATTCATCCTCCTTTAGTAAGCATGGAGGACAATCAAATAATGTAAGGGATAAGGAGTTACTCTCATTATAAGGTAGGCATGGGTAGCTAATCCAGTCTTCCTCCTTTTGTTCATCACTCTCCTCCTCTTTTTCATCTAATGAGATTTCAGGTTCATCAATTTCTTCTTCCATAGGATCCTGCAAGGCATTAGTCTCTCTCATTTGTGGAAAGCATCTATTAAAATATTCAAGAATATAGCCATTTTCATCCTTGTGATTATCAAAGCAAAATTTAAGTATACCATAAACCTCATATTTGTAAGGTGAATCATCAATATTTTCAAGCAAACTAGCAAGTTCAAAAGCACCCTTCCAAGCAATAAATTCTTCAATTTGTTCCGCATCATAAAAGTCATAAATTCCTTTAGCATAAGAAGATATGGTATCATTAGCATTATACTCACATGGAAAGGGAGGTGTTTATACCTCTTTCTGCAACAAGATTTATCACAGCAATAAGTAACATTATAAGTAGAGCACACGTTTCTAGCAATGGTATACAATCTATCAATTTGTTCCCATAAGTGTTTCACTTTTTGTGACAAGTGTGGTGTTCCTTATAATAATATTTTTGATCTTCCGTGAACCCACCTTGCCAATAAGCTTCAGTTTCAAAGAAACCAACCATTGACAACAAGCATGATAAAGCAAGGCAATAACAGACCAACGGAAATAACAACTAGAGTAGGAATTACCTTTTTTGTATTTTTGATAAAGAAAGAAGCAAACAAGGCGAAAATAAACTTAGCTTGAACAATAGTGATTCCAAGTGGACTTGATAAATAAAGCTATGCTCCCCGGCAACGGCGCCAGAAAATAGTCTTGATGACCCACAAGTATAGGGGGTGTATCGCAGTACTTTCGAGGGAAGTGAAACCCAATTTATTGATTCGACATAAGGGGAGCCAAAGAATATTTATAAGCCTTAACAACTGAGTTGTCAATTCAGCTGCACCTGGAAACAATCTTGCTCACAGTAGTTTATCAGTAGCAATAGTTTTGTAGTAGGAATAGCAAAGTAACATCAGAAGCAAAGTAAAAACAGTAGTAACAATAGCAGTAAACAGTGGGATGCGAGTGCAGTAGGCATAGGGATGGATGGACGGCCGTTGCATG
This sequence comes from Avena sativa, assembly GCA_916181665.1. Classification (NCBI taxonomy): domain Eukaryota; kingdom Viridiplantae; phylum Streptophyta; class Magnoliopsida; order Poales; family Poaceae; genus Avena; species Avena sativa. Next base: position 289,133,176 of record OV702290.1, read on the forward strand.
GACAAGATAATTCACATAGCAATCAGAACATAGGGCAATTGCAGATAAATAAGATAAAGCATCCAAGTACTAGATAATCCTAGGCATATGTTCCATATATAGTCATACATGCTCGCAATGAGAACTTGCACAACATCTTTTGTCCTGCCAGCCCGTTTGCAGCGGGGCCTCAAGGGAACTACTGGCAATTAAGATGCTCCTTTTAATAGAGCACCGGAGCAAAGCATTAACACTCTGTGAACACATGTGATCCTCACATCAAAGCCATTCCCTCTGGTTATCCCGATTTCTATCACTTCGGGGCCATTGGTTCCGGACAACAACGTGTGTATACAACTTGCAGATAAGACCAAAAACAATACTATCATAATGAATCAATAACATGTTCAGATCTGAAATCATGGCACTCGGGCCCTAGTGACAAGCATTAAGCACAACAAGTCGCAACAAAGTAATAAAGCACTAATAAAAGATACTAGGCACCATGCCTTAACAATCTGATGCCATTACATGAACGATCTCATCCAATCCCTACCATCCCCATGGCCTATAGCGGGGTATTACTCACTCATAGATGGGGGAAACATGGATGGTCGATGGAGAAGCGATGGTGATGATGATGGCGATGATCTCCTCCAATTCCCCGTCCCGGCAGGGTGCCAGAACAGAGTTTCTGGTGCTATTTCATGGAATCTGGTGGTGGCGGCGGAGCAGAACTTCTTCTGGAAAAACATTGAACCCCTCGTGTTTTTAGGTCAGAAGGCTTCTTATAGGCGAAGAGGGAGACCAAGGGGGTGCCTAGGGGGCCCACACCATGCCCTGGCGCGGCCAGGCCCAGCCCGCGCCTGGGGGTGGTGTGGCCAGCCCCTGGCCCTCCTCTGTCTCGTATTCTGGCTCTATGAGTCTTCTGGAAAAATAGGAACTTTGGCTTTTGTCCCGTCCAATTCCGACAATATTCATTTTCTAACTTTCCTGGAACCAAAAATAGCAGAAAACAGGCAGCTGGCACTGTGGCTCTTGTTAATAGGTTAGTCCAAGAAATCATATGAAAAGTACTCCAAAGTGTGGACAAAACACAAGAAAGGAGATAAAACCAAGCATGGAACATCAAAAATTATAGATATATTTGCAATGTATTATATAACAAGAAACATGTATAATTGATAAGAAGGAAATATAAGACAAGAATATAATGCAAATATTAATTATGATGCTCCATGCAAGGTGGTATGATGACATGAGCATGAATATTATACAATGCAATTTAATTAACAAGTAAATTATGTAGATAAACAAGTAGCATAACAATGTTTAGAACCTTGGGATGCTACAGCTGGCCATAGCGGTTGCGGCGAACTTGGTTTGCCTAGGTTTCATATTATTTTCTTTTTTCGTACGATATGGCATTTTTGCGGTCTTTCTTTATCTCCACTTGGGTTTTTATTACTACTTTTTTAAAATCAGCTTTAGGAACCAAAAAAGAGAGGTTGTTTTTTCTTTCTCTCTAACACTTTCGTTCATTTTTCCCCCACCTTCCGTTTTGCCTTGCATTTCACGAAAAAAGACGTAAAAATATATTTTATTCTTTCTATCCATTGGTAAACATAAGGATGAGAAACACGAGAAAATAAGCAGAAGTGGGAGTGTACGGGAAGAACGCTCCACGTGTGAGGAAGAGGATACGTAAAGAACTAAAAAAACACAACACTACAATGAGTGACTCGGAAGAACAAGAAAAAGAACAATGAAATGTAAAGAATTAGATAAATGAAATGTTGGGTGTTTATATGAAAAGAGAATCATCCTAGCTTGTTGGGTTCTTTAGTAATGCCTCTCTTTATACTAGCTTGTTGATTAACTGATGAGCATAGGTTTATTGATCATGAATATTGGATGTTATTATTAACAAGGTTATATCATTGGAGAATGATATGATGAACAATACGATCTTGTCCTCAAGTTTATATTGTTATCACATTCGTAGTAACCCAATATCCTTAGACCATGAGATCACGTCAATCACTTTCACCAGAAAGGTACTTTGATTACATCAAACGTCACTTTGTACTAGGTGATTATAAAGATGTCGGTGGGTACATGGAAAGTGTTAGTTGAGGATCGTGGATCAATAGTGGGATTTATCCATCCAGATCATGGAGAGATATACTCAGGGTCCTCTCACTGGTATCACATTGACATAGCTTGCAAGCAAGTGATTTGATCACTAGGATGTTATATCATAGGAACGTGAAAAAGAGTATATGTTGGGAATGAGATTAAAGAAGATATAGATGATACCAAGTGATAGAATCTTGGACAAGTAATATATCGCAAGAAAAAAGGAATTTGATTACAACGAAAAAGGTTTAGACAGTCATTAGATTTTCGTGGAACTAGTGGGAGTCATTATGGATCTCCAGATCCTGCTAATGATTAGTGATGGGACAAATTCTCGATGATGTCTACATAGTTCTCGAACCCATAGGGAGGCACACTTAAGGTTATTCCACTCAGTTGAGTGGATAGGGAACACAGGGGAGAAAATGGAAATCGCAGGAATTTCTCCTGTCGAATCTGCCAAATGGTTTCGGGGTATCGAAACAAAGTAAGGGATAAAAATGGTATTGTGTTCATTAAATGAAGTGTTCATTAAATGAAGTACTCATTAAATGAAGTGTTCATTAAATTGAGTTTCATTAAAACAAGATAATTAAAGTGCTTTAATGGAAATACATTTGGTTTTTGAGTGGAGAATTAATGGAAGAAAGTGGAGATTGGTTTCATGTGAGTGGAAAGTCCACCCACATGAATGAGGAAGGAGAAGGGGCACCCTCTTTGGCCGCCGACCATGAGTGGGGGCTACCCTCCTCCCCCTATAAGAGGAGGTGTAGTCCTCCCTCTCTCATACACTCACTCACTCTCCTCTCATATGCCCTTTGGATGGCATCTTTCCCCCTTGCTAGCTCTGTCCATAGCAAAGAAAAAGGTGCTTAGGCGAAGCCCTGCTCGAGATCTTCCCCTCCACCACCTCTACAATGGCATAGCGCTGTTGGAGTTCCCAGGGATCCACTACTTCCGCTGCCCGGCTGGAGTGATAGTTCGGGAGTCATCGACACACCGTACGTGTGACCGATTACGAAGGCGCTGCCACTTGTGGTGCCGATCGTCTGCGCATCCTTGATGACGGTCGCGTACACTCTACATCATCCACGTTTGTTTGCGGGAACGTTATCCCGCATGAAGGTCTTAGAGGGTGAGTTCATCTAAAACGGTTACATGTATCTCCTAGATATGATCTTGATGGTTGCAACCGTAGGAAATTTTTTGTTTTCTATGCAACGAACCCCATCAGTGGTATCAGAGCCATGTGCGTAGATACTTTGTACGATTAGAACACATATGAACATGTGGGCGCTAATGATCATGTTATTACATCCTTCATGTATTTTTGATATTGGCGGCATAGTGGGATGAAGCGTCCTGGACAAACTATACGTGTCCTCGTACATTAGACCTGTTCCACGCTTGACATGCAACTAGTTTTGCATTAGTGGCTAGCAGGTGTATGTCTCTCCCACTATAGTTGATATCTGATTTACAATGGGTTGTTAATAATTTGATTATCATCGCTGTGGTTCCATGTTCGTATGTAAAATTGATTCTATCTTCGAATGCCCAAAGCCACGTAAAATATGCAAAAGATAAATTAGAAGCATCTAGTTTTATTTTTGCTAGGCATGTGTCATAATATGGTCAATGTTCTAATTTTAGTATGGTGAGATACTCTCGACAATTATAACAAAGTGGGAGCGCCATAGACCTTAGCGCTACACAAATGGAATGATAGCAATCATACCATGATGCACAAGATAGTGATCAAGTGCAAGAACCATATCATATCACTTTTACATATGATGTTTGTTTGCGTCTTATGTATGCTTATGTCTAGCTTAGAACTTGGCGGTAGCATTATAAGATGATCCCTCCTATTAAATATCAAGATAATAATATGTTCTCTCTTAGTATGAACCGTTAAGAAAGTTCGTCGTTTCGAAGCACCAAGCGATAATCGGGTGTGATAGACTCTATGTTCACATACAATGGGTGTAAGACAGTTTTACACACGTGAGTACTAAGGTTCTTACTTGGCGAGCCTAGCATGTATAGACATGGCCTTGGAACATTAACTGAAAGGTAAAGCACGAGTCATATGGATGATATGATGCCCATACGATGCTCGCCATTGGAGTTGCGCCACCACTCGTGATGATCGGTCGTGTCATAGTGAATTTGGTTTGTGTAATCACCAAAAAGACTCGAGGGATGTTGTTTTGAGTGGGAGTTCAATTTAGTAAATTTGGATTAATTTAAACTCAATTTATCATAAACTAAATCAATGTGAATTTGCATAGTTCGTTGTAGTCACTGGCATCCGTTTACTACCTTGTATTTAACTATAATTGAGCTAATAGAACTATAGAATTCTAGAATTTTTACTTTACAAATAGGTATCATATTGTTTGATGAGTGTCAATCTAAAGTTTAAAGTACTATTGCAAACTTTCAGCAAAACCTCACTTACTCCGTGAAATTCAGTAAGTAGTATTGAATCAAGAATAACAGTTCTAATATTAGTATCCAAGTATCATGCTTGCCTCCATGATCGATATTCGAAAGTTGTTTCAGTATCAAGGTTATCTAGGAGCTAAAAGAATTGTTTCAGAACCATCATCCGTGAAGGATATTGTGATATCTAAAACAATGTTTGGTTGCAATATGATAGAATATAATTTTAGTAAGATACATGTTCTCATATAGTATGAGAATTTGTGAAGGATGGAAATGCTAGGCGTCCTGATCTCCCAAAAGGTTTTGGGAACTAACATTATATTCGCGATTCACGTTTATAAGCTATAGTATCTTGAGCATGAAAATGTCATGATAAGTATGCATAAAAGATGTAGGTAAAATGTTTACTACATTAAAAGGATTACTAAAAGGAATGAAATTTGAAAGAACGCCAGACATTTGATGATGGTGATCAACTTCAAAGTGCAAGTCCAAAGGTATTAGTAATTGACTATACACGCTTTGGACTGTGTGTCATATGTATGGCACCACTATTGATGTTGATAGATTCTTTGAAAAAGGAAAGGTAATGCTGAAGGAGAATCTGGTAAATATTTGGGAGAAAGGAAAAATACTGGAAAAGTCTAGTTTAGGTATATAGATCATATACATGTTATGGGTGTATTCTTTTCTTGTTAAACAATATGGTTCTTGAGTATTGGATATCGGTATTGGATACCAAATTCGTTGGTATGAAGTGTCATACAGAACAACAAAATTCATTAACTGTAATGGCCTAAGTAACTAGCAAAAGAATATGTGATGATGTTCATCAAAAACAAATAAAGTGTTATTGTGTTCTCGTTGACATCAAAGCTTGCCTTCAAGATTTGTATTAATAATTGTTATTTTTTTCCGATATTATGATAATAATGGTTATTCAAATAATTAACGTATTTCATAGAAGATAGATGAACTTTTACAAATCTAGTTGGATAAATCACGTCCATAAACATTGATGCTAAAAAGTCGCAAGACGAATGGTACGAATATCACTTTTGAGTGACATCATCGTTTAAATTGTATTGGAAAGAAAACAAGAAGAAAACTCCATGTCAGTGGATTTTTGGAGTCTTTTGATTTTAATCAATTGACGCTTGTGAAACTTTCGTGGAGATAATTAAAACCTCGTTCAAGGGCCAAAAAAGAACGAACGACTAACCTATTGGACATAGTGCATGTTGATGTATATTGTCCATTATGTGTAGTCCTGAGCGATGGATTTAAAATTCGTATGTTTTCTCCAAAATTTGAGTAAATACATGTGTATATTTACTTAATAAGGGAGAAGTATGAAACATTTGAAAATGTTCAAATGATTTCAGGATGAAGTGGAAAATCATTATAAAAAGAATATAAAGAATTTGTGATTGGATCATAAAGGAAGACATTTGATTTATAATTTTAGCAAAACACCTAAGATTTGAGGAATCGTTCCATTCACTTGCGTTTCTCGAAACACCATAGGAGTATGGAGTGTTCACGAAATGTGATCAAATTGTGTTTGGCATGGTAGGATCAATAGTGTTATTTATAAAATTGCCATTATATTTTAAAGATTTAGCTTGAGTGACTACCGCTTTTACACTGAAAAGAGCTCTATCATGATCCGTTAAAATAACACCATATGAGTTATGGATTGGGATAAAACCCAAGTTGTCGTTTCTTAAATTTTGGTATGCCAGACATAAGTAAAATGTTTACAACCAAAATCGGATGAGCATGTCTTTGTAGGTTATTCCAAATAAGTGTTGGGTATTCCTTCATAGCACCAAAGACAAAATTGTTTGTCACTTAGAACGTAAAGTTTCTTGAGATGGAAATTTTGATGAAAAGTTAAGTGGGAGGACAATAGAACTTTCATAAGGTTATTGAACCTAAGGTATGTGTGCTAAGTTGTGCAGTGCAGGAAAGTGTCCTGGAGGCAGCCATAATGCTCATAGCTCTCGTGCCTCCAAGGTTGTGGTCACGGAGATCTAAGTTCCTATTGAACCGTGTAGGTCGGGTAAACTATCAAATAGTAAGATTTGAGATTGAATCACTATTGTTTAAAATGATGAACTGACTACATGCAAAAAAGTGATGATGGGACCTGACTCCGTCAAATGGCTTGAATCCATAAAATATGTGATATTTCCATACACGAGAATCCAAGTTACTGAACTTGGAAGACCCTCTATAAGGCATGAAGCCTATCAGTCGTATTTGGATCTATAAAGAAACAGACATGGATGTTTCACATTTATGAAATAGTCAACATGTCGGTAAAGAGTTTACGACAATGTTCACAGAATTAGATACGATAAGATTCCATCTTTCATAGTGGTATTTAGTCTAAATGGATTAGTGTAGAAACCACTACATATGTCAATTGTTGTATATGCTAGTTCAACAAACAAAACAACATTCTTCTAATAGAATGGTTACCCAGGACGTGTACATGACACGGTCTGAGGGGTTATGGTAAATTCAAGGATGCTAAAAGGGCATGCACACTTCAATAGTTGAAGTAAGCATAGCGGAGTTGGAATCTTCACCGTCATGAAAATGTTAAAATGTTTAATTTCATCAAGGACGACGAACATGCTCGCATTTGCAAGAAATTAAGTGGGAGCACTGAGACATATTTCTAATACATTGTGTATAAGACTTATTGTTGATTGGAAATGATGTATCTTTTATTTGACACAAGTTAAGAATTTCATTGAAATTAGATTTGGATGAAATACTTAGGCAAAACCCAGATATTAGGCATCAATGTCTATATGGAAATATTGAGACACTAATATGGTTATGCAAAATGTATATAGAGGAAATATTGACTGAGTTCACTATGGAAACAACGAGAATGGTTCTTGCCACAAGGAAAAAGGTTGAATCAAGGTTCAAGTGTTTTGACACTTGGTGAGTAAAATCACATGGATATCTTGATAATCAAGATTCAAGTGTTTTGACACTTGGTTAGTATATATTGATAAACGAGATTCAAGTGCTTTAACACTTGGTGAAGTAAAATCACATGAATATCTTAATCAATCATTTCGTGATATGTGCATATCCAGATATGTCATATGCTCTAAATGTTATCAGCATATACCAGGGTGACTCATAAGATGATCATTGGACGATAGTAAGGATATTCTTATGATCTTTGGAAGAACTAAGAATATAATTTGTATATAGAAGTGATAGATAGTTCATTGTAAAGTGTTACATTGACACTATACACATAGTTCATTCTAAAGTGTTACATTGACACTATATAGATAGTACATTGTAAAGTGTTACATTGGAACTAAACAAATAACTCATTGTAAGTGTTACATTGATACTAGTTTTGTCACCAGATACAAACTAAGTTTATCCCAATTTAGGCTATAGGTTAAGGTGGCACAATGTAATGGAAGAAAGTTCCATCATGGATTTGGATAGGTTCCAAAAAGGTTAAGGACATTGTGACGGATACTACAATGAAAGGCTAAGTATAAGACTACTACATTAGCAACAAAGGAACTAGGTGTGGTTCGATGGGTTAGTGCTATGAAGATTTATTGTATGACAATTATATCAACATGTTTTAAACCCCAAGGAACTATGGTATCACCAAACTTATACAAAGCGACTTCATTTGAGAATGAGTGATGCGTAGAGACGCAAAGACATGAAAATACACATAGACCTAAAAATGTTATATCTGGGAATATGTTTACCACTAGTAAATGCATATATAAACAAGTTCCATAGGTGTTGAATGCGCAAGTTTTTTCAAACTAGATTATTGACTCTAGTGCAAGTGGGAGACTGAAAGGAATATGCCCGAGAGGCAATAATAAAGTGGTTATTATCTTGTTCCATGTTTATGATAAATGTTTATTTCTCAATGCGATAATTGTGTTAACGAGAAACGTTAATACATGTGTGATTTATAAACAAAGAAAAGGTTCCTAGTAATGCCTCTCTTAATACTAGCTTGTTGATTAACTGATGATCACAGGTTTCCTGATCATAAACATTGGATGTTGTTAATAATATGGTCATATCATTGGAGAATGATATGATGAACAGTCACCCGAACTAGATGTAACAATATGATCATGTCCTCAAGTTTATATTGTTATCAAATTCGTAGTAACTCAATGTCCTTAGACCATGAGATCATGTCAATCACTTTCACCGGAAAGGTACTTTGATTAGATCAAATGGTTTCGGGGTATCGAAACAAAGTAAGGGATCAAAATGGTATTGTGTTCATTACATGAAGTGTTCATTAAATGAAGTACTCATTAAATGAAGTGTTCATTAAATTGAGCTTCATTAAAACAAGGTAATTAAAGTGCTTTAATGGAAAGACCTTTGGTTTTTGAGTGTAGAATAAATGGGAGAAAGTGGAGATTGATTTTATGTGAGTGGAGAGTCCACCCACATGAATGAGGGAGGAGAGGGGGCACCCTATTTGGCCACCAGCCATGGGTTGGGGCTGCCCCCTCCCCCTATAAAAGGAGGTGGAGTCCTCCATCTCTCATACACTCACTCACTCTCCTCTCATATGCCCTTTCAATGACATCTCCCCCTTGCTAGCTTTGTCCATAGCCAAGAAAAAGGTGCTTAGGCGAAGGTCTGCTCGAGATCTTCCCCTCCACCACCTCTACCATGGCGTAGCACTGTTGGAGTTCCCGGGGATCCACTACTTCAGTTGCCCGGCTGGAGCGAGGGTTTGGGAGTCGTCGACACACCATACATGTGTCCGATTCCGGAGGCGTTGTCACTTATGGCACTGATTATCTACGCGTCATTGAGGAAGGTCATGTCCACTCTACATCATCCACGTTTGTTTGCGGGAACATTATCCCGCGTTACGGTCTTTGAGGGTGAGTCCATCTGAAACCGTTACATGTATCTCCTAGATATGATCTTGTTGGTTTCAACCGTAGGAATTTTTGTTTTCTATGCAACAAACCCCATCATTGATGAGTCCAAAATTGAAGCATATTTATCTTTTGTTTTTGCATAAGTAGAGTAGGATTTTGATATTTTACTGCGCACGCGTGCACTCTTTTGTCTTTGTTTCAACAGGATCCCAAATTACTAAGTCTTATGAGAACATATCAATTAGGATTGTTATATTACATAGTAATATGATATTTATAAGTGATAAACGTCATCTATTTGATTTATCCTCGCACTTAGGAGAATAGCAAACGTGGTGGAAGCCTACAGAGGCCTTAACGAGCACTAATACGGGCGGATCTTGCCCGCACCATCCGCATGTACCATGTGTCAGGGCGTCCACCTCGTAAAATACATTCACCTCGCAAAGATGGATATGAGATCCGACATTTACAGAAACCACCAGCCTCGAAATACCACACCTGAGAGGGATCTGGAGGAGGAACAAAGAGAAGGGAAATCCTTTCTGATCCATGGATCATCAGAGGATATCACATCATCCCCTTCGTCATCAACCGCTGCATCACCATTACCATTCCTCTCTTCATACTTTAGATCTTGTTATAATTCTAGATTTAATTGTGGTTTACACTAGATTTATCACCATACTTTATCCATCCATTTGAAGATAATGATGTTGTTGATTGCTTCCATGTGTGAGTAGTTCGCTTTGTTCTTGGGGAGATGGAGAAACCCTAGCATTATTATTAAATTAAATAAGTATGATCAATTACTTTGGTCCATGATCCGTTGATCTATGATATTGTGTTGGGTCTCTATCTTTAGATGGTATGTGTGGTCGGCGACATATCATTTTCTTATGGGACTAAAGAGAGGGTGATACCCTTTGGACATGTATGGGTGTATGTCTAGTGCTAAACATTGGCTTATAGCCTACACGGTCAAAGGGGGAATTAAGAGAGACTCACTAAACTTATTACGATATTCATGGGGAAACCCTTAATTGTGGTGGTCTGTAGGACTGATTGCTCTCAGGCATCATAGTGTTTATTTAGAGATGACCTTGTTACCTGACTGAAGAAAGCGACTGCCCATGATTCTTGGAGTGAACATATTATTATTGATCTCTCTCCACACACGTGATGACAAAAGAAATAGATTATCCTAATTATGATTAATTATCACATGCTAGTGGTGTATCCTAAATCCCTGGAAATGCTTTCGCCTTATTGAGTTCCAACACCATTTCCAACGCATTTGTTACTTGCTTTTTTTTACTTGATTTATTTACTTTCTTGCACACAAACACAAAACCTTACAAATACCCTTACTTGAAAGCAAAGGCATCTTACAAGTATCCTTTGGTAGATAGTGACGAGGGGCATAAAGACCTTAACCAAATAGCTATTTGTGGGTTTGATACTCTTATTTCGAAACTAGCAACAATCGATATATGCACTTGCAATCATCAAGATATTTTCTGGGGCCGTTGCCGGGGAGCTAAGTGCTTTTGGTATTTGTTCATAGTTGCTAAGTCTATTAATTATTTTACTAAGTTGTTTACTAGTTTCAAGTGAGCACCATGACTACACTCAGGCTGATGAATCATCTTGATGCAAGTAAATACCTCAGGAAGTTCAATAGAGGACTTGTTAAGGAATTCCTGAGTGGGAGTGAGCCAGAATTTGAGGTTAACCCTAGCTTTATCGCTTGCTTAAAGAGAAAACTTTTGTAGCAGATGATCTAGATGAGGATCCTTACAATCATTTAATGCATTTTACCGAGTTATGTTGGACACTCAAATTCAGAGGCTATTCTGAAAATGAACTCAAACTTAAACTTTTTAGCCAATCTCTAACCAACACTACTTTATCTTGGTATAGAATTTCCCTGCAGATAAAATCGATACTTGGGAAAAGCTTAAAGTAGAATTCGTATTTCGATCTTTCCCAAAGTAAAAACTGCTAAAGTAAGGAGGGCAATCACAAACTTCAAAAACCGCCTAGGAGAAGGATTGGTAAGAGCTTTCAAAAGGTATGAATCCATCCTTCATAGATGTCCCCATCATGATTTAACTGAATGGTATGTTTTACCTTTTTTCTATGGGGACTTAATCAAGAAATTAAACATGAACTTGACACTAATTCCAGAGGTTCTTTTATGTATCTAACCATAACTAATGCTTGGGAACTTCTTGAACGAATTTGCTACAACAGATAAACTTGGGATTTGATTTAGATAGTGAAGGGGATAGAAATTAAATATGATTGTCCCAATGCTTATAAGGAATCCGGTAAGGTCAAGGAAACTGCTAATGAGCTTCAGCCTGATGATGATATTATTCTGCAAATTCTTCAGTCTTTTACATAACACAATGAACCTCCCAAGAAGGATTGGCTTCAATACACCCATCCACCTTAGCAAGATGAAGATATTGAGATAAAAATTCTAGCCCCTATAGAGCCATTGAAAAGGGAAGCCCCTTATGATGAACCCCTTCCTTTTCCAAGGACGGCTAGAAAACATATGCTGGCTCAATAACTCGAAGAATAGAATGAAGAAGAAATATTGTTCATCAAAAATCTAGAGGAAGAGGCAATAGTAGAAGAGAAAAAACAAGTAAGTATTCAAGAGACAGGTGAACCAACTAAAGAGGATATATTAACCATGTTTGCAATTGCAACGTTATTGAGCTAGACATTGAAGCTTCAAAATTTGTTGAAGGTAAGGTAAAAGCCAAAGATGTTGATAATCCTATCCCCCTTGTAATTTTGGTGGATCTTGTCATTATAGCCTCTATGATATAGGAACATCTATTAATGTGATTCCTTACAATTATTATTCAAAAATCCAAAATGACATATTTCCAGACGAGTTGGAGGACACCAATATGACAGTAATGTTAGCTGACAAAACACTCAGAGTTCCTATGGGAGTAATTAGAGATGTTCCAATTTGTATTGGACCTTACAAATATCCTATAGATTTTGTGCTTGTTGACATGCCTACTGATGTTTATGGTCCAATTATTTTTGGAAGAACTTTTCTGAACACCACAGGGGTGTAACATCTCAAATGTTCTAATTGCAGATGTTACTAGAAGCGTGCATACATACTTTGTATAATGGCATCACACATGAAATTGCATCAAAAGCTTTTCCCTAAAACCTGATATTGTTTTTCCTAAATAAACCTATATGGGCAAAGAGGGGGTTTTATAAACCTAACCCTCAGATACTATGTAAAAATGTTGTTTTGATCATCCTATGTTGATCACCTTATTTTTACAAATTTTTAGAATCTAATTTCATTGATTTTGGATTACCTATGCAAAAGTTATAAAAGGAAATGTAAAACAAAAAACAATAAAAAGAATGTAAAAAAGAAAACCTAGCCTAAGCAGGCCAGCAGAAGCCAGCCTGTAGCCTAACTACCGCGTGCATAGTGCCATGCAAATGGGGCGTCCCAAAGAAAGCCGCAGCGGTAGCCGCATGACCTGCCAGGCCCTCGACCACTAACCATGGGGCCCCACCCCATCGTCGTCTCTGCAGAAACCGAGGCAAACACGACGTCCACGCCGCAGCCGAAACAAATCCCAGACAAATAGGGTTGTTAGTGTGTCCACGGTGTCAATCCAAGCCTCCTATATAATCCCCCGCGCCGTGCTCTTTCGAAACCCTAAAAATCTTTTGCCAATCGCAACCGGGCTCCCATTTTTCGAGGACGAGCCGATCTCGCCAGAGTTGCTCGCCATCGAGCTCAGGACCCGAGGTTCCGAGGCTTACTCCTATCCCCTTTTTCCTCTCCTCACTTCCTCTTGGAGTACCGCCTCTCCCTAACCCTCTCTCCCTCTCATCAGCGCTCGGAAGCGAGAACAAGACCTCGCTGGAGCGACAACACCGCCGCCCACCTCCATCTGTCCATTGTCGCTGTTCCTAGGAGAGGAAGGAGACGACGAGGAGATAAGCGACACCGCTAGGAGGAGAGCCACGTTGTCGTCTATTCCGACACGTTAAGAACTCAGTGGGATGCCCCCAAGCGACACCTCCTGACCGTGTCACTGCCGCCCACCATCGTCAACAAGCCGCTGCCATCGCCAGGTGAATCACTTTTGTTCTCGATTGTTAGATCTAGCTTTGATGGTGTAGATTAGATCCATTTCATTGAAGCGGTATTGTCCAGTGGTATCACGCCATGTGGCACAACACATAGTCAGCATCGCGTCAGCTAGTTAGACCAATCAGGTTCTACCACTTGTCGCTAGCGTGGACGTGTTGACTAGGATTATATTTAATTGGCGGAAAACACTACAAATCTTGCCAAATTCATAGTAATTCAAATACTTGACCAAAATTTGTAAATAATATATCGTTGGATTCATCAAATTGTTTAGAATATAGATCTGCAATAAAATTGCTAGTATAGTGTAGTAATAATTTTGTAGTATTTAAACCCTAGTTTGAAGTATTTTAATTCTAGAAATGTAACTCTATTTTAGTTGATTCTTGTTGCGTTGCCTTCGTAATTACGAGATCTACTGTTTACAGTTGAAATATCTTGCTTAGAGGTTTCAGATCTGTTCCGTGGCTTTATCAAAGAGTAGATCCCTTTATGAGTATACCTTGGATATTAATAATCCAAATTATTTGAAATCTCTGGGAAATTGATACCAACGATATTCTCAAACATAATACAACTCCTAAATATTATTTTGGTTGAACTAAGCATCATCCTTGCATATTACCATGTTGCACGCATGCATATTACCTTTGTAGCATTGTTTTTGTGCTTTTTGTGATTAGATCTAAGTTTGTGATTTGTTAGATTTTTCGGAGTGCGCCGAGGAGTACTGTTCCATAGAGTGATGTTCGGATCAAGGCAAGTTGTCCCAGTTTTGAAACTATGCATATTTTGCTCTTCAAAATAGTAGTATGCATGTGTAGGAGTGTTTTGATAGATTTACTTAGAAATATTTTGCAAGTGTGATGATTCTTGTAGTATGCCATGATAGTTCTATACTTAGGATTTTCCCTTCCTAATAGGTTATCCATGGTTTTTTCTAAGTATTGCTTGTGCTATGCTATATAAATAAAATACTATTGGGGGAAGGGGTTCGAAAGGCTGAAATTTTTCTAAGTATAAAATCTCTCTTGAGCAAACCTTTTCCTCTCAAAGTCTACTGCAAAATAAAACTAAGTTTTATTCCGGGGAGATTGGTTGTCGGGACAACGAGTGTAATTTTGGTGGAGAACATCCGCCCAGGAATCAAAGAAGTCTTCCATGTTTCAGAACTCAGAATCTTCAAGTGCAACCACAATACATAAGGGCTCTCTCTTGGCTTAGTACTTAGAGGGAAACCTCACCTCGGTACCTTCATTTAGAGGATTTTGGCACGTGCAGATCCGTAAGGTAGAGGGGCTACTAAGGGAAGGATTCGCCATGGTCTTGTCTATAAAAGGAGTTGATCGTGGATTGTGGGTAAAGTGCACAAACTCTCAAGAGTATTGCAATCTAATCGATCAACCGAGTTCAAAGAAAATAGCACTTTGATCATATGAAGGATGGAGCCTCTGAAGGTTCTTCCTCTCTCTTTCCAAACTTAAAGTTTTTCTAATACCCTGTGGCGTGTGTAATATCGCTCATGGTGGGTGGGATTTTGGGGTTTTGGTGTTTCATATCCAAGTAACTTGGTGTGAATATGCAAGGGTCATTTGGTGTGTAATATCCATGCCTTAGGTTGATTGGACACTTTGTGCGTAATATCCTCGTGTTCCACTCAACCCTATATTACTTAAAC
Source organism: Avena sativa (assembly GCA_916181665.1). Taxonomy (NCBI): domain Eukaryota; kingdom Viridiplantae; phylum Streptophyta; class Magnoliopsida; order Poales; family Poaceae; genus Avena; species Avena sativa. The sequence continues at coordinate 289,148,510 of OV702290.1, forward strand.
AAATGTTTATAAAGTAGGATAAAACTCTTATCTTTTCTTCTTACTTAGAGAAAATTTTCTTTATGCAAATGAACCCCAAAGCCTACTCCTATCCTTGCATGTAGAGTTAGTCTTATTCTTTCCTTGGTGTAATTTGCCAATACATTCAAAGTATTGACCCAACTTGTTGGTTGCCTGTTTTATGTGCAGAATCCGAAGATTGAAAGGTGCGTAGGAATCATGGGTCTTCACTCAATTAGCCTGAGGCGTTAATGGACTCAAGTTTTGTTTAGTTTCCACTATTTAATTTGAGCTAGCTATAAGCAATGCAAAGATGTAATAAAGTATACTCTGGATTGTTCGTGTCATAATGACTTGTTTCTTTTTTTTGAGGTGAAACAGTAGGGAAAAATCCCCACTGCAATTTTTTTATTATATATGTGTATGTTACAATGAGAAAATGTTCTAAGGTAGATCATAAACAGTTACATCTAAATTTGAAACAATCTGTTCTATCCCTGATCTAATTGCTGTCTGAGCCAGGCTTTGAATTTCTCCTTGTATTTTCGTTTGATTCAGAATTGTATCCATCTCATTTCCTGGTAGAAAATTGCTTTCCATCTATCAAAAGTGGGTCTTGTTTCATTAAAAATCTTCTCATTTCTGCAAATCCAGATACCCCAGGAAGTCATGATAATGATTTCCATTGCAAATGGTAGATGTAACTTTTCTTTGATGTTTGAAATAGCTTCTAATCCTGTTAGATTTGCAGTTCTGTTTCTGGAAATATGGTCCCAACATTTTTTTGCAAATGGACAATCCCAAAAAAGATGATTTGCTGATTCTTCTGTGATGCAGTTTGATGTAACACAATTGTAATCAGGAAGGTTGAAATTCTTTCTCATCAGTAGGTTTCTTGTATTCAATCTGTCTAGTAACAAAAGCCAGAAAAAGAACTTGTGTTTATTTTGATAGGAGGTTGCCCAAACCCAGGAAAAGTGAGGTTGTGATGGTGAGTATCCAATCATGGCTGAGTAGGCCTTTTTAACTTCAAATTTATCTGATCCCCAAATATAGTTCCAATTATCATGGGTGTCCTCCTAAGTGTCATACCTGAATTCCTGGCATCTTTCTTCCAGTACTAAAAACTCAGAGAAAGCTTGATGAGAGAGAGGTAGGTGGAAGTTATCTTCAAGGAATTCAGCATGAAGGAAATCATGAACACAGATGATTGTGGACTTAGCATAGGACAGAAGGTCAGGGAATTTGTTCATCAAGCACTCCTCTTGCCAAAGGTCAGTCCAGAAATAAGCAGATTTGCCTGATTTCAAATTTCATTTAGCCATGCCTTTATAGTTATCAATTAATTTGATATGTGACTTCCACCAGAAAGATCCCTCCATGCTTCTTCCAGGTAATTTTCCATTTTTGTAATAAGTCTCCCATATGAGATGAACCCAAGGTATGTCTTGGTGGTTGTAGAATTTGTCCAAATTTTTCAGAAGGAGGGCATTATTTTGAATCTATAGGTTCAGTACCCCTAAACCCCCTTGGTTTTTAGGACGACAGATTTTGTCCCATGATACAAGTGCTTGTCCTTTTGCTTGCACATCATCAGTCTTCTTTCTCCACAGACAATATCTCATATATTTAATAATTTGATCCTTGATGGCTATTGGCACCTCCAAACAGCTCATATAAAATAGAGGAAGTGAGGAGAGAACAGATTTGACCAGCTGCAGTTTTCCTCCATAATTCAAGAAATCAGCAATTCCACATATTCTTCATTCCACTCTCTGAACAATGGGAAGAAAATGCTCCATAGATGGCTTTGTAATGCTTAATGGAAGCCCAAGGTAGGTAAAAGGGAGGCATCCAGTTTGACAATTGATTATCATAGCAAAATGCATAAGTCTATCATTACATGTGTTTATTGGCATCATGCTAGATTTCAGGTAATTGACTTTGAGTCCAGTGGAAATTGCAAATGTTTGAAGAAGTGCTTTCAAGCATAATAATTGAGATGCATCAGCTTTAAGAATCACCAATGTGTCATCAGCATATTGAATAACTGGGAAGTCACTGTTGGGTGGTCCCATAATAGGTGGAGTAAGAAGATTCATATGCATGGCCTTGTTTAGGACAGATTGTAGGAGGTCAGCAGTAAGGACAAATAGTAATGGTGAAAGTGGGTCTCCTTGTCTAACACCTCTCCTGTAGTAGAACTTTTTACCAGGCACACCATTGAGAAGAATTTCAGAAGTTCCAGATTCAAAGATCATTTCAATCCACCTAATCCATTTTCTCCCAAATTCTCTAGCTTTAAGGATATTTATGATGGCAGAGTGGTCAACTGTATCAAAAGCCTTCTCAAAATCAAGTTTGAGAATTAAAATTTCCTCCTTTGACTTGTGGCATTGGAATAAGTATTCAAATGCCCAACCAATGCAATCTTGAATAGATCTGTTGTTGATAAAACCATATTGGTTTTTATGTACCAATTTCAGAATGATAGATTGCAGTCTATTTGCAAGAAGTTTGGTAATTATTTTGAATATACAGTTCAGTAGAGATATTGGTCTGAAATCAGCTAATGTAGATGGGCAAGTGACTTTGGGTATGAGTGTAATGTAAGAAGAGTTGATGCTCTCAAGGGACACTTTCTCATTGAAGAAATCATGAACCAGTAATTTGATATCATATCCAATGATAGACCAACAACTTTTGATAAATTCATTATTAAAACCATCAGGTCCAGGTGACTTGTCATTTGGTAGATCAGTGATAACCTCCTCAATTTCCTTGTCAAGAAATGGTTTTTCAAGTGAATCCTTCATCTCATCAGTCATTCCATTTCCATATAAGTCTGCAAGATTATAGTGCATCTCAGTTTTGACTGATGTACCCATTCTTGCCCTGAAGTCATTCCAAAAGATATCAGCCTTGTCATAGTGATTTGTAAATTCCTGTCCAGATTCATTCTTGATCATTGATATATAGTTATGTCTGTAACTGATGGTAGCTTTGGAATGGAAAAACTTAGTGTTTTCATCTCCAAGGTTTACCCATTTAATTTTCCCTCTTTGTTTCCAATAGGTGTTTTGGTTCTGAAGAAGAGAGATAATATGGGATTTCAGGATATCTCTGAGGTGCCACTCATTGATGGTTAATGTTCTAGATTCTTCAAGTAGGTCCAGGAGATCAATGGTGTCATTCACCTTAGCAATCTGATCTTTTAAGCAAGGTAACTATTTTGCCCAAATCTTGATGCATTTCCTCACATTTTTTAACTTGGCACAAATTCTTTTTGCCATGTCCTGATAATTCACAGGAATATTCCAAGCATTTTGTACAATCATCTTAAAATCAGAATGATGAAGCCAGTAATTTTCAAATCTAAAGATTTGAGCCTTAGGGATGTTAGTTCCAATGGATATGACACAGGGGAGATGATCGGAAGTAGGTTTGGATAGTGGAGTAACCATAGTGTATGGGTATTTGGTTGTCCAAGAACTAGATGTAAAAAACCAGTCCAGTCTTTCCAGGAGTGGATATTTTTGCATGTTACTCCAGGTGAATTTTCTACCCTTTAGTGGCAACTCAATAAGACCCAGGTTGAAGATAGCATCATTGAAGAGCATAGTTTCATTAACATCTCGCCCACTTTTATTTCTATCAGTGAGACTTCTGATAAGGTTAAAATCACCTAACACTAGCCAATCCATACTATCAGGCATAGTGATGTTTGAAAACCATTCTAAGAAATCCATCTTTCTATCATTTTGATATGGACCATAGATATTAGTGAGAGTCCAGGTATCATTTGATAATTGAGAGGTGAAGGTAACAGAAGTTGAGAAATCATTTTGGAAAGCCCTGGTACCATTGAATAAAGTACTGTTCGAGATGGTAATAATTCCTCCAGAAGCACCAATTGATGGTAAGAAATCAAAACTATCAAACTTGTTTGGACATAATTTTTTTAAATAATTGATATCAAAGTTTTCTCTCTTGGTTTCTTGGAGACAGATAATGTCACATTCAGATTCCATGATCTTTCTTTTTAGTGCTAACCATTTTTTCTCAGAGTTAATTCCCCTGAGGTTCCAGTTCAGAATCTTCCAGTTTCTGTTGTTACTCATTCATAAACCAATTGGGTGAGCATTGGGGTGACACAAATTTTGAAGTCACACAAATAAGACTGAACATATCATAGGATACTGAATTCATAAACATGTCCAACATCAAATAGGTCTGCAACAACTCATAACAGATATGAAAGGTAACTGGTCCAATCACAAAAGGAAAGCTTTTTGTAAACATTAACCACATTATTTAGGTGCTTTCTTCTTAGACTGCTGTCCACAAGAATCAGCAGCACCTCCCTTCTTCTTGCTTGTAAGGTATGGTTCTGGACCAGTCTTCTTAGGTCCAGGATTTCCAGGTGGCTTGATGATCAAGTCATTGATCCTGCCCTTCTTCAGCAACCTTTTCTCAAGTTCCCCCTCCTTAACCTTGCAAAATGATTCAGCAAGATTCTTAACAACCTTATTACTGAGACAAGGTGGAGCAGCATTGCAAGAGAGGCAATCATGATCAGAGCAATTCATATTGCTTTTAAAACCCCCATTAAGTTCCACAATTCTGGGGCTCCTTCTCACCTCAGATTCCACTAGTGGTTCTTTACCCCTCCTCCTCTTTGCAGGAGCATTTGGTACCATCATGCTTGATGGGGAATCATTTAGGCAATGAGGTGGAATCTGTCCAACACATTCATCAGGTATAAGGAAGGTGAAAGTAGTTTCTTCAGTAATTGGCTCTTTAATAATCTCCCAAAGGGGAGATGTGAGAAAATGTCTAGTCCAATTGAATTTATCAGGTGTGATGAGCATTAGAGTGATAAAATTAAACGAACTTACAGGAATGTCACATTGCAGTTTGCCTTTGTCAGGTGAGGGATTCATGTGTGGAGCAAAGAATCTGTCCCATAGATCAAGACCTTGCTTTGAGAAAGAATTCCTAGCAGAAAGCATCTCAGATGAGTTGACAAAAGGAATAATGGCCATTCCAACTTGAAGGTGTGCCTCATTTGGAGAGAGGAGGTTAGTGTCCTCCATCATCCAGTCATTTTGCATGTTACCCTCGTCATCTTGGTTGGTGTCCTCCTCCTCGTCTTGGTAATTCTGCAGAATGTTAAGCAGTCCTTCTCCCATGCCCACATCTTGATCAGCATTAGCAATATTTTGCTCCACCTCAATATCCTCTGCTCCATGGACAGATGCCTTGTCACTGTCAGATGAAACATTTGCAACATGTATAGATCCAGTAACAACACTATCAGCCTCCTGAGGTGGCAAATCCTGGTTGTCAATGGGCATGTCAACACCTTTAGCAAATACAGGTCCTTGGACAGCATTCCAGTTGCCCCAGCCAGCATTATTCTGAGGGGCAGGGTCAATCCATTGGTCCCATCCACCAATGTCCCCTTCAGGTTGTGGTGGAGGAGGTGGAGAAGGTCGCCCAAATATGGGTCCCACCACAGGTAGAGGGTGTGGGTCAGCACCATCATCAGGTAGTGGGTCCTCATCAGGTGCCCCCCAGGAGATTGATGTGCAATATTTCCACAGAAAAGGTCCATTATTCAGTTTCCACCAGGTCCCCAATGGTGAATCTAACACTTTTAGGAACATCTAAGAGGTCAGTGACTCTGAGCTTTGTAATGATCCTAACCTTGTGCTCAGGGTCCCTCTCCGAGAGCAGAACTTTACCAATATCAGAGAATACAGCATTCAGGTCATCATGATGCCAGTGATCAAGTGGAGGACCCAGAAGCATAACCCAACATTCATTGTTAAACTGAGTCCTACGCCAATTAATTCCTTCATTATGCCTATCAAAAGAAATAGCAACATCTTGGAAGGGAATATGACCCGCAACAATTAACTGGTCACGGTCACTGACATTTGCAAATTGAACATATGTAGAACCAAATGGGAAATCTTGAATATCACGAAATTTTACATGTGCATCATTGATAAAGAAATCTTGCAACACATCCCTGATATTACCAAAAGGGACAGGACCAGGAGGAAGGGGATGGATGTGCGCAATGGCATACTGTTCATGAGTCCTTGGTCGGCAAGGAACCACCACCCTTTTGACTCGATTCCTGCCAGCCACCTTCATAATCTCGAAGCCATGGGGAAGAAATGGCTGAGGGTCAAGTGGAATATTGGCCATTGCGTCGGTGGTTGTCGCCGGCGACGAGCAGAGCAAGGCAGTTGGGGTTTCTCCAGGCGAGGGAGTTGAGGAGACAAGGGTTTTTCCTTAAGACAGTCGTACACCCTGGGCCGCAAAACTTGCGGCGTGACATGGGCCTTGAACCAATGCAGGTAAGATTTGTCGGGCCAGGGACAAGAAGGGAAAGTGGGGAATTTCAAATATGGTAAAAGACCAGGCAGATTAATTGTAGGAGATTTGTTGACTGCAGTTGATTTCTCCTCTTTAATACCTTTTCCATTAATCACAATTTCTGCAAATGATGCACCCGGTACTACACGAGTAATGTCATCATTATTTTGACCATTATTGCATGGTGCCGGTGACGTCGAAGAACCAATACGATCAAAAACAGAGGATTTTTTTTCTTTTTGTATGAAACAATTGTCCAATCCTTGTCCAATTCTTTATAATATTCCTTCTCTTCGAATTTCCAATTTGGTCCTCCATCACCCCAAAGTTTGATCTTCAATATTAATGATTCATTAGAGAAAGAACCAGAATTATATATTTCAAAACCCACAGCTCTTGATGCCACCGAGAATCTAAAGGTTCTGTCTTGGAGGATTTTGACTTGATATTTTGATGCATGACCCCCAAAACAACTTTGAAGAACAATGCCAATAGTATGAATATCAATCTTAAAATTTGCACGGCCAAATGAACCAACAAGGAAGAATGGTCTTCTGCGAAATTCTCTTGAGAAATTAATGTGGTGACCAAAATTTTTGAACATATTATCCTCAAACATCCTCCCTTTAGAGAAATCCACAGAAATGTTGTTGTGTTTGGTTGATGAAGTGGGCACATCGAAGATTTGATCACCCACCACCACTCTTTTGACAACAAGATCCAAGATAATACCAGAGGAAACTTTCTCATCTTGAAGAAGGAATCTAGCATCAATAACCACCTTGTCACGATTTAGTAACACAATTCGCTTAGCAAGAGTATACATGACCAGAAAACCAGGAGCATTGTCCAAAACATCAGAAGGCAAGGTAGAGCTAGTAACGTGCCACATAAGTTTCAAATCATCACTCTTGCACTCATGAACATGAGAAGTCCCAAGAAAATCAGAAATTGGTGGCAAAATATCATTGATCCTAGCAAGATGAGAGGGGAACCTCACCACAGAACCAATCAAGAGAACCTCCCCATTTTCCAAACTTATACCTTCCAGTGGTGAACCATTGGCATTGAGAATGACCAGCCAGAGATTATCCGAGAGAATAAGAGATCCAACAAGGAACTTACCATCGGTGGAGCTTACAGAATAGGTGATTTTCCAGCCACCACCAGATCAATCCAGTGAACGAGAGCCCATGGATATGTGTGCGATGGCGCCGGAGTGGCGTTGGTGAGTGCCGGTGGGATGGGCTTAGAGAGGCATGCCTCAGAAATCGTGCGGGCTCGCTGTAATGACATGTTTCTTACATGATATTCATTGACTGTGAGTGCTAGTTGTTGATCTAGGGACTAGCATGTTAATCACATGGACTTAGGATCTTTATCGATCCAAGGTCGCTACAGATGGTATCAGAGCACCAAGTTGACGGTAGGACGTGACCCCTAGGATTGGAAACCACCCGTTAACATTGTGTGTTTCTACTTTCTATATTCTTCTATGTTATTTATGCACTTCTAGTAATTACTTTTCCTTATCACTTATTCTATGTTTATAATCTTCATTCTTCCAACTTAAAGATGACGAGCTTCCACTACGACACTATTGAATACATCAAGTACCTGCGTTTCGGGGGATGCCTTCTCGACCTCATCACGGCATTGGAGCTGCCCATGCCATCAATCAAAGGAAACCCGTTGAGGAAGTTCCACAAAGAGGGATGCTGGGTAGTCGAGATCATCCAACTAGGGCGAAGTGAGGATGAGACCAAGGCAGAGGCCATTGTGCTCAACATCATCCACGACTCCAAGGAGAAGGGACTTAGCTCCTGCATGCAAGAACTCATTGGATGCCTATGTGGACGTCACTTCGAAGAATTTGATGGCCATTACACCGAACTCCTTGGAAGGCGTGATGAGTAAGGAGTTCCAATTGAGTTAACCATGGAGGAAAGGGCGACCACCAAGCGCCGAAGGTTCCAATACCAAGACTTAGAGTGTCACATCAATGATCTTGAGGAGGGTAGCTTCTTTGAGATCCTAATGAATGATGAGTTATGCGCTCTAGTCAAGGAGAAGATGAGAAGATCCAAGAGCAAGAGGAGGTGATCCAGTCCCAAGAAGAGAAGTTCCAAGCCCAAGATAAGAGGTTCTTCAATCAAGATAAGAGAGTGCAGGATAAGAACAAGAAGATTAGGGAACATAATGACCTACTCAAGAGCAATGAGATGGAGTTCAACACTCTTTGCGACATCATTAAGGAGCTGCGTGCCACAAAGAGGGACTTGGAAGGGAGCTCGCGCCTATGACTAAGGAGTCAAACCTGATTGAGGAGTTGTAAGAGGAGAAGAAGGAACTTCAAGAGAAGCGCGAAGCTGCGACAAAGGATATGGAGATATACAAGTCAATTCTGGTGAAGGAAGGATACTCTATTGAGTACAAGGAAATGGAAGACTTGGATGAGTAGGGTAGTTAGTTGGACCACCATTATCTTTATCTTTAAACATTATTCACGGTTGTAATAATAATGCCAAAACATGATTGGTTTAGTTAAACATGGATGAGTTATGTGTTAAACATGTTGCGTTATGTGTGCCTCTCGTGTTTCTCGTGTGTTTCTTGTGTGTTTCATAAGGGTAGGAGTTTATTACTTAGTCTTTCTATCTATCTCTTAACTTGTTGCCCCAACCCCACAAACGTCACCAAGACGGGCGAACAATGATGTCCCTCCGGTGATTGCAAAACTTATGAACTCTCAGAATCAACTAATCCAACTCGTCACCCAGAACATGGAAAATAACAACAACAACAATAACAACAACCCGCTGTGTCAACCACCTCCGTCGCCTCAGTAGGATCGCTTGACTGGGTTTCTGAGGCTTAATCCTCCAAGTTTCTCTCATAGAACTAAGCCAATTATGGCGGATGGCTGGCTTCACACCATCAAAAAGAAGTTAGACACCATCTAAGATGTTGGAGCTGACAGGGTGCATTTTTCCACACACCAACTTGAAGCACCTGCTGCTAAATGGTGGGATAACTACCAAGTTACCCATCCAGATATTGATGCCATCGCCTAGAACCAGTTTGAGGGAGCCTTTCGTACTCATCATGTGGCTGCTGGTGTCATGTCACTGAAGAGACATGAGTTTCACGACTTGCATCAACAACACCGCTATGTCTCTAAGTATGGAGACCTTTTCAACAACTTAGCATGGTATGCACCTAATGATGTTTCCACTGATGCTAAGAGGTGGGAAGAGTTCTTGATGGGACTTAATGATGAGATATCCATTTAGCTTGTGGCTCTGAAGTTTGATAACTATCAGGAACTCCTGGACATTGTAGTTGTGGTTGAATCAAAACAGAGGAGTATAGAGAACCAAAAAAGGAAGTCCACCTCACACAAGCACAACCTGCACCATACCAGAAGCAACGCACTTCATCACCACCTCCCCATAACCACAATGGTCAAAATCACAATGGTCACAACCACAATGATCATCATCATGGTTTACATAACCACAATTGTCATAAGCACCACAATGGGAATGGAAATGGCAATGGGAAGGATCTGAGTGAGGTGACATACTTCAGGTGTGGAAAGACTGGGCACTGTGCCATTGATCGTCCTGAGAGGCTGAAAACTGGATATGGCAATGGGAACAGCAATGGTAATGGAAATGGGAAGAAGCCGAATCCGTTCATCAAGGCCACAATGAATCATGTCTCCCCGGATGATGCATGCAGCGCACCAGACATCGTGATTGGTAAGTTCAAGCTTAATCCCATCCCTGCAATTGTTCTTTTTGACACTGGTGGCTTCGCATTCATTCATATCAAGGGTATTTTTGGATAGAGGAAATATACCTATGGAGACTATAAGTACTCATATTAGGGTAAGCTCTCCTAGAGGGTAGATGGTAGCAAACTCAGGATGTCGCGGGTTAGAACTAAGGATTAGAACACACATCTTTCCCACAAGCCTAGTTGTTTTGGAATCACAAGGCTTGGACATAATTTTGGGCATGAATTGGATGACTGAATATGCGGGAGTCACAGGCTATGCCAAAAGAACCGTTGCACTCACCACTCTAGAAAAGAAAAGAATCTGCTTTAAGTTAGCCTTTGCACTTAAGGGAAATATGGTGAACTCTCTTAAGGGGTTTAGCTTAGAGGAGGTTCCTGTTGTGAAGGAGTATCGGGATGTCTTTCGGAAAGAATTACCAGGAATGCCTCTAGACCGAGATATTGAGTTTCTCATTGACTTGATGTCTGCTACTGGACCAATGGCCAAAACACTGTACAAGATGGATGTCGATGAGTTGAATGAACTTAAGAAATAACTTAGAGAGCAATTGGACAAGGGATTCACTCAACCATGTGCATCATCTTGGGGAGAACCTATCTTATTTGTGGAGAAGAAGGATAAATCCAAGATGCTAGTTGTGGAATACCGCTTGCCGAACGAAGTGACAATCAAAAACAAGTATCCTCTACCCAATATCAACGACTTGTTCGACATACTGAAAGGGGAAAGTGTGTTCTCAAAAATTGATCTTCGATAGGGCTACTTCCAGCTAAAGATTTGGGAACCAGATGTACCCAAGACTGCCGTCACCACAAGGTATGGCCTTTATAAGTTAAGGGAACACAAGTTGTATGCCAAGTTCAGCAAATGCGAGTTCTGGTTAAATGAAGTGGGATTTCGTGGGCACGTTGTGTCAGTAAAAGGAGTTTCCATGGACCCTAGTAAGGTATTTTCCGTAACAGAATGGGAGTCGCCAAAGAATGTGGGAGATATCAGGAGTTTCCTGGGTCTTGCAGGATATTACCGAAGGTTCATTGAACACATCTCCAAAATAGCAAAACCTATGACTAAATTGTTGAAGAAGGAAAATAAGTTCCAATGGACTGAGGCTTGTGAAGCAAGTTTTCAGGAGTTGAAGAAACGTTTAGTAATGGCTTTTGTGTCTGCCTTATATCTAGAAGGATTTCCATGTCTATTGTGATGCTTCTCGGCAAAGACTTGGTAATGTGCTGATGAAAGATGGGAGGTAGTGTCATATGCCTCTCGGCTAGAAATAGTTCTGGAAGAGTACTCAGCGTCTATGGAGATAGTGCCAATGCTTCTGGACCTAATTAAAGAATCCTAGAAAGGAGACAAAGAGGTGGAAGAAATAAAAGCTAATATAAGAAAGGGTAAAGTAAAAGGCTTTCGTCTGGATGAACAAGGAACACTTTGGTGTGAGAAGTGTTTGTGGATTCCCGATGAGCCCATTATCAGGAAGTTAATTCTTCAGGAGGCTCATGATTCGTCATACTCAATTCATCCTAGTAACACAAAAATGTACATGGATGTGGAGAATAGATTCTGGTGGAATAATTTGAAAAGATAATTTGCCGAATATATTTCCTTGTGTGATGTGTGCAGCAGAGTCAAGGCCAAACATCAGAAACCTGCAGGCCTACTGCAACCACTGCATGTACCCAACTAGAAGTGGGACAAGGTAGGCGTGGACTTTATCACGGGATTGCCCCGGACTCGTTCAGGCTATGATTATATCTAGGTAGTGGTCGATCACTTCACCAAAGTGGCCCACTTCATCCCTGTAAAGACCACCTATATGAGTGCCAAACTGGCCAAGATTTATATGTCAAGGATTGTTGGCCTGCATGGTGTTCCTAAGGGAATTGTCTCTGATGGAGGTACGCAGTTCACTTTGAAATATTGGCGATAGTTACACAAATCTCTAGGGACCCAACTGGAGTTTAGTACTGCTTTCAACCCACAAATGGATGGCTAGACAAAAAGAGTTAATCAGATCCTGGAGGATATGTTGAGAGCTTGTGCCCTAGACTATGGGTCTAGTTGGAATGACAACTTGTCGTATGCGGAGTTCTCGTACAACAATAGTTATCAAACTAGTATCAAGATGGCTCTATTTGAAGTTCTATATGGCAGGAAGTGTATAACTCCGATATTATAGAGTGGAGTTGGAGAACATAGTTTGTACGTACCTGAGTTGATAAATGATGCAGAAGAAAAGGTAAGGCAGATTTGAGATAGGCTAAAAGTAGCCCAATCCAGACAGAAGATCTATGTTGATTCCAAGCGTAGGAAAGTGACTTATGAAGTAGGAGACCGTGCATATCTTCGGGTTTCGCCACTACGAGGAGTTAAGAGCTTTGGAATCAAGGGTAAGCTAGCACCTCGATTCATAGGGCCCTATAAGATTCTGGATCATAGAGGAGAAGTAGCTTATCAGTTGGAGTTATCGGAAGTATTAACGGTTCATGATGTATTTCATGTGTCACAACTAAAGAAGTGTCACCTAGAAATGGCTAAAACACCACTAAGAGATACAGTTCCCCTGGATGAGGTTCATTTGGTAAACAATCTCACTTATGAGGAAAAATCCATCAAGATTTTGGAAACAGCCGAGATGATTACTCGTACCAAGACTATCAGGATTTTCAAAGTGTAATGGAATCACCATTCATAAGAAGAAGCCACGTGGCGACGTGAAAATGATTTGAAGACGGAACACCCGCACCTATTTGCTAGCTAACCTGAATATTGAGGAGGATATTCTTATTAAGGGGGTAGGTTTCTAACAACCCAAATTTTGTAATTGTAGATGTTACTAGAAGCATGCATATATACTTTGCATCATGGAATCACACATGAAATTGCATAAAAAACTTTTTCGTAAAACCCTATATGGTGTTTCCTGAATAAACCTATATGGGGAAGAGGGGGTTTTATAAAGCTAACCCTCACATACTACGTAAAAAATGTTGTTTTCATGATCGTACATCGATCACCTTATTTAAAAAAAATACAGTCTAAATTCACGAATTTGGATTACCCATGCAAAAGTTATTAAAGGAAATGTAAAACAGAAAATAATAAAAAGAATATAAAAAAACCTGACCTAAGTGGGCCAGCCAAAGCCAGCCAGTAGCCTAACTACCACGCGTGGCGCTACGCAAACTGGTTAGCCCAAAGCAAGCCATAGTGGCAACCGCGCGACCCGCCAGCCCCCCCCCAGCTGCTGACCACGGGGCCCCAACCTGTCGTCATCTCCATAGAGACTAGGGCAAACACGCCGTCCATGCCGCAGCCGAAACAAATCCCGGCCAGATCGGGTTGTTTCCGTGTCCCCCGCGCCAAGCCAAGCCGCCTATATAACCCTCCTTGTCATTCTCTTCCGAAACCCTAAAAATCTTTTGCCAATCACCACCAGGCTACTGTTTTTCGAGGACGAGCAGATCGCGCCGCTGAGCTCGGGACCTGAGGTTCAGAGGCTTCCACCTCTCCCCTTTTTCCTCTACTCTCTTCCTCTCGGAGTACCGCGTTGCCCTAACCCTCTTTCCATCTCATTAGTGCTTGGAAGCGAGCACGCGACCTCGCCGGAGTGACGACACTGTTGCCCACCTTTGTTCGTCCATTGACGCTGTTCCTGGGAGACGAAGGACCTAACAAGGAGACAAGCGGGACCCTGAGGAGGAGAGCCACGCTGTCATCTATTCCGCTTCCTCGCCTCGCCAGAATGCCCCTAAGAGCCACCACCTGACCGCGTCACTATCGTCCACCATTGTCGCCAAGCCGTTGTCGCCGCCAGTTGAGTCACTTTTGTTCCCGATGTATAGATCTAGCTTCGATGGTGTGGATTAGATCCTGTAACATCCCAAAACTTTAATTCAAGTGAGCAAGATAAATCTACCCAATTTAGGGTTAACAAAAACTTTTTCTATTTAAAATCTTTAAGCACGCATATGTGTGTTGCATTTAAATAGGAGTTGTTTTGAAATGCCATTATTGTTTGTTCTAATGGCTGTAAAATGGTCCATGATGAGTGTCACATCATATAGATCATTCCCAAGCAAAATCTAAAGAAAATGGAATCAAATAGAATTAATAAATGGAAATGGTCACTTTTGCCATTTTAATCAACTAGGACACTTTGGGTGTTCCTAGCATTCAATTTCCAACAGAGACAATTGTGGATCTTTGCACCCCTTGCTAGTACAAGTAGATATGTGCCAAGGCCCACTTTGTGATCTCCAAAAAACATTTGAACTCTAAATTTAAATGACATTGGAAAATTGAATCAAGTTCATATGTATAGATCACCCTTTTTCAAAAACCATCCAAATGAACTCCATTTCATAATCCCAAGAAACCACAGATGCTTAAGCATGTGACAAACCACTCCACCAAAAATCTTTCAAAAATTCAAAAGTTTTCTTCATGCGGCTATTTAATTAAACACTTGGCATGCACTGATCACACTCTAGTTTAGGTTCACTGTTTCTACAGGGTTTTGCCACCCATTTGACCTCAATTTACTCCCTGTGTCCCTCCTAGCTCTAACCAAACCATAATCAGCCCACCCCCTTGTCCCTAGCATCAGTGCACCGCCACCCCGAGGCCATGCTCGCCGGCCAAATGTGCACAAGGCACGGGAGACCACCAGCCCCTCTCCACCGCTCCAGGAAGCCAGGAGCCACTCCAGCGCCGTCCACGATCCACCCCATGATCACTGCCAGCCCCTAGACCACCACAGCGTCATGCCGCACTAAGTCTCTGCGCCAGGCCAGAGCACGACAGAGCGCCCTCACCGCCAGCACACCACAGACCGCGCCTCGACCACAGACCACGCACGCTGTTCCACCTTGACCACCTCACCCCGCCAGACACGGCCGTGCACCACCGCGCGACCCACAGTCGCTAGGAACCACGTCGAGCACCGCCCTCTCTCTCAGAGCGCGAGATGCTCCCAACCGTTAGCCACCGCTCCTAGCGTCGCCATTAAGCCCTAGCTGACCGCCAGGGAACCGCCCACCGTCCGCCTACGCCGCCCATGTGTCTAGGCCCCTGTGTCGTCATCACCGATGAGCTCGCCGTCGCCCTCTTGGTCCCCTGGTCGAGCCTATATAAGGAGGCCACTCCCAGCCTCATTTGCCACACTCCCACACTCCCCTCTCCCTACTGATCGTTTCCCCTCTCTCGCCGGAGCCGCTCGAGTAGCCAGTCGCCGGAATTGTGCTAGAGTTAGCCGCAACAGAGGAGGAGAAGTCCCCGTCGATTTTGTCCACCCCTAGAGCCGCCACGACCTTGCCTGAGTCTGGCATTGTCGTCTCGTTCGATCGCCCCCGTCGCCGCCCTCGCTGGAGCCTTGGTATGCCCCCACTGCACCCCCACTGAGCCGCTAGGGTTCCACCTCGCCGGCGACAGGTCCGTCGTCGATGATAAGCCCCAGCTGTTAGATCTAGTTCAAATCCTGCGGTCCACGTTGCCCCGTATCGCTTCACATTTAAAGAGCCGCTGACAGGCGGGACCCCCCTGTCAGCTGTCCTCAGCGCCGCGGAGTGAAACTGGGCCAGCCCATTAGTGTTCCCGCGCAACCCAGCAGATTCAAATAAATCTTTTTCTTTTTAGACTTAAACTAGAATCTGTCCTTTAGTTTAAAAATCAATTCAGAGAGTTTTACAAATTCAAATTGAATGATTCCAATTTTTTTGGAAAGATAATTAAAAACTCTATCCAAGCCCATTGGATTTAAATCAATTAGAGTTAGATATCTCCTCTAGTAAAAATAACAAGACAGAAGCTTTTTCACATTCAAATATTTTTCTAAAATCAACAACGGTAGCTTTTGAGTTGATTCCAAGTCTCAAAAAATTACTTTTCTCAGATAAAAAGAATGAAGCTAGTTCATTAAACCTTGTGATGTTTGTGATGATACTAGATCATCAAATGTGTGTGCCTTAGTGTGCTAAGTAGACTAGTTAAGTATTGTTTGGTGATTGTGTATTTCATATGTATTTAGATATGATAGTATCGACCAAGTCTACAAGGAGGAGGAGTTCTACCAAGAGGAGGAGGAGGAAGAGAATTTCAACCACTGCACCAACCAAGGCAAGCTATTGTTAGCAAGCTAGAATTAAGCTAGATAACCTAAGCAAATGCATTAGGCATGCTTTGGTTATACCTTTTAACTTATACCTACTCCAAGTTTTATTTACAAGCTTTACTTTCTTTACTTTACCAAAGTTCTTTACCTTGTTTATAGGTAGCATAAAGAGTATAAAACTTGGCCTATCTAGTTAGACTTAGATGTCATTCTATGGCATGAGATTGAGATTAGCATCCCACATTAGTGAACACTCTTAACTTAGTAGTTGGAACTAAACAAAAACTTGATTCACTTTAGATGGGAATACTTGGTGAAAATGATTTGTGAAAACCTTGGAATGATGAGTCATTCTATTGAGATGTTTTGACATGTGTTGAGAAACACAAATGGTTTATGATGATGAAAATGTTGAGGCATGAGCCTTAGCCCTTTTATAAAAACTGATGGTTGGGTTTGGATGCGATACCATTCCAATTTTACCGTACAACCACAATACCTGAATTGGGTAAGGCTTAGCCAGAAGTTTATATGCATTAGTATTAGTTCCCTCGCGGGAGAGGTTTGAGCTGAGGCTACCTCTCACTGTTGTCCACCTATGCAGTGCCAAGGATGACAGATGGTCATGGCTGGGAGGCCAAGCTCATAGGAGAGGTGCTTATACTAGAGTGTGTAAAGGAAAGGTTATGTTTGATTATCTGCATACTACATATGATGATTCAGGATTATTCCTGACAGATGTATCGAATTTTGTGGTGAAAGTGTACCACCTTTGCAGAGTGTCAAACTATTCGAATATCCATGTCCGCGGTTATGGACAGTTGGAGTGGCCATACTGTTCCGTTGTCAGATGTTTTCAAAATGACTTATGAAATGAATTGTGACATGACTTGACCACAACAGAGTTGTGACTATGACCACTAAGTTCCCACTTAGGTGTTTTCAAACTTTATTTTATCTTTCTTTGTGTCTGAACTCAGCTTTGGTTTCAAACTTAACTTTACAAATAAACTTAGAGTTAGCATTCCTACTAGAATCATCCTATTTGTTAGTGGTAGTTTGCGAGTAATTAAAGAGTACTCATGGCTTTTGTACCTAGCTATTCCCGTGGCTAGACTATGAGGAGGACTACCCTAAAGGAGGACAGCAGGACGGCTACGACAACTAGGATCATCTCCCATCGTCAGCATTGCCTGTGACTCCGAAGATGGACCCCACCGCTACGCTATTTATTCCGATACTTGATTGTACTAAGACTGGGTCATGAGATCCTTTTTTTGTGTAAGACCTTATTATGGTTTGTAATGGATGATGTACTGTGATATCCAATCTGTTATGTCTCGCAAAAATGGTAATCCGGGACTGCGAGGTATGGCATAATATGCATCTGGGATTAAAAATCCGGGTGTTGACAAGTTGGTATCAGAGCCATCCTGACTATAGGAGACCGTAGTTAGAATGGATGTCCGAACAAAAACTTAGTTTAAAAAACCAAAGTGAGTATTTATGAAAACTATTTCCTCTCTTACCCTTGGGAATTCTTTCTCTCAAAAAAATTCATGCTCCTCCAAATTCTTACCTTACTACCTAAAACTTTGACACACTTGATCACTTCAATAACTTTCTCATCCTAAAATTCTTATAGATGGAAGCCCAATACAGCAAGTTCTACCAGTTGGGTAACGAAGGCCAATTGATCTTCGAGAGGGATCTTGATTCACTATCTGAGTTCCTGGAGCGTCTGCATCCATAATTCCTTGGAGCTCAACTCCCGGGTCCACCAGGAGGAGATTTACAATGGCTAGTAACTACTGATCTTCAAGGCAAGATAGAAGCACCAATATCTCGGAGGATTCAGTTCTTCGTGAGAGAAAACAACTGGCTAGATGGATTAGCGAGGGCAATGCATGAAGCTCTCGCACGTCTGTGTGCCCTGAGTGTCAACCTAATCCAAGGAACCCGCTTTGTTCACTATGCAAGGCGTGATTCCATGGGAATGCCGCTAGAGATGCCAAGTCACCCAATACTAAAGCGTCAAGTGGAGAACCTCGACTTCCTACTATACGACAGATAAAAGGAGTTGGACAATGCTAAGAGAGGTCGCCAACCACAACCTCGCCCTTGCCGCCCAGAAGGCCCAGACTTTCTCACTGCTCGTCAAGGATCATTAGTCTCTTTGTTGTCAATGCGCAAAGAAGGATCGCACCATCAACCGTCTTCGCAAGAAGGTGGCCGACCTCGAGAAGACCCTCAAGGAGTAAGAACCTCAGCTTGCAGCAAAGGAAGAAGAAGAGGAAGGTGAAGATATCCAAGGGGATATTGACTCCTACCTCAGCAATGATGATGACTATCTAGAGGAGGATGTCGTGGCCTTCTACACTGACCATGATGACTCCGACTTCCTCGATGATGAGTAGATGCACTATCATAGAGTGAGTAGTATCGTTCCCATTGTATCATATCTTGAAGAATGATTCTTAAAACCATCTATTTTCCTTTGATGTTGTGGTGTGTGTGTTTGTATCGTGTGCTTTGCTTGAATGAATGAAAAGAAGTTAGTTGCAAAACCTGAGCCAAACTCAAAGTTTTAGCTTTGAAATCAAAACCATGAACCTTAGAACTTTCCCTCTTACCCCTTTATATATATCAATCTTCAGATGAGTCATGGAAACCAAGGACGGAGTAGCTCATCGCAAGACCCAATGCTACAGATTCTGCAGACTCTCATTGCAGACTGTGAAGCTAGTAGGGAAGAGCGCCAAGCTAATCTAGCAACACTACAGAAGATCGCCTAGATGGCTCACAATAATCAGAACCATGGAAATCAAGATCATCATGGATCCATACTCAAAAACTTCTAGAATACAAATCCCCCAATCTTTAGCACTTCGGAGAACCCACTGGATGCTGATGACTGGTTGCAGACAATGGAGAACAACCTAGAAGTAGCGGGAGTGGATGCCAACGAGAAGGTTCTTTTTGCCACCCACTATTTGGTAGGAGATGCAAGAGCATGGTGGAACAGCACCCGCGCAATGAACCATGGTCAAGTGATCACATGGGAAGCCTTCAAAATCAAGTTCAGCTGCACCCACGTGCCGCAGGGTCTAGTCACCCGAATGAGGGATGAATTCAGAGAGTTGAAGCAAGGCAGAATGACTGTAGTAGAGTACCGTGACAGATCCTTGTCCCTTGCTAGGTATGCACCTGATGAGATCAACACGGAAGCCAATAAGAAGGAGAGATTCCTTAACGGACTGCATGATGACATGTAGACTGTCCTTGTCAACATTCGTTTCGAGGATCTCGAAGAGCTAGTCGACTCTGCCATTCAGATGCATGGGAAGATTAATCAAACAAACGACAACCGCAAACGTCGTATGATGCACCAAGCTGGATCCAACAGTCACCAGAAGTACCGTCCCAACCCTTCTGCGGGATATGCACCAAGGAACAATCGACCCCCAATGTCTCGCCCAAGCTACCCCAACCGTAGCGGAGGAAATGTGAAGTCCGGAGGAAACAACAATCACCCCGACAACGCCAACAATTTCAACTGTGCACCTCCCAAGAGCAACAACAACAACAACACCGCACCCAGAACTGGAAGCAATGCTATGCCCGTGGCAGCAAAAGACAAGTCTAAGATTACTTGTTTCGAGTGTGGAGTGAAGGGTCACTATTCCAATGATTGCCCCAAGAAGATTGCCGTCACTGCCAATGTGAATGCCCCAGCTCAATAGCAGCATCGTGTTCAACCAGGAAGAAGATTCGCCCCAGGGAACCCTCATAACCGCAACGGCCGTCTCTTCCACTTAAACACCGAAGAAGCCCAAGAAGCGCCAGATGTAGTGCTGGGTATGTTTTCTGTCAACTCAGTTTTAGCAAGAGTGTTGTTTGATTCTAGTGCATCGCACTCATTTGTCACCGAAGAATTTGCATGCACTAGTAAAATTCACCCAACCAACTTGAAGCATGTCATGATAGTTAAAATCCCAGGTTCAACTACAAAAGATAGAAAAATTTGCAAAGCGGTGCCTATCAGAATACATGGGATAGATTTTTATGCCAATCTAATAGTACTTGGAACCAAAGGTTTGGAACTAGTACTAGGAATGGATTGGATGTTAAAGCATAAAGGATTGATTGACTGTGCCAAGAAAGCCATCACCATGACCAGTAGCTCTGCAGTATCAGTAGAGCATATATCTGAAACCTTGCCCCGTTAATTCAAGTGTAATAAGGGTCTAGCCCTACCCACCATTGACCAAGTCATAGTAGTCTGTGAATACCCCGACGTATTCCCAGATGAATTGCCCGGTATGCCCCCGGATAGGTATATTGAGTTCATTATTGAACTAATCCCCAGAACCGGACCCATAACCCAGAGACCCTATAGTATGAACCCCTCAGAGTTACTGGAATTGAAGAAGCAGCTGGATGCTATGTTGGCAATAGGATTGATTCAGCCAAGCACATCGCCATGGAGATCGCCAGTGTTATTCGCCGACAAGAAAGATGGAGGCAACCGTTTGTGCACAGATTACAGGAAGCTGAATGACGTCACCATTAAAAGCAAGTACCCTTTGCCAAAGATAGAGGATCTATTTGATCAGTTGACTGGAGCAAATGTGTTCTCTAAGATCGATCTTAGGACTGGTTATCACCAACTTAAGATTCGTGCAACGGATATTCCGAAGACCGCCTTTACTACTCGTTATGGATTATACGAGTATACGGTCATGTCTTTTGGATTAACCAATGCCCCTGCTTATTTCATGAATCTCATGAATAAGATCTTTATGAATTTTCTAGACAAGTTTGTCGTTGTGTTTATCAACGATATCCTTATCTACTCCAAGTCAGAAGACGAGCATGAACAACATCTGAGAATAATCCTTGACACCCTTAGAGAATATCGGTTGTATGCCAAGTTCAGCAAATGTGAGTTTTGGCTGAAAGAAGTAGGATTCCTAGGACATATTGTGTCTGTCGGAGGAGTCGCTGTTGATCCCGCCAAGATCAAAGATGCCGAAGAATGGGAAGCCCCAACCACTCAAACCCAAGTCCGTGCATTTCTGGATTAGCGGGATACTACCGCAAGTTTGTAGAGGGATTCTCGAGCATCGCCAGACCCATGACTCAATTGTTGAAGAAGGACAAGAAGTATGAATGGACCGACAAATGTGAAGCAAGTTTCCAAGAGCTAAAGAAGAGATTGATTTCAGCCCCAATATTGATCATGCCAGATATCAAGAAGCCATTTGATGTGTATTGTGATGCATCCAAGATTGGTCTAGGATGTGTACTAATGCAAGAAGGCAACGTCATTGCGTATCGGTCTCGACAACTGAAGCAGCATGAGCAGAACTATCCGACCCATGATCTTGAGTTAGCAGCCGTAGTTTTGGCATTGAAGACATGGCGTCATTATCTTATGGGTAATCGCTGTGAGATTTACTCAGATCACAAAAGCTTGAAGTATATTTTCACTCAGAAGGAGCTGAATATGAGGCAAAGGAGATGGATAGAATTAATCAAGGATTATGAACTTGACATTCACTATCACCCCGGCAAAGCCAATGTGGTAGCAGATGCTCTTAGCAGATTGCCATGTAGGTTAAACACAATGATCAAAGAGAACCAGCCAAGTTTGTATGATGAGTTGGAGCAGTTTAGGACTAAGCTAGTTAGCAAAGGATTTCTAGCTAGCATTGAACTTCAACCCACTTTGATTAGCCAAATCAAGGAAGCCTAGAAGAGAAATGAAAGTATCGACGGAATCAAACTTCATATTGGTACAGGAAAGGTACCTGGATTCATCGAAGATGAAGAAGGAGTTCTGTGGTACAAAGGCCGTATCTGTGTGCCATCAGATTCGGAGCTGAAGCAAGTTATCATGCAAGAATATCATGATACTCTTTATTCTATCCACCCTGGAGGAACAAAGATGCATCAAGATTTGAAAGATCAATTTTGGTGGCACAAGATGAAGAGAGAAATCAGAAGCTACATCGCTAAGAGTGATATCTGTCAACGAGTCAAAGCGGAACATCAGAGACCCACAGGACTGTTGCAACCCTTATAGATTCCAAAATGGAAATGGGATTCCGTCAGAATGGACTTTATCACCAGTTTGCCTACTTCAAGTAGGGGAAATGACTCAATCTGGGTCATTGTTGATAGACTATCTAAGGTAGCTCACTTTATACCTGTCAAGACAACCTACCAGAGTTCGAAGCTAGCAGAGCTGTATATTGCCAGAATAGTCAGTTTGCATGGAACCCCCAAGACCATAGTGTCGGATCGAGGAACCCAATTTACCTCAAGATTTTGGCAGAAAGTCCAAGAAGGATTAGGAACCAAGTTGAATTTCAGCACCGCTTATCACCCGCAAACCGATGGACAGACTGAAAGAGGCAACCAAATCCTAGAGGATATGTTGAGAGCCTATGTGTTAGGGTATGGATCAAAATGGGAAGATTGTCTGCCTTTCGCAAAATTCTAATACAACAACAGTTATCAAGTCAGTTTGCAAATGGCACCATTTGAGTTCTTATACGGAAGAAAGTGTCGTACCCCTTTGAATTGGTCGCAAGTATGAGAGAGTCAGATTTTTGGACCCGACATTCTCCGAGAAGCCGAAGAGAAAGTTCACAAAGTTCGTGAGCACCTCAAGACCGCCCAATCCAGACAGAAGAGTTATGCTGACAAGAGAAGGAGAGACCTGACTTTCAATGTCGGAGATTTTGTATATTTTAAGGTTTCACCATTGAAGGGAACGCAACATTTAGTCTGAAAGGAAAGTTAGCCCCCAGATATATTGGACCCTTCAAGATTCTGAACCGCAGACGAGAAGTATCTTATCAACTAGAACTGCCAGAGGAAATGTCAGCCATCCACAATGTGTTCCATATCTCGTTACTTTGCAAATGCTTAGAAGTGCCGGAGAAGACCGAAGGTTTCAATAACATCGATCACCGAGCTGTTGATATCAACAAGGATCTGACGTATCGTGAAGTACCCATACGTATCTTGGAGGAAGCCTACAGAACCACCAGGACCCGGAGTATCAAATTTCTCAAGATTCAATGGAGCAACCATACCGAAGAAGAAGTCACTTGGGAGCGAGAAGATTGCATTAGGACTGAGTTCCCAGATCTCTTTAGTTCCTAGTTTTCTTTCTTAAATCTCGGGACAAGATTTTTGTTTAAGGGGGAAGGTTTGTAACATCCCAGAACTTTAATCCAAGTGATCAAGATCAAATCTACCCAATTTTGGGTAAAAAAACCTTTTCTATTTAAAATCTTTAAGCATGCATATGAGTGTTGCATTTAAATTGGAGTTGTTTTGAAATGCCATTATTGTTTGTTCTAATGGTTGTAAAATGGTTCTATGATGAATGTCACATCATCTAGATCATTCCCAAGAAAAATTTAAAGAAAAAGGAATCAAATAGAATTAATAAATGGAAAAGGTCACTTTTGCCATTTTAATCAACTAGGACACTTTGGGTGTTCCTAGCACTCAATTTGCAACATAGACAATTGTGGATCTTTGCACCCCTTGCTAGTACAAGTAGACATGTGCCAAGGCCCACTTTGTGATCTCCCAAAAACATTTGAACTCTAAATTTAAATGACATTGGAAAATTGAATCTAGTTCATATGTATAGATCACCCTTTTTCAAAAACCATCCAAATGAACTCCATTTCAAAATCCCAAGAAACCACAGATGCTTAAGCATGTGACAAACCACTCCACCAAAAATCTTTCAAAAATTCAAAAGTTTTCTTCATGCGGCCATTTAATCAAACACTTGGCATGCACTGATCACACTCTACTTTAGGTTCACTGTTTCTATAGGGTTTTGCCACCCATTTGACCTCAATTTACTCCATGTGTCCCTCCTAGCTCTATCCAAACCATAATCAGCCCACCCCCTTGTCCCTAGCAGCAGTGCACCGCCATCCCGAGGCCATGCTCACCGGCCAAACATGCACAAGGCACGGGAGACCACCAGCCCCTCTCCACCGCTCCAGGAAGCCAGGCGCCACTCCACCACCATCCACGGTCCACCCCACGATCACAGTCAGCCCCTGGACCACCTTAGCGCCATGCGGCACTAAGTCTCTGCGTCGCGCCAGAGCACGCTATAGCGCCCTCACCGCCTGCACGCCACAGACCGCGCCTCGACCGCAGACCGTGCACGCCGCTCCGCCTTGACCACCTCACCCCGCTAGACATGGCCGTGCACCTCCGCAGGACCCACAGTCACCAGGAACCACGTCGAGCATCGCCCCTGTCTCTCAGAGCGTGAGACGCTCCTGACCATTAGCCACCGTCCCTAGCGTTGCCATTAAGCCCTAGTTGACCGCCAGGGAACCGCCCACCGTCCGCCTACGCCGCCCATGCCTCTAGGCACCTGTGTCGTCGTCACCGACGAGCTCGTCATCACCAACGAGCTCGTCGTCGCCCTCTCGGTCTCCTCGTCCGGCCTATATAAGGAGGCCACTCCCAGCCTTATTTGCCACACTCCCACACTCCCCTATCCCCACTAAACATTTTCCCTCTCTCGCCGGAGCCGCTCGAGTAGCCAGTCGCCGGAATTGCACCGGAGTTAGCCGCAGCAGAGGAGGAGAAGTCCCCGTCGATTTCGTCCACCCCCGGAGCCGCCGCGACCTCACCTGAGTCCGCCGTCGTCGTCTCATTTGATCGCCCCCATCGCCGCCCTTGCTAGAGCCCTGGTATGCACCCACTGCACCCCCACTGAGCTGCTAGGGTTCCACCTCGCCGGCGACAGGTTCGTCGTCGATGATAAGCCCCAGCCGTTAGATCTAGTTCAAATCCTGCGGTCCATGTTGCCCCGTACCGCTTCACGTTTGAAGAGCCACTGACAGGCGAGACCTCCCTGTCAGTTGTCCTCAGCGCCGCGGAGTGAAACCGGGCCGGCCCATTAGTGTTCCCGCGCAACCCAGTAGATTCAAATAAATTATTTTCTTTTTAGACTTAAACTAGAATGTGTCCTTTAGTTTAAAAATCGATTCAGATAGTTTTACAAATCCAAATTGAATGATTCCAATTTTGTTGGAAATATAATTAAAAACTCTATCCAAGCCCGTTGGATTTAAATCAATTAGAGTTAGAGATCTCTCCTAGAAAAAATAACAGGACACAATCTTTTTCACATTCAAACATTTTTCTAAAATCAACCACAGTAGCTTTTGAGTTGATTCCAAATCTCAAAAATCACATTTAACCATACCTATCTAAATATGCAATAATATTAAGGTTTGCATGCAGTGACTTTGGACTAGTTCCAAAATAATGCTATATAGGCATTTCTAGTCACTTTAAATCATTAATTGTTAAACTTAAACTTATTAAAATGTGATCCAACATTTAAATCACATTGCCATATATTATAATATGTGGTGATGACATGTGTCCACATGATCCCATATTTTAATTGGAGAATATTAAATCTTAGTTAATTTTAATGAGTAGAAGTTACTTTTCTCAGATAAAAAGAATGAAGCTAGTTCATTAAACCTTGTGATGTTTGTGATGATACTAGATCATCAAATGTGTGTGCCTTAGTGTGCTAAGTAGACTAGTTAAGTATTGTTTGGTGATTGTGTATTCCGTATATATTTATAGACGATAGTACCGACCAAGTCTACCAGGAGGAGGAGGAAGAGAATTTCAACCACAGCACCAACCAAGGCAAGCTATTGTTAGCAAGCTAGAATTAATCTAGATAACCTAAGCAAATGCATTAGGCATGCTTTGGTTATACCTTTTGACTTATACCTACTCCAAGTTTTATTTACAAGCTTTACTTTCTTTACTTTACCAAAGTTCTTTACCTTGTTTATAGGTAGCATAAAGAGTATAAACTTGGCCTATCTAGTTATACTTAGATGTCATTATATGGCATGAGATTGAGATTAGCATCCCACATTAGTGAACACTCTTAACTTAGTAGTTGGAACTGAACAAAAACTTGATTCACTTTAGATGGGAATACTTGGTGAAAATGATTTGTGAAAACCTTGGAATGATGAGTCATTCTATTGAGATGTTTTGACATGTGTTAAGAAACACAAATGGTTTATGATGACGAAAATGTTGAGGCATGAGCCTTAGCCCTTTTATAAAAACTGATGGTTGGGTTCGGATGCGATACCATTCCAAATTTACCGTACAACCACAATACTTGAATTGGGTAAGGCTTAACCGGAAGTTTATATGCATTTGTATTAGTTCCCTCGCAGGAGAGGTTTGAGATGAGGCTACCTCTCACTATTGTCCACCTATGCAATGCCTAGGATGACAGATGGTCATGGTTGGGAGGCCAAGATCATAGGAGAGGTGCTTATACTAGAGTGTGTAAAGGAAAGGTTACGTTTGATTATCTGCATACTAAGTATGATGATTCAGGGTTATTCCTGACAGATGTATCGAATTTTGTGGTGAAAGCGTACCACCTCCGTAGAGTGTCAAACTATTCGAATAGCCGCGTCCGCGGTTATGGACAGTTGGAGTGGCCATACTGTTCCGTTGTCAGATATTTTCAAAATGACTTATGAAATGAATTGTGACATGACTTGACCACAACAAAGTTGTGATTATGACCACTAAGTTCCCACTTAGGTGTTTTCAAACTTTATTTTATCTTTCTGAACTCATCTTAGGTTTCAAACTTAACTTTACAA
The DNA here is from genome assembly GCA_916181665.1 of Avena sativa. Taxonomy (NCBI): domain Eukaryota; kingdom Viridiplantae; phylum Streptophyta; class Magnoliopsida; order Poales; family Poaceae; genus Avena; species Avena sativa. The sequence goes on from OV702290.1 coordinate 289,175,535, forward strand.
ATAAACTTAGAGTTAGCATTCCTACTAGAATCATCCTATTTGTTAGTGGTAGTTTGCGAGTACTTAAAGAGTACTCATGGCTTTTGTCCCTAGCTATTCCCATGGCCAGACTATGAGGAGGACTACCCTAAAGGAGGATGGCAGGATGGCTACGACAACTAGTATCATCTCCCATCGTCAGCATTGCCTGTGACTCTGAAGATGGACCCTACCGCTAGGCTATTTATTCTGCTACTTGATTGTACGAAGACTGGGTCATGAGATCCTTTATTTGTGTAAGACCTTCTTATGGTTTGTAATGGATAATGTACTGTGATATCCAATCTATTATGTCTCGCAAAAATGGTAATCCTGGGATTGCGAGGTCTGGCATAACAGGCATCTGGGATTAAAAATCCGGGTGCTGACAGATCCATTTAATCGAAGGGGTATCCCCTAGTGGTATCGCGTCGCATGGCACAACGCATAGTTAGCACCGCGTCACCGCCACGTCAGCTAGTTAGACCAATCAGGTTCTGCCACTTGTCGCTAGCGTGGACATGTTGACTAGGATTATTTTTAATAGGCAGAAACTACTATAGTCTTGCAAAATTCATAGTAATTCAAATAATTGGCAAAAAATTGCAAATAATATATCTTTGCATTCATAAAATTGTGTAGAATACAGGTCTATAATAAAATTGCTAGTATACCGTAGTAATAATTTTGTAGGAAGCCCTAGTTTGGAATATTTTAATTCTAGATAATTAACCATAACTCCATTTTAGTTGATTCTTGTTGCATTTTCTTTGTAATTACGAGATCTACTATTTAGAGTTGGAATATCTTGCTTAGAGGTTTCAGATCTGTTTCATGGCTTTATTGAAGAGTTGATCCCTTTATGAGTATACCTTGGGTATTAATAATCTAAATTAATTGAAATCTATGGGAAATTGTTACCAACAACATTATCAAACATAATACAACCCCTAAAGATTATTTTGGTCAAATTAAGCATCATCCTTACATATTACCTTGTTGCATGCATGCATATTACCTTTGTGACATTGTTTTGTGTGTTTTGGGATTAGATCTATGTTTGTGATTCGTTAGATTGTTTAGAATGCGCCGAGGAGTACTGTTGGTAGGGTGCTATTCAGATCAAGGAAAGTTACACCTATTGTTCATATGTTGTCCCAGTTTTGAATACTATGCATGCTTAGTAGTATGCATGTGTAGGATTGTTTTGAGAGATTTACTTACAAATATTTCTCAAGTGCAATAATTTTTGTAGTATGCCATGGTAGTTCTATACTTAAGATTTTCCCTTCCTAATAGGTTATCCCTGGTTTTTTCTAAGTATTGCTTGTGATATGCTATGTAAATAAAATACCGTTGGGGGGGTCCAAAAGGCTGAGATTTTTCTAAGTATAAAAGCTCCCTTGAGCGAACATTTTTCTCTCACAGTCTACTTCAAAATATAACTTAGTTTTCTTTTGGGCGGATTGGTTGTCGGGACAACGAGTGGAATTTTAGTGGAGGACGGCCACCCAGGAATCAAAAATTCTGCCATGTTTCCGAATTTAGAAGCTTCAAGTGCAACCACAATACATATGGGATATATCTTGGCTTAGTACTTAGTAGGAAACCTCACTTGGCTAACATCATTTGGAGGATTTTGGCACGGGCGGATCTGGAAGGTAGAGGGGCTACTAAGGGAAGGCTTCACCATGGTCTTGTCTGTAAAAAGGACTTTATCATGGATTGTGGGTAAAGTGTACAAACTCTTGAGAGTATTGCAATCTGATCGATCAGTCGAGTTCAAGGAAAATAACACATTGAGCATCCTCTGGAGGATCTTCCTCTCTCTTTCCAAACTTAAAGTTTTTCTAAAACCCCGTGGCATGTGTAATATGGCTCATGGTGGGATTTGGGGGATTTGGTGTGTCATATCCAAGTAACTTGGTGCGTAATATCCAAGTGCCACTTGGTGTGTCAAATCCAAGTGTTAGGTTGACTGGACACTTTGTGCATAATATCCTCGTGTTCCACTCGACCCTATATTACGTAAACAAATTTCTATAAAGTAGGATAAAATTCTTCTCTTTTATTCTTACTTAGAGAAAATTAGATTTATGCAAATGAACCCCAAAGCCTACTCCTAGCCTTGCATGTAGAGTTAGTCTTTTTATTTCCTTAGTGTAATTTTCCAATACATTCAAAGTATTAACCCAACTTGTTGGCTGCACATTTTATGTGCAGAATCCGGAGATTGAAAGGTGCAAGGGATCGCTGGTCTTTGCTCAACTAGCCTGAGCCATTGATGGACTCAAGTTGTATTAAGTTTCTGCTATTTTATTTGAGCTAGCTATATGCTATGCAAAGATGTAATAAAGTATACTCTAGAGTATTCGTGTAATAATGACTTGTGTTTTACATGATATTCGTCGACTGTAAGTGTTAGCTATTGATCCAGGGACTAGCATAATCAGAGGGACTTATGGTCTTTATCGATCCAAGGTCGCTACACGGGGAAAACATTGATTGCAAAAAATAAAATGTATATCTCAAGTTCGGCGAGGATAAAATAAATTTCCATTTCTCCAAGTTTGAGCATAGGCAAACCATTGAAGAATTCAATGAATTTGATTATGGTAAAGAGGAGGAAGGTAATATTGCTAGTCTTGCTGATGTATTCATTGAAACTCCTGATGATAATTTAACAAGAAGCCTAGTGGATAGTAATAGTCTTCCTAAAGATAAAGATAAAACAAAAATTGATGATTATCTTGATTCAACTCCTGTTGCTGATCCCGAAATGAATCAAATTTATGAGATACCCATAAGAAAAGGGGATGAGGCACCTCCACCTCCTACACTCAAAACCCTTCCTAAAGAGTTAAAATATAGGTTTCTCGATGAAACTAATAAATACCCCATTATTATAAGTGCTAACCTTTTAGACAAGGAGGAGGAAAATTTAATGATAGTCTTAAGAATGCACCGATAGGCTCTTGGGTATTCGATGGATGAATTGAAAGGAATTAGTCCCCCGATAGCCACCCATAGAATATTTATGGAAGAAGGAGCTTAGCCGGATGCAGACTTCCAAAGGTGACTTAGACCCCATAAGAAGGAGGAGGTAAGGAAAGAGGTAATACGATTACTTGATGCAGGTATAATCTTTCATGTAGAGGAAAGTGAGTGGGTAAGTCTTATTCATTGTGTTCCAAAAGAAAGGTGGGTTCACTGTTGTCCCCAATGAACATAATGAGATAGTCCCAACTCACACTATCGTTGGTCATAGGATGTGCATTGATTGTAGAAAACTCAATAAAGAAACTAGAAAAGATCACTATCCTTTACCATTTGTAGGTCAAACATTAGAGTGACTTGATATGCACTATCATTTTTTCTATTTAGATGGGTACTCTGGTTTTTCTCAAATAGTTGTCCATACTGATGACTAACGAAAAACAACTTTCACTTGCCTTTTTGGTTTATATGCTTATCAACGTATGCACTTTTGGTCTTTGCAATGCTCCTTCCACCTTCTAAAGGTGTATGACTGCCATATTTGCTAATTATGTTGAAAATAGTATGGAAGTACTCATGGACGACTTCTCCGTCTATGGAACTTCATTTAACCATTACCTTCATAATCTTCATAAAGTTTTGTAGAGATGCAAAGACACTAACTTAGTTTTGAATTGGGAGCAGTGCCACTTCATGGTTCAAGAAGGTATAGTTCTTTGGTCATAAAATTTTAGGTAGAAGTATATAAGTCGAGAAGGCAAAGATAGAGGCAATAGAAAGGATCCACCTCCTCGTGATGTAAAAGGTATAAGGAGTTTATTAGGTCACGCTGGAGTTTATAGAAGGTTTATCAATAAATTCTTTAAAACCACTAGACCATTAAACAATCTTTTACAGAAGGAAGTCATTTTTAATTTCGATGAAAACTGCCTAGCTACTTTTACCATATTAAAGCAAGCCCTTCTTGATACTCCTGTAATTAAACCACCCAATTAAAATAAACCTTTTGACCTAATTTGTGAATCCAGTCATAAAGAAGTGGGGGCTGTTCTTTGCCAGCAAGAAGGTGATGAATTCAATATCATCCATCATGCAAGTCGTACATTAAATGGTGCACAAAAGAATTATCCCATGGCAGAAAAGGAACTTTGTTGTTTTCTCTTTTCTCCTGTGATAATTTTAGATCCTACATAATTGATTTAAAAGTAAGAGTGCATACTGATTGTATTGGCTTAAAAGAAATCCTTGAAAGAACTGGCATTAATCCTATAATGATCCGTTGGACTTTTCTTTTGCAAGAATTTGACTTGCAGATCCTTCAAAGAAGAGAAGAACAGGTTGCCACATCGATGGATATCGAAGATATCAGAACACCAGAGATAGTGTCATCTATTTGTGTACCCTCAGGGGCTACTGTAGCATCCCAATTTTCTAACAATTGTAATGCTACTTGCCTAGTCTATATATGCTACTTCGTACATTTTATTATTGCATCATCATTATATCATGCTCATGTCACCATGGCACCTTGCATTTGAGCATCATATAAAAGCCCCTCTATTTGGTTCTTACCCCATATGCATTGTGTCACTTGTATTTGCCTCTTGATATATTGTATTTGCTTCTTGATAAATTACTACATGCCCAAGTAGAGTTGTGGGCATATCTCTTTTGCAACTTCACCACCTTTCTTTGTCACCACCTTATAATTCCACCATCCAAACTAAATATGGGCCTTTGTGTTTATTTTGGCATTTGTCTAGCCCATATGAAATAAGATGGATCCACTCCTTGACCTACATGCTCTCATACACATTTCTTATTGTTTTCACAATATGAATTGTGTGGAGCCACATGGCCACCTTTGCAAGCTATGATAGTAGGGAAGCTTCTATGCCCTTTATATGGATTGTTTTGAATAGTGGGCATGCCTAACAATAAATGGGTAGAATAATCATCTAGTGGTACCCACACACTAGCATGGCCCAGTCATATTCGCTTAGGCCTATTTACATTCATTCCATATAATAATCAAGCTTTTACTTTTCAGAGGGTTCTAGTTTAACTAGTTGAATGCATGCAAGGAGGAATAAATGCCATATGGATTACAAAAGTTGTCACTATTGTAATGGAGCATTTGGTACTTATGCATGTCCCGTGCAAGCTTCCGTACCTTCCTTCTTGGGTATTCTATTGAGTTTGTAGGGGATTGTTTTGTTTTGAATTCAAACCAATGAAACACTCTAATCAAGCTTGTAAGCAATACCCTGTTCATCTATCTAGTATTTAGATGCTTGCCTTCTTCTTGCTTTCCTCTTGGAGTTTCTATCCTCAAGCTTAATTCAAATCCAACCAACACTACACCACCTATCTTTGTTTTCACAAACTAACTTAAACTTTTTATTTCTTTCATGTATGGTGTATGCTACCAAACCAACCACCAAGAGCCCTCTTTTTCTCCTCCACCTAGTTGTTTGTTTTTGTGCTTTTGCATTATTTTAATTAGCAGATGTTTCAATTTGAAACAAACTATTCAAACAACTAAATACAAATTTTAAAAAGAAATTCTGAATAAAATAAGAAAATAACCCTCCTGGCCGCAGCCCAGCCCAGCCAACCGCAGCAGCCCATCCCCATCAAACAAGGACACCTCCTCTCCCTATCTCTTGGATCGGTCCATGGGGTCTGCATATGGCTCGTACTGCTTCAACGGAGAGGAAGCTACGTCCCTATTCTTCTTCCCCTCTGTATGTTCTTCCTCTCTACATCTCCTAACCGCAGGGCAGGTGGCCATCCGCCCGCCGTCGGCCGCGTCAGCAGCACGTGGGTGCCTCCCCTCTTATCCCCACATCACGCCTTCTGAACCCTAGTTTGATTCCCTCCTTGCGCCGCAGCTCCCCCTCCTCCCTCTCAGTTTCCCCGCACGTTGCCATCACTATACCACCATGGCCCCGCCGCATTAGTTGCTCCCCGGTCACGCTGAGCATGTCCAAGAGAGTGTCGTGACTCTGCGGTCCTCCTCGAGCGCCCCAATTCGTCAGACGCTCAAAGGACCGTCGACCGTGACCTCATTCTCTCTCTCGGGCCATCGCTGATTTCTTCAGTTTCAAGGCTGCTGAGCCCCCTCCGGCCTCCCCGACCCAAGCCTCGTGCTCCTGGTAACTTGTTGCACCCCCAGACCCCTCCTCGTCCTTCCTTCCTCTCTATTTTGCCGAGTCATTCACTGACCGCACTGTCTCCTTGCAGTAACCTCGATGCTGGTGGGTTTTTCTGTGCGTATCCCGATCCCGTCCCTGCGTCGCCCGTTTCTTGTCAGACTCGACCCCGCGCACCGCCTAGGACACTGTCTCGCTTCATCTCATCTCAGGTGAGCCCTGCCTCCCTTGATTGTGTCATCTCTGACCGCACGCGCACCAGAGACAGTCGGCTTTGTCAGTTAGTTCAGAGTCTAGTTCTTTAGCTAGCATAGGGAATTTTTGCAGAAAACCCCCTACAAGTTTCTTCCCCTCACGTCCACGTCTAGCTAGCTCAGCCCGCCAGATTAGTACACGGCCGCCCAATAAGCACAGTGGCCCGCGAGTCTGTGTCTATGGGTAGAAAACCCTTGGGTACAAAAAGTCTAGGAACCTTTTCTATTTAATAAAAACTCCAGAAATGGATTAAATCTAAATAAATTCATATCTTTTTATATAATTCGAATTTGACAAAAATTTGAAAATGAAAAGTGATTCAAATTTAAATATGAATTCAAATGCAAATTTAAATTTGACCAGAGTCAACCCTAACAAGTCAAACCTGTGACATTTAACCCCTTTTTGGATTACTTGCATTTAATAATTGTTTTAAATTCATATTTTCAAATAATACAAATGATATATGTTTTCTGATTAGATAAATTCTAGGAATTCAAATATGCCATACAAAATAATTTTTGAGCAATTTAAAATTTCGATTTTTTTTAAATGTCAATACATGCATTTTCTTAATAAATTCATAACTTTAATTACATAATTCCAAATTTCACAAATAATATGTCTAAAGTGATTAGTGCGACGAGCCCGTTCCGATTATGCATTCCATGGTATGAATTGAATCAGCAATCATATAAATATGAAATAATCAGAACTGTTTGTGAGAGTAAAACATGTCTAAATAAATTAATAAAGTGCTTTATTATTGTTTCCACAAATCACCCATGCCATGCTATGTCAGTTGTGCATTATTACATCATGGCATACCTTGTTTTCTTGTTGCATATGATTTATATAATTGTGAAATGTATTTATTTTGGCCCTTGTGTGTTTGTTTTTTATCCTAATAGACACTGAGCAAGGAGAATACCAGGAGCCTCAGGAGTATTACCCGGATCCTTCTTATTCCGCAACTGAACTACCAGGCAAGCAATTCCCCATGCTTGCATACATATAGTACCTATGGTTCTATATTACACTTGCATCCTTGAGTTGCGATTGCATTAAATTGAATCCCAAGTATTGCATAGCCTTTACTTTTAAACCCCACCGAAGCTTGTACGTCAATCCCATGAGCCATTACTGCAGGAGTTGTTTGAGCCATGCGAGTTGTAAAACTGCATGTGTAGGGTTTGTGCGAGTCTTTGTATAACAAGATACCTAAACAACTTAAACTGTGTAGTAATGGCATAATTAAAAAACAAGGCACCGGTGGGGAATAGCTATTATTTGGTTCTTCCACACTCACTTGTGTCCCGTAGGATCCGGAGTACTTGATTCCTGTTCCTTGACTATTCACACTATCCACATTCAGGAGACTATCCCCCTTCGCCTGAGCTTGATTCACAATTTATTTCTTGGGTAAATAAACTAGTTTGGGGCTTTATTACTATCATATACTTATGCCATGTTTTACTGTAAGATTGCTTGTGGAGCGCCTGTACTATTTAGGAACTCCGTGCCATGTTTATGATGTATCGACAAGCCCAGTCACACTTTCAGGTTCCCAGTTGTTTACTGTCGGGGGGTTGACCTCCGGATACCCCAACCAGACAAGAAGTACGACAGTCGGATCGCGTCCGGCTAGCCAAGCGCAGCCGGACAAGGCAAGTCAAGCCGGCTACCGTGAGGTAGCCGGAGCGGCGAGAAGCAGCCGGCTATAGCAGCGTAGCCGGAACCAATCAAGGGGACAGGGCGACATGCGGGACAGTGCGCGGTACGCCATGTACGATGACAAAACTGACAACTACTCGGCTATACCGAAGACTTTGCGGGGATGACGCGGGCACAGTGGCCGGATGCTGACGACAGGCTCGCACGGCGTTCACTGTGCCCATGACAGACATACCACTCGTACTCTGATGGGACATGGTTGTACCGGATACTGTAGATAACCAGCCGGCTGGGACCCACCTATGGGGCCTGCTAGCCGGACTGGCCAGTGAGACCGTTGCCTCCTGCCTATATAAGGAGAGGCAAGGCCTCTGTAGAAAGGGTTGGTCAGTGTGCATTTAAGCCGTAGCTAGAGAATACACCTTGAGGAGAACTTGTAGCCCGTATATCGCTCATAGTCAGATTGGCAGGAGTAGGAGTTTTACCTCACCTCGAGGGCTCCGAACCTGGGTACTTCCTGTGTCCAGCTACGCTTGCTTGTATCCAATCCCGCCTGCGGACGCCGTCGATAGCTTCCCTGCTAGTCCCCACACCTCTATCTAACCTTCTTAGGTACTGCCGTTCCCAATACAACGACAGTTGCCGCCGCCCGACTTGCCGCCGTGGGGCTGATCGCTTCGAACGGAGTCACGTTCCGCACGGGACCCCGCACTTCAGCTGGTGAGCGCGTGGCCTCCGGCCTGGTGCTCACGCTCGGCAAGTTCGACTGTGTCATCGACAACGCTTCCTGCTTCGCCGGAACCACCTCCCCGGCGAACGGCTCCATCCTACTCTTCGGCGACCTCCCCGTCTACGTCGCCACCATTCCTGAGCGTTTCCCTAGGGAGATCGTCTCTGTTGCGGAGCTGCTGCATCCGGGCGGCAGCGCCTCCGTCGCTTCTTGCGGCGTCGAGGTCATGATGGCCGGCTCCAGTTCTCACCCCCGCCAGCCACGGGGGCGGGGTGCGGACAAGGGCGGAACCTCCGCGTCGCCGCAGCCTCGGAATCCGGTGGAGGAAGGCATTGATCGGCTCCTAACGCCAGTTAACCTCGTGGACAACCCGGAGGATGCGGAAGCCAACTTCGCCATGGAGAGACAACTTCTCCTCCAGGAGGCCATGGAGCTGGCGGCAACCCGCGAGCAACTCGAGATCATCCGGCACGAGTACGACCGCGCGCACGGCTTCACTCCGGCTACCGCGGAGCCGCGCCGGCGTGGCCAGGTACGGCGCCAGGGCGGCGAGCTAGGCGGAAGGATGGAAAAGTATGGGGAGCCGGATCCCGCGCCCGCCCTCATTTGGCCCACCTATAGCATTCCCATCAAGAATCTGCACGCGGAGCAAGCCGCAGCAGACGAATTACCCAACCTAGAGGATGAGGAGCGAGCCCGCCAGCACGCTCGAGTCCAGGAGCTCCTCCGGATCACGGACGAGCAGGCCGACGCCAACCGACAGATGCAGGAGGACCCTAGCTACTCCAAGGGGAGCAAGCCACCTATCAAATGCAAGGGCGCGTGATACATTGCAAATGTATCTATAATTTTCAATGTTTCATGCTTGTTTTTATCTACTTTCTTGTGTTTTGTTCCAACTTTGGAGTACTTTCTATACACTTTCTTGGACTAACCTATTAACAAGATGCCACAGTGCCAGTTGCCTGTTTTCTGCTGTTTTTGTTTCCAGGAAAGTCAGAAGATCAATATTCTCAGAATTGGACCGGATAAAAGCCAAACTTGATATTTTCCTGGAAGATTCACGGAGCCAGAAGGAGACACGAAGGGGGCCACAGGGTGGCCACACCACCCCTTGGAGCGGGCCAGGCCAGGCCACGCCAGGGCATGCTGTGGGCCCCCTGGCCAGCCACCGACCTTGCCTCCTTCGCCTATATATTCCTCCCGAGGCAAAAACCCTAGATGGTCAATCAGAAATTCACGAAAAGTTCCGCAGCGCCGCCGCCACCGAAGGGGAGATTCGGGGGACAGAAAGTCTCTGTTCCGGCACCCTGCCGGGACGGGGAAGTGCCCCCGGAGCCATCTCCATCGATCTCCACCGCCATCTCCATCACCATTGCTGATTCCCATGATGAGGAGGGAGTAGTTCTCTCTCGAGCCTAATGGTTCTACCGGTAGCTATGTGTTCATCTCTCTCTATGCATGACAATATAGTGATCATGAGCTTTGTAATCAAGTAGATCTACCTTGCTACTCAAGTGCTTTAATAGATCTCTGCTCTCCCCATGTGTGTGAAAGTGACAGCGTGCACACCATGGTGGCACTTAGGCTAGATATTACAAATACTTGTTATGAGTTATATTTGGAGTTGGATGTCTGTATGAAATTGTGGTGTTTGTTGGAACCATCTAGTACTGAAGGTGACAGTGTGGGGTTTTATAGATGGGAAATGCTTACTTTGAGGTGTGCTGTTATAGCCCTACCATGGATTAGAGTGTCCAACCGGAGAGTAGTTCATCATAGTATCATAAAGAAGAATATATTTATATGAGAGTGTTCACTAGTGAAAGTATGATCCATAGGCCTTGTTTCTAAGCATTGAAACACCATTTGCAACTAGATCTATTACATGTTTGCTTGTTGCCATCTTTATTTCAGTTTGCCTTTAGTCTCTTCCACGCCATCAAGCTATTTTCTATCACCGTTACCACTTATAATTATCCATACCACTTGTATTTCACTATCTCTTCGCCGAACTAGTGCACCTATACACCTGACAAGTGTATTGGGTGTGTTGGGGACACAAGAGACTTCTTGTATCATGATTGCAGGGTTGCTTGATAGGGCATACCTTTGACCCACTTCCTCCCTGAGTTCGATAAACCTTGGGTGATCCACTTCAGGGAAAACTTGTTGCTGTTCTACAAACCTCTGCACTTGGAGGCCCAACAACTGTCTACAAGAATAGAAGTGCGTAGACATCAGCGCGCCTGCAACAGGCGTCCTCCCCTCAGCCGGCTAAGGCCCGCAGCAAGCGCCGCAGCTCTGGCAACAAGGGCCAGCTGCGCCAGGAGCAAACGGTGAACAGCAACCCACCGCCTCCCCTCCGCCAACTGGAGCACCAAGACCCGCCGGTTCCTGTCTCTCGGGTCGGGTGGGAGCACCCAACCCGGATCGTCCGGATGCCCGTGACCTCATCGAGCTCCTCGCTCAAGCGCGCGTCACGGAGGAAGAAGACTCCACCGGACCGGTTTTGTTCGGACCCCGTATCCGGAATGATCCGTTTCCGGATAAGTTCACCCTGCCAAGGGACACCCCCAAGTACGACAGCAGTATGAAGCCAGAAGATTGGCTGACCGACTATGCTACGGCAGGCGGCATCACCCATGGTAACAAGCGCACAGCTGTGCGCTACGTCCCCCGTATGCTAACTGGGTCAGTAAGGACATGGCTCAATAGCCTCGCGCCCAACAGCATCAACGCCTGGCCAGACTTCGAGAAGGTGTTCGTCTGCAACTTCAATGGCACGTACAAGCGTCCGGGACGCCCACGCAACCTGGCCTTGTGCGTCCAGGGTGACCGCGAGTACCTCGCCAAGTGGACGGAGATGCGCAACACTTGCGAGGGCATCCTGGAGAGCCAGGCCATCAACTTCTTCATTGAGGGATGTCGAGAAGGCACCATGCTTCGCCACCAGCTACTGTGTGACGAGCCAAAAACCATGGCGGAGCTCATGACGGTAGCAGACTAGTACACCACGGCAGATGCCGCCATGAAGAATCCCCTCCGAGTAAATGTTGACGGGCGTCCGACTCCTATGGAGCCGGCTCGCGACCGTCCGAGCAATCTGGCTGGAGAAGCCGGATCCTCCAGGCGCCATGGCAAGGACAACGGGTTCCATGGGGACCTCCAGGCCGGACAGCAGAAGCCCCGCTACCACGCGCGGAAGGTCAATGCTGTGGAGGGTGCGCCCGACGCACTAGCCAATGATGCAAGAAGGCAGAAACCCCAACTCACCTTCGACTAGATGTTTGACGGCCCGTGCAAGTGGCATAGCGGTCCCTTCAAACCGACTACGCACACCACCTGGAACTGCAGCTGGATTCGCTAGCTAAAAGACAAGGGCAACCAGCAACGTCTCCCACCACCCCCTCCTGGTGGACCACCACCACCGGCTAGGGGAGCCGGCAATGATCGTAACGGCCGCAACAACGGCTACCCCCAGCCGCACGCCGCCTACCACATATTCGAGACGGAGCTGGACGACAAGCACAGCCGCAGGCGACGCTCCAAGGAGGTCAACACCATCGTCTCTCCGGTCCCCCAGTACCTGAACTGGTCAGAAACCCCCATCACCTGGAGCCGAGAAGACCAGTCGGAGCAGCTGCCGACTCCCGGGGGCTACGCCATGGTACTTGACCCCCTCATCGTCTCCAACGAGCGCACCTGCCGTTTCTCGTGCGTCCTCATCGACGGAGGCAGCAGCCTCAACCTCCTCTACCGGTCTTCGCTGGAGAAGCTGGGCATTCGCGAATGCGACCTGCGTCCGACTTCCACAATGTTCCACGGCGTACTGCCAGGACCGGCTTGCGCCCTGCTAGGTAAAATCCAGCTGGACGTCATCTTCGGGACCGAGGAGAACTTCCACCGCGAGCCGATTTGGTTCGAGGTGGTAAACCTGACGAGCTCCTACCACGCTCTCCTCAGGCGCCCCGCCCTCTCCAAGTTCATGGTTGTCCCCCACTACGCATACCTCAAGACAAAGATGACGGGACCCAACCGTGTGATCACCGTAGCCGGCTGCTTTAGGCGGTCAATGGAGTGCGCCTCAGCCGGTTCCAAACTGGCAGAGGCCCTCATCATAGCAGAGGAGAAGCGCGTGATCATGCGCAACGTGGCCATGACCCAGCAAGACATGCCGGCTAGCAGCAAGCCGGCTGGATAAGGAGCTTTCCAGCCGGCAAAGGAGACGAAGAGGATGACGGGAATATGCCCGAGAGGCAATAATAAATTGGTTATTATCTTATTCCATGTTTATGATAAATGTTTATTTTGCATGCTATAATTGTATTAATTGGAAATGTTAATACATGTGTGTTTAATAAACAAAATACAAAGTTCCTAGTACTGCCTCTCATATAAACTAGCTTGTTTATTAACAAGATGATCAAGGTTTCCTGATCATGGACATTGGATGTTGTTAATAACGAGGTCACAACATTGGTGGAATGATGTTTATATTACTATAACATCATATGAAGTAATCTTAGTCCTTAGACCATGAGATCATGTTATTTGCTAACACTGGAAGAGTATCTTGATAACATCAAACGTCACACCGTAACATGGTGACTATAAAGGTGGGTTCAGTGCTACAAAGGTGTTATGTTGAGGCTCATGGATCAAGAGTGGTATTTGTCCATCCCGATGACGGATAGATATACTCTGGGCTCTCTCGGTGATATCACATTGAAATAGCTTGCAAGCAAGTGATGTGATCACTAGAATGTTATATCACGGGAACGAGAAAAGAGTGCATGTTGGCAACGAGATCAAACTAGGTTTGGAGACACCGATGATCGAATCTCGGACATGTAATATATCACAAGACAAAGGGATTTAGTTACTAGCGTTAAAGGTTCTCACGATCATAGAAGTCATCGTTGAATTGGTAGGAGTCAGTATGGATCTCCAGGTCCCGCTTCTGATTATTGATCTCAGAGGGGTCTCGATCATGTCTGCATTATTCGCGAACCGTAGGGTGACACACTTAAGGGATACCGACACCATTTGGAGCAAATATGTTTCAGATAAAGATTTAAGAAAGCATTGGAATTATTTCAATAGACACCAAAACTATTTCGGGTGAAATTGCTGAAATTGGTTCTGCATGTAATATTTAAATGTTGCTGGGGGTTTTATGTGAATGTTTGTTAATTAAAGTAATTAACAAAAATGAATAAAATTAATAAAAGAGTTTTATTAAATGAGAGAGCATTAAATTTGGACAAATTTAATGCATTTAAAGTGGAGACTTTAAAAGAGAATGTGAAGGGGCATTTTAATGTGGAGGGGGTTACCACCACATGAATCAGGGAGGTGAAGGGACACCCTCCCCTCCTCCTATAAAAGGTCCCCCTCTCACTCCTTCTTCCTCACACCTCCTCGTGAAGGATCTCTCTCCCCCTCTAGTATTATTCCCCCATGGTCTCGGATTAGCGAGATACATGTTCCCGCTGGCTTTATCTGGAAAGGAGTTGCTGCTTCTGTTGCTTTGCTAGAGCGAGGGACGGAGATTGTCGGGGTACCGGACGTGTGTGCGATCACGGATGCACCGCTGCTTTGCGGTGCTGGACTTGGTGGTGCTGGACTTGCTGGAGCTGGATCTGATGGACATGCTGGAGCCAGACCTGCTGGACTTCATCACGATCTTGAGATCGGCAAGTGTACGACTACATCATCCACGAGTTCCAACTTGTTAACAAAGCTTTGTTGTCTTCGAGGGTAAGTTCTCTATGGATGTATATCCACCCTTTGCTTGTATCTAGTCGATAGATCTTGGCGTATAGTTCCCATCATATGAAATTTTTTGTTTTCTATGCTGCGAACCCAACAGTGGTATCAGAGCCTGATCTATGCATAGGTGCTTTGCACGGGTAGTACACATATGTTTATATGTGGGCGATGATGATCATGTTATTGCATCTTCTATGTATTTTGGATATTGGTGGCATAGTGGGATGAAGCGGCCCGGACCAACCTTACATGTCATCGTACATGAGACCGGTTCCACGACTGACATGCAACTAGTTTTGCATAAGTGGCTGGCAGGTGTCTGTCTCTCCTACTATAGTCAATATCTGATTTACAACGAGTTGCTAATAACTTGGTTATCCTCGTTGTGGTTCCATGTTCGTAGGTAAGAACGGTTCTATCTTCGAAAGCCCTAAGCCACGTAAAACTTGCAATGGATAAATTAGAGGCGTCTAGTTTAGATCGTTGCTGGGCTAGTGTCATGATCTGGTAATATTGTAAGTAGATGTATGATAGATACTCTTACAACACACCTAACGTGTAAGTTCCATAGACCTTGGTTTTACACACAAAGGAATGATAGAGATCATACCATGATGCATATGATAGAGATCAAATGCATGGACCATATCATCTCACTTTACACATTAGATGTTTGCATCTTATATTGCTAGTTTGGCGTTTTAGTAGCATTTTAAGATGATCCCTCATTTAGATATCAAGATAAAAATGTGTTCTTCCTTAAGTATGCACCATTCTATGGATCGTGTTTCGAGACATCACGTGATGATCGGGTGTACTCGACTCTACGCTTTCATATAACGGGTGTAAGACAGTTTTACACACGCGAATACTAAGGTTCTTACTTGGCGAGCCTAGCATGTACAGACATGGCCTCAGAACATGGACCGAAAGGTTAAGCATGAGTCATATAGTTGATATGATGCCCATATTGATGCTCGCCTTTGAAGCTACACCGACTCATGTGATGATCGGACTTGGTGTAGTGGATTTGGTTCATGTAATCACCAAAAAGGCACGAGGGATGTTGTGTTTGAGTGGGAGTTCATTTCTAATTTGGATTAGTCGAACTCAATTTATCATAAACTAAATCGAAGTGATTTTGCATAATTTGTTGTAGTCATTGGCGTCTGTTCACTACCTTACGCTTAGTTTTAATTGAGATAATAGAACTATATAATTCTGGATATTTACTTTACGAACTGGTATCGTATTGTTTTGAATGTCAATTTAAAGATTAGAAGTCCTATTGCAAACTTTCAGCAAACTCTATTTACTCCATGAAGTTTAATAAGTAGTATTAAATGAAGACTAAGAATTCCAGTTAGTATCTTAATTATCATGCTTGCCTCCATGATTCTTGATATTCAAAAGTTGTTTTAATATCGAGGTTATATAGGAGCTGAAATAATTATTTCAGAAACCATCATGTGTGGAAGATATTGTGATATCTGAAACAATGTTTTTGGTTGCATTATGATAGAGTATAATTTAGCAAAATACATGTTCTCATATTGTATGAGAATTTGTGAAGGATGGAGATGCTAGGCATCCGAATCTCCCAAAAGGTTTCGGGAACTAAAATTATACTCGTCAGTCTTCCTTATAGGCTATAGTAGCTTGATCATGAAATTTGTCATTATAAGGATGAATAGAAGATGTAAGTAAAATGTTTACTACACTAAAAGATTACAAAAGAATGGATTTTTTTGAAAGAATACCAAACATTTGGTGATGGTGATCCACTTCAAAGTGAAGGGGCATTTTAATGTGGAGGGGGTTACCACCACATGAATGGGGGAGGTGAAGGGACACCCTCCCGTCCTCCTATAAAAGGCCCCCCTCTCACTCCTTCTTCCTCACACCTCCTCATGAAGGATCTCTCTCCCCCTCTAGTATTATTCCCCCATGGTCTCGGATTAGCGAGATACATATTCCCGGTGGCTTTATCTGGAAAGGAGTTGCTGCTTCTGCTGATTTGCTGGAGCGAGGGACGGAGGTTGTCGGGGTACCGGACGTGTGTGCGATCACGAATGCACCGCTGCTTTGTGGTGCTGGACTTGGTGGTGCTGGACTTGCTGGAGCTGGATCTGATGGACGTGCTGGAGCCGGACCTGCTGGACTTAATAACGATCTTGAGATCGGCAAGTGTACGACTACAGCATCCACGAGTTCCAACTCGTTAACAAAGCTTTGTTGTCTTCGAGGGTAAGTTCTCCATGGATGTATATCCACCTGTTGCTTGTATCTAGTAGATAGATCTTGGCGTATAGTTCCTATCGTAGGAAATTTTTTGTTTTCTATGCTGCGAACCCAACAGAGGATCCTGCTCGACCCCTCCGACCCGACCAAGTTCGTCACCATCGGTGCCAAATTGGACAGCAAATAGGAAGGCGCGCTCGTTGACTTCCTCCGTGAGAATCGGGACATCTTTGCATGGTCACCCAAGGACATGCCAGGTGTACCGAGGGAGTTCGCCGAGCACTCAATTCATGTGCGGCCGGATGCCAAGCCGGTTAAGCAACCCCTTCGCCGGTTCGCAGAGGAGAAGAGGAAGATTATCGGTGATGAGATCACCCAGCTCCTTGAAGTCGGGTTCATCATGGAAGTATACCACCCGGACTGGCTGGCGAACCCAGTCCTGGTGTTGAAGAAGAACAAGACCTGGCGCATGTGTATCGACTACACTAGCCTGAACAAGGTGTGCCCGAAAGATCCATTCGCATTGCCCCGTATCGATCAAGTCATCGATTCCACGGCCGGCTGCGATTTGTTGTCTTTTTTAGATTGCTATTCCGGTTACAATCAGATCCCGTTAAGCCCGGCTGACCAGATTTAGACATTATTTATCACCCCCTATGGGGCTTTCTGCTATGTAACCATGCCTTTCGGTCTGAAGAATGCAGGCGCTACCTATCAACGATGCATGCAGAAATCCTTGCACTCGCAGATCGGCCGAAACGTGCACGCCTATGTGGACGATGTGGTCATCAAGACCAAGGAGAAGCGCACCCTCCTCGAAGACCTAGGAGAGACAGTTGGCAACCTCCGGCAGTACCAGATGAAGCTGAACCCGGAGAAATGCGTCTTCGGAGTCCCACGGCTAGCTACTCGGTTTCCTTGTATCGCAACGAGGGATCGAGGCAAATCCAGAGAAGATCGTAGCCATTGAGAGGATGCAGCCGCCCAGGAGCCTGCTTGGATTCCAGAAGTTCATCGGATGCCTGGCCTCCCTCAGCCGTTTCGTCAGTCGGTTGGGGGATAAGGCACTCCCGTTATACCAGCTAATGAAGAAGATGGACAAGTTCTCCTGGACCTCAAGTGCATGCTATCCATAGCGCCGGTTCTAGCCACGCCGGCTAGCAATGAGCCGATGTTGCTCTATATAGCAGCCATCAGCCGGGTCGTCAGCGTCGTCCTGGTGGTGGAGCGCCCCGAGGAAGGCAAGGCTCAGCCGGTTCAGAGGCCCGTCTACTACCTTAGTGAGGTCCTCTACCTCTCCAAACAGAACTACCCCCACTACCAGAAGATGTGTTATGGCGTGTACCTGGCGTGCATGAAGCTCAAGCACTACTTCCAAGAGCATCCGATTAAGGTCGTGCGCACGGCACCCATTTCGGAAATCATTGGCAACAAGGCCGCCACCGGCCGAGTTGCCAAGTGGGCCATCGAGCTCGCCGCCTACTCCATCCAGTACGAGCCCCGGCTCACGATCAAGTCGCAGGCACTGGCGGACTTCCTCGTCGACTGGGCCGAGACCCAATACCTCCCACCGGTTCCGGATTCAGATAATTGGAAGATGCTCAGGGGCTTGGGAGCCGGCATCGTGCTCACCTCGCCCAAAGGAGATCGGCTGGAGTATGTTTTGCAGATCCACTTCAAGGCCTCCAACAACGTAGCCGAATACGAGGCACTGGCGCACGGCCTTCGGCTAGCCAGAGAAATCAGCGTTAACCGGATCCTCTGCTTCGACGATTTGGATCTGGTGGTGCAGCAGGTATCCGGGGAGTGGGACGCCCGTGATGCAAATATGGCTCTCTACCGGTTCCACATTCAGAAGCTCAGCGCTTGCTTCGACGGGTGTGAATTCCATCACGTCCCTCGCACCAACAACGAGGCAGCCGATTCGCTCACACGAATCGGATCCACCCGGTAGGCGATCCCGCCTAGGGTCTCCTTGGAGCACCTGCGCAAGCCCTCCATCAACCCGTCACCCGAGTCGGATTCCATCATATGGGCAGGGAGCGCTCCGGTTGACGGGGCGGCAGACGCAGAGCTAGCGGAACCTCCAAAAAATAAGGCCCGCACCAACTCCGACAAGTCAGTACCCTCCGTCTCGCAAGACCCGGGGGCTGCCGACTCGTGAAGTGGCTCGGGGGCTACCGTCCTGGGTACCTTACCCCGATGATCCCCCGACGACCATCAACTGGAGAGCGGAAGCATCCTCACCATCCAGGAAATACCATCCTGGGCACAACCCTTCATGAACTACATCGCCAACGAGGAGCTTCCAGATGACAAGGTGGAGACCAGACAAATCCGTTGTCGCGCACACACGTACACCATCATAAACAAAGAATTGTACAAGCGCAGCGTATCCGGCATCTTCCAAAGGTGTGTCGACGTGGACACAGGCTACTGGCTGCTCAAGGACATCCACCAGGGCGAGTGCGGGCACCACGCTTCGTCAAGGGCGATAGTCGCCAAGGGATTTCGCCATGGTTTCTATTGGCCCACCGCCCTCGAGGACGCCGAACAGCTAGTCCGCGTGCAATGGATGCCAGCACTTCGGGCAGCTCAGACATATGCCGACCTCGGTGCTCAAGACCATACCGATCACCTGGCCCTTCGCTGTTTGGGGCCTCGACATGGTTGGTCCCTTCAAGCAAGCGCGCGCGGGCATGACCCATCTCCTGGTGGCGGTGGAATAATTTACAAAGTGGATCGAAGCCAAGACCATCCGGAAGCTGGACGGGGTGACAGTCGTCACCTTCTTCATCGACGTCATCAACCGGTTCGGTTACCCCAACAGCATCATCACCGACAACGGCACGCACTTCGCCAAGGGGGCCTTCACCCGGTTCTGCAGCAACAAGGGCATCCGGCTAGACCTTGCTTCCGTCATGCACCCGTAGTCCAACAGGCAAGTCGAAAGGGCAAACGGCTTAGTACTAGCCGGCATCAAACCACGCCTCATCGAGCCTTTGGAGCGGTCGCCCGGATGTTGGATCGAGGAGCTTCCGGCTGTGCCATGGAGCCTCCGCACCACGCCGAATAGATCAACCGGCTACACCCTGTTCTTCCTGGTCTATGGGTAGGAAGCCGTCCTCTCCGTGGATATTGAGTTCGACTCTCCGTCCAATCTCCTCTATGATGAAAAGGCCAACCAAGAGGCACGGGAAGACGGTGTGGACCTCCTCGAGGAGGCCCGCGAACTGGCATTGTCTAGATCGACCTTGTACCAGCAACGCTTACGCCACTACCATTCAGGCCGGATCCGCCCTGTCGCGTTCCGCGAGCGCGACCTGGTCCTCTGGCTGGTGCAGGACACGAAGGGCATGCACAAGCTGTCACCACCCTGGGAGGGTCCCTTCATCATCAGCCGGGCACTGCCCAATGACTCCTACTACCTCATCGATGCGCAGCAGCCGTGCAAGAACAAGAAGGACAAGTCAGACGAGGAGACCGAGTGTCCCTAGAACGCGGCCTTGCTACGCCCATTTTACACCTAGTGACCAGACAATGTATGTATCCCGCAAACCCTATGAATGAAAATGCGGACCCCTACGAGATGCTCGGGGGATCCTTGCTAGAAATGTGTATACATCTATTTTCTGGTTCAGATTTTCTGGCTCCGGCAACCCCTACCTGGGGGCTTGCCGGCTGGCCCGACCTACTAAGTCAACGAACCGGCTGAGTAGTGTGTGACGATGTCAGAGGCCCACTCTTTGTCTAAGCTACAGACCGCAACCCGGCTGTCCGGATAGCAAGAGCAAAAGCCCGAGGCATCCCACATGAAAAATGGGGAGGAGATGCGACAGATCGGGCATCCCGGCCTCGTAACTAGCTTAAGGCAATCCGGCTGCTAAGCCGTTAGTACCGTGCGCAATGTACTGTCAGCTCCCTTCGATTCCGGCTACAGACCGCAACCCGGCTGCTCGACAATGATGCAGCGAAAATAGCAGAGCACACAGGAGAACGACTAAGCGTCTAGAAAGGCACAAGCTAGTTTTCAAAAAACAAATCCGCCTTCCGGCTACAGTTTAGCAGACTAACCTACTAACGGGTGAGAATGTATGTGTACGCATATATTTTTGTATGACTATTTCAAGTCGGAATTCAAGAAAAAAAGAAGAAGAAGATTCGAAGTCCTTTCCTTCATCAAGCGATCCGAATCTTAGGGGCTACACCCACTGGGTGCGCTCGCGCGCCCCTAGTGAAATCTTGTAATTTCCCGACCGACTAAGAGCGTTTAGCCGGATATTTGGAGCCCAGGTGAGGGCAAGGGCAGGAGCAAGAGAAGAAGATTCTAAGTACCTGGCTACGCCAGCCACTCCGAATCTCGGGGGCTACACCCAGTGGGTGTGCTGGCGCACCCCCACTAGAATGTTAGTTCCTCCTGCTGCAGGTGTTCAGCCAGCGGAAGCAACCGACTAAGAGGCGTCTAGTTGGATGAAGCTAGAGCACTTAAGGAAAGAAAGAAGATTCAAAGTACCCTGCTACGCTAGCTACTCCGAATCTCGGGGGCTACACCCAGTGGGTGCGCTGGCGCGCCCCCACTGGAATTGCAGTTCCCCCGGCTAAAGGCGTTTAGCCGAGCAAAGTCAGGCGGACAAAGTCAGCCGACGAAATATTGAAAAAACATAAAAACAACACAAGTTGAACGCAAGCCAAGACAAGTCAAACTAGCATTAAAATGGAAAAAGGAGACGAAGCTCCCATGAGTTTACCCGGCGCCAGAAGTGGCCGGTACAGACAAACAAAGTTTCCAAGCAAAAAAGGATAAACAAATACACCTAGCATCCCGGGGACATAGCTAAGCGACGGGGCCCTTGCCGTACAGAGCGCCTTGGCTGGCAGCAGCCTCAGGCGGCGGAGGAGGCGTTGCGGTCGATCCGGTTCCAGCATCGCCATCAGCCTACGTCGAGGCTTCTGGATCTGGAGTGCCAACGGACTCCGAGTCGGTGAGCACCTCGTCGAGATCCACATAGTCAGCAATCTTGATGGCGGAGGCCTGGAGCTCCGGATGGGCGTGGCGGATGGCGGCAAGGTCGGCGCCGGGATCAGAGCGTCCGGCCACAGGAAGGAGAAGATGGCCTGGGCCGCCGGGCGAAGCTTGGCAGCTTCCTCGCCGAGAAGGACGATGAGCTCCTGGGCTGTCAGCTGCACTCCCGGCCAGTTCTCCTGCAGCCGGTTGTAGGCCAGCAGGTCTATGCCGGGATAAAAAGCTGTCAGAAAAAAGAAAGTCAGATCCGGCTACTGGATCCGGAAAGACAGGAGGAGACGGAAAAGGGAGATTACCCTAGGCCGTGTGCCCGACATGCATCAGCTCTTCCACCAAGGCCTTCTCCTTCGTCGCCAGCCGCTTGATTTCCTTCTCTTGGTCCTTGTTCTGGGCCTCGAGAAGGTTGAAGGCGTCGATCCGGCTGGCGAGTGAGGCATCGTGCTCCTTGACGGTGGCCTCCAGAGCATCCACCTTGGCGTGCCAATCCTTGTTCTGCAGCCACGGCGTGGAGTTGGACTTGCTCAGTCGGTCGTTCGCCTTCTTCAAGCGATCGATCTCCCGCTGAGCGCACACAAGGATAGCTGCGACAGAACCGGCTATCAGCAAAAAAAAAGGATGACTCCGGATGAAGCAAACTCACTCTGGGAGGTTCCGTTGGCAGCAGCAAGCTTCTGCTCCAAGGACCGATTCCCGCGGGCTGCGGCCTCGAGCAGCCGGATCTCCTTCACCGCCAGCTCAAGGGTGGCGGCGAGATCCGTCAGCGAGGTAGCGGAGGAGGCGTCGTCCACCACGGCATTGGCGGCCAGCGACTCCTTCACTGCAACCACCGCCATCTTCCACTCCTCCCAGGGTCATCCTGGGAGTTGTCATCGCCGACAACTACGAGCTCTTTGCCGGTGGCCGCCCTCCGTGTCCCCGCGAAAGAGTCGTCCCTGCTCTACGAGGTGGTCTCAACAGTTTTCGGCTGGACCACCATAGTCGGCGAAGGACCCCCCTCTCCGGCTGAGGCAGCCGGTTCAGCTTGGAGTGGTGGCGGAGGTGGCGCCTCGGAGGAAGGAGGGGCGGAGGCAGAAGTAGGCAGCGTGCGGGGAGGTGACCCAGTCGGCATTCATGCCAGGCTCGCGGCCCCAAAGGAGACCAACATGCTGAAACAACAGAAAGAAAGAATAAAGAGAAAGAAGCAAATGAGCCAAAAAGCAAACAGGAAAGAACGAAAGAAGCGGAAGATAGTAAGCGCGCCCGGAGAAGGACTCACCCCTGTACCACCGGGGGCGGCCCTTTCTTCCAGCGAAGGCGGCTCAGGGGAAGGGTGCTGGTCCGGCTCCTCTTGGGGGTCGGCTCCTCCGCGGCAAGCCGGCTGGCGCTTGAACGGCTGGAGCCACTCCCACCAGCGCCAGACCGGCTAGAGTCGCCGTCCGTCGCGAGGCGCTATGGCGGCTCGGGGGCCGGCACGGCCTCTTCCTCCTCGTCGACCTCCGTGAGGGGATCGGTGGCCAGCTCGTCGTTCTGGCTAGGGAAGACGTCCCCGTCCCCGTCCGACTCCTCGCCAGACCGGCGAGCTCGTGGCTCGGGCAACTCAGGTGTGAACGCCTGAAGAGGGGCCTCTCCCTCCTCATGAAGGATGCATGGGAAGATCTGTAGAATACGAAAGATTAGTCGGATAAAAAAGGGCAAGAAATACAAAGTAAATTCCGGCTAAGAAGACCTACCCGGGGCGCGCGGTTGTCATGGCTGTAAGGGGCCAGCCCGAAGGTCCAGCCTTCCGGCAGCCACTCCTTGGTGATGGTCCACACCCACTCCTTTAGATTATGGTAGCGGGGGTCGCAACGAGACAGTCGGGTCGGGTCCAGCCGGCCGGAGTAGAAGCACATCTTGTGCGCTCGCTACTGCAGCGGCATCATCAGCCTGGACATCCAGCTAAGGGTGATGTCCAGGCCGGTTAGCCGGCAAGTGACGAGAGAGCGCATGCATTGCAGCATGGCATCCGACTCCACCTTCTCGCCATAGACCTTCAGGTCCCAATGCTGCCGGCTGGACTCCACGTCCTGGATCATCAAAAGATTGATCCGGTCCATGTCAGTGAGGTTGCGGATGTAGAAGTATGACTGCTGCCATAGCCGTACTGTGTCGTGCAGCCGGAACTTGGGGTAGCTGGTCTGCGTGTGGAAGTAGATCGAAGCGCCGCCGCACGCGACCAGCGGCCCCTTCGTGAACTAGACCTGCAGCCTGACTCGGAAGAGCCGGCAGAAGAGCCCGAGATCTGGCTGGATCCCGAGGTAACTTTCGCAGAACGCTGCGAAGTGCGCCAGCGTGCCGATGGCGTTGGTGCCGAGATGGTGGAGGCGGAGGTCGAAGAAGGCGAGGAAGGTGAGGAAGAACAGATGCACCGGCAGGACAAACCCTCGCGCCGGGTGCGAGAGGAAGATCACCCGTTCCCCCTTCGCCGGATGCGGCGACACCTCCCCCGTCGGTGCGAGCCGCACCTCCACTTCCTCCTCCGACGATAGGACGCGGGTGGCGTGGTACTTTTGGATGTGCTCCTCCGTAACAGAGGAGCCGCACCATGCTCCATGCTCCATGCTCGACGGCAATTTCCAGTTCGCTGGGGGGAGCGGCGGCGGATGAGTGACGGCGGCCCGTACTGCCGACGACGTCAAACGGGCGGCGCGGAGGGCTACAGCAGCAACAGCGACGAAGCAAGGAAGGCAGGAGCGCAGAAGAGAGGAAGGCCACTGGGAGCAGGGGGAAGCGAAGGAAGGAACTGCCCTCCCCCGGGCGCCCCTTTCAAGGACCGGAAGGGCAACCGTCCACGGCGCCACGCGGCATCCATCGAGGCGCCCCCCACCCCAACCGCCGCCCCATATCCCGTGTGCAGACGCGGGGTACGCAGAAGATGCTAGGGCGAAAACCGAAGAGCCAGGCAGCAGTTTCCCGAGGCGACGTGCGACGGGACATGTCGCTACCTGCCGCAGAGCAATGATGGCGTGTGCGCGTGTGGCCGGCGTCAGCACTGACGTCATGGGTAGCGCAACCGCCAGGCGGAGCCGGTCAGAAATTCAAAACGAAGAGGGAGCCCACACACATTTCACCTAAGGGCGAAATCTACACGCGCTCGGGGGCTAGTGTCAGGGGGATGACCTCCGGATATCCCAACCAGATAAGAAGTACGGCAGTCGGATCGTGTCCGGCTGGCCAAGCACAGCCGGACAAGGCAAGTCAAGCCGGCTACCGTGAGCGTAGCCGGAACCAATCAAGGGGACAGGGCGATGTGCGGGACAGTGCGCGGTATGCCCTGTACAATGACAAGACTGGCAACTACTCGGCCATACTGAAGACTTTGCGGGGATGACGTGGGCACAGTGGCCCGATGCTGATGACAGGCTTGCACGGTGTTCACTGTGCCCATATATGGGCCCACCAGCCGGACTGGCCAGTGAGACCGTTGCCTCTCTGCCTATATAAGGAGAGGCAAGGCCTCAGTAGAAAGGGTTGGTCAGTGTGTATTTAAGACGTAGCTAGAGAATACATCTCGAGGAGCACTTGTAGCCCGTATATCGCTCATAGTCAGATCGGCAGGAGTAGGAGTTTTACCTCACCTCGAGGTCTCCGAACCTGAGTACTTCCTGCATCCAGCTACGCTTGATTGTATCCAATCTCGCCCATGGACGCCGTCGATAGCTTACCTACTAGTCCCGCCACCTCTATCTAACCTTCTTAGGTACTGTCATTCCCAATACAATGACATTTACCATCATCGTCAGAAACCCTGGGTCCGTCTCAGAGCTGGCCAACTTCGTTGCGGGTAGCTTATTGGCGTGCACCCCTGAAATAATTTATGAATCCTGTGAATGCATTGTCGTGAGGTCTCGTTGCGTTTTCTTTGGTTCTTCTGAGGTTGATCGTGTGTTTTGCTATTTGTGTACCCCTATAGGGTAATTTTTTCTGAAAGCCATGTCCGCAGTTATGGACGACTTGGAGCACAGTTTCTCGTTTATAGACAAGCATAACTAAAGTACCGCCTTTAATTTGACTAAGAACTGACTAGTAAATAGTGCAATACTCATGGAGTGGTTAATAAAATTGCCAATGGATGGGATGTTCTTCCGCCTTCTCGTCGGTAAGCGAGAAGGAGGGCGAGTGATGTTCAATTATGTTGCTTATATAACTGTTGTTATTAATTCACGAACGTCCGTCCATCACTGGTTGGACGGATATGTAGCGTGTCTCTATAGAACTTTGTACATATTATCGTTTGCTGCAATTGAATCACCCCTAGGTTGATCCTTTTAGATGCATTAATACCTGCTGAGTACCTCTAGGGTCTCACACAATAAATATTTGGTTCATATGGATAGGTATACTATCAGGAAGGCTACTGGGTCAAAGAGACTGATGATGGTGTCAATGACTGTCAGGTGTAGAGATTTCGGGGATGCAGATCCATGATATCTGTGGGTGGGATGGTGCTTATTTTCGGGGCATCTTATGCCAATTTGTTTCTTATCTGTACTCGGATGATGTTTTCAGCTTTTGCTTGATACTCTGTTGCGTGATGTACGAGAATGTATCCTAAACTATTGTATCTATCTAGGATATTTAGATCTAGCTGTATGGCATTGAATACTTCTGTTTCTATTGTTTTTAGATGGCATGGCTCTGATGTCTATTGTATGTCGCTAACATACATACTCATTTGTGTATGTTTTTTATTGCTTTACCTATTGACTACTCCACTCGCTCTTGTCCTCATGTTGTTGAAAGTGGGTGGGATGGTTGGCCGGTACCATGTCCTGCTCCACAAGGTGGGCCTACTGTGTGTGGCTGGACGGCCCCACGGTAGTACGTCCTGTCCACTTTTGGTTTATCCAGAATTGAGCTTAGAGTGTAGGTTCCTAAGTATTACAACAACCCATCTCAAAATAACTTTTTTTGTTTCTCTCTACAATGGTATTAGCGACTTCTTGTGATTAGCCTTGTTCAAAGGGCAGAAGAAGAAATCCATCCAAAAGTTTCAGGCGTTCAAAGGGAAGAAGAAGAAGAAAAAATCAATCCAGATGAATAAGGTAATCAAAACCTTGTTTTTTGTATTTAATTGTCTTTTGATATTTTTTAGCTGAGTTTTTGATTTCCTGGTGTTTTTCTGAGGTCACTGCCGGTTTCACGAACCCGTACGGGCGGGCAGTACGGCCGCGCCTGCCCGTACCAGTGGTCGTGAACCCTCCAGTAACTTTTCTTTGTTTTCCATGCATACGGTACGACTAGGTCGTACGGAGAGCTCCCCTGTATGGCAGTTCGTTAAGACCTCTATGTCGTTTCTAGCTTTCGCTTGTTTTGCTTCAAAAATAAAGGGGGAGTTCTACCGACCTTGGAAAAGGCAGTAACTACCGGTATGGGCATGTCGTACGGGCGGATCCCACCCGTACCAAAATATCGGTAAGTTTTGTACCGACTTTGGTCGGTTGAATTTTTGGATGTACGTCGGGTGTCGGGTACGGGTGCACCATACGGGCGCGGCCCGTACCACTAGTCGTTACCGCCTCTATTTCTTCCTTTTTATTTTATTTCATTCCTAATTTGTTGGGATTATTTTATTGGCCGACCTATTTTACTTCTAGCACGAGTTCTTCCCTATTTATAACCCTTCATAAGCCTTCGCAGAGGTCTTCTCCCCTCTTATATCAACATATCCAATTTCCTTGACGCGCTAGCCTGTTCTAGGCAAAGGGAAACCTCTCGGCCTCATGGCTCCTTCGTGGGATAGTTTTCAAACCACCTCTATCAAAGCTGATGATCATGAAGCGCAAGGTTTCAACCCAAAGAACAAGAGGTACGCATACAACTCCGACGATCATGATGAGGAGTTCGGGAACTTCATGGAGCAAACAACACGAGGATAGAGGCAACCAAATAATCTTTCCATGATGAAGCCTGAAGATGAAGGAGTAAGGAAACCCCATGGAAAAGGGTGTACGGAGTCGCTCAAGTTCATCGCCACTAACTACTCTTCACCCAAGCGTAAGAAAGCTAGCCGAGGTGATGCAGGAACTTATCAAGAGAATATGGCGCACACGTCTACAACAAAGAGGATCACTGTGAACACACGCATGAGTGTAAAATCACAGGAAGATTGCGAGTTTAGCCTCTTGGACGTGCATGTTGCCACGCAAGTCCCAGAAACTCCTCCATCGGGAGATCGTGCGAAAATGACTCCTGGATCTTGAAAGCAAGAAGGAACTCAATGACGTGCTAAGGAGGGCTGCTGAGGGTATGTTCCACTTGCGTTCTGACCTGCAGAAGAACCTTCGCCGCATATTCGCTCTAGAAGATACGAACATGAAGCTTCATGTAGTTGTCTCCAATGTCGCGCTTTCACCCTAAAGAACGCCACGGTATCGAATAATCATGAGGGATTATTTGATCCCACTAGCTTGATTACAAGCTTAGTGAGATCTATAACACCTTGTAATCTATCTCTTGGCTTTAGCATGTTTACTTTTCTTCATGCATAGTAGTTCGTGATTCCATATTATGCATTGGTTACTTCATCAACCTCCTTTAGTCCATGGAAAGAATTAAATTTGTTGAGTTTTGAGAATTTATGATATTCGAAGTGATTATTGATTCATGATTATTGTATTAGATATATGAATTAGATTTAGAGCTATGATACTTGTACCACTGTTATGATTTTAGGGTGTTCCACACCAACAAAGTATTGATAAATTATGGGAAGGAACTGTTGATAGCATGTTATAGTCATAAGTATGAATTAATATGAGCCATAAGAGTATTAATGTGATCTAATACTATTGTTGAATAAAAAGAAAAGGCTTTGCTATCAAATAATTCCAAGGACAAGAAAAGTACAAGACTGAAAAAGTTACTCGAGCAACGGTCATGGATTATATATTACTCAAATTAAGTGCTCGAACAATAAACTTGATGATTTTATAATATGCAAAACTATGAAAAACTTCTTATAACTTATTGATACGAAAGGTGTGGAAGCCTCTAAGTCATGTGATGTGTGAAGGTGTGATATAACTCATGATGAAGTTCTATATCCGATAATGTAATTCTGCTTCAATTTTTGCCTCATTTATTGAAATGACTTGTGCCTCATGAACATGATGACCTTGTCCATGAGCCACAACCTTGCTCGAAGACGAGCAAGAGTCTAGCTTGGGGAAGTGGATGAGTCCAAAATTGAAGAATATTTACCTTTTCTTTTTGCATATGTAGAGTAGGATTTTGGTATTTTACTACGCATGTGCACACTCTTTTGTTTTTGTTTCAATGGGATCCCGAATTACTAAGTCTTATGACAATATATCAATTGGGACTGTTATATAATGCAGTAATATGATATTTCTAAGTGATAAATGTCATTTATTTGATTCATCCTCGCACCTGGGAGAATAGCAAACATGGTGGAAGCCTACAGAGGCCTTAACGATCACCGGTATGGGCGGAGCTTGCCCGTACCATCCGCATGTACCATGTGTCAGGGCGTCCACCTCGTCAAATACTTTCACCTTGCGAAGATGGGTCTGAGATCCGACATTCGCAGAAACCACCAGCCTCGAAATACAACACCTGAGAGGGATCTAGAGGAGGAACTAAGAGAAGGGAAAATCATTGTTGTTCCGTGGATCATCTGAGGACATCACATCATCCACTTCATCATCAACCGCTGCATCTCCATCACCATTACCATTCCCCTCTTCATACTTTAGATCTTGTTGTAATTCTAGATTTAGTTGTTGTTTGCATTAGATTTATCACCATACTTTATCCATCCATTTGAAGATGATGATGTTGTTGATTGCTTCCATGAGTAAGTAGTTCCCTTTGTTCTTGTGGAGATGGAGAAACCCTAGCATTATTATGAAATGAAATAAAGATGATCTATTACTTTGGTCCATGATCCGTTGATCTATGAAATTGTGTTGGATCTGTCTCTTTAGATGGTATGTGTAGTCAGCAGCATATATATTGCCTATGGGACTAAAGATAGGGTGATACCCCTTGGACGTGTGTGGGAGTATGTCTAGTGCTAAGCGGTGACAGTAAACATTGGCTTATAACCTACATGGTTAAAGGGGGAATTAAGAGAGGCTCACTAAGCTTATTATGATATCCATGGGGAAACCCTTAATTGTAGTGGTATGTATGTTTGATTACTCTTAGGCATCACAGTGGTTATTTAGAGATGACCTTGTTACCTAACTCAAGAAAGCGACTGTCCATGAGTCTTGTAGTGAACATCTTATTATTGATCTCTCTTCACACACGTCATGACGAAATAAATACATTATCCTAATTATGATTAATTTCCCCATGCTAGTGGTGTATCCTAAATCCCTGAGAACGCTTTCACCTTATAGAGTTCCAACACCATTTCCAACAGATTTGTTACTTTCTTTGTTTACTTTCTTTATATACTTTCTTGCACACAAACACAAAACCTTCCAAACACCCTTACTTGAAATCAAAGGCAACTTACAAGTATACTTTGGTAGAGAGTGAAGAGGGACATAATGACCTTAACCAAATAGCTCTTTGTGGGTTTGATACACTTATTTACAAAATAACTATAATCGTTTTGTGCACTTGCAGTCATAATGCTTGTGCCAAGACCTATTTCGGTTTCCGCCTGGTGCCTCCAAGCCTTTACTTGAGGCATCGAGACATCTCCTCTCCACTTCTTCTTTTTATCTGCCCTTACTTATATGTCCTACTCCTCACATAGAGTAAACTTCTTGCCTAACACCACAAATGCCTCCTTTTTCTTATTCTTCGGACGATGATGTACACCACACAACACTGTGTGCTCTTTATCTCATCTCACTTGTGTCCGGCGAAGCATGTGAGACCTTCATATAGAAGCAGTGAAGACATTGATCCTCCTTTCCTGATCTCCCAAGAGGCGGGGATGTGATAGCATGGCGTCTAGATGACCTATGGATCAAGAGCATTTGTGTCGGGTGAAGAAGCTGAAGGATATCATGGCGCGGATAGAAATGAGGGAGGTGCTCATGGAGGATAGAACAAAGGGAAGCAGTGTTCTATTAGAAGGATTAAGTAGAATTTTCCCTCACCGTGGAGGTGCTCGTGGAGGACATATTCGAATTTTCACTGGCGGTGGAGGTTCCATCAAGAGCATCAGGTTGTGGAGGTGAGATCAATAGCATCAAGCCGTGGAGGTGCCATGAAGAGCATAAAAATCATCTTATCTTAGAAATAAAAGAATATAACAATCCTCCACCAGGAAGCTTGAGTAGGATGTAGACGCGATTAGAGTAGCTTTCCATCGTATCCCTAGAGCTTTCCATCGTTTGTCATCGAGAGTGCTCACTCTCTTTGTTTCATGTATTTTTCCGTGCTAGCTTCTTATATGATATGAATATATCTATACCTACCTAATAAGAAAAGGAGGAGCGTTTCCTTAATCCAATTATTTTTTGCATGGTTTTGCCCTCCCATAAAAATTATACTATAGCTTAAGCCTGAAAAAAAGCGAGCCATCTGAGTCCATCTACCCACACGCGTGTTTCTGGCCGTCTGATTTTCACTCTGAGTCATTTCAACCATGTAGTTTTAGGTGTTGACCGAAGTATTACAAGATGGTCCATCTCATCTCCGCCCCCACCCCCAGCCCCATCTCAATCCCGTTCCCCTCCAACCGAGCTCCCGAGCTCCTGTCCATCCCAGCCCCTCCTCTGTATCGCCCAGCAACATGCACCGCCCCTCCGCTCACGAGCTCTCCCTCTCACCTCTTCTCCCTCCACCACTCCACTCACGAGGCCACTTCTTACCGTCTAGCTCCCACATATAGCGTCGGTCACCTCTGCTTCGCCGCCTCTAACCTGCCAAGTACCGATTCAACATTGCCCCCAACCTGGCACACCCATCTGCCGCCACGCTTTGCTAGTGGCGAAGAAGATAAGGAGAAGGTCAGCTCATGGGACGGTGGGGGTGAGAGAGAGGGGTGGCGCGGGTAGAGGCGCTCCTATGCGGGACTACGTGAAGATGTCACATCATCCTCACCACTTTGACTAGAAAAATCAGGGACGGATGGCGAAAAAAGAATTGAAATGGAGAAGGCTCACGAGGCATGCGATGACGCGACGTAGAACGATTGGCCAGAACCCAAAATCTACAGTAACCGAACGGAAGAATCACTGAAACCGAAAAGCATGGCGCGCTAATAGGGCGATAAATGCTCGCGCCTTGCGATAAACAGTCGTGTTTGATCTCACTTCAATAATTAATATGTTTGTATTCCTGAAACAAAGCAGAATAAGCTAATTTTGGCCCCTCTTAGGCTCTGCAACTGAATTTTCTTTTGACTATATTAGCACATCTTGAGAATAAATAATATGCTTGTGTAAATTGATACATGTTCTACGTTGTTCTACAATTTCTACACGAGTTAACAAAAATTTCAGTGTCCTTGACTTGGAGCATGCTCTATGATTAATGAACAAGCGGGTTCCATTGACTAAGTTGTTGCGTCCGCAGCATAGAAAACAAAAAATTTCCTACGATGAGAACTATACGCCAAGATTTATCTACTAGATACAGAGCAACGGGTGGACATACATCCATGGAGAACTTACCCTTGAAGACAACGAGCTTTGTTACCGAGTAGGAACTCGTGGTTGATGTAGTCGTACACTTGCCGATGTCAAGATCGTGAGGAAGTCCGAGCGCCGCAACTCAGCAGCACATCCGCACTCACACACACGTTCAGACCACCGGACAACCTCCACCTCCTCGCTCCAGCGATCCAGCAGAAGCAGCAACTCCTTCCAGACGAAATGCCACCGGGAACATGTATCTCGCTAATCCGAGACCATGGCGGAATAATTCTAGAGGGGGAGAGAGATCCTTCACAAGGAGGTGTGAGGATGAAGGAGGGAATGGGTGGCCTTTTATAGGAGGAGGGGGTGCCCCCTCTCTCCATGGCCGGCGCATGGGGGGGTGACCCCTCACCTCCCGCATTCATGTGGTGGTAACCCCTCCACATTAAAATGTCTCTTCACATTCCCTTTTAAAGTCAAATTTCTCCAAATTTAATGCTCTCTCATTTAATAAAACTCTTTATATTAAATTTATTCAGAATTTTGTTAATTACTTTAATTAACAAACATTCACATATATCCCCTTGCAATATTTCAATATCACATGCAGAACCACCTTCTGCAATTTCATCCGAAACAATTTCCGGTTTCTATTGAAACAATTCCTGCGCTTTGCAATTCTTTCGTCTGAAACATATGTGCTCCAAAATGGTGTCCGGTAACTCTTAAGTGTGCCACCCTACGGTTCGCGAATAATGCAGACATGATCGAGACCCTTCTCCGATCAATAATCAGCAGCGGGACCTGGAGATCCGTACTGACTCCTACACATTCAACGATGACTCCTGTGATCGTGAGAACCTTTAACGCTTGTAACTAAATCCCTTTGTCTCTCGATATATTACATGTCCGAGATTCGATCATCGGTATCTCCATACCTAGTTTGATCTCGTTACCGACATGCACTCTATTCTTGTTCCCGTGATATAATATTTTAGTGATCACATCACTTGCTTGCAAGCTATCCTAATATGATATCACCGAGAGGGCCCAGAGTATATCTATCCGTCATCTGGATTGACAATTTCCACTCTTGATCCATGAGCCTCAACATAACACCTTCGTAGTACTGAACCCATCTTTATAGTCACCCTGTTACGATGTGACGTTTGATGTTATCAAGATACTCTTCCGGTGTTAGCAATTAACATGATCTCATGGTCTAAGGATAAAGATTACTTCGTATGATATTATAGCAATTAAACATAATGACTTGATCATAATGCTATACTTCGGATGAATGTTCATCACATCATTTCACAAATGCTGTGACCTTGTTATTAACAACATCCAATGTCCATGATCAGGAAACCTTGATCATCTTGTTAATCAACAAGCTAGTCTATAAGAGAGGCATAACTAGGAACCCTTTTTGTTTATTAAACACACATGTATTGATGTTCCCTATCAATACAATTATAGGATGCAAAATAAATATCTATCATATACAAGGAATACATAATAACAACTTTATTATTGCCTCTCAGGGCATATTTCCTTCATAAGTGGGTCCAAAAGAAATTTCATAACTTCTATTTTTCATTTTTGATGTAGAAAAATTATCAAACTTGATTACACATATTAGATCTTGCTTTTATGTAAAGATTCGTGGCAACTTCCAACCATACCTTCTCCTTTAAGTTTTATTGAATCAATGAATAATTTCGAATATATGAAGTATAACTCCTGCATAGAATTATTATATATGTAATCTGGTTGTCTATATTGACTAAACTAATCATTTATTAATCCAGCCACTTATAAGTGTTCAATACAAAGTTGTGCCTTCCCTTGGAGCTCTACAATCCAAATAGTTGCAAGCATCGATTTTGAGGCAGTCGAACAAGGTTACCGCGTGATCTTCATAAGTTAGCGTGTTTTGACATCATTAGTTTTTTACCTTGATTATGCAATGTGACGGTTTCTTGTGGTACTGAACTTGGCCTATTGCTCGATTATTTTGTTTGAAGTTTTCCCGATGTACCTTTTTGTGTACCTGAAGAAACACTGGTATCCCTGTGTTGCTTATGAGCTTCAGTATATAATAAGGGACCACTTCTTGCATTTAAGGTCAGATCTCTCAGTTTCATATATGTCTAACACTTAAATAACACATTTCTCTACTGATTAAAACACTCAACCTCGCACATGCTCATATATTTAATTTATGGCAACACAAGTAAAATAAAATGTGTTACCAGCAGTGAGTACAACACACCTACCACACTCTACCAATTAGACTATAGGTTACACGGCAAAGCGCGCATGTCCACCTAGTTATACTATAGCTTAAGCCTAAGCAAAAGCAAGCCATCTAAAGTTATCTGCCTACGCGCGAGTTTTTGGCCGTTTGATTTCACTCTAAGTCATCTTGGCTGGTGCTGACCGAAGTCTTACGAGCTAGTCCCTCCCGTCCCTACACCCATCTAGATCTTGGTCCCCTCCACTGGAGTTCTTGAGTCCTGAGATCCCGCCGATCCCAACCCCTCCTCTGTCTCCCCAGCAATCTGCGCCGCCCCCTCCGCTCCCGAGATCTCTGGTAATTCGATTCCTGCGTCCAACAACAGGATTATTGCAGGACTCGTAGCGGAAACTATTTATCGGAAAGATCGATCCCAAAGGAGCTTTGCAGGATGGAAACCACACAACCCTGCAACTTTGTTGTTAATGCAGGCATGTTCGCATCCAAAACGGTGTTTGGAAATAGTCTACTCTATAGGTTACTAGAATAGCAATTAATGAGCGAGTAACTACGAGCAAAGTAAATAGCAAAAGTAAAGTAGAGAAAGAGAGTATCTATGAACTGTTGTGTAATATGATTGAGGAGTTCTCAAGGAGTGTAGGATTCACCACTAGCATGGAATAATTATGAATGATTAGGATAACCTATTTCTTATGTCATGATATGTGTGGAGAGAGCTCCATAATAAGATGTTCACTACAAGGCTCGTAGGAAGCCACTTTGTTGAGCCAAGAGTGAGGTCACCTATAAATAACCACTGCGATGTCTGAGAGCAGTCACCCATACAAACCAGCGCAATTAAGAGTTTCCCCGTGGATGTCGTAATTAGGTTAGGGAGTCCCTCTTTAATCCTCATTTCACCGTGTAAGTTACAAGCTGGATGTTGTATTTTTTCATGGGGCATTCCGGGTATGCTTCCAAGACACGTCCAAAGGATTTCTTCCTCCCTTTAGTCCCAAGGGAAAATGATATGCGGCCGACTATACATACTTTCTAAAGAGAGAGATCAAACACAAATTATAGATCAATGGATCTTTGTACACAAGTAATAGATCATCTTTATTTCAATACATAATTATACTAGGGTTTCACCATCTCTCCCCAAAAACAAGGAAACTACTCATACATGAAGGGGATCAACATCATGGCAATTGTGTGGATGCAATATAAAGGTACAATTGAATACAAGTGAAAATCCACAATAGAGATTGGACTACAACAAAGTAAACAAAGGGGATTGGTGTGACGACGATGTTGATGAAGATGGTGATGAAGATCGATGTGTCGCCATTCAAGATGTAAGTATCCTCTCTCCCTTGAGTGTATGGTGGTGTAGATCTTGTGGGCAATGGCTATGGAGGCGGTGGAGCGGCAGGGCTCTGCCCCGTTGGTGTATATGGACTCTCCTCCTTGTTCTAAGGTTTTCCTCTCTTTAAATAGGCATCTGAAGGTTGGTTTTGCAAACCGACAGAGCTAGGGGCCAAATATTCCCATTGGGACTTCATAAATGTTGTTCCGTTTGACGAAACGAAGCCATCGAAGGGTGGTACGGCCATACCGTACGGGCGGTCTCCGCCCGTACTAGTGGTCGTTAAGCCTTCTGAACTCTATAGTGTTTTGGTCACCATTTCTTCATACGGACTCCGATTGAGATGTTCTTTGGCTCGTTGGATTCATATGGATGAGGGCTACAACACCATGTACTTGGATCTTAATTTGGAGTTGACGGAAAAATTGACTTTTTCCTCTCCTCAAATGGCTAAGTCTGGTGCCTGCAACTCCTCCATATTGAATCCTCTTCACTCTTTTTATCCATTATTATCTATAACACCTACACACAAATCAAAAACAAGAAAAAAGTAATAAAATCCTAATAAAACTACTAATGTGGAAAATCCATGTGGAAATGAATGAGAACTAGGAAGCAATACATAATAGGCATTGTTGTAGAAAGATGTAGCATGTGATGAGTGAAAATATAAATATTTTTTATACTTAAATATGCATGAATTTTGGACTCATCAACTTCCCCAAGCTAGACCCTTACTTGTCCCGAGCAATAAAGTGGCTTATGGACAAGTTCATCATGTTCATGAGGCACAAGTCGATAACATAAATGAGGCGAAAATTGAAATAAAAGTATAATACCAGATGTAGAAGATCAATGCCTTGTATCCTTATTTTCCCTGCAAGCTCAAAGTAAGAAAGAGCATATTCATATAAGGCAACACAAGCTTAGTTATGTCAATCCATAAAAGATCAATTAAAACTTTAATGGTCCATGTTAAAAGTGAATCTAGCTTGAAAACAAACTTGTGATCCTCTTATTGAGCCTTTTAATAAGTTCTGTATCTCCTTATTTTCGTAAATTAAGGGCTTCAACAAAAATATAAGTTTACTTATGGTTGGCATTCATATGTGTCCAACACTTCATCCATTTGTAAAGCTCATCAAAGTTAGAGAGTTGACAAGAATACTATACAAGCCTCGATAAATTTGGACATAAAAGTATAAATAACAAGAAGTGTAACAATTAATCCAATTCTTTGAGTATATATTATGCACCAATGTCACCAAAACATTTTGTTTGTTCCACCTCACCTGGATCACGCGAATACACCGAGAGAACTTCTTCCGAGTCCCAACAAATATCCACATAAAAAAATCACTGAACAATAGCCCCCGCTCCAAAAAAATTGTCTCTCCCGATGTAGACGCTAGGCGCCGCCCCTGATTTCTTCCCATTGGCGCGATGCCCCACTTTCTTCCCTGTCGGCGGCAGGCCGCTGCTCCTCCCAACGCGTGGCCCCGGGCCTTCCCAGCGTGCGACCACGGGATATCCACCACTGCGCGGCAAAAATCACATAATTAACCTAAAGTCGTGAAGAAATCATAAAATCACCTGTTTTTTCGAAGATATCACAATCTAACCTACTCGCATGACGCTCTACCGGAAAGCTCCATGCTCAATAGCACGACGCTCTCACGAAAAGCGTCATGCAACCTATAGCGCTTTGGTAAAAAACGTCATCCTGTCAGCCGACGTGGCAGTCAACCGGGCCCGCAGGCCCAATTTTTTAGCATGGCGTTTTTGCGGGGGGCGCCATGCTCATGACTTAGCAAATTTTCTAGAGAGATTTTGTTAGGCTCGTGCATATGTTCTGTAACTCCACGCCATGGTAGCATAACGCTTTTGCCAAAAACGCCATGGTCAATAGCATAACGCTTTTGCCAGCATGGCGCTTTTGGCAAAAGCGCCATGGTTATGACTTAGAAAATTTTCTGGAAAGCTTTCGTTCGGCTCGCACACATACACGTAGGCATGGTGCCTCCTGCAAAAACGCCATGCATGTAGGCATGACGCCCCTGGCAAAAGCGTCAAACTAAAAAAATGGGCCCGCGGTCGCAGTTGATCGCCACATCGGACCAAGCGATGGCGTTTTTGACCAGCGCGTTAAATGGACCAAGGCGCTTTTGAGGGGAGCGTCATGCTACTGACCACTGCGCTATCATGCTCAGAAGCTCCAATGTATTTGAATATTGTAAAAGGAATTTATGCAGTTGCACTACAGTGAAATAAGCGCGGTTCGAGATTTGGGGAAAAAAGAGTTCTCTAATAAAATCAATATCTTAGACAGAGCCTGCCACAAGGTCTGGGTCGTCATCAACCTAGGAGGCTAGGACGCGCGATGAGGAGTCCTCATCTGCTCTGCTCTGCCAAAACCAGTGGCTCGTTGGGCTACAGGAGATCAGCGCCCCCAATGAAGTAGACAACTTCTTAATGGTAGTTCTTTTTCTTATGTGCCATGATGCTACGCATGCTCTGTCGATTCGGTCAGAGCCTACATAGATTCCCTTGTGATGGAATCCTAGGCTCGAGCGGAGGATAAAAAAGTGTGGCCTAAATATTTATTGGTCACTAAATGTTGTGTTTTTATATATAAATATGGTCAAATATAAGAGGTTTGATTCTCTAGTAAAGTTGGAATTACACTTTGTAGACGAAGGGAGTACATTATATTATTAGTCTAATCAGATACATAGTATGCAAAGTTTCGGGCCATTTTTCTTGGGTATCAGCAAGGGAGAAAATACCATGAAAATATATGTGAGATATCTCCCAAAGCGTGGAGTTGGAGAACTCGCAAGATCAAAGATGTTATAAGATATTCAAGGGAAATCTTGTTATGAAGATAACCACAAGATCTAGATTCTCACATAGACAAGAACCAAACAACAACCAAGAAATATGATGCTATGTATGCAAAGGTTTGAGATCTCTCCGAAAGATACGATCGAGCTACTGACTCGAGAGCCCCTCTTGATAGTACGACTATCTATCCTAAACCCGGTCTCCCAACACTACAGGAGACCAGTAAAATAGAAAGCCTATCAAGATCATACCTTTGCCTTGAGCATTCCACTTGTGCTTGATATAGACCGTCTTGTTCATCTCAAGATGGATCACCTTTCTTGATTGAACTTTCTTGCTCTGGCTAGATGAAGACTTGTGAAATGCTCCCCCATACTCCATGGGGAAACCTCTTCTTTGAACTTGTCTTCATCACTCCATGATCGCCGAGGATGGAAAGCTTCAAGCATGATATCTTCTAGAGATGGCGCATCTTGAGCTTGCACATCATTTCTTGATGATGTCTTCAAGATGACCATAAGGAACTCCATATTCCATCTTCTTCTTCAAGACATACTTGATATTCTTCTTCTTCTACTTGATTCCGACAGGCACAAAGCCCTTGGACATTGTTTCTTATTTTTCATCCTTGAGACAAACACATGGTCCAAGCGAAGCCAATGGACAAACCTATAAGTGAAACTCAATTTATACATTAGTCCATAGAGATTGTCATTAATTACCAAAACCACACATGGGGGCATACATGCCCTTTCAGTTGTGTTGTTGGTACTTTGGTTCTCTAACTCCATCTCTGAAAAAATTATGAGGCCCTTGATTTATTCTCATATGGAGCTATATATATGATCTTTGAATAATTCGTATGATGCATATGTATATATGCATGGTTTTGGTCATAAGTTGTTTCTACATGTACCTGAAAATTGATTGGTTTTTTGTTATTTATAATTACAATATTTAGGATTGTTTTTGTTACATTTCAATTTTTTATTATGGCCAATGATTCAAATTTTCTGTAAAAGAGTGGCAGACACATTGGTATCAGATTTTTTCAGGGATGAGTTAGCGAACCCAGGGCAATGTACAAGAACAATAGGTTGTGCAATTCGTACTTGGTTCACTAACGCCATCCCTGAAGGAACTTATGAGGCCCCTAGATTTATTCTACATTCATAGAACTATGATATTTGAATTGTTATTGCATGCATTCATAGTGTATAAAAAATACATTTCAGTTTCTCACTGAGGCCGATGATTGAAATTTGCCCCAAAAGATTGCAGTGGTCACACATTTGTTGGTGTCGTTTTTTAGGGATTGTTAGTGAACCTAAGGCTGCAATGTACACAAACAAAATTAGTTGTGTTGTTGGTACTTTGGTTCGCCAACTCCATCTCTGAAAAAATTATGAAGTCCTTGATTTATTATCATATGGAACTATATTTATGATCTTTGAATGATTTGTATGATGCATATGTATATGCATGGTTTTGATCATCAGTTGTTTCTACATGTACCTGAAGATTGTTTGGTTTTTTGTTATTTCTAATTACAATATTTAGTATTGTTTTTTACCTGAATATGTATATCCCTAAATATTGTTTCATAGGATACCTTTCAATTTCTTATTATGGCCAATGATTCAAATTTTCCCCAAAACAAGAGGTAGGCACATTTGTGTCAGATGTTTTTAGGGATGAGTTAGCGAACCCGGGGCAATGTACAAGAACAATAGGTTGTGCAATTGGTACTTGGTTCGCTTATGCCATCCCTCAAGAAACTTATGAGGCCATAATCTTTGTTCTACATATACTCTGATCCAATTAATTGTCATTTTGTTGAGATGAAATGATATATGAAATGATCGAACTATTGCTGAAATGCATTCTCTTTGATATAAATTCAATATTGTCTTACATATATGTTGTCAATTCTTGATTTGTAATACAATTCAATCATATGTATGATTTTTAAGTTATGTTCTTAAAAATGAACAGGCGGATACTGATGAAGTGGACGACAGCAAGTACTCCAGAGACAACAAGAGCCGCAACATGTTGAGGCGGCTACGGTGTGGGAAAATCCCTTTCTACCATAGGGGGAAACAGTTTTGCCCATTCTGTGGTAGAGCCATTGACACGGACCTCGATAGCATGATCCAGCACGC
The DNA here is from genome assembly GCA_916181665.1 of Avena sativa. NCBI lineage: Eukaryota > Viridiplantae > Streptophyta > Magnoliopsida > Poales > Poaceae > Avena > Avena sativa. The sequence goes on from OV702290.1 coordinate 289,216,609, forward strand.
GGTGGATGTTGGCAAAAGCCGAGGCTGAAGGAATCAGTCGAATACCTTGGCGCGACACGCAGCCTTCGGCAATCCTCCAGGAATATGTCAAGACTGGCCTCCTACTGTTGTCCCTGCTAGGCGTCTCCGTGTCCCGGCCTCCCTGCTGCTGCCCCTTCTTTTATTTTGTTTAAGTTAATTACAACCCTGGTTGCATGTAAGACACTATATCTCTCGAGTGGACCTCATCTCTCTCTGTATATATATATATAGGGATGCACTATTCTGAAATCGGTGCTCAAAATAATATCATGAGCACTGGCCAACCCTATATAGTGTGGACCAACCGACTAGACCCAATCCCGACCCACCTCCTACTAACACACTCCTCCCGACCACGTAGCACCTAGCCCCAATCCCCACCTCCTCCCGACCACGAGGCACCTGCCGCGGCGACTCTGCCTGGATCCTGAAGTCGCCTTCTTCCCCAGTGTGGCCTGAGCGAGCGAGGGAGCGAGGGACGCTGGATATTTGAGCTCGCGCACCTCCTTCTCCGGGGCAGCTCGAGCGAGTGCACGTCTTCTTCTCCGGCGGGCGCGAGGGAGCGACGGCAGGGACGCTGGCACACACCTTCTTCTCTGGCGCGGCACGAGGGAGTGATGGCAGGGATGCTGGTGTGAACCTTCTTTTCTAGCGCGCGAGAGGGAGCGACGGCAGGGACGCCATCACGAGGGAGCAAGGGACGACGTGACGCGACCACTTCGACGAGGATTCAAGCTTGTACCTTCTTCTCCGGCGGGATATTCTCAGGCGGGAGAGTGGAGATGTCACGTGAAGTGGATTCGAGCTCGTGCCTCCCAGCAATGCGGCACCTTCATCTTCGGCAGGTTCTTTTAAAGAAACTATTGATTTCTCCATCAGTTTCATAAAATTTTAACAAATCTGAAGCAATGGAGCCTCCTCAAAGGAGCTAAATCCCGGTCAGAAGAATACAAGTCCATCCTGAAACTCCTAGAAGATCCTCACCAAGATTTTATCAGGAAACATCTAGGGAAATATGTACATCTCTCACAGTTACACCTCTGAACCGACAAGCAAATGAATTTAGTGAAGTTAGCACATGTTGAACTTTTTAAAATATGTAACTTGCACTTCTCTATTATCCTAGTTGAACTTATATTGTAGTGCTTTAAGTATCAAACTTGCACTGCTTAAAAATAGATACTTGAGATGCTGACTTGTCCATACTTGAACTTATATTCCCTTGATTTGTTGTAGCTTGAACTGCCTGTGTATCATGGATTGCACTGCTTGAAAATAGTTACTTGAGATGCTTTAAAATTTTAACTTGCACTGCTCAGTCCAGTTAGTTGAACTTATGATATTGATAAGCATTGCATGAACTGTTATTATAGCCTGAAAAAATAGATACTTATATTGTAGTGTAATGCATTACATATAATCATTACAGATAACCATTGCACTTCTCTGTTATCCTAGTTGAACTTATATTGTAGTGGTTTAAGTACCAAACTTGCACTACTTGAAAATAGATACTTGAGCTACTGACGTGTCCATACTTGAACTTATATTCCCATGATTTGTTGTAGCTTGAGCTGCCTGTGTATCGTGGATTGCACTGCTTGAAAATAGTTACTTGAGCTGCTTTAAAATTTTAACTTGCACTGCTTAGTCCACTTAGTTGAACTTAAGGTATTGATAAGCATTGCATGAACGGTTATTATAGCCTGAAAAGAGAGCCTATTATTGCACAAATCTGAATTTCTTCGTATTAAAATTTTCACAGGATGACTCAATAGCTAAACATATGAAGGAATATGAAGAACTCCCTCTGTAGTTCAGTTATCCATATCCAAATCGGGAAACACCACGTAACTTCCATGTTACCTGGTATTCTCCTTTTTCAATGGGCTTGGCGACACCCATTCATACTCCAGAACCACCTCCTGATACGAATGCAAGTTCTAAAATGCCAACAACATCAAGAACATCTCATAAATCAGGACCTATTGTGGCACCACACATCTTGGATATTGCACTTGCATTATTAGGTAGACGCCATACAAGAAAGATTGCAGAAGTTGATGGTACAGAACGCCCTCATAATAATACTGATGATCGTCCTAAAAAGCGCCCCCATACGGAGCATTCACATCAGATTCGTCACACAACAACACCACCTACATCTTCTCAATTACCTCCTCGTGCAACAGTGCGGCCTTCACAACTATCTAGATTGCCCCCTCGTGAACCAATATGACAAAACATAAGGTTCATAATCATGAACATGTTGATCCATTGCTTCACAAATCAATTGTCACGCCTCCTTGCCCTATACTTCCTGGAGAAGAATTTGATACCCAACTGGAGCAGCGTCACTACACACATGTGAGTACTTTTTTGTCTGCTAACAATTCTAAAATCAACTGATAACCCTATTGAACTTCTGTAAGTTCTAAGCTTGCACTTCTAGAACTATGCTTCTTGAACTTCTGGTTATTGCTGAATTTTTTTGTTAACTTGAAATTCTTACCTTATTGAACTTCTGTAAGTTATCAGATTGCACTTTCCGGACTATGATGCTTGAACTTATGGTTATTGCTAAAAAAAATTGTTAACTTGAAGTGCTTACCTTGTTGAACTTCTGTAAGTTCTAAGCTTGCACTTCCGGGACTATAATGATTGAACTTCTGGTTACTGCTAATTTTATTTGTTAACTTGAACTGCTTTGTTGAACTTCTGTAAGTTCTGAGCTTGCACTTCCGGGACTACGATGTTTGAACTTCCGGTTATTGCTAAATTTTTTGTTAGCTTGAACTGCTTACCTTGTTGAACTGAAAATAACAAATTGATCCTGATCTTGTTTTGCAGTATGCTGACCTTCCAGACTATCTCTTACCAAAGATGAAAACAGAATTCAAGGACTTTGAGGATGCAAGAGAATTTTACAACAGGTATGCCCAGCATGCATGGTTTGGTACAAGAATTGGACATACCAATGGTACAAAGAAGTACATATACTACAACCAGCAAGGCTCTTACGAGAGCATAGTAGCAGAAACTGATCGGCAGAGAGATAAAACCACAAGAAGATGTGGTTGTAATGTTTGTATTAGAGTAAAGAAAAAGCACGGTCTCTTTGTCATCGAGAATATAAAATTCGAACACAACCACCACATGATCCAAAGCCCAAGCATGATGAATTTTCTTCATTCCCATAAAGATTTTGGCCCTTCTCTGCTAGAGTTTGTGAAGTTCTTGAAGTTTGAGAATGTACCTCACCGTACAATTATGTCAATTCTCTATTCATCAGTAGGAGGAGCACAGTACTTAACATTTCATGGACGCGACTTACTAAACAGATAAGGGGCCTCACTTATCTTTTCTGGATTTTAGGTAACCTAAAATTCATAATGAATGACTAGTTCCCGTCATTCCATTCCTTCCATCGTTACACTTTCTGTAACTATTATAGTTGTAATTTACAGTATTGATAGAAACAACTTAATGTATTGCACGAAGGCGATTTACTCCAAAGAGGATATCAGGGATGACATTAATAAACTTTTGTCCTACTTTGGACAGATGAAAGCTTGCAACAAAGATTTTTTTGACTTCCAACTTGATAATGAGAAATGAATAAAGAACATATTTTGGGCCAATGCAAGAGTTAGAGGATCATATGAAGATTTTGGGGACTGCATGGCATTTGATACAACTTACAAAACAAATGTACAGAAAATGCCTTTGTGTGTCTTTGTATAAGTTAACCACCATTTGAAGTCAACTATTTTTGCATGTGCTCTTGTTAGAGATGAAAGTGAAGAATCATTTGTTCGGTTGTTCAGAACATTCTTGAAGTGCATGAATGGGAAGCAGCTCACCATTATTTTAACAGGTTTGTGTTCCTACTAATAATTGTACTTGCACTGCTTAAAACAACAAGTTGCACTGCGGGAACAAAATAACTTGCACTTCTATGTATTGTTAACTGCTCCACCTGCTATTTATAACAATGTCATTTATGCTTGCAATACAATGCCCATTGCTGACTCGTGTATTAACGAGCTCGTTGGGGAACCCCAAGAGGAAGGTATGATGAGCACAACAGTAAGTTTTTTCTCAGTTATGAAACCAAGGTTATCAATCCAGTAGGAGCAAGGAAACACCACAAAGGTGTAGCTAGCTGAACTTTGGCAGGGCGCACTACCGGTGCCAGCAGCAACATGGAGACCTGCACAACACAACCACAGAACTCTGTACCCAACTTACGATGAGGTTGTTGAAGGAAATATGCCCTGAGAGGCAATAATAAAGTTGTTATTATGTATTCCTTGTATATGATAGATGTTTATTTTGCATGCTATAATTGTATTGATAGGAAACATCAATACATGTGTGTTTAATAAACAAAAAGGGTTCCTAGTTATGCCTCTCTTATAGACTAGCTTGTTGATTAACAAGATGATCAAGGTTTCCTGATCATGGACATTGGATGTTGTTAATAACAAGGTCACGGCATTTGTGAAATGATGTGATGAACATTCATCCGAAGTATAGCATTACGATCAAGTCATTATGTTTATATTGCTATAACATCATACGAAGTAATCTTTATCCTTAGACCATGAGATCATGTTAATTGCTAAGACCGGAAGAGTATCTTGATAACATCAAACGTCACACCGTAACGGGGTGACTATAAAGATGGGTTTAGTACTACGAAGGTGTTATGTTGAGGCTCATGGATCAAGAGTGGAATTTGTCAATCCATATGACGGATAGATATACTCTGGGCCCTCTCGGTGATATCACATTAGGATAGCTTGCAAGCAAGTGATGTGATCACTAGAATGTTATATCACGGGAACGAGAAAAGAGTGCATGTCGGTAACGAGATCAAACTAGTTATGGAGATACCGATGATCAAATCTCGGACATGTAATATATCGAGAGACAAAGGGATTTAGTTACAAGCGTTAAAGGTTCTCATGATCACAGGAGTCATCGTTGAATGTATAGGAGTCAGTACGGATCTCCAGGTCCCGCTGCTGATTATTGATCGGAGAAGGGTCTCGATCATGTCTGCATTATTCGCGAACCGTAGGGTGGCACACTTAAGAGTTACCGGACACCATTTTGGAGCACATATGTTTCAGACGAAAGAATTGCAAAGCGCAGGAATTGTTTCAATAGAAACCGGAAATTGTTTCGAGTGAAATTGCAGAAGGTGGTTCTGCATGTGATATTGAAATATTGCAAGGGGCTATATGTGAATGTTTGTTAATAAAAGTAATTAACAAAATTCTGAATAAATTTAATATAAAGATTTTTATTAAATGAGAGAGCATTAAATTTGGAGAAATTGAATGCATTTAAAGTGGAGACTTTAAAAGGGAATGTGAAGAGGCATTTTAATGTGGAGGGGTTACCACCACATGAATGGGGGAGGTGAGGGGTCACCCCCACCCCCCATGCGCCGGCCATGGAGAGAGGGGGCACCCCCCCTCCTCCTATAAAAGGCCACCCATTCCCTCCTTCATCCTTACATCTCCTTGTGAAGGATCTCTCTCCCCCTCTGGAATTATTCCCCCATGGTCTCGGATTAGCGAGATACATGTTCCCGGTGGCATTTCGTCTGGAAGGAGTTGCTGCTTCCGCTGGATCGCTGGAGCGAGGAGGTGGAGGTTTTCCGATCGCTTGAACGTGTGTGCGAGTGCGGATGCGCTGCTGAGTTGCGGCGCTCGGACTTCCTCACGATCTTGAGATCGGCAAGTGTACGAATACATCAACCACGAGTTCCTACTCGTTAACAAAGCTCATTGTCTTCGAGGGTAAGTTCTCCATGGATGTATGTCCACCCGTTGCTCTGTATCTAGTAGATAGATCTTGGCGTATAGTTCTCATCGTAGGAAATTTTTTGTTTTCTATGTTGTGGACCCAACAGTTGTAAATCTCACCGATTTTGCTGAAAACAAAGGATTAAACGTATCGAATGGAAGAAAGTAATAGTTTGTAGAAAGTAAACACAAAGTAGTAAACAGTTGATTGTAGATTGGTAGTAAAAGAAAGGATCAGGGTCCATAGTTCACTAGAGGTGGCTCTCCTTAAGATAGATGACATGTTGGGTGAACAAATTACAGCAGGGCAATTGACAAACATCGAGAAAGCATACAAGCATATACTACTCATCTTGACTCCTTTGAGATTCGATTGGGCATTACAACATTATACATAAACCGTAATCCAACTGCATCTATGACTAATAATCCACCTTCAGGTTATCATCCGAACCCGCTCCTTTATTAAGTTGCAAGCAACAGATAATTGCATTACAAATTGTGTGTAAAGTAAACAATATGATTGTTCTATGAACAAAGGATTGTTGTTTTCTCCCTAGTAGCAACATCACATCTAGTACCTTAGCTATTTCTATCACTTCCCCAGATTACCAGAGGCATGAACCCACTATCGAGCATAAATACTAACTCTTGGAGTTGCTGGCATCTACTTGGCCAAGATAGCTACTAACAACGGAAAGCATGCAAGATCACAAATAACAAAGACATGATAGAATCAATAATCAATCTGAAATAGCATCTCAATATCCATGAGATCCCCGCAAACACAACATGCAGAATTACAAATAGATGATCTTGATCATGAACGGAGCTCACAAGATCTAGACATGATAGCACAAAGGAGGAGAACCAGCCATCTAGCTACTACATGGACCCATAGTCCAGAGATAAACTACTCACGCATCACACTGGAGGCTTGGATGATGATGAAGAAGGCCTCCAGGGTGAATTCCCTCTCCGGAAGGGTGCCGGGAAGAGCTTCAGATCCCTCCCGATCTAGGGATGGAGATGACGATGGCTACAGACTCTTTCGTGGAATTTTGATCGGGTACTTAGGGTTTCTGTATCGGAGGCAATATATAGGCGAAAGGAGAGGCCAAGGGGGTGCCTGGGGCGGCCAGACCATCCCCTGGCGCGGGCCAAGCCTGGCCACGCGGCCAGGCGGTGAGGCCGGGCCCTAGCCCCTCTCTATCTCGTATTCTGGCTCCAGGTGTCCCTCGGTAAAAACTGACTTTGGCTTTTGTCCCGTCCAATTCCGAGAATATTCATTTTCTGACTTTCCTAGAACCAAAAACAGCAGAAAACAGGCAGCTGGCAATGTGGCTCTTGTTAATAGGTCAGTCCAAGAAATCATATGAAAAGTACTCCAAAGTGTGGACAAAACATAAGAAAGTAGATAAAACCAATCATGGAACATCAAAAATTATGGATATGTTTGCAACGTATCAACATCCCCAAGCTTAACTCTAGCTCGTCCTCGAGTAGGTAAGTGATAAAAAGAAAGAATAATTTTTGAGGTGACATGCACCATCATAAACTTGATCAAAGTATTTGTAAAACATTCGAAGCTGGGATCATAGTACTTCAATCATAACATGAAAGACAAAGTTCTAGCAATAAGACAAAGAAACTATGTTGCAACATGAAAAGGCACAAACAAATGATTAATGAATAACAATGCTTTGCAAGACATTTGTTTGTTTCACATAAAGAAAACATAGCATAGTGGTATTCAGCTTGTCCCTCATAGAGTAGCAAACATAAATGCATATGATACCTTGAAAGTTCATAAGAGTGACTAGATACAAATAGTTTAAAACAAGCAATATCAAGGTATGCATCAATCAACAAGTATTGGGACAATGCACATAGAACTAAGAATGGCCACTATGCTCTCAAAGTAGGTGCATAAAGGTAGAAGGTGGAGACTCAACATAAAAGTAAAAGAAAGGCCTTCATAGAAGGAAGCAGGGATTCAAGTCTCATAAAGAGCTTCCAAAAATTATGGTACTTAGTAGCTTTCAGCTCTCATTGCCCCTATCATAAGCATCTTGAAGTGATTAAGGTTAAAGTGAACAAACTATGGTGTATATGCTTGACGAAGTATAAGTTGGAAATATCATGTCCCTTGAATACGAGGGCCACTCCTCATGCTACTCAAGTTTAGTCACCGGTAAGTTCTTGTCATCGTAAGTATATGTGTATCATAGAGAACCGCCAACAGGGTACCCCTTGCCCGATGATACGGAAGAATCCCCATATCAAAATGACAAGGCTAGAAGACAACAAGCATCTCAGCAATCTTCTTATTTACCATGGGAATATGGTGATTTTTTCTCTCTTTCCTCTTTTCATAATCTCTTTTTTTTTATTTTTCTCTTTTTTCTCAATATCTAACTCTCTTTTTTTTATAAGAAGAATGCTTCATAGACAGCTCATTATGTTACGCTGCAGGTTTCCACCATGACGGCATGGATTAGACCAGCAGCCTAGGCGTTTCTCTAACACATATACATAACTCCATGGACTTACAAGCTCCCCTTTCATTTCACACCGACGACATCCATAGACAAAAGAGCATCATGTCAACTAGGTACAAAGTACAAGTGCAATGTTGAAAGCGTTCCCCATGAGAGCATGGTTCTGCTAATCCCCAACAAATAAGTGCAAGCATATACAACATAGACGACACAATGGTTCAAGTTTATTAAGGGCAAGAAAAGTAAAGTGTGCCATCAAGTTCGTGAGAGCTTTAATAACTAGTTTTCTCATAACAAGTTTAATTCGGAAGGTTGATAAAAACATGAATATACTTGGAATAGCATATGATAGTAGGTAGGTATGCTGGACTCTTTTGGAATAACTTGGTTTTAGGAGTTGGATGCATGAGTAGAACTCATACTTGGTTGTGGAGGCTAGCAAAAGACTGGGAGCGACAAACTAAGAGAGCAATAATGGCCATAATCATGTAGAGCGACAAAACATCATTGATCAAATCATAAAGTGATACTACAAGTTGAAAACTAAAGGATCATAAAGGCTATGGTGACTTGGGATAGTCATAACATGGTGTGAACATGTGCCAAGTCAACCCAAATAAAGCATCAAAAGAGAATACCACAATACTATGCTTTAATATGCTAAAACAACGCATGATCCTTCCAAGGCACATTAAGCAATCTCAATTGTTTATAAAAAGTCATGCTACAGCAAAGAATACTAAGCATAAAGAAAAAACAATATCGAGCATTGCATGACAAAGCATAGGCCACAGTCAAAAACAAGCTCTCTTTACCACTTAAACATGAACTTTTTCTACTCTTTTCCAATCCAAACCAAACTATTTGAAAACCAATGTATGAAAGAGGGGTTCCAACCAATTTATTCAGCAAACTAAGCAAACGAAAAACCAAAACTAAAATGAAAAAGAAGACGCTCCAAGAACAACACAACTGTGCATGAAACAAAAAAATAAAGTGTTTGGAAGAAACTGGGATTTTTATTGATGAAGAGGGGGTTGCCTTGGGCATCCCCAAGCTTTGACGCTTGTACTTCTTGGATATTTCTTGGGGTGACACGCGTGGCATCCCCAATCTTGAGCTTTAGTCCATCCTTCATCTCATTACTCATTCCTTCCATACACCTGAAATTTTTCCTTCATACAAAACTTCACACAATATTTATTAGCAACATTAGTGCACTCAAGATAATAAGTCTTTAGGTTCAGTTTTAACACCAATAAAACTTCCATTAAAACACTAGCTATTGTAGCACTTCCCTCAAAAATCTCAATTCCCCCAAAGAACTCAAAAAGGAACCAACAAGAAGCAAATGCAGAAAATGGCAGAAATCTGTCAAAACAGACCCGGAGGTAAAGAAGAATGTTTTTGAAGACCTTCTGTTGCTCAAATCGAAAAGTGTTGACCTAACGAAAGTTGGATAACAACCTGGGATAGAAGCACAAAAATTCACGCCTCAAAAGGACGTACATAGATTTTACATGAATTTTTACGGTGAAGCACAGAAATCTGTTTCGGGACAGCAACTTTCCCAATCATTACTTCTCTCTCATTAGAGGTTACTCTTGGCACAAAAAAAAGCAAATAAAAAGTATAAGGAGCTGTTATTACTGAAGTAATAACTTCCAAGACTCAGCTAAAACTTTTGGGGGTTATCTGCCAATAAGTACTTTTCTTTAACACCTTTAAGTTAGGCATAAGAAGCAAGAAAAAGAATCAAGTGTTCTAAAATGAAGAAGCATTAAGAGCAAATTTTGTTTTCATAGGAGAGGCAAAAGAAATCTTCTCTCTCTTCTTAGAGAAGTGTTATATACCTTTCTTGAGTGGGAGTTGATATTTAATGGTGCCTTCTTTCATATCAATAATGGCACCAACTGTTCTAAGAAAAGGTCTTCCCAAAGTAATAGGACAAGAAGCATTGCATTTAAGATCCAAAACATAGAAATCAACGGGGACATAGACATTGTTAACCATAATAAGAACATCATTAATACTCCCCATGAGTTTCTTTTTAGCATTATCATCAAGTGGAACATTCAAATAACAATCTTCAAGTGGTGGCAAATCAAGCATATCATAAATCCTTCTAGGCATAATAGAAACACTACTATCAAGATCACATAAAGCTTTGAAATCAAAATCATTCACTTTCATATTAATGATGGGTTCCCAACCATCTTCTTGTTTTATAGGAATAGAAGCTTTATGTTTCATCTTTTCTTCTTTAATCATTATGAGAGCATCAGTAATGTGTTTTGTAAAGGCCATATTCATAGCACTAGCATTAGGACTTTTAGCAAGCTTTTGTAGGAACTTAATAAATTCAGAGATATTGCAACCATCAAGATCAAAATCATAACTATCATCTAAAGTAGTAGAGCTATTACTAGCCTCAACACTAGCACTACTAGAGAAAGGCTTATGGATAGATTTATTATCAGTGGAGCATTTTTTGAATATGCTCCACTGATAATTATCAGTGGCGAATTTAAAAATATGCTCCACTAATATTATTTATAACAAATGGCGCACATCACAAATAATGCGCCACTGATAATGTGGGCCCGACACTCTGGAGGCCTGTGGACCAAATATCAATGGCGCATATATCCATATGCGCCATTGATATATTATTATCAGTGGCGCATATCCAATATGCGCAATTGATATTCTCCTCACCAATGGTGCACCCTCTCCTACATGCGCCATTGGTAACTATATGGGCCCCACCTGGACCCCACCACTCTGAAAGGTGGCAGGAATATCAATGGCGCATTCAGGATATGCACCACTGATACTTTCCCTCCAATGGCGCATATAGTAGTAAATGCGCCACTGATAAGTCTTGGGCCCACCACCTGGAAAGGTGGCAGACTTATCAGTGGAGCATTTAGTGTAATATGCGCTACTGATAACTTCGTCCAGATCTACAAGTTGGCATCCACCCCCACCTACCACCACCACTCCATTGTTCTCCACCCACCACCCCAAACTAGATCTAGCTCGTCCTCCTCCTCCCCACCACCTCAATTTCTCCATTCTTTTCTCCATTCTTGGTTGTTGAACCTACCTTGCTTCATAGTTTTGTGAGGGGAAGCCTCTCCAATTGTTGTAGATCTACTAAACCAACTATTTTTCCTCCTCCAACATCCATCTTGTTCTCCAACAACAACCACACTATCTCGTCGCGGACTTGGCTCGGTAACGATTCTACTAGGTGAGTTGTTGGAGGACATGCATCTGGATGTTTTGTGTGGAGGGTGGACGTCGGTGCGGTGTGTATGTGTGTGCATGCTTATGTTTGTGAAGCCTTCTTATTGCGAGAGGGATGATGTGTTTGCATGGATGTGGTGCATGAATGTTTGCAGGTGACGAAGAAGAAAGCATGTTGCTTGCTTTGATGGTGCATGGATGTTTGCCGAAATGTCGATTAATTTCTGTTTCAGGAAATTTTTGCACTATCAATATGTCCCATTTTTAGGAGATGTCATGCCGAATTTTTCCGGCGGCCATGCATGCATGTGTGTGTGTGCATGATGGTGCTGTGGTTCTAAGATACTCTCTCTTTTTGCTCTATACTGTGCAGGAAACTATGGTTAGACACATGAGCGAAGGTCGAGCAGCTAGATACAAGAAACGAGTGGTGGCCGACATGATTCTGAACAAGAGGACCTACATAAGATGTCTGTGTCGAACATGCAATCTCGGGAGCTTGGTTGACCCTGATTCTGGAGACCTGGAGAATCACCTTCTCACGTGTGGTTTCATGCGCGGCTATGATTCTGAAGATGACGAGGACGTCAACAATCCTGAAGACAAGGGCAGGCATGATGATCATCACGAAGGAGATGTCGGTGGCAGACATGATCATGATCATGAAGGAGATGTCGGCAGCGGTGGACATGATGATCAACATGAAGGAGATGATGGCAGTGACGGACATGATGATCATCACGAAGGAGGTGACGGTGGAGAAGACACAGACACACAAACGACGCGGCTAACCTCGGCCTTGCAGGACCCTCATGTTCAGGAACTGCTTCTCAGGGAGACGAGCAACACCAAAGCTACTGCCAGGGAGAAAGCCAAGCTAGCGCAAATGGAGATAGACGGGAAAACTCCATTGTATCCTGGGTGCCGGCCCGAGGATACCCGCTTGAACGTAATGCTCAAGGCTCTGGAGATGAAGGCAGAAAGCAAATGGACCGACGTAAGCTTCAACAAAAACATGAGATTCTTGCAAGAACGTATTCCCAAGGGGAACACGTGTCCAACTAATATCGAGGAGGCCAAGAAAATCGTATGTCCTCTCGACCTACCATATGTTAAGTACCACGCCTGCATTAATGACTGTGCACTTTATCGGGACGAGTACAAGGATAGAACCACATGTCCGGTGTGTGGCCAAGGACGATACAAGAGAGGGAACAAGAAAGTTCCTCGGAAAGTGGTATGGTACTTTCCTATCACTCCCCGTCTGCAACGGTATTTTGTGGACCCTAAGGAAGCAAATCTCATGCAATGTCACGCGGAAAGGAAGAAGTCGGCCGAAGATGATCCACATAAGGGCAAGATCCTCACACACCCTTCAGACGCTAGCTAGTGGAACGCACTGGACATTGACTTTCCAGACTTTGGGGGCGATCCAAGGAACGTCAGGCTTGGTATGAGCACCGATGGACTCAATCCGTTTGGCAACCAGAGTAGCACACATAGCACCTGGCCCGTGTTTGTATGGCCGTACAACCTCCCTCCCTGGCTATGCACCAAGAAGAGATACGTACACATGTGTATTCTGATTCAGGGGCCTAAACAACCAGGTATCCACATGCATCTGTATCTCGGGCTGCTAAAAGAAGAGTTAGCCACGTTGTGGGAGACGCCAGCCCATACGTGGGACGCATACACAGGAGATTATTTCCCTATGAGATCCGCGCTGCTCACGACGGTGCAGGACTATCCAGGTTACGCATACGTGTCTTCCCAGGTGAACCATAGACACAAAGAATGTGTCAAGTGCATGGATAAGACCCCGCATCTCTAGCTACCAAGGGATCCCGGGTCATCGAAGACCGTGTTCCAAAGGACTCGAATGTGGCTTCCAAAGGATCACGCGTGGAGAAAGCGTAGAGATCTGTTCGATGGCAAAGTAGAGCTCAAAAAAGCCCCACGTCCGAGGAGCGGAGAAGTGATCCAAGATATGTTGGACAACTGGGAAGAGTGCCCTTTGCCGGGAAAGAAGCGTCCGAGGACGAAACCGCTGCATGGTGTGTGGGAAGCTAGGTCTGTTTTCTAGGACCTGCCATACTGGAAATACCTCCACACGCCCCATAGCCTTGATGTCATGCACATCACGAAGAACGTGTGCGAGAGTCTGCTTGCCACTATCATCAACATGCTGGATAGGACCAAAGACGGGCCGAAAGCAAGGAACAACCCGATGGAACTTGGCATCAAGGAAGAACTTCATGAGACGCCGCCGCCCAATGATGATGATGATAATGATGAGACGGCGCCTGAAGATACTCAAGGTCGCCGCAAAAGGGTTAAGAGGGGAATTGCAGTGTTTCCGGCTGCCTGCTTCACTCTAAGTGAGCAGGAGCTTGAGCAGTTTTTCAACTGCCTCCTAGGAGTCAAAGTTTCTTACGGTTACTCAGGGAACATAGGCAGATATCTGGACAAAGCGAAGAAGAGATTCAGCAGGATGAAGTCTCACGACTGTCACGTGCTAATGACGCAGATACTTCCCTTTGCGATCCGAGGGATAATGGACGAGCACGTCCATGAGACGCTGTTTGGCCACTGCAACTTCTTCGATGTCATCTCGAGGAAGTCAATTGGCTTGAAGAAGCTCGACACGCTACAAGATGAGATCGTCGTGATACTATGCGAGCTCGAGATTTACTTCCCGCCCGCATTCTTCGACATCATGGTCCATCTACTCGTCCATGTCGTGGATGACATCGTTCATCTCGGGCCGACATTCCTGCACAACATGATGCCGTTTGAAAGGCTTAACGGTGTTATCAAAGGATTCGTACGCAACAGGTCCCGTCTAGATCGAAGCATTGCCAAGTGATTTCTGACCTACGAGTGCGTCTCTTTCTCCCAGAATTATCTACGCACCGACTCGGACAACGAGGATGACCCTGTTGGTCTGCCCAAAAGGACGCACCTCGGCAGGCTTGCTGGATATGGCCACCGCGAGGGCTTTCGCACCATGCATGTCGGCCCGAAGGTTCGACGTGATGACTTTGACAGGGCACACCGAGTCATGCTACAACACATCGAATTGGTCGATCCTTGGGTGGAAGAACACAAAAGCTTAATCGAGCAGAAGTTCATTGACCTTGGTCAACCGAGAAAGAAGGGAGACGTAACAAGAGAGCACAACTCTAGCTTCACGGCTTGGTTCAAGAAGAAGCTTCAAGACAATCCCCTCGCAGACCCGCAAACGCCTTCTAAGGAGGATAAAAACTAATTTCCACCTTGTCAAATGGCCCCGGGCACAACATGAGGACATATCAGGCATACGACATCAACGGGTACAGATTCTACACCGAGAAAAGGGACATGAGAAACGACTATCAGAACTCAGGAGTAACGATGTTATCCTATGCCTTTGACGAAGCCACCGTTAAGGAACGATTTTTCAGAAGGATCGAGGAGATCTGGGAGCTCGACTACGCCGGAGATAAGGTGCCGATGTTCCGTGTCAGATGGGCCAAGAGCATCCAAAAGAGGGTCGGTATTTCACCACCATGGCTATACCCGATGCCTCCACGAAGAACACCTCCGCAAAAAATGAGCCATGGGTACTCGTGAGCCAAGTTGACCAATGTTTCTTCATCACTGACCCGTCAAAGACAAGCTGTGTTGTCGTGTGGAGGGGCAAGAGGGGCATCATCGGAATGGACGGACCCGCCAACGAGCAAGACTTAGAAAAGAATGGTGATCCGAAGATCAAAGAGGAATTCGACAAGTACTTCGACAAGCCGACTACTGTAGGAAAAAGGAAGACCACCCTACCTACTAAAGGTTGTCTGTTCACGAGAAGAAACCATAACCTTTCCGGGCTAAAGTATTCAACCGCGAGGAAGAAGGGCAAGAAGATTGCAAAGAGACGCTAGATTTGTGAAGAATATTGGTATGTATGGATATTGCCTATGTACTTGCAAATGGATGTCCTTGTTTTAAATAAATTAATAATTGTCTATGTACTTGCAAATGGATGTCCTTGTTTTAAATAGATTTGTGAATGTTAAACTTAATTACTATTTGATACAAAATATACTAGATATTAGTGACAAGTATTTTGGCTAACTGCCAAATACTAAAAAAATTGAGAGAGCCAGGAATCGAACTTGGCTGCTCCAGATGCAACACACAGCGTCAACAACCACTGCAGTAACCTTGGGTTGTTGACATAGACCAGGACATCATGGTTTTTAGCTAAGTGCCAAATACCAATGGCGCATATTGGGCAATATGCGCCACGGATATTTGACACCTAGCCAAAAACGCTCGGCCCAAAAATTGTGAGGCAACCAGGAATCAAACCTGGATGCCCCAGCCTAGGTTTTGCCCCACGAGTCGAACCACTGTGGTAAGCCTGTGTTACTGTCATATATGAGGGCGTCACCTTATTTGACTAAGTGTCCCATATCAATGGCGCATATTAAAAAATATGCGCCACGGATGTTTTACACTTAGTCAAAAAACCGATCGGCCCTTTCTTCTCACTCTCACTGTCTCATATCAATCCCCTTTCTTTCGTGTCTCACGCGAAGAACCCTAGCACGCCGTAGGAGTCACCCTGCCACCACCAAAGTAGTCGTCGCTGGTGAGCACCACCCTGTCCCCTCCTCTCCCCCTCCTCTCCCCCTCCCTTCCCCCAATCTCGACCCCGTCCCCTTGCTAGGAGCGCCACCCCGTCCCCTTGGAGCAACCAGGAGGAGGAGGAGCACCAGGAGCACCGCCGATGAGGAGAAGGGCTGCGCGCGCGAACCCACTGACGAGGAGAAGCGCCGCATGCACCACCAACAAGGAGCGCGGTCATTGTCGCCAAGAGCTCGTCGCGGTCACTGTCGCCGCCTCCCTCGATTGCTCGCCGTCAAGCCACCATCAACGAGCTCCTCGCGGTGAGCCCTCTCTTTCACCTCTCTCCCTCTCGGTGAGCCACCGTCTTTGATGGAAATTCTGTACTAGTTAAGCATGTTCGGAATCCCTCGTGTGATCTGCTATCGTGTTAGCATGTAAAGTAGAGGGGTTAGCCTTTACAAACAATGGCCGACTTGCTCATGTTCTTTCTGCATGTTGTTATCTGAAGCCTTTCCCTTTAATACATTATAAGGCATGACCACTCGGTTGTGCCTGCACGGCAAGGGAATAGCAACGCATCTATTTGAATTCATATAGCTTGTGAAATTAAAGTTGTGAGGGTTCTTGGAATTTGTAGAATAAATTGGGAGCAAGAAAATATCTATGCCGTTTATTTTGGTGGCGTCATATTAATCATATGTAGACAATGGAGAAGCGTAACACATATTAATATTGCTATATCTGCGATGAGGATATACCCAAAATTTCTATTCCATGTCATTTATTTTGCCTTTCAACTGTGAGATGGCTTTACTATCACTACTGTCTTTCGAGCCTCTGAAGTTTTGTGTATCATTTACTTCTGCACCTGGACTAAAACAATTGCTTTACTGAATGCTCCATGTTCCTTTTTTTATTATTGCATTCTGAACCTGACACTTCACTGAAACACACCGAATCTCCCCATAAAACACTGGCAACAGAGTAGAAGGATTAGCACATATATTTATAACACTGATGCTACCCAATTTGTTCATCACCAATGTTGCTATGTTCTTAATACAAATCTTCATACTTGTATAGTTTGCTGCCAAAAACAATTGTCACTCTACATACATGGTAATTCAGAACCGGTAAATCATTGGCCTCAGTTTTCTCCTGTAAAGTGTTTGATACAATTCTTTTTACTCATCATCACTAAGACCTGGTATGAACAATAGGCTGACCTCAAATACGACGGGGCTGCTCGGGTCCACTCTGGGTCTTCCAGGAACTGAAGTAAGGCCCTTAGGAACTGCTAACTGTTAAGAACACAAATGGAAAATCATCAAAATCCTGTCCAGATACCCAGACTAAAGAAACAGTGCTAGATTATTGGAGAAAAGGGTGAGGTTGTCATGCAAAACAGCTAGCTATTGTGTTGGTTTCTCCATTGTTTATTTTATGGTATCTGCATTGGTTTCTTACACACAGCATCAATGATATGTGCCTACTTGTCTCTGTCATAGAAATGTTAAAGAATGTAAGGTACATCCAGTGACCATTTTTGAGCTTAAGTTAAAAGGAACCAGGAATTTTTCAGTGCCTACTTGTCTCTGTCGTAGAAACTAGTATTGTTTGAACTCACTGTTAGAAAGGTGTAGCAACCTGATAATACTTGACCCATGTCCTCTGATCTAATGTATCAAACTGCTTATATATAGCAACCTGATATATATAACAAGGATAAATGTATTTTTTATGTTCTCTGAAACACTATCAACATGATGTCACCATCAGTATATATAGCAGGTGGTGCTCTTTTTCTGTGTGAATTTGACTAGTGTTAAAAGGTAGCTTTTGCAGCTGCCATGTACGTGTGTTGGTTTTTATCCTTCTTTTACAGAGATTCTCGGAATATCATAAAAGAAAACTACACCTGGAGCTATTTTTCTCCTAGAGCTTATTTTAGCTTGTCCTGGAGCTATTTTTTGCTACACCTGGAGCTATTTTTTGCTCTTTGTATATGTGTGATTGGATGGCTGTCATCAATTTGAAAACTGGAGCACATTATTTTGTATGAAAACTGTTGCAGGGAATTCATTTGAGTTGCCAGTTTCTCCCGAAGTGTTGATTCACTTCCGTTTCGTTTGAGAAATGGGCACTCCTAGGTCAAAAAAAACAGCAAAGGTCATGCCGAATTTTTCGGTCGACTCTAGCTTGTACTAATTACATTGTTGCATTTTTTCTATGAAGAGCAAACATGTCGATCAGAGACAAAGACGTCGGGGCTGGCCCTTCTCATCCCATGAGCGTCGAAGAACGATCAAGAAGAGCCAACCTCAAGTTTTGGCGGTTTGGCGATGACTTAAGTGGGTCCAACGAGGAGGCCGAAGCTACGGATCACGATGAAGTTGACGAGGAGGCCCAAGCTGCGGACCAAGAAGATGACGAGGAGTCTGAATATGAGGAGGAGGCCGAAGATGGCGACAACGACGGAAGCAGTAATGGTGACGAGGAGGCCGAAGCAAGTCATGGCGGTGAATGTGTGGACGGCGATGGTGCCTCCCCGCCCGCTAGGAAGAAGAAGAATAAGGCGGAAAGGCAGGAGCGGACGCTGCCGAAACTTGGCACCAACCGTGAAGAGTTCACCCTTGTGAAACTGGGTGGCCAACCCTTGGAGCCTACGAAGCTTGCTGCTGGGTACGGCCTACAACTCGGGTGCATCGTGTGGGAGAGCATGAGCATCAACCAGAAGGACATAAGAAAGAACAAACGGTTGCGAGAAGTCCTCATTGTGAAACATCACAAATGGTACAAGTTCCCAGATGAGTACTGATACATTGCAAATGTATCTATAATTTTTGATGTTCCATGCTTGGTTTTATCTATTTTCTTGTGTTTTTTCCACACTTTGGAGTACTTTTCATATGATTTCCTGGACTAACCTATTAAAATTTGCCACTGTGTCAGTTGCCTGTTTTCTGCTGTTTTTGGTTCGAGGAAAGTCAGAAAATCAATATTCTCGGAATTGGACGGGACAAAAGCCAAAGTTGATATTTTACCGGAAGACTCACGGAGCCAAAAGACGAGACGGAGAGGGGCCACAGGGTGGCCACACCATGTGGTGGCGCAGGCTAGCCCTGGCCGCTCCACCAGGTGGTGTGGGCCCCCTGGCCGCCCACCGACCTTGCCTCTTCGCCTATAAGAAGCCTCCCGACGCAAAAACCCTAAATAGTCAATTAGAAATCCACGAAAAGTTCCACTACGCCGCCGCCACCGAAGGGGAGATTTGGGGGACAGAAAGTCTCTGTTCCGGCACCCTGCCAGGACGGGGAAGTGCCCCCGGAGCCATCTCCATCGATCTCCACCACCATCTCCATCACCGTTGCTGATTCCCATGATGAGGAGGGAGTAGTTCTCTCTCGAGGCTAAGGGTTCTACCAGTAGCTATGTGTTCATCTCTCTCTCTATGCATGATCTTATTGAGATCATGAGCTTGTAGTCTATAGATCTACCTTGCTACTCAAGTGCTTTAATAGATCTCTGCTCTCCCCATTTGTGTGAAGTTGACAGTGTGCACACCATGGTGGCACTTAGGCTAGAGATTACAAATACTTGTTATGAGTTATATTTGGAGTTGGATGTCTTTATGAAATTATGGTGTTTGTTTGACCCATCTAGTGCTCAAGGTGACAGTGTGGGGTTATCTAGAGGGGAAAGGCTTACTTTGAGGTGTGCTGTTATAGCCCTACCATGGATTAGAGTGTCCAACCGGAGAGTAGTTTAGCGTAGTATCATAAAGAAGAATATATTTATATGAGAGTGTTCACTAGTGAAAGTATGATCCCTAGGCCTTGTTTCTAAGCACCGAAACACCATTTGCTATTAGATTTATTACATATTTGCTTGCTTCTATCTTTATTTCAGTTTTACTTTAGTCTTTTCCATGCCATCAAGCTATTTTCTATCATTGTTACCACTTATAATTATCCATACCACTTGTATTTCACTATCTCTTCGCCGAACTAGTGCACCTATACACCTGACAAGTGTATTGGGTGTGTTGGGGACACAAGAGACTTCTTGTATCTTGATTGTAGGGTTGCTTGAGAGGCGATACCTTTGACCACTTCCTCCCTGAGTTCAATAAACCTTGGGTGATCCACTTAAGGGAAAACTTGTTGCTGTTCTACAAACCTCTGCACTTGGAGGCCCAACAACTGTCTACAAGAATAGAAGTGCGTAGACATCAAGTACGATAACCAAAAGCTCGTAGGGAACAAGGTAAACAAGTTAGCCCTCACGAGGATGAGCACCGCCTTGAGCAGCTGGAAAAGCCGAGTGAAGAGGAGGATTAACGAGGGTAAAAGTTGGGAGGAGATAAAGGAGGCCGAGACGATGCTCGACGAAGCTGAATTCATCAAGTTCAAGGCGGACTGCACTTCACCTCAAGGTCAGGAATGGACCGAGTGGGGGAGGAGTATGCGGGAGCTAAACATAGGTAACCAACGTTGCGGAAGTGGCGGTTACCGAGGAAAAAAGTCTGTTTGGGCAAAGGAGGATGCCGAGTATGTCCGTCTAGGGAAAGATAACCCGTGGCCCAAATTCACGGACGAGAAGGTGATGCAGTTTGTCCGCGCCCACTACTATCTCCACCCTGAACTCAAGGAATTCGTTACCGACGATGACGATGTGAGGAAGTTCCAGAAAAGGCTGGTAAGGAATATATCTCGGAGTACATCTGTGTTTCTAATTAAGTAATGAAGCCGAATTTCTAAATGGGATCACTTTCCTTCTCTTCAGAGATCCGAAGAAAAGACTTGTGCGTCAAGTGCGAGCTCATCCTAGGGGTCGACGGCGGACCCGCGGTGGGACACGCCCTTCAACAGGGCGAGAAATATGGTCAAGGGGAGGGTCAAGTCTGCGCCGCCGACTTCATTTAGCCGCGTGTCTGGCTATGGTACGTACGAAAAGGTTGGCGACTTTAGGAAAGAGGACCCAAAGGCAAAGAAAGAGAGGAAGGCCACGGCGGCGGCAAGTGAAAAACGCGAGGTTGAAGTCCTCCAGGAGCAGATGCAACAGATGCCGAGGCTGATCGACGAGAAAGTGCAAGAGAAGATCCGCGAGATGTTTCCCAATGAGCTGTGGGAGGGGATCGCTGCTTGGAATGCGGCAGGTCGACGAGGGCCGCTCGTGGTGCCCAGCCTCTCCAGCAGCAACTCGATCCAGCACGTGTCGCCGAACATGGTGACGCCCGAGTCCGCCAACGTCGAGATGCACCCGATCGCTCTGATGCCCCCTCCCGCTGGCGCCAACACTAACACGCAGTCGGAGGTCGCTCTGGTGACACCTCCCACCGGCGCCAACACAGAGCCGCAGGTCACAGCGATGCCCCCTCCTGCCAAAACTAAGGCGCAACCGATGGTGCTTCATAAGGCATCTCAGCGGGAGCATGATACCGGTGTCTTGACATTAGCCGAGTTCAGCGCAATCTCCAAGGTAATGACGCCGTCCAACACATGCATGTTGATAACATTTCATCTCCTTTTCCTTTGATGACTAGCTAGCGCCATCTCACGATGCTTGTTCTTCCGCAGGACACTCCTTGCCCGCTCTTGCATTACGTGGACGGCGATCTAAAGGATGTTGGCAAGGGCACAATTATTCAACCAAATAGCCACACGATGCACCACAAGTCGATGCAGGATGACGTGTTCAAGGTCCGGCTGGCTCGGGTGTTGTCGGGGTGCGAAGACATGGACCCCCCTAGCCAACCTCGAGGTGTTGATGATCATAAGAACCTTCAAGATTGCTGTGGCTGGGTCTTGACATGGCCAAAGACCCAGATTCGGCTTGTGAAGGAACAACAAGTAACTCAGCGGCCACGTGTGCCCTTGCCGTGGCGGCCACAACAACCAGTCACCGCCACCACCTCTCATCACCAGCAATTGTTGGCCACCACTGCACCGCCCAAGGATGCACCTGGGGACAACATTAACGATGATGATGATGATGATGATGACAACCCAAATAAGTGGATCAGCATTGGTGTCACCGACTCTTTGTTCATGCCAAACATGGACGAGCCCTACCGCGTTGGCGACGACCCAAATGCTCGTACCAGAACATGCACGCGTCTGGACTTCCATGGTGCCCTAGAGGAGACGCCTCCGGATGCTGGTGCCGCTGGTCCTTATAAAGGCACCCAGGGAATCATTTTTAGCCCCACCACACTCCATAAGGCGGCCGATGAGTAGATGGCTGCTAATGTCGAGACAAAGAAGCATCACAAGAGAACCAAGAAGAATAAGCAGTCTTTGAGCCAGTCGGGTCCGAAGAGGCCCCGGGCTCAGGACGACTCGTTAACACAGCCCCCTAAGGGCACCTTGACCAGGGTTCACATAGCTGGTCAACCGATTCTGAGTGAGGAGATGATCAAAAATGCAAGTGGAGCGATGGCTAACCTGTAACATGGTATTATATATCTAGAGGAGTGCCTTCTTAAAGAAGCAAATCCATTGTACCCTGTTTTCACGGTCAATGTTCCAACGGGAGTGGGATTTGTCGATAATGCCCCCGCGGATATCTTCTTCATATCGTATGAGGACATCTTCAAGCTTTTCTATGGCAAGCGGATGAACTATAACTTGGTCCGCCTATACGCGCTCCATCGGGTGATGAAGGTCAACAGAGAGAAGACACCTAGCGTTGCGATAGTGGACCCCTACTTCATGCGTGATAGCCAGTTGGTGGATCTAGTGACCCGGGCCAGCGTAAGGAACTACCTCCAAAATTTCATGGTGGACAACAAGAGTGGAAAAGAGCTTATTTTGCCTTTCTTTCCCGAGTAAGTGCACACACTCGCTCGTCGCCGTAACTTGTCCTTTCTTAGTTTTTGGTTGCTATTTTTCCAACATTGTTTCATTTCAATTGTTTTGCGCAGAGACAAATACTGCACACTGATCCTCATTCACCCGAGTTATTCGCTAGCCACGTACTTGGACTCGGGGAGCGAGCAAAAGAAGAAAGACTACACCAACATAAGGAGTCTTCTAGATGATGCTCTTGAGGTATACGCTGAAAATGGAGGCGAATTCAAGAAGGGGGCGGAAAATTTCAGGGATGGCAGACACGTGTTCAAACACGTAATCAAGTTCTCTTGCATCAAGCAGCCGGATAACAGTGTCAAGGAGGCCTACTATGCCCTCCATCACCTGCGGGCGATCGTCCGGGATGCACACATCATTATGTTGCCATCTAGTCCCCGAGCATGGGCTGAAGCTGAGGCAAGAATGGACGATGATGAACTTAAGGACGACTTCTTACACATCCAGACTTAGATTGTGACCATCGTGCAAGAAGATGTCATCACAAGGGGGGGGGCTTATCCTGCAAAAGAACATTCAGTAAGCGCGAGATCGAAGCATGGCTTGAGGCACAGGGTGACCGTAGGACATGGACAACAAAAGACGGCTACAAACCGTTTCCGGCGCCGTGTAAAACAAAGTCTTCATGATGTAGTGTTCCTAGCTAGCTAGCGCTCAGCTGGTTTGTGTATCTCGTGTGTGTGTGTCATAAACTTTAACTTGCCTTAGCTCAAAACGGTCGTTGTTGGACTTCGTTTACTTATTACCATATGTATGAAACTTAATAGCTTGCCTTAGATCGAAACCTTCTTTTTTGTGGAGATGCATGTGATGAACCTTTTAATTCTTTCTGTTGCATGATATAGTACTTATATGCCTTGTGTATAGAGATGTCGTGCTACGTGGTGTTCAGAGGGAGGGTCCCAGGAGTCTATGACGAGTGGGAGGACTGTCATAAGCAAGTGAACAAGTTCAGTGGCAACAGATACAAAGGGTACCTGACGAGAGAGCACGCAGAAGCTAGGTGGAGGAACCACCTCCTTGGAGAGCAGAGAGACAGGAACCAGATGAAGACCTTGATGATCATGCTCCCCGTCTTGCTCATCACCGCCATTGCGGTTGTACTCTACTCGGTCCATTAGTAGTTTAGGACTTGGCTAATGATGATGATCAACTTGTTGTAATGTGTAATGTATGAGAAGATGAGATCAATTTGTTCTAGACTTGTATAATATTCGGGCACTTGTCACTATGTCCAGTTCTAATTGATGTGATGATGTATAATTCTATTTGTATTATTATCTCTGTTGTTATATTGTTGTGTATCTGTATAAATACCTATATATGTACCTGTATATGTACCTGTATAAATACCTGAGAGCACTGTATTATGTATACCTGTATGAAACATCAGTGGCGCATATTTTATTCATCCAGTGGTGCATGTAGTATTAGTGGCGCATTTGGATATATGCTCCACTGGTAAAATATCAATGGCGCATATTTAAGGTGCCCCACTGGTTGTCCCACTATCAGTGGCGCATATTTGATATGCGCCATTGATAAATAATTACTAATGGCGCAACACTAGTGGCGCATCCCATATGCGCCATTGGTAAGAAAAAAGATGCTCCACTGATAAGAAATTCTCTACTAGTGTAGTGGTAGTGATAGTAGAAATACTAATGTTTCTAACAATTTCATCTTCTCTTTCCCACTTAGCATGCAATTCAGCTAATAGTCTAACATTTTCATCAATTCTTACTTGTATGGCATTAGTAGCTGCAAAGGGATTATCAATAGTTTCAGGTTTAGCAGCCATTATATTCAAAGAAGATTGAGCTTCAGCCAAACATGCTATATTTCTTTCAGCATTAGAGAGTTTTTCCTCAATAGTTTTATTGAAAGCAGTTTGTTTACTAATAAAATCTGTAAGCATAACTTCAAGTTCAGAGGGTGCACTCCTATTATTGTTGTAAGAATTTCCATAAGCATTACCATTGTTGGGAGGATATGGCCTATAATTGTTGCTACCAAAATTATTCATGTAGGCATTGTTGCTAAAATTGTTATTTCTTATAAAGTTCACATCAACTTGCTCTTGTTGAGCAACCAAAGAGGCTAAGGGAACATTATTTGGATCAATATGGGCTTTCCCATTAACAATCATACACATAATAATATCAATCTTAGCACTCGAGGAGGAGGTTTGCTGAACAGAATTTACCTTCTTACCTTGTGGAGCTCTCTCGGTGTGCCATTCAGAATAGTTAACCATCGTATTATCTAGAAGCTTTGTTGCAGCACCCAAAGTAATGGTCATAAAGGTATCTCCAGCAGCAGAATCCAATAGATTTCTTGAAGAATAGTTCAATCCTGCATAAAAAGTTTGGATAATAATCTAAGCAGTCAGTCCATGAGTGGGACAATTCTTTAACAAAGATTTCATTCTTTCCCAAGCTTGAGCAACATGTTCACTATCAGATTGTTTAAACTTCATTATTTCACTTCTCATAGATATAATCTTAGCAGAAGGATAGTATTTTCCAATGAAAGCATCTTTGCATTTAGTCCAAGAATCAATACTATTCCTAGTTAAGGAATTCAACCATTCTTTAGCTTTTCCTCTCAAAGAGAAAGGAAACAATTTAAGCTTAATAATGTCTCCATCTATATCCCTATGCTTTTGCATCTCACAAAGTTCAACAAAGTTATTTAGAAAGGACTCCCCGACAACAACGCCAGAAAAAGTACTTGCTGACTCATGTATTAACGAGCTCGGTGGGGAACCCCAAGAGGAAGGTATGATGAGAACAGCAGTAAGTTTTCCCTCGGTTATGAAACCAAGGTTATCAATCCAGTAGGAGCAAGGAAACACCCCAAAGGTGTAGCTAGCTGAACTTTGGCAGGGCGCACTACCAGTGCCAGTAGCAACGTGGAGACTTGCACAACACAACCATAGAACTTTGTCCCCAACTTACGATGAGGTTGTCAATCTCACCAGTTTTGCTGAAAACAAAGGATTAAACGTATCCAATGGAAGAAAGTAATAGTTTGCAGAAAGTAAACATAAAGCAATAAACAGTTGATTGTAGATTGGTAGTAAAAGAAAGGACCAGGGTCCATAGTTCACTAGAAGTGGCTCTCCTTAAGATAGATGACATGTTGGGTGAACAAATTACAGCGGGGCAGTTGACAAACATCGAGAAAGCATACAAGCATATACTACTCATCTTGACTCCTTTGAGATTCGATTGGGCATTACAACATTATACATAGACCGTAATCCAACTGCATCTATGACTAATAATCCACCTTCAGGTTATCATCTGAACCCCCTCCAGTATTAAGTTGCAAGCAACGGATAATTGCATTACGAATTGCATGTAAAGTAAATAATACGATTGTTCTATGAACAAAGGATTGTTGTTTTCTCCCTAGTAGCAACAGCACATCTAGTACCTTAGATATTTCTATCACTTCCCCAGATTACCAGAGGCATGAACCCACTATCGAGCATAAATACTAACTCTTGGAGTTGCTAGCATCTACTTGGCCAAGATAGCTACTAACAATGGAAATCATGCAAGATCACAAATAACAAAGACATGATAGAATCAATAATCAATCTGAAATAGCATCTCAA
Source organism: Avena sativa (assembly GCA_916181665.1). Lineage (NCBI taxonomy): Eukaryota > Viridiplantae > Streptophyta > Magnoliopsida > Poales > Poaceae > Avena > Avena sativa. The sequence continues at coordinate 289,243,304 of OV702290.1, forward strand.
TATCCATCGGATACCCACAAACACAACATGCAGAATTACAAATAGATGATCTTGATCATGAACGGAGCTCACAAGATCTAGACATGATAGCACAAAGGAGGAGAACCAGCCATCTAGCTACTACATGGACCCATAGTCCAGAGATGAACTACTCACGCATCACACCGGAGGCTTGCATGATGATGAAGAAGGCCTCCAGGGTGAATTCCCCTCTCCGGCAGGGTGTCGGGAAGAGCTTCAGATCCCTCCCGATCTAGGGATGGATATGACGGCGGCTACAAACTCTTTCGTGGAATTTTGATTGGGTACTTAGGGTTTCTGTATCGGAGGCAATATATAGGCGGAAGGAGAGGCCGAGGGGGTGCCTGGGGCGTCCAGACCACCCCCTAGCGTGGGCCAGGCCTGGCCGCGCGGCCAGGTGGTGTGGCCGAGCCCCGGCCCCGCTTCGTCTCGTATTCTGGCTCTAGGTGTCCCTCGGTGAAAAACTGACTTTGGCTTTTGTCCTGTCCAGTTCCGAGAATATTCATTTTCTGACTTTCCTGGAACCAAAAACAGCAGAAAACAGACAGCTGGCAAGGTGGCTCTTGTTAATAGGTTAGTCCAAGAAATCATATGAAAAGTAGTCCAAATTGTGGACAAAACATAAGAAAGTAGATAAAACCAATCATGGAACATCAAAAATTATGGATACGTTTGCAACGTATCAACATCCCCAAGCTTAACTCCTGCTCGTCCTCGAGTAGGTAAGTGATAAAAAGAAAGAATAATTTTTGAGGTGACATGCACCATCATAAACTTGATCATAGTATTTGTCAAACATTCGAAGCTGGGATCATTGTACTTCAATCATAACATGAAAGACAAAGTTCTAGCAATAAGACAAAAAAACTATGTTGCAACATGAAAAGGCACAAACAAATGATTAATGAATAACAATGCTTTGCAAGATGTTTGTTTGTTTCACATAAAGAAAACATAGCATAATGGTATTCAGCTTGTCCCTCATAGAGTAGCAAACATAAATGCATATGACACCTTCAAAGTTCATAAGAGTGACTAGATACAAATAGTTTAAAACAAGCAATATCAAGGTATGCTTCAATCAACAAGTCTTGGGACAATGCACATAGAACTAAGAATGGCCACTATGCTCTCAAAGTAGGTGCATAAAGGTAGAAGGTGGAGACTGAACATAAAAGTAAAAGAAAGGCCTTCATAGAAGGAAGCAGGGATTCAAGTCTCATAAAGAGCTTCCAAAAATTATGGTACTTAATAGCTTTCAACTCTCATTGCCCCTATCATAAGCATCTTGAAGTGATTAAGGTTAAAGTGAACAAACTATGGTGTATATGCTTAACAAAGTATAATTTGGAAATCTCATGTCACTTGGATACGAGAGCCGCTCCTCATGCTACTCAGGTTTAGTCACCGGTAAGTTCTTGCCATCGTAAGTACATATGTATGATAGAGAACCGCCAACGGGGTGCCCCTTGCCCGATGATATGGAAGAATCCCCATATCAAAATGACAAGGAAAGCAAACAACGAGCATCTCAACAATCTTATTATTTACCATGGGAATATGGTGCTTTTTTCTCTCTTTCCTCTTTTCATAATCTCTTTTTTTCTCTTTTTTCTCAATATTTGACTCTCTTTTTTTATAAGAGGAATGCTTCATAGATAGCTCATTATGGTTACGCTGCAGGTTTCCACCATGACGGCATGGATTAGACCAGCGGCCCAAGCGTTTCTCTAACACATATACATAACTCCATGCAATTACAAGCTCCCCTTTCATTTCACACCGACGACATCCATAGACAAAAGAGCATGATATCAACTAGGTACAAAGTACAAGTGCAATGTTGAAAGCGTTCCCCATGACTGCATGGTTCTGCTAATCCCCAACAAATAAGTGCAAGCATATACAACATAGACGACACAATGGTTCAAGTTTATTAAGGGCAAGAAATGTAAAGTGTGCCATCAAGTTCGCGAGAGATTTAATCACTAGTTTTCTCATAACAAGTTTAATTCGGAAGGTAGATAAAAACATGAATATACTTGGAATAGCATATGCTAGTAGGTAGGTATGGTGGACTCTTTTGGAATAACTTGGTTTTAGGAGTTGGATGCATGAGTAGAACTCATAGTTGGTTATGGAGGCTAGCAAAAGACTGGGAGCGACAAACTAAGAGAGCAATAATGGCCATAATCATGCAGAGCGACAAAACATCATTGATCAAATTATAAAGTGATACTACAAGTTGAAAACTAAAGGATCATAAAGGCTATGGTGACTTGGGATAGTCATAACATGGTGTGAACATCTGCCAAGTCAACCCGAATAAAGCATCAAAAGAGAATACCACAATACTATGCTTTAATATGCTAAAACAACGCATGATCCTTCCAAGGCACATTAAGCAATCTCAATTGTTTATAACAAGTCATGCTGCAACAAAGAATACTAAGCATAAAGCCAAAACAATATCGAGCATGGCATGACAAAGCATAGGCCACAGTCAAAAACAAGCTCTCTTTACCACTTAAGCATGAACTTTTCCTACTCTTTTCCAATCCAAACCAAACTATTTGAAAACCAATGTATGAAAGAGGGGTTCCAACGAATTTATTCAGCAAACTAAGCAAACAAAGAAAACCAAAAACCAAAACAAAAACGGACGCTCCAAGAACAACACAACTGTGCATGAAACAATAAAAATGAAGTGTTTGGAACAAACCTGGGATTTTTATTGATGAAGAGGGGGATGCCTTGGGCATCCCCAAGCTTTGACGCTTGTACTTCTTGGAAATTTCTTGGAGTGACATGCGTGGCATCCCCAAGCTTGAGCTTTAGTCCATCTGTGGGGCCCCCGGATTAATCCTCCGACAATCCCTGTTATGCATACAACCACGATCCCATGATCAGTTAGTCGTGGCACATAACCGACAAGTATCAAAGTAAACATCCAATACATAACTAATACATGTCATACCTTATTTGCCATTATGTCTACATTGATCAACATCAGCGGAACTTCATTAAGCATAGAGCCCGAGCCATGCCTTAACCTACAGACAACTGACTAGGAGAACGTCCTAGCTCGCTTAGCCGTCAACTTCATCCTCTTCTTGGTATATGACCAAGTTAATAGCCAGGGACAATGATGGTGAGTACTTTGAATGTACTCACAAACCACCTCAAGAAAATAAAAGTAACAAGAGGATATGCAATATGGCTGTGGTAGTAGGAGGGCTTCAAGAGAGGTTCTTTTCCCAAATAGTTTCTCTTGTATCGCATCTACATATCTTTGTTGAAAACTTTTGTAAAACATTCCGGAAACTTTTTTTTGAAAACTTTTGTAAACACTAGGAATGGGGTACCCATTTGTTCCCGTCTTCAGGTCGTCCCATGAACAAACTCCTTTCTCCTCCTTCCGACCATCCCATGGTCAAAACCTTTCTCCTTTACGACCATCCCATGGTCAAAATCTTTCCAAAGCCATTTCTTTTCTGAAATCCTTTCTGAAAACAAAACCAGCACCGCTCTACAGCAACTTTCCCAACCGTCCATGACCACGGACACGGCTATACGAATAGATTTACACTCTGCAGAGGTTGCACACTTTACGTACACCATCCGGGTACACTACCCTGATCTACACCGATCGTGGGTCGAGTAACCGATCAAGACTCTCCGGATGCCCACTCCAATATAAGTGCCTACCCTATGAGTGTTGTTCCCCTCAACACCGGGACGTCGGGTACCAAGGATGTCAACACCCGGATTTTTAATCCCAGATGCCTGTTATGTCATACATCGCAATCTCAGGATTACCATTTTTGCGAGACATAACAGATTGGATATCACAGTACCTCATCCTTACAAACCATAAATATGGTCTTACACAAATAAGTATCTCATGATCCAGTCTTAATACAACAAGCAGCGGAATAAATAATAAGCGTAGCGGTGGGGTCCATCTTCAGGGGCACATGCAATGCTGACGAAGGCAGATAGTCCTAGTTATCATAGCCGTCCTGCTGGCCGTCATCTTGATAGTCTCCTTCATAGTCTGACCATGAGAATAGCCAGGGACAAAAGCCATGAGTACTCTTTAAGTACTCGCAAACTACCACTAACAAGTGGTATAGTTCTAGTGTAAATGCTAACTCTAAGTTTACTATAAAGTTAAGTTTGAAACCTAAGCTGAGTTTTGAAACAAAGAAAGATAAATAAAGTTCTAGAATCACTTAAGTTGGGAAGCTAGTGTCATAACCACAACCCTGTTGTGGTCAAGTCAAGATTCATCATTCATTTCACAAGTCATTTTGAAAATATCTGACAACAAAACAGTATGGCCACTCCAACTGTCCATAACCGCGGGCGCGGCTATTCGAATAGTTTGACACTCTGTAGAGGTGGTACACTTTCACCACAAGATTCGATACATCTGTCAGGGATAACCCTGAATCATCATACTTAGTATGCAGATAATCAAACATAACCTTTCCTTTACACTCCCTAGTATAAGCACCTCTCCTATGAGCATGGCCTCCCAACCATGACCATCTGTCATCTTGGGCACTTCATAGGTGGACAACATTGAGAGGTAGCGTTAGCTCAAACCTCTCCCGCGAGGGAACTAATACTAATGCATATAAATTTCCGGCTAAGCCTTACCCAATTCAGGTATTGTGGTTGTACGGTAAATTTGGAATGGTATCGCATCCGAATCCAACCATCAGTTTTTATAAAAGGGCTAAGGCTGATGCCTCAACATTTTCATCATCATAACCATTTGTGTTTATCAACATGTGTCAAAACATCTCAATAGAACGACTCATCATTCCAAGGTTTTCACAATTCATTTTCACCAAGTATTCCCCATCTAAAGTGTCTCAAGTTTTAGTTTAGCTCTAAATTACTAAGTTAAGAGTGTTCACTAATGTGGGATGCTAAGATCAATCTCATGCCATAGAATGACATCTAAGTTTATCTAGATAGTTCAAGTTTTATACTCTTTATGCTACCTTCAAAACAAGTAAAGGACTTGGTAAAGTAAAGAAAGTAAAACTTGGAAATAAAACTTGTGGTAGGTAATAGTCAAGGTGGTATAACCAGAGTATGTCTAATGTATTTGCTTGGGTTTATCGAGCTTACTCCTAGCTTGCTAAGTATTATACTTGCAAGTGTTAGCTTGCCTTGGTTGGTGCAGTGGTTGAAGTTTTCTTCCTCCTCCTCTTGGTAGAACTCCTCCTCCTCGAAAGCTTGGTCGGTACTATTGTCTATAAAAACATACAGAGTACACAATCACCAAACAATGCTTAACTAGTCTACTTAGCATTCTAAGGCACACATTGGATGATCTAATATCATCACAAGCATCATAAGGATTTATTACCTAGTTTCATTCTTTTTATTTAAGAAAAGTAATTTCTACTCATTGAAAAAATCTAAGATTTAATATTCTCCCATTAAAATATGGGATCATATGGACACATGTCATCACCACATATTTTAACATAAGGTAATGTGATTTAAGGGTTGGATCATATTTACTTTGGTTTAAGTTTAATATTTAATGATTTAAAGTGACTAGAAATGCCTATATAGCATTATTTTGGTACTAGTCCAAAGTCACTGCATGTAAACCCTAATATTATTACATATTCAGATAGGTATGGTTAAATGTGATTTTTGAGAGTTGGAATCAACTCAAAATCTATTATGGTTGATTTTATAAAAATGTTTGAATGTGCAAAATCTTCTATCTTGTTATTTTTACTAGAAGAGATCTCTAACTCTAAATTAATTAAATCCAACAGGCTTGGATAGATCTTTTCAGTAGCTAACAAAATTTCAATCCATAAATTTGGTTCAGTAGATCTTCCGGAATTGATTTTTAAACTAAGGACTAGAAGTGAGTTCAAACTAAAATAGAAAAATCCACATTTGAATTCACGGGCTAGCGCGGGAAAACTAATGGGCTGGCCCAGTGGCGCTCTGCGGTGCGAATGACAACTGACAAGGGGGTCCCGTAGGTCAGCGACACATCAAACGCGAAGCGGTACGGGGCAACATGGACCGTGCGATTAAAAAGAAGATCTACGGCTGAGGATCGTCATCCGCGACGAACAGCAGCTCAGGCGTGGTCACGGCAGCTCCTGAGGTGGACGAAATCGACAGCGCCTCTCCTCCTCTGCTGCGGCAAGCTCCGGCTAAATTCCGGCGAACGGCAGCTCGCCTTGCTCCGGGGATGGGGTGGAAGGATCAGTAGAGAGAGGGGAGTGAGATGGTGTGAGTAGTTTGTGCTGGGGATGCCTCCTTTTATAGGGCGACGAGGGGACTGAATGGCATGACGATGAGCTCGTCGGTGACGTTGATACAGGCAGCTAGAGGCATGGGCGGCGTAGGCGGATGGTGGCATGCCTCCTGGCGGTGCTCTACAGCTTCAATGCACGGCTAGGGGCGGTGGCGTTTGGTCGGGAGAGTCCCGCGCTCTGGGATACAGAGGCGGTGCTCGACGCGGCGCACGGCGACTGTGGGTCACGCGGCGGCGCACGGCCGTGTCTAGCAGGGTGTTGGGGTCGAGGCGGAGTGGCGTGCATGGTATTGGGTCGAGGGGTGGTATGTGGCATGCTGGCGTCTAACGCGCTCTAGCGTGCTCTAGCGAGCTCACAGAGAGAATGGGTGGCGGTGCTGGGGTGTGGTCTAGGGCCTGGCTGGGCTTGGGGAAAGGGCAGGGAGGTGCGGTAGGGTTAGGCGGAGCTAGTGGTGGTGATGGAACGACACGGCGCTGTCTGTGGCGTTTTGCCCATGTTTGGCCGGCGGTGACCAAAATATCGTGGCGCTCCACTACTTCTGTGGCCAAGGGGTAGGCCGGTGAGGACTTGGTTCGACTCAGGGGGAACAGGGGAACCAAAAGAGGGCTTAAAACTCGACAATGCATTGATCTACAAACAGTATAAGTTAGGCAGAGAAATCTTGCCTGCCACCTGGTCGACACAATGGCCGCATGAAAGTTTTATTTGAATTTTGGGCTGATTTTTGGTGGAGTGGTTGATCACATGCTTGATCTTCAAGGTGTGCTTGGGTTTTGAAAATGGAGCTCATTTGTGTGGTTTTTGAATAAGTGGGATCTTCTCATATGAACTACATTCAATTTTCACTTGCCATTTAAAATTAGTGTTTGAAAGTTTTTGGTAGATCACAAAGTGGGCCTTGGTACATCACTACATGTACTAGCAAGGGGTGCAAAGATCCACATTTGTTTCTGTTAGGATTTGAGTTCTAGGAATAGCCAAAGTAGGCATGTTGATTAAAATGGCACAAATGACCATTTGGTTATTTTGTTCATTTTGATTTGTTTTTCTTTGGTATTTGTTTGGGAATGATCTAGATGATGTTTATTTTACCTAATAATCATTTTACAATCAATGGATCACTTACACATGGCAATTCAAATCAACTCCTAAACTATATGCACACACATATGAATGCTTTAATATTTTTAATTGGAAAAGTTTTTGTTAACTCTAAATTTGATGATTTGGATCTTCATCACTTGGATTAAAGTTTTGGGATGTTACAGAGGACCAACTGGAGCGCTTTTTCCACTGCACGAGTGTGCGCTTTCAATGAGGGGCTCATAGTAACGTGTGGAGGCTCGTAGGCCCTTCATTCCTTCTCTAGGTCGATGTCCCACATGGACCCTTATGTGAGAAGGCCCACCCTCCAAGGATTTTTATCCCATGTAGTTGTTGTGAGGAAGCTTATACCAGAATAGACAAACATCAAATCCAGCTCTGTCCCATTCCAGAGTAATGTGGTTGCACAGGGTTAATTGTTCTAGCAAAACTGCAAAGAATCGGGTGCGTTTTTGTAAACCTTTTTCCTCCATCTTTCCTTCAGCATTTTGTAACACAAAACCTTTTTGTTTCTCAACATCTCTTAGGAGGTCCCACCTCACCAAGGTTTTATCATAAAACATTTGGTAAAACTTTTTCCGGGGTCTTCCCATCCTCTAGCTTTTCTTTGGCTAAAACAGGGTCTCCAAAGGGTATGGTGTATTACACCATCTACCACACTAGGGACAAGTAGGTGTCATCAAGGGGGTTGTACTTAATAGTACAAAAGTGTAATAGTTCGGAGGATCCAAACCACTACCATATATACATCATCATATAGTAAAACAATGCAGTTTTAAATAAACAGTAGATAAAACATGCATGAGTAAAATAGTAGGACAAGGCTTATGAGCAAGAAGGTGGCTTGCCTAAGATCAGAAATATGGCATAATTGTCCCTAGACTTCTTCTTAGAATACCAAATAATATACAAAAATAATCATCTTCTTCTGATCTCCGAGATAATCGCAATTATCGTCGTTAGGGAGCACACATGCAAGCAAGCAAGAGCACAATCAAAACAAGGCATACAAACATCAATACATACAGCAAGCAATGGACAATACAAGTTTACAAATCAGTAGGTTTTGAGGGGTTGGTGTCTACACAAGTGGAAATTACTTGAAATGCCTTTGTGGGTTTTCTTTAATGATTTGGGTGCCTAAACTACTTAATTAAGGGGTTTAATTACAAGGTCCAAGTACTGTAGGATACCTTTGTATACAAATGATACCATCAGGTAGGCATTAACAAAATAAGGCCAACAAAAGTGGTTTTACTATTTTATCACTTTTCTTTAATTTCTTATGAATATTCTAGTGATAAAAGCTCTAGTTTTAGGAAATAATTCACCAGAAAAGTTCTAGAGCTCCAAAAAATATTTCCGTGGATGGTTCAGTAGGGTTTGATGTACTGATTCACCGAGAGTTGGAATTATGTCAAAATAATTAACAGAATGACCTCAGAAAATTCCCAAAGGCAGTTCTGGAGCTGTTTTCTCTTTTTCACTAGATTAATTCTACAGAATCTTTTGATTTGATTCCAAGGGTTCATGGTAGGCATTTAGAATACCTTTCTGCAGAAATTGGAATCACCCAATTTGGAGTTGCCAAACTCCTTTAGTGATTTTCCTATTGACATAACACTATTCAGAGATAAATAAATCACCAAAACTCACTAATTAATCAATAAATGCTGGTATGCCAGGTTTTGTTGGGTATTGAAGGACCACATAACTGGGAGTTAGAATAAGGTCAATACCCACTTTGGTTTGACCTGGAGAATTCCTTAAAGACAGAAATAGGTTGTTTTTATTATTTTTCCTGCAGTCAAACTATAGTTCAACTTGGCATGAGATAAATTTCCACATATGGGTATTTCAGATACCTATCAGAGGTAGTTGGTTTTAATCCCATTGGAGTTGTAAAACTCACATAAAGATTTTATTAGTAGAAATTATACATTTGAGTGGGTGATTTATTATAATTAATTTAAAACTTATTTTGGTCCACTTGTTGTACTGCATGATGGGTAAAACAGGTATTCATCTAAGAAAATTTAGATCTGGGAATTTTAGACAGTTTCCATTTTTGAAACGATTTAAACTAATAGCCAGATTAAAGGGGCTTTGGAAAAAGATTAAAAAGGAGAGGAGGACAGAGTGTACTAGGCCTTACTAGGGCAATTTTAGCCCAGATCCATGGTGAGGCATGCGTGCGGGATCCATTCGAACCTGCTCAGCAGGGCCCGCCAGTCAGTGGATGAGAGGCGACGAAGGGGTATCGGGTGAGGGTGGCCGTCCGATTAGACGCGGATCCAACGGTCGGGGGTGGTTCTTCTTCCTCGTGTGCTGAGCGCCGGGCCAAAACCCTAACGCGGCCTGGTGCGGTGCTGGGAGCTCGCCTGGACACGGAAGAGTTAAAGGGATTGCGTCGAGGTGAAGCGGAACACCATGGCGAGTCCGTCAAGGTGCGGCGGAGGGGGATTTCGTGCTGGTACCTTGCTCGCGCAAGAGCGCCCATAGAGCATTCTCGGGAGGTCTATGGCAGCATGGCCTAGGGCTTTACCTGGTAAAAATAAACAAGGGGAGGGTCAGATCCTGAGGAGGGAGACACATTCATGCGAGAATATGGAGCAGAGGTGGAGCAGAACGATGGAAACTCCATCTTCTTGCTCACATACCGAGACGGAGAGAGCTCCCTGTTCAGGGCAAGGGAGAGTCGGGGAGAGGGAGTGGGGAGCAGAGGGAGTGAATGAGGGGCAGGGGAGGCACGGGTTGGCCTCTGGCCTTTTTAAACCAGGGAGGGAGATGGGGATATGCAATGTCCATTTTGGACATGGGAGGGAGGTGCTAGCCAGGGGTGGGTCGATCTGGGCGGTGGAGGGCAGTGGTGAGAGGGTGGTGGGGTCCCTGAGTCGAGCAGGGGGATAGAGAGGGAGTGGTGGAGTGTGTTGCTGCTTTAAATGCAAGATTTAAAGAAAAGGGGTTCCTTCTCTCTTCATCCAAGGGACCTAGGGCAAGGGAGGCCACATGCTACAGTGGTGTCGACCGGGGGGTGAGGGTGGTTGCTATGGAGAAGTGTTGGAGAGGTTTGGTGAGGGTTTGAAAGGGATTTGATCGATAGCTTGAATGATTTCAAATGTTGGCCAAACCTTGGATCATGAAGCAAGTTTCAAAACTGGATCTTGGTAGGTTGAGGAAATGATGCTGGTAGGTAGGTGAGGTCAAGATACACCTCTAGGAATTTATTGAGATTTTTTAGATGATTTTTAGTGCATTTTTGATCAATTATTCAAAAAGTGCAGAAGTGGTTTATAGAAGCTCATTTGATAATTTTACATTGGATATAGTTGGTTTTTTATGTGAGATGGTCCCAAATGTGAATACACACTTAGGGGAATTTTCCCAAGATTTATTGGAAGATAAAAGTATTTAAAACAATTATTATTCCAATTCAGCCATTTAAGAAAATGGGCAAAAAGAAATAATAAAGCTCTTCAAAAAAATGTTTCGGGCTTGTTGGGTGCTTGAACACACTTCCGGAGTTGGGACACATGGAAGACGTTATGGAACTCTGCCAATTATTTGGGTAGCTCTAGTTGATATGACACCTTTCCTCGTTGAGCGAGGATCTTGAAGGGCCCGATGTACCTTGGGGCAAGCTTTCCTTTCTCATGAAATCGTTGCATTCCCTTGAGGGGAGAGACGCGAAGGTACACGAAATCTGCCGTGTTGAAACTCACATCTCGGCGTTTGGTGTCGGCATAACTCCTCTGGCGAGATTGAGCAGCTCTCAAGCGGTCACGGGCTAGCTGCACTTGCTCTTCGGCTGCCTTGATAACATCAGGGCCAAAGATTTGGCTCTCTCCAGTCTCAGTCCAGTTCAGAGGGGTTCTACACTTCCTTCCATAGAGGAACTAGAAGGGTGCCATCTTCAGACTGGCTTGATAGCTATTATTGTAGGAGAATTCCACGAACGGTAGACAATCCTCCCGCTTAGATCCGTAAGCTAGAATACAGGAGCGGAGCATATCCTCCAGGACATGATTGACTCTCTCGGTCTGACCTCCGGTCTTTGGGTGATAGGCGGTGCTAAAGGATAGAGTGGTACCTAAGGCCTCATGTAGCTTATTCCATAAGCGGGAGGTGAATTGTGGTCCTCTATCAGACACGATCTCTTTGGGGACTCCATGAAGACTAACGATACGGGAGATATACAATTCTGCCAGTTGCTGTCCATTGTAGCTAGTCTTCACGGGGAGGAAGTGAGCCACCTTGGATAGGTAGTCTATGATGACCCAAATAGAATCATGTCCCCTATTCGACTTGGGTAGTCCAGTGATAAAGTCCATTCCAACCTTTTCTCATTTCCACTCCAGAATCTTCATTGGTTGTAGCAATCCGGCGGGTCGTTGATGTTCGGCTTTGACCCTTTGGCATATATCGCACTTATCCATGAACAAGGCAATTTCACACTTCATTCCATGCCACCAAAATTGTTCCTTCAGATCCTGATACATCTTGGTGCTACCGGGGTGGATGGAGTAGAGTGTCGCATGGGCTTCCTTCATAATCATATGCTTCAAGTCATGGTCGCTGGGTACGCAGATGCGCCCTTTGTACCATAGTACACCACAGTCGTCAACCTTGAATCCAGGAACATTTTCTTTTTCCATCCTTCTCTTTATACCCTCGACACTTCTGTGTCCCTTCTGAGCTTCTTTGATTTGTTCTAAGAGGGTCGACCTTAGCTCTAAATGGGCTAGGAATCCATGATGACTATTTCAAGTCCGAACCTTTCTAGTTCTTGACTCAATCCTGGTTGTTCCCTCTTGATCATAGCATTCAGGGAACAAGGTTCCCGACTGAGGGCGTCATCTACAACATTAGCCTTGCCCGGGTGATAATGAATACCAAGATCATAGTCTTTAATCAGCTCAATCCATCTTCGCTGCCTCATGTTCAACTCCTTCTGCGTGAAGATATATTTCAGACTCTTGTGATCTGTGTAGATCTCGCAGCGGTTTCCCATCAGATAGTGGCGCCAGGTCTTAAGTGCGTGGACCACTACTGCGAGCTCCAGGTCATGGGTGGGGTAGTTCATCTCATGAGGCTTTAGTTGTCTAGATAGATAGGCGATGACCTTGCCCTCCTACATCACCACACTTCCAAGTCCTAACTTGGAGGCATCATAGTAAACTTCAAAGCTTTTGGTGATATCTGGCATGGTTAGGACAGGGGCAGACACTAATCTCTTCTTGAGTTCCTGAAAACTCTCTTCACACTTCTCGGTCCACTCGAATTTCTTGTCCTTCTTCAGCAGTTGTGTCATTGGCTTTGCGATCCTTGAGAAACCTTCAAAAAATTTAAGGTGGTATCCAGCTAAACCTAGAAAGCTTCGGATTTCCGAGGGGTTGGTGGGGGATTTCCATTCCAGAACTGACTTGATTTTGGTGGGGTCAACTGAGATTCCTCCGACAGACAGTATGTGGCCAAGGAATCCAACTTCCTTTAACCAGAACTTGCAATTGCTAAACTTAGCGTACAGTTGATGCTCCCTGAGGGTACCTAGTACTAAGCTCAGATGGTTCTCATGCTCGGCTTCAGTCTTGGAGTATATGAGGATGTCGTCGATAAACCCTACGATGAACTTGTCCAGGTAGGGCATGAATACCTTATTCATGAGTTTCATGAAATAGGCAGGGGCGTTGGTTAAGCCGAAGGACATGACAGTGTATTCATATAGACCGTATCGGGTGGTAAAGGCGGTTTTGGGGATGTCTGACTCTCGGATCTTGAGCTGGTGGTATCCGGTGCGGAGATCTATCTTAGAGAAGATTCAGGCTCCATTTAGCTGGTCAAACAGATCTTCGATCTTCGGTAAGGGATATTTGTTCTTGATTGTGATGTCGTTGAGCTTCCGGTAGTCAGTCACTAGCTGGGTGGTTCCATATCTTTTATCCACAAAAAGAACAGGTGATCCCCAAGGGGAGGCACTTGGCTGAATGTGACCCTTGCGTTCCATGTCATCCAATTGCTTCTTTAACTCAGCCAATTCCTCTGGGTTCATACGGTATGGCCTTTGAGCTATGGGGGCTGTTTCGGGGACTAACTCTATGATGAACTCGATATCCCTGTCAGGGGGCATACCGGGCAACTCCTCCGAAAACACATCTGGATACTCACAGACTACTGGTACTTGCTCTAAGGTAGGTCCGACTATACCCTTCTGGCAATAGATCCGAGATGAGGGCACAGTTGCCTTGTACTCGACTTGTACACCTTCACTACTTGTCATGGATATGGCCTTTCTTGCAGAATCTATGATTCCATGATATTTGGTCATCCAATCCATTCCTAATATCACGTCTAGACCTTGGGCTCCCAAAACTATTACGTCGGCCTTAAAGGTTATACCATGGATAACTACGGGGATATCTCGGCAGATGGATTGGGTTTTGGCCGTCGAACCGGGTATTTGTACTAGCATGAGCCTACTCAGTTGGTTAGGTTCCATCCCACTTTTCTCAACAAACGGCTCAGTAACAAATGAATGCAAGGCCTCGGAGTCAAATAATATTGTAGTAGGGATGGAGTTGACAAGGAACGTACCCAGAACAATGTCAGGAGACTCCTGGGCTTTCAGCAGTGATGTGGTTCAGATGTCCTCTGGTAGCATTGGCATGCTTCTTGGGGGCAGCGCCCTTGGCTGGGGATCCCCTGGCGTGTCCTTGATTCAAACGGGTTGCATTAGGGCGTGGTGCATTGTCCTTCTTCCTCTCGGGGCATTCACGGGAGTAGTGTCCCACTTGTCCACAGTTGAAGCAACCAGCTATATTGGGGCGGACATTGGGATTGACAAGGCCTCTAGGGGCAGGTCTTGGGTTCTCACCTCCAGGGCGAGGGTTGTTGTAGTTGTGGTTGGGGTTGTTGGGGCGTGGAGCATAGGACGGAGTCCTCTGCGATGGGGGTGCAGGACTTGAGGGTGGCATGGTTCACGACCTCTGTCCACTGGGTCCTCCTTGCTGCATCATTCGGCATTTGCGGTTCTCAATCACTCCCTTGCGCTTGTTTTCTACCAGAATGGCGGCATCAACAAGGGCATCTAGCTCCTGGAACCTCTGGGCTACTAGGTGGCACTACAGTTCATCCTGGAGTCCATTCATGAAGATATCCACTGATACATTGCAAATGTATCTATAATTTTTGATGTTCCATGCTTGGTTTTATCCACTTTCTTGTGTTTTGTCCACACTTTAGAGTACTTTTCATATTATTTCTTGGACTAACCTATTAACAAGAGCCATAGTGCCAGCTGCCTGTTTTCTGCTGTTTTTGGTTCCAGGAAAGTCTGAAAATGAATATTCTCGGAATTGGACGGGACAAAAGCCAATGTGCGTATTTTTCCGGAAGTCATCAGATGCCAGAATACGAGACGGAGAAGGGCTAGGGGCCGGCCACACCACCTGGCCGCGCGGCCAGGCCTGGCTCGCGCCAGGGGGTGGTCTGGCCGACCCCAGCACCCCCTCGGCCTCTCCTTCCACCTATAAGATGCCCTCGGGACGAAAACCCTAAGTACCCGATCAAAAATCCATGAAAGAGTCTATAGCCACCGTCATCTCCATCCCTAGATCGGGAGGGATCTGAAGCTCTTCCCGGCACCCTGCCGGAGAGGGGAATTCACCCTGGAGGCCTTCTCCATCACCATGCAAGCCTCTGGTGTGATGCATGAGTAGTTCATCCTTGGACTATGGATCCATGTAGTAGCTAGATGGCTGGTTCTCCTCCTTTGTGCTTTCATGTCTAGATCTTGTGAGCTCCGTTCATGATCAAGATCATCTATTTGTAATTCTGCATGTTGTGTTTGTGGGGATTCGATGGATATTGAGATGCTATTTCAGATTGATTATTCATTCAATCATGTCTTTGTTATTTGTGATCTTGCATGCTTTCCGTTGTTAGTAGCTATCTTGGCCAAGTAGATGCTAGCAACTCCAAGAGTTAGTATTTATGCTCGATAGTGGGTTCATGCCTCTGGTAATCTGGGGATGTGACAAAAATCTCGAAGGTACTAGATGTGCTATTGCTACTAGGGAGAAAACAACAATCCTTTGTTCATAGAACAATCGTATTGTTTACATTACACGCAATTCGTAAAGCAATAATTTGTTGCTTGCAACTTAATACTGGAGGGGGTTCGGATGACAATCTGAAGGTGGATTATTAGTCATAGATGCAGTTGGATGGCGGTCTATGTATAATGTTGTAATGCCCAATCAAGTTTCAAAGGAGTCAAGATGATTAGTATATGCATGTATTCCTTTCTCGATGTTTGTCAATTGCCCCACTATAATTTGTTCACCCAGCATGTTATCTATCTTAAGGAGATCCACCTCTAGTGAACTATGGATCCCGGTCCTTTTGTTTTACATATAATCTATAAACTGTTTACTGCTTTGTGTTTACTTTCTGCAAACTATTACTTCCTTCCATTCGATACATTTAATCCTTTATTTTCAGCAAAACCGGTGAGATTGACAACCTCATCGCAAGTTGGGGACAGAGTTCTGTGGTTGTGTTGTGCAGGTCTCCATGTTACTACTAGCACCGGTAGTGCGCCCTGCCAAGGCTCAACTAGCAACACCTTTGGGGTGTTTCCTTGCTCCTACTGGTTCGATTAAACCTTGGTTTCATAACTGAGGGAAACTTGCTGCTATGCTCATCATACCTTCCTCTTGGGGTTCCCCAACGAGCTCATCAATCACGAGCCATCAAGCATTTTTCTAGCGCCATTGCCGAGGAGTCAAGGACATCTTCACAAGGGGAGTCCCTCATAACCAATCTCTTTACTTTGTTATTTTTGTTTTGCTTAGTTTCTTTTTCCTTTGTTTGCTTGTTTCTTTATCAAAAACACACAAAAAATAGTCTTACGAGTTTGCTTTCTTTATTGAAAACACAAAAAAAATTAGTTCCTATCTTAAGTTGCCATTATGTCTGGCCTTGCTCCAGTCACTATGTCACCCGAGGAAATGGTTTTCACTTTTAAACAAGGAATTGAGGAAACTTTTCAGGAAGCTTGGTCTAGAATCTCTGATCTACATGAAAAAACTGAGCCTAAAATGACTCAAAGCTTGTTCCTTAGCAGTTTTTACCTTGGAATTGCTCTTTGCTATAGATATGCTTTAGATGCTGTTGTGGGAGGAGATTTCCTCCAATGTAATGAGGATGATGCTATAAATGCTATAAAGAAATTGATCCTCACTTACAACTTGCCTAGAAAAACTGATATTTCTTTCGCAAGAATATTTGCTAGATTGAACACTCTTGAGACTAACACTACTAGCTTAAAAGAATGCTATAATACGCTTAGGGAGCATCACAATTATGTCCCAATAAATTCTGAACCATCAAAGTGGCTCCCTACAGTAAAGATTGAGATAAACACTGAAACTTTTCAAGCTCGCTGTGATATCATGTCTGAATTTTGTCTTATGCCCAAAGATATTTATGAATCTTTTGAATCTTTGGGGGCTTACTGAAGGAGGAAAAGAAATATCTCTTGCTAATAATGCTACCATATTACCTATTGGAATAGCTGAAGGAGTGTTTACAAAGATCCTTGGGAAAATGATTTCTACTGATTATCTTGTTATTGAATGTGCAGGAAAAGGACAAATTACACTTGGAAGGTCCCTATTAGAACTTCTTGGAGCAATAATAGATGTGGGAAAGGGGACCATGCACCTTTCTTCTCCACCAAACAATCATATTTTCCCCAAGGTTAAGAATAAAAGTAAGAGAGGTAAGGGCAATAAATTTGGTCTTAATGCTTCTTCATTTGAGAACACTTGATTCTGTCTTGCTTCTTATGCCTAAGTTAAAGGCGTTAAAGAAAAGTACTTATTGGGAGATAACCCAAAAGTTTTAGATGAGTCTTGGAAGTTATTACTTCAGTAATAAACGCTCCTTATCCTTTTTATTTGCTTTTTGTGCCAAGAGTAACCTCTAATGAGAGAGAAGTAATGATTGGGAAAGTTGCTGTCCCGAAACAGATTTCTGTGCTTCACCGTAAATATTCGTGTAAAATCTCTGAACGTCTTTTGAGGCGTGAATTTTTTTTCTTCTTCCCCAGGATGTTATCTAACTTTCGTTAGTTCAACACTTTTTGATTTGAGCAACAGAAGGTCTTCGAAAAAAATCGTCTTTACCTGCTGGTCTGTTTTGACAGATTTCTGCCATTTTCTGCATTTGCTTCTTGTTGGTTCCTTTTTGAGTTCTTTTGGGGAGTTGAGCTTTTTGAGGGAAGTGCTATAGTAGATAGTGTTCTATTGGAAGTTTATTTGGTGTTAGAACTGAACCTTAAGACTTATTTATCTTGATTGCACTAATGTTGCTAATAAAGATTGTGTGAAGTTTTGTATGAAGGAAAAATTTCAGGTGTATGGAAGGAATGAGTAATGAGATGAAGGATGGACTAAAGCTCAAGCTTGGGGATTCCACGCGTGTCACCCCAAGAAATATCCAAGAAGTACAACCTTCAAAGCTTGGGGATGCCCAAGGCATCCCCTTCTTCATCAATAAAAATCCCAGGTTTCTTCCAAACGCTTCATTTTTATTGCTTCATGCATAGTTGTGTTGTTCTTGGAGCGTCTTCTTTTTCGTTTTTGTTTTGGTTTTTTGTTTGCTTAGTTTTATTAGTTTTCTGAATAAATTGGTTGGACCCCCTCTTTCATACATTGGTTTTCAAATAGTTTGGTTTGGTTTGGAAAAGAGTGGGAAAGTTCATGCTTATGTGGTAAAAAGAGCTCGTTTTTGACTGTGGCCTATGCTTTGTCATGCCATGCTTGATATTGTTTTGGATTTATGATTAGTATTCTTTGCTGTAGCATGACTTGTTATAAACAATTGAGATTGCTTAATGTGCCTTGGATGAATCATGTGTTGTTTTAGCATATTAAAGCATAGTATAGTGGTATTCTCCTTTGATGCTTTATTTGGGTTGACTTGGCGCATGCTCACACCATGTTATGACTATATCAAGTCACCATAAGCCTTTATGATACCTTAGTTTTCAACTTGTAGTATCACTTTATGCTTTGATCAATGATATTTTGTCGCTCTGCATGATTATGGCCATTATTGCTCTCTTAGTTTGTCGCTCCTAGTCTTTTGCTAGCCTCCACAACCAAGTATGAGTTCCACTCATGCATCCAACTCCCTAAACCAAGTTATTCCAAAGAGTCCAACATACCTACCTACTAGCTTATGCTATTCCAAGTATATTCATGTTTTTGTTTACCTTCCAAATTAAACTTGTTATGAGAAAACTAGTGATTAAAGCTCTCACGAACTTGATGGCACACTTTAATTTTCTTGACCTTAATAAACTTGAACCATTGTGTCGTCTATATTGTATATGCTTGCACTTATTTGTTGGGAATTAGCAGAACCATGCTTTCATGGGGAACGCTTTCAACATTGCACTTGGTACTTGTACCTAGTTGATATCATGCTCTTTTGTATATGGATGTCGTCGGTGTGAAATGAAAGGGGAGCGTGTAAGTCCATGGAGTTATGTATATGTGTTAGAGAAACGCCTGGGCTGTAGGTCTAATCCATGCTGACATGGTCGAAACCTGCAGCGCAACCATAATGAGCTGTCTATGAAGCATTCTTCTTATAAAAAAGAGTCCTTTATTGAGAAAAAAAAGAAAAAAGGAAAAAAAAGAGATTATGAAAAGAGGAAAGAGAGAAAATCACCATATTCCCATGGTAAATAAGAAGTTTGCTGAGATGCTCATTGTCTGCTTTCCTTGTCATTTTGATATGGGGATTCTTCCGTATCATCGGGAAAGGGGTACCCCGTTGGCGATTCTCTAGGATACACATGTACTTACGATGACAAGAACTTACCGGTGACTAAACTTGAGTAGCATGAGGAGCGACCCTCGTATACAAGGGACATGAGATTTCTGACTTATACTTCGTCAAGCATATACACCATAGTTTGTTCACTTTAACCTTAATCACTTCAAGATGCTTATGATAGGGGCAATGAGAGCTGAAAGCTATAAGTACCATAATTTTTGGAAGCTCTTTATGAGACTTGAATCCCTGCTTCCTTTTATAAAGGCCTTTCTTCCACCATTATATTGAGTCTCCACCTTCTATCTTTATGCACTTACTTTGAGAGCATAGTGGCCATTAATAGTTTATGTGCATTGTCCCAAGACTAGTTGATTGATGCATATCTTGATATTGCTTGTTTTAAACTATTTGTATCTAGTCACTCCTATGAACTTTGAAGGTGTCCTATGCATTTATATTTGCTACTCTATGAGGGACAAGCTGAATACTATTATACTATATTTTCTTTATGTGAAACAAACAAACGTCTTGCAAAGCATTGTTACTCATGAATCTTTTGTTTGTGCCTTTTCATGTTTCCTCATAGTTTCTTTGTCTTATTGCTAGAACTTTGTCTTGCATGTTATGATTGAAGTACTATGATCCCAGCTTTGAATGTTTTACAAATACTTTGATCAAGTCTTTGATGGTGCATGTCACCTCAAAAATTATTCTTTCTTTTTATCACTTACCTAGTCGAGGACGAGCAGGAGTTAAGCTTGGGGATGTTGATACATTGCAAATGTATCTATAATTTTTGATGTTCCATGCTTGGTTTTATCCACTTTCTTGTGTTTTGTCCACACTTTGGATTACTTTCCATATGATTTCTTGGACTAACCTATTAACAAGAGCCATAGTGCCAGCTGCCTGTTTTCTGCTGTTTTTGGTTCCAGAAAAGTCTGAAAATGAATATTCTCGGAATTGGACGGGACAAAAGCCAAAGTGCCTATTTTTCTAGAAGTCATCAGATGCCAGAATACGAGACAGAGAAGGGCTGGGGGCCGACCACACCACCTAGACGCGTGGCCAGGCCTGGCCCGCGCCAGGGGGTGGTCTGGCCGACCCCAGCACCCCCTCGGCCTCTTCTTCCGCTTATAAGATGCCCTCGGGACAAAAACCCTAAGTACCCGATCAAAAATCCACGAAAGAGTCTGTAGCCGCCGCCATCTCCATCCCTAGATCGTGAGGGATCTGAAGCTCTTCCCGGCACCCTGCCAGAGAGGGGAATTCACCATGCAAGCCTCTAGTGTGATGCATGAGTAGTTCATCCTTGGACTACGGATCCATGTAGTAGCTAGATGGCTGGTTTTCCTCCTTTGTGCTTTCATGTCTAGATCTTCTAAGCTCCGTTCATGATCAAAATCATCTATTTGTAATTCTGCATGTTGTGTTTGTGGGGATCTGATGGATATTGAGATGCTATTTCAGATTGATTATTCATTCTATCATGTCTTTGTTATTTGTGATCTTGCATGCTTTCCGTTGTTAGTAGCTATCTTGGCCAAGTAGATGCTAGCAACTCCAAGAGTTAGTATTTATGCTCGATAGTGGGTTCATCCCTCTGGTAATCTGGGGAAGTGACAAAAATCTCTAAGGTACTAGATGTGTTGTTGCTACTAGGGAGAAAACAACAATCCTTTGTTCATAGAACAATCGTATTGTTTACATTACACGCAATTCGTAAAGCAATAATCTGTTGCTTGCAAATTAATACTGGAGGGGGTTCAGATGATAACCTCAAGGTGGATTATTAGTTATAGATGCAGTTGGATGGCGGTCTATGTATAATGTTGTAATGCCCAATCAAGTTCCAAAGGAGTCAAGATGATTAGTATGCATGTATTGCTTTCTCGATGTTTGTCAATTGCCCCGCTATAATTTGTTCACCCAGCATGTTATCTATCTTAAGGAGAGCCACCTCTAGTGAACTATGGATCCCGGTCCTTTTCTTTTACATATAATCTATAAATTGTTTACTGCTTTGTGTTTACTTTCTACAAACTATTACTTCCTTCCATTCGATACGTTTAATCCTTTGTTTTCAGCAAAACTGGTGAGATTGACAACCTCATCGCAAGTTGGGGACAGAGTTCTGTGGTTGTGTTGTGCAGGTCTCCACGTTGCTACTAGCACCGGTAGTGCGCCCTGCCAAGGCTCAGCTAGCAACACCTTTGGGGTGTTTCCTTGCTCCTACTGGTTCGATTAAACCTTGGTTTCATAACTGAGGGAAACTTGCTGTTGTGCTCATCATACCTTCCTCTTGGGGTTCCCCAACGAGCTCATCAATCACGAGCCATCATCCACCTTCTTCTCTTCAGTGTTGGTTTCATCCGGGGCATACCGAGCTAGATCAGTGTACTTCTCCAGATATTGCAGCACAGACATTCCTCCCTGCTTCAGATCACGGAATTGGTCTCTCATCACCTTGATCAAACCAGGTGGGATATGACGCTTGCGGAACCTTTCCTTGAAGTCCTCCCAAGTGATGGCTTGTCCCGCGGGCGGAATTTCCTTGACGCTGATCCGCCAAGTCCTTGCTTGACCCGCGAGGAAGTGAGTGGCCAAGGTGGCTTTCTCATTCTCTCCAACATGGGCAACTTCCAGGTTGTTCTCAATGTTCGGGGCCAGTCATCGGCGTCAAGTTGGTTGGTGAATTTGGTGAACACAGGTGGGTTGGTGTTCTAGAAGTCCCTAAGTCTGGATCTCTGCTCTTCGCCCTCGGGGTCGGGGGCGTTTCTTGCTGAGGCTTGCACGAGCTACTGGAGAGCGGCAATGTTACCTTGGCGTTCCTCATTGACGGCTTGGCGGTCTTGCATGAACATGTGCAGAAGCTGCGTCATGGTCGGGGGTGGTGGAGGGAGTCCGCGTGGGCGCACCATCCTGAAGGTATATGGTTAGGATGGGGTTATAAAGGGGGTGGTTCTCAACCGGAACCTCAAGGTGCGAGAAGAAATAACAACACAACTGGTAGGCATGCATAGGAGATACGGGGTGCTTAGGAATTAAGCAACCATAAGATTAGCCACAAAATAACTAAGTTCATGTGTCACATCTTGACGCTAGATAAATAATACTACGAGTTCAACCATACAGGCAAGCAGAAAACAGACAAATCGCCACTCAAAAGGGGGACACGGCGATATTCTCACTTGCTCTCATAGACTAGCGTGAGACCTACTCTGTGTCACGACATGCGGCGGTGTCCTCCTCAATGTTGACCTCGGTATCATCCTCAGACTCAAGAACACGCTCCTCTGGATCCACTTCCTCCTCCTCCATGTGATCATCATCTTTGGGTTCACTCTGTGGCTCCATGTCGAAATCCTCCTTGTAGGCAGCGTCATTATCCGTCTCGTTCAGCAGGTCATCGTTGTCCTTGTCGAGCTCAGCACATTCCTCCTCCAATGCTTCTATCCTGGCCTCCATGGTCACCAAGAGTTCCTTATGTTCCTTGGTGGTCTTTAGGAGACGCTTGTTCCTAGCCACCACAGTTTGCTTGTTCAGCTTGGTCTAGGCGTGCTCCAACTTCTCGATCCTCAAGTCCTCCACAAGGGTGAGATACTCCAAGGTCTTGTTGTCTAGGCGCGTGCGCACATCATCCATAGCTTCTTGGGTCTTCCTCAGGAGATACTCCATGTTCTGGATGTGCTCACCAAAGTCGTAGTGCTGCAGGGTCACGGTGGCGTAACCCCGGGGATGGCGCCTCCCAAAATGGTAGAACTTGGTACCCTCTAGTTGCTCGCGATGGTGATAGGCGAGGTGTGCTAGGGCCTCCTGAGCCGCACGGAGCACACCATCGCCCCAGTCCTTCTCCAGTACTTCCACCTTAAATCTCCTCAGAGAATGGCGGCACTATGCCACCCCTCATGGTGCATAAAACCAACCAGTTATTCTCTCCTTCAACCAGCCTGGGAATGAAAGCGCCTTGGATCTCCGGTGTTGGGCGGCCCACATGCTTGGCCAAGTCCCTCAGCTTAGCCTCAAACAATTGGAGTGGCAAGTCCAGTCCGACCTGACGGTACATGTTGAACACCACAGCCATCTACAAAATTTTAGGTAAATTTAAGTTAGTGAACAGTGTGCAACATTTTAAATATGCAAAAACTTAATTTAATGCAAGTTGTTCTCGAAATAGAGGGGAGGAGTCATAAGCATTATTTTTGCAAATACTAAGCTCCTTCCTTAATAGAGAAAATAGTTTTTGGGGTCTGGGTCTAACGTCCAAGCTAACTAGGGGCTCCTAAAGTCAGGATGACTCTGACACCAAGTCTGTGGCGACCCCAGATTTTCACCCAAGATAACCAAATTATGCAAACCACCACGATCCCATGCTCAGTGCATCGTGGAGCATAACCGACATGATATCAAAGTACACACATCCATTACAAGTATGGTACAATAAGTCTTACAATAATAGTCATACAACTTGCCTCCATGGGCACAAATAGATAATAGCAGCGGTACTAATAAACGCGGGGGACCCGAGTCAAGCCATAGCCCTACAGGTGCCTGACTCGGAGTAATGCCCTAGTTCGCGAAGTTATCTTCGTACCCTCCTTCATTTCCTTCATCCTGCTCATAATCTGACCAAGTTGATAGCCCAGGAACATTGCCAGTGAGTACTTTGAATGTACTCGCAAACCACCATACAAAGAAGAACAAAGAGTATGCAATATGGCCGTGGATAGGATGGCTCCAAATGGGCTATTTTTAGAATCTCTTAGAGACATAACTACAACTCGTTGTTTGCAAAACCTTTCGGTGTAAAATAGTTAGGAAAACCTTGAACTACTAGGATGGGATCAACCCTGTTATCCACTTCCACCTTGGGCATCCCATGACCAATACTTCCACTAGGTCCAACCATCCCATGGTCCATCCTCCATACCCTTCGACCATCCCATGGCCGAATCCTTTCCGAAAACCTTTTTATAAAACAAAACCAGCACCGCTACGCAACAACCTTTCCAACTATCCATGACCGCGGACGCGGCTATTCGAATAGATTTACGCTCTGCAGAGGTTGTACACTTTACCCACAAGATCTGATACATCCGCCGTGAACAGTCGCGGATCATCATACACTAGTATGCGGGTTTCGGATAACCAGACGAGACCTTCTGGATAATCCACTCTTACCACAAGCGCCTACCCTATGAGTGTTACTCCCCTCAAAACTGGGACATCGGGTATCGAGGAACAACCGGAGCACATTTTACACATTACACTGTGGGCACTTTCAATGAGGGGCTCATAGTAACGCCTGGCTGCCCGCAGACAGTTCGTTCCTTCTCTAGGTCGATGTCCAACATGGACCCTTTTAAGGGAGAAGGCCCAGCCTCCGGGGATCACGATCCCCTGTAGTAGTTGCGAGGCACTTGCATCAGAGAGGACCACTTTCGTTTCAAGCCCCTTCCCATATAGGGGTAGTGTGGTTGCACGGGGTAGTTGTTCTGGCAAAACTACATAGAACCAGGTGCGTTTTCAAAAACAGTTTTTCCTCCAACTCCTTCTTTAGTGCCACCACTTGTAGAACAGAAGCAGACTCATTTTAAAAGTCACTCGGCAAGTCCCACTTGCCAAGGTTTTCTGTCCAAAACTTTTGTAAAAACCCTTCTTGCCATCGGTTTCCCAACCTAGAGTTTTTGTTAGGCTAAACCTGGGTTTCCAAGGGGTTGTGCTATAGTAAACCACCTTAACTACGAGGGTAGGGATAGGTAATACCAAGGGGAAGTACTTAAACAGTACCATAGGCATAAGTTTGGTGGAGCCAAATCAATACCATAATAGATATAAATAACAATATAGCGAGTAAAACAATGCATTAGTAAAAGTAAGTAAAACGGAATGCATAAATAAAACATGGGACAAGTCTCATGAACTTGTAGGTGGCTTGCCTTGGTTGGCATCTTGTTCCTGATCCTCTTCCTCAAAATCTTCCCAAGTACCTTCCTCAAATTCGTCCTCGTTCGTATCTATCGCCGCAAAAAGGGAAAATATAATCAAACCACCACACCAATCATCACCCATAGCACAAACAACACAATCAGTACAGAACAGAAGCTTAAATGAGCCAACCCAACCGAGCACAAGTAGCTACAGATCCTAGCAGTACAATGCCATTGTAATCAATCAAAAAGGTTAATCCCAACTTATTTGGTGATTTTAATGGTAAAGACTAGATTAGCACACAAGCAGATGATTCGACCAAAACAAGTTGGTGTACAGTGACCATAAATTATATTTATGAGTAGCCACAGAGAATACAAAGCCAACCCCACTGGTTTCATATTTTTATCAAAAAGGGTTGATTTTTAATAAATAAAATACAGAAAACAGTGCAGAATCTAGTACTAAAATCCCTAGGGCAGAACTACAGAGCCAAAAATTATGCCCTTCTAGGAATAAGTAGTACTATCAGAGGCTTAACTGTGGGAGTAGGTTTCATCCCAAAATTAGCTTCACAGCAACCTCTGGAAATTAACTAAAAACCCTTTGTCCCTATCTTGGAAAAATAAGAATAGAGGCTACACACAACAAATTTGGATGATTCATATTTTGTTCAGTAGGAAAATTCACAGAAAATGCTTGGAAATTGGTTTCACATTTTTTTGAGCTCCAGAAATAAAGCTACCAATTAAATACTCAAAACAGATAGATTTTACCACAATAATTCTCAGTAAAAACACAGACATGCTTTTGACTAGCTACCAGTGCCATGCAATAGACGAATACTTAGGCTACTCCACAAAATGTGAACCAAGCCAAAGCACTGCACAGATTTTATTTGGTGGAATTAAAGCTACAGAACAGATTTCTGGGAATTAATATAGCCTAAAAGAAAATAAAAAGGAGCAGTGCAGAGGATGGGTCATGGCCCGCTAGAAAGCTGGGCCGGCCTGCGTACACGACGGCCTGTGCGGGAGGGCTGGGGATTCAAATCCCGCCGTGGGACCCGCGTGTCATAGGCACAGAGGGGGCAAAGGGGTACTGGGCTCTGCTGGCCGTTGGATTAAAAATCGAATCGACTGCCAGCGGCTCGTCTTCTTCCTTGAACAGAAACGTCGGCGAGCAAACACTAGCTGGACCGTGCGGGGCTCGGGGTGGCTCACCTAGGGGCGGAGAGGGGTCGGCGACGGTGGTGTTGGAGGCGGTCGTTGATGCGGATCTGAACGAGGGGCAACAGAGGCGGTCTCAGCTGCTGGCGGGGTCGGGGGCGTCCTCGGCTCCTCGGTGTCCGCGGCGTCCTCGCGGCTCTGGTGGTCCTGTTCAAGAGGGAGGATAAGGAGCGGTTAGACGCGGTGTGGGAAAGGGGACAGGGTGAGGGTAGGGCGGAGTGACGGTGGGTGACGACACCCTTCACCGTGATCGCGGTGCTGCATCGGTGCGGCGGTGGTGAGAGCAGCAGGGGCCGAGTGGGCTGAGGCGGGGTGCGCGAGGGCTGGGGCGGTCTAGAGGCTTTAAATCCCATGGGGTGCACCCACGGTGCACCGGGCGTAGGAGAGGGTGGCGAGAGGTGGAGCTGGGCCGGGGTTGGTTGGGAGCAGCGGCGGGATCTCGTATCCGCGTGGGAGGGTCGCGGTTGGGTCTGGTCATGTCACTTGGCCTCGGGAGCGCGCGCGGCAGAGAGGGAGGAGGTGCACGCGAGGTGCTCGCGTGCTGTCGAGCATGACAGGTCGCGAGGCAGAGGGCTGCAGCACGGCGCTGGGGGCTAGGGTGGTCAGTAGGGTGGGGGAGAGGTCACCTCAGGGCAAAGAGCGGCGTCAAAACATACCGCGCGAGCGAGGGAGCGGCGCGGCGCTCTGCCGACGTGGCCAGCGCGGGTTGGGGGTGATCGGGGCAGCGGGTGAGAGAGGGGAGGGGTGCAGGGCGTGCCTGGGGAAGGTGCGGGCACGCGCGTGGGTCCAGGCACAGCAGGGCAGCGGTGGGCACGCGAGTTGACGGCTCGGGCAGGGTTTGACCGTTGCTGGGGTTTCTCTCCCTCCTTGTTAGGCCAGGCTGCATGGCGATGGTCCAAGGCAGTACAGGGGAGGTTTTCCTTGAGCTACATCGTGCCAGGGCCAGGGAGAGGGTGTAGCACGGGCAGGTGAGTGGAGAGAGGGTTTTGGTGATCTCATGCCAAGTTGGTGAGGTGGCCATTTTGGGAACTTGCCAACACGAGCTGAGGCCACCAATGGCAAAGGGGGGCATGGGAGTGCAGAGGGATGCTAGGTGATCATGCTTAGGCCTTTGTTGCCCCTGGATCACAGCCATGTGTTTACAATGATCATCCAAACTTTGGACAAAATAAGGTGGTCATTCCCTAAGTGACAACTAGTGAGGTAAACACTCACATGCAAAAAGCTTGGGCATGTGGTTTAACTAGGGCTAAGGTGCCGTTCTAAAGTATTCATAACATAGTACCACATGGTGCTCTTGCATGGTAGAATGGGTGAAGGGTTTAATCAAACCAAAGCTCCAAAATTGGAACAAAACTAGATTCCTATGACTTAGCCAAAATGTTAGCTTGTGGGGAGACTAACTAAAATGACCCTTGGTGGTCATTCATGCAAGTAGATGGTCAAGCAACACTACCAAAGCAACACAAGTGAACAATCAATCTAGTTTAATAATGTTCATATGCAAACAAGTAGAAAAAGGTTTATTTCCCCCTAATTTCTAGCTTCCTAACCCTCAACAAACATAGATGCAAAAGATGGGATGTTACAGAAACCATTTCTGCACTATTTGGATAAATGATATAAAGTGGACTTGAAATCTTTTGAAAAATCTCAAATAATTCCTGGAGTTGTATATAGACCATATCCATCTACCAATACCATTTCCTCAACTGGTCAAGACCAAATTCCTTGACTTGTTTCACAAACCCCTCTCTAGTCAAATCTTGATGGATTACAAACTTATGCCTCAAACCCACCTCAATGGGTCCAACACTCCATCACACACTACACAGCCCTGGTCGTGTGCTACAGTACCCTACTGTAGCAGCACCTTCCCCTCTTGTCCCCTAGTGCTTGGAGTAAGAGAGTGAGAGAGAGAGAGACAACCATATCAATGCCTTGTCCTTTAAAATCTTGCACAACAGCTGCAACCTACCTCTAACTCCTCTCTGCTCGACCCCAGGGCCCCACACCCCTCCAGCACCTCCCAAGCTGCCCAATCCATGACCAGCTCCCTCTCCTCCCTTGCCCTAGTAGACAAAGTCCACCATGGACCTCCTCCTCCCCAAATAAATAGCGCGAGGCCACCCCAGCACCTCCCTTCGCCCTCATTCGCCCCCTCTACTCCCACTTACCTCCTAGAGCCTCCTCTCCCCCTTCCTTGCTCTGTCCTGCTAGAGAGAAGGGGAGCAAGGAGCTTCATCCTTCTCCACCAAATCGAGCAAAGCTCCTTCCACCATGCTTCTCCCTCTCTGTATGTCACAGTACTGTGACCCCTTCCGCTCCTTCTTACTTCCCCCAGAATCTTAGACCCTCTCTCCCTCTGTGTTGACCAGGAGAAGGAGGAACTCCCTTCTCGGCCTTCTTCAAGATATGCTCGAGGTTCTCCGCTATCCACTCCTCCTCCGATGTATGTTGCCTCTTGGTACTCATTAGGTGGTATTTGACAAATAAATCACAAAGGCAATACCACAAATGCAAGTAAAGTATTTCCAAATGCTATGATCTCAATCTATCAAAACTACTAAAGTGGTTAATGTGTCGTATGTTTGTTTTCTATATGGTATTGGTGATTGTATGCCTTGTGTTGATTGTGCCCCTTGTTTGCTTGCATGTGATCCATAATGACGATAGCTACGATTATATCGGAGAACAGAAGAAGATGGTTATTATTTTGGCTATTATGGTTTTCGAAGAAGAAGTCCAGGGACCTATATTGCCAGTTTTCTGATCACACGCAAGCCACCTTCTTTCTCATAAGCCTTGTCCTACTATTTTACTTATGCATGTTTTACCTACTGTTTCATGAACACTGCATTGTTTTATTATATGATGATCTATACTTGGTAGTGGCTTGGCTTCTCCAAACCATTATGATTTTGTACTATTAAGTACAACCCCCTTGATGACACCTATTTGACCCTAGTATGGTAGATGGTGTATAACACCATACCCCTTTGGAGACCCCATTTTAGCCGAATCAAAACTAGAGGATGGGAAGACCCCCAAAAAAATTATAAAATGTTTATGGCAAAATCTTGGTGAGGTTGACCTACCAAGAGAAGTTGAGAAAAGAAAAAGGTTTTTGGTTTTACAAAATGCTGAAATATGGAGGAAAAAGGTTTACAAAAACGCACCAGGTTCTTTGCCATTTTGCTAGAACAATTAACCCGTGCAACCACATTACTCTGGAGTGGGACAGGGCTGGACTTGAAGTTTGCTACTCTGGTGTAGGAATTCTCACAACTACTTCTAACGGATCACATCCCTCTAATTCTAGGATTCCTTTACAAAAAGGGTCAACTGTTAGACAGTCACCTGGAGGAATTGCGAACTACCCTCGGGAGCAGTCGGGCGATACTATGAGCCTCTCATTGAAAATGCCCACTCTGGAGGAGTGGGAATGCGCTCCGGTTGGTCTTTGGCCCAGACGTCCTGGTGTTGAGAGGAACAACTCATAGGGTAGGGCCTATACTAGAGTGGCATCTGGAGAATCTTGATCGGTTACTCGACCCACGATTGGTGTAGATCAGGGCAGGGTACTCGGATGGTGTGGGTAAAGTGTACAACCTCTGCAGAGTGTAAATCTATTCGAATAGCCGTGTCCACGGTCATGGATGATTGGCAAGGTTGCTGTAGAGAGGTGTTGGTTTTGATTTCAAAAAGGACTTCGGAAGAGCAAAGACTTTGGAAATGATTTGACCATGGGATGGTCAGAAAGGAAGAAAAGGAGTTTGGTCATGAGATGACCGGAAGGAAGAAATAAATGGGTGACCCAGTCCTAGTATTTTTCCAAAACTCTTTAGAATGTTTTAAAATTGGTTTACAAAAGTTTTCAACAAAGATATGTGGATGCTATATCTACAAGAGAAACTATTTTAGAAAAGAACCCCTTATGGAGCCCTCCTACTACCACAGCCATATTGCATAGCCTCTTGTTATTATTATTCTCTTAAGGTTGTTTGCGAGTACATTCAAATACTCACTGGCATTGTCCCTTACTATTAACTTGGTGACATATCGATAAGAAGGTGACGATGACGACTATGCGAGCTAGGAAGTTCTCCCAGTCAGTTGCCTGTAGGTGAAGGCATGGCTCGGGCTCTACGCTGGATGAAGTTCCGCTGATGATGATTTATGTAGCCATAATGGCATGTAAGGTATGACATGTATCCTCTTAAGTAATGGATGTTTACTTTGATACTTGTCGGTTATGTGCCACGACTAACTGATCATGGGATCGTGGTGTATGCATAATAGGGATCCTTGGAGGATTAATCCGGGACCCACATACTTGGTATCAGAGCCATCCTGACTGTAGGACAACCATAGTTAGCATGGTCGTTAGAAAGGAAAACTATTTTGGAAACACCAACTTTCAAAAACTACTTTCTCAAAAGCTTTTTGAAAAGTTCTACATCTTATCCTCTCCTAATTTAAAGGATTTCGAAACATGGTTTCCTCTATCCCTAGTCCAAAATTCAAACCTACGGATTTCAAATAACTAGGACCTAGAACCTGGTGAAGACGTTGAGGATGAGATGAAGAGAAGCAACTACTATCAAACACAAGGAGACTACAAGATCACCCTACCAGCGGAATCCTCCTAATCAGAAGAAATCAAGTACTACACTATCGAGAAGAATCCAATGACTCGACTAAGGCTTCATACGCAAGATAGTGACTCGGGCCTTAAGCACAATGACGTGTAGGATAGCTAGTCCTAATATAGGATTCCCTTATATTGCGAGTAGGTAATTCCTTGGTCCCCCTAGTTGGTCGTATTTGCTTGCCTAAGTGCATCATGTGTTGCTTGATGTGTGTTGTCTGCTAAGGACTTTGCGATCCCCTCGCTTTGTTCACCTGGTATGTGTGTTATGGATTGTTTTGACCTTATTCAAATGCAACTCGAGAATCGATACCCCGCCTAGTACCTCAAGCACCCCTGTTTGTTGTCAATAACCAGGACATTACTAACCTCGAGAGTGATGAGAGGAAAAGCATCACAGGAACTACGAGTTCAACATCGTCAGGTTAGGACAAGTTGAAGTATTCTACTCGGTAGGATGGAATAATTCGTCAAACTCACTTCTCAATACTCGTCATTGACACTGCGCGCCATTATTCATCTGCCAACAATAGAAAGAGTCATGTTGAAGATAGAAGTCAACCACCGAAGGATCCTCATTATCCGCAGGAAGCCACAGGACGGGCTAACAAAGACAAGAAGTGAAGACCTAACTCTACTAACCTTCGGTATATTAGATGTTCTGATCACCTCAGGAGACTAACTATTTTACTCGACCACACCCAAATCAATGGGAAGTTCCTCCCCAGAAGCTAGAATACCCCTAAATCCTGAAGACCCGGATGCGTGAAGACAACTCCTCCAAAGCTGGATGTCTCTACTTTGACTAAAGACTACTAAGAAGCATCGTTAACCACTAACCTGCCTAGAGCTAACTCCATTAAGCTTCGTTAGGAAACCATCCCGACCAGGTTTGAGCAATAGGACATCACTCAAAGACCTCAAGTCAAGACCCACAGAAATACATACTTCCTTAGCATCACGCCAGCCCTTCAAGACGGAAGATCGGCATCACTCTAAAAATACCTTAGTGAAGCTCTAAGGAGGAAAGACTGCGTCTTTCCACTCAAATCAAAGAAACCATTTACCAAGAGATACTTCAGAAGGGGTCCAGATTCGACGTCTTCTTTCCAAGCATCAACTCTCGTGTCATCAGATGAGAAAATAACTGAAGATTTTGCGAAGCCCCATTGTTACCTCTAGCTGACGAGCCACCTGAAGAGTCATCGATTTGCTAACCTCATAATTTCTAACCGTCCGGAATACCCAGAAATCCCCATGCCTAATTAGGCCAAGTACGAATATAAGTAGTATATAAGCCTCATAGGACCCAGTTCACGGACGTCATCGGAAGGTTTCAACTCTGGGCAGAAGATTGTGACATCCACCTAACCTCATCCGATGACTCCAAGAAGGAAGGACTACATTATCTTCGAGTTACCTTAGTTTAAACCTAAGGGAGAAAGACTGCGTCTTTCCCACAAAATAGAATAACCATCTATCAGAAGAAAGCTCAGGTGTTAGCCCCAAAATCATGAACTAGGATACGATAAGCCCTTAAGAGAAACGCCACAAATCTTTACAGAAGAAATATCACTCATCGCCATCAGGACTAAAGTCTGCTCAATGCTCCGTACATCCAAGAAGACTGAAGCTCAACTTTGTCGACATAGTAATCAGGTTCAAAGACAAAGTTCTCAAGTTAGTATGCTTAAGACACATAGTACTAACTCGATCCCCCAATCCCCTAACTCCACTCTCCCGAATCTCGGGACGAGATTCTTTTAAGGGGGAAAGGTCTGTAACATCCCAATTTCAACAACCCTAATTAGTTGTCTAGAATGCAAAAATCAGGGGAACACAAACTTTTTCTTGTTTAGTGATGCAAGTTTGCTTGCTTGTCTGTTGATGCTTATTCATTGAGTGTGTAGCAAATGATATACTCCTTACCTCAACCTCAGTTAACAAAAGATATTTAACAAAAACTGTCTTGGCTTATGTTTCATATTCTCAAATGTTCTGGCATTCAAAAACCTGAGCCAAGATGCCTTGCAACCCTAAAGCCTATTTTAGTAGCTTCTCTTTCCAAAATTATGGAGATATATAAGATATAACCTCCTTATGTTCTCAAGACAGAACCTTACAAATACTCTTACCTCTAGGTTTCTCTAAAACCTTTTATAAAGATTTTGAATTCTACTCTTGGTAGAGATACGAAGGAATCTCACCTCATACAAACTCCAACATTTTAAAATACCCATCCTTACGTCAAGCTAGGCTTGATGGTAACTCTAGTAATAGCTTGAGTTGCTTATTTAGATGAATTGTCTTGATCTGTTGTCTGACTTGTTTGCTTAGGACTTAGTATGAACTACCCTAGGAGGTCATCATCTAGCATCTATGCAATCCACGAGTGTCAACCCTAAACAAGTTAACCAAGATGGATCCGATCTCTAGCCACTAGGTGATCTTCTAAAACCCTTACCCAGATCAATTCTGATGTCATCCATTCTAGAAGTTTCCAAGTCAATGAAGACCAATATCAAGCATGGATCTATTCTACTAAATCTACACTTCAACATCATTCCCTTGATGATGCTCTAGAACCTTGCATCATCTCAAAATCACCCTCTCTTATACTCTAGTCAAAAACTCTAAATCTGCTAAATTTGACCAAGTCTGGAAACTCTTTCAACATCACTTCTCTGAATGCCTCTCCTTCTCAACCCTTGTGAATTTTCAGTAATGCACTTGAACCATATTGTAGTACATCATGTGTACTACCAAATCCCACTCTTGCCCTTGGCTAAACCATTCTGGTAGCCACTCATCCTTGATGGTTTTGTAGTCAAGATACTGATCATTTTTGCAAATCTTATCTTCTTGCCTACTTTGGGTGAAGCTCACATCCATATGCTACCTCCCCTTTACCAAACCCTTGCATGGTTATGGTATACTACCCATGGTCTATCAATCCACACCTTCCGTGTTTCCATTGAAGCTTAGTGCTTCTTAAACCCACATGGTTTATAAGGCATCATGGCTCATCTGGTATGGAAGCCTTATTTTCAACAAAGTTTGCCATCACTTCCAGACCACCTCAAATGTAACCAAGACAAACTCCTTATGCCATGATCATCTATATAACTTGGTCTAACTATATATCTATCTATCCCTTGCATCAAGATGAGCTCTGATCTCACTAAACCAACCTTGTTTAGGTGGTATAAAAATATTAATGCCCTAGATCCTCCAATCCTTGTTTTCTTCTCAAATCCATCTGGTTTTGCAACACCCAAGGTTACCAAAGATTGACACTTCAAGATAACATCATATACCTTGGTTATATTCCCTTGCCAAAAAATCCATAATTATTTGGAACCTAAAACTATTTAAAATCCATTCTTGGCAAAACCCTCAAAATCCACCCCATAAAGGAAAGTTTGTTTTTCTCCAAATCACCTTGCCAACTCAAGATACATTTGAGGCCTATACATCATACTCTACCTTCCGATCTCAAAAATATATTTATTTTTGAGCTCCTTCTTTATTTCTTTTTGCCCTTTTTCTTAAATGGCAGAAACAAGAAATAATCCCTTTAAAGTACTTTTTCTTGCAAATAAATTCCAAGAAAATTTCCCAAGGTGTAATATGGTATTTAGGACCATATCACATCAAAAACCAACCTTCTCCAATGTGAAAATACCAAATGACCTTCTAGAAACCATTTCTGCACTATTTGGATAAATGATATATAGTGTACTTGAAATCCTTTGAAAAATCTCAAATAATTCCTGGAGTTGTATATAGACCATATCCATCTACCAATACCATTTCCTCAACTGGTCAAGACCAAATTCCTTGACTTGTTTCACAAACCCCTCTCTAGTCAAATCTTGATGGATTACAAACTTATGCCTCAAACCCACCTCAATGGGTCGAACACTCCATCACACACTACACAGCCCTGGTCGTGTGCTACAGTACCCCACTGTAGCAGCACCTTCCCCTCTTGTCCCCTAGTTCTTGGAGTAAGAGAGTGAGAGAGAGAGAACCATATCAATGCCTTGTCCTTTAAAATCTTGCACAACACCTACAACCCGCCTCTCACTCTCTGTGCTCGACCCTAGGGCCCCACACCCCTCCCAGCACCTCCCAAGCTTCCCAATCCATGACAAGCTCCCTCTCCTCCCTTTCCCTAGTAGACAAAGTCCACCATGGACCTCCTCCTCCCCAAATAAATAGCGCGAGGCCACCCCAGCACCTCCCTTCTCCCTCATTCGCCCCCTCTACTCCCACTTAACTCCTAGAGCCTCCCCTCCCCCTTCCTTGCTCTGTCCTACTAGAGAGAAGGGGAGCAAGGAGCTTCGACCTTCTCCACCAAATCGAGCAAAGCTCCTTCCACCATGCCTCTTCCTCTCTACATGTCACAGTACTATGACCCGCTCCGCTCCTTCTTACTTCCCCTAGAATCTCAGACCCTCTCTCCCTCTCTGTTGCCCGGGAGAAGGAGGAACTCCCTTCTCGGCCTTCTTCAAGATATGCTCGAGGTGCACCGCTCTCCCCTCTTCCTCTGTTGCATGTTGCCTCTTGGTACACCCCCTCCACGTATGCATCTAACCCTACTTCTTCTCTATCCTTGGACGGCCTCCACCCACCACCACCGTTGAGCTCCGACGAGCTTGGTTCTGTCCGCGTCGCGCGAGCCCTTGATCTGCGCCGAAGGCAACACTTCTGTTCCTCATTGTGCTCCCCGTGAGACGCCACATCCACGCCGCTGTCTCTCGGCCCCTCTCCGACCCTTAGGTGAGCGCCCCGCGACGCCCTGCCTGGTCTAGGGTTCCCTGGTCCTTCTCCACATAGACAGAGGAGGAAGACGGCCAGCAGTCGTCGATCTCCGCTGGATCCAATGGCCCAAAGTGTCGCATACCCCTTCCCTGCCCTGGAGAGGCTGACGATCGGGCCCCGCCTGGCAGCTTCAAGCCGCAGCTCCCGCATGCCCTCGCCTGCGTGTTAGGCCAGCCGACACCGCACGGCCCAATCGCTTCCCAGATCCTAGCCTGCCAACCCCTTTTCTTTTATTCATTTTTGTCCAGATCCGGAAATTTGGGCATTAGTTTAAATCATTTTGCAAATGGAAACCAACTCTACTTGCCCAGATCTAAATTCCTAGGGTTACTCAATGTCTTCTCTAACATGCATACCCTGCCACAGGCCCAGATTAATATCTATTAAATTCTTAGAATTAATCTCCTAACTAGTACCTTTTCTAAAGATTAAATTCCTCTAGGAGTTCCCTAGACCTAATTGACGTGAAACCAACTTCCTCTTGTAGGTATTCAAGGTGCCTATCTCACGGAATTGGCCTCGGACCTATTGGAACCTTATATGTACTTTAATAGAAATAACAAAACCAATACATTTTTTGATTTAAAAAATTCGCTAGGCCAAACCATATCCTGTTTTGAGTTGATTCCAACTCTCTGTAATGTGGTACATCAGTACCTCTCAAAACCCAGGGGCTCACTAATTATTGACCCACTTTTGAATTTTAATGATTTAAACCCTTCTGTATGTGGTATATTCACTAGATAAATCATTTCATAAGCTTAAATAGTCCAAAATAAGTGATTCAAATTTCTACTAGGAGGTATTTGCGATACCTATCCCTTGTCCTTTACCTCATATCATTTGGACCTATATAAAAAATCTGGTTAAAAAGACAAATATACTACAGAACTAACTTTGGGAATTTCCCAATGGCATTCTGGTAAATATTTTGAAGTGATTTAAACTCTCACTGAACCAGTCCACCAAATCCTACTGAACTATCCAAGGAAATAAATTTTGGAACTATAGAACTTTTCTGGTGAATTTTTCAGCTAAACTAGAGGATTATTTCACTAGAAAAATCATAACTAAATATAGAAAAATGATAAAATCATGAAACCACTTTTTTGGCCTTGTTACATAAATACCTATCTTTTGACATCATTTTTGTACATTTATATCACCTAAACCAAATCCTTAGTCAAAACCCCTTCATTAGGTGGTATTTGACAAATAAATCACAAAGGCAATACCACAAATGCAAGTAAAGTATTTCCAAATGCTTTGATCTCAATCTATCAAAACTACTGAAGTGGTTAATGTGTGGTATGTTTGTTTGTTGTATGGTATTGGTGATTGTATGCCTTGTGTTGATTGTGCCCCTTGTTTGCTTGCATGTGATCCATAACGACGATAGCTGCGATTATATCGGAGACCAGAATAAGATGGTTATTATTTTGGATATTATGGTTTTCTAAGAAGAATTCCAGGGACCTATATTGCCAGTTTGCTGATCATAGGCAAACCACCTTCTTGCACATAAGCCTTGTCCTAATGTTTTACTTATGCATGTTTTACCAACTGTTTCATGAACACTGCATTGTTTTATTATATGATGATCTATACTTGGTAGTTGCTTGGCTTCTCCAAACCATTACGCTTTTGTATTATTAAGTACAACCCCCTTGATGACACATATTTTACCCTAGTATGGTAGATGGTGTATAACACCATGCCCCTTTGGAGACCCCATTTTAGCCGAATCAAAACTAGAGGATGGGAAGACCCCCGAAAAAGTTTTACAAAATGTTTATGGAAAAACCTTGGTGAGGTATGACCTACCAAGGAAAAAGGTTTACAAAACCACACCCGGTTCTTTGCAGTTTTGCTAGAACAATTAACCCGTACAACCACATTACTCTGGAATGGGACAGGGCTGGACTTGAAGTTTGCTACTCTGGTGTAGGAATTATCACAACTACTTCTAAGGGATCATCTCCCTCTAATGATGGGATTCCTTTACAAAAAGGGTCAACTGTTAGACAGTCACCTAGAGGAATAGCGAACTTCCCTCGGGAACAGCCGGGCGATACTATGAGCCTCTCATTGAAAGTGCCCACTCTAGAGGAGTCGAAATGCGCTCCGGTTGGTCTTTGGCCCAGACATCCCGGTGTTGAGAGGAACAACTCATAGGGTAGGGCCTATACTAGAGTGGCATCTGGAGAGTCTTGATCGGTTACTTGACCCACGATCGGTGTAGTTTAGGGCAGGGTACCCGGATGGTGTGGGTAAAGTGTACGGTGGGAAGGTTGCTGTAGAGCGGTGCTGGTTTTGATTTCAAAAACGACTTCGGAAAAGAAAAGGCTTTGGAAATGATTTGACCATGGGATGGTCGAAAAGGAAGGAAAGGAGTTTGGTCATGAGATGACCAGAAGGAAGAAACAAATGGGTGAC
This sequence comes from Avena sativa, assembly GCA_916181665.1. Taxonomy (NCBI): domain Eukaryota; kingdom Viridiplantae; phylum Streptophyta; class Magnoliopsida; order Poales; family Poaceae; genus Avena; species Avena sativa. The sequence continues at coordinate 289,281,658 of OV702290.1, forward strand.
CCAGTCCTAGTGTTTTTCCAAAACTCTTCAAAATGTTTTCAAATGGGTTTACAAAAGTTTTCAACAAAGATATATGGATGTTATATCTACAAGAGAAATTATTTTAGAAAAGAACCCCTTATGGAGCCCTCCTACTACCATAGCCATATTGCATAGCCTCTTGTTATTATTATTCTCTTAAGGTGGTTTGCGAGTACATTCAAAGTACTCACTGGCATTATCCCTGGCTATTAACTTGGTCATATATCGATAATAAGGTGTTGATGACGACTATGCGAGATAGGACGTTCTCCCAGTCAGTTGCCTATAGGTGAAGGCATGGCTTAGGTTCTACGCTTGATGAAGTTCCGCTGATGATGATTGATGTAGCCATAATGGCATGTAAGATATGACATGTATCCACTTAACTAATGGATGTTTACTTTGATACTTGTCGGTTATGTGCCACGACTAACTGATCATGGGATCGTGGTGTATGCATAACAGGGATTCTCGGAGGATTAATCCGGGACCCACAGAGAGAAAGCAAGAAGGCACCAGCACCAACACCTAGAAGGAGTGGCAGAAATAAGTGAGAAGAAAATTTAAGCACTATTGCAGTTTGTGAAACTAATAACTTGAGTTGCTCGGTTGTGCACAGTATAACTTATATTGATTTGTTATAAGTTTTGAGCTTGAGCTGCCTGTGTGAAATGGGTGCACTTCTTGAAACTAATAACTTGAGCTGCTTAGTTGTGCATAGTAGAACTTATATTGATTTGTTGTAAGTTTTGACCTTGAGCTGCCTGTGTGTAATGGGTTGCAGTTCTTGAAATTTAATTATGTACCTTTGTTATTATCATATTTACATATTCTTCTTCTATCTAATATTTATATGTACAAATGATCACTTAATATCAGAAAGTACAAATATTGTTGAAAAAGACAGATAATACTGGCTACCTAGTGAAGCAGATCAACCCTGACAGTCGGGCAGTTCAACCTTAAAATCTAGGAATTCATGCTTTGGGAATAGCACGGTACATAACTATAAGAAGCAGCTCAAGTACAATCATACAGGTAGTTCAACCTTGAAATCCAGGCAGTTCAAGCTTGGAGAATAGCACAGGACATAACTGTAAAAAGCATCTCAAGTACAGTCATACGGGCAGTTCAACCTTGAAATCCAGGAAGTTTAAGCTTGGGGAATAGCACAGGACATAACTGTAAAAAGCAGCTCTAGTACAGTCATACGGGCAGTTCAAACTTGAAATCCAGGCAGTTCAAGCTTGGGGAATAGCATAGGACATAATTGTAAAAGTAGCTCAAGTACATTCATACGGGCAATTCAACCTTGAAATCCAAGTAGTTCAAGCTTGAGGAATAGCACATGACATAACTGTAAAAAGCAGCTCAAATACAGTCATACGGGCGGTTCAACCTTAATATCCAGGCAGTTCAAGCTTGGAGAATAGTTTATAAATTAACACAACCATATGTTTCAAAATAGTACAACAATATATGAAAAATATAAATATGTACAAATCAGAGAACATTCAAATCTATACATATAAAAACAAATCTATACGTCTAAAACACTTATAACTACAAATAAAATTCAGACGGTGTAGCAAATTACAGAAGTGACAGACTGAAATCTAAGTGCTCTCGCTAAGAAGCTTAAGCAACTCTTCTCCTTGGGTTGACAAACAAGAATAGGGAGATATGCATTGAATTTCAGAAGGGAGATCATGTAGAGGGATCATATTGTCATGGTGAAACACAATATCATACGAGTACTCTGCCTTCCAATCTTCAACACGAGGCTACAACACATAAAACAAAAGGAGAAATAAATACTAATAAGTACAAAAATTGCACTTAACAATAAGGTACTAGATCAGTAACAAAAAACCTACATCATTATCAGCAATCTGCTCAACAACTTGATCACCATCATAGGTTGAAGCATACTTCATGCAATAGAAGCCACATTGATTAATACCCTGCTTGGCTACTTTTTGTATGTAGGCTTCTTTTCAATAACCTTCTAGTTTGGGTGTCCACTTTTAGCATAAGCTTGTTTTCCATAAACTATTTCCATTAATAAGACAAACCTTCGATCCTGACACAAAGAATAAAGTAAAATAAAGTAAAATAAAGCAGGTTAACAATTGAACATCTTTGAACTTCAAAAGTGAAAGCAAAGAAACATACAATTTCCTTAATGTCATCAGAATGGAAGGAACTACGAGAGTACTTTGTTCCTATCCCAATCAAAAGAATCTATAACATCAAACGATGACCGATAGTTGTTCAAGGTATACAAAACATGATGACTACTTGATGAACCAGGAACTGCTTATTGTAAGGCATCATTATATGTTCAAATAAACATTCAAAAGTCAGAATAAAGGAAAAACGTTCAACATGAGTACAGTATAAAGTTCAAGCTTAAATAAATGGTAAGTTCAAGCTGAGAATTTAAGTAGAACCATAAAATAAGCAGCAAGTTAAGTATAAAATAGTAGAGAAGTTCAGAATGCGTATAATATTAAGTTCAGGCATAAATAAATAGTAAGTTCAAGCTGAGCATTTTAGAAGAAGCATTAAAAAAGCAGCAAGTTAAAGTATAAAGAGAGTAGAGAAGTTCAACATACGTACTGTATTAAGTTCAAGCATAAAGAAAAAATAAGTTCAAGCTGATTATTTAAATAGAAGCATAAATAAGGAGCAAGTTCAAGTATAGAGAGTAGAGAGGTTCAACATGTGTACATTATTAAGTTCAAGTCTAAAAAAGCAGAAACTTCAAGTATAAACAGTAGATAAGTTCAAGCAAAGTAGAACCACAGACTTAACATTATTTTATTACTAGTTTTGCAGTCAAGAGATTCTCGCCTGGTTTGATAAAATGATAAAAGGATTTGACAGCTCTTTCAACATCAAACATCTTGCTTCTTGACATATTGTCCATTTCAAGGCAATATTGAAAACAGAAGATAAACATGTAAGGAAAATATGAATGCTTAAAGGAAATTATCAGAGCAGGAAAAAAGAAGAAGAAAAAAGTTTTCATAATCATCACCGTAAGAAAGTAAGCAGGCAATAGGACACGGGTGCCAGAAGAAAAAACATGATTACGCAAGGGATCTGCCTTCCACTGATCGATAAGGAAATTCATCATTTCTCCTTCAAACTGGCCAAAATCTCCAAATGCTAAAGCAAAATCCTTGCCATTTATTTATGTCTCATAATCTTCACCACAAGAGTCCTTCCCATGAACAAGTCTAAGGTAAACGTGCCTGCAGGACAAGAAAATTAATCAAAAATGATAATTGCACACATAAGAATTTGAAACAAAGAAAAAAGCAGCAATAAATAACTTACATTCCATACTTCTCAACTGCATGCTTGCTCAACATGAAGTCCTTAAGCAACCTAACATTTTTCATATGCAAGAATTGACCAGGCTTGAGCACCTCAACAGGACCAGACCACTTGGCTGGGTTTTTTGTAGGCCCCTTAGTAGTCGTAATATGTCCTGAGTTCAGAGCAGGATCAAGTCTCTTCTTAACAGGCAAAAGTTCATTTCCAAACCTAGTCATTGGCAAATCAAAATCATTGTCGCCCAAGGAATCACTTTCCACATTGAACATAGATTTCTCCTTCCCATGAGGAGTCTTCTCAACTGTATCACTCAACTTGCTCTTCAAATCAGCAAAAGATTTCTTAATAGTAGCATCTTCTTGGCTATTGATAACAATGGGCTCCACTTCAGGGACAGACATCTGACTTTTGAAAATACCTTCATTAAAATGAAGATCTTCACCTGCACATCAGTTGTAAAAAATTAAAAATTTACACCAAGTGGTAACCAACAAGTGAAGTATGAAAGTTTCAAACCTAAAAACAGACCTGGGTGATAGCCAAACAAGCCCATACAATCAACCTGATATTATCCTGACATCACCCAACTATGAAGAATTGTTTTCTTTAAATTTGGAATATCCTTATGGGCAAAATCTGTAAGAAACAATTCATCCCAAGAATCAACAGCTACTAACAAAAAGAACCCACAATCACGGCTGCAAAAAAGAAAATCACAAATTAGAAAACTAGAATAAAACAAGATGTATTTTATGTAATAGAAAAAAATAAGATTAAGACTCACTTATTGATTTGCTTCGGCGTTTTCAAGTATTTTAAACTGAAGTTATCAAGGGTAAGTGGTGATAGGGGATTATTCATGTTCTGGCTAGCATCTCCCCAAAGCTCCTTAATATTTTTCATCATATGGTTCAAAATTTTCCAACCACCTTTCTATGTGCCATTATACAAAGAATCAATGCACTGAAATGATTCCTCCTTCAAATTAACTGTCACAAGACCATAATGCCCAATCGAGTCTTCATCAGGAGGAGGATCCATCGATGGAAAAAGAATCTAGGGACATATAGTTATTACAAATAAGACCAGTTTACAAACATTAAAAAAATATACAAAAACAAGTACACACAATGAAGAAACTCACAAGATCATATTTATCCATACGCTCTAGACCAGTATCTCTGAACCACTTCCTAACATTGGGATTAAATTGTCCACTCCATATCTTACGCTGCACAACATGAATATCAAGCATTTATTAAAAACAACTAATGACAATTAATAACAATTAATTACAGTAATGGATTCAACTTACACAAACCTAGAAAGGAATTATAAGCTTGTTAGAAGCTTTATACTTTGCCCTTAACTGGTACAGACCAACATCTAATACATTGCTAATGAGCATTCCAGTAGGTTTGAAGCACTTTGCAATATCAAAAACCAGATACTTCACAATGGTCATCAACAAACATAATCTTCTGTCTACTCATTATAATAAATATCATTTCATGAGAACAACCAAAAAACATATGAATGCAAAAAAAAAAGCATAGTTGACTAAAAAAACATAGTAACTTACGCTAACTTATCACTTTTATTAACCCTTGTGACAGTATCATAGAACTTTTCAATACCATGTGGAAGCTCTGAATATACATTAAGGGATTGAGAACCTACAAAAAATATAAGTCAATAATGAAAAAAAGGAAAGATCAAAAATGAACATGATGGCAGATCAAGCCCTTAAAGTAAGAAGTCCAACCAGTAGGAATAAAAATTAAAATTCCTTACAGTGGAATAATATGTGGGAAAGTTCAAGCATTGTGCCAGGGGACACATAGGTGCAAGAGAAAGGAAATCACACAACTTTTGTAGAGAAAACAAGAAGAAACTAGATAATATTTTTATATCCCATGTTTGAACAAACAAACATACATAATATAACATATATGTTCCAGGTTTTACATATCCCACAATCACACACATCCAAGCATCACACAACACACAAATACACAAAAGATAACCATATAAAAAATGAAAAGATAAAGGTGGACTTTATAAAGTCTTGCCAAATTCTTGAGAAGCTTCAGCAACATCAGTTGTATCATCATTGCCATCACCAGCATCAACATCCTGTCTAGAGATAGTAGGAGCAAACAATGTCGTGGCTGACACAAAATTAGGCGTCAAAGCTGGAATCTCAACATGAGGGACAACAGAGGTAGCAACAAATTTCTCAGAAGATTTAGTAATAACTGTTTCCAAATTTTCCAAAGGAGCAGTAATAGCAGATTCTCCAAGATTAGGAGCTTCATGTTCAACAAAAGAGTCATGAACTCCAGAGCCATCCTGAAGATCATGCTTGCCATTATGTAAATCATCCAAATAAGTTGCATCGTTGTGATCACGTGTAGGAGTATCATCTTTATTAACCTACAAAACATAAAAAAAACAAATCACTACCAAACAAACAAGCAGAACAAGATTGAAAACTCAAAGCAGTTCTAGACCACTACTGCACTAAGTTCAACCATATAGCACACAATTATTACAAAAGCAAACTCACATTCTCAGCAACACCTATAGCAAAAGCATAGATGTCATCACGTGTAGGAGTATTCTCTTTATTAACCTGCAAAACATAAATAAAAACAAATCACTACCAAAAAAACAAGCAGAACAAGATTGAAAACTCAAAGTAGTTCAAGACCACTAGAGCACTAAGTTCAAGACAACTACTGCAATGAGTTCAAGACCACTAGTGCACTAAGTTCAAGCATATAGCACACAATTATTACAAAAGCAACTCACATTATTAGAAGAAACTGCACCAAGAGCATCGCTGTGATCACGTGTAAGAGTATCCTATTTATTAACTTACAAAACATAAATAAATAAAAAATCACTACCAATAAAAACAAGCAGAACAAGATTGAAAACTCACAGCAGTTCAAGACCACTAGAGCACTAAGTTCAAGACAACTACTGCACTAAGTTCAAGATCACTAGTACACTAAGTTCAACCATATAGCAACAATTAATACAAAAGCAACTCACATTCTTAGCAGCACCTGCAGCAAACGCATTGTTGTCATCATGTGTAGGAGTATTCTCTTTATTAACCTACAAAACATAAATAAAAAAATCACTACCAATAAAAACAAGCAGAACAAGATTGAAAACTCAAAGCAGTTTAAGACCACAACAACACTATGTTCAAGACAACTACTGCAATGAGTTCAAGACCACTAGTGCACTAAGTTCAAGCATATAGCACACAATTATTACAAAAGCAACTCACATTATCAGAAAAAACTGCACCAAGAGAATCGTTGTCATCATGTGTAAGAGTATCCTCTTTATTAACCTGGAAAACATAAAAAAACAAATCACTACCAATAAAAACAAGCAGAACAAGATTGAAAACTCAAAGTAGTGCAAGACAACTAGAGCACTAAGTTCAAGACAACTATTGCACTAAGTTCAAGACCACTAGTACACTAAGTTCAACCATATAGCAACAATTAATACAAAAGCAACTCACATTCTCAGCAGCACCTGCAGCAAACGCATCATTGTCATCACATGTAGGAGTATTCTCTTTATGAACCTACAAAACATAAATAAAAACAAATCACTACCAATAAAAACAAGCAAAACAAGATTGAAAACTCAAAGCAGTTCAAGACCACTAGAGCACTAAGTTCAAGACAACTACTGCACTGAGTTCAAGACCACTAGTGCACTAAGTTCAAGCATATAGCACACAATTATTACAAAAGCAACTCACATTATCAGAAAAAACTGCACCAAGAGAATCGTTGTCATCATGTGTAAGAGTATCCTCTTTATTAACCTGGAAAACATAAAAAAACAAATCACTACCAATAAAAACAAGTAGAACAAGATTGAAAACTAAAAGCAGTTCAAGAACACTAGAGCACTAAGTTCAAGACAACTACTGCACTGAGTTCGAGACCACTAGTGCACTAAGTTCAAGCATATAGCACACAATTATTACAAAAGCAACTCACATTATCAGAAGAAACTGCACCAAGAGCATTGTTGTCATCACGTGTAAGAGTATCCTCTTTATTAACCTGCAAAACATAAATAAAAACAAATTACTACCAATAAAAACAAGAAGAACAAGATTGAAAACTCAAAGCAGTTCAAGACCACTAGAGCACTAAGTTCAAGACAACTACTGCACTAAGTTCAACCATATAGCAATAATTAATACAAAAGGAACTCACATTCTTAGCAGCACCTGCAGCAAAAGCATCGGTGTCATCACGTGTAGGAGTATTCTCTTTATTAACCTGCAAAACATAAATAAAAACAAATCACTACCAATAAAAACAAGCAGAACAAGATTGAAAACTCAAAGCAGTTCAAGACAACTGGAGCACTAAGTTCAACCATATAGCCGCAATTATTACAAGGAACTCACATTCTCATAAACACAAAAAGAAGCACCTTTAGCAAAAGCAACACTGACATCATGTAGAGGAATATTCTCTTTATTAACCTGCAAAACATAAAAAACAAGCAGTTCAATACCGCGAGTGCACTAAGTTCAAGCATATAGAAACAAATTATTACAAGAAAACTCACATCCTTAGAAGCACGAGCTCTTTCAACATTGTTCATATCATTCAAATAAACCTTTGCTTGGTCTTCATAGGGTTTGCACCGAGCATCCTGGCCAGCCTTGAACACAGAAATACCTCTACGAATCTTCAATATGCTTGTCTGAAAATTCACAATACATAAAGCCTCCAGATCAAGGGCATCCTTGGCAAATTGTTCATCAAAACAGTGTTCAGGTGGCAAAAAACCAGAGGTGTGGGATAGACGCTTTGTTGTTGTAGGTAACTGAAGGGAAAGCTCATATGTCTTAGAAATAATAGAGTAAAGCTCCCCAAAAGGATTAATGGTAACATCATTACAGATCCCTTCAGCACTAAGATTAGACCCACTACTAATACCTCCCAATAAGCCTTTTGAATAAGGATGGGATGCAAGAGAAGAGCTACTCCTCTTAGACGGAGACAAACGGGACATCTCAGCATTACATCTAAGTAGTTCATCAAAGAACACAATATCATCACGGGACTTCCACTACAACAATAAAAAATGATAGAAAACTAGTAAGTACAAGAAACAATCACCAGGCATTTCCACCTTTATTGAAAGATAGAACAGACGAAAAAGAGATGATAAATAATAATGAAAAAGTAAAAGGCATAAATAAGAAGACATGGGTACATAAAAAGAAACATACAAACAAATTTATAAGAAAAAGGGTGCACTCACCGGTAACTTGCCAAATATCTAGGAATCTGGTCTTCTGTTGCCTTTCTGTATGCAGTCAAGCTCAGAAAGAGTAATCAAATTTGATTCATTCATGTAAAGCACATGAGGAGTACGAGTATCCTTAGGGTTCAGCTTCCGATTGTCTATGCAATCAAGATACATAAGAAGAGGAGCAAGACCACCTCTAGGAATACCTGCCCACTCTGAATCAGCTTTCTACCAGGCAATAATAGCCTTCCTAAGCTCATCAACAAGAAGCTGGCACAGGTTATATTCTTTTAGCTTGACAACATCAAAGTTTTCAACCATTGGGGCTTCCCTACCAATACGAGTATGGTAACCAGGACAGATGAACTTGTTATTCAAAATTATACAAAAAACTTTCAAAGCAAGATAATCATTTTTAGGATCCTTCACAAGTTCTGCAAGCAAAAGACGAAGATCCTTAGTCTCAATTTGCTTTTGCCTTGAAAAACCAAGCTCATCCTTTAAATCCATCAGAGCTTGATCATGCATACTATCAGAAGGCCTAGGAGGTGACCACTTTCCTAGAGGAAGACCAAAAAGCTTGTGAATGGCATCAGCAGTTATCTTCAAAATCTTTTGACCATCACCAAGGTCAAATATCATGGTGGTAGGGTTAATATTGTACATAAGAAAGCACAGCATACGATGGTTTATGTTTGACTTTATCTTAAAATTCCGAATATGACATATGCCTCCCTCAACAACCTTGACCAAGTGCCTATCCTCAAGTAAGCTAAAACAATTGAATAACTCCTTCAAGGAAATCCTGGCTAAAGTATTGAACCGATCGTCTTTATCATCAGAAGTACTCAAAGCTCTACTCTCCCCTCTCTTCCTCTTCCCCTTCCTTTGAACAAGCTCGAACTGTAATTAAAAGAAATAATATAACATAAGGGGAAGTATAAGAAGAAACAAACTAAACAAGCAAAAAATAAGTACTTTCATATGCTTTGTACTTCATCATTCTCAACAACATCATCATCAGATGCGCCATAATTCTCTTGAACAAAAGTTAAAATATCTGAAATATTCACATAAGCTAATGCAGCTGCAAAAAGTACCAACAAATGTTAAGTACAATAGCAAAATGACAAAGCAGTTTAAGCATAGAGAGCTAACAAAGTTAAACGATTCTTAAAAGTACATAGACATAAATAATAACTAAAAAGTGCACAATCATGAGCAGTTCAAGCATATGAAACTAACAAGTTCAAGCATTACCAGTAGACAAAGTTCAAGCGATTTCTCAAATAACTAGTTATTTTCATAATCAGAAACTAATGTGTAAACTACAATTTTCATCTAAACCAACTAAATAACAAGGAAGCACAAGTAGAGCCTACAACCACCATATGGCCATCAATTTCTAGCCTTACCAGCAACCATGAGTAGTTCAAGCATATGAAACTAACAAGTTCAAGCATTACCAACAGACAAAGTTCAAGCAATTTCTCAAATAACTAGTTATTTTCATAATCAGAAACTAATGTGTAAACTACAATTTTCATCTAAACTAACTAAATAACAAGGAAGCACAATTAGAGCCTACAGTAACCATATGCCCATCAATTTCTAGCATTACCAACAACCATGAGCAGTTCAAGCATATGAAACTAACAAGTTCAAGCATTACCAGCAGACAAAGTTCAACCAATTTCTTGAATAACTAGTTATTTTCATAATTATAAACTAATGTGGAAACTACAATTTACATCTAAACTAACTAAATAACAAGGAAGCACGAGTAGAGCCTACAACCACCATATGACCATCAATTTCTAGCATTACCAGCAACCATGAGCAGTTCAAGCATATGAAAACAACAAGTTCAAGCATTACCAGCAGACAAAGTTCAAGCAATTACCAGCATTACTAGCAGACAAAGTTCAAGCATTACGTACAGCCACCATATGGCCATCAATTACTAAACTAAATTAGCCAATACATGATCAAAAAAATTTGCATAAAAATAAAATTACCTTCAGATACTTGTGGAGGAAGGGATTTTGTGGAGAATCCATGCCAAAAAAGGAACAACTAGTACGCTCCACAGACGCGCGGATCAAACATCATGAACATGAACCCTAACTAAATAAAAATAACCAGAAATCAAATCGTCTGAAACAAATCGAAAAGAAAGAGGAATGCTGGAGGAGGGTACAGGGAGGGGAGGATTTGAAGGAGAACCAACAATATCCGACGAGGCGATGTGAAGCGGAACTGCTTCAATTCTCCGGGCGATTCGTGCTGAAGGGGAACTGCTTCCTTTCTTTTGGCGAGCCGTGGTGAATCGGTGTTGCTCCTACTCAAATCCCCACAGCGGAACTGCTTCATTTCGCTAGAGGAAGTGGGCGAGAACATCGGCACAGTGCGGAGCGGATTTGATTTGGAGAAGGAGCGCCAGAGAAAGAGGAGGAAGCGAGCGAGAGCGTGGGGATCATGGGGATCATGGGCGGATTTCACGCAAGTAGTGTCGGAGGAGTAGTTATTACTCCCATGCCCTCGCAATAAAGACGGGCTAGCCGCCCCGTCAAGAAAAGGAGAGGCCGCGTATGAAACAAAATACGCATGTCGTACATGGTGGGCCCATGATAAAAATACGGTATATATTTTAGAAAAGTACGTCGTTATAACCGGGCAATTCGAAAAAGTTCAAGTCGGTGCTCAGAATAATATTCTGCAACCGGTTGCAGAATAGTGATGGTATATATATAGAACAGGAATAATCTACAACCCCCTTAAGAGATTGTAGAATACCAATTATACAACCCCCTCCCCTAATAAAGACCTTCCGCCCCACCTTCCCGTGCGTGGCCTCGACACCACCTCCCCGAGCACGACCTCCGCCCCACCTCCCCGCGTGCCGCCCCCGCCCCACCTCCGGCCCGCGCCGCCCCTGCCCCACATCCGGCCCATGCCGACTCTCCCCACATCTGGTCACGCTGCCCTGCCCTACCTCTAGCGCCACCCAACCCCACCTTTGGAGTCGCCCTGCCCCAACTCTGGCGCCGCCCCGCCACAACTCTGGAGCCGCCCCGCCCTACCTCCGGCCCTGCCCCAGACCTCCTCAGATTCACTGTGGAAGTTCCGAAAGCCCCTCCCCCAACCCCGTCCCCACCCTCGCCCTATTTCCCACGTGAATCTGGTGCTCTGATGGGAAGTTCACATCTTCCACCGCAGTAGTTCAGAAAGGCCCCCACCCACCCCCCCCCCCTCTCTTCTTGCGTGAATCTGGTGCTCCGACAAGAAGTTCACTTGGTACTATATAGAAGTTCACATCTTCCACCATGGAAGTTCAGAAATATCCCCCAATCCCCGCACCCTAACCTCTCTTCCCACGTGAATCTAGTGCTTTGCCAGGAAGTTCACTTGCTGCTACAGAGAAGTTTCGATCTTCCATTGCGGAAGTTTAGAAAGACCCCCAACCCCCGCACCCTCTGCCTCTCTTCCCGCGTGAATTTGGTGCTCCGTTAGGAAGTTCACTTGCTGCTACAGAGAAGTTTAGATCGTCCACCACTGAAGTTCAGAAAGACCACCCCCACCCCCCCCCCCCCCACCCCCTCCCACCCCCATCTCTCTTCCCACATGAATCTAGTAGTCCGCCAGGAAGTTCACTGTCTAGTCGCATGAAGTTCAGAGAGGGTTCCGCGGAAGTTCAGAAAGGGTTGTAGAATAGTTATTCTACAAGGGGTTGTAGAATAACGGAGCTATATATATTAATCTACTCCTTTATATGGAGTTACTTAAAATTTCTAGTGTTCAATTATATTACTAATCATGCTCATGCACACTACCTTATATTAATGGGATTTCTATTTCCGTGCCCTCGGTTTGCTAGTTGTACTCAGTTTTCCCCAGCCGCTTAACTTTTCCTCCATTTTGCCCATCTCCTTGTATGAAACTCTCACATGGTCTGAAAACTCGTTTTCCACCATTCTTGCCATTACGTTCTGACAAGTGGGGCCGCGATCAGTGGGGCCACATTCAGTCGGGTCCTGTAGTAGACCCTTGTCGTTACGTGCTGACAAGTAGGGGCGCGTTCGGGTCACGTAGTGGACCCTTGCCATTATATGCTGATGAGTGTGGCCGCATTTAGTCGGTTCCCGTGGTGGACATCTCTCTCCACTTATCTAGATCAGCATCCAATAGCTTATCCACGTGAGCGTCAGACCCACAGCTTACCCAGGTTGGCATTGCAAGATGGGACCCCGAGCCAGCCCCGCGCCCATGCTCGTGTCTTGCCTCCCCTTTCTTCTTCTTCTCCCGCGATGACGGTCCTTTGTCTAGCTTCATTTTCATATAGTGAAATATAATGCATATACGAAAATTATACACCTTTGAACTCTTTGAAATCTCACTTAGGACATGATAATGTTGGCTAATAAAATCCTGATCATTTATCATTTCCATGGAGTGAAATATAATGTATAAAATTGCATATATGAAAATTATAAACCTCTAAACATTGTGCAATGGCACTTAATACATGATAATGATGTGCTAACAAAAATTTGAGAGTTTATCATTTTCTCCCCCATTTTCATAGAGTGGAACGTAATGCATAAACATGCATATACGAAAATTATACACCTTTGAACACTTTGAAATCGCACTTAATACATGATAATGATGTGCTAACAAAATTTTGAGAGATTATCATTTTCTCCCCCATTTTCATAGGGTGGAATGTAATGCATAAACTTGCATATACAAAAATTATACACATTTGAACTCTTTGAAATTGCACTTAATAGGTGATAATGTTGTGCTAAGAAAATCTTGAGAGATTATCATTTTCATATAGTGGAATGTCATGCATAAACTTGCATATACGAAAATTATATACCTTTGAACTCTTTGAAATCGCACTTAGGACACGATAATGTTATGCTAATAAAATCCTGATCATTTATCATTTCCATGGTGACGAGGGTTTAACTCGTCAATGCCCATTGTTATGGACTTGGGTTTTGGAGAAGGAGGGAGCGCTAGAGGCATCAGTCGGCTAGCAAACAAGCATACAGGGACGCAAGTTTTACCCAGGTTCAGGCCTTGTAGAGGTCTCTACTCCTGCTTGTCTGCTCTTGGAATTAATGAAGGAATCGAAGATTACAAGGGTGCGCAGATGCAATCTGGCGAGAGTTGTGGAAACTAGGATTGCATGTGTCCTCCTCGCTGCCCCCTTCTAGCCTTTATATAGATAGGCTAGGTCTCGGGTAGCAAGTTGAGTCGGTTACAGATTAGGGTTTTCCCTTTAAACTTTCTATCTTAAGCTTCTTCTTGTTTCGCAAGCAATCGAGAGTCCATGGGCCACTCGAATTCTTCATTTGGTCCTTGGCAACGCCGAGGGCTTCCGCCGTATCTGGACCATATATACCGAACTTGAGTACCCGTAGGGCATACCCATATCAGTAGCCCTCGAGTGTCTAGTGGAATCACAGATTCGACTGGGGACTTTATGGAGTCTTTTCGAATGCACGACTGAGTATATTTTCGAGTGTTCTGTTTATGTCATAGGGATTGTTGATATACGTGCCTGATTTATCCGATGTATTGGTATCAGTTAACTGCCTTAGGGCAAAACAACGCAATCTACTCAAACTCGAGTCCCCGGACTCGAATTCGGAAAATTGTTGGTGTAATTCGACTTAGGCCGCGGAGGTCTTATAGGAGTCAAATTCCTGTGTATGGGTGTGAGCACTCGATGCGTCCATCAAGGCATGTTCATCGTACCTGTAGACACGGATATGTTTCTCGTAGTGCGCAGCAGATGCGTTGCCAGACCTTATTTAGGTCTTATCTTCACGCTGTAAGCGCGGCATCCGAATTTTTGCCATCACGGAGATGATTCGGGTGGCCCAGGAGACGCAGTCTCTTTGTAGGGATAGTATGAGGCGGAGCCGCAATTCGAGTGTGGATGTGATCAACACACAGTACGATGTACAAATAATCATAGGGTGTGCGACCAGTGCTCCCTATGAGTGTAGCCCCCGAGTGCCTGGTTGAGTCAAAGACTCAGGCGGGGACTGAAAACTTTTTGCGACTACTGTCGTCTTTTGTTGCTTGTTTCAGTCGAATTTGCTTCCGGCGCTCCCTATGGGAGTAACCCATAATCCTCAATTGAATCATAGATTCGAGTGGTGGGTATGTCCTGAATGTTCTTATACCTGCGTAAAGATAAATCGTAGGGTGTGCGACCAGCTCTCCCTATGGGAGTAGCCTCCGAGTGCTTGGTGGAGTCGAAGACTTGAGCAAGGACTAAAGTAGTCGAAATCTAATGCTGCTAAACTTGATGACATCAGTGCTAATGATGTGATGACCTCCATTGCCCGTGTGAGCGGCTTTGACGGGACATGACGAGCGGTGGGTCCCACTTTCTGACTTTGATTTGACCGGGCGTTCGTAACCTTCTGTTTTAACTGGGTCTCCTTGATTTCCGTGCGTAATGGAGATAGTAGGGGATGATTCATGTTTTGGCTTCACCACGTGTCGATGGCGATGTGCGTCACGCGTCCAGTAGGGTTTCTGCTGGCCGTTGAATGGCATCCGCGAGGAGGTTAAGTAGCAGCGCAGCTGCAGTAATTTCCCATCCGCCTTTCTCTGCTCGTGCCTCCATTGCCATTTCTACTACTCTCTGCTTCCCTGTGCACATCCTCTTCGCGGCACTGGACCAGCTCCGTGTCTTCCCTAGTTCCTTCCTCTGCTCTCACCGCTATTAGAAGATGGGCAAGAAGAAGGGAGGCGTCGCTGCTGGGTCTGCTGCCTCCATTGCCGCCGCCAAGAAGAAGGGAGGCTCCACCACTATGGGCACCAGCGCCGCTAGCGCTAGGAAGAAGAAAGGCACGGGAACTCGCATCACCAACGGCGCTTGGCGTGTGTCCATCATCAAACCCGCCGAGCTTCATCTTCATCGTCAAGATGGAGTTCTTCCCTCCGTGGAGGACGACTCGCGAGTGCCTGGCGTGGAGGTAATTCCTTTCCCTCCTGCTGGTTTCTGGGTGATGTTCCTTGCGTTCATCATCCGAGGTCTTTCTCTGCCCCTGCATCCTTTCTTCAGGGGTCTCCTTTGCTTCTATGGGCTCCAGCTGCATCAGCTGTCCCCAAATTCTATTCTCCACATCACCTGCTTCATTACCCTTTGCGAGTGCTGGCTCGGAGTCGAGCCACACTTTGGCCTATTTAAGAGGATTTTTAAGCTAAAGCGCCAGTCAGCGTCTGGTTCTGTAGTCTACGACGTAGGAGGCTGCGGAATCCATGTCAACTCCTCTGCCACTTTTTTCGATATCAAACCCATGGCATCCGTCCAAGGGTGGAGAGACAAGTGGTTCTACATCCGCGACCAGAAGGCCGACGGAGAGCACTACGGACTCGCGCCCTTCGATACCATGACGCTGTGCAAGAGGAGGTGTTCTTGGAAGAATGTAGTGATGCCTGGCGAGTCCGAGGAGACGGAAGTGCTGTACAAGCACGTATGCGACCTTGAGAGTCACATAGGTAAAGAAGAGGGAGGCGCTGCCCTCATTCGCACATGGTTGCGCCATCGTATTCAGCCTCTGTAGGCCAGAGTCCACCCCATGTTCCGATGGGCTGGTGCGAATGATGCCACTCGCGTATCTGCCGATGGCATTTCTGCGGGTGAAGTAGATAAGAGGCTGCGACTAGTGACGAAGGAGGTTCTCCCAGGCAAACCAGTCATGCCTCCCTTCGACGCCTCTAACCCTCCTCCTGAGGTAGAATTGTGCTACGAAGTAGCTTTCTTTGTCGATTGTCGTTAAGTTCTTGATGTATAATGAATTATCTTCTGATTGCAGGATTGGAAGGTGTCTCCCAATTTGCCCCCTCTTCCTGAAGGGGTTATTCCTCGCAAAGTGGATGAAGAGGACGAGTCGGAATCGACCGTCCCAATTGAAGAGGAGGAGGGAGCCCCGAGTCAAGTGATCCGGACACTCGCAAGCGTTCCTGTAGCGAGGACTCGGATGCTTCATCGCTATTGACTCCAGAAGGCCCTTCTGTTGGTGCAGGGGAGCCAATTCCCGCCGTTCCTGTGCGGTCCGTGGCTCCTCCTGCTCAGAAGAAGCTACGACTGCCAAAGGAGTCGGAGGAGTCGGAGGAGCAAACCTTCGACTTTGACAAATTTGACTGGTAAATTTTTGATTTTGTCTTAGTTTCTTTTTTGAGTTACCTTCCCTGAAGTTTCTGCTGGATGCGTTCTGTAGTCAAGAGGCGTCGTCGTCTTCTGGCGACGTCCAATTTCTGAAGGAATCCGGAGTCGCAGACTCCAAGGCCAAAGAGGTGGCCGAACAATCTTCTTCTCCTCCATTGGTGGCCCACTCCGGGCACATTTCTTCGAGTTCCCCACATGCTGGGGAACACCAGATTGTTACCCGGACGACTGCGCGGCAGTCATCTTTGGAGTCTCTGGAGGACCATGTAAGCATCTCTTTGCTATGTTGGCAGTCGAATATATACTTGGTGTTGCTCTGAACTTTTGGTTTATTTTAATGCAGCTCATCGTGAAGGAGGTTGCCCGCCTGGTGGAGCAAGTCCTGGAGATTGGTCGACAGCATGCACGACCGGACAATCGCCATCGCGTTGTTGAAGGTTAGTATTGCCTTTGTATTTGTCTTGGTGAAGTGTCTGGATGCGACTGATGATACATCCCCTCTTGCAGTTAAGCATAACAAACTGCTGCGCCGTGGCGCTTCACTTAAGAAGGCACTTGCCGCGGCGGCGAAGAGTCACGACGAAGCAATCGCGGCCTTGGAGGAATCGCAAAGGCGCGAGGAGGACTTGCGGAAACGCGAAGAAGACTTGCGTTCCTCCAATGCCGAGAGGGAGAAGTTGCTCGAGGAGCAGCTTGTCTCGATTGCTAAGTCCCTCTCAGGTATTCTTTCTGCTGAATTGTCTTTGTTTCCTGCTTCGACATCATGGTATCGTACCAACACTTTGCTTTATGTAGATGCCGGCGGCCTGAGCTTTGACGCTCAGGCCCTTCGTCGCGACGATGCATTGGCTGGTGTCGTCGCCGCAGTCGAAGACCGCAACGCTTCTCTTCAAGGGATGCTAACGAAGGCCAAGAATGCTCTTAGTCGCATACGCAGGGATCTAACTCCGAAGGCTCCCTTGCTGGGGGTATTCCTATGGACTTCAGGAACTCTCAACGGTCCGTCGGTGCCACCATGGCACTCGCAATGGTGTAAGCCCATGGTGTGGAGGTGGATCCCACCGCGATTTCCAAGGCGATACCCGTCGGCGCGGATGGCCAGCAGGTAGTGTTTGCTCCCTTTGCTACTGGATGTGGTAAATATGGGTCTCAGCTCATAAGTATAGTCGCCAAGTACTCCGAGGAGCTGCAGCGAGCGAAGAATGCGGCGAAGGCTGCGGCGTCAGGCGCCGGCACCGGAAAGTCTGTGGCATCGGAGACCGCCACGGATTCAACGAGGCCCCCAAAGTCCAAGTCGAAGTCGAAGAAGCAGGCTGCTCCTCAGTAGCTATCTTGTAATAGTTGTAGTTTTAAACTCTGTGTTGGAATAATGCCTTTATGGAAGTCCTAGTCGAGACTTTTGCTGAGCTTGAATGCGTAAATGCCTTTTGTCAATGTATTCTTGGTCCCTTATTTTTGCTCTTGCTTGGTTTGTGATAGGGCACGTCGAGTTGTCCCTCGAGTGATCCTCGTGATTCACCGCCCACTGACGAGACCTTGGGACAGCCACGCTCAAGGGTGGATGAATTGTCCCTGCTTTCGCGACTGCGCGATCGCGTTAAACAACTAGAACGTGAGTTGCCCATCCTCCACGGTAACGCTGATGTATGGAAGTCGACGGCGGAGAAGTCTACCGCCCACGAGTAGTATCTATTGGAGGAGGTGACACAGCTGGGCAATTAGTTCAAGTGTTAGCTTTCTGCCCTCTTATCTTTTCTTTTAGTTAATCGCAGCAGTTCCTTGTCTTCATACTTCGCCTTTTTGCTTGGTGTAGTTGTCAGTGCTTGTCATCTGCAGGATGAGAAAGACCGGATTGCCATTCGAATGAATGACCTAACCCAGGAGCAGCTTCAGGCGAGTGGGTATTTTTGGGTGGACCATGATCGTGCAATCGCACTTGCGACCCTGCAAGATCGTGCTTCACGAGTACTTCACTTTTTGAAGAAGGCACAGTCGTGCCTGAGACATATCTACCAGACGATGTTTCCACTGGACGCCGTCCCTTCGAGCCTGTTGGCTCTCCTAGCTAAGTTCCAGGATTTGAGTGCAGTTCGCGAGTGCGTGCGGCAGCAGTTAGTGGTTGGTGCCAAGGCTGCTTTGTCACTGGTGCGACTGCATAGGCCGGATGTAGACGTTGCAACTGTTGCTTCTGGGCCACCGACACCGCCAGAAGGTTCGACCTGGAACATGGTTCCACATTACCAGGCGGTGGATCGTCCAGCAGAAGAAATTGTCGACTTTTTGAGGAACAAATAAACGTTCTTCTGCTGCAGCAGTAGTTTAACTTGTATCCTTGCAAACATGTCAGGTGCGTTGCAACTGGGTTGGTGTTTTATCAAGGGTTTGATTGATGTTGTGTCAGCTACTCGGGATACTGCGACTTGTTCGTAGAACAAGGATGTAAAGGATGGCATAGCCCCCGAGTGATAAGATTGCCAGAAAATGAGGGAAAACACAGAGTTTCGAGGCACTTAGCTTTATTTATTCGCAGAATAGTACGAGGTACAATGTGTGGCTAGGTAGCCTGGCTGAATAGCCTTATTTGAAATGTAAAAATGACTAGGGGTAGAAACGACGCAGCTGTGTGACGTTCCAGGGGTTGGAGTATGCGACTCCTGTCTTGAAATCTTTAAGGCGATAGGCGCCACCTAGGATTACTTCTATAATTACGTTGGGTCCCTCCTAGGGAGACTCAAGCTTGAGATGCCCTTGTTACTTGAGTCGCAGGACCAGGTCTCCTTTGACGAAGGATCTTGGGCCTAGCCTTCTGCTATGGTAGTTGCGGAGGCTCTGCTGGTAGATCGTTGATCTTTCTGCTGCGATTTCGCGCGCCTAGTCAAGAAGGTTGATGGAGTCTTCGAGTGCGAGAGTTGACTCCTGCTCGCTGTAGGCAACCACCCGTGGGGCTTTGTAGAGAACCTCTGCGGGTAGCATCGCTTCAGCGCCGTGCACCATGAAGAACAGGGTGTATCCCGTGGCGCTGTTTGGAGTTGTCCGTAAGCTCCAGATTACAGATTGCAGCTCATCTGGCCAGCATCCTGCGGCTTGTTCGAGTGGCCGGAGGAGTAGTTTCTTGATTCCACCGCAGACGAGGCCGTTGGACTTTTTGACTTGACCGTTGGTCTGTGGGTGAGCTACCGAGGCGTAGCTTATGTTGATTCCCAGGTTCTCATAGAATTCCTAGAACTCCTTAGAGGTGAAGTTCCTCCCATTGTCCGTGATGATGCTATGTGGCACACCGAAGCGATAGACAATGGACTCGAAGAACTTGATGATGCTAGCTCCTGATTGGTTTGTCACCGGCATGGCCTCGATCCACTTGGTGAACTTGTCGACTGCGACCAAGAGGTATACGTAACCTCCTCGCGAGCATTTCGGGAGCTTGCCTACCATGTCAAGTCTCCATTGCATGAAGGGCCAATCCAATGGTATTGGGCGGAGTTCCACGCCAGGTGCGTGCGGTTGTCCGCGAATCGCTGGCAAGCGTTGCAGCGCTAGACGATGTCCTTAGCATCGCGCATGGCCGTGGGTGAAAGAACATTTCATGTTTTCCTATGTTTTGCGTGTTACATAACAATACTATGGAGATCATTCATGTGCGCTAAGTGTGCAGGAAGTTTTGAGGGGGGCCGGATAATCCGCCCCACCAAGGGTCGGATAATCCGGCCTACCTCATCGCTCAAAGGAAGCCAAGGCGCGTCGCTCGGTACCCGGTCGGATTTTCTCCCGGAAAATCTGAACTGGCCGGTTTTTCCTCCCCAGGCCGGATAATCCGGGTGTGGCACGGGCCGGATAATCCGGCTCCCAGTTTTCGAGCAAAATGAGCCAAGGCGCGTCGCTCGGTATCCGGTCGGATTTTCTCCCGGAAAATCCGAACTGGGGCAGTTTTTCCTCCCCAGGCCGGATAATCCGGCCCTCACTTGGGCCAGATAATCCGGCCCCCAAAGTGTCCAACGGCTGGTTTCTGAAGGGGGTATAAATACCCCTTCTTCCCCAACGTTTAGAATTCTTGATTCATTCGAAATTGTCCAGACATTGTGCAAGAGATCTCATTCTCGATCTCCCACTTCAACCACCTGAAGGTCTTGATCTTTGGTGGAATTGAAGGAGGAGAAGTTCATCATCATCAAGAATCAAGCGCTTCAACTCCTCTCCATTCACTTGGAGAAATCCCTGATCTAGTATTCTTGTCAATACCTAGATCTTGTTTATTGTATTTGATAACTTTGTTCTTGTGGAAGCTTGTTGTCATTTCGGGAGCCTCCAAGTTGTTGTGGAGTTGTTGGCCCGTTAGTTGTGTAAAGGCGCCGGTGCCCGCCTCGAAGGGTACCTATAGTGGAAAGGTGGATCAGGCCTTTTGTGGCGAGATCCATCGGAGAACAAGGTGAGGCCTTTTGTGGCATGGTGGTCTTAGTACCGCCCACCCCTCCAACGCAGACGTACTTCCCTTAACATGGAAGGAACTGCGGTCAAACAAATCATGTGTCTTCGCGTGCTTCACTTCGGTTTACCCGTTCCTCTTCCACTCGCTCTTTACTCGCTAGTAGATAGGGTTGCATATAGGGAAATTCCACCTTATAGTTTATCTAGAGAATTTACCCTTTGTGATAAGCCTAAAATTGAAAAAGAATTAAAAATTGGTGTAGCACCTATTCACCCCCCCCCCACTCTAGGTGCCCATACGATCCATTTCAATTGGTATCAGAGCCCCGGCTCTTAATTCGGGCTTAACCGCCTAGGAGTAGTATGGGTACCAAGGATGATGGAAATGAGGCTGTGGATAAGGTCACAATGGATGATCTCAAGTCGTTGGAAACAACCTTGTTGAGATCCTTTGAGGCCAAGATGGAGGAGATGAATCAAATGATTGCTCACCTTACATCATCCATAGCCCCATCTCCATCCTCCTCGGAGGCTGCCACACCATCATCTAAGGAAAAGGGTAACACCGGATCCAAGGATGATGATGTGGAAGGTGAAAAACTTAATGGTTCCACCTCCAAGAAGGGAAGTGGTAAGGAGGAATATAGTGAGGTTCGCCACGTATATTCCCCCGACCCACCTATCCCTCATCCTCATATAAACAATAGGGGTGATCCACCCAAGCTCACTGCATCCTCTTTTAATCAATGGCAATTCCTAATGAAATCTCATGTTTGCATCTCCTCTATTGAATTGTGGAGGATTATTGAAGAGGGTCTTCATATTGGAGATCAAACCAATCTAACGAGAAGAGAAGTTTTGGATAGCCAGTTGAATGCCACCGCTCTCCACATGATACAGCTGGGTGTGGGTCCCAAGGACATGCCACACATTGAACATCTCAACACAGCTAAAGAGGCTTGGGATGCTCTTATGGATCTCTTCGTTGGAAATGAAAGCATGAGAAGAAACAGGTATGATGCCCTAGTAATGAAGCTAAGGGATTCTACATGTTGGATGGTGAAAACCCTGAGGACATGTATAGAAGACTCAAGGGCATCGCAACAACATTTCGAAAGCATGGGGCCACTCACATTGATGATGCATGGATAAAAAGGAAATATG
Organism: Avena sativa; assembly: GCA_916181665.1. Classification (NCBI taxonomy): domain Eukaryota; kingdom Viridiplantae; phylum Streptophyta; class Magnoliopsida; order Poales; family Poaceae; genus Avena; species Avena sativa. Next base: position 289,304,123 of record OV702290.1, read on the forward strand.
TGAGTGCCTTAATGCCTTTTGAGCCAACGGACTTGAAGAGCCTGCAAGGTAGACATAGCTATCATCAAATGACATCCAACGAAGTCATGCAAGAAATGGCATCATTCAAAGTGGCAGCAAAGAATGCTGAAGATGCCCATGCTCGGGCCATTGGAATGCAAAAGGGTGTTAATGTGGCTCTCAAAGCCAATGTTGTTGAGCAAGAGGAAGATGAAGGAGCTTTTGAGGGGGTATCCATGGACTGCCCCGATGAGGTCAAACATGCTCATGGTGAGTACATGGCATTTTATGCAAGGAACTTTTGGAAGGACCCTGCCAAAGCCAAGTCTAAACTTGAGCGCAAGAACGGGTCAAATGGAAGAATAGAAAGTGGCCCAAGATTGAGAACTTGCTTCAACTGTGGAGATAGAATGCACTTTGTAGCCGAGTGTCCATATCAAACTAGAGAAGACAATGGTGGTAGGCTCATTCTTAAAGAGAAATCTAAAGCACCTAAGAAGAAGCCATTTACTAAGAAGAATGGCCCTTTCAAGAAGCAACCCTAGATTGTCTTGGTAGCTCAAGAGGAATACTCCTCCGCAAGTGAAGATGAAGAGGATGATGATAGTTCCCGCGAGGTGGATGCTATATCCACCACATCGACTCCCTCATCACTCTTCGGCTCGCCGAACGAGAACGCCATCAACAACAACGCCACTTGCCTAATGGCAAGAGGGTCCGAGGTATCAACTTCTAGCTCTTCATTTCCTAAGACTAACATAATTTTGGATATGGATGATCATGACAGTCTTAAAATGAAAGAAGAAGTTATTGCCTTGGATACTTTTTTCACTAACCTACAAGGTGAGCACAAACTCCATTTTGATGCTCTTATGAGTCAACTTGCTCAAGCCGAAGATCTCCTTGAAGAAAAGGGAAGAATTGAAAGAGAAGATGCCTTGGAGATAGCTTCTTTGAAGAATGCCTTGGAAGAGGAAGAGGAAGCTCGAGTATCTTTGGAAGAAAGACTCGAATCCCTTGAGGAGTCACAAGAAGAAGCTGTAGCTCAGCTCATTAAAGAACGTGACCATGCTCTTGCCAAGGTAAAGAAACTAAAGAAAGAAAAGATTGACTTTGGGGCTGTTCATGCTAGACTTTTGGAGAAGTTTGATAATCTTGAAAGTGCTCACAATGCATTGAAGAGTGATCACTCTACTCTAAATGAGTCTCATGACCAGCTCCAAACTCAATTGAAATGGTATGATATGCCAAGTACCTCCACTTCATCCTCTGGAAAGGAAGACCTTGCAAGAAGTTCTCAACACAAAGGTAAAGGGGTTATTGATGAGATACTGAGCAGGCAAAGGACAAACAATAGTAAGGAAGGTATTGGTTACATACCCAAGATAAAGAGCAAGAAAACAAGAAGAAGAAGAAGAAGAAGAAGAAGAAGAGCAAGACTGCTCAATCAAAGACTAGCAACATTACCAATGACAAGACTAATTATGATGGTTTTGCAGGGATCAACAATCCTAAATTTGAACTATATTGTAATTATTATGGTGATGTTTATGCTAGTTATGTAGGCCCTTATGATTGTTACATTCCTTGGTCTATTTGGGTTCCCAAGACCCTTGTTACTAACATGAGAGGACCCATTGAAAAATGGGTACCTAAAACCAAGAAGTAATTTTCTTGCAGGGTTATGCTTCCGGTGGTTCTAAATGGGTACTCGATAGCAGTTGCACGAGTCATATGACCGGAAGCAAGGAGATCATCACGGAGATGCGGCCAAACCTTGATCACATAACCGTCTCCTATGGTGACAAGTCAAAATCTGAGGTATTGGGTCTCGGCAAAGTTGTGGTGGCTCACGATATCTCTCTCGTGGACGTCATGCTTGTTGAGACCCTCGGGTACAACTTACTTTCAGTTCGTGCCCTTGGTAAGATGGGCTTTGCAGTTTATATTGATGCTGATTTGGTGGTACTCTTGTGGAGCAAGTCTCTAAAAGTCGCTTTCGTGGGATATGTCGAAAACGACCTGTACGTGGTGGACTTTTTGGGGAAAACCACTACAGGCCCGATGTGTCTTTTCGGGAAGGCTGACGCGGGTTCGCTATGGCATCGCCGACTAGCCCACGTCAATATGAGAACTTTGCAAAGTCTCCACAAGGGTGGCCACATTCTTGGACTAAAAGAAAATGTCTCCTTTGCCAAATATCGTGCTTGTAGGGCATGTGTTGAAGGGAAAATGCATGACTCACCTCATCGAAGGAAAACCATTATCTCTTCAAAAAGGATTTTGGAGCTCCTTCATGTGGACCTCTTCGGACCTCCATCTCATGCAAGCCTTGGTGGGAAGAAGTATTTTTTAGTGATTGCGGATGATTACTCAAGTTACACTTGGGTTTATTTCTTCAAGTTGAAGAGTGAAACTCAACAAACTATCATCGACTTTGCCAACGAGGTACAACGTCAACACAACGTCCCCATTCTGGCTATAAGGACTGATAACGGCTCTGAGTTCAAGAACTACACCTTAAATGAGTTCCTAAGTGAAAAGGGGATAAGACATCAATATTCCGCTGCGTACACCCCTCAACAAAATGGTGTAGCCGAGAGGAAGAATAAAACTCTAATGGATATGGCAAGATCAATGTTAGCCGAATTTAAATCTCCATATAACTTCTGGGCTGAAGCAATCTCAACTGCTTGTCATTCATCCAACCGTTTATACCTCCGTAAGATCTTGGACAAGACTCCATATGAAATACTTACCGGTAACAAGCCAAACATCTCATACTTTTGGGTATTCAGGTGTAAGTGTTTCTTTCTTATTAAAGGAGTTTGTTTATCTAAGTTTGAATCTAAGGCTTTAGAAGGTATTTTTGTTGGTTATGGTGCCGAATCCCACACTTATAGAGTCTACAATAAGCTCTCCGGAACTGTTGTAGAATCTTGTAGTGTGGTGTTCGAGGAAAATGATGGTTCCCATGTGGAGCAAGTTGGTGTTTGTGATGCAGATGTTGAAATACCCCAAGATGCCATAAGAAGAATGGGCGTGGGATTTTTCCGCCCCATTGAGGAACCCCTTGTGGCGGACCGGGAAGGACAATGCTCTACTCATATAGAGCCCTCATCTACACATACTCAACATGTTCCAACCACGGGGGCAACTTCTACACCATCTCCATCAACTGCTGAAGGTCAAGATGTTCCAGAAAGCTCCAGGCCGGATTTTCCGGTTGACACCAGATTATCCGGCCACCCCACTCCAGCTGACCATGCTGCTCCTGGTGGTGAAGATATCAACGCAAGCTCCAGGCCGGATTTTCCGGCCACCCCCAGATTATCCGGCTCCTCGCTAGTTCAAGCAAGTCCCAGGCTTCCTGATGAAGCTGCTACAAATACTCCCAGGCCGGATTATCCGGCCTCTCTATCAGCCGGATTATCTGGTCCTGACTCTCCAGTTCTACAGCCCCCTGTTGTGGCTACGGACTCACCTCAAGGGCACGCGTCTTCATCACCTGCTACTGATATTCCAGTTCCTGATCAAGGTCGATAAAATGCTTCCAATGAAGACTCAAGTGATGAATCTCCTCCTCCAAGAGACAACAAACTTATTGAACTTCGTCGCAAGGCTCGGGCTGATCGAAACCTTGTTGAGGGGTCACACTCTCGACAAGGTTGTTGGTGATCTTCGACAAAGGGTTTCTACAAGAAGAGAATTGGCCAGTTTTGGTGAGCATCAAGCTCATTTCTCTATGGTGGAACCTAAGAAGGTCTTGAAGACCTAGACTGGGTTGTTGCTATGCACGAAGAATTGAATAATTTCGAGCGCAACAAAGTCTGGAAACTCGTGGAGAAACCCAAAGAGTGTCGCAATGTTATCGGCACCAAGTGGATTTTCAAAAACAAGCAAGATGAGAATGGCATTTTTGTGAGTAATAAGGCAAGACTTGTGGCACAAGGTTACTCCCAAGTTGAGGGCATCGCCTTCGGCGATACCTATGCTCCAGTGGCTCGCCTTGAGTCCATCCGTATCCTTCTTGCTTATTCTGCTCATAACAACTTTAAATTGCAGCAAATGGACGTCAAGAGTGCCTTCCTTAACGGTCCTCTACATGAGTTGGTATACATAAAGCAACCCCCGGGGTTTGAGGATCCTAACTTTTCGAACCATGTCTACAAACTCGATAAGGCACTCTATGGCCTTAAATAAGCCCCACGTGCGTGGTATGAGCACCTTAAAGAGCTTTTGTTAGATCATGGCTTCGAAGTTGGGCAAATCGATCCCACTCTTTTTACTAAGAAGGTTAAGGGGGAGCTCTTCGTATGCCAACTATATGTAGACGATATCATCTCTGGTTCTACTAACAAAGCTTTTAATGATGAATTTTCAAAGCTTATGACTGACAGGTTTGAGATGTCTATGATGGGGGAATTACGGTTCTTTCTTGGATTTGAGATCAAGCAACTTAGAGAAGGAACCTTTATTAATCAAGCAAAGTACATCCAAGACATGCTCAAGAGATTCAAGATGATGGATATAAATGGTGTCGCAACTCCGATGCAAACAAAATGTCATCTTGAACTTAACCCACATGGTAAAGATGTGGACCAAAAGGTATACCGGTCCATGATCAGCTCTCTTCTTTACCTCTGCGCATATAGACCCGATATTGTGTTGAGTGTGGGAGTGTGTGCAAGGTATCAAGCAGCTCCTAAAGAAAGCCACTTAGTGGCGGTCAAGAGGATCTTTCGATATTTGGTTCATTCCCCTAACTTTGGTCTCTGGTATCCCAAGGGCTCCAATTTCTCTTTATGTGGTTATACTGACTCAGATTGGGCTGGTGATAAGGATGATCGGAAATCCACTTCTGGAGCTTGTCAATTCTTGGGAAGATCTCTTGTATGTTGGTCCTCTAAAAAGCAGAATTGTATATCTCTCTCCATCGCCGAAGCTGAATATGTTGCTGCTGCCAGCGCTTGTACTCAATTATTGTGGATGAGGCAAACTTTAAAGGAATACGGTGTCAATTGTGACAAAGTGCCTCTTTTATGTGATAATCAAATTGCAATCAAAATTGCATACAATCATGTTCAGCACACAAGGACGAAGCATATTGAGATTCAGAATCATTTTATTCGAGACCATGTTGCTCGCGGCGATATTGATCTATCCTTTGTGAGCACGAAGAACCAACTGGCGGATATTTTTACAAAGCCACTTGATGAAGCAAGATTCTGCTATTTGAGGAATGAGCTAAATATCATTGATTCCAGGAGCTTGTCTTGATTACCCATGCACTCACTCGTACATCTCAATCCTTCTTTGGTCTAGTTGTGGGCATGGATATAGGGGGAGTGTGGTCCTAACTCATTGGGCTAACCCTCCCCCCATAATGCCAATAGCAAGATAAATCATTTCTCTTAATATCATGTTGTGATATGTGAGCTTATTGATGAGTATTGGTCGTGAACCCAAGATATATCTTCGCGGTGTCACACCATACACTCCAACAAGGTGGCTTCGGCCACCGCCCTCTCCCTTGAGGAGAATTGGATCTTTCTGGCTGTTATTTGCTCTCTCATGTTCTTATGGGAATCACACTCAATCTTGGCTTTTATATGATTTGGATTTTGCAATTTTGAGTGTCTAGTACCATCTCAGTTTGGCTCTCTTAATCCTAAGCCTTTTCCTACCCCTAAGCCATCTATTCTAGCACACAAGTCCCTTGTACACCTTGTGGGGGTGTTGTTTGGGGACGCGCGGGCCTGGTTCTATGCATAACAGAATCCCAGATTTTAGGCCGGATAATCCGGCCCAAGTTAGGCCGGATAATCTGGCCTTGGCGGATTTCATCTTAAAGGGCAGGGCTCGGGGGGAAGGGCTCATAACGAGCAGCACTTCTCTCCCAGCCCTCTCCTCCTCCTCAGCCGCCGCTTGCCGCCCCTCACCCTCCCCGGAGCCTCTCCGGCCACCGGATTTTCCAGGCTTCCCCAGATCATCTTCTTCGTGCCTCCGGGTACCTTCTCCTCCGCGTTCTTCCTCCAATGAGTGAGGGTAACTCCCTCTCTCCCCATATTTGGCTAGATGTGTAACTTGTTGGGTGGAACGTTGTCTAGAAGGATGTGTTTTCGCATAGAAATCGTAGTCTTACAGTTTCTAGGCCCGATCTACTTTTTTGCATTCAATCTAGGTGAAATCGAAAATTTCTGCCAGGGCCGGATTATCCACCCCTGGCCAGGCCGGATAATCCGGCCTGACAGATTCGATTCTGGTTCAGTTTCACTATGGAATATGCATTGAGTAGTTTTGTCCTATGAACTTTTTGACTACTTTTTCCCTGCTCTCTCCTGGACTTGTGTGTATGCTTATCCCCTTGCTATCGCCCTTATTCTCCTAACAGGTGGTTCCGGTGTTCCCAAGACCTACAAGCACCGTCCTCGCGCCAAATACTTTCGGGACGACGGACAGGGTAACTTAGTGGACGAAGTTGAGTTGAGGAGAAGGAAGAACAAAGAGAAGCGCATGGCTGAACAAGCAAAGAGGACTAGGAAGGGGGTGTCCAAGAGGAAGGGCAAGGAGCCCCAAGATCAACTACAGGACTTTGGATGCGGTCTCCTATTCCGCCATCCGTCACCGTGACTTGTTTGTTGAGCTGCCTCGTGATGATGAGCTAGGGGATACTCATTTTTGGTGTGCAGAACAGAAGGGGATCTATGAAGACATTTATGTCAGGCTGAACATTAGGCCTATGCACCCACTGGTACTTGCTGATGCTTTGGAGAAGGCGCATCTTGTGGATGCGATGTACGTGGCTGAGAGGATGGGGCTGCACCATCTCACGTCTCTCCAGTGCTCCTTTGACTATGAGAAGGTGAAGTAGTTCTTCTCCACTTTGGTGATTTGTGGGGATGAGCGTCGCACTATGAAGTGGATGACTCATGACAGGCCTATGACTGCTGATTTTCACGTGTTTGCTGAGGTTCTAGGGTACTCTTTCCGCAGCAGGGATAGAGCCAGTGGCCACCGCATCATCACTCAGCTGAAGCCCAACAAGGATGCAGCTCTCTCCCCTTGCACTGTGGACAATGGCATTGTGGGTACTGTGGCTGGCCTTGCTCCCATCTATGCTGCATTAGTGGGTCTCTTTCGTGACTCCATTACACCGAGTGGGGGCAACAATGACAGCATCCGTGGTCACCTTGTTCGGCTACTTCAATTTTCTCATGAGGTTGCCTCCTGCGAGGACGAGTCAGTGCAGTACAGGCTGGATGTCATGGACTTCATTTACCATGAGATGTGTGATGCTATGTTCAACCGTCTATCCATTCCCTATGCGCCCTACATTATGATGCTCATCCGTCACCTGCTTCCTGCTGAGGAGTTCCACATCGACTCGGTGCACAAAGCCAAGAAGATCTACACCAAGGTTCGGAAGACCTCTCACCCCTCCTCTGCTCCTGAGGGTCTCATGAGGGATGCTCGCAGGCCCCCTGTGCCTCCCGTGGCCCGTGAGATCAAGCAGCTGAACTGGTTCCAGCGTCACATTCTCTGCATGGGCGTGGACACGCGCAAGGGTCAGTACGAGGCATACAAGCAGCACCATGAGATGGCCCACTCCTAGCATCTCATTCTCCACCATGTGTCCGGCGCTTCGGGTGCTCCTTCGGCTCCTACACCTCCCACTCCATATGCTCGGTGGAACTCTTCCTCCGGGTTGAACTATGGTGAGCTGGAGCGTCACTTGTTCCCCTCTGCGCCTGCTGCTGATGATGAAGGTGAGGATGGTGACACTGAGGAGCCTGAAGATGAGTATGAGGAAGAGAATGAAGAAGAGGACGAGGACGAGGACTACGAGTGATCCCATGGGGCGCTAGCATCGCTCTTCTCCCTTTTTGGTGTTTCGATGCCAAAGGGGGAGAAGTAGTTTTATTAGGTTGTCCGTGGATTTTCATGGGTCGGGCATAAGCACTTGCACTTTTCTATTCGTCTTTTTCTTGCTTATGCCCATTTAGCGTTGAACTTTAAATTCGTGATTTGTGGTTGTTTGAGACTTTATGTGGTTGTCTAGATTATGCCTATGGACTTCATATTGTGGATTATGCTTATGGATCTACATATTCATATCCTATTGCTGGAGGTTTATCACGAAAGGCGCGCTCATAATGGTTATCCGGTAATAATTGTGACTTATGTCAAGGATGCCTACTCTCTACCTCGGTGGTATGTTTTTATTGCTCATATGTCTATGGAATAGTTTCACCTATTTGTGTGCATTTGTATTCCAATGCAAAACTCTATTATGCACACATTGAGGGGGAGTCTCTTTCATAGTTATCACTGTTTGTCTTGTGTCTTTCTCCTGCAAATCCTGGTATTGTCATCTAACACCAAAAATGGGGAGATTGAAAGAACATTTCATATTTTCCTATATTTTGCGTGTTAGATAACAATACTATGGAGGCCATTCATGTGCGCTAAGTGTGCAGGAAGTTTTGAGGGGGGCCGGATAATTCGCCCCACCAAGGGCCGGATAATCTGGCCTACCTCATCGCTCAAAGGAAGCCAAGGCGCGTTGCTCGGTACCCGGTCGGATTTTCCCCCGGAAAATCCGAACTGGGGCGGTTTTTCCTCCCTAGGCCGGATAATCCGGGTGTCACACGGGCCGGATAATCCGGCCCCCAGTTTTCGAGCAAAAGGAGCCAAGGCGCGTCGCTCGGTATCCGGTCGGATTTTCTCCCGGAAAATCCGAACTGGGCCGTTTTTCCTCCCTAGGCCGGATAATTCGTCCCTCACTTGGGCCAGATAATCTGGCCCCCAAACTGTCCAACGGCTGGTTTCTGAAGGGGGTATAAATACCCCTTCTTCCCCAACGTTCAGAATTCTTGATTCATTCGAAATTATCCAGACATTGTGCAAGAGCTCTCATTCTCGATCTCCCACTTCAACCACCCGAAGGTCTTGATCTTTGGTGGAATTGAAGGAGGAGAAGTTCATCATCATCATCAAGAATCAAGCGCTTCAACTCCTCTCCATTCAGTTGGAGAAATCCCTGATCTAGTATTCTTGTCAATACCTAGATCTTGTTCATTGTATTTGATAACTTTGTTCTTGTGGCAGCTTGTTGTCATTTCGGGAGCCTCCAAGTTGTTGTGGAGTTGTTGCCCCGCTAGTTGTGTAAAGGCGCCGGTTCCCGCCTCGAAGGGTACCTATAGTGGAAAGGTGGACCAGGCCTTTTGTGGCGAGATCCATCGGAGAACAGGGTGAGCCTTTTGTGGCGTGGTGGTCTTAGTACCGCCCACCCCTCCAACACATACGTACTTCCCTTAACAAGGAAGGAACTACGGTCAAACATATCCTGTGTCTCTGCGTGCTTCACTTCGGTTTACCCGTTCCTCTTCCACTCGCTCTTTACTCGCTAGTAGATAGGGTTGCATATAGGGAAATTCCACCTTATAGTTTATCTAGAGAATTTACCCTTTGTGCTAAGCCTAAAATTGAAAAAGAATTAAAAATTGGTGGAGCACCTATTCACCCCCCCCCCCTCTAGGTGCCCATACGATCCATTTCGGTGGGCCAGTAGAATCCAGCTCATACAGCTTTAGCAACAAGGGCGCGACTGCCAGCATGGTGCCCGCAAGTGCCTTCATGGATGTCGAGGAGGACGGCCATTCCGTCCCCGTTGGAGACGCACCGTTGGAGTACTCCTGTGATGTTGCGCTTGTACAGTTTGCCGTTGATGACAACGAATGCCTTGGATCATCGTGCGAGATGTCACGCGTCAGTCGGGTCGTCAGGCAGCCTCTTGCTGAGAAGATATGTGATGTAGGGTTGTGTCCAAGATGGCTCGATCATCATGACGCCCATTGTTCCTTCGAGTACGGTGTCGAGTTCCAGGTCGTCGAGTGCCATTTGCTCATTGGGTGGCGTAGCCCCCGAGTCCGTTGACGCGCTTGCTTTCTTCTCTGGAGCTTTGGGCTTGATGGAGCATTCGCAGATGCGCTCGAGAAATACCCCAGGTGGTATGGGGGCGTAGGTGGAGCCAATATTGGCGAGTGTGTCCGCCTCTTCATTGCTTTCGCGGCCTACGTGCTGCAGTTCACAGCCGTCGAAGTCCCCCTTGAATGTGTCGTAGAGGTCGCGGTAGGCGATCATGTTGTCGCTCAGTGCGTCGCACTCGTGCATTGTTTGGTTCACCACAAGTTTGGAGTCGCCGTAGATGATGAGCCTCTTGGTGCCGCAGGCTTTCTCCATCCGCATCCCATGGAGTAGGGCCTCGTATCTAGCTTCATTGTTTGAGGCAGTGAACTGCATTTGCAGAATGTATTTCAGTTTGTCTCCCTGGGGCGATGTCAGTATGACACCTGCGCCAGCCCCGTCCTTTCGTTTGGATCCATCGAAGTGCATTGTCCAGAGGTAAGACATATTTGGCTTTTCGGGGAGCTGGTTCTCCATCCATGCACGAGGAAATTAGGAAGGACTTGCGACTTGATCGCATTGCGCTTTTCATATGTAATGTCTCATGGAGACAGCTCGATTCCCCAAAGTGCGACTCGTCCGGTGGCATCAGGGTGGTTGAGGATATGCCCGACCGGGGCGTCGTTGACCACCACGATTGGGTGCTCCTAGAAGTAGTGGCGCAGTCGCCTGGCTGTCATGAAGACGCCATACGCCAGCTTCTGGTAGTGTGGGTACCGCTGTTTTGTTGGCGTAGCACTTCGCTGAGGTAGTAGACCGGGCGCTGGACCCCGTGGACCTTGTTTTCTTCGGCTCATTCCACCACGAGCACCGTGCTGACCACTTGGTTGGTGGCGGAGATGTAGAGCAACAGCGGATCTTTTTCACGTGGAGTCACCAGTACTGGTGAGGTGGATAGTAGACGTTTGAGGTCTTCGAATGCTTCTTGCGCCTCGTGTGTCCACTCGAACTTGTTAGTTTTGCGGAAAAGTTGGTAGAAGGGCAGTGACTTTTCGCCCATTCGGCTAATGAATCAACTGAGTGGCACGATTCGTCCAGCCAGCTACTGGACGCCTCTTACGTTCTTCGGCTTCTCCATGGCCACTATGGCTTTTATTTTCTTCGGGTTTGCTTTGATCCCTCTCGCGGAGATGAGATACCCGAGTAGTTTCCCAAATGGTATGCCGAAGGCGCATTTGTCCGGGTTGAGCTTGATCCGGTAGCGGTCTAGGTTGGCGAAGGTTTCGCGTAGATCGTCGATTAGTGAGGCTTCCTCTTTTGTTCGATTCATGACAATAGGAAGTGATCCTTTGGGCAGTGCTTATTGAGGGAGGTGAAGTCCACGCACATCCGTAGGATATCCGTGTCTTTTTTAGGTACAAGCACCGTGTTGACGAGCCAAGTGCTTTCCTTGATCTCGCGTATGAATTTGGCATCGAGGAGTCTGTTGATCTCCATTCCAACTTCATTTGCTCTTTGTTCAGACAGTCGCTGAATTATCTGCTTGACTGGCCTTGCGTCTGGATTTATGTTGAGTGCGTGCTCGGCGAATTCCCTGGGAACCCCTGGCATGTCCGCTAGACACCAGGCAAAGATTTCCCAGTGCTCACGGAGGAATTCGACGAGCACGAGTTCCTATGCGGAACTCAAGTTGTTGGCGATGAGGGCCGTCTTGGTCGGGTCCTTTGGGTGGACCTAGACTTTCTTCGTGTGCACCGACGAGTCGAAGGAAAGGTCGGGTGAACCTGGCCTGCTCAGGGGAGGCAGACTATTATCTGTCGACTCCTTTAGTCTTGCGAGTTCCTCCTGCATGCCCAAGGACTGGGAGATTCTTTTGAATTCCCTGTCGCAACTGTCGGACCTTTCGAAGTTGTTGTTGATTGTGATTACGCTGTTTGGGCCCGGCATCTTCATCTGCAGGTAGGCATAGTGTGGTACTGCCATGAAGCTCGCAAACGCGACGCGTCCGAGGATGCAGTGATATTGTGAAGGCCAGTCGACGACCTCGAAGTCGATGCGCTCTCGCCAAAAGTTTTGTGGTGTGCCGAAGATGACATCGAGGTTGATTTTTCCCAGGGGATATACGCCTTTCCATGGGACGATGTCGTGGAACATTGTGTCTGAAACTTCCAAACACGTCAGAGGGATCCTCATTGCACGCAAGGTACTCGCGAACATGAGGTTAATGCCGCTGCCGCCATCCATGAAGACGCGACTCATGTCGAAACCCCCAATCTGCGCCTCGAGTACGAGGGCATAGTGGCCTGGACGAGGAACTTGGAGTGGGTGGTCACGCCTGTCGAAGGTGATGCAAGAGTCGCTTCCACTGAGGTACTCAGTGGTGGAAGGAGGAGAGTTGATCGCCAAGTGGACATGGCGAGTGATGGCCTTCTGCACTCGATTTGAGGGACGCCCCTTTTGGATCATCCCCATGTTGCCCACGGGTCGTGGGTATGGTTCACTGCCGTGATTCTGGACCGGTGTGGCCGCAGGTGGTGGTAGTCTGGGAGGTGGTGGAGGAGCTCCATGTGCCACGGCGCCTGGGGCGACTCCATATCCCCTGTTGACTGCATCGTGATTCATCCAAGCCAGACCCTCGTGGAGCTTGAGAAACTCGCGGCAGTCCTTGAGAAGGTGGCTGGATTTTTTCTTGTCATCGTGCTTGTCGATGTAGAAGTGCATGTTGCACGGCCCGGACAATTTGTCCTCGATGGTTTTTGCGGGTGCCTCTTCGCGAGTGCGGCGCTACCACACCTGCGTTGTTTTCCCGGAGTCGCGGTATCCACCGCTACGATAGGCGTTGTTGCGGTTGTCGTCGCGTTTGTCGGCGTAGCCGGCTGCGACCATGTTGACGTCGTTGCGGTCATCACTATAATGGGGAGTGTTTACACAACGTCGGGGATTTCACAGATGCAACTTATCCCAGCCGGCGGCTTACAAGAGGTTTATATAACGGTGGTAACCTAGGTCATCAACAATCTGTACCGCGGGGGGGGCGGCTACCACCCGAAGATTATACGTTCCATCCATACCATGAAAAAAGAAGCAAATCTCGGACCCGTAGGTGTGATCATCCAGGAATGCTCTGCCCTGACAAGAGATATTCGAGAGGCAACCTTTGGATACTGCCCACTTAAGCTTATCACAATCTAGCTTGCATTTCCAGGCATCATAAACCTTTTGTTTATGGATGATTGTCAATATTTCTGGGTATTGTGGGACCCAGTCTGATGTATCATTCTACGCTTGCGGTTGTCATTGGCTTGGTTGATCTTCCCTTCCATCTGGATGGCGGAATCTACGAGCTCTTCTAGGTCTTCAAAATGGATGTTGACTAGAACCGTCTGCATATCATCATGCAGTCTGTTCAAGAACCTTTCCTTCTTCTTGGCTTCAATGTTGATCTCATCAGGGGCATATCTAGCTAGGGACGGAAATTTGTCGCGGTACTCAACTACCGTCATCCTGCCTTGCTTCAGTTCTCTGAACTCATCTCTCATTCTGGTGACTAAACCTTGCGGCACGTGGGTGCGGCTAAACTTGATTTTGAACGCTTCCCAAGTGATGACTTGACCGTGGTTAATAGTACGGGTGTTATTCCACCAGGCTCTTGCATCTCCTGCCAGATAGTGGGTGGCAAATAGTACCTTCTCGTTGGCATCAACTCCTGCGACTTCTAGGTTATTCTCCATGGTTTGCAACCAACCATCAGCATCTAAGGGATCCTTAGATTTGTTAAAGATAGGAGGGTTGGTATTCTGAAAGTTCTTAAGCTTGGATCCATGATGATCCTGATTTCCATGGCCTTGATTATTGTGGGCCATTTGAGCTATCTGTTTCAGGGTGGCTAGGTTGGCTTGGCGCTCTGCTCTACTAGCTTCACGGTCGGAAACTAGCATCTGTAGAATCTGCAACATCGGGTCCTGCGATGAGCTGCTTCCTCCTTGGTTTCCATGAGTCATCTGAAGATTGAGATAGATAATGAGGTAAGAGGGAAAATTCTAAGGTTCATGGTTTTGTTTTCAAGGGTAAAACTTTGAGTTTGAACTCAGGTTTTGCAAACTAACTCCTTCTCATTCATTCACTCATTCAAGCACACAATACAAACACACACACCACAACATAAAAGTAAAACTGATGGTTTTAAGAACCATTATGTAAACTAAGATACAATGGGACCGATACAACTCCTTCCTACGGTAGTGATCAAGTGCATCTACTCATCATCAATGAAGTCGGAGTCATCATCATCGGTGTAGAAATCCCTGGCATCATCCTCTAGGTAGTCATTATCATCACTGAGGTATGAGTGAATATCTCCCTGAATGTCTTCACCTTCTTCCTCTTCTTCTTTTGCTGCAAGCTGAGCTTCTTGTTCCTGGATGGTCTTCTCGAGGTCGGCCACCTTCTTGCGAAGATGAGCGACGGTGTTATCCTTCTTCTCGTGTTGCCGGTGAAGTGATTGGCGATCCTTTACGAGCATGGCGAAAGTCTGGTCCTTCTTGGCGGCAATGGCAAGGTTGTGGTTGGTGTAGGCTCGAGCATTGTCCAATTCCTTCTGTCTATCATATAGTAGGAAGTCAAGATTCTCCACTTCGCGCTTCATCTCCGGGTGACTTGGCATCTCCAATGGCATTCCCCTAGAATCACGCCTTGCGTAGTGAGCAAAGCGAGTTCCCTAGATCAAGTTGATGTTTTGCCCACATAGACGGGCAAGAGCTTCATGCATTGCCCTGGCTAATCCATCTAGGCAGTTGTTCTCTCGCACGGTGAATTGAATCTTCTCAAAAAGGGGTGCTTCCATCTTGCCTCGAAGATCTGCAACTATCAGCCATTATAGATCTCCTCCTGGGAAATCCTTAAGTTGAGCTCCGAAGAATTCCGGATGCGGACGCTCAAGATACTCAGACAGTGCATCAAGATCCCTCTCGAAGATAAGTTGGCCTCCGTTTCCCAACTGGTAGAACTTGCAATACTGAACTTCCATCTATAAGAATTTAGGATGAGTAAGTTAGTGAGGTAATCAAGTGTGTCAAATTTTATGTAGTAATGTAAGAATTTTTGAGGAACATTAATTTTTTTTGAAAGAATCAAGGATAAGGGTGGGAATATGTTTTCATAAATACTCACTTCATTTGTTTTTGAAACTAAGTTTTTTGTTCGGACGTCCATTCTAACTAGGGTCTCCTATGGTCAGGATGGCTCTGATACCAACTTGTCAACACCCGGATTTTTAATCCCAGATGCCTGTTATGCCATACATCGCAATCCCAGGATTACCATTTTTGTGAGACATAGCAGATTGGATATCACAGTACATCATCCATTACAAATCATAATAAGGTTTTACACAAATAAAGGATCTCATGATCTAGTCTTAATACAAACAAGCAGTGGAATAATAAGCGTAGCGGTGGGCTCCATCTTTAGTATCACAGGCAATGCTGACGATGGGAGGTGATCCTAGTTGTCGTAGTCGTCCTGCTGTCCATCTTCCTGATAGTCCTCCTCATAGTCTGGCCATGGGAATAGCCACGGACAAAGCCATGAGTACTCGTTAAGTACTCACAAACTATCACTAACAAGTAAGGTAGTTCTACTAGGAATGCTAAGCTCTAAGTTTATTTGCAAGAGCTAAATTTAACCTAAGCTGAGTTCAGAAACAAAGAAAACTAAATAAATGTTCTAAATCACCTAAGTGGGAACTTAGTTTTCATAGTCACAACCCTGTTGTGGTCAAGTCAAAGTCATAGATCACTTCACAAGTCGTTTTGAAAACATCTGACGATGGAACAGTATGGCCACTCCAATTGTCCATGACTGCGGACGCGGCTATTCGAATAGTTTGACACTCTGTAGAGGTGGTACACTTTCACCACAAAATTCGATACATCCATCAGGGATAACCCTGAATCATCATACTTAGTATGCGGATAATCAATCATAACCTTTCCTTTACACACTCTAGTATAAGCACCTCTCCTATGAGCTTGGCCTCCCAGCCATGGCCATGTGCCATCCTGGGCACTACATAGGTGGACATCATCAACAGGTAGCCTCAGCTCAAACCTCCTCCACGAGGGAACCCATATTAAGGCATATAAACTTCCGGCTAAGCCTTACCCAATTCAGGTATTGTGGTTGTACGGTAAAATTGGAATGGTATCGCATCCGAACCCAACCATCAGTTTTTATAAAGGGCTAAGGCTCATGCCTCAACATTTTCATCATCATAAACCATTTGTGTTTCTCAACACATGTCAAAACATTTCAATAGAATGACTCATCATTCCAAAGTTTTCATAATCATTTTCACCAAGTATTCCCAGCTAAAGTGATCAGGTTTTATGCTTAGCACTAGCCACTAAGTTAAGAGTGTTCACTAGTGAGGGATGTAATCTCAATCTCATGCCATATAATGACATCTAGTATAGGCCTAGTTTTATACTCTTTATGCTATCTATACTACTTTCCAAAATCTCACAAAGCATTACTAAAAGTAAAGAAACTTTAGTAAAGTAAAAGAGTAAAGCTTGCAAGTAAAACTTGGGATGGGTATAAATCAAAATGTATAACCAAGCATGCATAATTCATATTGCTTAGGTTATATTGCATGGGTAACTTGTATAATTCTAGCTTGCCTTGATTGGTGCAGTGATTGAAGTTCTCCTCGTCTTCTTTGGGGTAGAACTCCTCCTCGTAGACTTGTCCGGTACTATCGTCTATAAATGAATACGGGATACACAATCACCAAACAATACTTAACTAAGTCTAATTAGCACACTAACGTTCAAACTTGATGATCTAGCATCATCACACTCATCACAAGATTTAAAGAACTAGTTTTATTTAGTTTATTTGGGAAAAGTAATTTCTACTCATTGAAATTAATTAAGATTTAATATTCTCCAATTAAAATATGGGATCATGTAGACACATGTCATCACCACATATTCTAATACATGGGAATATGATTTAAAGGGTTGGTCACATTTTATAAAGTTGAAGATTATTATTTAATAGATTTAAAGTGACTAGAAATGCCTATATAGCATTATTTTGGTACTAGTCCAAAGTCACTGCATGCAATCCTAGATATTTTTACATATTCAGATAGGTATTGTCAAATGTGATTTTTGAGAGTTGGAATCAACTCAAAAGCTATTATGGTTGATTTTTGAAAAATGTTTAAAGTTGCAAAAGTCTCTGTTTTGTTATTTTTGCTATATGTGATCTCTAACTCCAATTGATTTAAATCCAATGGGCTTGGATAGATATTCTAATTATCTTTCCAACAGAATTTGAATCATGCATTTTTGTTAAATGAAACTCTCTGAATTGATTTTTGAATAAGTGAACAGAAAAGGATTTCAATTTAAAAGGAAAAATACTAATTTGAATCTGTGGGTTAGCGCGGGAAAGGAAATGGGCCGGCCCAGCTGCACTGCGCGGGCACAGCGGCCTGCTGACAGGGGGTCCTATGCGTCAGCGGCTGTTACTACGCGAAGCGGTACCGAGCGATCTGGGCGCTACGATTAGAATCTAATCTAACGGCTGAGCCTCGTCATCCCCGGTGAACAGCTCGCTGGCGAGAACAAAACCTAGCGGCACGGTGGGGGTGCGTTGTGGCTCACCTGGGCTCCATCTAAGGTCGGCGATGGGGGAAAACAGCGTGGTAGACGACGGCGGTTCGAGGCGCGGTTGCGGCAGGGCTTGGGATGGTCGCAATCAACGGCTCCTCTTCTCCTCTGCAGCGGCGAACTCCGGCGAAATTCCGGTGGACTAGTGCTCGCCTTGTTCCGGGGAGAAGTGTGGGCTGGTTCTGAGAGAGAGGGGAGTGAGGTAGTGTGGAAATGGAGGCTAGGGGTGGCCTCCTTTTATACTACGGCGAGAGGGGCAAAGCGGCATGGTTAGGCGGTGCTGGCGACATGGCTACGGGCGGCGGTCAATGCGGTGCTTCCGGGCGGCTCTCACGGGCTTGATGGCATAGCAAGGCGCGGTCTACATCGGTCGGGAACGTGCGGTTCTCTAAACGGCAGAGGCGGTGTTCGATGCGGCGCACGATGGCTATGGGTCAAGCGGTGGCGAATGGGGATGTCTGGGCGGCTGCTGGGGTCATGGCGGAGCAGTGCGCGCGGGATGAGGTCGAGGCACGGCGTATGCGAGATGGTCGGGCGTGGCGCTCTAGCGCGTGCACGGCATGGCACAGACGCTCTGGCACGGCTTTGATAGGGTGGTCCACTGCTTGGCTTCGCTCGGGGAGTGGACAGGGGGCGGCAGTGAGGTCTCAACTACCTCCTAGGCATCGTGGGTGAGCTCGGGCAGTCCGGGGTGAGCGGTCCATGGTCGACTAGCATGGGGGTGCTCGGGGTGGCTCGACACTGGCGCAAACAGCAAGGGGGAGTGGTTCTACGGCGCTGGTTGGGGCTGGGGGAGACCAGGGACAAGTTTTGGCGACAAATGGTAGACAAAGCATTGATCAAAATAAGTAAAAGTTTGGCAGCTATTTCTGTGCTCACCAAGTGTTCGACACAATGCCCGCATGAGATTTAAATTTGAATTTTTGGCTGAGATTTGGTGGGTGTGTTGGTCATAAGCTTGGGCATCTGTGGTTGCTAGGGTTTGCCTAGGTGAACTGGTTTGGTTGGTTTTTGAGAAATGGCCATCTATACATATGAACTTAAATCCATTTCCAAATGTCTCTCATTTGAATTTGAAAATAGTTTCTACAAGTTTGTAAGTGGTCGTGGGTTCACTTTTACTTGGTCTAGCAAGGGGAGAAATGTTTCTGTTTGAAATCTTCTTCTAGGAACACTCAAAGTGGCCTAGTGGTTAACTTTGGTCAAAATGACCATTTGCTTTATTTAATCTTATTTGATTTCTTTCTCTTTGGATTTTATTTGTAAATGGTCTAGATGATGTGGCATTCACCTTTAAACCATTTCACAACATTTAGAACAATCAAGCATGGCATATACACTCAATTCTACACTAATGCAAACACACATGCATGCATATGCTTTCTTCTTAATAAAAGTTTTTGTTAACCCTAAATTGGGAGATTAGGAACTTGATAACCTTGATTAAAGATTTGGGGTGTTCCACCGCCGGCGTGATCAATTGGCTTGTATCGTGTCTTCGTGGTGTGTGTGTGTTCATCATGTTCTTCGTGTGTGAGTTCGCGGATTCGCTCTCTCCCTCACCCCCACACCTCCTCCACCTCGATTTCAAGGGATTCGTGAAAGATCGGGCCACCCTCGAGGTTAGCCCTCAACATATTGGTATCAGAGCTTCGTTGCTCATGAATTACCCCACAAATTTTTCTTCTATCCACCAAAAATTTGAAAATCCCCAAAAAAGAGCCCCAAATTTGCCTTCGGATCGATCTCTGGATTTGGTGCGTTTTTCGTGGCTTTGTTCCACAGATCTTTTGCTTTGGGTACCGATCTACCTTCCTAGAACCTTTTCCCAGCCCAATTTGGACAAATTTCCGAAAATTTTGACTGATTTGACTTTTGGAGTTTGTCATGAACTCAAACCGGCACCAGGCTCGGCAGACCGGCCCAGCCGCCGGAAATTTCGGCGATAGTTCTGGCGAACCGGAATAGCCACCGGAATTTCCGGCGCCAGGCTCGACGTCGCCGGTTTGGCCGCCAAAAGTTCTGTTTAGCCCAATTTTGTCCTTTTTCCTCTCGCATTGTTCGTGTTTCGTGTGCGTGTCGCCCAACTAACTTCAATCTTCCGCAACAATATTCACATACCGCGCTCATCGACACTGCGACACCGAACATCATCCCCAACACCGGTAGAAAGTCATCAATACCGAAGGTATAACTTGTTATACCTTGTTAACCCTTCTTCCTTGTGTGTATCTATCCTATGAGAGCAACTCGTCTTGTGTTTGCCTAAGCATTGTGCACTTGTCCTTGGAAAGTGAGAATGTGAGAGTAAATATAAGAGTTAACATAGTAGTATAGAAAGGGAGAAAAAGAATCCAAGAAAAAGCAAAAGAAAAATAGAAAGATACATAGTCTCCCAATACAAAGAGAGTCTCAAGCTTGTAAGCAAAGAGAGAAAAAGAGCACGACCGAGGCAAGTGCACAAATCCGTTGCTTATTTCTCTTTTGGCGAACGAGTTGTGGTCTCTCCTTGCGTTGGCACGACACCGAGTGTAGTCTTCGTTAGGACCTTTTGTGCTTATTTTCATAGTCGTGCTAACCACATCCGTCTCCATGTGTGTGTATCCTAGTGTTTTGTAGATCGCCTCCTATTTGCTTTTGATCTTTCGGTTCTCTACCACATTTGACAATAACCTTTTCTTTGGATCTTTTCGTTTGGTTTTCCACAACCCTAACCTTCCACCCACAGCTTTTGAGAGTTAGTTCTTTCTTTAGTGTGAGTTTTCTTTGCGTTTTCACTTTGCAAGCTAATAGCTCTCACTTGTGGTTTCTTGTTCGGTGCAATCCCCAAGGTGAGGTACAAGGCTAACACCACCATACTCCACTTCCATATACAATCCTTGTGTGTTTTGCATAATGGATAGGCACGGTGAGTCGAGCCAACCACCTCCCCAAGAAGAAGAAAAAGGACCGTACATGACGCGCGCAAGTCACTTCATCGTCCGACAAGAGTTCCGTGAATGTTGCCAAGCCCTTGAGATGCGACAAGATGAACAATTTCGCGAGACGCAAGCCGAGTTCAAGAACATCGACAACCGCTTCGATGGCCTCGAAAGACAAATGCACGCAATGCATCACAACTTTTGCCATCAAAATGAAGCGCTCCAATGCTCCGTCGCAGAAACAAATGACAATCTTCGACACCTCATCAACGGAATGGCAAGGCCACGCTCACGTGCATCAAGCTCTTCAAGTTCTTCGCGTCGTCATGTTCCTCTCCAACAAGATCTCCATCCAAGTGATCCAAGATGCAATGATGCCCCCGTGGTTGAAGATGGAAGTTCTTCCAACTACGTACCTTCTCCACGGCACGTCGCAACGTCAAGCTATGACGGTGATTTCTCTTCAAGGCCACAAGCAAGGCAAGAAGCACACCATCATCACGCAAGGACATTGGTGTTACAACAAGAGCAACCACAAGAGGAACCGCAAGTGCAACCGCAAGTCCACCACCATCGCCCGCGACACGTACTTGACACAACAAGTGATGACTCCAATTTGGAAAATCAAACTCGTCATCGACGTGAAGCTCTCCAAGATCCGCCTCTTCGTCATCATCGTCATGAACGTCCGCACCGACACCATGGTCATCATGAGGTGCCTCTGCCACCATGTCAAAACTTGGAGTGCCAAGTGGTCCAAATTGAGCGACGCCCACCACGTCAAGATGCGCAAGACCATGATCTTCGCCGTGAGGCCCGTGGGCCTAACCAACGTCACCAACCGAGGAACGAGCCTCCACTTTGTCGTCAACCGTGCCAAGAAGCTCCACACCCTCTCCACCATGAGGCCCAAGCGCCTCAACCACGTCAACAACCGCGCCAAGAGCAAGAGCTCCACAACAACAACATCGAGAGCAAGCTCCGCAACAAGATCACGAGAACCAAGTTCCACATCCTCAACCACAAGATCATCAATAAGATCACCAAGCTCGTCGCAATGACCGCAATGATGAAGAAAATTTCGGCAAGCTCAAGTTCACAATGCCCAATTTCACCGGATCCAATGACCCCAAAGAATACCTCTCGTGGGCACTCAAGGTCGACAAGATCTTCCGCATGCACAACTATAGCAACGAGAAGATGGTTGCCATGGCTTCGATTGAGTTTGATGATTACGCCAACCTTTGGTGGGAACAAGTTCAAGTTGCTCGTGATGCAAGACAAGAGCTGCCAATCACAACTTGGCATGACATGAAGGCTCATATGAGATCCCACTTTGTCCCCGCGCATTACACGCGTGACCACTTCAACAACCTTCAAGCGCTTCGTCAAGGGACAAAGACCATGGAAGAGTACTTCAACGAAATGGAACTCAACTTGACTCGCGCCAACATTGACGAGCGCATGGAGCAAACTATGGCACGCTTCCTTATTGGGTTGAACCACCCAATCAAGCACATCGTCGAGTTCCAAACATATAACACCATGGTTGAGCTTGTGCACATCGCAACAACGGCCGAACGTCAAGTGCAAGAGGATATCAAGTACAACAAGCCCAAGACGTACTTCACCTACAAGCAAGCTTCAACCGCTACACCAACAACTTTCAATGGAAGCTCCTCAAGTACCTCCAAGCCTTCCTTCAAGCCCACACTTCCTCAAGGAAAACTGCCCCCAAGTGGCAAACAAGCAAAGAGTGACACACCTTTCAACGGTGAGTGCTACAAGTGTGGAGGCAAAGGACACAAGTTGGCCGAATGTGGAAATAAGAAAGTATTGTTCATCCACGACAATGGTGAAGAAGATTACTTGAGTGAAGATGAATTTGATGCCCGAGTCAAGGAAGCAATGGCAAGGAAACGAGTGGAAGATGACCAAGAACTCCTCATGTGTGAACATGACGCAAGTCCATCGCTTGTCGTCACAAGGATCTTGACCACTCAAGCACAAGAGCATGAAGACCAACGCTCAAATATCTTCCAAACACGAGCCGGCATCAATGGCAAATCTATCAAGGTGATCATTGACAGAGGGAGTTGCCAACCTTGCTAGCACCGAGATGTGTGAGAAGCTCAACCTCACCCTCCATCGACACAAGCACCCCTACCACGTGCAATGGCTAAGTGACCAAGGGTCTGTGAAGATCAAGCATACCGTATCGGTCTCCTTCGCCATCGGTCCTTACAAAGACATGGTGGAGTGCGATGTGGTCCCCATGACAGTTTGGCACATGCTTCTTGGTCGACCATGGCAATTTGACAAGGTTGCTCAACATGATGGTCGCACCAATGTGTACACCTTCAAATGGCTTAACAAAACATGTGTTTTGCAACCAATGACTCCTAGCCAAATAATTGCGGACAATGCAAAGGCTTTAGCGAGGGTGCAAAGCACAACACCTACTTGTGAGAAGAGCGGTGAGAGAAAGAACCACCTCATAGTGAGTGAGAGCCACAAGCCAAACTCGAGTGGAAAAACTAAGTGTGTTCTCCTTGCCACAAAAAGTGAGATGAGAGATGTTTGGAACAACCCATCCATCTTGCACTATGTCCTCCTTTGCAAGGGACTAGCACAAGGAACTAATGAATTAACCAATGTTCCTCCATCTTTGATGATTGTTTTGCAGGAATTCAAGGATGTGTTTCCCGAAGAGCTTCCACATGGACTACCTCCTCTTCGTGGCATCCAACATCGCATTGACCTCATCCCCGGCGCACCACTTCCCAACCGCGCCGCTTACCGCACGAACCCGAAGGAGACGAAGGAGATCGAATGTCAAATCAACTAACTCATCTCCAAAGGTTTGATCCAAGTTAGCACTAGTCCAAGTGTCGTACCCGTGATACTTGTTCCAAAAACGGATGATACGTTACAGTTATGCATGGACTGCCGTCCAATCAATGCTATCACCGTGCGCTATCGACATCCTATATCACGTCTTGATGACATGCTTGATGAGTTATGTGGAGCCACTATTTTTTCGAAAATTGATCTTCGTAGTGGTTACCATCAAATACACATGGCGGAAGGTGATGAGTGGAAAACCGCCTCCAAAACCAAACTAGGTCTCTATGAATGGTTGGTCATGCCCTTTGGCTTATCTAATGCCCCATCCACCTTCATGCGCCTTATGAATCATATCTTGCGTTCTCTCATTGGAAAAAGTGTTGTTTTCTATTTTGATGATATACTTGTGTATAGCAAGTCACTTGAGGACCACGTTACACATGTCAAGGAAGTTTTGCAAATCCTTCGACATGAAAAGCTTTATGCTAATCTTCCCAAGTGCACCTTTGCTAAAGACAAGTTGATTTTTCTTGGATTTGTCGTTTCTTCAAAGGGAATTGAAGTTGACGTTTCCAAGGTCAAGGACATACGAGATTGGCCCATCCCAACAAATGTGAGTGAACTCCGAAGTTTTTATGGGTTGGCCGGTTTCTATCGTCGTTTTGTGAAAGACTTTTCGACCATTGCTTGTCCTCTCAACGAGTTGACGAAAAAGAATGTCACCTTCGTATGGGGCAAAGCACAACAAAAAGCTTTTGATGAACTCAAAAAGAAGCTCACCGAAGCACCTCTCCTTGCGTTACTGGATTTCACAAAAACTTTTGAGATAGAGTGTGATGCTAGTGGTGTTGGTATTGGAGGATTTCACCGAAGCACCTCTCCTTTCGTATGGAGGATTTCACAAAAAGATTTATCTGATACCAACGATAAAAGGTGCTCGCTTGGGACCTCTCTCTGTCTAAACTATTTATTCTTATGTAAACCTGCAACTAAAAAGTAAAAACTGCAGATAGGTTAAATAACATTCTTCAAAATAGTTTTTTTACTCATTTAGCTCGACAGTGTGTTGCAAGTGCAGGACTGCTAGCTAGCATCCACATGGGTGTTATATAGGCATGAGAAGGTAGCGTGAGAACAGATTCACAGCTCAATAGGTAGAAATGTATATACTACTATAATTTGAGCCATGTAGAATAATTAAAAAGGGAAGACAAAGACGATAATTGTTTACAAAATAATCAATCTACTTACCTGCCATGGAGCGTCGGTTTGTTTCTCAAACTTTATCAAAATAAGAATCCCATCGGAAATTAACAAAAATGCTAGAATTCACATGTCTGCAATATAACATAGTGTGAGGATTATCTCACTTCAGGTACGCTACTTTACAAGAATATGAAACACAATAGTATAACCCATAGTTGTCATAAATCTGGGTCGCCCGGGTCGAGGAACGGGGTCGACGGTCGCGGGTCGCTTGCTCAGCGAACAAGGATCGATGTTGAGTATACATCTCAAGGACGAAGATTCGGGACGTGGGTCGCGATCCACTAAATTTGGGGTCGGCGGCCCGGCCGGGTCGATAAGCTTGAAGGAAAATATCCCGTAATGCCGAGCAACTCACCAAATTAATTTTTTCAAGGAAAGATAAACCACAACAAATAAAAATGATTAGAAGTGGCAGCCCGTCAGCTCACTACCACGTCAGTTTTCTTCCCCACGCGTCTCATCGTTCCCTGTTTCTTCCCCACGAAGACGAACCACCACAATCCCCAAATTCTTCCATCTGTTCCAGTGATCTAGTCCAGTAGGCAGTGGCGTCTCGGACGGTCGGAGTCCCTCCGACGTCCTCTAGAAACCCAAACGATGGCGGCCACGGATGAACTGAGCAGCGCAGGCCGCGGTGCGAGGGTAGCCGCCGGCGCGTGGCAGGACGGAGGTAGGGCATACGGCGCGCGAGCGGACTGTGGCCGGATGCCTGGTATGTATCATTCTCCTTACAAGCTGCAATGGTCAGTAGGCAACGAACGGGATCGTGACCCGGTCACCGACCCACGTCGACCCGCTGTCGTTCCCGACCCTCGATCTGGGTCGATCGACCCGGGGTCGTGGAACACGGCATCGATCCCGTTCCTGGCTACTATGGTATAACCACGCCAATTCGCATGTGAACCAATCGATTTGGTCGAGCAAAGCTAGCTAATACCAAATGAAGACCTGCACTCCGCATCATGTTTCTTGATTCCATAATTCAGCTAAATATAAAAGGAAGAAAAGCTTACTGACACCTGATTTTTGGGGGAAAATACGTGCTGACCCGAATTCGGTTCCAAAATTGAAACGATGAGGGGAATCGGCCTATGGCTCACCGGTGGTGGCGCTGCTGGCCCTGCCTTCCACCCCGCGGTCCAGTGCCGCCATGA
Source organism: Avena sativa (assembly GCA_916181665.1). Lineage (NCBI taxonomy): Eukaryota > Viridiplantae > Streptophyta > Magnoliopsida > Poales > Poaceae > Avena > Avena sativa. The sequence goes on from OV702290.1 coordinate 289,329,902, forward strand.
GGGCCTCGACAGCGATGCCGGGGTGCCTGATCTCGTCCTGCACAACTCCAATAACACTAAACCACCATTTAGCGTTTCCCTTCCACCCAATAACTGGATGAAAATGCAGTAGGGGGTGGGAGGAGTTTGGTCTCAGGCTGGGCACCTCTTCGTCGTCCTCGAGGAGCTTCATGATGTGATCCATGGGAGGGGCACATACTGGTTTCCGAGCCCTCCTCTCGTCGCAGTTTGGCGTCGGAAGTCTGGCTTAGCGCCTTGGAGGAAAGGAACGCAGCAGCGATGGTGGGTGTCGGGTGTGACTCACCGCGAAGGCACCTCACTCTATCTCTATAATCAAGATCCAGATATCGCGGTAACTGATATGATCTTTTTTTCCTGCCCTTGTGATGAACAGTGTGCCGAGTCTTTACGCGGTGGCTGAACTTTTCGTCCGCAGGCGAAGCATTCCGCCTGTTTATTTGCTAACTGCACACCACCCGGTGGATTAGGTCCATCTTAGCTGTACGATTATATTAGGTGGACCTCATCCTAGGGTAGTGGTTGGCTTGTGTGCGTTTGGTGGGGTGTACGTAGGAAAGTTAATGTTTGCTTGTTGATATGGCTGGTGGTAACAGATGAGGTGCTGGTACGAATTTTCGATTTGTAGATTTGTTGCATGCAGGCAAGAAATGATGCCCTCAAGTTCTAGCAACCCATGCGATTCTGAAGACGTTAGTTAATATTGGCATTAAGTGAAATCGGTTAAATTTACATTTTTGAAGATTGAAGCAGATTTGTTTTATTTACTGTTTTGCATGTAATTTAACAATAAGTATCTTCTATATGATGTTTTCATACTTTTGGGTATCGATGATGCAAATAAAGAAGATCCGAGAGTAAGTGGTGTGCTTTTCTTTTAATTTTTTAGAGGATTGTTATATAGAGAAACATGGAACACAGCTAAAATTTAGGCGAAACCCAACATAAATCAGGGTATACCTGACACTATGTTTGGTATATTTTACTGTTGAAAGGCACTACAAAGGGGTGAACTAATGTTAGGGTTACACAGGTCGATCAAATTTGGGGCAAAAATTTGCGACAGACTAACAAGTTTTTAAGAAAGTTGTTTTTTCTCCCGTTACAACGCACAGACATGTTTACTAGTTTAGTCTAACGCAACGGGCATGTTTACTAGTTTAGTCTAACATTTTATATAGACTGGTGTCTACATAAACGCTGTCACACGGTAACTGCTTAGCTATCAAAACATGAACAATAAAATCTTACACAGTATCAACTATTTTCGCGATCGCCGCCGCCGGAGGCAAGGAATGATTCACCAACCTATCGACCAATTTTCTCATCGAATGAATTGTTTGTCCTCTATGCCCCGATTATGATTGCCAAGAAGAACGAGGATTTCCAAAGTTGGATGTTAGCGGCGAGAGGCTAACCATGCCGCGAGAGTAGGCTTTAGAGCCCAGAGGCAGAGTTAGAGAGAAGCGTGTGTGTGTGGGTTGGCCAAAGCCTTTGTTCGCAAAGTGTCCCCTGTAAATTGTTGCTGCCTTCTATAGAAATATGGTACATCATTGGCGTACTCTCGAAAAAAAATGATTGCCAAGAAGATCATATAGTACCAAAATGTCTCTGTGCCCTTTATTTCATAAAACAAAATATAAGCATGTTTCGAAGCTTAATATACTCCCTCCATTACAAAATATAAAATGTTTTGGCAAAACGTTTTAGCTTGCCAAAACATCTTATATTTTGGAACAGAAGGAGTATTTCAGAACCAATTCGCAAATGACGTGAATATGAGAAGTTTGGTCAAAGTGTACAGGAACAATTTTATGGCAAAGAAACGTCTCCATTCCACCTGAACAATAGCAACTTCCTACACTACAGAATCCCAGCGCAGCAAATGGGCGTAAAAAGAAACAGGATTGCTCATGTAGTCATGTTGATGCTCCGGCTGTAAACCCCCAATACTGCCATGAAGGTTCAAGGGATCCAGAGGCTCTGTATGCAGAGTGATATTTCATCTGTATTCTGTATGAATCGTCACCAGATGTTTTTATTTCTGGAAAGACATGGAGTATGAGCCTGTGTTTGGATCTTTAACAGCTTTGAAGTTGTCCATACTCATCCCAAAGCGCCCCAGCACAGAGTTCCCCAAGTCTTTTAGCTTTGCTGCAACAAATAAAGCAGGTCCACAGATTCAGATGAGGAAAAGAGTATGCATAGAAGGACTACAAATGTCACTATGTACATGCAGACATAAATCTCAAAGAATTATTTTGTTCAGCGGTTGTTGTTTTTAGAGCAACTGGCAGGAGCACTGGCTTTCAATTAGAGGAAATAAGTTACTTGTTACAGGTATTTACAGGTGTTCAGTGGTTCTATCTCAGGCTGAGAACGGGGCAAATCCCACACCTAATCCAACCCACACTGAATGATCTTCTCCTAATATCCCAATCTAGCCTAACCCAAAAAATAACTTTATTACTCCAGACCGCACTAGTCCACCAGAAATTTCCAGCCGCACACGCACCATACTGCATGGAGAATGTGGATTTAACCCATGGGTCTGTGCATATGTGGCGCAGGACACTGGTTTCTATCAGCTGATGGCTAGTCGCTGGTTATTGACGTACTAGCTAGCAAGAAAATAGTGGAGAGGATCCGCTGCTCACCACTAGAGAATGGGAGGAAGAAGAAGAGTGTGAGGCAGTTGTGGCTGTGCAGGGCAGCGTCTGCACTGGTACAGGGCGGCGGCAGTGCCGGTGGTTGGTGTAACCATAACCATAGGAGCACAGCGGCGGCGCCAAGGATTTAGGGGAATCAACCGCGTTCTGTCCTTCGATGCTCTGGTCGTTCGGAAGTGGAGGCCATGTGGGGCGTGAGTGCGGGCTCGACCCGCTGGTTGACCCTGTTTCACACTCTGCGGTTTGACAGCAACGAACCCGCAAAATGAGCCTAACAACACCAACCCAACCTAATTGCCTTACGAACCCGTTACAAACCACCCCATTCAGGCCCAAACGAAAATCTGGCCCGTTAGATCCATTCGAACCTGCCCCATTCGCAGTCTGAGTTGTGTCAGCAAACTAAAACTCCAGTGGACCATTACAGTCATTGGGCATACTACACCCAAAACACTAGTTATCACTGATTGTGCCAGTAAGTAATTTCCATCAGCTTACTGTCTACATTTGGTAAAAAGAATTTAGCCACGCAACATATTACTTAGACATGTACACCCGTATCCAAGCTACAAGTTGCCTACAGCTGAGTGCTGCACTGGAAACATGAATACAGAACATCTTTTCGAAATATTTGAGATGAAAACAAGATATAATATTACCGATCATTTCTTCCTTCATCTTTTCCCTTTTCTCAGCAGCCAGTGGCTCAAGCCGGAACACTGATCTCTTAGCTTGTTCATTTGAAGGATCTAGTTCAATGACTTTTTTCATATCTATGAAGCGAGACAACAAGATAATACTCAGCACAAGAGAAACTTCAAGATGACATCAAACTAACGGTTACACTGAATGCAATAATATGAAATTTTATTCTAAAAAGGAATGAAGATGGAATCTAACCAGCAATAGCTTCATCATAGTGTTCAAGCTTTTCATGTGCTTCTCCCCTCCGGAGCAAGGCTTTCAAGTATGAAGGATTCAGATCAAGTGCTTTTGTGCATTCTTTAATTGTTTCATCATATTTCCCCTAAATCCCACAAAATCAATACTAAGCTTGTTTGCAGTAAGACATGCATGAAATAAAATAAGTATATTGGACTGGTCCAAGTAATACTTGAGAAAAAGTAGGATCACTATTCACTAGTGCACACATCGAAATTTCATAGCCAAGCATAACATTATAGTACAACCTAAAAAAATATCAAGGACTAAGCAACATGCACCACATGAAACTGGCTAGTCTAGCATCGTAGCAAGTTTATGCAACATAATAGGTACAGTTTCTTCTAAGAACTTCATACAACAAAGTACAGAAATGTCCACCATATATCAAGGAGGGATAACTATAATTGTTGTTTTCTGCACTTCTTTAGGAAAAGGGGAATTACTCAGGGACAAGAATTGTGAAGGTAAGAGACCACTTAATGTATTATAAGCATAATTATTGCAGTACCACCGAAGTTACATATAAATAAGAATGAGAAATTATGACAATGAAACATGGGCGTTTTTCTACAGCCTCCAAGGAAATGAATCGATCAGAGAAGTAGCTTACCAGCTTCAAAAAGCATACAGCACGATTTGAATAGCATGCAGAGCAGATATCTTCGGCAGATTCCAGCTCAGTGGCGATTTGCAATGCAGTCTCATATTGTGATAGTGCACCATTGTATTGTCCAGCAGAAAAATGCTTGTTTCCTTCAGCTTTTGCATTATTTGCTTGGATCCTAGCTTTCTACACCATGTAGAGAAAGGATTCATATACGAAAAGGCAGAATGCAACAAGTCCCCAACATTGTGCTAGAGAATCTCTGATCAAAAACTAACATAGGCTTCAGCAATACAATCAGACCCAAGATTCCAAAAAATAGCATCCACAAGGCTACTAAAAGCTGGTGACACCAATTGTTGATAGCCTGATACAGTGTATTTGCAGTTACACCAGTTAATAATAGTCTATCAAAATAACCTGATACAATGTATTTATTCTTAGTTCTACATTTCCATCCTAATTGTTGCAAAAAGTAATGTAAATATGAAAAGAAAGATGACAATTAGAATCATAAGAACAAGTTATATGCAGCACCTATTCCATCGAAGAAAATCCTTAGCCATCAGCTTTGGAAAGTATCTCATACATGTGCATAATTGTCTTATATTCAAGTAGCCTGTGTTAAATTTAGCTCAATCCATATATAGGAATTTCATATACCCAGACATCCAATTATTTGCCTATTAGAAAAGACTCAGATCGAAATCATAAAACATAGCAGGTCCAATATAATAGCTTGGTCATCAGAAGGCAACCATGATTACTTTCTAGGAGGCAAGTAGCATTAAAATCAAAAGTACAAAACTATAACAGTCGCAATGGAGAACCTAAATTGACTAGATGAGCATCACAAGCACCCACCAGCAGATCTTACCAGTATACCAGAATGCACTAATTACTTGTATGCATGCCTTATACTTGTGTCACCCTCTAATAGATCACAATCTTAACAGGGGCAGTGAGGCGATGGACAGATGGTTCATCGCTTCAACTAAACCTACCCTAAACAAACAAACTAGCACTATATGTCCTAATTCAAGTCAGACTATAGGCATGTCCTAATTCAAGTATCCTGCAATATAATCCCATATTTAAGCACAACAAATGGCAGGTAAAGCTAAAGACAGAGGGGCCGGGCACTACCTCGCGCATCTGCTCGTCGCAGAGCGCGTCTTCGAAGGCATCCTCTTGCGCCTCCGCACTTGCGGCCTCCACGCCGTCAGTGGATCCCGGCAGGGTCGAGGAGCGCTGCGTCTCCTTGGCCTCAGGCTCCGGCTGGATCACCACCATCTCCTCTTCTCGATGCGAGGGAGGATTCACCTGTCAGCCCTTCTCCTGGTCGGCGGTCGCCCGTAGCTTCCGATCGTGATGTCCCGGTTTCCGCCGTCGTTGCACCCGCCGGCCCTCAGCTAGTGTTAGGGTCCACTTGGCCCAGGCCAGCTTCTCGACGTTTATGCGCATACGGCCCAAATAATAAGAAAATAGTCCACTCGGTTCGAAAATCCGAACCGAAGGAAAGAAGAAAAGAGTCCACTCCATTCAAAAACCCGAACGAAAGAAGGAATCTCTTCGTTATAAGCTAGGTGTGGCCTCCTTGGTAGACGAGGTGAGACTAAATTGGTGTAGCCTCTACCGGTCAACAGCAGACTAACATCTCATCCCCTGAAAAGCTCCCTAGGAAGGCATGGCGATCGCTAGTTCTGATACCAGATGTTAGCGTCCACTTGGTCCATCCCAGCACTCAGCCTATGTTCTGGACGTTTATGTGCACACAGCCCAACAATAAGAAGAGAGTCCATTCCATTCCAAAAGCCCGAACTGAAGGAAAGAAAGAATCTCTCCCTTATAAGCTGGGTGTGGCCTCCTTCTGTAGGCGAGGTGGGACTATAGTGTAGCCTCCACCGGTCAACAGCAGCCTAACAGCTAGGCTAGAGGAGAAGCCACCAGAGATGTGAAAAGAGGCGGAGACTTCCGGCCTTCGCTTCGCGGCGGCTCGTGCCTCCTTGACTGTCAGGACATAGCGGAACCTGACGATGACAACGACAAGGCTTCAGTAAAGAACCAACGGTGCACATGCGACGATAACATTTCACGAGTTAAAAGTGTCAAATGCTCAGATTCGCCGGACTGTCCGGCTGGTCTCGGCCGGAGTATCCAGCCCAGCCAAAATGTCCGGGTGATGCCGGCCAGAGTGTCCGGACAAGGACTTCCTCGAGTTTTTCCCAGAGGCTACATCCGTTTAGTAAGGCACATCGAACTCCACCCGGACATTGGCCAGATTCTTTGGAGAATCTCTGCGAGGCCGGAGTGTCTGGGGTGAAGCAACCGGAGTGTCCGGTCCAGGCCGAAATGTCCGGGGTGGTCCTACCGGATACTCCGGGTAAAGTGACTCCAACAGCTACATTTCTCGGGGGCCTATATAAAGGCCCATTCTTCTACCTTTGGAGGCTGCTTGTTCCCCAACCTCAAGAACCCTAAAGCTGAGGCACCAAATCAACAAGATCTCCCTCTCCAGCCACCCAAAGTCCTTGATCTTTGGAGAATGGAATGAGGAGGCCTTGATCTACATCTTCACCAAAAGAGATCTTCATTCCCCCCTCATTCACTTGAGGGCCCCTTGCTCTAGTGTTTCATTGGAAACCATAGGCCTTGATTTGGTTCTTACAAGCTTGTCTTTTGATTGTTGTGACAACTTGCTTGCATTCGGGAGCCTCCAATTCAGTTGTGGATGTGTGCCTCAAACTTATTGTAAAGGTGTTGGTTTCCACCTCGAAGGTTACCGATATAGTGGAAGAGTGAATCAATCCCTTTGGGGTGAGGTTCATGGGAGAACAAGGGAGGCCTTTTGTGGCGTTGGTGGTTTGAAACACCCCCTCTCCAAATGTATATCTTGCTCTTGCGTAGTTAGTTTTGCTAGTGTGACATATATGTAAATTCAACTTAGTTGCATATCTAGAGAATTTACCTTTTGTGTCAAACCCTAATTTAAAAAGAGTAAAATTTGAAGTAGCACCTATTCACCCCCCCTCTAGGTGCCCATATAATCCTTTCAATTGGTATCAGAGCCTTGGCTCTTTATTTGGGCTTAACCGCCTAAGAGTGTATGGGTAACCAAGATGAGGATGGAGGGGGTGAGGCTAGCACCTCGATGACCATGGTGGATATCAAGAATTTGGAAACAAGTTTGAGATCCTCCTTAGGCAACGAAATCCAATAGTTGCGTTAGCTAGTTGAACAACTTGTTAAGTAAAAGTGATAGCCTCACCACCTCCTTCTGAAGAGGATCCCCCTCCAATTCTAAAGGTGAACGCTTCGGCTAAACCAATGGTTGAAGTTGTGGGGGATGAACATATTGCCACTAACTCTTCGACCAAAAAGGGCGATGGGAAGGAAGAGCACCATTTGGTTCCCAGTTGGTACTCTCCCGACCCTTTGATCCCTCATACCCATATAAATATAGAGGTGGCCAAAAGATTTTGCTGCACATTCTTTTGCTCAATGGCAAATTTTGATGAAATATCATGTGCGCAACTCTTGCATTGATTTATGGAATATTATTGAAGGACTCAAAATTGAGGATCCAACATAGTTGATAAGAAGAGAAGTCGTGAATAGTCAACTTAATGCCACCGTGTTGCACATGATTCAGCTTGGTGTGGGGCCAAAAGATTTTCCTCATATCGAACACCTCAACACTGCCAAGGAAGCTTGGGATGCTCTCATTGATTTATTTGTTGGTAAAGAGAGCATGAGGAGAAATCGATATGATGCTTTGAGAAATGAAGTTGAATGCTTATATATGAAGGATTGTGAGGACCATGAAGACATGTATCGAAGGCTCAAATCCACTACCACTGCTTTTAGAAATATTGGTGCCTCTCGTGTGGATGATGCTTGGATAAAAAGTAAGTATGTGAGTTTGCTCATGCCCTTCGAGCACACTGACTGGAAGAGTCTCCAAGGAAGACACAACTACCATCTCATGACCTCCAATGAAGTTATGCAAGAGATGTCCGCCTTCAAGGTTGCTGCCAAGAATGCCAAAGATGCCCGCGCTCGTGCCCTTGGAATGAGCAATGGTGTGAATCTTGCCTTGAAGGCCAAGGTTGTGGAGTATGGGGAAGAAGAAGGAAGTGATGAAATCCTTTCTATGAGCCACCCCAAAGATGTCAAGATTGCTCATGGTGAATACATGGCCTTCTATGCAAGGAATTTTTGGAAAGATCCCGCCAAGGCCAAGATGGAGATGCAACGAAGAAGCAACCCAAGTGGTAGAAAAGAGAATGGTTCAAGAAGAACTTGCTTCAACTATGGTTACCGCTATTATTTTGTTGCTGAATGTCCATATGAGAAGAGAGAAGATCATGGTGGTGTACCTGTATTGAAGAAAAAGTCAAAGGTTCCTTTCAAGAAGCCCTTCATCAAGAAGAATGCCACCAACAACAAGTCAGCTGACATTGCATTGATAGAACATGAAGAGTTCTCATCCGATGATGAAGATGAGGAGGAAGAAGAAACATCAAATGGTGTGGCGGCCATCGTCACCGCCTCTACATCCACTTTCTCACTCTTCGACTCTCCAAATGAGGATATCTTCAGCAAGAACGTCACTTGCCTTATGGCAAGAGCATCGGAGGTATTATCATCTCCTCTCTCCACCTCTACAATTAATGATGATTTGAATGATGATATGACTCTTGAGGTGAAGGAGTAATTAGTTGCTCTCGATGTTTTTATGACTAACTTGCAGGGGAGCATAAGAAGCATTTTGTGAATCTCTCGAATCAACTTTCTCACACACAAGATCTTCTTGATGAGAGATGCAAACTTGGGAGAGAGCACATTCTTGATATGGATTCTCTAACTAGTGCTCTAGAAGAGGAGCAAGATACTAGGGAGTCTCTTGAAGAAAAACTTGAAGGCCTTGATGAGACAAATTATCAAATTGTTGCTAAACTCATTTAAGGAACGTGATCATGCCATTGCTAAGTATAAAAAGGCTAAAAAGGATAAGATTGAGTTTGGTGTTTTTCATGACAAACTTGACGAGGATTTCAAGAATCTTGACAAGGCTCACAAGGCCTTGGAAAGTGAACTGTTGACTCTCACAAAGTCTCGTGAACAACTTCAAACTTAATTAACTAATGTTGCTTCACCTAGTATTTTCATTCCTTGTAGTAGTACAAACATCTTTGAGGAAAATGCTAGGTTGAAGGGGGAGCTTGCAAAGGCCACCTTCCTCGAAGGAAACAAGTATCTTGATGAACTTTTGAGTAAGAAAAGATCAAATAATGAGAAAAGAGGCATTGGCTATGTGTCCAGGCCAAGAAGAAGAAGAACAATAAGAAGAAGGCCAGGCACTCACAAGCAAAAGACAAGACCATTATGGGTAATAATTCCACAAGTGGAAAAACTATGTCACGAGATGACTTTGCGGGAATTGCTAACCCTCACTATGTATTAATGTGTGATTATTATGGTGATGTTTATGCACAATATGTTGGCCCACTTGATGGTTATATTGCATGGTCTATTTGGGTTCCCAAGACCCTTATCACTAACAAAAGAGGACCCATTGAAAAATGGGTACCTAAAAACTAGTTTGATCTTTTGTAAAACTATGCTCCGGAGGGTCAAAGTGGGTGCTTAATAGTGGATGCACAAGTCATATGACCTGAAGCAAGGTGATAATGACGGAGATAAGGATGAATCATGATGAAATAACCGTCACATATGCCGATAAATCAAGATCTCAGGTAATGGGTCTTGGCAAGGTTGTGGTTACACACGATACTACTCTCGTGGATGTCATGCTTGTTGAGACCATTGGGTATAATTTACTTTTAGTCCGTGCTCTTGGAAAGATGGGCTTTGCCGTCTTTATTGATAATGATATTATGGTTCTCTTGTGGAGCAAGACTCTAAAGGTCGCTTTCGTTGGGTACGTCGAAAATGACTTGTATGTGGTGGCATTTTCGAGGAAAAACACTACAATTGCGATGTCCCTATTCAGAAAGGCCGGTGTGGGTTGGCTATGGCATCACCATCCAGCCCATGTCAATATGAGAACTTTGCAAAGTCTCCACAGGGGTGGCCATATTGTTGGACTAAAAGAAAATGTTTGTTTTGCGAAAGATCGTGTGTGTAGGGCTTGTGTTGAAGCAAAAATGGCATGATTCTCCCCACAAACCCAATAATATTGTAAAGTCCAAGAGGATCTTGGAGCTTCTTCATGTGGATCTCTTTGGTCCTCTACCCCATGCAAGTCTTGGTGGGAAGAAATATTGTTTGGTGATTGTTGATGACTATGGAAGATATACATGGGTATACTTCTTCAAGTTGAAGAGTGAGACCCAACAAAACTTCATTGACCTCGTCAATATGGTTCAACATCAATAGAATGAACCAATGTTGGTGATAAGAAGCGACAACAACACCGAGTTCAAGAACTACACCCTGAATGGATTTCTTAGTGATGAGGGGATAAAACATCAATATTCTGCTGCATATACCCCTCAGGAAAATGATGTAGCTGAGAGGAAGAACCGAACATTAATGGATATGGCAAGGTCCATGTCTGCGGAGTTTAGGTCTCCATACAACTTTTGGGCTGAGGCAATCTCCACCACATGCCATGCATCAAACCGGCTCTACCTCCGCAAAAAGTTGATCAAGACTCCATATGAGATAATTATCGGTAACAAGCCCAACGTTTCATACTTCTGGGTGTTTGGTTGTAAGTGTTTCTACCTCATAAAAGGTGTCGTTTGTCCAAATTTGATTCCAAAGCTTTAGAGGGTATTTTTGTTGGCTATGGTATCGATTCCCACACTTATAGAATCTATGACAAACTCTCCGGAATTGTCATAGAATCTTGTAGTGTGGTTTTCGAAGAATATGATTGCCCCAAAGCGGGACGTTTGATGTTTGTGATGTAGATGATGAAATACCTCAAGATGCCATAGGAAGAATGGGTGCGGGATTCATCTGCCCCGTCGAGGAACCCCTTGTGGTGGATGGAGAAGAACTATGCTCTACTTAAGTGGAGCCCGCATCTTCATAGTATCAACAAGCTCCTATTGATGAAGCCAATGATGATGCAAGCCAAAGACAAGCTGAGAACCCTCACCATGTGACATGGGTATACCTTATAGGTACTTGAGATTAGCCTAAACGGTCCAGCCCAAGAAGGAGTCCATGGTGCGAACAAAGCCCAACAAGGGTTCGGGTGGCCCACAGGAGTTCGACTTCTTGAAGGACACGACAAAGTGTAGATAGAAATTTGAAGGGAAAACCCTAATCTGTAACCGACACAACCTGCTATCGCGCGACCTAGCCTCCCTATATAAAGGCTAGGAGGGGCGGCGAGGAGAACAATCCACACCCTCGCATACACCTCGCCAGATTGCATCTGCGCACCCTTGTAACTTTTGACTCCCTCATAATCAAGAGCAGACAAGCAAGAGTAGGATCCTCTACGAGGCCTGAACCTAGGTAAAACCTTGTGTCACCTGTGTGCTTGTTTGCTAGCCGATAGATGCCTCTAGCGCTCCCCACTTCCTCGAACCTAAGTCCATCAACGATGGGCATTGATGAGTTAACCCCTCGTCAATTGGCACCATCTGTGGGAAACGAGAGTGTTGATGTTGCGTCTTCCTCGGCCCCATCAACTGTGATCTACGACTCCGCTATAGTGTAGACTTGCCTCCTCTTTGGTGCCTTCGACTTCATCGTCCACACACGGGTGACTCGCCCTGATTTCGAGTCCGTGGGCGATGGGATGGGACTAGCGATCAGAAGCCTACGCTTCGAGGTCAGCTGGATCGGCATGCTACGCCTCCCTAATCAGCTAGAGGCTCAATCGATTGCCCCTGCATCATGGTTCCCACCACCGATCGGTACCCTGAGCGAACTCAATGCCTCAGGATCAGCTGAGAGCACGGATGACAACAACAGTTGCGAGTCTGATCTAGGCGATCTGGCATCAGAGGATGGAGCCTACGGTTCCGGATCTGAGAGCTGTGGGAGCAACAGCTTCCCCAGCCACTACATGTGCACCGTCATCAACACCAGCGATGGAGGCACTCAAAGGGATAATGCCAACAATGGACCCACCAACAACGGGCCAACCAATCGACCCCTACCATCAGCCTAGTTGAGGACGATCAACAGCCGCCCAACCCTAAGGGAGAACGTGTCAATGGGTGGCAGCAGATCCAACTCAATGACGCCGAGTGGGCGCGATGTAGGGAGGCCCTACAGGGTAACCCCTGCTACCAAACTCATCACAATAGATGTTGATGGGTTATCATTACCTGCTCATCTAGGAGTACAAGCACCAGCAAGAGGTGAGCGCTCGACTCGACGAGCGTAGGAGGGCTATGGATGAATGAAGCCTTCAGCGAGTAGCGCTCTCCTCCATCGGAGGATCCTCCTCCAAGGGTAATGACCATGCAGCCGCCAAAAGGCGCTCTCGGCTGGCCCAACTCAACATCAAAGAGCGAGATGAGGCCACTTGAGCCCTCGACTTCTCACTCATGGTGGTGGACTCACGGGGCAATGTGCTCCCGAAAACACCACAAGCAGTGGTGACAGTAGCCACCATGCACCTGCTCAACAATCAACCACTAGCTGGGGATCCACAATACGCCATGCACCGATATACGATCGCTGGCCTTGGACTGGTCGAAGCTGCGCTTACCAAAGATCCAATGTCGGAGCTGAAGAAAAGCGAGGCTCTAGCCAGGTACTACTCGCTCTCCTCTAGCGATGACGATCATGACCTGTTGCGGCGACACCACTCACGTCAACACAACCGCAACTACAACACACATGATGACATCACACAGCACAAGGTCGACAGGATGCATGCTAGGCGCGCCTGCTCAATGGAGTTGGAAGATGAAGGAACAGAGCTCTGCGGTGTTGGCTGCTTCAGCAGGGCTATACGGCAAACACAAATGGCGAAAGGGTTCAAACTCACGTCGGAGAACCCAAAATTCAATGGCCTCCAAGACCCGAAGATCTGGCTGGAGGACCACATTTCCTCTGTTGAGCTACACCGTGGAAACAAGAGCACAACCATGTAGTGCCTCCAGCTGTAGCTACAGGGCGCTGCCCACGCGTGGCTCAACAACCTCCCACGCGTGTCGATCCACAGCTAGGAAGAGCTGGTTTATAGCTTCGAACGAAACTTCAAGGGCACTTACAAAAGGCCCGCGTCAATCGAAGAGCTAATGGCATGCTACTAGAAGCTGGCGAATCACTACGCTCCTACATCTAGAGGTGGTCCCTTATTAAAAACTCGGCAGAAGACATCTCCGAGGACCACGCAATCGACGCGTTCAACGGTGGCATACGCCGCAGAGAGCTCAGGGAGGATCTAGGCTGCACAAAGCCCAAAACAATCGACCACCTGATGGAAATTGCAAATAGGTGGGCAGATGGAGAGGACTCGGTGAAAATAACTGCGTCCACTAAGACAACGACGACGACCTCGGCCGTAGACGCGACAGCCGAGGAAAACATCGGATGCGCGACTACGAAGCCCGCGAAGAAGTCAACATGGTCATAGATGGCTACGCCGACAAACGCGACGATGTCAACCGCAACAATGGGTACCGCAGTGGTGGCTACTACGACAGCGGGAAAACCACGCAGGTATGGCAACACCATACCCATGAAGAATCCCCTGGAACATCGATCCAGGATAAACTATCTAGACCTTGCAACGCCCACTTCTACATCGACAAGCACGACGACAAGAAGAAGAAGTCCATCCATCTCCTAAAGGACTACCACGAGTTCCTCAAGCTACATGAAGGCCTCGCCCAGATGAATCACGACGCGATAAATCAGGGCTACAGAGCTGCCCCGGGTGCCATATCTCACGGAGCACCACCACCACCGCCCGGACCACCACCACCTGCGGTTGTGCCATCTCAGAACAACGAAGGCGCACAATACCCACAACCATTGGGGAATATGGGCATTATCCAAAAATGACGCCCTCCAATAGGGTGCAAAAGTCAATCACTTGCCAAATCAATTTGGCGGTCAACTCTCCACCCTCAACCACTGAGTACCTTAGCGGATGCGAGTCTAGCATTACCTTCGACAAGCGCGATCACCCAAGCCAGGTACCTCTCTTGGGCCACTCTCCCCTGGTGCTATAGGTGCAAATCGATGGCTACGAGATGAGTCGTGTCTTCATGGACAGCGACAGCGGCATCAACCTCACGTTCGCCAGTACCCTCATGCCATGCGAATCCCCTATCATGCCTAGAGGCCTCCGACACAATGTTCCACGGCATCGTCCAAGGGAAAGGCATATACCCCTTGGGAAAAATCAACCTGGACGTCATCTTCAGCACGCCAGCAAACTTCCAACGAGAGCGCCTCGAGTTCGAAGTGGTTGACTGGCCCTCACAATATCACACAATCCTCGGACGTGTCGCGTTTGCGAGGTTCATGGCAGTGCCACACAACGCCTACCTACATATGAAGATGCCGGGACCCAACGACATTATTACCGTCAGCAGAAGCTTCGCCAAGTCAGACAATTGCGATAGGGAATTCAACAGAATTCCCAATCTTTCAGCATGCAGGAGGAGCTGGCAAGGCTGAAGGAGTCGACAGACAATAGTCTTCCTCCTCCGAGTAAACCGAACGCACCGATGAGTCCTTCGACTCGTCGGTGCACACCAAGGCGGTCCAGTTCCACCCCACTGACCAGACCAAGACGGCCCTCGTCGCCAACGACTTAAGTCCCTCATAGGAACTCGCACTTGTCGAATTCCTCCGTGAGCGCTGGGAGATCTTTGCCTGGTGTCCAGCAGACATGCTAGGAGTTTCCAGGGAATTCGCCGAGCACTCACTCAACATGAATCCTGAGGATAGACCAGTGAAGCAGTTGATACATCGACTGTCAGAATCAAGGGCAAAGGCTATCAGTATGGAAGTCAACAGACTCCTCGATGACAACTTTATACGAGAAATCAAGGAGAGTACCTGGGTAGAAAACCCCATGTTTGTTCCTAAAAAAGACACGGATATCCTACGGATGTGCGTGGACTTCACCTGCCTCAACAAGCATTGCCCGAAGGACCACTTCCCATTACCGCAGATCGACAATATAATTGATTCCACTGAGGGATGCGCCCACCTATGCTTCCTCGATGCCTACTCCGGTTACCATCAGATTCGAATGAAGGAGGAGGACCAGGAGAAAACGGCCTTTATCACGCCTTTCGCTGTCTACTGCTACACAACAATGCCCTTCGGCCTAAAGAACACAGGAGCCACCTATCAATGGTGTATACAGGCCTGCCTCAAGAAACATCTTGGCCGGAACATCCAAGTTTATGTCGATGACATCGTCGTCAAAACCAAGGAGGAAGGCACATTACTTGATGATCTCCGCGAGACCTTCGACAACCTAGACCACTACCGAATCAAGCTGTATCTGGAGAAATGCGCCTTTGGTGTGCCATCTAGGCAACTACTTGGGTACCTCATATCTGCCAGGGGAATCGAGGCCAACCCAAAAAATATAAAGGCCATACTAGCCATGGAGAAGCCAAAGAACGTCAAAGGCGTCCAACAGCTGGTTGGGCGAATCGTGGTGCTCAGTCGATTCATTAGTCAAATGGGTGAAAATGCATTCCCGTTTTATTAGCTCCTTCGCAAGGCTGAGAAGTTTGAGTGGACGGATGAAGCACATGATGAAGTCGACGACCTCAAGCGCCTACTCTCCACCTCTCTAGTGCTGGTAACTCCAAGGGAGAAGGAGCCAATGTTACTATACATCTCCGCCACCAACCAAGTGGTTAGTACCGTACTGGTGGTAGAATGAGCTGAAGACAATAAAGTTCACGGAGTGCAACGCCTAGTATACTACCTCGGTGAGGTACTCACACCAACAAAACAGCAGTACCCGCACTACCAGAAGCTGGCTTATGGTGTCTTTATGACAGCACAACGACTACCCCACTACTTTCAGGAGTACCCCATCATTGTGGTGAACGACGCTCCACTAGGTTACATCCTCAACAACCCCGACGCCACATGACGAGTCGCTCTTTGGGGAATCGAGCTATCTCCACGAGACATTACATACGAGAAGCGAGTGGCAATCAAGTCGCAAGTTCTCCCAGACTTCCTCATTCACTGGATGGAGAACCAACTCCTGGATACATTGGACATGTCCTGCCTATGGACAATGCACTTTGACAGATCCAAACGCCAAGAAGGAGCTGGCGCCGGCGTAATCTTGACGTCACCGCAAGGCAACAAGATGAGATATGTCCCGCGAATGCAGTTCCGCGCCTCCAACAACGAGGCAGAATATGAGGCCCCGCTCTATGGGATGCGGATGGCCAAAGCCTGCGGCACAACGCAACTCATCATCTACGGTGACTCCAATCTCATGGTGGACCAAACCATGAACCAGTGTGATGCTCTGAGCGATAAAATGATCGCCTACCGCAACCTCTATGATGCACTTGAAGGAGACTTTGATGGCTGTGAACTACGACATGTAGGCCATGAAAGCAACGAGGAGGCTGACACGCTCTCCAACATAGGGTTCACCGGTGCTCCGGTACCACCTGGTGTATTCCTAGAGCAGATCTGCAAGCGCTTCATCAGGCCAAAGGCTCCTGAAGGACCATCCAACACATCAAAGGACTCGGGGGCTTCTTCCGGAAGAACTCGAAGGTCCTAGCAATGCGGAACAGTGACCCGAACCCGAAGGGCCCATGGAGGTCATGCTCACCAAACCATCCTAGACACAGCCATACATCACATACCTACTCAACAACAGGCTGCTAGACGACCCGACTGATGCGCGACACATAGCGCGGTGCTCCAAGGCCTTCATCATTATCAACGGCGAGCTATACAAACACAGCATTACAGGAGTCCTTCAGCGATGCATCTCCAACGGTGATGGGAGAGCCATAATCCTCGAGATACACGAAGGCACCTACGGTCATCACACCGGGAGTCGCGCCCTTGTCACCAAGGCTCTACGAGCTGGTTTCTACTGGCCAACAGCGATGCGCGATGCCAAGGACAACGTCCATAAGTGCAATGTTTGCCAAAGATTTGCGGATAAGCCACATGCATTAGACGCAGAACTCAGGCCAATACCGGTGGCTTAGCCCTTCGTGCAATGGGGATTCGACATGGTTAGCAAGCTGCAAAAATCATCACCTAGAGGATATGTCTTCCTCCTCATCGTAGTTGACAAGTTCACCAAGTGGATTGAGGCCATGTCGGTGATGAACCAGATAGGCTCCACCGCCATCAAGTTCTTCGAGTCCATTGTCTTCATGTTCGGGGTGCCACACAACATCATAACCGACAATGGGACGAACTTCACCTCGAATGAGTTCTAGGATTTCTACAAAAACCTGGGAATCAACATCAGCTACGGTTCGGTAGCACATCCCCATACCAACGGCAAGTCATGAAGGCCAACGACCTTGTCTGCAGCGGCATTAAGAAAAGACTCCTCAGACCACTCGAGCGAGAAGTTGGGTGTTGGGATGAGGATCTACTATCCGTACTATGGAGCATGCACACAACTCCAAACAGCGCCACAGGTTGCACCCCATTCTTCATGGTACATGGCGCCGAGGCAGTACTATCTGCAGATGTGCGCTACAATGCCCCAAGGGTCGTCGCGTACAACAAGGCTGAATCTACGACCGCACTCAAAGACTCCGTCGACCTCCTCGATGAAGTATGCGAGATCGCGGTAGAACGATCAACGATCTGCCAGTAAAGCCCCCGCAACTACCACAGCCGATGGCTACACCCAAGATCCTTCATTGAAGGAGACCTTGTCCTGCGACTAAAGCAGAAAGGACACCTCAAGCTCGAGTACCCCTAGGAGGGACCCTATGTGATTACTGAAGTAATCCAAGGTGGCGCCTATTGCCTGAAGGACGTAGAGAGTGGAGTCACATACTCCAACCCATGGAACGTCGCGCAGCTACGACGATTCTACCCCTAGATGTTTTTTACTTTACAATAAGGCTACTCAGCTAGGCTACTTAGCCAAACATTGGACCTCCTGATATTCTACAAATAAATAAAGCTAAGTGCCTCTAACCATATGTCTTGTTACATTTACTTTCACTACTTTTTCTACACTCGGGGGATGCGCCTCCCTGACGGCCTCGTTACACATATTAACTCACAAAGCAATGACCCGAGTAGCTGATTAAACAACCAATCAAACCCTTGATAAAACTAACCCGGTTGCAACACAACTAGTAGGCTGGCAAGGCGATCAGATCCGCAAGTGTCAGGCTAACGAAAAGGAATTGCACACTCACGAAACAAATAAGCTAACAACTTTACATACAAACATGGGTATCAACACCCAGTCGAAACAATTATACAAATTTTACAACACTTATACGTCCTGTGCAGGTTAATCACTATTCTACTAACGTGAAAGAAGAATGTTGGTACGCTTGTCAAACAGGCTCACGATGTCTTCCGCTGGACGATCAACCACTCGATAATGGGGCACCATGTTCCACACCATCCCTGCTGGAGGTGACGATGGTCCTGCGACGACAACACCCAAGTCCACATCGGGTCGTTGCATGCGCACAAGCGCCAAGCAGCCTTAGCACCCGCAACAAGTTGTTGGTGCACGCACTCGCATACTGCATTAGCGCTCTGAAACTCCTGCATCAGAGCCAACATGCTTGAGGGTGCGACATCCAATGAAAACATTGCCTAGAAGATATGCTTCAGGCACGACTGCACCTTCTTCAGAAAATGCAGAACCTGCAACACATGATCTTGCAACGTCACCAGCGTGATCGCACAATCCCGGTCGGTCCAAAAGAATCCACCAGCTTCTAGCTGGTCCTCAGTCAAATAGCTAGTCGAATGCTGATGAGATCCCTCTCTTCCTATAGAATGATATTGACAACTGCAAATAACAAACATATTAGTCAATACACCGACTGCATGAAAAAACAAGAGCGAAGCAGTCAAGCAAACTCCCACACTGCAACTGCTCATTGATTTGGGCCACCTTGCTAAGAAGATAACCTTCCCGCTCCAACGAGTTTTCTACCTTCGACTTCCAGACATCAACATTATTGCAGATGACCGACGCTTCTCGCTCTAAGTGCTTCACACGATCGTCCAGTCAAGACAAAAGCGATAACTCCTCCACCTTCGAACGTGGTTGTGCCACAGGTTGACCAGAGGAGGGTTTGCCAGGCGCATCAGCGACAGGCACATCTTGTGAACCACTCAAAGGGCCCTAACCAAGCAGAAGATTGGAAGAATAAGAGACACTATACATGGAAGTTGAATGGTGCAAGCATGAAGATAATTTATACATTGATAATTGTAACAAATTTTAACAAGGGAACCCCCATAGAAGTAGTTCAAGGACAAAGCCAAATTTCTTCACGCAGCTACAAAAGGAAGCAATGAGGACAGCTACACCTATGGTTCAGCACCCGTGGGCTTCGACGACTCTGTGGCGGCCTCCAACGCCGTGGCTTTTGCTGCAGTGGCCTTCGACGCAATGTCCTTCGCTGCGGTGGCCCCTGACGTTGTGGCCTTTGTCGTGGTGGCCCCTGACACCATGGCCTTCGCCGCGTTCAACCAACCGCTTTTGCTCCACAGAGTACTTCGCGAGTTTCTCTATGAGCTGTGCCCCATATTTATGGCAGCGAGTAGCAAAGGGAGCAAAAACTACCTCCTGGCCCTCCGCGGTTGTTGGCATCCATAAGGTTATCTGACTGGCGTCCATATTGGCACCACAGGCCTGCGCCATCACCAAACCCATGGACGCGCCGACTCCCTTCTATGTGTTCTTGAAGTCCGCAAGCATGCCACCCACGAAGGTCTCGACTAGGCCATCAAGATCTTCAACTAACTTGCCCTGGGGGAGTATTTCTTCACGAAGGAGTCCCAGAATGGCTCTAGCCTTCTTAAGGGCATATTGAGCAGGGACACCACGATCTTCGATCGCTGCCACAACATCAACCTAGGCGTCCCCATGGGCAAGAGCCTGGCGGTCGAAGCCAACACCAGCAGCATCTGGAATAACATTCCATCAAGTTAGCAGACATGACCAAAAGAGGAAAATACAAGCATAACGAAAAAGATCATATATACACATACCCGAGAGCGCTTGTGCGATAGAGAAAAGTTGTTCCATGAACCCCTTTTCTCTGTCGGCTACAGTGGCCATCAGGTCATCCTCATGCCTCTTCGACTCCTGTTTGAGGCGCTCGAGGGCTTCAAAGGCCTCATCTCGCTTGGTCTCCTCCGCACGCAAAACCTTCTCAAGGGAAGTCACCTGACGAAGAAGATCATTGTTTTCCTCTAAAGAACAAGGAAAACACATAAAAACCCAAAGAAAATGAAGATTCAACGCTGGAACACACGTTGACTGTCTTACTTTGCAGCTGCGAGTTGTTAGTATCCAGTCGCGCATGCTGCCGACCCAGGGTCATGATCTGCTCACCTAAACGAACAGCCTCCTGCATGATGGACTGTAGAGGATAACATATATCATCACAAAGTTTTGACACCGAATAAAAACTTCAAGTGCAAAGCTCATGAACACTTACATGGTCACACAAAGACTCTAAAAGTGATTTCTTGGTGGGCGTCCGTAAAAGAACCCTATGTTGCCCCGAGTGGGGCAAGCTTGAGGAACTCTCGCTGGAGTTGGCCCCTATCTTCGAGGACGGTGCTGATCCCTCCGCATCCGCACCTTTGGAGTCCACGACTCCGATATCCCCAAGGAAATGGTAGTCATCCGATGATGATGATGATGATGTGGTCCTACTGTAGCAAGTTCATAACGGCGTTCAACACAAAGACAGTTGTAAGTCAAAAAAAGCCTTAATACCCCAATAGAAGACTTACCCGTCAAAATTGTCGAGGTCAAAGTCCTCTTCCAACGGCTCTTTCAATTTCTTCAGCGGCAATAGAGCCACGCTGCGGATAGGAACCACTAGAATCGGGCTGGTGGTGCCTTCCTTAGGCAAAGTATCCTTCGGCGCCTCTGGTGTAGACGCGTCAGATTCTTTGCTCTGGGAACGCTTGCGAGTGTCGCCCTCGCTAGAATCAGGGATTTCCTATGTAGGCACAATCGACCCTGATTCATCGCCCTCGCTGGAATCAGGGATTTCCTGCATCTGAGGTGGTAGCGAAGCCGCCACTTTCCATTCCTAATGTAAGCAGCAAACTTCCCGTAAGGCAAGCCTTACAGGAAAAATGACAAGAAGACAAAATGCGATGACAAAGTTACCTCAGGAGGAGAGTTACTCGCGGGGAAAGGCAGGAAGACTTAGTCACCAGGAATTTTATCCTTAGTAGTGTACTTGGTCAGCAACCTGACCCTTTTGTCAACCTCACCTAAAGATATATCTTCCTTGGAGACGCGAGTGACGTCATCGCCACCAGTCCAGAGGAACATCGGGTGTGGCCTGGCCTGTAGAGGCTGCACCCGACGCCGCAAGAACGTGCGAATAAGGTCGATGCCTTCGATTTCTTGGCCAGGGATAAGCTGAAGGTCGCAGAAGCGCTTGTAGAAGACTTCAACTTCCTCAGCCTCGCTCGGCATCACAACATTCTTCCAAGACCTTTTCCTCCTTAGCTCAGCCTTAGGGTCGAAAGGAGCAAGACCATATCATTCACCGTCAACATGTTGATTGCGAATATAGAACCACTTCTCCCCCATCACTAGATGGAGTCGGTAATATTAAGGCTGAAGTATTGGACATTCGGGTCCACGTGGATCCCGCAGCCGCCAACATCATACACAATCGAGCTAGAACCCTCTTGCTGCTTCATATTGAACAACTTCTTAAAGAGGCCGAAGTGTGGCTCAATTCCAAGCCAGCACTCGCAAAGGGTAATGTAGCACACGATGTACATGATGGAGTTTGGGGTCAGCTGATGCAGCTGGAGCCCATAGAAACACAGCAACCCTAGCACAAATTTGTGTAGGAGGAGAGAAAGACTGCGAAGGATGAAAGCCAAAAACATCACTCGAAATCCAACAGGAGGATTGGGGATTACCTCTGGCCCTGGCATCCTGCAATCTACTGCAATGGCGGGTAGCAGGCTATCCTGGCGATGAGTGTGGAGCTCATGCTCTTTCAACAAGGTGCGCCGCCATGACCCGTTGGTCACGCGGGTCCCTAGACCCTTCTTCTTGGCGGCAGCGGCGGTGCTGGACCCATCAGCCCCGGCGCCTTTCTTCTTCGTCGCAGCAGCGACATCAACAGATCCAGCGGCAGCGCCTCCCTTCTTTTTCCCATACTGCGGTGGTGGAGAGATCAGAGAAAGTAACTCGGAAATGCTTTGAGTATGTCCAGCGCAGGGAAAGCAATAGGCACAAGGCAACAAAGAGCAATGGCAATGGTGCGCACAGGAGGAAGAAGATCAAGTGCGAAAATTACCGCACCCAAAAACCCTACTTAAGCACGGGGGATATCATCCAATGGCTCACAAAACTTTACCTCTACGCGTGGTGCACATCAATGATGACACATGGTGATGGTAATACTGAACCATCACTGCATGTTCCTCACTACACGCTGGAATCAAGGAGGCGTAGTTAAAACAAAGATTACACATGACTGGTCAAATCCTAGTCAGGCTTTGGGGCCCACCCCTATCAAGTCCCATCAGCACTGCTTATGCGGGCAACTGACCTCATCCGATCGTCAGCACTGACATCATCAAAATACCCACTCCAACGGAGATTGTCTTCAACTGATTTAGTCCTTGCTTGACTCTGCGAGTCAACCAAGCACTCGGGGGCTACTCCTAACAGGAGCGTTGGCCGCGCACCTGAACATTACAAAAAGGGCATACATTCCCGTGACAAATGTATGACATTTATATCTCACCCCCTCTTTCGAATTCATAATTCAATTGTGGACTCGGGGGGATCCTCCCACAGGGAGCACTGAAAGCACAATTGGGAAAAATAAAACTAATGACAACTGTCAACAATTGTTCAAAGTACCCACTCGAGTCTATGAAAAATAATTATACATGGAAAAAGCGTTGACCACGTCCGCAATATAAGCATTCAAAGCATTCAAAGGGACAACCTCTCCTGGGTCACCCAAATCACCTCCGTGGTGAATAAACTTTCGGATGCCACGTTAACAATGTGAAGGTAAGACCTATAAAAGGCATGGCAACACACCTGATGTGCTCTACCAGAAACAATTCGTGCCTACAAGCACAATGAAAAGGCCTTGACGGACACGTGGAGTGCCCACACCACAACACTAGAGTTTGACACTATAAGGACTCCGCGGAACGAGTCGAATTACGCCAGCATTATTCTGAATTCGAGTCTGGGACTCGAGTTTGAGTAGATAGCGTTGTTTTGCCCTAAGGCAGATAACTGATCCCGATCCATTGGATGAATCAGGCACGCATATTGATAATCCCTATGACACAAACTGCGGCACCTTAACGAACTTTAGATGAGCCTATATCCCATGCAATCGAAAGACTTATAGTCTCCACTTGAATCTACAATTCGGCTAGACACTCGGGGGCTACTGACATGGGTATACCTTACAGGTACTTGAGATTAGCCTATACGGTTCATCCCAAGAAGGAGTTCACAGTGCGAACAAAGTCCATCAAGGATTCGGGTGTCCCACAGGAGTTCGACTTCTTGAAGGACACAACAAAGTGTAGATAGAAATTTGAAGGGAAAACCCTAATTTGTAACCGACTCAACCTGCTATCCCGAGACCTAGCCCCCTATATTAAGGCTAGGAGGGGGCGGTGAAGAGGACAATCAACACCCTCGCCTACACCTCACTAGATTGCATCTATGCACCCTTGTAACTTTCGACTCCCTCATAATCAAGATCAGACAAGCAGGAGTAGGGTCCTCTACGAGGCCTGAACCTAGGTAAAACCTCATGTCACCTATGTGCTTGTTTGCTAGTCGATTGATGCCTCCAACGCTCCCCACTTCCTTGAACCTAAGTCCATCAATGATGGGCATTGATGAGTTAACCCCTCATCACCATGTTGATCAGGATGGAAGCTCTGGCCCGGACTATCCGGTCTCTCCATTGACTGGATTGTCCAGCCTTGCGTGGTCAATTGCACAAGGAATATTTGTTGAGTCATCCACAAGATCATCTCAACATCTCTCGAGGAGTATGCCTGGTCAAGACCAAGATCAACCTGTGGCTCATGATGATGAGAATGAACCCACTAATAATAAATGTCAAGCTAAAGGTCAAGACGAGGACCAAAATGATGAAGAGATCCCCACAAGAAACAACAAGGAGATCAAAACTCGTCTCAAAGCTAGAGTGGACAGAATGTTGGAAAGAAGAGACCACACTTTGGGAAATGTTCTTGGTGATCTAAGGAGTGGAATGTCCACTTGAGCTCAATTGAAGCATTTTGGTGAGCATCATGCTCATATATCCATGGTGGATCTCAAGAAAGTATGGGAAGCTCTTGAAGATTCAGATTGGCTAGAAGCCATGCATAATGAGCTGAACAACTTCAAGAGAAACAAAGTTTGGAAGTTAGTACAAAATCCCAAAGAGTGCCTCAATGTTATTGGGACTAAATGGATATTCAAGAACAAGCAAGATGAACATGGAATTTTTGTGAGGAACAAGGCAAGATTGGTAGCTCAAGGGTTCTCTCAAATTGAAGGCATTGATTATGGACAGACCTATTCTCCCGTGGCTCGCCTTGAGTCCATTTGTATCCTTCTTGCTTATGCTGCACATCATAACTTTAAATTGCAACAAATGTATGTGGAAAGTTCTTTTCTAAATGGTCCATTGCAAGAGTTGGTTTATGATAAGCAACCCCCAGGGTTCGAGGATCCCAACTTTCCAAATCACGTCTTCAAGCTTGATAAGGCGCTCTATGGGCTTAAACAAGCTCCACGCACGTGGTATGAGCACCTTAGAGAGTTGTTGTTAGACTGTGAGTTTGAAGTTGGGAAAATTGATCCCACTCCTTTTACTAAGAAAGTTAACAGGGAACTTTTCGTTTGCCAAATATATGTTGATGATATTATCTTTGGGTCGTCTAACAAAGCATTTAATGATGAATTCTCAAAGCTTATGACTGACAGGGGTAGGCTGTCTATGATAGGAGAGTTGAGGTTATTCCTTGGTTTTGAGATCAAGCAAGTAAGAGGAGGAACCTTCTTCAATCAAGCCAAGTATACTCAAGACATGCTCAAGAGGTTCAACATGAAAGAACTAAATGGATATCCTACTCCCATGGCAACTAGGACTCATCTTGAACTAAATCCAAATGGTAAAGATGTGGATCAAAAGGTATACTGATCTATGATTGGTTGTTTGCTTTACCTGTGCATCTAGACCTGATATAGTGTTAAGTGTAGGAGTGTGTGCAAGATATCAAGCGTCTCCTAAAGAAAGCCACTTGATGGCGGTCAAAAGAATCTTTCGATATTTGGTTCATACCCAAAACTATGGTTTGTGGTATCCTAGGATCTCAACATTCTCTCTTTGTGGGTACACTGATTCGGATTGGGCTAGTGACAAGGATGATAGGAAATCAACCTCTAGGGCTTGCCAATTCCTTAGTAGGTCCTCGGTGTGTTGGTCCTCTAAGAAGCAAAATTGTATATCTCTCTCCACCGCTGAAGCTGAATATGTGGCAGCCGCTAGTGCATGCACTCAATTGTTATGGATGAGGCAAAGTTTAAAGGAATATGGTGTCCATTGTGACAAAGTGCCTATTTTTTGTGAAAATGAAAGTGCTATCAAGATTGCCTACAAACTGGTGGATCGTACAAGGACAAAGCATATTGAGATTCGACATCATTTTATTAGAGATCATGTTGCCCGGGGAGATATTGAGCTATCTTAACCAAAGACTAGCTTGCAGATATTTTCACAAAGCCTCTTGATGAAGAAGGTTTTTCTATTTGAGGAATGGGCTAAATATCATAGACTCAAGGAGTTTGACCTGATCATCTTGCATACTAACCTATATATTGATCCTTATTTGGTTTAGGTGTGGGCATGGAGATAGGGGAGTGCAGTCCTAATCAATTGGGCTATCCCTCCCCCCATAATGACAACATTAAGTAATTTAATACTCTTTATATCATTTTTTGATGTGTGAGCTCTATTGTTGAGTTGTGGCTATGAACCCAAGATACATCTTCGCGGTGTCATTCCACACAGTCTTACATGGTTGCCTCAGCCACCATCCTCTTCTCTATGAAGAATTGGTTTTTTCCAATCTTGTAAGAGTTCATTTGGCACCTATTTGGATTTACTTTATTTTGCTGAGTCTACCCCTAGTAGTTTCTCCATCCCAGACCTGATCCTACCCCAAAACATGCTCGTCTTGCCACACATTTGTCCAACAATTTGTTCCTGGCATTTTTGGTTGAAGGGGCCGGACTATCTGCTCTGTACACACTAGAGTATCCAGCTGGCCTGGACACTCCGCTCTATCCACCCTAGACACTCCGGCTGGCCGGACACTCTGCCCTGAGGAGTTTCAAACTAGGGATAAGGGGGCCAGGGAGAAGTAGACGGTTCAGTCCTCCTTCTTTTTCCCCGACTCCCTCTTCCTCCCAACCTACTGCCCATGATTAACAATGCCACCGGAGGGCTTCCACGTCCCGGATCCAGCCGCTGCTGCTGGCCATCTCCTCCCTATCAACACCCGAATTTTTAAGTCCAGATGCCAGTTATGCCATACATCGCAATCCCAGGATTACCATTTTTGCGAGACATAATAGAATTGGTACCACAATACATCATCCATTACAAACCATAATAGTCTTACAAATAGTTGATATCATGATCAAGTCTTAATACAAATCAGAGCAGAAATAAACGTAGTAGAGACTCCATCTTCATTGTCACAAGAAATGCTGACGATGGGAGATGATCCTAGTTATCATAGACCTCCTGCTGTCCATCTTCCGAGTAGTCCTCCTCATAGTCTAGCCATGGGAATAGCCAGGGACAAAGCCATGAGTACTCTTTAAGTACTCGCAAACTATCACTAACTTAAGTAAGGTAAAACTAGTAGGAATCTTAAGGTCTAGGTTTGTTTGTAAAAAAGCCAGGTTTATTCCAAAAGGACTTAAGAGTAAAGACCGAATTTAGTTCTCTATATTACTTAAGTGGGAACCTAGTTTTCATGTTCACAACTCTGTTGTTGTCAAGTCAAAGTCATTGTTCAAGTCCCAAGTCATTTGAAAACATCTGACAACGGAACAGTATGGATACTCCAACTGTCCATAACCGCGGACACGGCTATTCGAATAGTTTGACACTCTGCAGAGTTGGTACACTTTCACCACAAGATTCGATACATCCGTCAAGGATAACCCTGAATCATCATACTTGGTATGCGGATAATCAATCCAAACCTTTCAATTACACACCCTAGTATAGGCACCTTCCCTATGAGTTTGGCCTCCTAGCCATGGCCAACTACCATCCCGGGAACTGCATAGGTGGACATTCATATTCACAAGGTAGCCTCAGCTCAACCTGTTCCGCAAGGGAACCCATACTAAGACATATAAACTTCTAGTTAAGCCCTACCCAACTCAGGTATTGTGGTTGTACGGTAAAATTGGAATGATATCGCATCCGAACCCAACCATCAGTTTTTATCAAAGTCAAGGCTCATGCCTCATTCAGTTTCATCATCAAATCATTGTGTTTCATAACACATGTCAAAACATTTCAATAGAATGAATCATCATTCCAAGGTTTTTATTGTTATTTTATCCAAGTGTTCCCATCTAAAGTGATCAAGTTTAGCTTAGCACTAGCCACTAGTATTAGGGGTATCACTATTGAGGGGTACTAATCAAGTATAAGTACCCAAGACTAGTTCTATGATCTTGGTGGTATCCCTCCTATTTTCCACTAATCACAATTCATTAACTAGATAAGAAACTTTAGTAAAGGGAAAAGTAAAGCTTGGAATAAAAATGGGATTGGTATAATCAAAGTTGCATAACCAAGCATGCATGGTGCATCTTGCATAGGTTATCTTGCATAGTGGGCTTGCATTAGTTAGCTTGCCTTGTTGGGTGCAGTCGTTGAAGTTCTTTTCTTCTTCCTCGAAGTATTCCTCCTCGTCATACCCCGGTTCGGTACTAGCGTCTATAAATACATGTGAGGTACACAATCACCAAACAACACTTCACTACTTCTATTTAGCACACAAAGGCTCACACTAGATGATCTAGCATCATCTCAATCATCACATGTAATAATGGGCACATTCCTATTTATCTTATTTTGGAAAAGTAATTTCTACTCAATAAAAATACTTAAGATTTAATATTCTCCAATTAAAATATGCGATCATGTTGACACATGCCATCACCACATATTCCAACGCTTGGGAATGTGATTTAAAGGGTTTGGCATATATTACAAGATTTAATATTGTTATTTAATAATATTAAAGTGACTAGAAATGCCTATATAGCATTCTTTTAATACTAGTCCACTATCAATGCTTGTAAAACTAAATCTTTTTACATATTAATATAGAGCATGGCAAAGGTGATTTTTGAGAGTTGGAATCAACTCAAAAGCATTTATGGTTGATTTTATAAAAATGTTTAAAGTTATAAAAGTCTCTGTCTTTTTATTTTTAGTATAGGTGATCCATAATTTCATATGGTTTCAATCCAACGGGAGTGATTAGATATTTTCAATACCATTCTAACAAAATTGGAATTATGCATTTTGGTTCAGTACAACTCTTTGAATTCTATTTTGAATCTACTGACAGAATAGGGTTTTTAAATAAATGGAAAACTTCTATTTGAAAGAACTTGGGCTGGCCCAACTGCACAGCACGCGCGCAGCGGGCTGTTGACAAGCTGGTCCCATGCGTCAGCGATAGTAGCTAGGAGAAATGGTATCTGCTAATATCAGCTCTATGATTAGAACGAGATCGACGGCTCTAGTTCATCGTCTACGTTGCAAAGGGCGTGCGAGATTCTAAACCTAGAGGCACGGTGGGGGTCGTCGGAGGCTTACCAGGGCTCCAGCTAGGTCCAGCGATGGGGGCAAACGAGCTGGTAGACGACGACAAGTCGAATGGTGGTCGCGGTGGCTCCAATCAACGACGCCCTTCCTTCACTGCAGTGGTGGGCTACGACCAAATTACGGCGATGTGGTGCTCGGCTTGCTCCAGGGAAAGGTCAGGGATGTTTCTGAGAGAGAGGGGAGTGGAATGGTGTGCCGTTTGAGGCTGGGGAAGGGTCCTATTTATACACCGGCGAGAGAGGAAGGGCGGCATGGCTCGGGCTCATCGACGATGCTGCTATAGGTTGCTATAGGCATGGCGGAGGGCATAGGTCGACGCGGTGGACTGCGGCGATCGTCACGCGCATAGTGGCGTGGCAAGGCGCGGTCTTAAATGGCCGGGAGAGGTCCGTGCTCTGTGCGGGTACTGAAGTGTTTGTCATCGCGTACGGTGGTCACGGGGCGCGCGGCGGCAAACAGTCATGTCTAGGAGGTGGCTGGTGACACGGCGAGTGCGGGTACGCGCGGAGAGAGCAAGGCACGGTGTGGCTGCACGAGGCGGCTTCGGCGCTCTGGCATACACTCGACATGGCAGAGAAGTAAATGGGCGCTACGCTGCTGGACTCCACTGCTCGCCGTTGGTCGAGGGGTGGATAGAGGGGTGCGGTGAGGTCACGCCTACTTGCTAGTTGTCGTGGGAGAGGGCGGCGCGGCGTGTGGCGTTGTGTCCATGATCGACCGACATGGACATGCTCGGGTACGACATGGCACTAGTGCAACGACAAAGGGGAGAGGCTCCACTACACGGCTATGTACTAGGAGTGATCATGGGTGAGTAGTGGAGTCGAATTGGGTACAATTGGTGATCAATTGATTGATCAAAACAGTGAATAGTTGTTGAGCTCGTACTTTGTCTGCTAAGTGCTCGATCAAATGGCTGCATGAACTAATAATTTGAATTTTTGAATGATTTTTGGTTGGTGTGTTGGTCACATGCTTACATATCCCTGGTTGCTGGGAATTGTCAAGTGGTGTTGGTTTGAGTGGTTTTTGCAAAATGGTGATCTATGTACCTACACTTGATTCAATTTTGAAATGCCTCTCAAATAGATTTGAAATTGGTCTTTGTAAGTTTGTAAAGTTTGCTTGTGTTCATTTTCACTTGGTCTAGCAAGGGGAGAAAAGAAATAGAATTGTTTCTGTTAGAAATCATTTGCTAGAGATGCCCAAAGTGGGCTAGTGGTTAACTTTGGCCAAAATGACCATTTGATCATTATGCTTATAACTTGATTTTCTTTTGATTTGTTTCTGTTTGAAAAATGACCTAGATGATCTTTTTTTTCATCTTTAAGCTAATCCTTATCATTGATAGCAATCAAACATGTCATAGCAAGCATTCATGCATTAATATAAACACATATTCATTCATATAGGTTTAGGAATAAAAGTTTTTGTTAACCCTAATCTTGGGTGATTAGACTTGATAAGCTTGTTTAATATTTTTGAGATGTTACACTCCCCTCCGCCGCTGGGACCCCTTCCCCTCCGGTGGAGATCACCATGGATGCTGGTAACCTGTTCCTCTCTCTCTTTCTCTAGGCATGTCCTAGATGAGTTTTTGAGGACACGTTCTTGCTAGAATCCATGATACTATCGTCCATGCATGCAATGTACACCCTAACAGTACTCTTAGAAATGCCGATCTGTTCCGATTGATCTTCCCCGCACTGCCCAAGGGAACACCATGACTCTGGCCAGAGTGTCCAGCGTGTATGCGCTAGACATTCCGATCAAGCCGGAATATCCGGTGTGTATGCACTGGAATGTCTAGTCCTAGCAGAGTCTTCGGGGTGCTTTCCCCGGACAGTCCGGTGAAAATCGACCAGTGCAGATGTATGTTCCTTTGCTTGCTGCTATCATCTTGGTATTTCCTGGACACATGTTCTTATCTCCTATGCTATCTCCCTCCTCTGATTTCATAGGTGGTTCTCGTCCTCGCTGGTCTCGTACAAGCCAAAAGGCTCGGCCTCATGTGTTCCAATATGATGAAGAGCATGATGTTCATGTTGATCCAGCTATTGTCAGGCAGTCAGCTCGTGAGCGTGCAACAGCTAAACAATAGAAGCTCATGCGACTAAAAAGGGATGAAGCCAAGCGCATCAAGTATGATTCTTTGACTAACTTGAAAGGGCTAAGTACCGAGGAGTTTGTGGAGATGTGGATTCAACAATTATATGCTCTACCTCACACCTCCCCTAATGGTCGTTTCTAGAGGAATGAGCAGCTGCTTATTTACACTGAGTGATGAGTTCTTTCCGGACTCATGTGGTTCCCATGCAGTGGTTGGATCTTGAGAAGCTGTGGGATTTCTCATATTTGGATGATGCTCTTTGGGTGACCGAGAAGATGGGGCTGCACTCCATCTTTCAAGCCTAGGAAGACTACAACACCGACTTGGTCCTGCAGTTCTTTGCCACAGTGGTATTTGGTGAGTCTGTGGACATTTCGCTTGAGTGGATGTCAGGCAACAGAAGGTGTCGTTCCAGCATGCTACAGTTTGCAGGTATCCTTGGGTTGCCCTTCAATCCCAATGCTCCAAGTGGTGCTAGGATGCATGTTCATGGTCAGGCTTATGACAAGAAGAAGTTGGATCCTATTTATTCACAGAATGGTGTGGTTAGCCAAACCACCAACATCAAGCTCATCTACAACATTCTACTTCGCATGTTCTGCCACACTCTTACTCCCAAGGCGGACAACAAGGACAAGATGAGAGGTGCTGAAATCAACCTCATGGCTCATGCTCACTCAGTTTATGCTCATGGTCCAAACCATGAAGGTGGTGCTATTGATGTCATGGACTTCATCTACCAGGATATGTACAAGTGCATCATGGACAAGAAGTGTCCTCTCTATGCCCCTTATGTGATGAAGCTCATGCTTGCTCAAGATCCTCCAAATTGTTTGCTCCACTCAAACCTCATGAAGCACGAGCCTGCCAAGCTTCAGAGAAAGGAGGCCCCTTCCTCCAAGGTACCCCGTGGTTATCCCCCGTCCCACGGTATCTTTGAGGATGAGGATGAATATGATGGTGATAGTGGTGATGAGTCTGAGGATGTGCAGGAAGTTGCACCCATGGCCCTCACATGAAGCATGCTAGCAATGCATACCGCTTTGACACCACTCATGAGGAGGTGCATCAAAAGGTGAAGAAAGCCTCTTGGTGGAAGAAGCTACCCCCGTGTCAGAACATCGACATCCGCCATGGTTAGTATGATGCCTACAAGGCCAATGGGAATGTAATGAAGGATCTTAGAAGAATCAACCATCCCATGGAAAGCGACTCATCTCAGCAGGTTTCAGATGGTACTCCCTCTTATGGTCACTAGATCTAGGGTCGAGTGGATTGGTCTATGTTTGAGGATGTGTCTTCCTCTTCTCGCCCTCATGGCCAGTGTAACGCCCCACTTTTAGCTAATATTAATTAGGGTTTGTTTGTGCATTCATGAGCATCATCTTTAAAATTGCATGCAAAGAAAATAAGTAAAACCCTGAACCCTAGCTATTTTCCCCCTCTCTCTATCAAACACATTCAAAGTAGTTTGAATTTTGAAAACTACAAAATGTTTGGATCCCAAACTGAATACAAGGGCCCCTGAGTATTTCATACACTCTGTAAACCTTCTGGTATTTTTCAAGTAGTATAAAACAGTTTTGAAATTTAAATACAAATAGAAATAAGAAAACAGATTTGGAAAAGGTTTTCGAAATAAAACAGAGCCAGACCCTCACTAGGCCGCAGCCCATCTTCCCTCTCTCCTCTCTGCCGCCCATGTGTGCCCGCTTCCGGCCCAAGCATGGCCCAGCTGGCCCACGTACCCCTTTAGACCTCACCGTCGTCGTCTTCCTTCCTACTGGAAGGAGCTGGCTGTCAACGCCGCCATCGTCGAGCCGTGCGCTGTGATTCCCGCTCGCCCTGCCGCTGTGGAGAAGGATAAGGATGCACCGAGACGTATCTCTCTTCCCCTCGACCTCTCACTGTCCCCCTCGCCCTCTCTCTCTCGTTCCCCCGCTAGGACCAAAACCCTAGCCGCCAGAAACCACCAGTCATCGCTGCTGTTCTGCGCCTCCCCGTGCCTTTTGACGACGCCATGTGCTCCACCGCGTCGCCCTGACCGTCCCCGCCAAAGGAATCGAGGTGTGGAGCTCCGAATCGAGCCCTGCGACCTCCGTCTTCCCCGACCCCGACGAAGCTCTCCGCCGCCAATCCTCGCTCTTTCGGCCTCCTCGCGCCTTGCTCCGTGGTGAGCTCTTGGTCCTAAAGGGCTCCTTAATCCTCCCCCTCTCGCTCTGTAGCCGCCTCCCGACGAGGCTCTGCAAGCCCTTCCGCCGCCACTCACCGTAGTGGAAGCTCCGGTGACCACCCCGTAGCGGAGCCGCCGGTTTTAGGTAGCCGATGTTGCGCTGATTCGAACGCGCGTAGCCCCGCTCGCCCTCCTGCGCCGCCGCCGGCCACCGTCTATTGCGCCCTGCCGGCGAGCCGACATGGCTCCCGTGTGGAGTCCGCGTGGCCGCCGCGTGGGTCTGACGTGGCCCCGGCCCCACGAGTCAGCCTCTGGGGCTAGACCCAGACCCGGTGAAAAACACCCCCCACCCCGAGCTGACGTTAGCCTGCATCAGTGATGACGCAATAATCCTTTTATAATTGGTTTAAATAATTCCAAAAAATTGTTTAAATCTTATAAATTCAATAAATAATTATTTATAAGTCAGAAAAATATGAATAATATATCAAAATGTTTAGAAAAACAAGATCTACACTTTAGAATCAATATGATGCATTGTTCAACAACTTTCATTACAAGTTTAATTAGAGAACGAAGTGAACCCCCGCAGGTGACTCCGAGGTTTCCCCTGTTCTAGGGTTTGCGACCCTCGGACCCTGTTTAAAATGATCGAGCATGCTTTAGGGTTTCATTTCAATACAATTTACCTTGTCATATCATCATCCTTGCTTGAGCATTGCATCAATGCCATGTGTTGATTGTTGTTTCCCCTTTCTTTTCGTGTTTGCTTCTTCCTTGTAGAATACGATATCGAGATCGAGATCAACACCATCGAAGATCGACGAACAATACTTGACCAACTATAATCAAGTCAAGTACAAGATATCGAAGATCTGCTTTTTGGGTATCAACAAACAAGGGAAGCATAGCCCCACCATTATACAATCCTATGATTTCGAAAGCATTTCATTCTTTCCATGATGCATACGATTCTACTATGGTATTTTATCGATAGATAGAGTATCCTATCTATTGCATTACTCCCTTGAGCTTATATTACCTGATCCACTGCTCCTAGCATAACTAGGTTTGGCTTGTGTGCACTGCTAGAGCTTTTATCTGTGTCTTGCTTAGCCCTGCTTAGCTATTAGTGTTGGTTCATCCAGAAGATGTACCAAATGCAGAGAATCTAGTATGACAGGAGAACGAGGTATACTGATGAGTTAAGATCAGTGGTTAAGGTTAAACATGCTAAGGCTTGTATGGGAGGCCACGGTGGGATGTGGTTTTTGCAGTCCCATGCTCGCCACCATTAGGACCCGAGTTCTTGCCCTCGGAACCAAGACGAGCGTACAACCACATGGGGCCTGGAAAACCTCACTAGTAACTAACTTGCCTAGTAGATTCCGTGAGTCACATAGTTTGGCGTTCCATTCGACATATGGATAGAAAATGTTTTGAAAGATTTGGAGGGTGAAGGTGCATCATAACAGGTAGGTAAGAATGGGCGGGGTTGCTTGGGGTGGATGGTTCCCCTAGTAAACCAACCTCGTCTCTCATCTCTAGGGACCGACTTCAGGATTTGACCCATTACGGCGGAAACATCCTTAGGGCGTGACTCCTGGTCTCGGCGAAAGAAAGGTAAAGGTCGTGTCTAACCACCCTCTGTCGGCCTTCCAAGGAAGAGGGCTAATGATTCTGGCATTAAGAGTCGGTTAGTACGTGTGGGTAAAGTTGTGCACCCCTACAGGGTTAAATCTTTTCGAAAAGCCGTGTCCACGGTTATGGACGACTTGAGAATGAACGTGAGATCATAGAGAACATGAACCTAACGTAAAACTTGAAAGTTTCAACGTGTGTGATGTCTACGCACTTCTATTCTTGTAGACAATTGTTGGGCCTCCAAGTGCAAAGGTTTGTAGAACAGCAGCAAGTTTTCCCTTAAGTGGATCACCCAAGGTTTATAAAACTTAGGGAGGAAGTGGTCAAAGGTATCCCCTCTCAAGCAACCCTGCAATCAAGATACAAGAAGTCTCTTGTGTCCCCAACACACCCAATACACTTGTCAGGTGTATAGGTGCACTAGTTCGGCGAAAAGATAGTGAAATACAAGTGGTATGGATAAAAGACAACGGTGCTAGAAAATAGCTTGATGGCGTGGAAGAGACTAAAGGCAAACTTAAATAAAGATGGAAGCAAGCAAACATGTAATAGATCTAGTTGCAAACGGTGTTTCAATGCTTAGAAACAAGGCCTAGGGATCATACTTTCACTAGTGAACAGTCTCATGATTCTTTTAAGGCACATTAAGAAATCTCAATTGTTTATAACATGTTATGCTACAGCAAAAATCACTAAGCATAAAGCCAAAACAATATCAAGCATGGCATGATAAAGTCTAAGTCACAGTCAAAAACAGCTCCTTTTATACCACTTAAGCATGAACTTTTCCTAATCTTTTCCAATCCAAATCAAACTTATTTGAAACAACTCGCCAAGATAATAATCAATACAGGTCAGTGAGCTTCTCTCACAAATCCACAAAGAAGAACTAAAAAGTTCTAAGCTGAAAGCACAAGAAAACTAAGGCTAAACACAGTGCTAGCAAAAGAGAACACTCACAGAACAATAAGAATGAAAACTAGAGTGTCCTAGGCAATGAAAATAGAGTGTGTCTCTCTCCAAAAGAAGTGTGTTGGGATCCAACCAACTTATTTAATCAAACCAAACAAAACAAAACTAAAAACAAAAACAAATACGCTCCAAGAAAAACACAACAGTTCATGAAACAATAAAAATGAAGTGTTTGGAAGAACCTGAGATTTTTATTAATGAAGAAGGGGATGCCTTGGGCATCCCCAAGCTTTGATGCTTGTACTTCTTGGATATTTCTTGGAGTGACATGGGTGGCATCCCCAAGCTTGAGTTTTAGTCCATTCTTCATCTCATTACATCATTCTTTCCTTACACCTGAATTTTTTCTTTCATACAAAACTTCGCACAATCTTCATTAGCAACATTAGTGTACTCAAGATAATAAGTCTTTGGGTTCAGTTCCAACACAAGTAAAACTTCCATTAAAACACAAGCTACTGTAGCACTTCCCTCAAAAATCTCAATTCCCCAAAGAAAACTGAAAAAGGAATCAACAAGAAGCAAATGCAAATAATGGCCGAAATCTGTCAAAACAGACCAGCAGGTAAAAACCAATTTTTCGAAGACCTTCTATTGCTCAAATCGAAAAGCATTGAACTAACGAAAGTTAGCTAACAACCTAGGGCAGAAGCGCAAAAAATCACAGCTCAAACCGACGTATAGATATTTTACTCAAATTGTTACAGCAAAGCACAAAAATCTGTTTCAGAACATCAACTTTCCCAAGCATTACTTCTCTCTCATTAGAGGTTACTCTTGGCACAAAAAGCAAATAAAAAGGATAAGGAGAGGTTATTACTGAAGCAATAACTTCCAAGACTCATCTAAAACTTTTGGGTTATCTCCCAATAAGTACTTTTCTTTAACGCCTTTAAGTTAGGCATGATAGCTTGAGAAGATGCTCACATAAGAAATATGAATTGAAGTAAAAGAGAGAATTAAGAAGCAAATTCAAAGCACATTTAAGTCTAACCCACTTCCTATGCATAGGAATCTTGTAAAGAAAAAAGTCATGAAAGCACAAAGCAACAAGCATAGTAAAGCAAAACAAGTGCAACTTCAAGACTTTCAACATAAAGAGGGGAAACTTAATATTATTGAGATGCATAAAACCATGTTTCCTTCTCTCATAATAACTTTCAGTAGCATCAGGAATTAAATTAACAATATAACTATCACATAAAACATTCTTATCATGAGCCACATGCATATAATCATTATTACTTTCCACATAATCATAGTTATTCTTATTAATTGTAGTGGGAGCAAATTCAACGAAATAGCTATCATTATTATTCTCATCACCATAATCATCAAATATAGGAGGCATATTGTAATCATTAATTTTATCCTCAATAGTAGGTGGAATGAAAATATCATATTCATCATTGTAATCGTCATATATTGGAGGTTTGGTATCATCATAAGCAATAGAATAGCTATCTTCCAAAGCTGGGGAACTAAAAAGATCATTTTCATAAAAACTAGCTTCCCCAAGCTTAGACTTTTCCGTAGCATTAGCAATAATGGTGTCGAAAGAATTCATACTAACAACATTGCTATTAGCATGCAAATAAAGTTCCATAGGTTTTTTAATTTTGTCTTCAAACACTTCATGTCCTAACTCAAGATAAATACTATAAAGCTCTCTATTTTTTTTGTTTTCCATTAAGCCTAACTAGTGAAGAAAAGAAACAAAAAGACAAAATTGCAGAATCTAAAGGAAATAACTTCGAGCACTCACACCAGAGGATGTGAGTACCTTTTACCTTACCTCCTCGGCAACGGCGCCAGAAAATAGCTTGCTAGTGCATGGTTGACGTGGGAGCTTATTCTTCTCCGTTCCTCGACAATGGCGCCAGAAAATAGCTTGATGTCTATGCACTTCTATTCTTGTAGACAGTTGTTGGGCCTCCAAGTGCAGAGGTTTGTAGAACAGTAGCAAGTTTTCCCTTAAGTGGATCACCCATGGTTTATCGAACTCAGGGAGGAAGTGGTCAAAGGTATCCCCTCTCAAGTAACCCTGCAATCAAGATACAAGAAGTCTCTTGTGTCCCCAACACACCCAATACACTTGTAAGGTGTATAGGTGCACTTGTTCGGCGAAGAGATAGTGAAATACAAATGGTATGGATAAAAGACAACAGTGCTAGAAAATATCTTGATGGCGTGGAAGAGACTAAAGGCAAACTGAAATAAAGATGGAAGCAAGCAAACATGTAATAGATCTAGTTGCAAATGGTGTTTCAATGCTTAGAAACAAGGCATAGGGATCATACTTTCACTAGTGAACACTGTCATATAAATATCATCTCTTTATGATACTACTCTTAACTACTCTCCGGTTGGACACTCTAATCCATGGTAGGGCTATAACAACACACCTCAAAGTTCGCTTTCCCCATCTAGATAACCCCACACAGTCACCTTGAGCACTAGATGGTTCTAACAAACACCACAATTTCATAAAGACATCCAACTCCAAATATAACTCATAACAAGTATTTTTAATCTCTAGCCTAAGTGCCACCATGGTGTGCACGCTGTTACTTTCACACACATGGGGAGAGCAGAGATCTATTAAAGCACTAGAGTAGTAAAGTAGATCTACTTGATTAGAAAGCTCATGATCACAATATGATCATTCAAAGAGAGAGATGAACACATAGCTACCGGTAGAACCCTTAGCCTCGAGAGAGAACTACTCCCTTCTCATCATGGGAGTCAGCAACGACGATGGAGATGGCGGTGGAGTCGATGGAGATTGTGGTGAAGATGGTGAAGAGGAGGCGGTAGCGGTGTCGGCGGCGACACAGAGGACTCCTTCCCCGCCGCCGGTATCACAGGGGAGCACCGCCCCTTAGCACCCTTCCTTCATGGCTTCTTGGGAGCCCTTCCCCATGGAGATGGGATCCATGGGGGAGACAAAAACATGGCTTTGGTGGCTGCAAATTCGTGGGTGGAGGTGCCTCCCACGAATTAGGTTTCCTCCCTTTATATAGCTTCTCAGATTCCCGTCACCCCATCTTGGGCTGCAGTAAATCAGGCCTATCGGGCCCGTCCGTACTCGGAATTAGCTAAATTTTATGTCTAGAACGTTTGTCGCGAAATTTTTCCAACAACTTTGTAGTTGAAGAGTTTTCCGTTTGATGCCGTCTTCGACCCGAAATGAGACCATCTTCAAAAAGAGTTCTGAGACAGATTTCTGGAAAATCCTAATTTGACTCCAACAAGGTTTCCACTTCTATTCTTGGTAATTCCTACACATCAAAGTGTAAAACAAGAACATTGTGCACTTTTGCAACTATTAGTAGGTTAGTCCAAATAAATCATAAACTTTATATAAAAAGGAGTATCAAAAGCATATTATTAGCATAAAACCATCAAAACTTATAGATACGTTATGGACGTATCAGTGTGCTAAGGATGCTTCTTCATGGGTATGAGGGGGTGATCCTAGTGGTGAGATAAGGATTACTTTGGTGGATATCAAGATGATGATCAATTCTTGGAGATGTCGCTCTCTTATCCCCTTTTGAAATATTCTGATTAGACGAGCTTCTTCTCCCTCTCAATTTATAAACAAAGATGGCTTTATGCAAAATAACCCCACCAGCCATAAGTCTTGCAGAGTACACCCTCTACTCACCCTTGCTTTGTTGATACTTTTGTAGCAGAATAAGTGTTCCCCTGAAGACAAGTTTGGTACTACATCGACACTGACGAGTAGCTTGGGGTTCCCGGTCGGCAGCCTGGAATCTATGGGCTGGGACGTCATTGTTATGCTTCAGGCCTCTTAGGCCATTTGTTAAGTTTGCTATACTTAATAGCATAATTTGCCTTCCGTTGTTTGATGTTTGTGGTCAGTGACCTCTGCTTGTAATATTTTGGTTCTTCGCTCAGTTATGAGCTTGCTGTAATAATTTTTGAGTCACAGGGTTACTGTTGTGTTACTGATTTCTCACTGGATATCCTCGAGGTCTAGGTTAATCTTATGTCAGGCTACGGTCTGGATTTGTTTAACCCTGATCCCAGGGGTGTTATAGCTAGGAGGCTGCTCCAGATGATGATGAGGAAGAGGATGAGGACGATTATGATGAGGATGGATAGGATGAGGACGAAGATGATGAGGAATTTAGTGGCTAGAGTCAGTCTGGGATGCTTTCGTAGTGCTCTTTTCCCTTTTTTGGCGCCTCGATGCCAAAGGGGGAGAAGTAGCCCCATATTAGGTTGCTACCAGGGATTTGCATGGGTACACAAGCTTCACATTCATTTGATTTGCCTGTTTGAAGCGTGTGTCTTTATTTATATCCGTGTGTGAACCATGTTGTGTTGAACTCTGTTGTGTGTGGTAAGACATGCGTACCCGGTATCATTATCACATTAAAAACTATGTTGTGCCTATATATTTGTCTAGTATTTTTAGTAATATATTTTCTTACCACATCTATTTATAACCACTAGAGTGGGTGTTGATCCTAGTTGAGTGATCTTGTATTCAAATGCAAACTCAAAATGGTCACACATCAAATGGGAGCCTATCTAGTGTTTATAAATTAGTTGTTGCTATGCTCATTGCTTATCATCTATGCAAATCCTTGGGTTGTCATCAAGCACCAAAAAGGGGGAGATTGAAAGGGCATTTTTGCCCTTCATATGGTTTGATGTTTGTGGACAACACTAGGATAGTTTAATAGTGTGCTAAATGTTCCAGGGCATATTTATTGTGACAGCTGATAGCTGTGAGATTCGACACATTTTTGATGGATTTTATTGATGGTTTTCTCCCATATTTGATCGTTTTCTGGTTTTACCTAACGCTAATACTTCGGTAGCAAAGAAAACATGGTTTTTAATGTGTGTTTCAGGTCCTGAACGTCAACAGGAGGATTTAACTAGAGAAATACAATATTATGGAGAAAACAAGCAAGTCCCACTTTGGAAGCATGCGAGGGGAGCTCAAAGAAGCTTTAACGAGCAACTATACAGCAGGAATATTTTTCCGGCCGTATAGTTCCTGCCGTATAGTTGCCGCCGCCTCTGTCTTGTCAAAAGGGACAACTTCCATGAAGGGACGGGGAGCGAGAACACAACACAGCAGCCGCCACACCATCTAGAAGGGAGAAAGAAGAGATCCGGAGAAGAAGGATAAGACGTTCTTCATCTTGCTCCACGATCTTCGACCTCCTAGCCAATACACCCCCATAGCCACTATTTGTACTTGAGAGAGAGAGGCCTCTCCACCTTGCAAGACTAGGGTTTGAGATTGTTTCTTCCCATCTTGAATTGTGTTGGATATATTTCTATTCTTATTGTGGATCTCCACAGTTATACCAAGACGAATTCCCTTTATTTGATTATATTGATGATCCGTTCTTCTCTCATGTGTGAGTAATTATCTTGGGCGTGGGAGATGTAGGGGATTGGTGAGATGTGATGTGCCTTCATATATTTTCCTTTAGTTTGTGATTGATTCTAATTACTATATTATGTGTGCTTGACTATCTATGGGATGCTTAATGCTTGTTGTCCAATTAAGGGCCCAGACAACATGATACCTTGTTCTACATAGATAAGATCTTGTACGCTAGTGGACCGGCGACCCCCGGGTGACACGAGGATATCAATGGAAAGCTAGTTGACTCGAGGATAACGAGTAACCATTGTGCTTATTGCATTAGTCCGATCCAAGGAGCTTAATCGCTAAGCAACCTGAAGGGTCTTAATCGTCTATTGTCTGACCATGGTTTTGGTAGCAGGCTAGTAGGATTATTGAAGTTGGGATGAAATCTACCAAGAGGAGTTCCGGCTAATTATGGGTTGCTTGCCTACACATATATCTATAAGATTTTAATTGTTACATTTACCACTCGACCACCTAGCACAGTCACTATCACCATGAACTGAATCTCCCCGCACCTTCTTTCGCCATCTGCAAGAAACAACAAACAAGCAAAGTCGTTCTTTACTTTTATGCATTATATTTCTGAAGTTTACATTTTAGTTCTATTTAAATCTATCGCTTTTAATCCAAATTGCATTCTTATTTCGACACTTGCAGTCAATTCACTCGAAGACCTGTGACAACTTCGGGTGTGACAAATACTTCAACAATAAACACTTACCTTTGGGCTCCTTGTCGGATCGATATCTGAACTTCGAAACTAGCTACAAACAATCTGTGCTCTTGTAGACATGAAGCTATTTTCTGGCGCCGTTGCCGGGAGCTAAGCGCTAAGTGTTTGTCTTTTGACATTTCAGGTGTTGCTACTACAAAATGTTCTCCTTAGGAGACAAAGGGTCTACACGCTCTGACAGGACCTACCTGCCGGATTATATTGAGCGCGTGCCTGCTTAGAGGCACGAAGAAATTATTGAAAAACTTTTAAGATCAAATAAAGTTGAAGTTGAAAACCTGAGTGATATTATGGAAATCATGTCTATTTACAGGACAACTCCTATGAAACCTGAGAAAACTCTCAGGGAATACAGTGCTCCAAGTTCTAAATTTCTTAAACAACCAATAGAGTTCCCTAATCCTGGAGTTATAGAATATCCCTCTCTCTCTCAAGTAGCAGGAGAAAGCTTTCAGTGGAAGGGAAGATGAAGACCCAGGAAGGCATATTAGAGAGTTTGACAATGTGATAACATCACTTGGACCAAAAGGTTTACCAAGAGACTTCTCTCGTCTTAAAATATTTCGACGATCTCTTAAAGGTAAAGCTCTAGACTGGTTATATTCTCTCCCTCGCCATTACATTAAAAGTTGGGAAAACTGCATTACTAAATTCATAAACAGGTTTCTTCCTTTTAAAAAGGTAATTGAACTAAGAAAGAACATAGGCAATTTTAGTCATAACATGGGAGAAAACTACCCACAAGCCTGGGAAAGATTCTTTGGAATTATCAATAGTATTCCTAATCATGGCTATTCTGAACTAACAATCTGCCATTTATTTTACCATGGTCTCAATACTCAATGTAGATAATTGCTTGACTTCTCAGCAGGAGGATCAATAAATACTTTAACTATTATAGAATGTTTGGAATTAATGTCTACTAGGGTTAAGAATGTTTCTTTATATAATCCT
Organism: Avena sativa; assembly: GCA_916181665.1. Taxonomy (NCBI): domain Eukaryota; kingdom Viridiplantae; phylum Streptophyta; class Magnoliopsida; order Poales; family Poaceae; genus Avena; species Avena sativa. The sequence continues at coordinate 289,373,234 of OV702290.1, forward strand.
GATTTTGGCACTAAGCCGGAAAAAGGGATGCTTCGGATAACTCCTGATCTTATGCCTGAGGTACGCAAAACTATGAAAGGAAAAGGTATACCTTCTGAACTTGCTAAAGAAAACAAAGAGGATTTGTTACAAGTTTTAACTGAAGAAGATGAAACTATAAAAGTTTTTCAAGAATTAAAACATCGACAAGTAAAATCTCATAATAAATTGCATAAGCATTTCCAAAAACACAAAAAGATTTTGGCAGAACTCACTGAAAATTACGATGAGATTGGCCAAGAAATAAAACTATTTCATAAGTATCTTAGTGAAGGAAATATGCCCTGAGAGGCAATAATAAAGTTGTTATTATGTATTCCTTGTATATGATAGATGTTTATTTTGCATGCTATAATTGTATTGATAGGAAATATCAATACATGTGTGTTTAATAAACAAAAAGGGTTCCTAGTTATGCCTCTCTTATAGACTAGCTTGTTGATTAACAAGATGATCAAGGTTTCCTGATCATGGACATTGGATGTTGTTAATAACAAGGTCACAACATTTGTGAAATGATGTGATGAACATTCATCCGAAGTATAGCATTACGATCAAGTCATTATGTTTATATTGCTATCACATCATACGCAGTAATCTTTATCCTTAGACCATGAGATCATGTTAATTGCTAACACCGGAAGAGTATCTTGATAACATCAAACGTCACAGCATAACAGGGTGACTATAAATATGGGTTCAGTACTACGAAGGTGTTATGTTGAGGCTCATGGATCAAGAGTGGAATTTGTCAATCCAGATGATGGATATCACATTAGGATAGCTTGCAAGCAAGTGATGTGATCACTAGAATGTTATATCACGGGAACGAGAAAAGAGTGCATGTCGGGAACGAGATCAAACTAGGTATGGAGATACCGATGATCGAATCTCGGACATGTAATATATCGAGAGACAAAGGGATTTAGTTACAAGCGTTAAAGGTTCTCACGATCACAGGAGTCATCGTTGAATGTGTAGGAGTCAGTACGGATCTCCAGGTCCCGCTGCTGATTATTGATCGGAGAAGGGTCTCGATCATGTCTGCATTATTCGCGAACCGTAGGGTGGCACGCTTAAGAGTTACCGGACACCATTTTGGAGCACATATGTTTCAGACGAAAGAATTGCAAAGCGCAGAAATTGTTTCAATAGAAATCGGAAATTGTTTCGGGTGAAATTGCAGAAGGTGGTTCTGCATGTGATATTGAAATATTGCAAGGGGCTATATGTGAATGTTTGTTAATTAAAGTAATTAACAAAATTCTGAATAAATTTAATATAAAGAGTTTTATTAAATGAGAGAGAATTAAATTTGGAGAAATTTAATGCATTTAAAGTGGAGACTTTAAAAGGGAATGTGAAGAGGCATTTTAATGTGGAGGGGTTACCACCACATGAATGGGGGAGGTGAGGGGTCACCCCCCATGCGCCGGCCATGGAGAGAGGGGGCACCCCCCCTCCTCCTATAAAAGGCCACCCATTCCCTCCTTCATCCTCACACCTCCTTGTGAAGGATCTCTCTCCCCCTCTCGAATTATTCCCCCATGGTCTTGGATTAGCGAGATACATGTTCCCGGTGGCATTTCGTCTGGAAGGAGTTGCTGCTTCCGCTGGATCGCTGGAGCGAGGAGGTGGAGGTTGTCCGGTGGCTTGAACGTGTGTGCGAGTGTGGATGCGCTGCTGAGTTGCGGTGCTCGGACTTCCTCACGATCTTCAGATCGGCAAGTGTATGACTACATCAACCACGAGTTCCTACTCGTTAACAAAGCTCGTTGTCTTCGAGGGTAAGTTCTCCATGGATGTATGTCCACCCGTTGCTCTGTATCTACTAGATAGATCTTGGCGTATAGTTCTCATCGTAGGAAAATTTTTGTTTTCTATGCTGCGGACCCAACACTTAGTATGATTGAAACCCAGTGTGAACAAATAGCATCTGGTTATCAAATTTTTCTTCGTGATGATAAAGATATTCCTGTTTCTACTAATGTTGTCACAAGAAGGGGTGTAGTTGTTACAGGACCCTTAGGACCACCGGAATATGAAGATGAAAAGGAGTGTACGAAAAAAGCCATGCTCGAAGCAAGTCAAGAAGACTACACGTTGGTGGATCCTCAATATGAGACTGAAACACAAGATCAAACCAAGGAAGACCAAAATGATGCATAAGATGATCATTACGACTCTGATGCAGAAATGGTTGATCCAAGAGAAGATAAAGAAACAAGTAAAGAATATGAAGTTGTTGTAGTAGAAAAGAAGAAAAGCAAAAAGCAACAAGAAAAGAAAGCAAAGAAAGAGCCTGACCCCCCCAAAAGGTAAAAGACAAGAGTAAGTCAGGTGAGAAAAAGCTCCCTTATCCAGGTCAAAAGATGAAAGCACCGGATGAGGTAATTTATAACTCTTTTACAAAGGCACTCAGTGACCTTGTTTGGAAATTCCATTTGTGGATGCAATCAAAGTTCCTACTTATGGTAAATTCCTTCGTGATATTCTTAGTAGAAAGAAAGAAATAACTGAAACCGTTGCCATGGTAACTAGCTATCCTGCTAACGGGAAGCTGTTGTCTAAGCCTGGAGATCCTAGAATACCAACTATATCATGCTCAATAGGTAAAACAGATATTCATAATGCCTTATGTGATCTAGGAGCAGGAGTTAGTGTAATGCCATACTCCCTCTATAAAAGGTTAGGATTAGGGGAGTATTCTCCTACTACTATCACTTTACAGATGGCTGACAAGTCCACTAAACAACCTGTTGGTATGATTGAGGATGTCTTACTTAGGATAGATGAGCATGTTATTCCCACTGATTTTATTATTCTTGAAATGCTAGAAGATGAAAGATTATCTATAATACTTGGAAGACCCTTCCTCAGTACTGCAGGTGCGTCAGTAGATTGTGCAGAAGAGAAGATAATCTTTAATGTTTATGATGCTGAAATCATCCGGTATTTTCCAAAGAAGCTAGAAGCAGGAGAAAGATATGTTCCACCGGAAAAACGAGTTCATGTGGTCAGTGCCATTGATAAGGGGCAACCAAAGGTAAGAATTCGAGAAGAAATAAGAGGTTGAGTTATTCAACCATTCTTAATAAATGCTAAATGGGAGTCAACCCATTTTCGTTAATTTAGTAGAATAGAGAATAAGAAGTTCATCACATTCCCACCACTTTTTCACATACATTCTTGCGGAAGCACGCCCGTGAAGATGCATATGTCAAAAAGTAGTAGAAATGTCGATTGAATGAGTAGAGAATAATAATAAGAATAAAAGTTTGAGTTTTCTATTTACAGAAGCTAAAATTTGCTTTTAATATGCTAATGTTGGTAGATAGTTTTTACAATCAATTTTCTGTTAAAAAACTTGGTATTTCGCTAAGTTATGGGCTAAGAAGGTATCCTCGAAGAAAAAGAAATTTTTTGATGACTACTGATGGTTTAACGACCAACTATACTACAGTAATAAAAATTTCGGCCGTATAGTTCTGGTCGTATAGTTATCTTTGCCATCAACAAATTTTCTTCGAAGACATAGAGAGTTTAGCGACCAACTATACGGCGGGAATAAAAATTCTGGCTGTGTAGTTCCGACCGTATAGATATCGAGGCCTTCATACAAAAATTTCTGAAAGGTACTGAGAGTTTAATGACCAACTATACGGCAGGAATAAAAATTCCGGCCGTATAGATATCGATGCCTTCGTAGAATTTTATTCCAAAAGTACTGGGAGTTTATCGACCAACTATACAGCAGGAATAAAAATTCCGGCCGTATAGATATCGATGCTAGTTTTAGAAATTTATCTCGAGAGAAAGACAATTTAATGACCAACTACACGGCAGGATCATTGTGATTCGGCCGTATAGTTGTTCCCGTATAGTTGTTTTTCTGTATAAAGAAACCCTAGTTGGTGGCACCGCCGCAACTATACGGGCGGAGCACCATCACCCGCCCAGATAGTTCTGGCCGTATAGTTCGGTGCGACCACAAAATCGCACCGGGGCGGCTAGGTCTTCCTCCTCTCCTCATCATTTCTCTCATATTCTCTCTCCAAACCTCTCAAAATCCACCTAGAACTCTTGATTCTTCGCAGATTTCATTCATTTGAGTGGGGGAATCAACATATCGGTATGTTTCTCTCCCTATCCATGCTTTATTTTTAGATTTCCATGGTTGAAACTCTCACATTGATCTAGTGGATGAACTCAAGCTTATTTTGGTTTTCCTATTAATTTCTCACATTAGGATTGAATTTTTCCACGTAGAATCGTTCATATATCATATAGAAACTATATGCCTAAGGTTTTATGGTGAAATTTTTCAGTGCATCATGATGAACAAGATTGGTAGCCTGTTTTGTTCGAGCAAGCGCCAACAGGGAGAGGGGTCAAGCTCGGGGGCCCAAGCCCCGCGCAACTCCAAGATGGACATTGTCTCATCGAGGAGGGTGCTTCCCACACGTTGGGCCGACCACAACTTTCTCACTGCGGCAGGGTTGAAGATGGACTTCGACCTCATGTATAGTAGGACGGGGTTGTCGGTACTTGTCTTCGCAAGCCACGACACCTATTCTGAGTTCACCCATGAGTTCTTTGCCTCCTTCTACGACGACCACAAGGAGAGAAAGGTAACATGTGTACTATAAGCTTCAACATGAATCAGACACACTATGAAGTAAATTTCGAGCAATTTTGCAATGCTTTCAGCTTCCCTCATACTAGGGAGACCAATATTACTAACCTCTGTAGTGTAACAAGTGGAGAGACTTGGGAGTTTATTTCTGTTAATGGTGGCAGTCACTTTTATCAAAAGAAGCTGCCCACCATTCAGACCCCAACCATTCGCTACTTTGCTTTGTTCCTCGCCAACACAATGTTGGAAAGGGGTGATACTGGTTCCATGGCCAATGCAGACATGGCAATGATCACCAAGGCTCTCTTCCCCAATGCAACACATAGCCCTAGTCCTGCAGCTCTACTCATCCAGCACTTTCACCACCAATGCAACAAGACTAAAGGTGATATTCGCATTGGTGGATTGGTAACCCACCTTGCCTATGCATTGAACATTGCACTACCTGTTATGGAACCTGTTGACGGCTCCAAACTTATGGACGTAAAATATTTGACTGCATGTGGCTTCCTTGGTGTTTACCATGGTAACTGGAGGCTCCGAGCATATCAATTTAGTTACCTTGATGATACACAGGTTGAGCAGGTTCAGTTGCCATGCCCCCAAGCCTTCTCAATTGTGGAGAAGGACACTTGGATCCTCACCAAGAACCAAGTGATGGAGATCTTGGCCGAGCTCCAGCCCGAGGAAGAGGAAGATGAAGGGCAGCAGGACGAGTAGGAGCAGGAGCAGGAGTAGGAGGAAGAGTAGGGACACAATCCTGCTTGGGAAGGACAACAGCAACATCAGCTAGGAGGAGCCTGGGAACCGTGGCCCAAACAACCATAATAGGGGTATGGCTACGTCCCCTATCAGGAGTTCCAGCAGCTCAACCGACACATTGGGGAGATCGACCACACCCTTTAGGATATGAATGAAGATGTGAACACTTTGACTCACAACTTCAGTCACTTCATAACTCACTTCCCCGACTTCTACCAGCAGTACCTGCACCAGCCACCAAATGACGGCAACCACTGAGCCTGGAAATAGCCTAAGCTTGGGAGAGGTTTGAAAACCTCCAAACTTTGCATTCATGTTTTTATTTCTTATTTTAATTTAATTCTTCAAAATTTGCATGTTTATTTTCAGTTTTATATTCCTAAACCAAAAATACAAAAAGTTAGTTGTAATTTTATTTGCAAGTTTGTTTCTTTGTTTCTCTCGGAGATTGCTTAATTTCAGGTGATTTGGCAATATGGAAATATAGGAGAGGTTCGACTCAAATATGAGAGAGAAGCAAGCAAGATGAGGTATCACATTCCTTTCATCACACTCTTTGCAACCTTGAATTGATTCGATAATTATTTACGTGCTTGCACTGGAGTCACTCCCCACTTAGCTCGTTATCCTACAAATTATATTCCTTTGCTAGTGTCTCCTTTTTAGCTTTTAAACAATGAGCAATGAACTTGGTTAAAATACTTCCTACATTTTTTTACAACAATAAAAAGCATCTGAAGATGACTTGAGTCCATGCTTAGCTCAAAGAATTTGATTTTAGAACAACTCCATCCCATTTGAGCTTCATATAATTAGACTCGATAGTACCCTTGATTGAAATTGTTTGACTAAATGGATGCTTCAAAGTAGTAGAAATTATGCCACTACTTTTTCTAATAATTACCGTAAGATATTGCTTTACGCGTGTCATTACAACTCTGTAGTGCTCCATGGGGAACTATTAACTCTGCTGGCCAACGAAGGATCTGAATGGGGGAAACCAGTTGATTTCGGCTATTGAGTTATGTAAATGTCTGTAGCAGCAATGCTATGACGTGTAAAAATTTTAGTCTCCTCATGGTATCACGTTCCAAGTGAAGTTGTAGTACTCCTCTGGCCCATTATTGCTCAACTTCATTTATTGGCATGGCCACGAGTGCACAACACAACCCCAATTAACATGTTAAAAATAGTGGCATGATTTCTCTATGAAAGAGCTGAAGTTTTGACATGGGAGTAGATGAGTTGTTCTTAAATTAAATGTTTTGATGCCAACTTGAGTATTCTTAATTGGTTAAATGAATAAGAACAAAAAGTTTTTATCTCTCAACAAAGAGAGGCACCAAAAGAATTTGTCTCACATTCCTAGCAAAACTTTTGACACTTGCTTGGGCATATGATTTATTTACTAACAAGATATACGTGGTTCGGAAGTGGACTCAGTGCAATCTTGTGAATACTTGTATGATCATATTTAAGATTGCAGGAATTGTGAAGAAAAAGAATTTGAAACCAATTCAAACTTGTGAGTTCCTTTATTTTCAGTCTCGAATCCCTGCTATTCTTCCTTATTGCCTTGTCACTCGAGGGAGATCAACATCTAAGCTTGGGGAAGTTGATAGCTGTGAGATTCGACACATTTTTGATGGCTTATATTGATGGTTTTCTCCCAGATTTGATCGTTTTCTGGTTTTACCTAACGCTAATACTTTGGTAGCAAAGAAAACTTGGTTTTTAATGTGTGTTTCAGGTCCTAAACGTCAACAGGAGGATTTAACTAGAGAAATACAATATTCTGGAGAAAACAAGCAAGTCCCACTTTGGAAGCACGCGAGGGGAGCTCACAGAAGCTTTAACGAGCAACTATACGGCGGGAATATTTTTTCGTCCATATAGTTCCTACCGTATAGTTCCCGCCGCCTCTGTCTTGTCAAAAGGGACAACTTCCATGAAGGGATAGGGAGTGAAAACACAACACAACAACTGCCACACCATCTAGAAGGGAGAAAGAAGAGATCCGGAGAAGAACGAGAAGACGTTTTTCATCTTGCTCCACGATCTTCGACCTCCTAGCCAATACACCCCAATAGCCACTATTTGTACTTGAGAGAGGGAGAGGGATCTCCACCTTGCAAGACTAGGGTTTGAGATTGTTTCTTCCCATTTTGAATTGTGTTGGATATTTTTCTATTCTTATTGTGGATCTCCACAGTAATACCAAGACAAATTCCCTTTATTTGATTATATTTATGATTCGTTCTTCTATCATGTGTGAGTAATTCTCTTGGGTGTCGGAGATGTAGGGGATTGGTGAGATGTGATGTGCCTTCATATATTTTCCATTAGTTTGTGATTGATTCTAATTGCCATATTATGTGTGCTTGACTATCTATGGGATGCTTAATGCTTGTTGTCCAATTAAGGGCCTAGACAACATGATACCTTGTTCTACATAGATAAGATCTTGTATGCTAGTGGACCGATGACCCCTGGGTGACACTGGATATCAATGGAAAGGTAGTTGACTCGAGGATAACGAGTAACCACTATGCTTATTGCATTAGTCCGATCCAAGGAGCTTAATTGCTAAGCGACCTGAAGGGTCTTAATCGTCTAGTGTCTGACCATGGTTTTGGTAGCAGGCTAGTAGGACTATTGAAGTTGGGATGAAATCTACCAAGAGAAATTCCGGCTAATTATGTGTTGCTCGCCTACACATATATCCATAGGATTATAATTGTTACATTTACTACTCGACCACCTAGCACAGTCACTATCACAATGAACTGAATCTCCCCGCGCCTTCTTTCGCCATCTACAAGAAACAATAAACAAGCAAAGTCGTTCTTTACTTTTATGCATTATATTTCTGAAGTTTACATTTTAGTTCTATTTAAATCTACCGCTTTTAATCAAATCCCATACTTATTTCTACACTTGCTGTCAATTCACTCGAAGACCTGTGACAACTTTGGGTGTGACAGAGACTTCATCAATAAACACTTACCTTTGGGTTCCCTGTGCTCTTGCAGACATCAACAACATACTTTTATATTGTTGCTCCCTCAAAGGGAAAAGAGGGTTCTAGGTGGGTTTATTAAAATGGATTCCAGGAGTTTAAAGTGTCAAATGCTTAGATTCACCGAACTGTCCGGCTGGTCTCGGCCGGAGTATCCGGCCCAGCCAGAATGTCCAAGTGATGTCGGCCGGAGTGTCCGGCCAAGGACTTCATCGAGTTTTGCCAGAGGCTGCATCCATTCAGTAAGCCACATCATACTCCACCCGGGCACTTGGCGGATTCTTTGGAGAATCTCTGCCAGGCGAAAGTGTCCGGGATAAAGAAACTGGAGTGTCTGGTCCAGGCCGGAATGTCCGGGGTGTTCCTACCGGACACTCCGGGTTAAGTGACTCCAACGGCTATATTTCCTGGGAGCCTATATAAAGGCCCCTTCTTCTACCTTTGGAGGCTGCTCGTTCCCCAACCTCAAGAACCCTAAATATGAGCCACCAAATCAACAAGATCTCCCTCTCCAACCACCCAAAGTCCTTGATCTTTGGAGAATCAAAGGAGGAGGCCTTGATCTACATCTTCACCAAAAGAGATCGTCATTTCCCCCTCATTCACTTGAGGGCCCCTTGCTCTAGGATTTCATTAAAAACCCTAGGCCTTGATTTGGTTCTTACAAGCTTGTCTTTTCATATTTGTGACAACTTTCTTACATTCGTGAGCCTCCAATTCAGTTGTGGATGTGTGCCTCAAACTTTTTGTAAAGGTGCCGGTTTCCACCTCGAAGGTTACCGATATAGTGGAAGAGTGAATCAATCCCTTTGGGGTGAGGTTCATCGGAGAACAAGGGGGGCCTTTTCTGGCGTTGGTGGTTTGAAACCACCCCCTCTCCAAACGCAGACGTACTTTCCCTCAAAAGGAAGGAACTACAGGAAATCATCCTTGTGACTCTGTGTGCTCCATTTCGATTACCTCTATCCTTTACCGCACTTTACTTATATGTTGCTCTTGCATAGTTAGTTGTGCTAGTGTGACATATAGGTAAATTCACCTTAGTTGCATAGAGAATTTACCTTTTGTGTTAAACCCTAAATTGAAAAGAATAAAATTTGAAGTAGCACCTATTCACCCCCTCTAGGTGCCCATACGATCCTTTCACCTAGCAAAACCCACCACATTCAGCAATCTCAAGCACCATAAGATCCATACCTTGCGACACCACATGTGGAGATACCTATTTTTAGTGGAGATGCAGCCAGAGCCTAAATCCTAGAGTGTGGCGATGTTTTTTCATTGGTGGGAATTCCTAGTGAGCAAAAGGTAAAATGGGGAGTATCTCACATACATGGTCAAGCTAAAACATGGCCGAACTGCTCAAATTTACACCTTCGAGATACCACCTAGACAAAACTCTGCTCTTTGTTGCTTGACAAGTTTCCTAACAATTTAGCTACTGACCCAATGTACCAACTGCAATAGCGCACGCAAACAACATTAGTAAATTGCTACATAGACAACTATGAGACCTAGATGAAATAGATGAAATGCGAGAGGAATTACTTACCTGAAGATTTCTTCGTTGATGGATTCATCAGTGGATTAAAGGACACCATTAAACACACAGTACAATGTCAAAAGCCAACTACATTATTGTTTTCTTATTGGTATGCATGACAGTATGAAAAAGTAATCTTGTCCAATAACAAAAGGGTGATGCCACGGTCCATTCCTCCTAGACAAGCACAGACTCAAGGGAACAAACAATCTCCACCAAGAAACATAGTACCAGGAGATAGTGTTGGGGAACATACTACGTAAAACAAAAATTTCTAGCACATAAACATGATCACATGCAAGAGGATAAGCAACGGATCATACCCTCGAAGATCAATCTAGCGGAAGTTGTCGATGACGATGTTTGTCATGCGTCGATCCTCGCAACAATCCTTAGCGAGTCATGATGAGACGTATTATCCCACAAACGGCTCTCATGAATATGCACCGATGAAGATGTCGTTGTCGATGTAGTCAGTGTGTCGATTCCCGCAACTGCTAGATTAGTCGCGGGAATATTTCTCCTTGTGAAGATCCCCACGATCAAGTGCTGCAAGTGTCGCACCTCCACCAATATCCACATGTACAAGATCAGCGGCACCGCGTCGAGGTGTGATCAAGAACACACGGTCGAAGCGGGAACATTTCGATGAAGATCTAGCAGCACTTCCGCAGTCCCGTCAAGATTAGATCCAAACAGAGGTAGAACTCGGGTAGCTCTCTGGAGTCGTAGTAGAAGAAGAAGTACCTAGGGAACACCTGCCCTAGGGTTTAGCACCACGCCATGTATGTGGAGGAGAGATAGGAGGGATGCTGCATCGGTTGGCGGGCGGCGCACGGCGTGTGACGACGGCTAGGGTTTCAGCCAGAAGGAGATGGTGGTGGCTTGGAGACTTGGGGCTGCTACTTGTGCAAACTTTGGGGTGCTCTTTGGCCTCATTTTATAGGTGGCCAAGGCCCTTGGGTCATCCAAGACCCTGCCTCAATGTTTGGACAAGTTCCAGTAGGTGTAGGTCAATCAAAACCTACTCCAAAAATGCCTCCTTTGACCAATCCAAATTGAGGTAGGGGACATCTCCTTTCCCCTTATGATAACGTGGCTACACATATTATGGAATCTTCTGGACATCCTAAAATGACCCGGGTCACCCTGGTACCTTTCGGAACCTTCCATAACCTTCCGTAACCTTCCGCTTCTACCAAAACCTTCCATATATGGTTGGAATCATTCTGGCCACTCCCAGGACCATTTCGGACACGTCCGGGATCATTCGGGACCTCTCGGAACAATTCCAAGACCATCCAAGGCACTCTCGGAACCCTTCTCTCACCTCATTAATGCTCAAAACTTATTTCAAACACTCTCGGCAATACACCTCCGATATATTCCGAGACACTCCGAACATCTTTGGAATTACTACCTCCATCCCAAGGCTTAAGGCATATAATTTTTTTGAAAAATCAAACTATGTAAAGTTTGACCAAGTTTTTTGGAAAGAATATTAATATTTACAATATGAAATATATTCCCTTGGATACATCATGAAACATATTTTCACGTGGTCTATATATAATATAATAGTTCTTGATAGTTTTTTGAATAAGTTTGGTCAAACTTTCCGTAGCTTGACTTTTCAAAAAAAATATAGGACTTAAGCCTTGGGATCGAGGGAGTACTTCTCTACTGAATATTCATTCACACTCACATTCTAAATGCCATTGAACTCTTAAGTGTGTGACCCTATGGGTTCAGATATTAGCGGACATGTCCGGAACTCATTCCATGATAATGATTACTATTGGTGGCTTGATACACGTAGTAACCCCCACAAATAACAGGAAGATCTTTATTGTGTGAACCGTTGTATTATGTCAGATACATATTGTATTGCTCTGTTAATACTTTAAATTACCCGGGATGAAACACTAGTTTATTCTCGTTACTCGGTATATACTCTTTACTCATACCGCACTATCGATATTCATGTGTTCAACAACTTGATCACGTGTTCGGCCAAACAATGACAAACATCATAGTACATGAGTGAGCATAGAGTGTATCTCTCCATCGTCAGGAGTAGAAATTCCCACAAGCACCCCATGTGACTAATTGGCCTACCATCCGGTAAGAGAAAGTATCAACTTTATGATTAGTCCGTTAAGAGCAATATTTGAAGAATCTTGCCACATCCATATTGTACCCAAGTTCACATTTGTCTAGTGATCAAACAATCTTTAGTAAAGGAAATACAATGTTAATGGGAAACTATCGATAACAATATTGACGATATGTTTTACGGTATATTATATTGGGTCTATCCATCATCGTTGTTCTCCCAACAACTCCGATCTCATATATCACTGGCAACTCCACAACACATTGTCATTTTGCCCATAGTCCGGAAATCGGGACTATCAATGATACATGAACTAATCTTAGAGGCGGGACTAGGGATATCTAAATGGTGTTTATGATTACACACATGTATTAGGGTTTTCCTCCAAATAATAATTATCTAGATCTAATACAATTATATCACAGAATAATAAACTTAATCATGAACAATAAAAATAGAATAATACAATTTATTATTGCCTCTAGGGCATATTTCCATCAATCTCCCACTTGCAGTAGAGTCAATATTTTAGCACTTAACACCTATGACATACCAGTGTCTTTCATGCTTTGCATGTGGTAAACTTTCTTGATGGATCTTACAAGTTTAGATTAGTGTGTATTTGCATATGTTTGCATCTTCGCGCATCACTTATTTTTAATGAGATGTCATTGTATATATTTGGTTAACTAGTGAGACCATAGTTCGTCGGCCGGAACTATGTATGTGTACTCTGTTGTCTCACAATAGATCTTCATAGTACTAGCACACTTAGAACTACACTAAGTTCATAAGTGAACCTTTTGACTCATAACACCCTCATTTTCCATTGTCATGACAATGATATACTTAGCCTTTCATAGTAGTATCCGTCACAATATTTAACTTTGGAACTCATCCAAATCCAACATGGAATTTACTTCCATCTCACTACGCCACCTTCTATAAATCACGTAGCCTAATTGAGATAAAATTATTTGTATATGTAACAAGCCGAGTATCGATGTAACACCTTACAATGAACCATTTGCCACTTATGCATACAAAACATATTATTTTTCCTTCTAAAGTGCATAAGAATATACTTACTATTTTCATGTGATCATCATATGTATCACTTTGGTATATGCTCATAATATTTTAGAGAATAATACATATCTGGTTATGTACATATCATGGTGTACATGATTGATATAATCATTCATGCGGTTTTGATGAAAATATGCCCTAGAGGCAATAATAAATTGTATTATTTTATATTTCCTGTTCATGATTAAGTTTATTATTCCATGCTATAATTGTATTAGTTCCGGATAATGAGTATTTGTAGGAAAACCCAAATACATGTGTGAAATCATAAACACCATTTAGATATCCCTAGTCTCGCCTCTAAGACTAGTTCATATATCATTGATATTCCCGGTTTCCTGACTATGGGTAAAATGACAATGTGTTGTTGAGTTGCCAGTGATATATGAGATCGGAGTTGTTGGGAGAACAACAACAATGGATAGACCCAAAATGATCTAGCGTGAAACACATCAATAATATTGTTATCGGTAGTTTCTCATAAACAATGTATTACCTTTACTAAAGATCGTTTGACCGCGACACACATGTGAACTTGGGTACACTATGGACGTGGCAAGATTCTTAAAATGTTGCTCTTAACGGGAGTAATCATAAAGTTGATACTTGCTCTTACCAGATGGTATGCCAATTATTCACATGGTCTGCTTGCAGGAATTGCTACTCCTGACGATGGAGAGATACACTCTGGGCCCACTCATGTACTATGGTGTTCGTCATCGTCTGACCAGACACATGATCAAGTTGTTGAACACATGAACATCGATATTGAGGTATGAGTAAAGAGTACATGCCGGGTAACAATAATAACCTAGTGTTTCATCTCGAGCAATGTAAAGTATCGGTGAAGCAATACGATATGTATCAGACATAATACAACGGTTCACACAATAAAGATCTTCATGTTATTTTGCGGGGGTTATTACGTGTATGAAGACACCAATAGTAATCATTGTCGTGGAAAGAGTTCCAGACATGTCCGCAAATATCAGAACCCATAGGGTCACACACTTAGGAGTTCAATGGCATTTAGAATATAAGTGTAATGAAGATTTAGTAGAGAAGTAATTCCGAATGTGTTCGGAGTGTCTCGAAATATATCAGAGGTGTCCGGAATATTGCCGAGAGTGTTCAAAATAATTTTTGAGCACTAATGAGATGAGAGAAGGATTCCCATAGTGTCTCGGATGGTCTCTGAATGGTTCCGAGAGATCCTGGATGATCCCAGAACTGTTTAGAATGGTCCCGAGAGTGTCTAGAATGGTTCCAAACATATATGGAAGGTTTTGTAAGAAGCAGAAGGTTCCGGAAGGTCATGGAAGGTCCCAGAAGGTACCGGGGTAACCCGGGTCCTCTTAGGATTTCCGGAAGGTTCCATAATAGGTGCATCCACGTTGTCGTAACGGGCAAGGAAAGATACACTAGTCAAATTCGGACTTGCAAAAGGAAGCCGTTTTTGACTAGGTTTTGATTGACCTACACCTACCGTAACTCGTCCAAACTTTGGGGCTGGGTCAAGGACGACCCAAGGGTCCTTTCCACCTATAAAAGGGCACCCCAAAAGGCACTCAAGTCGTTCCCTTAGCCACCACCGCCTCCTCTCGGCCAAAAACCTAGCCGCCGCCACCCTGCGCCCGTCGCTGCGGCCTGGCGCACCGCTGCCGCCTCCCTCTCATCATTCCCCCTCCATGGCGAGGACTCAAACCATATGGCGGGCGTGCCCTAGGTTCTTCTTCTACTATGAGCGCTTTCCGAGTTCTACCTCCGTTTGGATCTAATCTAGATGAGACTGCGGAAGCGTTGCCGGATCTTCATCGACATGTTCCCGCTTCGACTGTGTGTTCTTGCTCACACCTTGATGCAATGCCGCTGATATTGGACATATGGATACCGGTGGAGGTGCAACACTTGGAGCACTTTATCGTGCGGATCTTCACAATGAGAAATCTTCTGCGGCTAATTGACTAGCTGCGGGAATCGACACACCGACTATTTGGACAATGATGTCTTCATCGATGCATGTTCATGGGAGCCGTCCGTGGGATAATACATCTCCTCGCAACTCGTTAAGGCTTGTTGCGGGGATCAACGCATGACCAACCTCATCATCGACAAACTTCCGCTAGTTCAATCTTCGAGGGTATGATCCGTTACCTCTCCCCTTGCATATGATCCTGGTTATGCGCTCAATTTTTTTGTTTTGTGTAGCGTGTTCCCCAACAGTGGTATCAGAGCGGTCTATGCGTAGGAACATGTATGGATATAGGAATCGTCGAATTCCAGCATGGTTAATCTCATTCTTGCTACCCAATTGTTGCAATTTGGATCTTGGCGATATTGTGTGATTAGTGGCCCGAGCCGACTTTATGATGTTTGGATCGAGACTGGTTTGTGAACTGTACTTCGGATGCACAAAACAACTTTGTCGGGTGCCTGTTTTTCTGTAATAGTCAAGTGAAATTTTGCACATTTGGCTTATGTGAATTTGGTGAAGATCGCATAGGGCTATTGTACTATTTATAGTGCAGTGGGGACATACCCTGTACAAGTTAAAAAGCAAGTCGATCGATGATGATGCTTACTTACCATGTAGGTAACAAACGGATCTCTACGCAACCATAGATCCCCGTAAGTTAGCAAAGCATGTTAGAGACGTCTAACTTGTTTTTGCAGGAAGTGATGTGGTATAACAATGAGATGATTGAAATTTGATGTATGAGATGTGTTATGTTATAATCTCGTTAGACATGAGTGTCCAGAGCCACAATGATTGTCATAATATTATCCATAGTTGTTTTTTACTTTATTAGCTAGAGTAGCAATAGTTGTAAAATCAAGACTTCATGATGATGATCAAGCAACGATGGACCTCGATGCTATGCCCAAGGCGCGTGGAGGAGCACATGGCGCCATTATGGAGATTGTTAACGCAAAGTGCTATACCATATCACTATTTGAATTGCATATGATGTTAATACTTTTATGTATTTTATTTGTCGCGTGGTATTCGTAATAAATAGGGTGATCTATCTCTTAAAATTATCAAGGCATCATGTGTTCTACCTAATTTAGGCACCACATAACATGTGCTTTGAACTGGTGTGGGTCATGTAACATGGATGCACCTAGCGACGTTCATAATGTGGGTGTGAAATTGTCGCACTGCTGGTATACTAAGGTTCACTTGACATACTACCTAGAACGTCTAGAGTATGGAACACAAGAATCAAAAGATTAACAAGAACCATATGGTGATTTTATTGGTGTGATTACCTACTGGTCTTGTTCCCCGGTACACGATGTAACATTGGTGCCGGGAAAACAAGTTCGTGAATCTTGAATCACTAAGTATCAATCATGAGAGATAATGATTTTAGTGGGAGCTACAAAATAATTAAGTTGTTAATTTTGAGTAGCTCATTAATCATGAACTATTAATCTAAGTGAATTTGCATAGTTCATAGTAGTCATTAGCATCTGTTCCACCTTACACTTAGTTTGTTAATTGAGATAATATAACTATAGATATCTGGTAATTGTACTTTACGGACTGGTACCGTAAGTTTAGAGTGACAATTGAAGATTGAGTCCTATTGCAACCTTTTGGTAAACCCTCCCGTGCTCGATGCAATTTTAGCAAAGAGCAATGGTTCCAATTAGTATCTACATCATTCTTGCCTCCATGAAACATAATCTTCAAAATATCTTTTGAGAATCTAAGTGTTCTCAGAATTGAAAAGATTGTTTTAGAAACAAGAAAGGAGTGAAAGATATTTTGATATCTAAAACCTTGTTTTGCTGCAAGATGATTGAGAATTATTCAGGTGCAATATGTGCTCATGTTGTATGAGTATATGCAAAGATTGAAGACACTAGGCACCTAAATCAATCGAAAGTTGAAGCACTGATCTTTTTCTCATATCCCTCTTATCAAGCTATAATAGCTTCATCATGAATTAGTCATGATGGGATGGATAAAAATGTATGGGTAAATTGTTTAAAAGATTGATAAAAGTTGAATCCGGAAGGACACTAGTCATATGATGATAGTGAATAAAACATCAACTTCAACAGTGTCAATCCATGGGTGCTAGTGCTTGACTAAAATGCCTACGATCACGTGACAATGAAGTTGCATCACTATTGATGTTGGATGCTTCTTCTGCAACAAGAGGAATAAACCGAAAGAAAAATTACAAAATTATATGGCAGAAAAGAAATACTAGAAAGGTCCAGCTCAGGAGTATTTAGATGATATACAAGTTATGGATGTATTCTTTGCTACTTAACAATGTAGGTCTTGGGTATTTGGATACCGAATTGGTTGGTATGAAGTCTCATATAGAGCAACACCATGCAAGAAATACAATGCCTAAATAACTAGAAAAAGGATGTGGTGATGATGCATGCCAAGAACAAAATAAAGTGTTATTGTGTTCGTCGTCGGCATCTTACCTAGCCTATGAGATTTAATGTAAGATCTTAGTAATTTTCACATAGCTCTGGCTTTATGAGAACAATGGTTGTTCCACTTGAAGTTGTGATCCATAGTGGATGGATTAGTTATTATAAATCTTGAAGGTGATACACACATCATAACATTGACGCTAAACGTTGTAAGACAATGATTGAATTTCACTTAATTGTGACACCACCATTTAGGTCATATTAGAAAGAAACACATGAAGAAATCCATGCTGATGGACTTTTGGAGTCATGTGACTTTGAATCAATTGATGCTTGTGAGACTTATCTAAAAGACTAAAACTCTGTTCACAGGCCAATATTGAATGGGCGGCTAACTTGTTGGAGATCATACATGTTGATGTGTGTAGTCCATTATGTGCCGCCCGTGGTGGATTCTTCTACTTCATATACATTCACCAATGATTCAAGTGGATATATATGGGTATATCTATTTGATGAGAAAGAAGTATGAGACATTTGAAAATTGTTCAAAAGTGTTTTGGATGAAGTGGAAAATCATCGTAACAACAAAATCAAGAGTCTATGATTGGATCATAGAGGAAAACTATTTGATTTACGAGTTTAGCAAGCATCTGAGAGCTACGGAATTGTTCCACAACTTGCA
This sequence comes from Avena sativa, assembly GCA_916181665.1. Classification (NCBI taxonomy): domain Eukaryota; kingdom Viridiplantae; phylum Streptophyta; class Magnoliopsida; order Poales; family Poaceae; genus Avena; species Avena sativa. Next base: position 289,391,530 of record OV702290.1, read on the forward strand.
CCTCTAGAAACACCACAAGAGTGGAGTGTTCTTGAGATGTAATCAAACCTTGTTTGACTATTGTGGTGGTGGCACGACAGATTCCATGGATAGGCTAAAGATGGCGCCAAAGTGCGCTAGTGGTATCTAGGGAGGGATGGCGTGGTGATTCCACACACGGAAACTTTTATTCTCTCTATCAATGGTGGATTACAAGTGCTCCTTGAGCTGTTCGTGGGGGGGGGGGGAGGGGAAGGAAGAAGACCCTCTCTACTGCCCACTATCATTGGATTCATGACAAGTATGCCATGAGGGAGTCCTCGAGGTGTGCGGAAGAGAGGGGTGTGAGACGTACGGTGTTCCGGGACGGTGAGCACACAAGTTTACCCAGGTTCGAATCCGCCGGCTTTGGGCAGATCCTACTCCTGCTAGCAATCTAGTAATACGGCAGAGCCGGAATATGGGTTACAAGGGTTTCACCTGTGCGAGTTGAGATTGTAGGCTATTGAGGGGTGCCCTAAAGGCTTGTCATAGGATGGCTTATATAGATATCCGGCCTAGGGTTTACAGGAGAGACCTATCCAGCTACGACTAAGAGTCAGTTACAGAGTACATCTTGAACTACAAGTAACACTACATGCCTATATTGGTATGTATTCTAGGACTTCCCATAGCAGGACTGGACTCCGTCTCTTCTCCCTGACTGGGACGCCCGTGAAGAAAAGCTCTAACCCGAAGTGGGCCACCATGGTCAGTGAGGCACGGTGAGTATACTCAGAAAGTATTCCCCCAACAGTAGCCCCCGGAAGCCTCCAAGATCCATCGTCTAGTTTGATTTATCTTCGGCTTGCAGAACCTTGAAGGGTTCCTGAAACTTCAAAAGAAAGGATAGGATCTGAGTCTCAAAGCAAGTCAGATCTATGAGTACATTATTCGAGTTTCCATCCTGAAATTCAAACTTAAGCCGGAACTTGGTCTTTGACGTATCCTGACATCAGTCAAGGTCAAGTCACGTCACTGACAGACATTCCTATCAGCACGACCATTGGTGGGTCCACCTTTTGTGGAACCCAAGCGTCATTTTAATGGCTGCACGGAGATCGAGGCGGCGTAATCCTCGCGAGGAGGTTACGCATCTCCTTCCACGACACGTGGTATGGTTACTATTTACTCTTGCACGAATCTCAGTGTAGGTGAGGGTTATAAGGGGTCTAGATCTCCTCCTTCTTCCTTACCAGCGCCAGTGCTTCTTCGTCCCCCCGACGCTTCCTGCGAAAAAGCTCCACAACCTCCCCCAAAGCTCATAGCGCCGCCCATCCTAGGCCACCACCATTCGCAGAATGGCTGACGCTTCATCCTCTGGCACGACAGCGACATCGGCGACGGCCTCCACAACAAGAGAGAGGGAGAACTTTGGCGGGATTTGGATCCCCTGTGCCCTCGATGATGCCATGCTCCGTGTCGTTGAGAAGGAAGGCCTCCTCCGTGCCAGCGACTGGCGGAGCGGCTTCGGACAAACCATCCCCACCCCCAACACCGACGAGCGAGTGCACTTTGGCACCCACCTCAACAGAGGTTTGAGCTTTCCTCCCTCAGATTTCTTTTGAGGTCATAGGTCACTATGGATTGCAACTCCACAATCTCTCCCCAAACTCACTTTTAGAAATGAGTGCATTTGCATCTTTGTGTGAGGGGTATATTTGTATTAGGCCGGGTCTTCTTCTTTTCTGGTATTACTTTCATACCCAGAGAAATTCCATCACTGCTGGTGTTCCTTACATCACGGGTACTCTTAGCTTTTTTGTTAGGAGAGAGCGAGTCTATCCTAGGATTAAGGCTAGTGAGTCTGTTAAAAAGTGGTCGTCCACATTCTTTTATCATAAGGACAAACCGGCTCCTAGCAAAGCCACCGCTTTGCCGGCTTTTGTCGATGACGCCGCCACACCCCAAGAGTCTTGGGACGTAGATGCTCTGGCTCTTACTGACGATCTGCTTCTTGCTAAGAGGCGGATTGAATATTTGATGAAGCACAAGGTTCTAAAAGGATCCGATTTGGTCCACTGCTGGCTGGCGCGCCGGATTCAGCCTCTCCAACACCATGGCGACCGACTTATGCACTCAATCACCAAGAGTAAGACGGACTCTCTCCGGACCTGTTCCAAATCTTATTCGGATAAGGACTACGAGTCCCAAATCAAATGGTTGATTAAGGAGTGGATCGAGAGTAAAATCCCGGAGCTGTCCTTGGACATGCATACGGCTGACGATCTTGTGACACCAGTAAGTTTTCCAGCAATCACTCGAATTATGTGTTCATCTATACATTGTTGTGTCTTTTTGCAATACTGAGATATTTCTTCTTTTCAGCTTGCTGACCTCCCTGAGTTGGATCTTGCTCCTCTCGAGGGATATCCTTTTGAGTTATCTCAGGATGATGGAGAATTGATTGCACTGCTGGAAGCGCTTACCCGAAAGCATAAGACTCCGACAGTGTCTATCAGCATAAAGGAAGTGCCCCTTATGAAGAGGTAACTTTCCTCACAAGGTCTCTGTATTTTATTTCTCATTCTTTTGAAGTGTAACGATCTTTGTTCTATTACCTCCTTAAAGCTAAACAACTCACCAAGGGCAAGGGGAAAGGAGGCTCGTCAAATCCCCTGTGCCAGCCAAAGTTAAATTTGACTTCTCCTGCCACAGCGCCTCCAACTCCTCCCCTACAGCCTTCTACAACACCGGAGATTACTCCATCTCCGTTCATTGCAGAAGATCTGGCTCAACAATCTGAGCTAGCGATCCTCGGCTCGCAGACCGATGTCACCATGGGTGACTCGGCACTTGATAAGGATGAACCCGTATAGGGTAATGATCCCTCGGTAGAGGTTTTCGCCGATAACCTTCTCAGCAATCCGGGTATTGCCAAACTTGGCATTACTCGAAAAACTGTAGAAGAGATCCAAAGGTTGGCTCAGCAATGCTTGGAGATCCAGAACATCACCGTCAAGGAAGAGGCACAAGAAGCCGAGGACGTCAATGTACTCCGAGCTTCTTGACCAAGTTTATCTCCGCGACGAGAAGCTGAAGGCCGGCGTGGCTCCGCCACCGCCAATAATCCCGCTGACCCTCGCCGAGAAGGTTACCACTGAGGTGAACATGAGCCTAAGCAGGCTTACTCATGAACAATGTAAGTCGGAATTCCAACTCAACTTTTTTTACTTTATTTCATATCATATCCTCTAGCCCCCAAGCATGAAGTTGGATAAACAATCCAGATTTATGCTTTCATAGGATGCCAAAGAACGTACCAGTGTAGCCCCCAAGTCTTGTGCTGATATTAGTTAAAATATTAGCCCGAGTCTTTAGTAGACTTATGACTCTGGGTATTATTCTGACTTACAGAAAGTTAATGCTTATAACTAGAAATTATTGAAGAATATTTGCAGTAAGCGGAGAGAGATCAGAGATCTCCGTCTTGAAAATGCTCAATTGAGGATATCAAAGGATGAGGCTGAAGGTAATCATTTCAGTCCTTAACCTTGCTATTTTTGCTTTCGTAGTCAAATTTTCTATTCAACTGTTGTCTTTTGTTTACAGAACTGGTCAAACAGTCATATAAAACGATTGAAGAGGCCGAGAAGTTCAAGACCCTAGAGGTGGAGAACGCCGACTTACGGCTGGAGCTGAATAAGCTTAAGGCGGATCACGAGCGTAGCATTTCTAGCATTCTCGAATCCTCTTCCATGGCCACCAAAGAACGTGATCGAAAGATTGCAATCCAGGATCAGAAAATCTCGGATCTCAATGATGAGTTATTCAACGAAAAGGACTTCACTCAAGCTCTCCGTGATGAACTCCAGAGTCTTCGAGCGGAGAAGACCAAAGTTGATGATTCCATCTTCGGTAATTTTCCTATCTCTGTCTTTTGCTCTTTCCAATTCATAAGAATTCAGATATATTTATGACTTTGCTTTTGTATATGCAGCTCCTTTGAACTTACTGGATTCTTCCTCCACCGAGTCTCGCACCAGCTGGCTTACAGGAGTCGGTGATTTGCTTCACGATTTCCACCAATCACTAGAGGATATTGGCGAAGTTCTCAAAGTTCCGGACATGAATAGAATGTCTGTCTTTGAGGTGCTAGATAAGGCAAAGGAGATGCCCTAGCTTATTCAAGATTGGAACATGTCTTATGCACGGACCGCGGCACATAATAACCTTACCATGGTTATGAGCCACCATGGAAGCATGGAGATCTGGCAAGTAACCAGGGGTTATTCAACTATGGATGAAGGCGTACAGGAGCAAGACATCAAGGCCATGATGGACTCCTATGCCGGTTATGGATATCATGTAGCCGATTTGACCAGCTATGACACTCCCTTGTTCACTCACATGGAAACGCCTCCTCCGCCTGCCGAAGAAACAGCCAAAGTTTCCGATGATGAGAAAACCGTATCGGATTTGCATGTCTCGGAAAGATATCAAGGCGAAGGCGATGTCTCCAGTGAGCCGGCAGCTCCTACCTTTCCTCCTGCATTGTAGAGCATCAGAAAAAACAATGTGTTATTCTGAAACAATTGGATTGTAATAAGTAGTATAATATTTTGCTAGTGCTAAGATTTGATGCTTATGTTTAGCACTTTTGGATTTAGTTTGACGTGCCTAAATTTTTTACATAAGCACTTTTTGTTTTTCCTATACTTATCGCTTATCTGGCTTTCCGCCTCGTCCCTTTCGTGAGCCAGCCAACCTTCCACACAGAAACTCTACCGAGCAACAGAGCTTAATTACTAAACCAGTTTAAACTCGAAAACAGAGTCGGCTTCTAGTACCAACAATTCACTACTCGAAAAATTCCCGCATCCGACAATCAGATAAAGAACCCAAGTATTGACTAGAAAATTTAGATTTATACCCAAAGGTAGCATTTTTAGAATCAGAAATCTTAACCAGAACAAACATGAGCATAAAGTACTTTCAAGTATTCTAGGATTTTCGATTGTGACATGATCATTCGGAAATAAGATGGTAATATAAATCTTCTCGGAAAAAATTGAGGCAACCAATACTTTATTTCTCATTGAACATGTACACATATATGATTACAAAGAAAGAAAATTTAAGAATAAAAGGGACATAGCTGAGCAATATTCCACAGTTTGTCTAATTCTTCCGGGTCTGTACTGCCTCCAGCTCTCTTTCTCTTCTTAGTAGCAGGTCTTTCTTTGACTGGCCGCATATCAGTTAGATAGTAAGAACCATTATGCAATACTCGGATAACTAAAAAGGGCCCTTCCCATACTAGGGACAGTTTGTACTTTTTTTCTGCACAAGCCGGAGAACCAAATCGCCCTTATTGAAAGACCAGTTTTTGACTCTATGGCTATGATACTTGTGTAACTTCTGCTAATAGGCTGTTGATCTCATCTTAGGAACGACACAAACTTCTTTGATAAAATCGAGATCATTTTGTTGAGAAATTTCGGCATCCTCTTCGATATACGCAACAACTCGAGGAGAAGTATGAATTAAATCACTAGGAAGAACTGCTTCTGCACCATAGACCAAGAAGAAAGGTGTGTATCTGGTTGACCTGTTCGGAGTTGTTCGCAAGCTCCATATTACAAACAGTAATTCATCTGCCCAAGCCCCCGTAGCACAATGAAGTGGTGCTTCGAGTCTTGGTTTGAGGCCTTGTAGGATTAAACCATTTGCTCTTTCAACTTGTCCATTAGCTTGCGGATGTGTAACTGACGCAATGTCAGGCCAGATATTTTGTTCGTCGTAGAATTCGGCCTGTTCTCCCACAAAAAATTGCTCCCATTGTCCATGATAATGCTATGCGGATAACCGTATCGGATTATAACATCCTTGACAAATCTACTAGCTATTTCTCCATCACAACTTGTGACGGGTTTAGCCTCAATCCATTTTGTGAACTTATCCACCATCACTAAGAGGTGAGTAAATCCACTAGGAGCCCGTTTAAATGGTCCTACCATGTCAAGCCCCTAGACCGCAAAGGGCCATGTTATAGGTATTGTTCGTAGCTGATCAGCCAGAACATGAGCTTGTTTGGCGTATTTTTGGCAACCTTTGCACGTATTGAACAGCCGTTCGGCATCTGCCTTTGCTGTAAGCCAGAAAAATCCGTATCTGAAAGCTTTTGCCACTAAAGATTTGGCTGCACCGTGATGACCGCATTCGCCTTCATGATTTCCCTTAGGATTTCAACTCCTTCTTCCGGAGATACACAACGCTGAAAGACCCTAGACACACTTCGCTTATAGATCTCACCACTTATTATTGTATAGGTTTTTGCTCGTCGAACGATCTGCCGGCTTAGAACCTCGTCTTCAGGTAATTTTCCATCTACCAAGTAGTCAAGGTAGGGTTGAGTCCAGCTGGGAATCATGGCCAGAACTGCTACTAAAGGTGAGTTGGATTTGGTCAGATATTCCACATCAACTCCTTTTATAGAGGGAACTTTGAGGTGCTCTAAAAAAGCACCATCCGGGACCTTCTCCCGCGTAGAGCCTATACGAGATAATGCATCTACTTCCTCATTTTTTGTTCGAGGAATGTTTTGAACTTCAAACCCTTCGAATGATTTAGCTAGTTCATCCACGATAGCCCTATATGCTGCCATGTGTTTATTTGCATTACAGATATCCGACAATTGTTGGGCAACAAGATCCGAATCTCCATAACACATTAATCATCCGATGTCGATATCCTTAGCAATCCGGATTCCATACAGCAATGCTTCATATTCGGCAATGTTGTTTGTTGCCATGAAGTGGATCTACAACACATAGAAAAGTTCATCTCCTTGGGGTGATTTGAGCACCACGCCAACCCCCAAGTGCTTTAGACCGGTCAAAATGCAAGGTCCAGTATTCTGACTCTGGGAGGGTCATATTTTCTGTTGTCTCTATCCAATCAGCAACAAAGTCAGCAAGGATTTGGGATTTGATTGATGTACAAGGTTTGTACTCAATGTCGAAAGTTGATAGCTCTATGCCCCATTTTGCGACACGTCCTGTAGCGTCGTTGTTCTTGATTATGTCTCTAATGGGAGCTGTGCTCACCACGGTAATTGGATGTTCCTGAAAGTAGTGCCGTAACTTCTGGGATGCGAAGAACACACCGTAAGCTAGCTTTTGATAGTGCGGATACCACTGCTTTGATTCAGTTAGGACCTTGCTGAGGTAGTAAGTCGGACGCTGCACCAGGTGTTCCTGTTTTTCCTCCGGTCTTTCCACCACCATGGTGACAATGATGACCTTGCTTGTCGCAGCAAGATAGAGCAACATCGGTTCTCGAGGTTCCATTGCTACAAGGATAGGAGCGGACGAGAGTACTGCTTCCAGGTCTTGTAGTGCAGCTTCAGCTTTATTAGTCCAAACGAACTTTTTGGTCTTTTCCAGGAGATTGTAGAGTGGTGCGGCTCTTTCACCGAGCCGGCTTACAAACTGACTGTGACACCCCCAAGATTAAGGCTAGACAAATCCCAGACCTCTGTCTGATATAAGCCTAACCTAAATCTCAGAAGTGTACAGAGAGAGAATCGATAACATTACAGTGACCCTATGACACAAAAATTATTACAGCAAGCTCATAACTGAGCAAAGAACCAAAATATTACAAACAGAGGTCACTGACAACAAACATCAAACAACGGAAGGGAAAATATGCTATTAAGTATAGCAAACTTAACAAATGGCCTAAGAGGCCTGAAGCATAACGATGACGTCCCAATCCATAGATTCCAAGCTGCCGACCAGGAACCCCAAACTACTCGTCGTGTCAATGCTGTAACAAACTCTTCTTCTGTGGTAACACTTACTTGCTGCAAAAGTATCAACAAAGCAAGGCTGAGTACAGGGTGTACTCCGCAAGACTTATGGCTGGTGGAGTTACTTTGCATAAAGCTAACTTTCTTTGTAAAAGAGGTAGGAGAAGCTCGTTTGAGTAGAACATTTGAAAAGGGATAAGAAAACGATATATCTAGCTTCAATCTTCTTTTGATATCCACCGAACCTTTATCAGCTGAGCCTACCAACTAGGATCACCCCCTCGATCCCTGAGGAAGCATCCTTAAGCACACCTCACATCTCTTGTCAAGTTTTACGATTAGGTTATAGTTCTCTGTGATCACCACGTCTGTTCCCAAGTCGTCCATAACCGTGGACACGGCTTTTCTAAAAGATTATTACCCTGGAGGGGTGCACAACTTTACCCACACGTACCAACCAATTCTTAGTGCTAGTTAACATTAGCCCTCTTCCTTGGAAGGCCGGCAGAGAGTGGTTGACCATGACCTTTACCTTGCTTTCACCGAGACCATGAGTCACGCCCTAAGGAGATGCCTCCATAACGGGTCAAGTCTCGAAGCCGGTCCCTAGAGATGTGTGCGGGGAACAAGATTACGGAGGCCGTGCCTGTCTTGCTCTTGGCCATGCTTACCTACCTATATGAATGCACCTCCTCCACCTCCTTCAAGAACGACCAGAATGCATATGTCGAATGGAACGCCCGAAATATGTGACTCATGGAATCTACTAGGCAAGTTAGTTGGTCGAGGGGTTTTCCATGCCCCGTGTGGTTGTACGCTCGTCTTGGTTCAAGAGGCAAGAACTCAGATCCTAGTAGTGGCAAGTATGGGAATGCAAAAACCACAACCCGACGTGGCCTCCCATACAAGCCTTAGCATGTTAAACTTTCATCTCTGATCATACCACATCACCATGTCATCCTGTCATACTAGGTTCATTCGCAGCTCTGATTCATCAAACGGATGGACCAGTGTTAACAGCTAAGCTTAGCTAAGCACAACGGACATATGAGCTCTAGCGAAGCTCATAAGCCAAACCCTAATTCTACTAGGAGCAGCGGATCAGGGAGTATAGGCTACAAAGGTAACATGCATCATATAGGATTAATATATCTATTGATAAAAGACTTTGGAATCGTATGCACATGGCAAGAATTAAAGTACTTTGAAAACGTAGGATTTTATCATGTGTGGGGTTTTGCTTGCCTTTGCTTGTTGATACTCAGATATAGAACTTTAGGTTCATCTTCTTGACATCGTTCACCGTTGATCAAGTACTTCTTTTCCATGGTGTTAATCTTGGTCTTCAATCTTGAACTCACTCTCGTTGCTCACATCAACTCCGAGGTCTACCGAGAAGAAGCAGGAATACCGGAAAGGAAAGCAACAATCAACACATGGAATCGATGCAATGCTCAAGCAAGGATGATGCTATGACAAGTTAAAGTGTATTTTAATGAAACCCTAAGGCCTGCTTGGCAAATCAAACATGGTCCGAGGGGTCCAAACCCTAATTCAGAGAAACCGCAGATGCATATGAGAGGGGTTAGTTTGTTCTTCTAATTAAGTTTGTCATTTAAGTTGCTTAACAATGCATGATTGTTAGTCTATTTTGTAGATCTCATTTTTCCGAATATTTTGATATATTATACACAATTTTCTGACTTATAAATAATTAGTTATGATTTTTCCCAATTTTATTTCATTTTAAAACATTTAAACATTTTTGTATGTATTAAAATTATTTTCCAGCTGGCCCCACATGTCAGGATTTTATTAATTTCAGAAATCATTTCCAAAATGAATAAAACCCTGACAGACAGGGTCCACCTGTCAGCATTTTTATTTAATAAATCAATTACAGAAAACATTTAAACAAATCAAAAAGGGGATTACTGTGTCATGCTGATATCAGCATGACGTCAGCAATGGAGAGCTCCCAGGTCGAGCACGGATCCGACGATCCCGTGTGCGCCTGGACACACGAGTGGGTGCGTTGGAGAGAGCACGGCGTGGGGGACCTTGTAGTTGTGGCGCAACTGCGGTTTGGTCGCTGGAGCGACGAGCACAATAGCAGCGAGTGGTGGTGCTTTCGGGTGCCAGTGGAGGGGAAGAACCAGAGCGGAAGTGGATAAGGGAGAAGGTCCACATGGACCAACAACTCACCGAGAGTATGACGGTGAGGTCGGGGAGGCGTCGTGAGATCGGTTAGCGCCAGAATCGTCCATGGCGACGGCGGCGGCCAGCGGGTACGAGGTGGTGATTGAGGCGAATGCGGCCACTCCAGCTTCCATGGAGTAGCGGAGGAGAACAAGGACAACAAGGGGAGCTCGACGGTGGCCTCGATTGGTTCTGGGGCGGTCGGAGACGAAGGGGACGGTGATGTCCAGCGAGCTAGGTTTCGGCCAGAGAGGGAGGGAACATGTGCGAGGGAGAGAAGGTGGGCTAGGGTACTCCACTGAGGCGGCTAGGGGGTCTTGTAGGCATCGTGTCCATCAGTGGCGCGAATTTTGGCGCCGGCGAGCGGCACAGTGGCGACAGCGAGTTGCTTCGGGCGCGGAGGAAGGTGGACAACAATGATGGAATGAACTGAAGCGCTATGGGCTGAGGTGGGCTGGCTTGGACCTCAGCTGGGCTGCGGCAAAGCTTGCCAGGCGGGCTGCTGCTAGCTGCTATCTACTGTGTGGCGCGGTAGAAAGGAAGCTGGGCCGCGTGCTGCTGCGATGGCAGATAGAGGGGGAGGAAAGATTGGCTTCGGCCTGGATTAGGTTAGGAGCTGTTTTATTTCAAGAAATATTTTTTTTCTTTTTATGATTTCCTCTTTGCCAATTGAATTTCAATTTCTTTTCTATTTTATATAATTTCAAAAAATACAAGAGACTTTGTAAAAGTACTGAAATATTGTAGGGGCCCTATTAGTCCTTTTGGGCTCGAACATTTTGGTAGTTATCCAAATAATCGAAACCATTTGAAGGTTTTCAAAGAGAGGGGAAACTCTAGGGTTTTAGGGTTTTCTTCTTTCTCTTAATGCAAGATTTATCAAACCATGAGATGCATGCTATGCTCATGATGCACAAAACAAACCCTAATTAGTGTTAATAAAACTAGGTGTGTTACAGCTCTATCCCCCTTAACAGAATCTCGTCCCGAGATTCCTAGGTAGGAAGATAGAAGGAACATGGTTACACTAGACTTCGACGATCTCTTTGAAGAGGTTGATCCATGCCACCATTATTGAATGAATGAAATGCTTCATTTCTTTGAGGTAGCTGCACACACTAAAGAAGATACGGAAAGACACAAAACCACAACAGAGTATTTCATGGTCAACTCATGGATAGATGTTTCATAACATCTCTAGAGCCAACGAGCATGAAACACGTCAAGGTAAGGGAGGAAACAAAAGGAGATGGTTTCAAGTTGTTAGATAGCTGGTATTCATACGGATTGAGACCATGGAGCTTCAGAAGAGTTTAAACTTCTGAAAAGGAGAGCGTACAAAGGAAAGAAAACAACCAAAGACTTCGAGAGATGAACCTCTACTACGCGACTTAAGTAAAGATTTCATAGGTACGGAGATGCGGATAACCAAGTTGTTGAACTACTTTTTATATATAAGGATCACTCTTCGTTCGATAGAAGGTCAAGACGAAAAGGTTGTGTTGTGGCGAGGACCCGTAAGAGTCACAAGGAACATGTAACAAGAGGAAGTTTTGATTATCAGAACCGTAGTAGCTCTTCGAACATGTTAGAGGAACCGAAGGAAACTCTTTATTCATCCAGGTCTATCAAAATCTTTGCCAAAAATCGTGATATCACTTTACACCACTAAGATGAATCTATAGGAAGATTCCTGATGACACGAGGAAAAAGAAACTTCATTCTCAGACTTCAATTACTTGGCACAACAAGATGCTTGCCAACATAAAAGGGTCTGGAGGATCGACCGAGAGACATTTAGCAACACTACTTTAAATGTTCTCCTTGATGTTCGAGAAGCAGAGATCAAGTAAAGGTCAGATGTCGGATACAAAAGAAACCATGAGCACAACTCCTATAACGAATCATAGAAGATGCCTCATGAAGAGTGATTGTTATTGCTGATTCAAGAGTGTATAACAATAGGCTTTCTGGCTGATTGTGTCAACCACTACACCAATCTTGCCATATTTTCAAAGAGACCTATGTCAAAACCTTGATGAACACTAACCATCATTGTTGCTTGAGATTTGGCTTTGGTTAAGTTAAGAGATACTTCAGACTCAGCATGTCTAAACAGAGAGGTTGCAACATTTACCGTAGAGGTAAAGTTACTAGATTCTCAAGACATGGACTACATTGTAAAGCTCTAAAAGAATGAGATATGTTTCAAAACCCATGTATCAACAAGTTATCAAAAGATAGTTGCCCCTACATGAATTGATTGCAACGAAACACAAATGCATCCTTATTGGGAAATATTTAGGAGGATACTGAAGTTTGTAGAACTTCTTCTCTTCCATGACAAATCATCGGTGGCTTAGCATGCTTAGAGGATGTTCTCGAAATGCGAAGGTATTGACCTACCGTATCAAGAATACTTCGCACATGCTTGACTAACTTGAAACGATTCCCGAGGAAACAAAGATAACTCTTCTCGAATCCCCTGTGACAACTTTCAACTTTTGCACGTGATCGGAGAAGGTCACTTCGAACATCCAGAACACATACTTCGAAATGACACGAAGAAGGTTCTTCAAAGTTTCCATCATTAATGCCAAATGCTCTGTATGAATCTAGTCTAGTATGGAGAAGGTAAGGATGTCATCAATGGGCTGAATAACAAACTTATGAAGACACTCCAAGAAGATGGACTCATATGTTTTATGCATAAGACATCGATACATGTCCTACCAAAGAACATGAAGATGTACCCAGGTGAAACATCACATGTAGCAACATCATTAAGATAGTCCTTGGAACTGAGTTTGATTTAATGATAGCCCGAATCAAATCAAAGGTCGGGGTGATAACATATCCACGAAGGAAAAACTATCCTTCTTCAGCACGAACAAAACTAGATATCCCTTTAGGAGGAATAATTTTGATAGAACTTTTGTCTTACAACTCTCCAAGTTGTTGTTTAAGCTCAATCAACTAGTTCAGGTTTATCCAATACAGATCCTTGGAGAAGGGGGCAGTTTAGAGAACCTGCTTGCTCAAGAATTTGACAACACGATCACATGGCAACATGGCAATACTTCTAGTAGACTTCTAGAATATTACGAACCACCGGTATGTCACTTAGTTCGAGAGGAAACTTGCATGCTAAGTCAAGAAGACATAGTCTTAGAGCTTATGCATGAGCCTAACTCTTTGACCGAGGAGAGTGTACCAGAATAACGGACTTGGTAGCACAATCATCCTTTGCTTAGTGATAGTCTAACCATCATGCTAAGAATGCCGCAAATGTCCTTGTTGAGGTACAAAGCAATAATGATTGCTCAGAATCTCAGATGGCCACATTATTACGCACACGCATCGTTCACGAGCACGAAAGCTCGGAGGAAGGGTGGGTAAAGATGTATAAGAGTATCACTTCATTAGGAGGTCATGGAACTCAGCACGAACTCTTAGTATATAAGAGTGTGATACTTTAAGGTAGAACAGATCAGAAGCTAATCAATGCTCATTGATCTGTGGGTTACAACACTTTGACCTAGTCCTAGAAATGACGAGGTACTAGAGTTTGTTTCTCCTGACATCCTAAAATGGTTTGTCTGACAGACTACAAGAGTATCTTGCATCGAAAGACATCGATGCGCATTTACTACTTGGCTACCAACTGGTAGACAAAGGTCGGAAACAACAAGGGAAAAGGAACATGCTCAGGATGTAATCCCGAGATGTGGATCCAGAAGTGATAACCCACAAGTATAGGGGATCGTGTGTAGCCTTTTCGATAAGTAAGAGTGTCGAACCCAATGAGGAGCTAAAGGTAGGATAAATATTCTCTCAAGTTCTATCAACCACTGATACAACTCTACGCACACTAAACGTTTGCATTATCTAAGAAATAAAACTAGAGCAACAATACGAGTAATAGAGATAGCTTTGCATGATAATAAATAACAATAAAGTAAAGCTAGTTGCTGCAGCAATAAAATACACTAAACTAACAGAACCATGAGTGTGGAATAGTGGTGGTAATTGTGGTGGCTTTGTCCAAGTTTAAATAGCGAAAATATCGGTTTCATTGTCTTCGATGCAATTTTCTATGTGGGAGAGGCTAAATATACATGCGCTTCACTACTTGGAATTACATGTACTATATGATTGGATTGTTAGCAAACATCCGTAAGTACTAATCAATGCATTAAGGTTTCCCCAACCATATCCTTAAGTTTAATGGTCCTCTTACTCCCATACGTGCAACGTTCTGGTTCGCGTCCTCAGGTTTCTGTCACTCCGGCAGAACTTTCCCCTTCCTCTTACACATACTATAAACCCTATGATGTTTAATCCATGCGCGCACAAATATAATGGACACCAAAGGACTGTACCATATCGATATACAACTCTAATGAACCAAAGACGTTCAACCATTCAATCTAAGAACAAAGAAACTATGTAAACATGACATAGATCATAGGATTATAACTTATAGCATCAAACACCATGTTTACATAGGACGGTACAGAGGTGTGTGGGAGGATGAACCACTGCATACTAGCAGGATTAGGTGATGGAGATGGCGGTGAAGATGGTGAAGATGGTGAAGAGGGCGGCTGCGGCATCAGCGGTGGCGCGGGGGACTCCTTCCCCGCCGCCGGTATCATGGGGGAGCACCGCCCCTTAGCCCCCTTCCTTCATGGCTTCTTGGGAGAGCTCCCCCATGGAGATGGGATACATGGGGGAGGCAAAAACTTGGCTTTGGCGGCTGCAAATTCGTGTGTGGAGGTGCCCTGGGCGAATTAGGTTTCCTCCCTTTATATAGCTTCTCGGATTCCCGTCACCCCATCTTGGGCTGCAGTAAATGGGCCCTAAAAGGCCCCTCCGGATTCGGAATCAGCTAAATTTTATGTCCAGAACGTTTGTCGTGAAAGTTCCAACAACTTTGTAGTTGAAGAGTTTTCCGTTTGACGCTGTCTTCGACCCGAAACGTGACCATCTTTAAAAAGAGTTCTGAGATAGATTTCTGGAAAAATCCCAATTTGACTCCAACAAGGTTTCGACTTGTATTCTTGGTAATTCCTACACATCAAAGTGTAAAACAAGAACATTGTGCACTTTTGCAACTATTAGTAGGTTAGTCCAAATAAATCATAAACTTTATACAAAAAGGAGTGTCAAAAGTATATTATTAGCATAAAACCATAAAAAATTATAGATACATTAAGGACATATCAACATCCCCAAGCTTAGTTCCTGCTCATCCTCGTGTAGGTAAACGATCAAAAAAATATAATTTTTGAGGTGACATGCAGACAACACAATCTTGATCATCATTATTGTAAAAGTATTGATAGACGGGATTAAGGTACTCTAAACATGAATCATGAAAGATAGAGTTTTAACAATAAGACATAGCAACTATGTTGTAACATGAAAAGGCACAAACAAAAGATTCATGAATAACAATGCTTTGCAAGACGTTTGTTTATTTCACATAAAGAAAGCATGATGAGAATGGTATTGAGCTTGTCCCTCATAGAGTAGCAAAACATAAATTCATAGGACACCTTCAAAGTTCATAAGGGTGACTAGATACAAATAGTTTAGGAACAAGCAATATCAAAGTTATGCATCAATCAACAAGTCTTGGGACAATGCACATAGAACTAAGAATGACAACTATGCTCTCTTAATTGGTGCATAAAGATAGAAGGTGGAGACTCAATATAAAAGTGGAAGAAAGGCCTTCATAGAAGTAAGCAGGGATTCAAGTCTCATAAAGAGCTTCCAAAAATTATGGTACTTATTAGCTTTCAGCTCTCATTGCCCCTATCATAAGCATCTTGAAGTGATTAAGGTTAAAGTGAACAAACTACGGAGTATATGCTTGACAAAGTATAAGTTGGCCATCTCATGTCCCTTGAATACGAGGGCCGCTCCTCATGCTACTCAAGTTTAGTTACCGGTAAGTTCTTGTCATAGTAAGTACATGTGTATCATAGAGAACCTCCAACGGGGTTCCCCTTGCCCGATGATACGGAAGAATCCCCATATCAAAATGACAAGGTAATGAGACAATAAGCACCTCAGCATCTTCTTATTTACCATGGGAAAATGGTGCTTTTTTCTCTCTTTCCTCTTTTCTCATCTTTTTTTTCTTTTTTCTCAATCTCTATCTCTTTTTTATAAGAAGAATGCTTCATAGATTGATCATTATGGTTACACTGCAGGTTTCCACCATGATTAGGCATGGATTAGACCAGCGGCCCAGGCGTTTCTCTAACACACATACATAACTCCATGGACTTACAAGCTCCCCTTTCATTTCACACGGATGACATCCATAGACAAAAGAGCATGATATCAACTAGGTACAATGTACAAGTGCAATGTTGAAAGCGTTCCCCATGATAGCATGGTTCTGCTAATCCCCAACATATAAGTGCAAGCATATACAACATAGATGACACAATGGTTCAAGTTTATTAGGGGCAAGAAAAGTAAAGTGTTCCATCAAGTTCATGAGAGCTTTTATCACTAGTTTTCTCATAACAAGTTTAATTCGGAAGGTAGATAAAAGCATGAATATACTTGGAATAGCAAATGCTAATAGGTAGGTATGGTGGACTCTTTGGGATAACTTGGTTTTATTTGGAGTTGGATGCATGAGTGGAACTCATACTTGGTTATGGAGGCTAGCAAAAGACTGGGAGCGACCAATTAAAAGAGCAATAATGGCCATAATCATGCAAAGCGATAAAACATCATTAATTAAAGCATAAAGTGATATTACGAGTCGAAAACTAAAGGATCATAAAGGTTATGGTGACTTGGTATAGTCATAACATGGTGTGAGCATGCGCCAAGTCAACCCAAATAAAGCATCAAAAGAGAATACCACAATACTATGCTTTAATATGCTAAAACAACGCATGATTCTTTCAAGGCACATTAAGCAATCTCAATTGTTTATAACATGTCATGCTACAGTAAAAATCTCTAAGCATAAATCCAAAACAATATCAAGCATGACATGACAAAGCATAGGCCACCATAAAAAACGAGCTCCTTTTACCACTTAAGCATGAACTTGTGCTACTCTTTTCTAATCCAAACCACACTTATTTGAAAACTAATGTATGAAAGAGGGGGTCCAACCAATTTATTCAAGCAAACTAAGCAAACCAAGCAAACGAAAACCAAAAACAAAAACAAAGACGCTCCAAGAACAACACAATTGTGTATGAAACAATAAAAATGAAGTGTTTGGAAGAACCTGAGATTTTTATTGATGAAGAAGGGGATGCCTTGGGCATCCCCAAGCTTTGACGCTTGTACTTCTTGGATATTTCTTGGGGTGACATGGGGTGGGATCCCCAAGCTTGAGCTTTAGTCCATTCTTCATCTCATTACATCATTCTTTCCTTAACACCTGAAAATTTTCCTTCATACAAAACTTCACATAATCTTCATTAGCAACATTAGTGTACTCAAGATAATAAGTCTCTGGGTTCAGTTTCAACACTAATAAAACTTTCAATTAAACACAAGCTACTGTAGCACTTCCCTTAAAAAGCTCAATTCCCCAAAGAGAACTAAAAAAGAATCAACAATAAGCAAATGCAAATAATGACAGAAATCTGTCAAAACATACCAGCAGATAGAAACCAATTTTTTCGAAGACCTTCTGTTGCTCAAATCGAAAAGTGTTGAACTAACTAAAGTTGGATAACAACCTAGGTCATAAGCACAGAAAAAATTACAGCTCAAACCGACATACAGAGATTTTACACGAATTTTTACAGCAAAGCACAAAAATCTGTTTCGGGATAGCAACTTTCCCAAGCATTACTTCTCTCTCATTAGAGGTTACTCTTGGCACAAAAAGCAAATAAAAAGGATAAGGAGAGCTTATTACTGAAGCAATAACTTCCAAGACTCAACTAAAACTTTTGGGTTATCTCCCAATAAGTACTTTTCTTTAATGCCTTTAAGCTAGGCATAGGATCAAGATTCAAGTATTTCAAATGAATAAGCATTAAGATCAATACCAGAAATATCTTTCTTTTTCAAGGCTTCATGCATTCCTACAAGTTTTTAACTGAAAAGCTTCCATGGAAAGATTTGTTTTGGTTTCATACGCATGAACACAAGTGTTCAAGGTCGACCCCCACTTAACCATTACTCATCTTTCCAATCACTTTCCTTTTTTTAAAACGTTTTTAGGTAACAAGTACAACTAAATTTTTTTTGTAATTTGCATTCCCTATCCATACTAAGATAGAGAACAACTTAAAACTGAAAGTAAAACCTACTTAGAGATAAAGCAAACAAGTGCACATAAGAATATTCACCCACACGCTATTACTCTCCGACAACGGCGCTAGAAAAGGTCTTGATAACCCACAAGTATAGGGGATCGTGTGTAGCCTTTTCGATAAGTAAGAGTGTCGAACCAACGAGGAGCTAAAGGTAGGATAAATATTATCTCAAGTTCTATCAACCACTGATACAACTCTACGCACACTAAACGTTTGCATTATCTAAGAAATAAAACTAGAGCAACAATACGAGTAATAGAGATAACTTTGTATGATAATAAATAACAAGAAAGTAAAGCTAGTTGCTGCAGCAATAAAATAAACTAAACTAACAGAACCATGAGTGTGGAATAGTGGTGGTAATTGTGGTGGCTTTGTCCAAGTTTAAATAGTGAATAGATCGGGTTCATTGTCTTCGATGCAATTTTCTATGTGGGAGAGGCTAAATATACATGCGCTTCACTACTTGGAATTACATGTACTATATGATTGGATTGTTAGCAAACATCCGTAAGTACTAATCAATGCATTAAGGCTTCCCCAACCATAGCCTTAGGTTTAATGGTCCTCTTACTCCCATACATGCAACGTTCCGGTTCGTGTCCTCAGGTTTCTATCACTCCGGCAGAACTTCCCCCTTCCTCTTACACATACTACAAACCCTATGATGTTTAATCCATGCGCGCACAAATATAATGGACACCAAAGGACTGTACCATATCAACATACAACTCTAATGAACCAAAGATGTTCAACCATTCAATCTAAGAACAAAGAAACTATGCAAACATGACATAGATCATAGGATTATAACTTATAGCATCAGACACCATGTTTACATAGGACGGTACAGAGGTGTGTGGGAGGATGAACCACTGCATACTAGCAGGATTAGGTGATGGAGATGGCGGTGAAGATGGTGAAGATGGTGAAGAGGGCGGCGGCGGCACCGGCGGCGGCGCGGTGGACTCCTTCCCCGCCGCCGGTATCATGGGGGAGCACCGCCCCTTAGCCCCCTTCCTTCATGGCTTCTTGGGAGAGCTCCCCCATGGAGATGGGATACATGGGGGAGGCAAAAACTTGGCTTTGGCGGCTGCAAATTCGTGTGTGGAGGTGCCCTGGGCGAATTAGGTTTCCTCCCTTTATATAGCTTCTCGGATTCCCGTCACCCCATCTTGGGCTGCAGTAAATGGGCCCTAAAAGGCCCCTCCGGATTCGGAATCAGCTAAATTTTATGTCCAGAACGTTTGTCGTGAAAGTTCCAACAACTTTGTAGTTGAAGAGTTTTCCGTTTGACGTTGTCTTCGACCCGAAACGTGACCATCTTCAAAAAGTGTTCTGAGACAGATTTCTGGAAAATTCCCAATTTGACTCCAATAAGGTTTCCACTTGTATTCTTGGTAATTCCTACACATGAAAGTGTAAAACAAGAACATTGTGCACTTTTGCAACTATTAGTAGGTTTGTCCAAATAAATCATAAACTTTATACAAAAAGGAGTGTCAAAAGCATATTATTAGCATAAAACCATCAAAAATTATAGATACGTTATGGACGTATCAAGAAGTCAACAATCTTCCGAGGACCGATGCTGAAAAGGGAAGGTGTGGCAGAGTCATGATTTATAGAAGTGAGACTCACGAGGAGCTCTTTTGTTGTGATCTATTTGGTTCCATTAAAGAACATCTGCCATAACATATGGTAGGGGAAGTCCTTTGTTTGTCGTAATTTAATCACAACAATAACCACAAGCTTGAAGGTTGTACTAGAAGGTACTAGCCATCCTGAGGTAATGTTAAATCATTAACAACAGGGATTATCAAAATGGATCTTGGGTTAAAGGTCAGCTTCATGTACAAGATTCACAACACGAGAATCCAGCACAATCAGGGATCTTCGGTTCAAGTCCAAGGGTTAAAACACAAGAAAGGAGTAACTACTATCTTGGTAGTACAAAGTGTACTATAAGCTAGTAACCATGAGGCAACTTCCAGGATAAGTCATAACTTCTGAAGTACCCAAACAAACGAAAAGTAGGTACACGAGGTGAAAGGAAACCTCGAGGCCTAGAACAGAACACTATGGAACCATCAACACAATGTTGTGGACCCATAATATAGAGATCATGATGGAAAGGAATCTCTCAACTGAATAAGAGCAAAGGGAAACAAGGAACACACACAACTGATGCTGGAGAACTCAACACTAGGTCAACGGGTTGAGAAACGTCATGCCAAAAAGGCACCTAAGTTTTGAAAGACGAGTCGAGATAGTAAAATCTTTTCCAAAATCAACACAAGATAAGATGCTCTAGAGTTAGAGCGAAACTGGATAAGGAGAAAAATAAGCATACCAGAATTTTCGTAATTACTTTTTATCTTTTAAAATAGTTTTCACAAACATTAGACTCAACATCGACCGGTAGAAAGGTTTTCCTACATTCGGTACTGCTCTGATACCAAAACCTGTGGCACCCCCAAGATTAAGGCTAGATAAATCCTAGACCTCCGTCTGATATAAGCCTAACCTAAATCTTAGAAGTGTAGAGAGAGAGAATCGGTAACATTATAGTGACCCTACGACACAAAAAATATTACAGCAAGCTCATAACTGAGCAAAGAAACAAAATATTACAAACAGAGGTCACTGACCACAAACATCAAACAACGGAAGGGAAAATATGCTATTAAGTATAGCAAACTTAACAAATGGACTAAGAGGCCTGAAGCATAATGATGACGTCCCAATCCATAGATTCCAGGCTACCGACCGGGAACCCCAAACTACTCGTCGATGTTGATGCTGTAACAAACTCTTCTTCTGTGGTAACACTTACTTGCCGCAAAAGTATCAACAAAGCAAGGCTGAGTACAGGGTGTACTCCGCAAGACTTATGGCTGGTGGGGTTACTTTGCATAAAGCTAACTTTCTTTGTAAAAGAGGTATGAGAAGCTCGTCTGAGTAGAACATTTGAAAGGGGATAAGAAAACGATATATCTAGCTTCGATCTTCTTTTGATATCCACTGAACCTTTATCAGCTGAACCTACCAACTAGGATCACCCCCTCGATCCCTGAGGAAGCATCCTTAAACACACCTCACATCTCTTTTCAAGTTTTACGATTAGGTTATAGTTCTCTATGATCATCACGTCCGTTCCCAGGTCATCCATAACCATGGACATGGCTTTTCTAAAATATTATTACCCTGTAGGGGTGCACAACTTTACCCACACATACCAATTGATTCTTAGTGCCAGTTAGCATTAGCCCTCTTCCTTGGAAGGCCGGCAGAGAGTGGTTGACCATGACCTTTACCTTGCTTTCGCCGAGACCATGAGTCACGCCCTAAGGAGATGTCGCTGTAATGGGTCAAGTCCCGAAGCCGGTCCCTAGAGATGTGTGCGGGGAACAAGATTACGGAGGCCGTGCCTCTCTTGCTCCTGACCACGCTTACCTACCTATATGAATGCACCTCCTCCACCTCCTTCAAGAACGACCAGAATGCATATGTCGAATGGAACGCCCGAACTATGTGACTCATGTAATCTACTAGGCAAGTTAGTTTGTCGAGGGGTTTTCCAGGCCCCGTGTGGTTGTACGCTCGTCTTGGTTCAAGAGGCAAGAACTCAGATCCTAGTAGTGGCAAGTATGGGACTGCAAAAACCACAACCCGACGTGACCTCCCATACAAGCCTTAGCATGTTTAACTTTCATCTCTGATCATACCACGTCATCCTGTCATACTAGGTTTATTCACAGCTCTGATTCATCAACCGGATGGACCAGTGTTAACAACTAAGCTTGGCTAAGCACAACGGATATATCAGCTCTAGTGAAGCTCATAAGCCAAACCCTAGTTATGCTAGGAGCAGTGGATTAGGGAGTATAGGATACAAAGGTAACATGCATCAGATAGGATTAATCTATCTATCAATAAAAGACTTTGGAATCGTATGCACATGGCAAGAATTAAAGTACTTTGAAAACGTAGGATTTTATCATGTGTGGGGTTTTGCTTGCCTTTGCCTGTTGATACTCAGATATAGAATTTTAGGTTCATCTGCTTGACATTGTTCATCGTTTCTCAAGTACTTATCTTCGATGGTGTTAATCTCGATCTTAATTCTTGGACTTCTCGTTGCTCACATCAACTCCGAGGTCTACTGAGAAGAAGCAGAAACACCGGAAAGGAAAGCAACAATCAACACATGGCATCGATGCAATGCTCAAGCAAGGATGATGCTATGACAAGTTAAACTGTATTGTAATGAAACCCTAAGGCCTGCTTGGCAAATTAAACAGGGTCCGAGGGGTCCAAACCCTAATTCGGAGAAACCCCAGATGCATATGAGAGGGGTTAGTTTGTTCTTCTAATTAAACTTGTCATTTAAGTTGCTTAACAATGCATGATAATGAGTCTATTGTGTAGATCTCATTTTTCTGAACATTTTGATATATTATACACATTTTTTGACTTATAAATAATTAGTTATGATTTTTCCCAATTTTAATTCATTTTAAAACATTATTAAAACAATTAAACATTTTTGGATATATAATGAAATTATTTTCCTGCTGGCCCCACATGCCAGACTTTTATTAATTTTAGAAATTATTTCCAAAAATAATAAAACCCTGACAGACAGGGCCCACCTGTTAGCATTTTTATTTAGCAAATCAATTACAGAAAACATTTAAACAAAAACAAAAAGGGGATTACTGCGTCATGCTGACGTTAACATGATGTCAGCAATGGCGAGCTCCCAGGCCGAGCACGGATCCGACGATCCCATATCTGACGATCCCGTGCGCGCCTGGACATGCGAGTGGGCACGCTGGAGAGAGCATGGCGTGGGGGACCTTGTAGTGGTGGTGCCGCTGCGGTTTGGTCGCCGGAGCGATGAGCACAACGGCGGTGAGCGACGGTGCTTTCGGGTGCCCGTGGGGGAAGAACCAGAGTGGAAGGGGACAAGGGAGAAGGTCCACATGGACCACCAGCTCACCGGGAGCATGACGCTGAGGTCGGAGAACTGTGGCGAGATCGGTCAGCGCCGGAATCGTCCATGGCGTCAGCGGCGGCCGGCGGGTACGAGGTGGTGATTAAGGCGACTACGGCCACTCCGGCTTCCATGGAGTAGCGAAGGAGAACAAGGACATCAAGGGGAGCTCGACGGTGGCCTCGATTGGTTCTGGGGCGATCAGAGACAAAGGGGACGGTGATGGCCGGTGAGCTAGGTTTTGGCTAGAGAGGGAGGGAACGCGTGCGAGGGAGAGAAGGTGGGATAGGGTTCTCCACTAAGGCAGCCAGGTGGTCTTGTAGGTGTCGGGGCCATTGGTGGCAGCATCTTGGCGCCAGCGAGCGGCACGACAGCGACTGCGAGCTGCTTCAGGCATGGAGGAAGGTGGATGGCGACGATGGAATGGACCGAAGTAGTATGGGCCGAGGTGGGCTGGCTTGGGCCTCAGCTGGGCTGCAACAAAGGTTGCCAGGCGGACTGCTGCTGGCTGCTATCTGCTACGTGGCGCGGGAGAAAGGAAGCTGGGCCGCGAGCTGCTGCGGCGGCAGATAGAGGGGGAGGAAAGATGGGCTTCGGCCTGGATTAGGTTAGGAGCTGTTTTTATTTCTACAAATCTTTTTTCTTTTTGCTTTTTCTGATTTCCTCTTTGCCAATTGTATTTCAATTTCTTTTCTATTGTGTATAATTTCAAAAAATAGAAGAGACCTTGTAAAAGTATTGAAATATTGTAGGGGGCCTATTAGTCCTTTTGGGCTCCAACATTTTGGTAGTTTTCCAAATAATTGAAACCATTTGAAGGTTTTCAAAGAGAGGGAAAACACTAGGGTTTTAGGGTTTTCTTCTTTCTCTTAATGCAAGATTTATCAAACCATGAGATGCATGCTATGCTCATGATGCACAAAACAAACCCTAATTAGTGTTAATAAAACTAGGGTGTTACACCGACTGACTGCAGCAATGCACCCAGTTAGTCTTTGAACGTCCTTCAGACGAGTCGGCCAGGAAATATTGAGTATAGCCTTAATTTTGTCTCGGTTCACCTCTATGCCTCTTTTAGACACGATGAAACCTCACAATTTTCTGGCTGGTATTCCAAAGAAGCATTTATTTGGGTTAAGCATTATGTTGTATTTTCGTAGATTAGCGAACGTTTCCTCCAAGTCAGAAATTAAGTCTTCCTTCCTTTTGGACATCACCGCTATGTCGTCCACATATGCATGCACGTTGCGTCCAATTTGATCATGGAGACAATGCTGCATAGTGCGCTGGTACGTAGCTCCTGCGTTCTTGAGCTCAAAGGGTATCGTAACGAAACAGAAGGTTCTGAAGGGGGTTATGAATGAAGTTTTGACTTTGTCTGATTCCTTCATCCGGATTTGGTGATAACCGGAATATGCGTCGAGAAAACATAGGAGTTCCAAGCCTGCCATAGAATCGATAACTTAATCAATTCTAGGAAGAGCGAACAGATCTTTGGGACAAGCCTTGTTCAAGGCGGTATAATAAACACACATCCTTAAATCAGTGGTGTCCTTTTTAGGGACCATTATATGATTGGCCGACCACTCAGTGTGCATGACCTCTTCTATGAATCCAGCTAACTCAAGCCGGGCTAGTTCCTTGGCTATTGCTTTTCGCTTTTCATCGCCGAAACGTTGTAGGGACTGTTTGACGGGTTTAGCATTTGGGTGTATATTTAGAGAGTGCTCGGCAAGTTCCCTAGGTACTCCGGTCATGTCAGATGGCTGCCATGCGAAGATGTCTTGATTAGCTTGGAGGAACTCGAGGAGCGCGCTTTCCTATGCGCTATCTAAACCTACACCTATTTGGGTCACCTTGGAGAGGTCATCATCCTTCAACGGCATCGTATTCATCTCTTCTGATGCCTTGAACTTCGAAGTCAGCTTTGTAACCTCCTTCTTCGTTGCAGGCATCTCAAAAGGGTTGATGGTCTTCTTGATCTCCTAGTACTCTTGGGCATGCAGTACGTCTTCAGCAAAGGCGGCATTTCCGTCCCCGCACTCTCGCGCTTTCTTCGGGTCTCCCCTGATGTTGATCATGCCCTTGGGACCTGCAATTTTGATCAGATTATAAATGTAACCCGGACGAGCCAAGAAATCCTAGTAAGCCAGCCGTACGAATATAGCGTGGTATGCGATCATGAACGGGACTGCTTCAAAGGAAAGTGCTTCCGTCCGATAGTTCTTTTGAGTTCCAAAGGTAACATCCAAAGTGATCTCTCCTAGGGAATTTCCTTGTCTTCCTGGGACAACTCCATGAAAGATCACAGAGCTGTGATTCAGATGAGTTTCCGAGATCCTCATCTGACGCAACGTTTCAACGTAGAGGATGTTGATGCTACTGCCGCTGTCCATGAGAGTCTTGGAGAAACCATAGCCGTCAATAAGTGGATTGACAACTAAGGCGTATTTTCCTCACCTGTGAAACTTAGGTGGATGATCAACACGGTCAAAGGTGATTGTCACTTCCGACCAGTCCAAGAATTAAGGGATAGCCGGAACAGTTGCGTTGAGATCATGCAAGACTGCTTTCTTGACCTTAGCTAGTTGAGACCCAAGGAAAGTGACATAAGTGTCTTTCTTTGTTGGGAAGTTCTTCTTTCCATCCGACATGGGATTTGAAGGCTCTGCTTCCTTCATGTCGGAATCTTCCTTGGTCTCCTTTTCTTTTTCTATATTCTTCTTTCCCTTCTTCCACTTAGCCCTGTAGCCAGCGGAATCGTCTTTCTTGATGTTGTCGTTGAAATGACACTCGGCATTTGTATGGGACGAGCCCCCGTTGGCATCTAGGTGATGCACACGCGGGTTATTGGCAATGTTGTCCCAAGAGTAGGTTTTGCCAGGTTGCTGGTCTCCTCTACCTTGGACCCTTGACATCCCACGATCGCGTCCGTGGCCGCCGCCATGCCCTCCTCATCCTCTAGACCCGAAAGTAGCAGTGTCAGCCGCTGTTTCCATGCTAGGCTTTTCTTCTGAGGTGTTCTTGCACTTCTGAGCTTGTTGCTTCGGCTGCTTTGCTGACTATGGTATAGCCAGGACGTTCGGTAGTCCTTCTGCATCATCGTTCGTGTCTACGTACTTGCTCGCTGTTTCTATCATCTCTCCCAAATCAGTGACCTTATCACACTTCAAGCGGTGACGTAGTAAACCAATTGGTAGTCCTGCAAAGAAAGCTTCAATCACAGTTTGATCGTTTACTCCTTCACAGGAGTTCTTGGTGTCGATCTATCGTCCAAGATAATCCCAACAACTTTCTCCGGCTTTCTGGGTGCAATGCTATAGGTCTCCAACCGTACAGGGCCTCCGATATGTGCCTTCGAAATTCTGAAAGAATGCACTTTGCATGTCATACCATGTAACACCCCAGTTTTAGCTAGTCTTATATTAGGGTTTCTATGTGCATTCGTGAGCATCATCTTCTAGAAATGCATGGAAGAAAGAAAATGTAAAACCCTAAACCCTAGTTTCCTCTCTCTCTTGAAAACCCTCTCAAGTGGTTTCGAAAATGTTTGAAAAATCCAAATGTATGGAGCCCAAATGGACTAAAAGAGCCCCACAATATTTTATATATTTTATAAAAGTCTCTAGTATTTTGAAAGTATTCAAAACAGATTTGAAATTTAAACTACAAAGAGAGAAATCAAAACAGAAAATGGAAAAAATGTTTTCAGAAATAAAAACCAATCCAGAGCATGCCAGGCCGGCCCAGCTCCCTTCCCTCTCTTCTCTTCCTTTCCCGCAGCCTAGCTCGACCCGTCCGTAACCCACATCCAGCCCACGTACCCCTTTGCTCCTTCTGTCTCGCACGTCGTCTTTGTCGCCGATGACGGAGCAGCTGCGTGGCGCCACCGCCGTCGTCTGCCACGCCAGGATACTCGCCCACATCACGATTCGTGCTACCAACACTGTCACTGTATACAAGTACCCCACCGCCACAGAGACGAACCCTAGCTTCTTTCTTCCCCGATTCCCTCTCTGGCCAAACCCTAGCCACCGCAGGTGCTGCTCGTCATCGCCACTCTGGCCCTCCCCGTGCCTCGCCGACGCGCTCTAGAGCTCCACCTCACCACTCTACTTCCCCGTCAACAGAATCGAGGAGGGGCGGCTGTAATCCCCGCCATCGACCCTGTCTTCTCTGCCTCCGGGCGCCGCTTGTCGTCGCCTGTGCTGACGATTCCATCCACCTCGTGCCTTGCCGTCACCCCCGTTCACTTCATGGTGAGCTTATGGTCCAAATGGACCTCTTTGTTTTGTCGTTTTCTTGCCATAGCGTCATCCCCGTGAGCACTTGTAGCCGCTGCCGCTCGGCCAAGCTCCGGTGACCATCTTGAGGCGGCGCCGCTCGGTTTACGTAGCCCGCGTCACGCTATTTAGAACACGCATCCCCGTGTGTCCCCACTCGCCGCCTCCGCCGTTGATCTGGGAGGTGCCCGCCGAGATGATGTCATGCTGACGTCCCCCAAGCGTCAGTAGCATGCAGACCGCTAGTCAAACCCGCTGTGGGTCCTGTTTGCTTATGTGGCTGCTGATGTGGCCCTGGGCCCAACCATCAGCCTCTGTGGGTAGTCTATGCCCGAGTGAAAAATATCCCTCACCCCTTGATGACATCAGCAGTATGCAATAAACCTATTTTAAATTGTTTTAATAATTCTAGAATTTGGTTTAAATCTTATAAATTCAATAACTAATTCATTTTAAGTCAGAAAAATATGTGTAATATATCAAAATGTTCAGAAAAACAAGATCTACACTTTAGCATCAAAATCATGCATTGTTCAACAACTAAAATGTCAAGTTTAATTAGAAGAGAGAATTGAACCATGTAGATGATTCCGAGGTCTCTCATGTATTAGGGTTTGTACCCCTCGGATGCCGCTTAAATTGCTAAGCATGCCTTAGGGTTACACATTAACTCTATTAAACTTGTCATATCATCATCCTTGCTTGAGCATTGCATCAATGCCATGTGTTGATTCTTTCCCCTTTCTTTTTGGTGTTTGGTTCTTCGCGGTAGAATACGATACCGACTCTGAGATCAAAGACCGAGGTTAACACCATCGAAGGTCGACGAGCAATACTTGACCAACTATGACCAAGTCAAGTACAAGGCTTCCAAAGATCTATATCTGGGTATCAACTAACAAGACAAGCATAGCCCCACCATTATACAATCCTATGATTTCGAAAGTATTTCATTCTTTCCATGTTGCATACGATTCTAATGTGGTCTTTTATCGATATATAGAGTATCCTATCTGTTTCATTACCCCCTTGACCTTATATTACCTGATCCGCTGCTCCTAGCATAACTAGGTTTGATAGCTTCTATGTCTTGCTTAGCCAGGCTTAGCTGTCAGTTTTGGTTCATCCAAATGATGTACCAAATGTAGAGAATCTAGTATGACAGGAGAACGAGGTATATTGATAAGGTAAGATCAGTGGTAAAGGTTAAACATGCTAAGTCTAGTATGGGAGGCCATGGTGGGATGTGGTTTTTGTAGTCCCATGCTCGCCGCCACTAGGACCCGAGTTCTAGCCTCTTGAACCAAGACGAGCGTACAGTCACACGGGGCCTGGAAAACCTCACGAGTAACTAACTTGCCTAGTAGATTCCATGAGTCACATAGTTCGGGCATTCCATTTGACATATGCATAGAAAAGATTTTGAAAGATTTGGTGGGTGAAGGTGCATCATAACAGGTAGGTAAGCATGGCCGGGGTTGCTTGGGGTGGATGGATCCCCTAGTAAACCAACCCTGACTCACATCTCTAGGGACCGGCTTTGGTACTTGACCCGTTATAACAGAACCCTCCTTATGGCGTGACTCATGTTCTCAGCAAAAGCAAGGTAAAGGTCATGTCCAACCACCCTCTGCCAGCCTTCCAAGGAAGAGGGCTCATCTATAGTGGCATTAAGAGTCCGTTGGTACATGTGGGTAAAGTTGTACACCCTGCAGGGTATTAATCTTTTCGAAAAGCCATGTCCAAGGTTATGGATGACTTGGGAACGGACGTGAAGACCATAGAGAACATTAACCTTTGGTGGATATCCTCATGGGTACGAGGGGGTGATCCTAGTTGTGATATGAGGATTACTTTGGTGGATATCCAAAGATGATGATCAATTCTTCGGAGATGCTGCTCTCTTATCCCCTTTAAAAATATTCTAATTAGACGAGATTCTTCTCCTTCTTATTTTATAAAAAAAGATGGCTTTATGCGAAAGAACCCCACTAGCCATAAGTCTTGTGGAGTACACCCTGTACTCACCTTTTCTTTGTTGATACTTTTGTAGCAAAGTAAGTGTTCCCCTGAAGACAAGTTTGGTATGACATCGACACTAACGAGTAGCTTGGGGTTCCCAGCCAGCAGCCTGGAATCTATGGTCTAGGACATCATCGTTATGCTTCAGGCCTCTTAAGCCATTTGTTAAGTTTGCTATACTTAATAGCATAATTTTCCTTCCGTTGTTTGATGCTTGTGGTTAGTGACCTCTGCTTGTAATATTTTGGTTCTTCGCTCAGTTATGAGCTTGCTGTACTAATTTTTTTGTGTCGCAGGGTTACTGTTGTGTTAACGATTTCTCACTGAATATCCTCGAGCTCTAGGTTAAGCTTATGTCAGGCTAAGGTCTGCGATTTGTTTAACCCTGATCCCGGGGTGTTACATACCAGTTGTGAATGGCGTTCTCCGGAAGTTCATTGAGCCAGGATCGTGCCATCTTCCTCAGCATAAGCAGGAGATACCGGGTCGTGACCAAGCTATTTCCGCCTTTGGCGATGCAACAAGCCTAGAACAAATCCTGGAACCAAGTATCTGGCTGGGCCACACCGTCGTAGGCTTGGATGTGTCTTAATATAGCAAATCCTTCCGGGAAATGTGTTTGTCGAATGCGCGGTCCGAAGCATTTTGGACCCACATAGATATCGTCATTCTCGTAGCACCGCGCCTCTATGTTAGAGTTGATCCGGTGTCTCTCGTCACTTGGTGACAGGGAACACAGTCTTGGTTGTTTGCTATGGCTGCGGTGCTGTGGAGCTGGACTTCGGCTTCTGCCACCACTTCCTCCGCCACTACGCCCTCCTTGACCTCCTCGAGAGCCGGTATGATGGCTGCTTGGTGGAGAGGGTGGTGCAGGTGGATTGTTTCCAGCTGAGCATCGGCCTCCATCCAGAGCGTCATTATTCCTGTTCCGAGGAGGGTCTTGACTACGACAAGCCCCCTGCCGGCTTGACCTGGCACAGTGACCGTCGTTCCTTTGTCCGTCATTTCTCCCATTGTGATGAGGTTCAGCCTGATGGCTTGTGTGTCTAGGAGGTGGCATCCTTTGTCGGTCCTCCTCCCAATGTTGCTATTTTTCATCTTCCCTGCGATTGTTTGACTCTCGTCGGGAGGGTGTCTCGGAACCAGTGCCACAACTGTGTCTCGCTCTGCGGCTAGAGGAACATCGCTCCAGTCACCTGCGTCTCTATGCCATTGCCCTGAAGATCCGGTTCTTGAGTAGTTGTCTTCCCATTGGTCGGGACGGTGATGTTGTGTCGGGTCTCGTCGGGGCCTAATGTCATCCCAAGACCGATCCGTGTGACATTGGTTGGATTTAGAGACTAGTTTTCCGCTCCCGGATTTCACGACCTTCTATTGCTCCAGACCCTTGGTAAGTAGCTTTACGCCCAACCGGACTTGATCTGGGTTTGGATTGTTTGCCAGGATATCTCGAGCCACAACGGTATTTTCCACTAGTGTTGAATACACCAGATTCCCCTAGCTGTTGAGCCGAGGTGCTCCTAGATCTCCCTCAAAGAGGATCTTGTGGACTTCTAGATATTTGTCGGTCCACACGTGGCCTTTCCGGGTCTTCTGATGCTGCAGAGAGATGAACCGCTCCACAATCGCAATGCGCTTCTTATCTTCCTTGATGTTGTTAGCTTCATCCAGGAGTACTTGACGACGCTCTTCTAGGGCTTGGGCCCTTTCTTCCAATTCTGTAGATGTAAGCTCTACAGTAGTAGGGATTGGTGTTGTTAACGCATCTCCGATGAGTTTACGAGCACCAGCAGTAATCACGTATCCATCAACCAGAGTTTCCTTTGGCTCATCTGGGATTAGGGCTCCATCCGAGTCTTCTGCGTAATCTTCGGCGACCACTTCCTCTGCTAGAGAGTCTTTTGTCGGAGTCTTGTTGTTCTTCTTCTTCTTTGCCTTCTTGACAGCGCGGTAGCAAAGACAACTTTGGGTCCGTTTCCCGGAGTCAAGCTCTGATCGGTACTTCCGGACATCTGGACGTCGGGATTAGCTCCGAGATCTATGTCATCCTGTGCTTTGGGAGAGTTTTCTCCGGATTCTTCATCCATGGCTTCTCCTTCTTCTGCAGCTTTGGAGTTGTACTCCTCTTCATACTCCTCGGAGAACTTTCAGAAATCCACCGACATCATTGAATCATCTGAAGATGCTAGTAAGTTGGTGTTTGTTTCGATCGCCTCCAGCACCGAGACTTTGTTGTCTCTAGCATCGGCAGAGCCGGATCCGGATCCAACATATCTGACAAAGTGCGACGTGTGCATCCTAAGGTAGTTGCGGCTTTCCTCGTGGGCTTCCTCGAAACATCTGATGGTCTCGAGAACCTCATCCACGCTTGCGCCTTGTAGCATTATGCGCCTCAACGTATGACTCGGGAAAGGTTGATTTGTTCCGGCATTGGAAGAGCCGAAACCAGAGTTGTTATCTTGCTCCTCCTAGATTTCGACCTTGACAGGAAGACCGATGTAGGATTCGACGTTGCTAGGGAGATCCACTCCAGATCCGATGTTCACTGTAAGATCTTCTTCAAGCTTAGCCTCCTCCACTATGTCCGTGTTAGGTGCGGGCTAGGTATGATTGTTGTTCTACGGGATCCGGAATTCTGCCGCCTCCGTGGACAGAGTGGACCCAGAAACTTCTTCTGCCTCTATCATCACCGCTGGGGTGGGTGAGGCAGGTTCAGTAAACCGATGTAAACATTGATATCACCAAAAGACATGATGGTGTAGGTAGTCACAACCTCCCTAGCCAGAATCTAGGTCTCGTCGAGAACGATGAGAGGGACATCGCTGGCGTAGAGGACGCGACCGACGCAGATGGTCTTGCTGATTCCGATTCTTGCAGATTCTGCTCGGAACGCAGATTTGAAGCTCACTTGCCCCACGGTGGGTGTCAACTGTTGTCATATTGATGACAAGTACTCCATGAGGGGGTCCTCGAGGCATGCGGAAGAGAGGGGTGTGAGATGTATGGTGTTTTGGGACGATGAGCACACAAGTTTACCTAGGTTTGAATCCGTCGGCTTTGGACGGATCCTACTCCTGCTAGCAATCCAGTAATATGGCAGAGCCGGAATATGGGTTACAAGGGTTTCGCCTGTGCGTGTTCAGATTGTAGGCTTTTGTGGGGTGCCCTAAAAGCTTGTCCTAGGACGACTTATATAGATATCCTAGGGTTTATAGGAGAGACCTATCCGACTACGACTAAGAGTCGGTTACAGAGTACATCTTGAACTACAAGTAACACTACATGCCTATGTCGGTAAGTCTTCTGGGCCTTCCCGTAGCAGGACTGGACTCCGTCTCTTCTCCCTAGAGAGGGGAGGCCAGGTACATGGAAGGCATATTCTCTGAATATGCTTCTCCCAAAATAGCAAAGTGGTGCTCCTCTTTTTCCTTCCGTAAGCCGCTCTAGACTCATGGCGTAAGCATCTCTGAGCCCCTCTGTGACGCGGTGCCACCCGACATTGGCTACATCACCCGACATAGGCAATGTCACCTTTGTCGGCCAGTACCCACTGGTCCTCCTCTCTGTCCTATGCACTCACGCTATAGTGGAGAGAAAACCTTTTACCAAGGAGATTCCTTCCTTCCCTTGTAATCCAAGTAGTAACCCGGCTGGCGCCTGGCTAACTTGGCCCTGGGGTACCTGCATAGTAACAATGAACGTGCCGACATATTCTTTACACCGGCCAAGGTAACATTGAGTGAACATCATCCGGGCTAGGTCTACCGGAACTCGGCTTGCCTTGAGGTAACTCGGTCAGAACTAGATTTCACCTTGCCGTACCTCAGCTAACATTGCCATTATACCCCGGCTTTACCCTACCCGGGGTTATCCCCCCAACATTAATCCCTGAAGCTGGTGCGGTCTTGACAACTTCATGTGATAAGGCCACAACAGGTTCAACCCACCAAATTCTTTTTCTTTCTTGCTGAGTTACTCCTATGTCGGCACACTTACTTTTGTGACTTGGTGTTCCTTTTGACTTCCCTTGGCTCATTCCGAGGTGTTCCTCATTGGACGGGCTATCTCCGGGTTACCCCACTTAGATTCCTTCCTTCTTACATACGCTTCCCCACGTCCTACGTGGAGGGTAATCATTATTTGGCCTCATTTTAAGGGCATGTGCCAGTTACTGCACTAGTTACTGTGCATGTTGTCAGGGATAACTACGCAAACGTCACGTCTTGGCGCCCCTTTGATAATCGCAATGCCACTTCTTGTTGTGCGATCCGCTGTGCTGTGTGTCCCTCTGTGTGGCTCGCTATTGATTGGTTGATCCTGCAGATACACAGCCACACCGGGCGGCACACTGCGCAACACGATCCCACTACCCCACTAGGGGCATGGTTAAATAGGGGAGCGGGGCGGCCCCTTAGCCATTTCCCCTCTCGCTCCCTCTCTTTGCCTCTTCTCCTTCTTCTTCCGTGTGACACCGCTGCCGCCGTCGCTTCTGCATAAGCATAGCGCCACCACTGCCGCGCTTCGCTGCTGCCTGCTCTGCCGTAGCCTCGCCGCTGCTCCGTCGCTCATAGCCGCCATGGGGCCGCACGAATCTAGACCTTTATCCCCTGCTCTAAATTTCTTCTGCTTCTCGAGGAGGAAGATCTAGAAATGTCTGATTCTGAAGAGGTTGTCATCGTCGAAGAACACGAAGAGGGCAGCGAGGCCCATGAGCGCGGAGCCTGGGCCGGTTCCTGGGTCTGCCAAGATGATATCGATTAGCTGATCTGGACCTTCCGCATCCCGGACGGGGTAAGTTGTCGCCTTCCCTGCCAAGAGATTTCTCCCTCTCCTAATCCAGGTGAGTTTGTTGTCTTCCTTTCTCATTTTAAGCGTGGGTTCGGATTTCCCGTCAGTGACTTCTTCCATGAACTCATCACCACTTTTTCTCTCTAACCTCACCACCTTGTGGCTAATGCCATTACTTCTCTTTCTGCTTTCGCTTCCGGGGTTGAGGGATACCTCAACCTTTGGCCCACCATACCCATCTGGTACAAATTCTTCTGCTTTAGGGCCAATGTTGTTCTAGATAAGGAACTTGCCCCTACCGACAAATCTCTGACCTAGTGCGGGGCGGCTTCCATCTCTCCTCGGAAAAATTCTGTCTTTCCCCAAGTCACCGGCTTAGAGTCCTGCAAGGGATGGGCCAAGACATTCTTCTACGTGAAGAATGATACCTCGGAGGACAAGATTCGGCTGCCTCCTTTCTCTCTCAGCGTCCCTGACAGGACCTTGTGGGGCCAGATCCCGAGGAGGTCCGGCACCTTGGTGAACTTGGTGGAGAAACGCATCAAAGAGCTGAACCTGTTGGGGTGGTGCGGCGAGGATATAATGATCACTTTCATCCACAACCGAATCGCCCGCTGCAGCAGCATACGCACAAGATTTACCACATGAGGGGTC
Organism: Avena sativa; assembly: GCA_916181665.1. Taxonomy (NCBI): domain Eukaryota; kingdom Viridiplantae; phylum Streptophyta; class Magnoliopsida; order Poales; family Poaceae; genus Avena; species Avena sativa. The sequence goes on from OV702290.1 coordinate 289,426,564, forward strand.
ATCTCGACCCCAACCAAACTTCCTCCTTCGAGCTTAAAAACACTCAGATCTTCCGCCGGATTAAGGCTATTTTCAAGATAACCCCGAACATGACTGAAGATTGGGAGTGGGGGTTTGAGAATTATAGCCAAGATAAGCTTCCTCCCACAGTATATTTCTTATTCGACCCCTTTTATGAGTTACTCTTGATGTCAGATCATACCATTTACTTGATCCCTTTTCAATATTCCTTTCAGACGTTTCTTCAGTAGACGATTAAGGATGGTGGGGAGTCGCACCATAAGTGTGGAAAGGACTGAGGTACCTCGGATACGGAGGAGCCGGATTCGTAGGCCTTTTTGCCTACTCCGGATTCTGGCCCCAAACGATCCTCTGGTAAGACCTCTGTCTTAAGGGATTGGCCGGATGATGATGAAGACGCTGATATTGGGATCTTGGAGGTATATGACCCTGTGCCTATCTCATATGCTTTCCCGGTTGATCCTCCTCCAGCTAATCTGGCTGGTCAGGTCCATACCGATCCTCCCCTTGCCGTGGGTGAGCTAGGGCCTGTCCCGACAAAGAAACGAGTTGCTACTTTGGCTCCTTCTTCTAAGCGACCCAGACTGGGAAAAGACAGAAGAAATCTAGCGATAAGGCCGCTAGCAACCCTCCGGCTAAGGCCATAGTCCGGAGATCCCCAAATCCCAAGGATCCACCTACTGCATCCGAGTAAGGCTTTCTTCCCTTCCTTGTACTTCAAGTAGCTTCACCCCTTTACATGTATTTCTTGTTTCTCTCTTTATGTTCTAACTTGTATTTGTTTTCTATATTTTCGGTAGGGCCCCCAAGGACATCTCCTAGAGCAGCTCAAGCATAGCCTCACCCATCCGAGGTGATCCACCTTCCCCCCACTACGATGATGCTCACCCCCTGAGTCCCATCCAGGAGGGTTCGGCTACACCGAATCGTAGCCCACCTCGGGAAGAGGAGGGAAATGTCGGCACTTGGGGAGGTGGCGCCTCCAAGGACATGGCCATGCTGGATCAGCCTAGCTCCACTTCGGCTCAGCTACAACCAGATGATGGTGGTGCCAGCAACATCAGCATCGAGAACACTTCTACTGAGGTGCCCATGAGTCCGGCACCGACCCAAACTCAACCTCAACCAGCTCCAGCTCTAGCTCCAAGCCCTTCTCCTCGGATTCCTCCTGCCTCATTCGAGTCTCCCAAGACTCGGTGAGATGACCAGACTCAGCCCATCCCAAAGGCCACATCTTCTGCGGCAACATCTTCGGCCAAAGACAAATCTCGGCAAAAGCCTCTAACCAAACCCAGAGAGCAAACCATATCGTTGCAGCAGCAGTCTAAATCAAGAACCAAGGCAAAGAAAGGTGCTGATGCTTCCAAGGGCCAGAAAGCTTTTGAGGATGCCAAGGTCACGCCCAAAGGACCAACGGCCGAGTCTGGGCAGCGCACCCTTGCATCCATGATGCAACAAGGCAGTGCTACTTCCGACTCTGCCGTTGACAAATAGCTCACTCTACACACCAGCCCGGGCACAACTCAAGTAACCCAGAAAGCTGCTCACGCCAAGGGCTTGGTCGTGGTCTGTACTCTCAGCAGGGAGAGCTACGGCTCACTCTTCGAGTATGCGGATAACTGGAATAATGCCGAATACGATGACGATTCCAATAATCCGTCAAAGTTCGGTCCTGCCAAGATTTGCGCGTAGATGAACACAACCACCAAAGCTATTGGCCTTGCCAGCAAGATGATGGAGGTAAATCCTTTCACCATGCCTTTACATATGCGCAAGTAGTTGTAGATATATCCTCCAGTCCCTGAGCCTCCAGGGGAGTAACATGTTAGTCGGCCGGATGCTCCCAAATCCGAAGTACTTGTGCTAAATTCCTTAGCAATTTAAATCATCCACTTACCTAGAGCTGGGTTAAGTTCTGCTTGGCCCGGATCTTGTATAGCTTCAAATATTCACTCACCTAGAGCCGGTTAAGTTCCACTTGGCCCGGATCTTGAGCAACTTAAAATATTCACTCACCTAGAGCCGGGTTAAGTTCCACTTGGCCCAGGTCTTGAGTAGTTTCAAATATTCACTCACCTAGAGCCGGGTTAAGTTCCACTTGGCCGGGCCTTGAGTAACTTCAAATATTCACTCACCTAGAGTCGGGTTAAGTTCCACTTGGCCCGGGTCTTGAGTAACTTCAAATATTCACTCACCTAGAGCCGGGTTAAGTTCCACTTGGCCCGGGTCTTGAATAACTTCAAATATTCACTCACCTAGAGCTAGGTTAAGTTCCACTTGGCCCGGGTCTTGAGTAACTTCAAATATTCCTTATAATGCATGAACTAACAACTTCCTTTTTAGAACACAACCAACAACCAGACCATTGAGTTTCAACGGCTTTTGGACTCCCTGAGGCGAACAAGAAAGGTAAAGTTCTTTCTTTCATATTGCCCCACTCTTCTTCATCCTTGGCTTTCCGAACTAACTCATGATTCGGATTGCGCAGCCGAAGTAGAAGCTGAAAACAAGACGCTGAGGAAGAAGTTGGCCGATATGAAAGGTAATTCTCCTTACTCCATATCCTTTGTCTTCTTTCATTTGACTCGGCAGGTAATTATACCTTGGCTCCACCGGGTCAAAAAAATTTGTAGTGTCCCTTCAAGATAGCATGCCTCTGCCTGATATGATGCTTCATTTTCTCAAACAAGCAGGACAATATCATGCCGAATTAAAGAAGAGGGATGAAGAAATTGCTTAACTCCAGAATAAGGATGATGAGATTGCTCGGCTCAACACCGAGATTGAAAACTTGAAAATTCTCCAGAAGGATGAGCTGGACAAAATTGATCAGACCTTTTCCGAGGAAAAGGAGTGGCTGAAGACCAACCTTGAGAGGATCCAAGACATGCTGAAGGATGCCGACATCAAATTTGATTCGGTGAACTCTGAGTATGAAAATCTCAAGAAGAGGAATGCTGCCTAGCTCATGGAGTTGACTCGGATTAACAACTACATCTCTCGTGAGTTTCTCTTCTTGCGCCGACATTCCTTTTTCCGGGTCATGTGTTCCTATTGACTTATCTCATTTGTCTTATTTTCAGGCAATTGCCCATAGACCAGTTCCCTTGCTGCCACTACTATTGACAAGTTCCGGTTAAAGAGAGGCACTCCGGTTGATCCTTCTATACCGCCAATTCCCTATGATATAGAGGATACTTTGGTGAGCCTCGCAGCTTAGGTGGAGCCGATGAAGACCTTTGGATCGGACATCATGGATGCTGTCGTTTGAGTCTTCAATGCCCTTTGTCCCATAGAGCCCGCTCCTGAAGGTCGCACCCCACTGATTGCAAAGTTGATGGAATCTGAGACTCAACTCGATCTGTGGAGGGAATCCGCTGCGCGTGCTGGTGCTGCACAACTTTAAGCTTTATGTTATCCTGGTATGAAGGTCTTGACGTAAATGTTCTCAGCCACATGCATACTGGATCCAAATGGATCACTGATCCGGCCTGCATCACCCAATGCCAAGATTGCTCCTATGACCTCATCCAATATGCCCATTGTCATCAATGGAATGAAGGGCCAAGCTACCTTGAAGTTGTCGATGATGCATATGTCAAAGATGGTTCAGATGGTGAAGAGCAGGAATTTTCGGACTACGCCGAGGAAATCGGAGATGCCGAAGCTGACTCGAACGATGAGGCTAAAACCAAAGTTCCCCACCCCGAAGCTGACTTGCCTCCTCCTGCTGCAGATACTTCGGATGCTACTGCTCCTTGATCAAAAAACACTTTGAAATTTGTTAAATCCCCGGTATGCCGAGTGCAGAAGTATTATGCTCAATGTGATATTTTGCTACCACTATGTTTTTAATGTTGGATTAACTTGGGCAAAGTCCCCGAGTTTCATTTTCTTGTTCTCCCAATTTTATGACTCAGCTCGGGTCTACCTTGATTCGGCGTTTGACTTACGAGTCCGAGGTTCAAAAAATTGACTTAACAATACTTGAAACTTTAGGATTAGCTCAAGATAGTACAACATAACAGGAATAAAGTAAGTACAAGGGTAAGTCCGAAAAACAAATGTCGGCTCTATTACGTTCCCTTCCTTAGTCGTTTTTCATGTGCTTAGCAATTCCAAACTGGTTCTCTTGCTTTCCATGAAGCCAATTCTTCTTGGACATCAGCAAGTCGAGGAGTTAGCTTTTGGTGCCTACACATTACTAATCCGGCTAAGGTGTACGTAATTTAAGCCAGCCGACATATAAAAGTAAATACAGAAACTGACAATCATTATTAAGGTAGCCCCCTAGTTTCTGCTCGGGGTGCCGAGGTTTCATTGATAAGCTCATTGCCGACATACATGACAACATATGAGAGTTCGAGATACATACAATTTTCGCCAAGTGTAAAATGGATGAAGTAGAGCTACATTCCATGGGCGCTTGGACTCCTCCCGGACTTGTCTGCCTTGTCCTTCTCCTATGGCTGTGCATCAATGAGGTAATAGACATCATTGTGTAGTGCTTTGCTTACAAAGCATGGCCCTTCCCATGGGGGGATAACTTATGCATGCCGACAGTGCGCTGCACCAGCCGAAGTACCTGATCTCTGTCTCAGAAGACTCGGAGGTTCACTTTACGACTATGGTAGCATCGGAGATTTTGCTGATATATGGCAGATCTAAACAAGGCCAGTTCTCTCGCTTCTTCCAGCATATCAACATCATTTTGCCAGGTTTCTTGCACTTCGGCTTCTGTGATTGGGTGACCCTAGGCGAGTCATGATCTATGTCGGCTGGTAATACAGCTTCTGCCCCATATACTAGAAAGAATGGCGTATAGCCTATTGATCGATTCAGAGTTGTTCTTAAGCTAAACAACATCGCTAGTAGTTCTTCTATCCAGCACCCCGCTGATCTTTGCAGCGTCTCAATGAGCCGGAGTTTTATCCCACACAGTACTAGTCCGTTGGTTCTTTCTACTTGTCCGTTCGATGTGGGGTGGGCTACTGACGCAATATCTAGTCGGATCTTTTTATCTTGGCAAAATTGCGCGAATGCTCCTTCGGCGAAATTGGTGCCATTATCAGTTATGATACTATGAGGGTAGCCATATCTCAGAATAATATCTTTGAGGAAAGTCACGGCCGTAGCTCCATCACATTTTCTTATTGGCTTCACTTCAATCCACTTGGTAAACTTGTCCACAATGACTAAGATGTGAGTCATGTTTCCCTTAGCCGGCCTAAATGGTCCAACCATATCTATGCACCACACAGCAAATGGCCAAGTGATTGGTATAGTCTTGAGTTTCGACATTGGCATGTGTGTCTTGGTACCATACCTCTGACAACCATTACATTTCCTCACTAATTCCTCGGCTTGCTCCAAGGCACTTGACCAGTAAAAACCCATGCCGAAAAGATTTTGCCACTAATGCTCTAGACGAGGCGTGATGCCCACATTCGCCTTGATGTATATCTCGGAGGATGTCTAGCCCCTCTTCCGAGTCAACACATTGTTGCAGAACACTTGTGACTCTTCTCTTGTATAGTTCGGCATTGATGATGGTGTATGCCTTTGCTCTCCTCTATACTTTCCTTGAAAGTATCTCAGCATTTGGCAAAGTTCCATCCTTCAAGAACTCAAGTATTGGTTGTGCCCATGTTGGTATAGTGCGAACTAGGAAAAGTACTTCGTCAACCTCCATCGCATCCACCAACATAACCTCCACCGGATTAAGCTGACCAGTCCCCGGGTTCTACAAGGCAGTACTCGGGTTTATCAGGGTAGTCCCCGGGTTTACCGAGGTATTCCCCTAGACAATGTCCATAGGAGTAGCTTTTGATCCGGGGTTTGCCAGGATATAGATTTATTTGTATTCTGGCGAAGGTGTGATAGATGGTTTTCTTAGATGCTCCAAACAACTCCTGGCGGGATGGCCTGCTTAGATAGTATATCGGCTGCTTCATTTTCAAGCCGAGGTACATGATGGAATTCGCATCCCTCGAAGTACCCACATATCTTCTGTACATGAAATCTATAAAGGGCCATGTTCCTAGGGCATCCCAATTACCAGATACTTGTTGCACCAGTAAATACGAATCATCGAAGCACTGTATCCGACGTATCCCAACCTCTTTTGCTACTTTTAGTCCATGCACGAGCGCCTCATACTCGGCCATATTATTTGATGCTCGAAAATGGATCTAGAGCACATATTTAAGCTAATATTTCTTGGGTGAGGTAAGTACTACCCCGAACCCTAATCCTTCCTTCAGCTTTGATCCATCAAAATGCGTCCTCCAATAGTTAGAGTCCGGCAGAGGTGGTTTTGTACAGCATCTCGGCCCAATCCACGAAAAAATCTGCTACTGCTTGAGACTTTATGGCATCCCTTCTATCAAATTATGGTGCATAAGGGGCTAGCTCAATTTCCCATTTTGCAATCTGGCCACTTGCATCCTTGTTTCTCATTATCTCGGATATGGGTGCTTCACATATCACTTTTATGGGGTGTTCCTCGAAGTAATGCTTGAGCTTCTTATATGCCATGTACACACTGTATGCCATCTTTTGAAAATGAGGATAGTTCTGCTTCAAAGTAGACAATACATCGCTCAGGTAATATACTGGCCTATGCACCGACTTACCTTCCTCATCAAGCTCCACCACTACCATGATACTTACGACTCGGTTGGTCACTGCTATATAGAGCAACATTGGCTCTTTGGATAGTGGTGAAGCTAACACTGGTGCAGAGGCTAGCTTCTTTTTTAGTTTGCTATCAGCTTGCTGCGTCCATACGAATTTATCTGAATTTTTCATTAGCTAACAGAGACGCAATGCCTTTTCTCCTAGCCGACATACAAACTAACTTAATGATGCCAAGCAACCAATGAACTTCTAAACATCATTAAGGAACTTCGGCGCTTCCATTCTTTCTATAGCTTGGATTTTAGTGGGGTTAGCCTCGATACCTTGGTTGGACACAAGAAAACCGAGTAACTTCCCAGCTGGCATACCAAAGGTACACTTCTCCGGGTTGAGCTTCATTCAGAACCTCCTAAGGTTCGCGAATGTCTGGCAGATATCATCTAGGAGCGTTTTGTTTTCCTTTTTTATCACAACATCATCTACATATACTTGAACATTTTTCCCTATTTGATCATGTAGACATTTTTACATACACTTCTGATATGTTTCTCCTACATTACGTAAGGCAAATGACATGGTGCGATAGCAATAAGCCCCATACGGGGTAATAAAAGCAGTCTTTATTTGATCATCTAGGTTCAGGTGTTGCTGGTGGAAACCAGAATATGCATCTACAAATGACAACAACTCACACCCAATGGTCGAATCAATGACCCGATCTATCCTTGGCAGAGGGAATGGATCTTTTGGACACGCCTTATTCAGGTCCGTGTAATCAATACACATACGCCACACCACTGCTACATTTGGATAATCATTCTTCTTCTCCACAAGTACTAGATTAGAGAGCCAATCCAGATAGAGTACTTCCATGATAAACCTGGCTACAAGGAGCTATGCGATCTCATCACCAATCACCTTTCTCCTGTCTTCGGCGAAGCGGCGGAGAGGTTCCTTCACCGGCTTAGCTTCGGGTCTCACATGCAAAGAGTGCTCAGCCAACTCCCTCGGTACACCCTGCAGATCATGTGTGGACTAATCAAAGATATCCCGATTCTCACGGAGGAAGTGGACGAGCTCGTTTTCCTATTTGTCACTTAAACCGACACCGATAGTCACGGTGCGCTCTGGGAACTGATCATCAATGGGCACCTTCTTGGTATCTTTTGTTGCTTGAAACGAAACACTCCCATGTGGGTTCATCAGAGCCGACATATTCAGCTGGGCGGACTGAGCCAATGATGCAACCTCTTGGATCCTTCTCTTCTCATGTGCTATCACTAGAGACTCAGCCATATTTGACCCATTTGGCCCTGACATCTTCATTTTCAAGTAACCAATGTGATCACTACCCATAAACTTAAACAGAGCTGGCCTGCCGAGTAACGCATGATAAGCGTTGTCCAAGTCAACAACTTCAAACTCCAGACTCTCATTTCGGCAGTTCCCCCTCGTGCTGAATAAGGCGTCAATTCGGACCTTGCCAATAGGCTCGCAGGATATACCTGGCACAATGCCATGGAAAGTTGTCTTTGTTTCCTGGAGCATGTTCTCCAAGACTCCCAGCTTGTGGATTGTGTCCTTGTACAGAATGTTGATACAACTCCCATTGTTAATAAGTACCTTGGAGAACCTCACGTTGATATCCGGCCTAATATAAGTTGGGTCAAGCACTAGTGCATACGATCCAAGACTCGGAATGAGCCTAGGATGATCATTGATGATCCATGTTATTTCTTGATCAGACCAAGGCATATACCTCATCACAACCGACATAACTTCATTTACCTCCATATGTCGGTGCTGCACGCTCTTTCTGTCAGTTTCCTCCGTGGTAAATACGTAGTAGCTCTGATGGTGCTCCATGTAATTGTTTCTCCCGTCATTGCTGTGGTATCTTTGGTTCTGCTGATGTTGGTTCTCCACCTGATGTACTGCATCTCTTCTCTCATTGTTCTCATACCTCAGCGGAGGTGGTGGTAACATCATCTGTTGCCCATTTGCCCCAGTGAGCTGCTGCTGCCGAGGTGCATCGTGTCGAGGTCCATCATGCCAAGGTGCATCGTGTCGAGGTGCTTGAGCATTCCTAGAGCCACTTTGCTCTATTTTCCTCATCCAATCACATTGCCGAGTCATGTGATTCGTCGGGTTACTCGGGTTTGGCGTGTGACACTTGCACGGCTGGGCACCAAGTTTCATGGTGATGGCACGACAGATCTAGCATGGACTCATATGTATACCTCGGCATGTCCTTCTTTTCCTGCCACTGTTTCTTCTGCTCTGGCATCCAAGTTTTCTTGCCATCGTTTCTAGGAGTCCATTGTTGCCCTCCAGTTTTCTAATGCTGGCTAGCATGGGCATTTGGTTGATCTTGATCCACCGCCACAACATGCTGTGAACTGTATCTGTAATCTAGCTGCTCATATCTCCTTTTACCTCGGAAATCATTTCACTAGGATGAGCCGGTCCCATCTCAGTTGTAATACTCTTCATTGGACTCGTTTGACACAAGTAGAGGTTGGTCGGATCAGCCAATGCATACGAGTCAGCAATTCAGATAGTTTCAGCCAACATAGTTGGCATATCCCTTTGTAGTCTTTGCCATAGCATACTTGCATACCTACATCCTTGCGCAAACCAAGCAATGGCTTGTGACTCAATCACCCTATCACAGGAGTTATGCACATTGCACCAGCGAGTTAAAAACTCCCGGTCAGTCTCATTCAGCCTTTGTTTGCACATTGCCAATGTATGTGGCCTATTCGGCCTCTTATATGTGCTCATGAAGTTGCTGATGAACATCTCCTCAAAATCTATCCAGCAGTTGATACTTCCTGCCGGCAAATTGTTTAACCAGACTCTTGCTGGCCCATCCAACATCTGAAGTACATATCTCACTGGCCATCTCAAATTGCCACTAGCAATGTTCACAGCAGTTGCATAGTCAATGAGCTAATCGTCCGGCTTGGTGCTGCCGTCATATGTCTTTGTTCCTCTGGCCAACTGAAAGTTTGGCAGAGGTGGCTCTCTCATAATCCGAGGTCTAGAGCATGCTGGATCCGGAGGACCTTGACCCTCAATCATCTCCAACCTATAAATTCGGTCGAGCTTCAACCTCGCCTCATTTGGCTGCAAGTTCCTGTTTCCCAGCCTTGATCCAATCACATGGTGCTCCGACCTAGGAAACCCGGCACCAGCCATTGCGAAATAACCATCATTGTACCTATCTTGACCCGCACGAACATATTACTGCTACATAGCTGGGCCGACACTTTGATGTTGCCGAGGTATAAACTACTGCTGCTGTTGCCGAGGTGGGTTTTGCCCTGCTCCCGCCAAGTTACGCTGTTCGGCATTGTTGTTTCCAGCATTTCCTTAACCGGCATTGCCTTGGTCATGGTTACCTTGGCCAACTTCACCTTGGCTATCACTATGGCGGTCCTCATCAACTTGCACTTCTTTTCCTTTCCCTAGCCTTGATGGGTCATATGGGATTATCTGCTTATTTTTCCTTGTCGAGGTCACTGCCTCTTCCCTTCTTGGGCCTATGTGAGGGGATGATGCTGCCCTAGCGGATTTCGTCGGGTTACCCCTTGCCGAATGAACTATATGAGAACCTCTTGCTACCACCAGGTTTGGTTTGAGTATTTCCTCATTCTGCTTGTTTGCTACTCTCACTAAGTGGTTTACTCTTTCCTGCTGCCTCTCCTGGGCTTCTCCGGTTAAACCCTCTAACTTGGATGTTGCTGCCTCTACAGCCCTAAGGTTCTTTGCCGGGGTACTATACCTCTCCAGCCCCATTGTTACTAGGGTAGCTGAATGCCCCAGCCTAGGTACATACTCCTTGTCTATCTCAGTGACCAAATTTATAACCGTAATCTTTACTCCATCCCTATGAGTTGGGATAATCCGGTTTGCTTTTGCATACTCACGCAGTGTGATGTTCAGTGACTATTGCAACTCGGCTACTTTCTTTGCCCCTGCCAACATTTTCAGCCGGGCCTCCTATAACTCGGCATGTGCCTGAGCTAGATCTACTACAGGTTCTATGGGAGTTGCTAAGCTATCTATTGCCTGCTGCAACACGTTCTCTGGCCTCTCTAGTGGATGGAACCTTGACCTAGGTACCTTTATGGTAGGGTCCGGATCTGGTGTCGGGTCCTTGCTTGTTCCTGCATCTAGCTCCATCATCATGACCTCAATGTAGCTAGCAAGATGTGTGATATGAAGGCCGCGAGCTGCGCTGAGAGCTGGTTCGCCTCCCTCGACGACATGGAGCAGGTGAACACAGGACTCGTCCACGCCAACGTAGACCTTGTGTGCGCCGAGGCTGATGAAGAGGTGATGACCCACAAGTATAGGGGGTGTATCGCTGTATTTTCGAGGGAAGTGAAACCCAATTTATTGATTCGACACAAGGGGAGCCAAAGAATACTTATCGGCCTTAACAACTGAGTTGTCAATTCAGCTGCACCTGGAAACAATCTTGCTCACAGCAGTTTATCAGTAGCAACAGTTTTGTAGTAGGAATAGTAAAGTAACAACAGTAGCAAAGCAAAGACAGTAGTAACAAAAGCAGTAAACAGTGGGATTCGAGTGTGGTAGGCATAGGGATGGATGGACGGGCGTTGCATGGATAAGACAATTCACATAGCAATCAGAATATAGGGCAATTGCAGATAAATAAGATAAAGCATCCAAGTACTAGACAATCCTAGGCATGTGTTCCATATATAGTCATACGTGCTCGCAATGAGAACTTGCACAACATCTTTTGTCCTGCCAGCCCGTTTGCAGCGGGGCCTCTAGGGAACTACTGGCAATTAAGGTGCTCCTTTTAATAGAGCACCGGAGCAAAGCATTAACACTCCATGAACACATGTGATCCTCACATCAAAGCCTTTCCCTTCCGGCTACCCCGATTTCTGTCACTTTGGGACCATAGGTTCCAGACAACGACGTGTGTATACAACTTGTAGATAAGACCCAAAACAATACTATCATGATGAATCAATAACATGTTCCGATCTGAAATCATGGCACTCGGGCCCTAGTGACAAGCATTAAGCACAACAAGTCGCAAAAAAGTCATAAAGCACTAATAAAAGATACTAGGCACCATGCCCTAACAATCTGATGCCATTACATGAACGATCTCACCCAATCCCTACCATCCCCATAGCCTATAGCGGGGGATTACTCACTCATAGATGGGAGAAACATGGATGGTCGATGGATAAGCGACGGTGATGATGATGGCGATGATCTCCTCCAATTCCCCGTCCCGGCAGGGTGCCAGAACGGAGTTTCTGGTGCTATTTCGTGGAATCTGGTGGTGGCAGCGGAGCAGAACTCCTTCTGGAAAAACGTCGAACCCTCCCGAAGTTTTTAGGTTAGAAGGCTCCTTATAGGTGAAGAGAGAGGCCGAGGGGGAGTCTAGGGCGGCCAGACCACCCCCTGGCGCGGCCTGGGCTTGCCCGCACGGCCAGGTGTTGTGGCCTGGGCCCAGCCCCCCTCTGTCTCGTATTCTGGCTCCGGGAGTCTGCTGGTGAAATAGGATTTTTGGCATATTTTCCGGGATTTTTCCTGATAGTTGATTTTCTGCACAAAAAGTAGACACCAAGGCAATTCTGCTGAAAACAGCGTCAGTTCGCATTAGTTGCATCCAAATCACACAAGTATAGAGGAGAAACATGTGGCGCCCCGCAAAACCCACTACTAGATAATCGCGGTGTTTTTGTGCATTGCATCATCATGACCGCATGCTCATGTCATCAGGCCACATTGCATTTGAGCATCGTCATCACCATGCATGGTTTTTGTCTAAACTATTTTCGAAAACGCCTAGTTTCGTTTTCTAAATATTCCCGTCTTTATTCAAATTAAACCCGGGTCTCCGGAATATTTTGGTTTGTCTAAATACGGTTTGCAAAAGCCCCGTTTAAAATAACAAAATATTTATTTTATTTTTAGGGGACAGCCGTACCGGGCCGATACGACCCAGTCGGCCATCCCCAGTACAAAAACCAGACCTACCCAAACCCTTTTCTACCCAATCCTAGTCTACCCATCCCCTTCCTTCACCCCTCCACCTCACCCCCTCCAATCCCGTCTCGCCACTTCACCAGCTCACACCCCTGCCCACCCTCCAACGCCACCTGCATGCCTCCCCACCAGCCACCTCACCCCTGGCCCCACCTCGCGCGCCCCACGTCGCCTGCACGTGGAAACCGCCCTCGCGGTCAACCCCGCCAACCCCGCGTGCCGCTCCCGCCTCTCTCTCCTCACCTGGACACGCACTCCCGCGCCCTGGCCCACCTGACTCCCTCAGTTCCATCGCCCGCCCAACCGCTGCACGCGGTTCGCGTGACCCCCGCTCCCCCTTGTCGTTTTCGCCCTGGCCCACCCCGTGGACGTGTCCCGCACACCACCTTCCACCCCACGATCCCTTCCTTCCCCCTCACTCACCGCATCGCTCGCCTCCTCCCCATCGGCAACCGCCGCCGCGCGGCCGTTCCCTCGCCGGTCGTCGCCCGTCCGCCCTGCTCCACCTCGCCCTCGCCGCCCGGTCCGAGTTCCTCCTAGACGCGCGACCAACCCCGCCCCGCTCCACCTCGCCCTCGCCGCCCGGTCCACGCTCCCCTCGCCGCCGGTCGCCGTCCGCGCCTCTGAGCTCCTCCTAGTCGCGCGACCAACCCCGCCCCGCTCCACCGTGCTTCCCGCCGGCCGCCGCCGCTCTCAGCTCCGCGACACCAGCAAGCTCGCCGGGCCTCATCGGGCCTCTTCCTCGCGCGCCCGGAGCCCTGACCCCCACCTCGTCGTGCCGCGGGCTCGCCACGAGCTCCGCCTCCGTAGCCCCTGCTCCCGGTTCTCTCTGACCTCGACGGTGCCCCCTCGAGCACTCGCCCCGCGGTCCCTCTTCTCCGCCAGCGGGCTCTGCCCCAACACCTTCCTCATCGCCGGTTCACCACCTCGCCTTGGCCGGCGTCCACGCCGACCCCGCCCCTCGCTGCAGGCGCCCGTCCTCGCTCTGGCTGCGCTGCACCGTGCCGTCCATCTCCTCCCACTTGTCGCTCACCCTCGCGCTAAGCCTGCCCTGTGCCTACCTCCTCGTCCACCATCATCGACGCCCCGCACTCCCCTGCGAGCCGCGCCTCCTCTGTCGTCCCGGGCCCTCTGCACCGACCCGCGCAGCCGTGTCTATGTAGCCGTTTCGCCAAGGTCCTCTGGCCACGTGCAGGGCCTCATCTCTACCGTGCCCATTCTATTAATTTTAAGCGGTGGCAGTGGTGTAAGTATTTTTGGAATGCAATGTGCAGATGTGGTGGTATTGCTGCTACGAAAATATTCGGTGTGTCAACAAGATCCTCGCGATGGAGAAGGTTGACGGGAATTCCGACAAGATCTTCGGTACTACCTGAGTGACCAATATGGACACGGAGCCTGAACCACAAGGTCGCCAATAGAATCGAAGGATGCCCAACGACAAGAACTCCTACCCAGATTCGATGACCCGAAGCTCTTCTTCATAGACACTGAGACCGCCGTGTCCTTCCACCCGGATCCAAAGACCAAATCTGAATCCCTCGGCACGCCATGATCTTCTTCCTGGACGCCGAGACCTTGAACCCCTCGGAGCGCCAAGTTCCTCTTCCCGGAGTTCAAGCCCGAGACCATGAAGATCGATCCCCGTCGAACCTCGGATCCAAATCCCCCTAATGTGTGACCCTGATCCATTCTCCTATTTTTTTATAATATATGATACCAACTTGCTGCATTAAATCATTCATGATCGCATACATATTCAGTGGGTTGGGGGCCTTATGCCAATTCACCTCCTAATTTAATATGGAGTCCATCTACGGGATACTTTTGTCTTATTCCGGACTCCATTTAAATTGGTGTAGCAAATCGATGCCATGTTTTGCCATGTTAAGACAACATAAAAACTGCGGGGTAGTTAAATAGCTCGAACCGCTTAATTAATTGACGGGATCCCGGTTCCTCTTAATACTGCCTAATTGCACCGCATCTGCATCATATCATAATCATGCCGGATCTTCTGCCGTAGTATTAAATATTGCATCCGGTGTTTCTTCTAGTGTTTGCTTCTTCGCGGATTAGGCCGATGAGTTGATGCGAGTATCGTCAAGTTCTCCGGATATGATCATTCGGCAGTGTTTTCCCAGGCGAGCAACTCTCCCCCTTCTACCTATTTTGCATTTATAGTCTTTATTTCCTCCTGTTGATCTATTGCTATCCGTGTCGCGATGCTTTAGTTCCCGTACCCCAGTTATATCCCATGCGGCCTTTATATTGCCTTGGACACCTCCTATTACCTATGTTTGGTAGATAGCTGGCCTTGCGAGTCGTAGTTGCTTGCTCAGGTGCGATCTCGTGTTTTCAAGTACCAAAGTTGTTGGAATGCTGGCAGATGTTTATGGTGGAGATGTTTAGTGGTGGAGAGGATCATGACTTTAATTACAACTATAAAAATGCTAGCTATAACTAATGCAGAGGCATCGGTGGGCAATAGATGTTATTTGGTTCTTCCACGCCCACTTGTGTCCCGTAGGACCCCGAGTACTTGATACATGTTCCTTGACTATTCGCACTATCCACATCCGGGAGGCCTTATGGACCCCCCTGAGCCAGAGCTTGATTCATTTCTATTTCTTGGGGCCACAAAGTAGTTTGGGGCTTTATTACTATCCTGTACTTATGCCATGCTTTACTGCTTTATTTACGATTGTGCGTGGAGCACCTGTACTGTTTAGGATCGCGGAATGTTTTCGCGGTATCGACAAGCCCAGTCACACTTTCGGGTTCCCAGTCGTTTACAGCCATTAACGCAAACCCCGGGTCCGTTCCGGAGCCGGCCAACTTTGTTGCGGGTAGCTTAGTGGGGTGGCCCCCTGAAATATTTCTGAATCCTGTGATCGCTTTGTCCTGAATGCCTTGTTGGGTTTTGAGTTGATTTTTCCGAGGTTAATCGAGTGTGTGTTGCTATTTGTGCACCCCTGCAGGGTAAAACTTTCTGAAAGCCGTGTCCGCGGTTATGGACGACTTGGAGCACAGTATCTCGATCATAGACAAGCATAACTAAAGTTGTGCTATAAACTTGACTTAATATATGACTAGTAATTAGATTCAACTATAATGGAATGGATATTAAAAATGCCAACAACTGATGGATCTGTGGTGATCTGTGTCATACTATATCCGCCTAGTAAGTATTGCAACTCCAATGGAATGTGATAAAAGTGTCAACAACTGCTGGATTTTGGGATTCCTCAGGACAAATATATCTGACTAGTAAATGTTCCAACTGCCACGGAAAGTTTAATTAAAACTGCCCAATACTTATGCCTCAGGATGACTCATGCTATCTATATCTGATTAGTAATTGCTGCAACTATAATGGAATGAGTAAAATTGCCCACTGTGTGCGTTCCTTGGTCCGACTTCCTCGTTTGGTCTCGAGGGGGAAATACCAGGATGGGTTTGTTTGGTGTTAGCTTCAAGTTGGTTCCGAATAGGTCTTTCTTATCCCTCTCTGATAACCGCCAGTTGTATCGAGTCTCTATAGGTTGTTTAGTGCCGCTGCGCTACCGCTTCAACCCACCATACCTATGTAGGCGAGAGCCGCCGAATTCTAGCCTTGCCGTGTACTGGCCTCAGTACTTACGCTCCTCTTTTTCCCTTGCCCTTTGTCGGCACCCCTTTTGTTTTAGCAGGTTTGAGATCGCCGTCGTTAGCAGGGTTACCCTTCCGGCTTGGCCTGGGCAGGGTTATGGAAGCCATTGGTTATTCTTCAGGGCTCTTAGCCCCATTTGCATCTTGCCCGTAGTTGGACGCTTTATCGTTTTCAAGGTGATTTGGATCTTTGTATTGTTTATCTGTATTCTTGACTCGTTGAGTCGCTGTTGTATATATATCTGTTCTGTGGGTCCCATCGAGGACTGTTGTGTAATGGTATTACTTAGTTTTCCACCCGCACGAAAGTGCCTGGTGGGCGTCCTTGAATCGTTTCTATGCGGGTTTGGCAGGAAGCACTAAAACTTGCATAGGGCCGATTCGAGGGTATTACAGAGTGGTATAAGAGCTCAACAGTTACGATACCCCACAAGTCCAGCCTGTAGGATAACCTAGCTAACGACCGAAGTAGAGTGTCAAAATTATTTTGCAAAATCGGTTGGATAGATCTGATTAGGTCTGCTTTTATTCCTTACCCCTCTACTGTTCTCCTCTTTCCTCTGCGTGTTTCGAATCTGCTCTCGTATCTTTTCTTCAAGTCCAGGAATTCTCAAGGTTGGATTTCCATCGTACCTTTAGGGTTTCGCTTCCTCCTTTTGTAACGGTTCTTCTACATCCGGTCTTCGTGCTATCCGAGGAATCCTTCATCTGTTGGACTTCTCTCTGTTCCTTGTTGTGCCTTCCGGTGATTTCCGACGCGACGACATCATCTATGCCAGATCCGATGCAGAGCCTGCATCACTCCTTTATTTCCAAACCTCGCTTGTCGAGATCTTCAGTCTGAATTCCGAGAGTTGGTTGCATAATTCTCTTATTCATGTGCAAAGTAATGCTTTGAGTGCGGGATGGAGTAGCTACCATACAACTACTCTTATCATTCGCTTTTGTATATCGAATCGGAGGATCCAGCAATTTTACTCCGTAAACGGAAGCTAGAGGTGGCTTTATTTGTTGATACCTCTACCTTTGCCTTTGTCCCCGGAGTGTTATCTCGACGATCATGGACAACGACCTATTGTTAGTGGTGTCGCGAGGATCTACACGAAGTGAGAAGATTCAGATCACCGACCTTCTTCCCGGTACCACGAGGCGGATCTCGAGGGCGAGATCCATTGTTAGTGGTGTCGAATTGTGGCGCCCCGCAAAAACCACTACTAGAAAATCGCGGTGTTTTTGTGCATTGCATCATCATGACCGCATGCTCATGTCAACAGGCCACATTGCATTTGAGCATCATCATCACCATGCATGGTTTTTGTCTAAACTATTTTCGAAAACGCCTAGTTTCGTTTTCTAAATATTCCCGTCTTTATTCAAATTAAACCCGGGTCTCCAGAATATTTTGGTTTGTCTAAATACGGTTTGCAAAAGCCCCGTTCTAAATAATAAAATATTTATTTTATTTTTAGGGGACAGCCGTACCGGGCCGATACGACCCAGTCGGCCATCCCCAGTACAAAAACCAGACCTACCCAAACCCTTTTCTACCCAATCCTAGTCTACCCAACCCCTTCCTTCACCCCTCCACCTCACCCCCTCCAATCCCGTCTCGCCACTTCACCAGCTCACACCCCTACCCACCCTCCAACGCCACCTGCACGCCTCCCCACCAGCCACCTCACCCTGGCCCCACCTCGCGCGCCCCACGTCGCCTGCACGCGGAAACTGCCCTCGCGGTCAACCCCGCGTGCCGCTCCTGCCTCTCTCTCCTCACCTAGACACGCACTCCCGCACCCTGGCCCACCTGCCTCCCTCGGTTCCATCGCCCGCCCAACTGCCGCACGCGGTCCGCGTGACCCCCGCTCCCCGCCTTGTCGTTTTCGCCCTGGCCCACCCCGTGGACACGTCCCGCACGCCACCTTCCACCCCACGGTCCCTTCCTTCCCCCTCACTCGCCGCATCGCTCGCCTCCTCCCTATCGGCAACCGCCGCCGCGCGGCCGTTCCCTCGCCGGTCGTCGCCTGTCCGCCCCGCTCCACCTCGCCCTCGCCGCCCGGTCCGAGTTTCTCCAAGCCGCGCGACCAACCCCGCCCCGCTCCACCTCGCCCTCGCCACCCGGTCCATGCTCCCCTCGCTGCCGGTCATCGTCTACGCCTCCGAGCTCCTCCTAGCCGCGTGTAGCATCCCAATTGTCTAACAATTGTAATGCTACTTGGTCTAGTAAGATAATGCTACTTCCTATATATAATTGTTGCATCATAATTATATCATGCTCATGTCATCATGCCACCTTGCATTTGAGCATCATATAAAACCTTTTTTTTTTGGTTCTTATCTCATATGCATTATTAATTGTTTTTGCCTCTTGATATATTGTATTTGTTTCTTGATAAATGATTGATGCCCAAGTTGAGTTGGGGGCATATCTTTTATTAACTCCACCACCTTTCTTGTCACCACCCCATCATTCCGCCATTCCACCATATGTGAGCATTGCATTTTATTTGGGTTTATCTCTAGCTCATGTTGTTTGGAATGGACCCTTTTCCATTCTACCTGCTTCCATATGGAATGATATGGGAAGGTTGTTCATGTTGGAATATTTTGAGGATAATATGCACATAGTGGAATATACACAATAGCATGTCCAAATATATTCAAATATGGTCATCTCCATTCACTCCACATGGAACATTCCTTCAAATTCTTTTGCTTGGCTTTTATTCCACTTTTGGGAATGCATAAGGATAAATGCCATGAGATTTTATTTTGTTTTCACAAGATTAACACATGGCATTAAATACTTGCATGGGCCATGCAACCATCACCATCTTTTGTCCTCCTTTGGTTTTATTTGTTTTTGAGTGGATCATCTTCTCATCTCTCTCTTTCTCTCAATCCTTTCTACCTTGCTTTGTTTCTTGCCTTGTGCCATCAAACCTCCTCCACCTCTCTTGTGTAGAGCCTTGCATGAGCTTGTAGGATCATCCCCATGCCCATCTTTTCTCTCTCTTGGTCATGCATACCAAAGCCCTCTCTCACCTAGTCTCTCTCTCATTTCTTTCTCTAACCCTAAACCCTCTCCCTTTTTTTTTCCTCTCTTTAAACCCTACCCCATGATCTACCCCTCCATGCCGAAGCATCAACCCCAGCCCTAGGCTACCCCATCTACCCCTCTAAACCCTATCAAACCAAACCCTAACACCTACCTCTCTCCTAAACCCCAATCCTTAATCTCTCCCTCTCACTCTTTTTCCATCTGTGGTGTTCCATCCTTTATGTAGGCACGTGTGGGGGCCATGTGATCTCCCCTCTCTTCTCTCTTTTCTACTCTTTCCTAAGCAGATCAG
This sequence comes from Avena sativa, assembly GCA_916181665.1. Classification (NCBI taxonomy): domain Eukaryota; kingdom Viridiplantae; phylum Streptophyta; class Magnoliopsida; order Poales; family Poaceae; genus Avena; species Avena sativa. The sequence goes on from OV702290.1 coordinate 289,446,270, forward strand.
CCGAGAGGTTTTCCCCTGGCGCCGATCCTCCCAGGACCAATCTGTCCAAACCCCGGCCCTCCCCTCCTAATCCGTTTCCCCCTCTCCTGGTCTGGCTCGATCAGCCGAGAGGAGCTGAGCCAGCTCCCCTCGCCCATGTTTTTCTTCCTCCATCCTCAGCACGTGCTCGCCAGCCCCACCCCATACCGCGCCGTACTCCCTCCCCTTGCCTCGGCATAAAGCAAGCAGGACAAGAAAGACAGCCCAACCACTCCTCCATATCGATCCAGATCACCACCCCATCTTCTCCGGACCTCCAATTGCCCAGATGGAGGAAACCCTCCTTTTCTTCTACAAGCAAAAGCAGCCTCGCCACCATGGCCACCCCGTCTAGCTCCTCGCCAGCCACTGGACGCAGGCCATCCTGAGCCAGGGCGTCGCCACCTAGAACACCGCTGCATCGTCCTCTCTCGTCAGCGTTAGGGATCAAGGAGAAGAAGCCATGTACCTCGCTGGCGCCACCGCTGCCCCTGTGCGCCCTCAAGCTCACTGTGGCAGACTTCCTCCTCGCCGTGGCACCACCCTTGCCCTTCTCCGGCCATGCACCACCGTCACCAGCACCCTCTCGGTGAGCTCCACCTCCCCCTCTTTACCACCGGCACCGCGCGCAGCCGCCGCTTGCACGATGCACGCCGCACGCATGCAGGCAGCACTCGCCGCGCGCGCGACCGACAACAGCCGCAGAACCCTAGCGCACCCCTGTTCTTTCGCAGTTTCCGGTCGCTGTGGTCCGCCTCCGTGCGAGCTTGCTAAATGGAAGATGTAGCTCGCACCAACCTCTTCAGTTGTCCTTTTTACGGCATGGCGAAACTCGCCGTCGTTCGGTCTCAATCATCGTCGCAACCCATCCCGATCTCAGCCGTTTTCCGAAAACTTTTCGACAGTTTTACCCCGCTAGATCCCCTCTGTTCTTATCCTTGCCACGTCTGCTGAAGGCCTCCGTTGACGAAGCTCTAAACACCAAAGTTGTAGTCCAACGTTGGCTCTACAACTTTTGTTTTTGCAGCGTTGCAAAATTCCCAACGGTTTGCTCGTCATCGTCACCGGAAAACCGGACAAGCTGGCTGTTTTACCTCTGAAAACTTCAGTTTCTTCAGATCCGATCTGGTCTTTTGTAGTAAACCCCCTCCAGTTCTGGGTCAAGCACGCGCAGGTCCCTCCCCGGCCAGCTGTCACCACCCCGTTGGCCTGCCCGTTAGGTGGACCCGCAGCCGCTGGCCCACACGTCGGTGCCTATGGGTAATTGCCCCGTTGTGAGAAAAGTCCCACGCGGCCGCTGCGTCGACTGCCGCTGACTCAGCGCTGGCCCACACGTCAGCGGCTAGGGTCATCTAGGCCTCGGTGTAAAAAGTCTGTGAACTTTTTCTGTTAATAAAAATAATTTAAGAATATGTTCAATATGTTTTTAAATCCAGAAAATTAATAACTTTTAATTGGTAATCCCAAATTTGACAAATAATATATGTTTCTGAATCAGAAAAATGTGAGGATTCCAAAGATGCTATTCAAAATAATGTTTGAACACTTTAATTTTCGAGTTGATTAAAATTACAACAAAATGCCCCTTTGCCTTAATTTATTAATAACTTTTGTTTTATAACTCCAAATTTGACAAATGATATGTCTAAAATGATCAGCTCGACGAGACCTTTCTGTTTATGCATTCCATGTTCTGAATTGCAGCATGCATCATGTAAATATAAAGTATACAGCAACTTATTTGAGTATAAAATGTGACTAAAACTCCATAAAATGCCTTATTCTTGTATTCCACACCTCAACCATGCCATGCTACTTTATTGCCATGCAAATCGTGCATCATTCATCATGGCATGATTGTTTGCTTGTTGCATTTTATTCATATGCTTGTGCACTTTATTTATGTTGGCCCTTGTTTGTTTGGTTCTTCTTCGAATAGACGCTGAGCAGGGGATATATCAAGAAACCCAGGAGCACTACCCAGATCCTTCTCTCGCTTCAACTGAGCTGCCAGGCAAGCACTACCACATGCTTGCATACATATAGTACCTATTGCCTCTATCTTATTCTTGCATCATTGAGTCGCGATTGCATTAAACTGAATCCCAAGTACTGCATAGCCTTTACTTTTAAACCCCACTGAAGCTTGTTCCTCCATCCCATGAGCCATTACTACAGGAGTTGTTTGAGCCATGCGGGTCGTAGAACAGCATGTGTAGGGTATGTGAGTGTCTGATGGATAACGAGGTACCTAAACAACTTAACCTGAGTAGTAATGGGATAACTAATGAAAGTGGCACCGGTGAGCAATATCTACTATTTGGTTTTTCATGCTCACTTGTGTCCCGTAGGACCCCGAGTACTTGATTCCTGTTCCTTGAATATTCGCGCTATCCACATCCGGGAGGCTTATGAACCCCCCTGAGCCAGAGCTTGATTCATTCTTATTTCTTGGGGCCACAAAGTAGTTTGGGGCTTTATTACTATCCTGTACTTATGCCATGCTTTACTGCTTTATTTCTGAATCCTGTGATCGCTTTGTCGTGAATGCCTTGTTGGGTTTTGATTTGGTTTTTCCGAGGTTGATCGAGTGTGTGTTGCTATTTGTGCACCCCTGCAGGGTAAATCTTTCTGAAAGCCGTGTCCGCGGTTATGGACGACTTGGAGCACAGTTTCTCGATCATAGACAAGTATAACTAAAGTACCGCTTTTAATTTGACTAAGTACCTGACTAGTAAATAGTGCAACACTCATGGAATGGATAATAAAACTGCCAACGGATGGGGGGTTGTTCGTCCGCTTCCTCGTTGGTAAGCGAGGAGGAGGATAGATCTGTTAATATTACTGTTATAACTGTTGTTATTAATTCACTGACATCCGTCTATCTTTGGTTAGGCGGATGGTTAGCGAGTATCTATAGAATTGTTAGGTATTATCTTTTGCTGCAATTGCGTCACCCCAGGTTGTGTCCCCTTTAGCGGCATAAAGACTTGCTGAGTACCCCTAGGGTCTCACACGATAAATTGTTTGATTCAGATGAACAGGTAAACTCGCAAGATGGATACTGGGTGGAGGAGACGGACGATGTTGGCAACGATCACTCGGTGTAGAGATTCCGGGAACGGGGATCCGTGAGATCTGTGGGCGGGATGTGTTTATTTATGGGGCATCTTATGCCGATTTGCTTCTTATCCGTACTCGGATCTTGTTTTCCGCTTCCGCCTGATACTCTGATGTTTGATGTATGAGGAGATATCCTAAACTATTATATCTATCTAGGATATTTGGATCTTGCCGTATGGCGTTGCAATATTTCTATTTCTTTTAGATGGAATGGCTCTGAGGACTGTTGTATGGTGGCTTGCATACATACTCATTTGTGTATGTAGTTGATCCCTTCGCCTGCCGATTACGCCGCTCGTTCTTGTCCCGATGTTTGGAAATGGTTAGGACGGCCGAAAGGTCTACCTGTGAGTGGCATTTGGCCCCACCGTACTATTTTAACCATTTCCGCTCATCCAGGCTTGTAACTAAGAGCGTAATTCACCGAGGTAGTTACAATTGGTATCAGAGCCATCCCGCCCTTCAGGGTCTCAGCCAAATGGTCGTTGTCAGTCTAGCAAATATTTTTGGTAGCTATGTATACTAGGGAAAAACAAAACGCGAGAGTAGGACTGCTTCCACTTTTCTTCTTAACCACCCACCCACCCTTTTCTGGTAAGGAAGTGTAACGTTTTCAATCCTCTTCTTAAAATTCAAACTAGGATTCACGTGTTCTGGGTTTTCGTAGTACCATAGAAAGTGTGTGTGTGTGTGTAATTCCTTGTCTATCTGTTGCATCCAATTTGTTATCACAATCTGTCTTTGGTTATCAACTGTTGGTACATTCCATACTGACAGGCTTTTGAAAACCGGCGCGATCTATCTGACTCCTTGTTAACCGGTGCCATATTCTTAAGGGTGTTCTTCCTTCCAGCATGCTTTCACAGAATGTGGAGTTGCTAATCTCTGGCTGATAAGTGATTTTGCGCATCTATTGGTATTTTAATGCCGAAAATGCGGAAAATTTTTCTTTGATACATCTGTGTTTCCACACTCCTTTCCAGTCGTGTGTGAAACATTATCCATCTCCCTTTTATCAGCATGTCCATGCTAACTCATTCTTTTGTTACCGGCGCTTAATCCTAGAGTTTCAGTTCATCTCCTTTTTCTCTTGGGCTAATTACATAACATGTGTCGATCCGAAGCTGGTGATTGTAATTTGGTTCTCGGCATAGCTATATGACACTTATCATGAGTGGAATATGGAAAATGCTATCAACACTATCCTCCAAATGGTGACGGTTATCTCCTGTGATTTTGAGTACACCGTGATCATATCTATGCATATTCAAGCATCTTTGGCAATCCGGAGTTTCCCAAGGCACTACAGCGGTCTATCATCTGTCCATCATGCTGCACATCTTTTTGAACTCCATATCTGCAAAATTCTCTTTGAGACGAGGGAATTGCATCTTTTTGCTTCTGATAGCTTTGCTTATGGTACGATCTATCATCTTTTCTTTATCCAAGATCTCTTTATCTTAGTAACCGGTGATCCGATCGACAATGTGAACCAGGTGGCATTTCCTGTTCTCTTCCGAAGGACCAGATAACCTATTCTTCCAGTGCATCTTCTTCAACACGAACCCGTGCTCTTAATATTGATCTTTCTAAGAGCGTTGACCTCAAGAAGTGTTCGAGCATTTGTTCGTTTCTCTCGCCTTTTGAACTGGGTATTCTTGGAATATCTTGTTAATCCATGGTGGTATATGTTGATAATATGCTTTCCTATTCGATATCAATGGAAGGACATGGAAGATCATCTGTGCCTCTTTCTCTCAAGCTTTGTTAACACTGCCGTGTGCAAAGTTCCCAAAGTGAGAATTCTGACTTTTTGAAGTCACCTATCTCGGCCACGTCCTTCTGCTAAATAGATCGCTTCAACTCTGGAATCAGCAAGTCCATTGTTAATTCCATCCTCCATCTTCAACCAATCTGGAGTTATTCCTTGTTGGCAAGTTATCATCGTCGTTCCGCTAAAGATTTTCCTCAAGACCGCTAAACCTCTCTCAATCTTTTCAAGAACAACATGGAGTTCTTTTCACCTCTATCTCGTTAAGTAATCTCTTGAAACCCTCTCGCTCTGTCGTCTATGCTCAATCCACCGGAGGCCATGAAGACCGTCCAGATCTTGTATTCCTTTCGTTTAAGTTGGTGCTATCTTTTCTGTAGCTGTTGAATCTTGCAGTTGTTCTCCGTAATCTTCCTTCATATCTTTCCGGGGGCTTGGTATTTCCGACATGACGAAAGCATCATCATCTTTATCTATCTATGAATCCGGCGAATCGTTTGCATCTATCCTTGTTTTCTAACGAAGTTCCCATGAGTTTTTGTCAATACCTTCAGTCTGTTTCGGTAGTTGGGTTGCATAGTTTTCTTATTCATGTGCGTAGTAATGCTTTGAGTGCGGGATGGAGTAGCTACCATACCACTACTCTTATCATTCGCTCTTGTACATTGAATTGCTGAATTAATGTGATTTCACCCATTCCACGGAAGTTAGAAGTGGCCTTTATCCCTTGATACTTTTACTTCCGTCTTTGTTTTTCCGGAGTGCTCTCTCGAAGAAAGTAATCAATAATCTCTTGTTGGTGGTCTGTCTATTCTAGATGGAGCAAAATCTTCAATTATCTGGCGGAAACAAACGCAAACTCCTTTCGTTCCTCGTCTTTCTACCGATGCTTGACATCCCCAAACAAGATGAAAGGAAACTATCTCTCTCTTTGTTTCATCAATTCTTTTTCTGTGGTAAAGCCAATTGTGGTTGAGGCCATTAGCCGCAAATCTATTGCGTTAGCCTCAAGGCTAAAGAAAGCAATAAGTATATCTACAATAAACTCCAGATCCTCCATATTCTTTGCTTCTCGGGATTCCACCATGATCTGGCTTCACATCCGTCTCTGGAAGTTATATCCGCGCACCTCAATTGCGTGATCCTTTGGGTCTTACCGGCGCAAGAAGAATCTAATCCGACGATGTCTAACTAAATCTTTCTGTTGATATCAAGGGACCCTATTGTTTGAAGGCAATATTGTTTCCGTTCTTCATTTCTCAAATTCGAGAGAAGATACGATGCTATTGTCATAGTGGTTCAAAACCTCTCCAATCTAGCTCTTTTCTTCCGGCGAGATAAAGATTCATCCTCTCTCGTATCAGTAAATCTTTAATCTTAATGGTGTGTCTTTCTTTATCCATGATACATCATCTTGTCCGTTCTTCACAAGTGGTTCTATTCTTTTATCATGTTTCTTGAGAAAACCGAAGCTATGTCCATCCTATCCTTCTTGTCTCACGACAATCCTTCAATTCTTCTAATCTGTTGTTCTTGAAGCAAAACGCAAGACTCGCAGCAAGTCTAGCAAGTTCTTCCGTGCTTCATCAACTTGGGAACGTGAGGGTCACCTTCGTTCGAACACCCGCCTCTCCTTGTGTTGTTTTCTTTTTCCTAGGAATCTCGGGGCGAGATTCTTGTTTAGTGGGGGAGAGTTGTAGCATCCCAATTGTCTAACAATTGTAATGCTACTTGGTCTAGTAAGATAATGCTACTTCCTATATATAATTGTTGCATCATAATTATATCATGCTCATGTCATCATGCCACCTTGCATTTGAGCATCATATAAAACCCTTTTTGTTTTGGTTCTTATCTCATATGCATTATTAATTGTTTTTCCCTCTTGATATATTGTATTTGTTTCTTGATAAATGATTGATGCCCAAGTTGAGTTGGGGGCATATCTTTTATTAACTCCACCACCTTTCTTGTCACCACCCCATCATTCCGCCATTCCACCATATGTGAGCATTGCATTTTATTTGGGTTTATCTCTAGCTCATGTTGTTTGGCATGGACCCTTTTCCATTCTACCTGCTTCCATATGGAATGATATGGGAAGGTTGTTCATGTTGGAATATTTTGAGGATAATATGCACATAGTGGAATATACACAATAGCATGTCCAAATATATTCAAATATGGTCATCTCCATTCACTCCACATGGAACATTCCTTCAAATTCTTTTGCTTGGCTTTTATTCCACTTTTGGGAATGCATAAGGATAAATGCCATGAGATTTTATTTTGTTTTCACAAGATTAACACATGGCATTAAATACTTGCATGGGCCATGCAACCATCACCATCTTTTGTCCTCCTTTGGTTTTATTTGTTTTTGAGTGGATCATCTTCTCATCTCTCTCTTTCTCTCAATCCTTTCTACCTTGCTTTGTTTCTTGCCTTGTGCCATCAAACCTCCTCCACCTCTCTTGTGTAGAGCCTTGCATGAGCTTGTAGGATCATCCCCATGCCCATCTTTTCTCTCTCTTGGTCATGCATACCAAAGCCCTCTCTCACCTAGTCTCTCTCTCTCTTTTCTTTCTCTAACCCTAAACCCTCTCCCTTTTTTCCCTCTCTTTAAACCTTACCCCATGATCTACCCCTCCATGCCGAAGCATCAACCCCAGCCCTAGGCTACCCCATCTACCTCTCTAAACCCTATCAAACCAAACCCTATCACCTACCTCTCTCCTAAACCCTAATCCTTAATCTCTCCCTCTCACTCTTTTTCCATCTGTGGTGTTCCATCCTTTATGTAGGCACGTGTGGGGGCCATGTGATCTCCCCTCTCTTCTCTCTTTTCTACTCTTTCCTAAGCAGATCAGCCGAGAGGTTTTCCCCTGGCGCTGATCCTCCCAGGACCAATCTGTCCAAACCCCGGCCCTCCCCTCCTAATCCGTTTCCCCCTCTCCTGGTCCGGCTCGATCAGCCGAGAGGAGCTGAGCCAGCTCCCCTCGCCCCTGTTTTTCTTCCTCCATCCTCAGCACGTGCTCGCCAGCCCCACCCCATACCGCGCCGTACTCCCTCCCCTTGCCTCGGCATAAAGCAAGCAGGGCAAGCAAGACAGCCCAACCACTCCTCCATATCGATCCAGATCACCACCCCATCTTCTCCGGACCTCCAACTGCCCAGATGGAGGAAACCCTCCTTTTCTTCTACAAGCAAAAGCAGCCTCGCCACCATGGCCACCCCGTCGAGCTCCTCGCGAGCCACTGGACGCAGGCCATCCTGAGCCAGGGCGTCGCCACCTAGAACACCGCTGCATCATCCTCTCTCGTCAGCGTTAGGGATCAAGGAGAAGAAGCCATGTACCTCGCTGGCGCCACCGCTGCCCCTGTGCACCCTCAAGCTCACTATGGCGGACTTCCTCCTCGCCGTGGCACCACCCTTGCCCTTCTCCGGCCATGCACCACCGTCACCAGCACCCTCTCGGTGAGCTCCACCTCCCCCTCTTTACCGCCGGCACCGCGCGCAGCCGCCGCTTGCACATGCACGGCGCACGCATGCAGGCAGCACTCGCCGCGCGCGCGACCGACAACAGCCGCAGAACCCTAGCGCACCCCTGTTCTTTCGCAGTTTCCGGTCGCTGTGGTCCGCCTCCGTGCGAGCTTGCTAAATGGAAGATGTAGCTCGCACCAACCTCTTCAGTTGTCCTTTTTACGGCATGGCGAAACTCGCCGTCGTTCGGTCTCAATCATCGTCGCAACCCATCCCGATCTCAGCCGTTTTCCGAAAACTTTTCGACAGTTTTACCCCGCTAGATCCCCTCTGTTCTTATCCTTGCCACGTCTGCTGAAGGCCTCCGTTGACGAAGCTCTAAACACCAAAGTTGTAGTCCAACGTTGGCTCTACAACTTTCGTTTTTGCAGCGTTGCAAAATTCCCAACGGTTTGCTCGTCATCGTCACCGGAAAACCGGACAAGCTGGCTGTTTTACCTCTGAAAACTTCAGTTTCTTCAGATCCGATCTGGTCTTTTGTAGTAAACCCCCTCCAGTTCTGGGTCAAGCACGCGCAGGTCCCTCCCCGGCCAACTGTCGCCACCCCGTTGGCCTGCCCGTTAGGTGGACCCGCAGCCGCTGGCCCACACGTCGGTGCCTATGGGTAATTGCCCCGTTGTGAGAAAAGTCCCACGCGGCCGCTGCGTCGACTGCCGCTGACTCAGCGCTGGCCCACACGTCAGCGGCTAGGGTCATCTAGGCCTCGGTGTAAAAAGTCTGTGAACTTTTTCTGTTAATAAAAATAATTTAAGAATATGTTCAATATGTTTTTAAATCCAGAAAATTAATAACTTTTAATTGGTAATCCCAAATTTGACAAATAATATATGTTTCTGAATCAGAAAAATGTGAGGATTCCAAATATGATATTCAAAATAATGTTTGAACACTTTAATTTTCGAGTTGATTAAAATTACAACAAAATGCCCCGTTGCCTTAATTTATTAATAACTTTTGTTTTATAACTCCAAATTTGACAAATGATATGTCTAAAATGATCAGCTCGACGAGACCTTTCTGTTTATGCATTCCATGTTCTGAATTGCAGCATGCATCATGTAAATATAAAGTATACAGAAACTTATTTGAGTATAAAATGTGATTAAAACTCCATAAAATGCCTTATTCTTGTATTCCACACCTCAACCATGCCATGCTACTTTATTGCCATGCAAATCGTGCATCATTCATCATGGCATGATTGTTTGCTTGTTGCATTTTATTCATATGCTTGTGCACTTTATTTATGTTGGCCCTTGTTTGTTTGGTTCTTCTTCGAATAGACGCTGAGCAGGGGATATATCAAGAAACCCAGGAGAACTACCCAGATCCTTCTCTCGCTTCAACTGAGCTGCCAGGCAAGCACTACCACATGCTTGCATACATATAGTACCTATTGCCTCTATCTTATTCTTGCATTATTGAGTCGTGATTGCATTAAACTGAATCCCAAGTACTGCATAGCCTTTACTTTTAAACCCCACCGAAGCTTGTTCCTCCATCCCATGAGCCATTACTACAGGAGTTGTTTGAGCCATGTGGGTCGTAGAACAGCATGTGTAGGGTATGTGAGTGTCTGATGGATAACGAGGTACCTAAACAACTTAACCTGAGTAGTAATGGGATAACTAATGAAAGTGGCACCGGTGAGCAATATCTGCTATTTGGTTTCTCATGCTCACTTGTGTCCCGTAGGACCCCGAGTACTTGATTCCTGTTCCTTGAATATTCGCGCTATCCACATCCGGTAGGCTTATGAACCCCCCTAAGCCAGAGCTTGATTCATTCTTATTTCTTGGGGCCACAAAGTAGTTTGGGGCTTTATTACTATCATGTACTTATGCCATGCTTTACTGCTTTATTTAAGATTGTGCGAGGAGCACCTGTACTGTTTAGGTAAGCGGAGTGTTTTCGCGGTATCGACAAGCCCAGTCACACTTTTGGGTTCCCAGTCGTTTACAGCCATTGACGCAAACCTTGAGTCCGTCTCGGAGCCGGCCAACTTCGTTGCGGGTAGCTTAATGGGGTGGCCCCCTGAAATATTTCTGAATCCTGTGATCGCTTTGTCGTGAATGCCTTGTTGGGTTTTGATTTGGTTTTTCCGAGGTTGATCGAGTGTGTGTTGCTATTTGTGCACCCCTGCAGGGTAAATCTTTCTGAAAGCCGTGTCCGCGGTTATGGACGACTTGGAGCACAGTTTCTCGATCATAGACAAGTATAACTAAAGTACCGCTTTTAATTTGACTAAGTACCTGACTAGTAAATAGTGCAACACTCATGGAATGGATAATAAAACTGCCAACGGATGGGGGGTTGTTCGTCCGCTTCCTCGTTGGTAAGCGAGGAGGAGGATGGATCTGTTAATATTACTGTTATAACTGTTGTTATTAATTCACGTACATCCGTCTATCTTTGGTTAGGCGGATGGTTAGCGAGTATCTATAGAATTGTTAGGTATTATCTTTTGCTGCAATTGCGTCACCCCAGGTTGTGTCCCCTTTAGCGGCATAAAGACTTGCTGAGTACCCCTAGGGTCTCACACGATAAATTGTTTGATTCAGATGAACAGGTAAACTCGCAAGATGGATACTGGGTGGAGGAGACGGACGATGTTGGCAACGATCACTCGGTGTAGAGATTCCGGGAACAGGGATCCGTGAGATCTGTGGGCGGGATGTGTTTATTTATGGGGCATCTTATGCCGATTTGCTTATTATCCGTACTCGGATCTTGTTTTCCGCTTCCGCCTGATACTCTGATGTTTGATGTATGAGGAGATATCCTAAACTATTATATCTATCTAGGATATTTGGATCTTGCCGTATGGCGTTGCAATATTTCTATTTCTTTTAGATGGAATGGCTCTGAGGACTGTTGTATGGTGGCTTGCATACATACTCATTTGTGTATGTAGTTGATCCCTTCGCCTGCCGATTACGCCGCTCGTTCTTGTCCCGATGTTTGGAAATGGTTAGGACGGCCGAAAGGTCTACCTGTGAGTGGCATTTGGCCCCACCGTACTATTTTAACCATTTCCGCTCATCCAGGCTTGTAACTAAGAGCGTAATTCACCGAGGTAGTTACACCGCGCGACCAACCCCGCCCCGCTCCACCGTGCTTCCCGCCGGCCGCCGCCGGGCCTCCCTCCCTCTCTTTCGTGTCTGCATCGCCGCCGCCGCTCTCAGCTCCGCGACGCCAGCAAGCTCGCCGGGCCTCATCGGTCCTCTTCCTCGCGCGCCCGGAGCCCTGACCCCCACCTCGTCGCGCCGCAGGCTCGCCAGGAGCTCCGCCTCCGCAGCCCCTTCTCCCGGTTCTCTCTGACCCCGACGGCGCCCCCTCGAGCACTCGCCCTGCGGTCCCTCTTCTCCGCCAGCGGGCTCTGCCCCAACACCTTCCCCATCGCCGGTTCACCACCTCGCCTTGGCAAGCATCCACGCCGACCCCGCCCCTCGCTGCAGGCGCCCATCCTCGCCCTGGCCGCGCTACACCATGCCGTCCATCTCCTCCCACTCGTCGCTCGCCCTCGCGCTAAGCTCGCCCCGCATCCGACCGACAGCGCCGCCTCGTGCCTACCTCCTCATCCAGCGTCGTCGACGCCCCGCACTCCCCTGTGAGCCGTGCCTCCGCTGTCGTCCCGGGCCCTCTGCACCTACCCGTGCAACCGCGTCTATGTAGCCGTTTCGCCAAGGTCCTCTGGCCACGTGCAGGGCCTCATCTCTACCGTGACCGTTCTGTTCATTTTAAGCGGTGGCAGTGGTGTAAGTATTTTTGGAATGCAGTGTGCAAATGTGGTGGTATTGCTGCTACAAAAATATTCGGTGTGTCAACAAGATCCTCGCGATGGAGAAGGTTGACGGGAATTCCGACAAGATCTTCGGGACTACCTGAGTGACCAATATGGACGCGGAGCCTGAACCACAAGGTCGCCGATAGAATTGAAGGATGCCCAACGACAAGAACTCATACCCAGATTCAATGACCCGAAGCTCTTCTTCATAGACACCGAGACCGCCATGTCCTTCCACCCGGATCCAAAGACAAAATATGAATCCCTTGGCACGCCATGATCTTCTTCCTGGACGCCGAGACCTCGAACCCCTCGGAGCGCCAAGTTCCTCTTCTCAGAGTTCAAGCCCGAGACCACGAAGATCGATCCCCGTCGAACCTCGGATCCGAATCCCCCTAATGTGTGACCCTGATCCATTCTCCTATTTTTTTATAATATATGACACCAACTTGCTGCATTAAATCATTCATGATCGCATACATATTCAGTGGGTTGGGGGCCTTATGCCGATTCACCTCCTAATTAAATATGGAGTCCATTTGCGGGATACTTTTGTCTTATTCCGGACTCCATTTAAATTGGTGTAGCAAACCGATGCCATGTTTTGCCATGTTAAGACAACATTATAATTGCGGGGTAGTTAAATAGCTCGAACCGCTTAATTAATTGATGGGACCCCGGTTCCGCTTAATACTGCCTAATTGCACCGCATCTGCATCATATCATAATCATGCCGGATCTTCTGCCGTAGTATTAAATATTGCATCCGGTGTATCTTCTAGTGTTTGCTTCTTCGCGGATTAGGCCGATGAGTTGATGCAAGTATCGTCAAGTTCTCCGGATATGATCATTCGGCAGTGTTTTCCAAGGCAAATAACTCTCCCCCTTCTACCTATTTTGCATTTATAGTCTTTATTTCCTCCTGTTGATCTATTGCTATCCGTGTTGCGATGCTTTAGTTCCTGTACCCCAGTTATATCCCGTGCAACCTTTATATTGCCTTGGACACCTCCTATTACCTGTGTTTGGTAGATAGCTGGCCTTGCGAGTCGTAGTTTCTTGCTCAGGTGCGATCTCGTGTTGTCAAGTACCACAGTTGTTGGAATGCTGGCAGATGTTTATGGTGGAGATGTTTAGTGGTGGAGAGGATCATGACTTTAATTACAACTATAAAAATGCTATAACTAATGCAGAGGCATCGGTGGGCAATAGATGTTATTTGGTTCTTCCACGCCCACTTGTGTCCCGTAGGACCCCGAGTACTTGATACTTGTTCCTTGACTATTCGCACTATCCACATCCGGGAGGCCTTATGGACCCCCCTGAGCCAGAGCTTGATTCATTTCTATTTCTTGGGGCCACAAAGTAGTTTGGGGCTTTATTACTATCCTGTACTTATGCCATGCTTTACTGCTTTATTTACGATTGTGCGTGGACCACCTGTACTGTTTAGGATCACGGAGTGTTTTCGCGGTATCGACAAGCCCAGTCACACTTTCGGGTTCCCAGTCGTTTACAGCCATTGACGCAAACCCTGGGTCCGTTCCGGAGCCGGCCAACTTCGTTGCGGGTAGCTTAGTGAGGTGGCCCCCTGAAATATTTTTGAATCCTGTGATCGCTTTGTCGTGAATGCCTTGTTGGGTTTTGAGTTGGTTTTTCCGAGGTTGATCGAGTGTGTGTTGCTATTTGTGCACCCCTGCAGGGTAAAACTTTCTGAAAGCCGTGTCCGCGGTTATGGACGACTTGGAGCACAATATCTCGATCATAGACAAGCATAACTAAAGTAGTGCTATAAACTTGACTTAATATATGACTAGTAATCAGATTCAACTATAATGGAATGGATATTAAAAATGCCAACAACTAATGGATCTATGGTGATCTGTGTCATACTATATCTGCCTAGTAAGTATTGCAACTCCAATGGAATGTGATAAAAGTGTCAACAACTGCTGGGTTTTGGGATTCCTCAGGACAAATCTATCTGACTAGTAAATTTTCCAACTACCACGGAAAGTTTAATTAAAACTGCCCACTACTTATGCCTCAGGATGACTCATGCTATCTATATCTGATTAGTAATTGCTGCAACTATAATGGAATGAGTAAAATTGCCCACTGTGTGCGTTCCTTGGTCCGACTTCCTCGTTTGGTCTCGAGGGGGAAATACCAGGATGGGTTTGTTTGGTGTTAGCTTCAAGTTGGTTCCGAATAGGTCTTTCTTATCCCTCTCTGATAACCGCTAGTTGTATCGAGTCTCTATAGGTTGTATAGTGCCGCTGCGCTGTCGCTTCAGCCCACCATACCTATGTAGGCGAGAGCCGCCGAATTCTAGCCTCGCCGTGTACTGGCCTTAGTACTGACGCTCCTCTTTTTCCCTTGCCCTTTGTCGGCACCCCTTTTGTTTTAGCAGGTTTGAGATCGCCGTCGTTAGCAGGGTTACCCTTCTCGCTTGGCCTGGGCAGGGTTATGGACGCCATTGGTTATTCTTCAGGGCTCATAGCCCCATTTGCATCTTGCCCGTAGTTGGACGCTCTATCGTTTTCAAGGTGATTTGGATCTTTGTATTGTATATCTGTATTCTTGACTCATTGAGTCGCTGTTGTATATATATATCTGTTCTGTGGGTCCCATCGAGGAATGTTGTGTAATGGTATTACTTCGTTTTCCACCCGCACGAAAGTGCCTGGTAGGCGTCCTTGAATCGTTTCTATGCGGGTTTGGCGGGAAGCGCTAAAACTTGCATAGGGCCGATTCGAGGGTGTTACAAAACAATAGCAAAAGTGTTCAGGAAAGTAGATACGTTTTGGACATATCAACTCCCCCCAAGCTTAACTTATTGCTTGTCCTCAAGCAATTCAGTTGAAAACTGAGTGCGATAAAAGAACTTTCAGGAACACATTTGCTTCATATGATGTAAATATTCTCAGCAATGTGATCAACTACTTAGACAATTCATAATAAAGAGTATGCAACTGAGTCTACTTAGTAGTCATTGCAAGCTATGAAGAGATTCCAACTCAAGAATAATAAGTAGCACAAAGCACAAACATAAGCAACATTACAATGCTCATAGAAAGGTATGATAGAGTGGTATCTCGCTTGCCTTTGATTATGAATGTCAAGGCACCTCTAAAGTTCAAGTGATGACTAGAAGTAAAGATATCAAGGATACAAGAATCAAAGTCATAACACAAATAATCAAGTAATGAAACAAACATAAAGAAGGTGCTCAAAGAATATGTGGAGACTCAACAAGTAGAGAAAAAGGTTTTCAGAAATTTGAAAGGCTTCCAAATGCTGAAAGTATGGTACTTGTTAGCTTTGAGCTCTCATTGCCCCTATCATAGGCATCTTTAATGTGGTTAAGGTGAAAGTGAGGTCCAATCTGAGTTATTTGCTTGACTGACTATAAACTGAAAATCCCAAGTCCCTTGAGTACGAGGGCCGCTCCTCATGCTACTCAACTTTAGTTACCGGTAAGTTCTTGTCATCGTAAGTTTGTGCGTATCATTGAGAACCGCCAATGGGGTACCCCTTGCCCGATGATACGGAAGAATCCCCATATCAAAATGACAAGGCAAGCAGACAATGAGTATCTCAGCAATCTTCTTATTTACCATGGGAAAATGGTGCTTTTTTCACTCTTTCCTCTGTTCATAAAACTCTTTTTTTTCTTTTTTCTCAATAGCTATAACTCTCTTTTTTTATAAGAAGAATGCTTCATAGATATCATTATGGTTATGCTGCAGGTTTCCACCATGTCAGCATGGATTAGACCAGCGGCCCAGGCGTTTCTCTAACACACATACATAACTCCATGGACTTACAAGCTCCCCTTTTATTTCACACCGACGACATCCGCAAACAAAAGAGCAAGGTATCAACTGGGTATATATTTACAAGTGTTGAAAGCGTTCCCCGTGACAACACGGTTCTGCTAATCCCCAGCCTATAATTAGCAAGCATATAACTTTCATGGAGAGTTCACAATGGTTCAGGTTTATTAAGTGCGGAAAATAAAGTGTGTCATCAAGTTCGTGAGAGCTTTACTAACTAACTTTCTCTAACAAGCAAACATTTTATTCGGAAGAAAACAATGCATATTGAATATGCACGGAAGTAGCAAATGATGCTAATGGGTAGGTATGGTGGACACTTTGGAAATATTTGGTTTAGGGAATTGGAAACATGAGTAAGACACTCAGTGGAAGTGAAGGCTAGCAAAAGTAAGGGAGCGACAAACGAGAGAGCAATAGCTGTTATTATCATGCTTGCAACAAAACAAGACTACTCATGGCATGAAAATGATTCAAGATCCTCAAGGCAAAATAATCCGTCAAGGCTTAACTGATTACTACAGTCATGTGCATGCATGAGCATGTGCCAAGTCGATCAAATGAAACATTCAGAGGAGGATACCATAGTGTCATACCAATTTATGAATAGAGTAATGCAAGCAAACATTCATGAGACATGCTACAAACTATTAGCGAGCTAGAGCTAATCACAAGAAAGCAAGAACTACTAAATATCCAAAGATAACATACACTCTACATGAACAGACTAAGCAAGATCACAATGATGAGTATACGTACAAAACTGAAAACAAATAGAGTTCGTTACCAGCCTCTTACCACGCCTCAAGTTGTCATTAATCCTCATTATTGCTCTTCACTTGTGTGGATTGAATAATAATATGAAACCAATAATCCCCTGAGAACTGCCGAACCCTGTAGCCAACTCACAAAAACCAAAGAAGAACGGCAAATATTTTTGGTGTTTTCGATTTTTAAACAAAAACCAAACGAGAAAAACAAGCAAAGAAAAATCTTTTTGGGTTTTTTGAATAGTTCAAACAAAGCAAAAAGGAACAAGCAAACCAAAGCAAAAAGAAGAAGCAAACCAAAGAGAAACAACAAAAATATTTTTTGGTCTTTTTGTGTTTTAGAAAGCAAAAGCAAAGAAGAATGAAAACCATAAAGAGAACGAAAGCGTGAATATACAAAGAACCGACGCAACATGATATGGAGATGAGTGCGATGTCAGCGTACCTCCCCCAAGCTTAGGCTTTTGGCCTAGGTGGGTATCAATCCATGTATGAATAGGGGTTCCAAGTGGGCGGATCTTGGTAAGAATGGTCGTAGCTGGGCCCATGAGAAGAAGAGGAAGCTCCCCAATCGTAATTGGGCTGCTGATATGAAGACTCTTCCTCCTTCGAGGGCTGGACCGAATCATCCGTGACCTCCCTTCTAGTGTCTTTCTCCTGTTGGGAGAGCTCTCCCAAGTACGTGTCAAGCTCCTCCTCAGTGAGGGACCATCCTTCCCTGTTATCAAGGTTAAACAAAACAGGTGCAGGAAAAAGAACAACACGCTCGGACTTGCTCTTTCTCCAACCAGCTTTGAGAAAGGTTATTTCATAAGACATCTCACTCAAACTAGCCCACGAGGAAATAAATTTATGTTGTATCATGGAATTAAAATCAAGCCTCTCTATGGGAAACTGTAGGTCTAGATGATGAGGCACTAAACCATGCAATGCTAGCAAACGAGAAGCAATGAGGCCTCCACAAATTCCACCCTTCTCACGGTTAGCCCAAGTTGTAGGACCTATCTCGTCTAAGAGCAGCAGAGATAAATGCTAGATCAAACGAAGATAACTTATTGGCAGTTTTCCTAGCAAGAACACACTTGGCAATAAAGTAGGCAAAGTAGCAAATGGAGGGAAGATGAATGTTACGGATTTTTTCATTCTCCTTTGAGAAGCTACTCCCTTGACAAATTTTTGCATATAAATCCATGAGTGGTTCTGGTCTCTCTTTAATCTTCTTACATGATCCCCATTGAGGTACCTTAATAGCTGCACAAAAATCATCGAGAGAAAGATCGACAGCTATATTGTAAATTTTGTAATGGACCATGGGGTTAGGCAAAGAGTGACTAAATTTGAAATCCTGCACCACAGACATGGTTAGCTTCACAAATTGACAAGGCTCATCTTCCAAAAAGTGCTCTAACCCTGCATTAGAAACCAAAGTGTGGAATTCTTGTAGAATTCCTGCAGCTCTTATGAACTCAGAGCATGGATAAATGCAGGGAAAAACTTCCTCTTCCCGGTGGACCTTCATGACTTCAAGCACCCAAAGCTCATGTTGGTTTAGGTGGTGTTCACTCATCTTTTATTCTGAAATTTAAACACCTATTAAACAAGTGATTGCAAAGTAATTATAATGAAGGATTCTACTCATAGGGACTAGCAAGAGGCCTAAACATGCATCAAAACTATATCTCTAAGCATCAAACAAGCTTACAAGCTCTCATAACCAGTCACCTACAGTAGCAAAATACTCAACATATAATCCACTAAACACAAGTCTACTTGGGCAAGGGGAGGAATCACATACCAAGGAACAATTGCTCCAAATTTCAGCAAGAAAGATGGGCTGAGCAAAGAGATCGAAGAAATCGAGGGCAAGCACAGAGAGAACGCGATTTTGAGCTATGAACTGGAGCTTACTCAGGAGAGAGAAGAAAGTGGCAGGAGAGAGAGGTAGTGGGGGGCCAGGGGTGGCCCACACCAAGGCATGGCGCCACCCAGGTCTGGCTGCACCACCATGTGGTGTGCCTGCCTGGTGGGCCCCCCTCGTACCTGCTAGGTACTCCTCTGCCCCTTTTTCACGTAAAAATTTAATATGAATTTTCTAGAATTTTTCGAGACACTTTATTTTTGGGCATTTTTCAGAAATAGAAGAATGGTTTTTCTGACAGACAGATTTTTTTTTCTTTTTGGAAACATGATGCAAGGACAAAACAAGGCTAGAGCTATAGAAGTTCTAGCATGCAAGCAAACTAACAACACAAAGAAAACTAAACGAAAGCAAAAACTAAAATACAAAGGATAGAAATAAACGGAGATAATCATAATGAAAACATTGTTTTGTTCAATGGAATCCTTGTGTTAGCAAGGTTGATCAAGTCTTGCTACCAAAACAATTGCATATGAGACAAAACTTTGTATTCCACTAATGATTATGTTACCTCAACTTTGATAGCAATGGTCCCAATCATAATAGTTTCAAATTTTTCTTTTGGTATGGGACAATATATTTCTCCAACTTGAATGCCTTCAACATGTTCAATTGAATTTAAACCATAAGTCCTTTCAATCTTCTTGGGGAAATAGACAGTATGTTCCTTGTCATTGACATTGAAGGTCACCTTTCCTTGATTACAATTAATAACAGCTCCTGCAGTATTAAGAAAAGGTCTCCCAAGAATAATAGACATATTATCATCTTCAGGCATTTCAAGCACAACAAAATCAGTTAATATCAAGCAATTATGAGCCACCTGAACAGGTACATCCTCACATATACCCACAGGAATAGTGGTAGACTTATCAGCCATTTGCAAAGATATATCAGTTGGTATCAATTTTTCAAGCTGAAGCCTCTTATAGAGAGAGAAAGGCATAATACTAACTCCAGCTCCCAAATCACACAAAGCAGTTCTAACATAACTATTCTTAATAGAGCAAGGGATAGTTGGAATCCCTGGGTCTCCAAGTTTCTTAGGAACCTTACCATTGAAGGAATAATTAGCAAGAAAAGTAGAGATTTCTTCATTAGGGATCTTCCTTTTATTTGAGACAATGTCCTTCATATAATTTGAGTAAGGAGGCAATTTAATAGCATCAGTCAAAGGAATTTGCAAGAATAAAGGTTTCATCCACTCACAAAACTTATTATAGTGTTCATCTTCCTTTGACTTGTGTTTCTTATCAGGGAAAGGCATAGGTTTTTGGACCCAAGGTTCTCTTTCACTACCATGTTTCTTAGCAACAAAATCTTCTTTGGTGTATTTAGTAGTCTTAGTGTGGTTTTCAGGTTCTTCTTCAACTTTTTCTTCATTAGGAACTTCATTTTCTTCATTACCACTTTCAGTTTCAGCATCAGAGATAGATATACTATTAGGATCTATAGCAGGTTCAAAGGGTTCTACAACAGTTTTATGTTTCTTTTTTCCTTTTCTTACGAGTAGAACCACTATTTTCAGCCTGTTGACACTCCTTCTCAATTCTTTTGGGGTGCCCCACAGGATATAGAGGATCTTGTGTAGCAGCACTACTTCTAGTTCTAATTTCATAAGCATGTGTTTCTTTAGCAGCATTAACTAGCAAGTCATTTTGCACTTTAACGAGTTGATCTATTTGAGTTTGAACCATTTGAAAGTGTTTAACAATCATTTTAACATCATTAGAGGTTCTTTCCACAATATCTTTCAACTCAACAATAGCTCTAGTGTTTTCCATAAGATGATTTTGCACCCTTTTATTAAAGTTATCTTGCTTAACAATAAAGATATCAAATTCTTCTAAGCATTGATCAGGAGGTTTCAATTAAGGGATATCACCTTCATCAAAGTGTTGGAGAGAGTAGGGAATAGGCTTACATAATTCTTCTATAGGAGGTAAATTCTTGACATCTGCAGCTTTAATTCCCTTCTCCTTAAGACATTTCTTAGGTTCCTTCATCACTTCATCATTTAATTCAATAATTCCCCTCTTCTTTGATGTTGGAATAAGCACATGAATAGATGGTTCAGGTACAATTACTTCAGGAATAACTTGTTTAGGAGGCGTCCAATCTTCATAATTCTTACTTATTTTAGCCATTAATTCCTTAGCTTCCTTGGGAGTCCTATTCCTGAAAACACAATCAGCACAACTATCTAGGTATGTCCTAGATTCTTCGGTTAGTCCATTATAAAATATATCAAGTAGTTCATTCTTAGGTAATGGACTTCCAGCCTGTGCATGAATCAAAGCACAAAACCTTGCCCAAGATTTGGGCAATACCTCTTTTACTCCCTGTTTAAAATCAAAATGTTCCTGCAAAATAGCATGTCTAGTACTAGGAGGAAAATATTTCTGCAGGAAAGTATTAAACAAGCACTCAGGGCTATCAATAGATCCAGGAGGTAAATTACCAAACCAAGTTTTAGCTTCTCCTTTCAGTGAAAAAGGGAAAATCTTAGCAACAAAGTAAGTACGCATTTTAATATCATCAGAAAACAAGCCACTCATGGTAGAAAGTTCATTCATATATGCTACCGCACTTTCATTCTTAGTCCCACAAAAAGGTTATTTCTCGACAATAGCTATGTAGGATAGATCGAGAGAGAAATCATAATCTTCATCTATAATGTTTATGGGAGAAGCAGCAAACTTAGCAGCAGGAGATAATTTGGGTCTAATAATACGCCTCTCAAGGAGATTCTTAGCAGCGCTCCTATCATGGGTGTTCCTACATTCTTCAATAAACTCATCAGTCATCTCAACATAATCTTCTTTAGCATCATAATTCTCAGGTGAGCTAACAGGTGTGGCAGTGTCTTCATTAGGAGTTTCGGTATTTCCAACTATAGTTCTAGCAATCGTAGCATCTAGGAAAGGACCTAATGAACCACTCTTATCAAGCACAGTAGAAGCAACATCAGAAGCATCAGAAGTTTCAGATTCAGCAGTAGAAGCAGCATCAGAAGTTTCAGATTCAGCAGTAGAAGCAGTGTGTGTAGCATGTGTATGTGGTGGTGTAAGGAACTTACTCAGAACAGACGGTGAATCAAGAGCGGTAGAGGTGTTCAGAACCGTACCTCTTCTTGTAGTGGATGGTAAAATAGGAACCTTGCCATCACGAGACTTACCCATGATGGATGGAAAGCAGCGAACAATAGAGAATCCAAGTGAACTTGATAAATAAAGCTATGCTCCCCGGCAACGGCGCCAGAAAATAGTCTTGATGACCCACAAGTATAGGGGGTGTATCGCAGTATTTTCGAGGGAAGTGAAACCCAATTTATTGATTCGACACAAGGGGAGCCAAAGAATACTTATCAGCCTTAACAACTGAATTATCAATTCAGCTGCACCTGGAAACAATATTGCTCACACCAGTTTATCAGTAGCAACAGTTTTGTAGTAGGAATAGTAAACTAACAGCAGTAGCAAAGCAAAGACAGTAGTAACAAAAGCAGTAAACAGTGGGATTCGAGTGCGGTAGGCATAGGGATGGATGGACGGGCGTTGCATGGATAAGACAATTCACATAGCAATCAGAACATAGGGCAATTGTAGGTAAATAAGATAAAGCATCCAAGTACTAGACAATCCTAGGCATGTGTTCCATATATAGTCATACGTGCTCGCAATGAGAACTTGCACAACATCTTTTGTCCTGCCAGCCCGTTTGCAGCGGGGCCTCTAGGGAACTACTGGAAATTAAGGTGCTCCTTTTAATAGAGCACCGGAGCAAAGCATTAACACTCCGTGAACACATGTGATCCTCACATCAAATCCTTTCCCTTCTGGCTACCCCGATTTCTGTCACTTCGGGACCATAGGTTCCGGACAACGACGTGTGTATACAACTTGTAGATAAGACCCAAAACAATACTATCATGATGAATCCATAACATGTTCAGATCTTAAATCATGGCACTCGGGCCCTAGTGACAAGCATTAACCACAACAAGTCGCAACAAAGTCATAAAGCACTAATAAAAGATACTAGGCACCATGCCCTAACAATCTGATGCCATTACATGAACGATCTCATCCAATTGCTACCATCCCCATAGCCTACAGCGGGGGATTACTCACTCATAGATGGGAGAAACATGGATGGTCGATGGAGAAGCGATGGTGATGATCTCCTCCAATTCCCCGTCCCGGCAGGGTGCCAGAACGGAGTTTCTGGTGCTGTTTCGTGGAATCTGGTGGTGGCGGCGGAGCGGAACTCCTTCTGAAAAACGTCGACCCCCCCCCCCCCCCCAAAGTTTTTAGGTCAGAAGGCTCCTTATAGGCGAAGAGAGAGGCCGAGGGGGAGTCTGGGGCGGCCAGACCACCCCCTGGCGTGGCCTGGGCTTGTCCGCGCGGCCAGGTGGTGTGGCCTGGGCCCAGCCCCCCTTCGTCTCGTATTCTGGCTCCGGGAGTCTTTTGGTGAAATAGAATTTTTGGCATATTTTCCGGGATTTTTCCTGATAGTTGATTTTCTGCACAAAAAGTAGACACCAAGGCAATTCTGCTGAAAACAGCATCCGTTCGCGTTAGTTGCATCCAAATCACACAAGTATAGAGGAGAAACAATAGCAAAAGTGTTCGGGAAAGTAGATACATTTTGGATATATCAAGAGGCCATTGCGTGTAGGAGGGCGGTTGGCGAAGCTGCCAGCGTTGTCGCTGACATAGTCCAGCGCTCCAAAGCGCTGAAGAAGCCCGAAGACGATGCGTTCCCCGGTGGCGATGATGTTTCCCGTCCGGATCTTCACTCCAGCTAGCGCCACTACTCGCCCCACGGTGGGCACCAACTGTCATGGTGGTGGCATGGCAGATGCCATGGATAGGCTAAAGATGGGGCCAAAGTGCGCTAGTGGTATCTAGGGAGGGATGGTGTGGTGATTCCATCCACGGAAGCTTTTATTCTCTCTATCAATGGTGGATTACAAGTGCTCCTTGAGATGTTCGTGGGGAAAAGGAAGAAGACCCTCTCTACTACCCACACCTCTCTCTAGGGTTTTCCCTTAGTAAAAATGGCTGACCCTCTCTATGGAGATCTTGGCCCTCCTTATATAGGGGAGGCCAGGTTACAAGCTAGGGCATACATGGAAGGCATATTCTCTGAATATGCTTCTCCCAAAATAGCAAAGTGGTGCTCCTCTTTTTCCTTCCGTAAGCCGCTCTGGACTCATGGCGTAAGCCTCTCTGAGCACCTCTGTGGCACGGTGCCAGCCGACATTGGCTACGTCACCTGACATAGGCAACGTCACCTTTGTCGACCAGTACCCGCTGGTCCTCCTCTCTGTCCTATATGCTCATGCTATAGTGGAGAGAGAAAACCTTTGACCAAGGAGATTCCTTCCTTCCATTGTAAGCCAAGTAGTAACCCGGCTAGCGCCTGGCTAACTCGGCCCTGGGGTACCTCCATACAAGTAACAATGAACGTGCTGACATATTCTTTATGCCGGCCGAGGTAACATTGGGTGAACATCGTCCGGGCCGGGTCTACCGTAACTCGTCTTGCCTTGAGGTAACTCGGCCAGCACTATCTTTGACCTCACTGTACCTCGGCTAACACTGCCATTATACCCCGTCTTGACCCTACCCGGGGTTATATCCTAACATTGACATGGTTGGATCTATGACGAAAAAAATAAAATGTCGTTATATTTTTGTAGATTATGCATTAGAGACTAACGCTTTACACTGAATAGTATGCCATCATAATCCGTTGAAATGACACCATATGAGTTATGGCATAGGATCAAACCCAAGATGTCTTTTCTTAATAATTTTGGTATGCTGGGCATATGCAAATTGATTACAAACAAAACTAGGATGTATGTGTCTTTGTAGGTTATCCCTTGGTAACATTTGTGGATTCCTTCTACCTTAAAAGCAAAAGACAAAAGTGTTTGTCGCCAAGTATGGCATATTTCTCCAGAAAGATGTTCCTCCTGAAAGTTTTTGAGTGAGAGGACAATAGAACTTAATGAGGTTATTGAATCTGAGCAAGATGAGCAAAGTAGCGAAGCACCAGAAAGTGTTCTAGAGATGGCTATGGCGCCTAAGGCTCCCGCACCTACAAAATGTTGTAGTCCCAAAAATCGAAGTTCCTATTGAACCAAATAGGTTGGGTAAAGTTTGTACTCAAATAGTAAGATTTGAGGATGAACCATTATTGTTGGACAATGATGAACCAACTACAAAGAAGCATCGATGGGCCCTGACTCCATTAAATGGCTATACGCCATAAAATCTAGGATAGTATCCATGTACAAAAATCAAGTTTTGATACTTGGAATACCCTCCGGAAGGCATTAAGCCTATCAAACAAAAATGGAACTATAAAGAGATAGACGTGGATGTTCACTTCCATATAAGCTCGACTTGTTGAAAAGGAGTTGACAACAAAGTTCAAGGAGTTGACTACAATAAGATTGGATCTTCCGTAGCGATGCTTAAGTCTATTGGGATTATTCTAGTAACCACTACATATTCACAAGATATGATAGTTGAATAACAAAACAAAAATTCCTTTCAAAGGAGTGTTAACCTAGGACGTGTATTGACACAACCCAAGGGTTTTGTTAGTTCAAAGGATGCTAGAAATTGGTGCAAACTTCAATGGTAGAATATAGCATCACGGAGTTCGAATCTTCACTTTGCTGAAATTGAAAGAGTTTAGTTTCATCAAGAATGGTGAATATGCTTGTATGTTTACAAGAAATTAAGTGGGAGCACTAAGACATATTTCTGATACTTTATGTGGACGGCATATCATTGATTGGAAATGATGTATTTTTTCTTGACACAAGTAAGATTTTACTAAAATTAGATTTGTGTGAAAGTCTTAGGCAAAATGGGATATTGGGCATCAATATCTATATAGATAGATTGAGGCGTCTAATATAGTTATGCCAAATTACATAGATGAGATATTGAATTGGTTCAATATGGAAACAGCAAGAAAGAGTTCTTGCTACATGGAAAAGGTTGGAGAAAGAATAAAGTGTTTTGACACTTGATGAGTAAAACCGCATGAACGATTTTATCAATCATGTACACCATGATATGTACATAACCATTATTATCAGCATATACCACAGTGATACATATGATGATCACATGACAATAGTAAGTATATTCTTATGTACTTTAGAAGGACAAATAATATGTTTTGTATGCATAAGTGAAAAACAATTCGTTGTAAGGTGTTACATCGATACACGGCTTGTTACATATTCAAATAATTTTATCTCAATTAGGCTATGTGAATTATAGAAGGTGGAGTAGTGGGATGGAAGTATGTTCCATGTTGGATTTCGATGATTTCCAAAGTTACATACTGTGACAGATACTACTACAAAAGGATGAGTGTATCGTTGTCATGACGATGACAGAGTAGGGCGTTATGAGTCAAAAGGTTCATTTTGAACTTAGTGTAGTTCTGAGTGTTCTAATAGTATGAAGATCTATTGTGAGACAATAGAGGACACATAGTTCTGACCGATGAACAAAGGTCCCACTAGTTGAACATACATATACAAATGCCATCTCACTGAAAATGAGTGATGCGTGAAGATACAAAGATATGCAAATACACATGGACCTGAACTTGTCAGATCTGTTGAGAAAGTTTACCACATGCAAAGCATGAAAGACACCGGTATGCCATAGGTGTTAAGTGCTGAAATATTGACTAGATTATTGACTCTAGTGCAAGTGGGAGACTGATGGAAATATGCCCTAAAGGCAATAATAAATTGTATTATTCTATGTTTCCTATTCATGGTTAAGTTTATTATTCCATGATATAATTGTATTAGTTCCGGATAATGAGTATTTGGAGGAAAACCCTAATACATGTGTGGAAGCATAAACACCATTTAGATATCCCTAGTCTCGCCTCTAAGACTAGTTCATGTATCATTTATAGTCCCTATTTCTTGACTATGGGAAAAATGACAATGTGTTGTGGAGTTGCCAGTGATATATGAGATCGGAGTTATTGGCAGAACAACGCCGATGGATACACCCAACATGATCTACCATGAAACATATTGTCAATACTGTTATCGATAGTTTCTCATAAACAACGTATTACCATTACTAAAGATCGTTTGACCACGAGACACATGTGAACTTGGGTACAATATGGACGTGGCAAGATTCTTCAATCGTTGCTCTTAACGGGAGTAATCATAAAGTTGATACTTGGTCTTACCAGATGGTATGCCAATTATTCACATGGTGTGCTTGTAGGAATTGCTACTCCTGACAATGGAGAGATACACTCTAGGACCACTCATGTACTATGGTGTTCGTCATCGTCTGGCCAGACACATGATCAAGTTGTTGAACACATGAACATAGATAGTGCGGTATGAGTAAAGAGTACATGTCGGGTAATGAGAATAACCTAGTGTTTCATCTCGGGCCATGTAAAGTATCAATGAAGCAATACGATATGTATCAGACATAATACAACGGTTCACACGATAAAGATCTTTGTGTTATTTGCGAGGGTTACTATGTGTATCAAGATGCCGATAATAATCATTGTCGTGGAAAGAGTTCCGGACATGTCCTCAAATATCCGAACCCATAGGGTCACACACTTAAGAGTTCAATGGCATTTAGAATATGAGTGCGAATGAAGATTTAGTAGAGAAGTAATTCCGAAGGTGTTTGGAGTGTCTCGGAATATATCAGAGGTGTCTGAAATATTGCCGAGAGTGTTCGAAATAAGTTTTGAGCATTAATAAGATGAGAGAAGAGTTCCGAGAGTGTCTCCGATGCTCTTGGAATGGTTCTGAGAGGTCCCGAATGATCCCAGAAGTGTCCGGAATGGTCCGGGGAGTGTCCGGAAGGTTTTGGACATATATGGAAGGTTTTGTAAGGATCGGATGGTTCCGGAAAGTTATGGAAGGTTCCGGAAGGTTATGGAAAGTCCTGGCAGGTACCAGGGTAACCTGGGTCATCTTAGGATGTCTAGAAGGTTCCATAATAGGTGCAGTCACGTTGCCTTTATGGGCAAGGAAAGATACACTAGTCGAATTCAGACTTGCAAAAGGAAGCCCTTTTTGACTAGGTTTGGATTGACCTACACCTACCGGAACTCATCCAAACTTTAGGGATTGGTCAAGGACGACCCAAAGGGCCTTTCCTCCTATAAAAGGGAACAAAGGGGCACCCCAAGAGGCACTCAAGTCGTGCCCTTAGCCACCCAAGCCTCCATCGCCTCCTCCCTACCAAAAACCTAGCCGCTGCCGCCGTGCGCCCTAGCCACGTCGCTGCCTGGCACACCACCGCCACCTCCCTCTCATCCTTTCTCCTCAATGGCAAGGACTCAAACCCTAGGGCAGGCGTGCCCTAGGTTCTTGTTTTACTACTACACCGGAGCGCTTCCTGGGTGAAATGGATCGTATGGGCACCTAGAGGGGGGGTGAATAGGTGCTACACCAATTTTTAATTCTTTTTCAATTTTAGGCTTAGCACAAAGGTAGATTCTCTAGATAAACTAATGTGTGGAATTTCCCTATATGCAAACCTATCTACTAGCAAGTAAGGAGCGAGTGGAAGAGGAACGAGTGAACCAAAGTGAAGCACGCGGAGACACAGGATTTGTTTGACCGCAGTTCCTTCCTTGTTAAGGGAAGTACGTCAGCGTTGGAGGGGTGGGCGGTACTAAGACCACCATGCCACAAAAGGCCTCACCCTGTTCTCCGATGGATCTCGCCACAACAGGCCTGATCCACCTTCCACTATAGGTACCCTTCGAGGCGGGCACCGGCGCCTTTACACAACTAGCGGGGCAACAACTCCACAACAACTTGGAGGCTCCCAAAAAGATCCACATGAAGAAGCTCCAAGATCCTTTTTGAAGAGATAATAGTTTTCCTTCGATGAGGAGAATCATGCATTTTCCCTTCAACACACGCCCTGCAGACACGATCTTTGGCAAAAGAGACATTTTCTTTTAGTCCAAGAATGTGGCCACCCTTGTGGAGACTTTGCAAAGTTCTCATATTGACGTGGGCTAGTCGGCGATGCCATAGCCAACCCGCGTCAGCCTTTCCGAAAAGACACATCGGACCTGTAGTGGTTTTCCCCGAAAAGTCTACCACGTACAGGTCGTTTTCGACATATCCCACGAAAGCGAATTTTAGAGACTTGCTCCACAAGAGTACCACCAAATCAGCATCAATGTAAACTGCAAAGCCCATCTTACCAAGGGCACGAACTGAAAGTAAGTTATACCCGAGGGTCTCAACAAGCATGACGTCCACGAGGGAGATATCGTGAGCCACCACAACTTTGCCGAGACCCAATACCTCAGATTTTGACTTGTCACCATAGGAGACGGTAATGTGTTCAAGGTTTGGCCGCATCTCCGTGATGATCTCCTTGCTTTTGGTCATATGACTCGTACAACCGCTATCGAGTACCCATTTAGAATCACTAGAAGCATAGCCCTGCAAGAAAATTACTTCTTGGTTTTAGGTACCCATTTTTCAATGGGTCATCTCATGTTAGTAAAAAGGGTCTTGGGAACCCAAATAGACCAAGGAATGTAACAATCATAAGGCCCTACATTACTAGCATAAACATCACCATAAGCATCACAATATAGTTCGAAGTTAGGATTGTTGATCCCTGCAAAACCATCATAATTAGTCTTGTCATTGGTAATGTTGCTAGTCTTCGATTGAGCAGTCTTGTTCTTCTTCTTCTTCTTCTTCTTATTTTTCTTGCTCTTTATCTTGGGTATGTAACCAAGACCTTCTTTACCGTTGTTTGTCCTTTGCCTGCTCAGTATCTCATCAATAACCCCTTTACCTTTGTGTTGAGAACTCCTTGCAAGATCTTCTTTTCCAAAGGATGGAGATGAGGTACTTGGTATATTATACCGTTTCAATTGAGTTTGGAGCTGGTCATGAGACTCATTTAGAGTAGAATGATCACTCTTCAATGCCTTGTGAGAACTTTCAAGATCATCAAACTTCTCCAAAAGTCTAGCATGAACAGCCCCAAAATCAATCTTTTCTTTCTTTATTTTCTTTATCTTGGCAAGGGCATGGTCACGTTCTTTAATGAGCTGAGCTACAGCTTCTTCTTGTGACTCCTCTAGGGATTCGAGTCTTTCTTCCAAAGAAACTCGAGTTTCCTCTTCCTCTTCCAAGGCATTCTTCAAAGAGGCTATCTCCAAGGCATCTTCTCTTTCAATTCTGCCCTTTTCTTCAAGGAGATCTTTGGCTCGAGCAAGTTGACTCATAAGAGTATCAAAATGGAGTTTGTGCTCACCTTGTAGGTTAGTAAAAAAAGTATCCAAGGAAATAACTTCTTTCATTTCAAGACTTTCATGATCATCCATATCCAAAATTATGTTAGTCTTAGAAAATGAGGAGTTAGAAGTCGATACCTCGGATCCTCTTGCCATTAGGCAAGTGGCGTTGTTGTTGATGGCATTCTCGTTCGGCGAGTCGAAGAGAGAGGAGGGAGTCGATGTGGTGTCTATAGCAGCCACTTCGCGGGAAATATCATCATCCTCTTCATCTTCACTTGCAGAGGAGTATTCCTCTTGAGCTACAAGGACCATCTTGGGTTGCTTCTTGAAAGGACCATTCTTCTTAGCAAATGGCTTCTTCTTAGGAACTTTGGATTTCTCTTTGAGAATGAGCCTGCCACCATTGTCTTCTCTATTTTCATAAGGACACTCGGCTACAAAGTGCAGTCTATCTCCATAGTTGAAGCAAGTTCTCAATCTTGGGCCACTTTCACTTCTTCCATTTGACCCGTTCTTGCGCTCAAGTTCAGACTTGGCTTTGGCAGGGTCCTTCCAAAAGTTCCTTGCATAGAATGCCATGTACTCACCATGAGCACGTTTGACCTCATCGGGGAAGTCCATGGATATCCTCTCAAATGCTCCTTCATCATCCTCTTGCTCGGCAATATTGGCTTTGAGAGCCACATTGACACCCTTTTGCATTCCAATGGCCCGAGCACGGGCATCTTCAACATTCTTTGCCGCCACTTTGAATGACGCCATTTCTTGCATGACTTCATTGGATGTCATTTGATGATAGTTGTGTCTACCTTGCA
This sequence comes from Avena sativa, assembly GCA_916181665.1. Taxonomy (NCBI): domain Eukaryota; kingdom Viridiplantae; phylum Streptophyta; class Magnoliopsida; order Poales; family Poaceae; genus Avena; species Avena sativa. The sequence goes on from OV702290.1 coordinate 289,477,173, forward strand.
AGCTCTTCAAATATGTCGGTTCGAAAGGCATTAAGGCACTCACATACTTTCTTTTTATCCATGCATCATCAATGTGAGTGGCCCCATGCTTCCGAAATGTTGTTGCGATGCCCTTGAGTCTTCTATACATTTCCTCATGGTTTTCACCATCCAACATGTAGAATCCCTCAGCTTCGTTACTAAGGGCATCATACCGGTTTCTTCTCATGCTTTCATTTCCAACAAAAAGGTCCGTAAGAGCATCCCACGCCTCTTTAGCCGTGTTGAGATGTTCAATGTGTGGCATGTCCTTAGGACCCACACCCAGCTGTATCATGTGGAGAGCAGTGGCATTCAACTGGCTATCCACAACTTCCCTTCTTGTTAGATTGGTTTGATCTCCAACATGAAGACCTTCTTCAATGATCCTCCACAATTTAATAGAGGAGCTGCAAACATGAGATTTCATTAGAAATTGCCATTGGTTAAAAGAAGATGCAGTGAGCTTGGGTGGATCACCCCTATTGTTTATATGAGGATGAGGGATAGGTGGGTCGGGGGAATATACATGGCGAACCTCACTATATTCCTCCTTACCACTTCCCTTTTTGGAGGTGGAACCATTTAGTTTTTCACCTTCCACATCATCATCCTTAGATCCGGTGTTACCCTTTTCCTTAGATGATGGTGAGGGAGCCTCAGAGGAGGATGGAGATGGGGCTATGGATGATGTAAGGCGAGCAATCATTTGATTCATCTCCTCCATCTTGGCCTCAAAGGATTTCAACAAGGTTGTTTCCAACGACTTGAGATCATCCATTGTGACCTTATCCACAGCCTCATTTCCATCATCCCTGGTACCCATACTACTCTTAGGCGGTTAAGCCCGAATTAAGAGCCGGGGCTCTGATACCAATTGAAATGGATCGTATGGGCACCTAGAGGGGGGGTGAATAGGTGCTACACCAATTTTTAATTCTTTTTCAATTTTAGGCTTAGCACAAAGGTAAATTCTCTAGATAAACTAATGTGTGGAATTTCCCTATATGCAAACCTATCTACTAGTGAGTAAGGAGCGAGTGGAAGAGGAACGAGTGAACCGAGGTGAAGCACGCGGATATACAGGATTTGTTTGACCGCAGTTCCTTCCTTGTTAAGGGATGTACATCTGCATTGGAGGGGTGGGCGGTACTAAGACCACCACGCCACAAAAGGCCTCACCCTGTTCTCCGATGGATCTCGCCACAACAGGCCTGATCCACCTTCCACTATAGGTACCCTTCGAGGTAGGCATCGACGGCTTTACACAACTAGCGCGGCAACAACTCCACAACAACTTGGAGGCTCCCGAAATGACAACAAGCTGCCACAAGAACAAAGTTGTCAAATACAATAACATGATCTAGGTATTAACGAGAATACTAGATCAGGGATTTCTCCAAGTGAATGGAGAGGAGTTGAAGCGCTTGATTCTTGATGTTGATGATGAACTTCTCCTCCTTCAATTCCACCAAAGATCAAGACCTTAGGGTGGTTGAAGTGGGAGATCGAGATTTAGAGCTCTTGCACAGGGTCTCGTCGAATTCAAATGAATCAAGAGTTCTGGATGTTGGGGAAGAAGGGGTACTTATACCCCCTTCCAAAAACCAGCCATTGCACACTTTGGGGGCCGGATTATCTGGCCTAAGTGAGGGCCGGATTATCCGGTCTGGGGAAACTCCGCCCCAGACTCGGAATATCCGGCAGAAAATCCGCCCCCTCTCCTTGCGTCGCGCCGAGCTTGCCCTTGATCAACTTCTGGGGGCCGGATTATCCGGCCCTATGCGAAGGCCGGATTATCTGGCCTGGGGAAGAAAAACCGCCCTAGTTCAGATTTTCCGGTAGAAAATCTGACCGGATACCGAGTGACATGCCTTGGCTCCTTTTGCTCGAAAACTGGGGGCCGGATTATCCGGTTCTTGCGAAACCCGGATTATCCGGCCTGGGGAGGAAAAACCGCCCCAGTTCGGATTTTCCGGGAGAAAATCCGACTGGACTCAGAGCGACGCGCCTTGGCTTCCTTGAGAGATGAGGTAGACCGGATTATCCGACCCTTGGAGGGGTGGATTATCCGGCCCCCCTCAAAACTTCCTGCACACTTAGCACACATGAAAAGTCTCCATAGTATTGTTATCTAACACGCAAAACATAGGAAAACACGAAATGTTCTTTCACCGGGTTCTACCTCCGTTTAGATCTAATCTAGACGGGACTACGGAAGTGCTGTCGGATCTTTGTCGACATGTTCATGCTTCGACTGTGTGTTCTTGATCACACCTTGACGCGGTGTTGCTGATCTTGGACGTGTGGATACCGGTGGAGATGCGACACTTGGAGCACTTGATCGTGCGGATCTTCACAAGGAGAAATCTTCTCGTGGCTAATCGACTAGCTGCAGGAGTCGACGCATCGACTATTTCGACAACGACATCTTCATTGGTGCATGTTTGTGGGAGCCGTCTATGGGATAATATATATCCTCGCGACTCACTAAGGCTTGTTGCAGGGATCGATGCACGACCAACCTCGTTATCAACAAACTTCCACTAGTTTAATCTTTGAGGGTATGATCTGTTACCTCTCCCGTTGCATATGATCCTGGTTATGTGATAGAATTTTTTTGTTTTGCGTAGCGTGTTCCCCAACAGTTTTACTCATCAAGTGTCAAAACTCTTGATTCTTGCTCCAACCTCTTCCATGCAGCAACAACTCTTTCTTGTCGTCTCTAGATTGAACCAATTCAATGTTTCATCTATGTTCTTTGGCATAACTATATTAGGCGCCTTAATCTATCTATATAGATATTGATGCCCAATATTCCTGTTTTTCCTAAGACTTTCACGCAAATCTAATTTTAGTGAAATCTTACTTGTATCAAGAAAAGATACATTATTTCTAATCAATGATATGTCGTCCACATAAAGTATTAGAAATATGTCTTAGCGCTTCCACATAATTTCTTGTAAACATACAAGCATATTCACTGTTCCTGATGAAACCAAATCTTTCAATTTCATCAAGTGAAGATTCCAATTCCATGATTCCAACTTATACCAATGAAGTTTGCACTCATTTCCTTTGAACTAACAAAACCCTTGGGTCGTGTCAATACACATCCTAGGTTAACACTCCTTTAAAGGAACTTTGTTTTGTTATTCAACTATCATATCTTGTGAATATGTAGTGGTTACTAGAATAATCCCAAAAGACTTAAGCATTGCTACGTAAGATCCAGTCTTATCGTAGTCAACTCTTTGAACTTTGTGGCAAACCCCTTTTTGACAAGTCGAGCTTCTATGGATGTGAACAGCCACGTATATCTCTTTATATATCCATTTACGTTCGATATGCTTAATGCCTTCTAGAGGGTCTACCAAGTATAAAAACTTGATTTTCGTACATGGATACTATCTTGGATTTTATAGCGTCTATCCATTTAATGGAGTCAAGGCAATCATTGCTTCGTTGTAGTTGGTTCATCATTATCCAACAATAATGTTTCGTCCTCAAATATTACTATTTGACTACAAACTTTACCCAACCTATTTGGTTCAATAAGAACTTCGATTTCCGGGACTACAACATTTTGTAGGCGTGGGAGCATTAGGAACCATCGCCATCTCTGTAACACTTTCCGATGATGCGCTGTTATTCCCATCTTGATCAGATTCAATAATCTCAGTAAGATCTACTGTCCTCCCACTCAAAAAATTTCATGAGGAACTTCCTCTCGAGAAATATGTCATACTTGGTGACAAACACTTTTGTATTTTCTTTTAAGATAGAAGGAATCCCCAGATGTTACCAATGGATAACCTACAAAGTCACATTAATCCTATTTTGGTTTGAAAACAATTTACATATGCCTAGAATACAAAAATTTAAGAAAAGAAATCTTGGATTTGATCCCAAGCCATAACTCATATGGTGTCATTTCAATGTATTATGATGGCACACTATTCAGCTTAAAGCGGTAGTCTCTAAAGCATAATCCACAAAAATATAACGGCCGATTTATTTGTTTCATGATAGATCTAACCATGTTAAACAAGGTTTGATTACATTCTCAAGAAGACTCCATACTCTTGTGGTGTTTCAAGAGTTGCAAGTTGATGAACAATTCTGCAACTCTTAGATGCTAGCTAAACTCGTAACTCAAATATTTTCCCCTATGATCCAATCATAGATTCTTGATTTTCTTGTTATGATGATTTTCCACTTTATGCCAAAACACTTTAAACACTTTTCAAATAACTCATACTTCTTTCTCATCAAATAGATATACCCATATATATCCACTCAAATCTTCGGTGAAAGTATATGAAGTAGAAGAATTCACCATGCGTGTCTACACATAATGCACTACACACATCAACATGCATGATCTCCAACAAGTTAGCCATCTGTTCAATATTGGCACGTGAACGGAGTTTTGTTATTTTAGATAAGTCTCACAAGTGTCAATTGATTCATAGTCAAATGACTCCAAAAGTCCATCAGCATGGATTTTCTTCACGTGTTTCTTTCTAATATGACCTAAACGGTGGTGTCACAATTAAGTGAAATTCAATCATTATCTTGCGATGTTTAGCGTTAGTGTTACGATGTGTGTATCACCATCAAGATTTATAATAACTAATCCATCCACTATGAATCACAACTTCAAGTTGAACAACCCATTGTTCTCATAAAGCCGAAGTTATGCAACAATTACTAAGATTTAATAATAAATCTTAAGGGCTAGGTAAGATGCTGACAGTGAATCGCTGTATTATGTCCGATACATATCGTATTGCTCTATCGGTACTTTCCATTGCCCGAGATGAAACACTAGGTTATTCTTGTTATCCAGCATGTACTCTTTACTCATACCGCACTATCAATGTTCATGTGTTCAACAACTTGATCACGTGTCTGGCCAAATCATGATGAACATCATAGTACACGAGTGGGCCTAGAGTGTATCTCTCCATCATTAGGAGTAGCAATTCCCGCAAGCACCCCATGTGAATAATTGGTGTACCATACGGTAATAGAAAGTATCATCTTTATGATTACTCTGTTAAGAGCAACGTTTGATGAATCTTGCCACATCCATATTGTACCCAAGTTCAGATGTGCCTTGTGGTCAAACGATCTTTTGTAAAGGCAATACATTGTTAATGAGAAACTACCGATAACAACATTGATGATGCGATTCACGGTATATCATGTTGGGTCTATCCATCATCGTCGTTCTCCCAACAACTCTGATCTCATATATCACCAGCAACTCCACAACACATTGCCATTTTCCCCATAGTCAGGAAACCAAGACTATCAATGATACATGAACTAGTATTAGAGGAGAGACTAGGGATATCTAAATGGTGTTTATGATTCCACACATGTATTAAGGTTTTCCTCCAAATACTCATTATCTGTAACTAATACAATTATAGCACAAAATAATAAACTTAATCATGAACAAGAAATATAGAATAATACAATTTATTATTGCCTCTAGGGCATATTTCCATCAGACAGACCTCCCAGGAAGTGTTGGTATTGTCCAGAAAACTAAGTTTTGGGGCACAAATTCCTTCCAATGCAAAGGGTCATGCATGCCATTGAAATGCAAGATATGGATGATGATGATCAACCAATAGCTGATCTACCACAAGAGCAAGTAAACCAACTCAATGCCCATGACATACCCCAAACAGGATAGACAAGAACAACATCCTCCTAAACAGTTTATGAGGATTTCAACTCAAGCCTATAATGGTTTTGTCAGTGAGACCACAATTTCTCTATTGCTCCAACTCAAAACCACAACAGCAATAGCTCTAGCAGATATTGGCAGCACCAATACATTCATTAACTATGAATTTGCTATCAAGCACAACATTCCAATGACAGAAGTACAAGGGAGAACTGTCAAAGTTGCTGGTATCCTACATTTTGCTGATATGTGTTATGATTTCAAATTATCCATTGAAGGAATACATTTCACCACTGACTTCAGAGTCTTGATACTTCAAGGAGCAGGCATGATAATAGGAGTCAACTGGTTCAAGGCATACAATCACATGTTACCTTTGATTTCATTGGTAGAATCCTAACCTTGAGCATTGAGGGAAAAACTCATACATTTATAGACCACATTGTGCCAAAGAAACATTTCATTGTTTCCTCTAAGGAATGTGCCAAACTCATGGATCTAGGAGCATATGAATACATGTTGTTTCCCACCAATGATGAAGAACAACACCAACCAGAGATGCAAACACTAGTGCCTTACACCATGGTCAATCTTCTACACCAATTTCAGGATTTGTTCACTACACCTACTAGACTACCTCCTCTGAGGACTTGTGACTACCATATCCCAATAATACATCATGCCAAACCACCAAACATAATGCCATATAGGATGTCTCATAGCCATAAAAACACAGTTGAACTACTGGTCAAGGAGATGCTGAAGAGTGGACAAATCAGACCAAGCCACATCCCCTTTTCATCCCCTGCAATCCTAGTAAGGAAAAAGGACAAATCCTGGAGGTTATGTGTAGATTTCAGAGCTATAAATGACCTAACCATCAAAAAAAATCCCATCCCAGTAATTGAGGATTTGTTGGATGAAATTTATGCAGCTAGCATATTAACCAAGCTGGATCCGAGGTCTGGCTACCATCAAATAAGGATGAGAGAAGCAGATATCCACAAGACAAATTGCTCAACTCACTGTAACACCCTCACCTGATAAGGCTGAGTTCCTGTGTATAGTGCTAATCCCTGGATCGGTTCACTAGCACAGAGAGCACAAAATGATACCAATCATAACCATGCATCATAAACATAATGAATATGATCCAGGATTTACATTACATTATTCAAGTACACAGTGGGAAACATATACAAGGTAGAACTCCATCCTTCAAATGTGCCACAGGCGAACAATTGTTGAGTGGAGTCTCGCGACCTATAACGATCACTCAGAATTGATATAACCTGCAACATGAAAGGTTGCAGCCACGAATGGTCAATATTTTGAATGTATTGGCAAGTGTCACTAATATGTGGATATAAAATAGAACTTATCAACTACATGCATATTTGGCTAGGTGGAGTTTCATGCTCATTTGCATAAAGCAATAATTTTAATCTATCTTTTCAAAACAATTTTAATCCTTTCTGAAAATTGTCTGAACACATTGGCCAACACCAAGTGCTCCTACTCCCTTGTTCAACCATCAAATTTTATTAAGAAATTGGAATGTCAAGATCATCCATAAGCTTCAGGCCTTAGTTGCTCAATATTGTCCATAATCGGGGACACGGCTAAGTACTTAGATTAATATCTTCTGCAGAAGTCGTGCACTTTACCCACATGACACAATCTCGTCTTGACGCCACCAGTGGCCGCTAGATTAGTACACACCAATTGGTATACCGGCAGATTTGAGAATGTGACGAAGTCTTGCCATAGAAGTCCTCCTAATACACAATGCTAGCACGTCTAACAGGCACCAATGCAAGGATATAACCTCCAATACACAATTCTAGTTAACCTGAAGAGGTACCAATGCAAAGGGTCTTCCGCGATGTAATTAACTAAGCCAGAGCCTATATTAGCATGTGGCTGTACACGGAAGCCACTGTACGAGAAAATGTTAATCTCTACGATCCTAGGTGGTATTATTCTAGTGCACACACGAGAGGTAGCCAAAGATACGGTCCCCTTCGTTGCCATTTTTTCACAACTGAGTATCCACATTTCACCCAGGCGATTCATTGAGTACTTGTTTTATTACATAAAAACATACCTTTTTTCCAATACCTCATAAGACTCATAACATAATATTCGACCATGAATCTATAGCAAGGCTAAGCATACAATAACTACGATGTCTCCACTAGGCAAGATATAAAAGTATATCCTAAATAGGACATAGAATAGCATATAGAATATGTCTCCACTTTCATTAAAAGGAACTAGAATGCATAGGAAAATAAGTAGGACATTTATGATAGTGCCACTTGCCTTTAGTTGATGTAGTCGTTCAAACAATCATCAAAATTGCAAAGGTTGCACTCTTCGCAATCACAATAGTCACACTCCTCGCAATCTATCGTTTCGAACAAAGTCACAATAAATACACCATTCAAAACATTGTAAACAAGCAACTATGCAACAATACAATAAAACAATGATGAAACAAATGCATGCATGATAATTTAATGTCACAATATTCTATTTATTAAACTAAGTTTCTATTTTGTTTTATTGAACAGAAGGTTCAAAATACAACTCAAAATCATTTTAACCCTTTACGACTCACGCTCTATGGCTTTATATAATCACCGACCTGACCAATACTCAGAGAAGAAGAAAACACTTGTACGTTACAAACTAGACTCGGAAATAACAAAGCTGACAAGAACAAAATAACTTGTTTGATCGTGTCGAATGAAATCATGTAGGTGGACCCCATCGTATCTCTTATAGATATTTTTGCGTCTAGGTCAATGGCCTTCTCTTTGTATGTATACGGTTCTGATGGCCTACATCTAAATAGTCAAAATCCAGCGATGCTGTCTACCGGAAACCTGCCGACGACAATGGCACGCGGTGGCGATGCTACGGCAATACGCGTTCCAGGTTCTACAGAGGCTCCGGAAATACACGGATCATACCTACAAAACTGCAGCGTCGAGGAGATCGTCGCTGAGAAGTAGTCGGTGAAGGGGCAGACCAAGTTGTTAGTAATCCCTCGCCAAAGTTCTCGCTGCAGACAGATACTTGGGTTGTTGACGTAGGGAATGTTCTTCTGAAGCTCCCGTTAATGGCGTCAGCAACTCCAGATCGAATCGACTCGAAAATTTGGCAGCCTGGCGGTGGGATTTTTGGGGCAAAAAGTGTGGTGAGTTGTGGGCTATTTATAACAGGATTTTTGTTGCAAAGGGGCAAGAAACAACGGCAGAATCGGAGATTTTCTTGAGGCAGTTCGAGTTGGGAACGAACTTGTGTTCGTTCTGGTTTCTGGCTGGAGAAAGAGATAGACAGGTGGGTTCAACCTGCAAGCGAAAGGAAACAAAAAATTAAAAGGAATGGGAAATAGAGAGGCACGCTGCTGGCCTGCTACGCCCGCGCCTGCGCGCTGCTGCTGCGGCGCGGCTCTGCGGCTGTGCGTGCGGGATGCAATGGACCGGCCCAGTTCGTTAGTCTTTTTCCTTTTGTTTTATTCTTTTCTATTTTTAGTATTTATTTTATAGTTTTAGTTTTGTAACTCCAATTGAGATGATTTTTGTCTTCAAATTTTTCTAAAAATAAGAGGATCAATATAGGATTCTTTTTTGGCAGTTATTTGACTAGTTCAAAATAGTCATTTCACAAATCCATCTGTATTCCTTTTGTAGATGCATTTTAGTAATTCAAAACAAGGATTTGAAAATGGGGTTTTGCAATGCAAATTTTTCATGAATGCAAATGGTGCCATGCCAATACAATGAAAATGTATTTTTTTCTAGTCCCAATTTATAAAATGTTGGGATGTGACACTCACTTAGGGCACTATGAGTACCAAGTGATGTCTTTTGGCCTCACCAATGCTCCAGCAACCTTCCAAGAACTGATGAATTAAATTTTTTGAAGATTTCCGAGGAAGTTTGTGTTGGTATTCTTTGTTGATATTTTGGTATGCATCTCTTCCATTCAAGAACATGTCAACCACTTACATCAAGTACTGTTGACACTTAGAAACCACAATCTCAAGGTGAAACTGAACAAATGCTCTTTTGGTCAAACACAAGTAGAGTACCCCGGGCCATATCATTAATGGACAAGGTATCCACACTAATCCATAAAAAATACAAGATATTTTCAAATGGAAAAAAGCTCACATAGTGAAGCAACTGAAAGGATTTTTGGGCCTAACTAGCTATTACAGGAGATTCATCAAAGGCTATACTACAATCTGCCAACCACTGCATAATATACTAAAAAGGAGGCCTTCCTATGGGGTGCTGAACATGACAATGCTTTTGAAACCCTCAAACTGGTAATGTCTTAACCACCCTTGCTAGTACTACTAAACTTCAATTTCCCTTTCACCTTGGAGACAGATGCATGTTCCACTAGACTAGGAGAAGTCCTAATGCAAGAGGGAAAACCACTGGAATTTTTAGCAAAACCATGGGTCCCAAATCAAGTGCCCAATCAATATATGAAACGGAAGCCATGGCCATATTGGAAGCCCTTAAAAAGTGGAGACACTACTTCCTTGGAAACAAATTAATCGTCAAGACTGACCAAAAAAGCCTCAAATACCTGGCCAGTCAGAGATTTCTTGAAGGAATTCAACACAAAATGATGTTGAAATTACTAGAGTTTGACTATACTATAGAATACAAACAAGGAAAGGACAACAAATCTATTGATGCCTTATCTGGACAATATCAACTGGACAACATTGAACAAATGCATGAGGATGAACAATGCTAGCCTCTCTCAATGGTTGTCGTGGAAATGGCCACGGCAGTCGCTGCAATAGGTAGCGATTGATTGAATCAGGGGCGAGACCTGGCGGCCATCTACGGTGCGAGATGGGGGCGGATGCACATGGATTTATCTAGGTTCGGCTCCCGGAGGGTAAAGACCTACTCCTGCGAGATTGGATTAGTAGAGATCAAATTACATAGGCGGCGATCTCGGCGTCTAAGCAGCGAGTCGCTTGAAGGGGTGTATGATGGAACGTAAGTTCTCAGGATACCCTAGGGAGGTTTATATATGAGGCACCTCGCTAGGGTTTAAAATTTACAATCGAACAAGATATGGATTCGGAGGCTTTGACCTAATCCGACTGGGCTTTGAGTACGCTTCTGGGCCTCCAGTCTCCTGTCGTCGGGCCTTCTCCTTGGTCACATTCCAGTCGCTGTCCTGCAGGCCCACTCGCGAGGACTTTGGCCTAATCGAAACGTCCTGCCGGGCATACCCCATTCGGTATATCCCCATCAGTAGTCCCCGAGGCCATCGTTGATTCAGATGCAGGTGTATTTTTGGCAGTCAGAGTAGGCGAGTCCAATTTTGACGCCCAGTCGAATGGGCGGTGGACTCCACCAAAACCAAGGAAATTTCCGCCAGGTCTCCAGTCGCTGCTTCAGCAAATGCTACCGTTGTCAAGTCGCTGCTTTGGCAAGTGGACAGGGGTCAGTTGTAAGCGAGTCGAATGGAGGAGTTGGAATTTGGTCAAAACTATAAGTTGGAATTTCTAACGGTAACTTCGGCGTAATTACTGTGGGAAACGGCTACCCCGAGTTTGGCGGGTAGCACTTCCTTATAAGGGGAGTAACAAATCAGTTCTACAGATCTTTTCCTGCATTCTTCACTCTCGCGCATCCATTTCTCCTGTTTTCCTCGATTCACACCTCTCCAGACCAAGCGACCCTGCTTTCCTTCTCGATGGCTCCTCCGAAGGGCTCGTGGGGGAAGTCCAAGTGAACCGCGGAGCAACTCAGGTCCTTCGAGGACGCCGGGGTCCTCCGCAAGGGGACTTGGAGGATCCCCGCGTCTTCTGAGATCGAGCCGAAGCCATGCGCTGACGAATTCATCTGCTTTCCAAGCCATCTGGAAAGGGGCTTGGGATTTCCCACCTCGTTGTTCTTCCGACGATTCTGCGCATACTATGTGACGAGGGATTAACTCATCAATGCCCATTGTTATGGACTTGGGTTTTGGAGAAGGAGGGAGCGCTGGAGACATCTATCGGCTAGCAAACAAGCACACAGGGGACAAAGATTTACTCAGGTTCAGGCCTTGTAGAGGTCCCTACTCCTGCTTGTCTGCTCGTGGAATTATCGAAGGAACCGAAGGTTACAATGGTGCGCAAATGCAATCTGGCGAGGGTGGTAGAAACTAGGGTTACGTGTGTCCTCCTCGCCGCCTGTAACTACCTCGGTGAATTACGCTCCTAGTTACAAGCCTGGATGAACAAAAATAGTTGAAATAGTACGGTGGGGCCCAAATGCCACTCACAGGTAGACCTTTCGGCCGTCCCAACCATTTCTAAACATCGGGACAAGAACGGGCGGCGTAATCGGCAGGCGAAGGGATCAACTACATACACAAATGAGTATGTATGCAAGCCACCATACAATAGTACATCAGAGCCATTCCATCTAAAAAGAAAGGAAATATAGCAACGCCATACGGCAAGATCCAAATATCCTAGATAGATATAATAGTTTAGGATATCTCCTCATACATCACACATCAGAGTATCAAGCGGAAGCGGAAGACAAAATCCGAGTACGGATAAGAAGCAAATCAGCATAAGATGCCCCATAAATAAACACATCCCGCCCACAGATCTCACGGATCCCCATTCCCGGAATCTCTACACCGAATGATCGTTGCCCACATCGTCCATCTCTTCCACCCAGTATCCATCTTGCGAGGGTACCTGTTCATCTGAACCAATAATTTATCGTGTGAGACCCTAGGGGTACTCAGCAAGTCTTTATGCCTCTAAAGGGGACACAACCTGGGGTGACGCAATAGCAGCAAAAGATAAACCCTAGCAATTCTATAGATACTCGCTAACCATCCGCCTAACCAGAGATAGACGGATGTCCGTGGATTAATAACAACAGTTATAATGGTAATCTTAACAGATCCATCCTCCTCCTCGCTTACCGACGAGGAAGCGGACGAACAGCCCCCCATCCGTTGGCAGTTTTATTATCCATTCCGTGAGTGTTGCACTATTTACTAGTCAGGTACCTAGTCTAGTCAAATTAAAAGCGGTACTTTAGTTATGCTTGTCTATGATCGAGAAACTGTGCTCCAAGTCGTCCATAACCGCGGACACGGCTTTCAGAAAGTTTTACCCTGCAGGGGTGCACAAATAGCAACACACACTCGATATGCCTCGGAAAAACCAAATCAAAACCCAACGAGGCAGTCACGACAAAGCGATCACAGGATTCAGAAATATTTCAGGGGGCCACCCCATTGAGCTACCCGCAACGAAGTTAGCTGACTCCGAGACGGCCTCAAGGTTTGTGGAGCCAGCTGTAAACGACTGGGAACCCGAAAGTGTGACTGGGCTTGTCGATACAGCGAAAACGGGTCACGGTCCTAAACAGTACAGTGTGCAGTACCTCGCACAATTTAAATAAATCAGTAAAGCATGGCATAAGTACAGGATAGTAAATAAAACCTCAAACTAGTTTGTGGCCCCAAGAAATAAGAATGAATCAAGCTCTGGCTCAGGGGGGTTCATAAGCCTCCCGGATGTGGATAGCGCGAATATTCAAGGAACAGGAATCAAGTACTCGGGGTCCTACGGGACACAAGTGAGCCTGAAAAACCAAATAGCGAATACGGCTCACCGATGCCACTTTCATTAGTTATCCCATTACTACTCAGGTTAAGTTGTTTAGGTACCTCGTTATCCATCAGACACTCACATACCCTACACATGCTGTTCTACGACTCGCATGGCTCAAACAACTCCTGTAGTAATGGCTCATGGGATGGAGGAACAAGCTTCGGTGGGGTTTAAAGTAAAGGCTATGCAATGCTTGGGATTCAAATTAATGCAATCGCGACTCAATGATGAAAGAATAAGATAGAGGCAATAGGTACTATATGTATGCAAGCATGTGGTAGTGCTTGCCTGGCAGCTCAGTTGAAGCGAGAGAAGGATCTGGGTGGTACTCCTGGTTCTCTTGATATATCCCCTGCTCAGCGTCTATTCAAAGAAGAACCAAACAAACAAGGGCCAACATAAATAAAGTGCACAAGCATATGAATAAATGCATCAAGCAAACAATCATGCCATGATGAATGATGCACAATTTGCATGGCAATAGGTAGCATGGCATGGTTGAGGTGTGAAGTATAAGATTAAATCATTTTATGGGGTTTTAGTCCCATTTTATTCTCATATTAGTTGCTGTATACAATATATTTATATGATGCATGCTTCAAAACAAAACAAAGAATGCATAAACAGAAAGGTCTCGTCGAGCTAATCATTTTAGACATATTATTTGTTAAATTTGGAGTTATAAAACAAAAGTTATTAATTAAATGAAGAAAAGGGCATTTTATTGTAATTTTAAATAACTTGGAAAAATAAAGTGTCCAAAATATATTTTAGATGGCATATTTGAATTTCTCATAATTTTCTGGTTTGAAAACATATATTATATGTATTATTTGGAATTATATTTTAAAAGTTATTTAAAAACAGAAATAAATTTGAATTTGAATTAATTTTGAAAAAGGTTTTAAATTCAAACAGATAACAGAAAAAACCTTTTCTTACTCACTCAGACTTAGCCACAGTCACTGTCCAGTGGGCCACTGCTGACTCAGCAGCACAGCGCGCAGAAAAGGTTTTTACACCGCAGGTTTAGCTAGCCACTGAGGCAGACAGGTGGGCTCCGAGGCTCGGCGGACCCACACGCCAGTGGGCGGATGCGGGGCTGCCACGCGGCATGGCGGGGGGACTGCGGGTTGACGGAAGCAAAGTGCAGGTACCTTTCTGTAAAACGGTACAGACACTGACTAGTGGGCCTGGGCTGGACCGCGGGTTGAGCATCAAAAAGGCTCAGGGGGGTATGTGCAAAAAGGGGTGCCACCACTGTTTTTCTTCTCTGCCTCGAGCGACAGGTCGGTGTTCGGCAGAGCGGGCGCGCGCAGGGATCGAACGCGCGACGCGGCGCGTGCGCGGAGGCGGAGCCACTGCGGTAGCTTGGGGTTGGTGTCTGGGAGGTGGGCGAGGACTAGATAGGGCTGCTATGCGGCGGAAGCGAGCACACGGAAACGAGCGGCGGCGCGCGAAGGGCGTTCGACATAAGGGCCGGCGGTTCTAGGGCTTCACGGTGAAGGGGACCATGTCAGAGAGGTTGCGTGGCTCACCGAGGGTGTGTCGGTGGCGTTGGATCGGGTCGGCGAGCAGAGGATTGGCGTCGAGGCAGGCGGCCAGAGGATCTAGGGTTTGCGTTGGTGCAGCGTCGGCCTGGTGGCTCCGGTCCGTCTCCTCCTCGTCGCCGGGTACAGTGCTGCTGCGGAGGATCTCCTCGGTCTACCCGGCCACTCCACGGACTGTCTGCGCGTCTGGATCGACGGGGTGCGGTGGAGGCCGACGGTGGCGTAGCCGGTGGTGGAGAGGAAGGAGAGAGAGCCAGGGGCTAGGGTTGGATCTGGCGAGGCAGAGAGGAGAGCCGTGTGGGGGTGGGAAAAGCAGAGAGGGAGAGGGGTGCCGTGGGCGCGGGGTAGCTGGATAAAGGTGGCCTCGGGTTCCACCTTTTCCTCCTCCTTGCTCACGTGCTAGGATCGGCAGGGGCATGTAGGGCAGGGCAAGGAGGGGACGTCCAGGTGGGGCAGGGCAGGCCAGGCTCGGGCTGGGGCCACCTTGGCATAGAGAGAGCTAGAGAGAGGAGGGGAAGGCTCGGGCTAGATAGCTAGGGTTGGGAGCTTCGGTTAGAGTTAGGAATGGCTCGGGTTAGGGAGGGGAGGTAGCTAGGTGGGCCAGGGTGAGGAACCAGGTAGGGCCAGCTAGAGGAGAGAGGGGGGTAAGGCCGAGAGAGAGGGGAACATGGTAGCTAGGGTTTGTTCATGGGGATGGTGAAGAGGGGAGATTAGGTGTAGGGCTTGATGGGGGTATGGTAGATTAGGGTTTTAGAGAGAGAGAGAGATGTGGTGTGGTTCTCTTCGACAAGATCAAGCAAGACCAAAACAAGCTCAAGCAAGAAATGGCAAAAAGAGAAGAAAAGGGAGGTGGTGATGGGTGGATGGAGATGATGATGAGGTTTAAGCAAGATCAAAATAGATCAAGCCCAAAAGAAGGGATAGAGATAGAGATGATCCACTCCAAATGCAAGTAAAACCAAAGCTAGAAAAAGATGGTTCTTGCATGGCCCATGCAAAACAATTATTGCCATGCTTATTTTGTGAAAACAAGTTTATCACATGGCATTAACTTAGGCATTCCCACAAGTGGAATAAAGCCAAGCCAAGAATTTAAAAGAAAGTCCCAAGTGGGTTAAATGGAGATGACCATATTTGAATACAAATGGGACATGCTAGTGTGTATGGGCCACTAGATGATTAATAGTCCCAAAAATATCCCAACATGAGCTTCATTCCATAATAATCCATATGGAAGCTATGGAAAAAGGGGTCCACTCACAAGGCATGCAAAGGTGGCCATGTGGCTCTCATATATCAATGATGTGAAAACAACATGATACTACGATGAGAGCATGTGGAAAAAGAATTGGATCCATCCCAACCCACATGAGCTAGAGGTAAACTCAAATAAAAGCCAAGCTCATATTTAGTTGGATGGTGGAATTATAAGGTGGTGAAAGAAAAGGTGGTAGAGTTAATAAAAGATATGCCCCCAACTCAACTTGGGCATTAAACAATATATCAAGAACCAAATACAATATCAAGAGGCAAATACAATTAACAATGCATATGAGAGAAGAACCAAAACAAAAAGGGTTTTATATGATGCTCAAATGCAAGGTGGCATGATGACATGAGCATGATATAATGATGATGCAACAATTATATATTTGAAGTAGCCATTATATTACTAGACCAAGTAGCATTACAATTGTTAGACAATTGGGATGCTACAACTCTCCCCCACTAAACAGGAATCTCGCCCCGAGATTCTAGGAAGAAGAAGACACAAAGAGGGTAGGATACTTGACACGGAGCTCATCTTCACGTTCCCAAGTGGCTTCATCAACGGAATGGTGCGACCACTACACCTCGCAAAACTTGCTAGACTTGTTGAGAGTCTTGCGTTTTGCTTGAGAAACAACGGGTTAGAAGAATTGAAGGATTGCCGTGAGACAAGAAGGATAGGATGGACATAGCTCCGGTGTTCTCAGGAAACATGATAAAAGAATAGAACCACTTGTGAAAGAAAAGGAAAAGATGAGGTATCATGGATAAAGAAAGACACACCATTAAGATTAACGATTTACCGATACGAGAGAGGATGGATCTTTATCTCGTCGGAAGGAAAAGAACTAGATTGGAGAGGTTTTGAACCACTATGACAATAGCATCGTACCTTCCCTCAGATTTGAGAAATGAAGCACGGAAACAATATTGCCTTCAAACAATAGAGTCCCTTGATATCAACAGAAAGATTTAGTTAGACATCGTCGGATTAGATTTTTGTTGCGCCGGTAAGACTCAAAGGATCACGCAATTGAGGTGCGCGGATACAACTTCTAGAGACGGATGTGAAGCTAGATCATGGTGGAAACCCGAGAAGCAAAGAATATGGAGGATCTGGAGTTTATTGTAGAGATACTTATTGCTTTCTTTAGCCTTGAGGCTAACGCAATATATTTGCGGCTGATGGACTCAACCATAATTGGCTTTACCACAGCAAAAGAATTGATGAAGCAAAGAGAGATAGTTTCCTTTCATCTTGTTTGTGGATGTAGAGCACCGGTAGGATGACGAGGACAGAAAAGAGTTTGCGTTTGTTTCCACCAGATAGTTGAAGATTTTGCTCCACCTAGAATAGACTGGCCACCAACAAGAGATTATTGATTACTTTCTTCGAGAGAGCACTCCGGAAGAGCAAGGACGGAAGTAAAAGTATCGAGGGACAAAGGCCACTTTTAACTTCCGTGGAATGAGCGAAATCACATTAGTTCACCAATTCAATGTACGAGAGCGAATGATAAGAGTAGTGGTATGGTAGCTACTCCATCCCGCACTCAAAGCATTACTCCGCACATGAATAAGAAAACCATGCAACCCAACTACCGAAACAGACTGAAGATATTGACACGAAGAGCTCATGGAACTCAGTAAGAAAACAAGGATAGATGCAAACGATTCGCCGGATTCACAGATAGATAAAGATGATGATGTTGTCGTAATGTCAGAAATAACCAGCCACCGGAAAGATATGAAGGAAGATCACGGGGACAACTAGAAGATTCAACAGAAGAGATAGCACCCTCTTGAACAGAGGAAAACAAGATCTAGAAGGTCTTCATGGCCTCCGGTGGATAGAGCATAGATGATAGAACGAGAGGGTTTCAAAAGATCGCTTGACGAGACTGAGGTGAAAAGAACTCCATGTTCTTCTTGAAATGATTGAGAAAGATTTAGCAACCTTGAGGAAAACCTTTAGCGAACGGCGATGATAACTTGACAACAAGGAACAACTCCGGATTGGTTGAAGATGGAGGGTGGAATTAACAATGAACTTGCTGATTCCAGAATTGAAGTAATCTATTTAGCAGAAGGACGTGGCCGAGATAGGTGACTTCAAGAAGCCATAATTCACGCTTTGAGAACTTTGCACACAGGCAGTGTTCTCGAAGCTTGAGAGAAAGAGACACAGATGATCTTCCATGTCCTTCCATTGATATGGAATAGGCAAGCATATTATCAACATATACCACCATGGATTAACAAGATATTCCCAGAATACCAAGTTCAAAAGGCGAGAGAAACGAACAAATGCTCGAACACTTCCTGAGCTCAACGCTCTTAGAAAGATCAATATTGGAGCACGGGTTCGTATTGAAGAAGATGCACTGGAAGAATAGATTATCTGGTCCTTCAGAAGAAAAAGAGATGTCTCCTGGTTCACATTGTCGATTGGATCGCCGGTTACAAAGATAGAGAGATCTTGGATGAAGAAAAGATGATAGATCGTACCTCAAGCAAAGCTACCAGAGACAAAAAGATGCAATTCCCTCGTATCCAGGAGAATTGTGCAGATATGGGGTTCAAAAAGATGTGCAGCATGATGGACAGATGATAGACCGCCGTAATGCCTTGGGAAACTCCGGATTGCCAAAGATGCTTGAAGATGCATAGATATGATCACGGTGTACTCAAAATCACAGGAGATAACCTTATCCTCCAGATGGTGACGGTTGATAGCATTTTCCCATATTACAATCGACACTTATCATGAGTGGAATATAGCTATGCCGAGAGCCAAATTACAATCATCAGCATCAGATCGACACATGTTATGTAATTAGCCCAAGAGAATTGGAGATGAAATAAAACTCCAGGATTAAGCGCCGGTGACAACAGAATGAGTTAGCATGGACATGCTGATAAAAAGGGAGATAGATAATGTTTCACACACGACTGGGAAGGAGTGTGGAAACAGAGATGTATCAAAGAAAAATTTTCCGCATTTTTCGGCATTAAAATACCAATAGATGCGCAAAATCACTTATCAGGTAGAGATTAGCAACTGATGCTTTCACAGAATGAGGAGTTGCTAGAAGGAAGGACACCCTTAAGAAGATGGCACCGGTTAACAAGGAGTCAGATAGGTCGCGCCGGTTTTCAAAAAGCCCGTCAGTATGGAATGTACCAACAGTTGATAACCAAAGGCAGATAAAGATAACATGTTGGATGCAACAGATAGACAAGGAATTACACACACACACACACTTTCTATGGTACCACGGAAACCCAGAACACGTGAATCCTAGTTTGAATTTTAAGAAGAGGATTGAAAACGTTACACTTCCTTACCAGAAAAGGGTGGGTGGGTGGTTAAGAAGAAAAGTGGAAGCAGTCCTACTCTCGCGTTTTGTTTTTCCCTAGTATACATAGCTACCAAAAATATTTGCTAGACTGACAACGACCATTTGGCTGAGACCCTGAAGGGCGGGATGGCTCTGATACCAATTGTAACTACCTCGGTGAATTACGCTCCTAGTTACATGCCTGGATGAACAGAAATGGTTGAAATAGTACGGTGGGGCCCAAATGCCACTCACAGGTAGACCTTTCGGCCGTCCCAACCATTTCTAAACATCGAGACAAGAACGGGCGGCGTAATCGGCAGGCGAAGGGATCAACTACATACACAAATGAGTATGTATGCAAGCCACCATACAACAGTACATCAGAGCCATTCCATCTAAAAAGAAAGGAAATATAGCAACGCCATATGGCAAGATCCAAATATCCTAGATAGATATAATAGTTTAGGATATCTCCTCATACATCACACATCAGAGTATCAAGCGGAAGCGGAAGACAAAATCCGAGTACGGATAAGAAGCAAATCGGCATAAGATGCCCCATAAATAAACACATCCCGCCCACAGATCTCACGGATCCCCGTTCCCGGAATCTCTACACCGAATGATCGTTGCCCACATCGTCCGTCTCTTCCACCCAGTATCCATCTTGCGAGGGTACCTGTTCATCTGAACCAATAATTTATCGTGTGAGACCCTAGGGGTACTCAGCAAGTCTTTATGCCTCTAAAGGGGACACAACCTGGGGTGACGCAATAGCAGCAAAAGATAAACCCTAGCAATTCTATAGATACTCGCTAACCATCCGCCTAACCAGAGATAGACGGATGTCCGTGGATTAATAACAACAGTTATAATGGTAATCTTAACAGATCCATCCTCCTCCTCGCTTACCGACGAGGAAGCGGACGAACAGCCCCCCATCCGTTGGCAGTTTTATTATCCATTCCGTGAGTGTTGCACTATTTACTAGTCAGGTACCTAGTCTAGTCAAATTAAAAGCGGTACTTTAGTTATGCTTGTCTATGATCGAGAAACTGTGCTCCAAGTCGTCCATAACCGCGGACACGGCTTTCAGAAAGTTTTACCCTGCAGGGGTGCACAAATAGCAACACACACTCGATATGCCTCGGAAAAACCAAATCAAAACCCAACGAGGCAGTCACGACAAAGCGATCACAGGATTCAGAAATATTTCAGGCGGCCACCCCATTGAGCTACCCGCAACGAAGTTAGCTGACTCCGAGACGGCCTCAAGGTTTGTGGAGCCGGCTGTAAACGACTGGGAACCCGAAAGTGTGACT
Organism: Avena sativa; assembly: GCA_916181665.1. Lineage (NCBI taxonomy): Eukaryota > Viridiplantae > Streptophyta > Magnoliopsida > Poales > Poaceae > Avena > Avena sativa. The sequence goes on from OV702290.1 coordinate 289,498,052, forward strand.
GGGCTTGTCGATACAGTGAAAACGGGTCACGGTCCTAAACAGTACAGTGTGCAGTACCTCGCACAATTTAAATAAAGCAGTAAAGCATGGCATAAGTACAGGATAGTAAATAAAACCTCAAACTAGTTTGTGGCCCAAAGAAATAAGAATGAATCAAGCTCTGGCTTAGGGGGGTTCATAAGCCTCCCGGATGTGGATAGCGCGAATATTCAAGGAACAGGAATCAAGTACTCGGGGTCCTACGGGACACAAGTGAGCCTGAAAAACCAAATAGCGAATATGGCTCACCGATGCCACTTTCATTAGTTATCCCATTACTACTCAGGTTAAGTTGTTTAGGTACCTCGTTATCCATCAGACACTCACATACCCTACACATGCTGTTCTACGACTCGCATGGCTCAAACAACTCCTGTAGTAATGGCTCATGGGATGGAGGAACAAGCTTCGGTGGGGTTTAAAGTAAAGGCTATGCAATGCTTGGGATTCAAATTAATGCAATCGCGACTCAATGATGCAAGAATAAGATAGAGGCAATAGGTACTATATGTATGCAAGCATGTGGTAGTGCTTGCCTGGCAGCTCAGTTGAATTGAGAGAAGGATCTGGGTGGTACTCCTGGTTCTCTTGATATATCCCCTGCTCAGCGTCTATTCGAAGAAGAACCAAACAAACAAGGGCCAACATAAATAAAGTGCACAAGCATATGAATAAATGCATCAAGCAAACAATCATGCCATGATGAATGATGCACAATTTGCATGGCAATAGGTAGCATGGCATGGTTGAGGTGTGAAGTACAAGATTAAATCATTTTATGGGGTTTTAGTCCCATTTTATTCTCATATTAGTTGCTGTATACAATATATTTATATGATGCATGCTTCAAAACAAAACAAAGAATGCATAAACAGAAAGGTCTCGTCGAGCTAATCATTTTAGACATATTATTTGTTAAATTTGGAGTTATAAAACAAAAGTTATTAATTAAATGAAGAAAAGGGCATTTTATTGTAATTTTAAATAACTTGGAAAAATAAAGTGTCCAAAATATATTTTATATGGCATATTTGAATTCCTCATAATTTTCTGGTTTGAAAACATATATTATATGTATTATTTGGAATTATATTTTAAAAGTTATTTAAAAACAGAAATAAATTTGAATTTGAATTAATTTTGAAAAAGGTTTTAAATTCAAACAGATAACAGAAAAAACCTTTTCTTACTTACTCAGACTTAGCCACAGTCACTGTCCAGTGGGCCACTGCTGACTCAGCAGCACAGCGCGTAGAAAAGGTTTTTACACCGCAGGTTTAGCTAGACACTGAGGCAGACAGGTGGGCTCCAAGGCTCGGCGGACCCACAAGCCAGTGGGCGGATGCGGGGCTGTCACGCGGCACGGCGGGGGGGACTGCGGGTTGACGGAAGCAAAGTGCAGGTACCTTTCTGTAAAACGGTACAGACACTGACTAGTGGGCCTGGGCTGGACCGCGGGTTGAGCATCAAAAAGGCTCAGGGGGGTATGTGCAAAAAGGGGTGCCGCCACTATTTTTCTTCTCTTCCTCGAGTGACAGGTCGGTGTTCGGCAGAGCGGGCATGCGCAGGGATCGAACGCGCGACGCGGCGCGCGTGCAGAGGCGGAGCCACTGCGGTAGGTTGGGGTTGGTGTCTGGGAGGTGGGCGAGGACTAGATAGGGCTGCTATGCGGCGGAAGTGAGCACACAGAAACGAGCGGCGGCGCGCGGAGGGCGTTCGACATAAGGGCCGGCGGTTCTAGGGCTTCACGGCGAAGGGGACCATGTCAGAGAGGTTGCGTGGCTCACCGAGGGTGTGTCGATGTCGTTGGATCGGGTCGGCGAGCAGAGGATCAGCGTCGAGGCAGGCGGCCAGAGGATCTAGGGTTTGTGTTGGTGCAGCGTCGGCCTGGTGGCTCCGGTCCGTCTCATCATCGTCGCCGGGTACAGTGCTGCTGCGGGGATCTCCTCGGTCTACCCGGCCACTCCACGGACTATCTGCGCGTCTGGATCGACGGGGTGCGGTGGAGGCCGACGGTGGCGTAGCCGGTGGTGGAGAGGAAGGAGAGGAGAGCCAGGAGGCTGGGGTTGGATCTGGCGAGGCAAAGAGGAGAGCCGTGTGGGGGTGGGAAAAGCAGAGAGGGAGAGGGGTGCCATGGGCGCGGGGTAGCTGGATAAAGGTGGCCTCGGGTGCCACCTTTTCCTCCTCCTTGCTCACGTGCTAGGATCGGCAGGGGCAGGTAGGGCAGGGCAAGGAGGGGACGTCCAGGTGGGGCAGGGCAGGCCAGGCTCGGGCTGGGGCCACCTTGGCAGAGAGAGAGCTAGAGAGAGGAGGGGGAGGCTCGGGCTAGATAGCTAGGGTTGGGAGCTTCGGTTAGGGTTAGGTATGGCTCGGGTTAGGGAGGGGAGGTAGCTAGGTGGGCCAGGGTGAGGAACCAGGTAGGGCCAGCTAGAGGAGAGAGGGGGGTAAGGCCGAGAGAGAGGGGAACATGGTAGCTAGGGTTTGGTCATGGGGATGGTGAAGAGGGGAGATTAGGTGTAGGGCTTTGATGGGGGTATGGTAGATTAGGGTTTTAGAGAGAGAGAGAGATGTGGTGTGGTTCTCTTCGACAAGATCAAGCAAGACCAAAACAAGCTCAAGCAAGAAATGGCCAAAAAGAGAAGAAAAGGGAGGTGGTGATGGGTGGATGGAGATGATGATGAGGTTTAAGCAAGATCAAAATAGATCAAGCCCAAAAGAAGGGATAGAGATAGAGATGATCCACTCCAAATGCAAATAAAACCAAAGCTAGAAAAAGATGGTTCTTGCATGGACCATGCAAAACAATTATTGCCATGCTTATTTTGTGAAAACAAGTTTATCACATGGCATTAACTTAGGCATTCCCACAAGTGGAATAAAGCCAAGCCAAGAATTTAAAAGAAAGTCCCAAGTGGGTTAAATGGAGATGACCATATTTGAATACAAATGGGACATGCTAGTGTGTATGGGCCACTAGATGATTAATAGTCCCAAAAATATCCCAACATGAGCTTCATTCCATAATAATCCATATGGAAGCTATGGAAAAAGGGGTCCACTCACAAGGCATGCAAAGGTGGCCATGTGGCTCTCATATATCAATGATGTGAAAACAACATGATGCTAAGATGAGAGCATGTGGAAAAAGAATTGGATCCATCCCAACCCACATGAGCTAGAGGTAAACTCAAATAAAAGCCAAGCTCATATTTAGTTGGATGGTGGAATTATAAGGTGGTGAAAGAAAAGGTGGTGGAGTTAATAAAAGATATGCCCCCAACTCAACTTGGGCATTAAACAATATATCAAGAACCAAATACAATATCAAGAGGCAAATACAATTAACAATGCATATGAGAGAAGAACCAAAACAAAAAGGGTTTTATATGATGCTCAAATGCAAGGTGGCATGATGACCTGAGCATGATATAATGATGATGCAACAATTATATATTTGAAGTAGCCATTATATTACTAGATCAGTAGCATTACAATTGTTAGACAATTGGGATGCTACACCGCCCCCTCCCAGCCTTTATATAGATAGGCTAGGTCCCGGGTAGCAGGTCGATTCGGTTACAATTTAGGGTTTTCCCCTTTGAACTTTCTATCTTTAGCTTCTTCTTGTTCTTCAAGCAATCGAGAGTCCGCAGGTTACTCTTATCCTTCGTTTGGGCTTGGAGACACCGTGGGCCTGTACGTATTTAGACCGTATATACCAAGCTCGAGTACCTGTAGGGTATACCCATGTCAGTAGCCCCCGAGTGTCCAGTGGAATCGCAGATTCGACTGGGGAGTTTTGAAGTCTTTCGAGTGCCCGAATGAGTATATATTTCAACTACTTTTAATTGTGTCATAGGGATTGTTGATATACGTGCCTGATATAATCGAAGTATCGGTATCAGTTAACCACCTTAGGGTGAAACAACGCAATCTACTCAAACTCGAGTCCCCGGACTCGAATCCGGAAAAGTGCTGGTGTAATTCGACTCAAGCCGCGGAGGTCTTACAGGAGTCGAATTCCAGTTATATGGGTGTGAGCATTCGACGCGTCCGTCAAGGCATGTTCATCGTACCTGTAGGCATGGATACATTTCTGGTAGTGCACAGCAAATGCGTTCCAGGCCTTATTCAGGTCTTACCTTCACGTTGTAAGCGCGTCATCCTAATTTTATCATCGCGGAGACAATTCGGGTGACCCAGGAGACGCAGTCTCTTTGTAGGGAAAATTATGAGGCGGTGTCGCCATGAGTTTCGAGTGTGGATGTTATCGACACATAGTTTTTGCATAAATAATCATAGGGTGCGCGACCAGCGCTCCCTATGGTAGTAGCCCCCGAGTGCCTGGTTGAGTCGAAGACTCAGGCAGGGAGTAAAGAATCATTTTGCGACTGCTGTCGTCTTTTGCTTGTTTCAGTCGAATTTGTTTCCGGCGCTCCCTATGGGAGTAACCCATGTCCATAATCGAATCGTATTTCGAGTGGTTGGGTTTTCGTTTTGATTGTCTATGTTCCTGCAAAAAGAAAAGAAAAAAATCATAGGGTGCACGACCAGCGCTCCCTATGGGAGTAGCCCCCGAGTGCTTGGTGGAGTCAAAGACTCGAGCAAGGACTAAAGTAGTCGAAACCCTCTGCTGCATAGCTTTGATGATGTTAGTGCTGACGATTTGATGACCTCAGTTGCCCGTGTGAGCGAGTTTGACGGGACGTGATGAGCAGTGGGTCCCACTTTCTGACTTTGATTTGACCAGGCGTGCGTAATCTTTATTTTAACTGCGTCTCCTCGATTTCCGCGCGTAATGGGAATAGTGGAGGGACGGTTCGCGCTTCCACTCCTCCACGTGTCCAGCACGATGTTTGCCACGCGTCCAGTAGGGTTTTTCTAAGCCGTTGGATTACATCTTCCAGGGATTAAGTAGCGGCGCTGTGACGGTAATTTTCTCATCTTCTCTCACTCATCTTTGCTTCCAGCGCCATTGCTGCTGCTCCTCTCTGCCTTCTCTGTGCTCGTTTCCTCCATGACGCTGGACCAGCTCCGCTCGTTTCTGAGATACTTTCTGTGCTCGCATCGCCGTCGTGCAATGGGGAAGAAGAAGGGAGGCGCTGCAGCTGATTCCGTGGCCACCGTTGCCGTGGCGAAGAAGAAGGGTTGCTCCAGTGCTGCGGGCACCAGCACCGCTATCGGCGGGAAGAAGAAGGTCGCGGGCACTCATGTCACGAATGGTTCGTGGTGCCCCTCCATCATCAAGGCGTCCGATCTCCGTCTTCTTCGCCAAGATGGAGTATTATCTGCCGCAGTCGCCGACGCGCGCGTCCCCAGCGGTGAGATCATTCCTGCTCCTCCCGCTGGTTTTCGAGTGATGTTTTTAGCATTCATCATTCGTGGTCTCTCCTTGCCTCTTCACCCCTTTTTTAGGGGTCTCCTTTGTTTCTACGGGCTCCAGCTCCATCAGCTGTCCCCATATTCGCTCCTCCATATCTCTTGCTTCATCACACTCTGCGAGTGTTGGCTCGGAATCGAGCCACACTTCGGCCTTTTCAAGAGCATCTTCAAATTGAAGCGCCAGTCTGCGTCTGGCTCTTTAGATTACAATGTAGGTGGTTACGGAATCCACGTCGACCCATCCGCCACCTACTTCGACATCAAACTCATGGCGTCCGTCCAAGGGTGGAGGGACAAATGGTTCTACATCCGCGATCAGAAGGCCAATGGTGAGCACTTTGGACTCGCACCCTTTGATCCCGTGCAGGAGGATGCGCTCCTGGAAGAACGTAGTCATGCCTGGCGAGTCCGCGGAGACAGATGTGCTATATCAGCGCGTCTGTGACCTCAAGAGTCGCATAGGCAAAGAGGAGGGAGGCTGCGCCCTCATTCGCACTTGGCTGCGCCGTCGCGTCCAGCCCCTTCAATCCAGGGTCCACCTCATGTTTCAGTGGGCTGGCGCTGATGATGCCACTCGCGTGTCTGCCGATGGCATGTCCGCGAGTGAGGTGGACAAGAGGGTTCGACTGGTCACCAAGTACACCGTCAAGGATGTGCTTCCCAGTGAGCCAGTTGTTCCTCCATTTGATGCTTCGAACTCTCCTCCTGAGGTATAGTTGTGCTACGCAGTAGCTAATTTTGTCGATTGCTTCTCTGTTGTTTACTTGCTATTTACTAAATGTGTTGTCTGTGTGCAGGATTGGGCGGTGTCACCTTGTATGCCCCCTCTACCTGAGGGGATTATCCCCCGTGAGACTTTGGAAGAGGACGAGTCGGAGTCGACCGTCCCTTCTGATGCGGAGGAGGAAGCCCCCGAGTCCGGTAGTCCGGATACTCGCAAGCGTTCGCGCAGCAAGGATTCCGATACGTCGTCTCCTTCGACTCTGGAAGGTATGGGTGTTGGTGCAGAGTCGCCAATTCCTGCCATTCCTGTGAGTGCCATGGCACCATCTTCTCGCAAGAAGATGCGACTTCCCAAGGAGTCTTTGTCAGAGTCGGGGGGAGCCACTTTTGACTTTGACAAGTTTGATTGGTAAGTTTTCGTAGTTGATTTGCTCTTCTCTGTTTTTGCTCTTGATGGCTCGTCTCTGGGTTTGCCCTATCTTGATATGGTTTTTGTCTTGCAGTCAAGAGGCGTCGTCATCTTCTGGCGACGTCCAATTTTTGAAGGAATCGGGAGTCGCGACCTCAAGGGCTAAAGAAGAGGTCGAGCGTGCTCCTTCCCCTCCATTGACGGCCCACTCCGGGCACAACTCTTCCAGTTCTCCTCATGCAGGGGAGCATCAAATGGTTGCTCGGATGACGGTACAACAGACATCTTCGGATTCATTGGAGGACCATGTAAGTGTAGTTTTTCTTCTTTTGGTGTTGTAGTCAATGTTATCTATTGCCTCTGCTGATTCTGTTTTGTGCGGTAGCTCCTTGTGAAAGAAGCCTGCACTTGGCGGAGCAAGTGCTTGCGATGGGTCGCCAGCATGCGATGCTGGAGACGCGTCATCGCGTGGTTGAAAGTGAGTGTCTTGCATTTCTTCTTCTTCTTTGTCTCCTTCTTAATACGGTCGACTGATAGTCAATCTCTTTATGTTTGTAGCCGAACATAACGCTCTCCTGCGCAATGCTGCCACCAAGGAAAAGACCCTCGCCACGGCTGTGAAGGGTCGCGACGAAGCAATCGCGGCGCGTGACGAGGCGCAAAGGCGTGAAGAGGATCTGCGTGCCTCCTTCGCAGCCAGGGAGAAGTTGTTCGAGGAACAACTTCTCTCGATTGCTAAGGCCCTTTCAGGTACCTTGCTTGTGGATTTTGTTATCCTTCTCTGCTTTGAATGTTTTTGCCAGTGGCACTGATGTTTTTGTCCATATGTGAATTTATATACAGATGCTGGCGATTTGAGCTTTGACCCGCAGGCCCTTCGTCGTGATGACGCTCTGGCGAGTGCACTGTCAGCAGTCGAAGACCACAACATCGCTGTGCAGGACACGCTCTCCAAGGCCAAAAGCATACTTAGTCGCCTTCGGGAGGAGCTGATGCCCAAAGCGGAGCTAGTCGAGAATATAGACGAGCTGGTGGAGTCACTCGCTGGAGGTGTGCCTACCAGCTTCAAGAACTTGCTTCGCTCAGCTGGCGCGTCCATGTCACTTGCCATGGTGCAGGCCCATGGAGTCGAGATTGACCCTGCTGCGGTGTCGAAGGCGATGCCTGTGAGTGCGAACGACCAGCAGGTAGTCTTCGCTCCTTTCGCAACTACCTGTGGTAAATATGGGCCTCAGTTGATAAATACTGTTGCAAAGTATTCTGAGGAGCTCCAACGTGCCAAGAAGGCGGCGAAAGCTTCGGCACCAGGGGCCGGCGGAAAGTCAGTGGCGTCTGACACTGCCACGGACTTGATGAAGCCCCCAAAGCCGTCGAAGTTGAAGAAGCCAGTTGCTCCTTAGTTAGCTTTGTAATAGTTGATTAGTTTATGTCCTTTTGTTTAAGAACATGCCTGCTGGCAAGTGTATCTGCTGATACTTTTGCTAGTCTTGAATGCGTGAGTTGCCCGTGCTCCGTGGTAATGCGGATGTATGGAAGTCGAAGGCGGAAAAAGCCGCCGCTCGAGAGCAGTATCTGCTTGGCGAGGTGACGCAGCTGGGCGACCAATTCAAATGTTAGTTTGCTTGTTCTCATCTTTTCCTTGTAGTTACTTGTAGTGGTACGTTGTGCTCATGCTGCTATTGCTGCTTCTTGTACTTGTCAGCACGCGTCACCCGCAGGAGGAGAAGGATAGAATTGCCATTCGCATGCATGATCTTACCCAGGAGCAACTTCAAGAGAGTGGATATTTCTGGGTAGATCATGATCGTGCGACTGTGCTGGCGACCCTGTAGGATCGTGCGTCGCGAGTGCTGCACTTTCTGAAGAAATCGCAGTCATGCTTGAAGAATATTTATCGGGCGATGTTCCCGCTGGATGATACACCATCAAGCTTGCTGGCCCTCCTTGCCAAGTTTCAAGACCTGACCGCGGTTCGTGAGTGCGTAAGGCAGCAGTTGGTGGCTGGTGCCAAGGCTGCTCTATCATGGTGCGATTGCACATGCCTGACGTAGATGTTGCGGTAGTTGCGTCTGGGCTGCCTGGGTGGCCAGTAGGTTCTGCTTGGTATATGGTGCCGCACTACCAGGCGGTGGACCGCCCAGCAGAAGAGATCGTCGACTTCTTCGAGGAACAAACCAGCATTCTTCTGCTGCAGTAGTAGCCTAGTTTGTATCTGCATATAAGTGTACTTGTGTTGTAAAGTTCGTATAAATGTTGTAGATAATTTATTGTCGAATGTGTATAAAGAGCTTTATTAGTACGAAGTGCGTGGCACTATGCGAGTCCTTTTCGTTAGCCTAGTCATGTTTTTATCTCAGTCCCTTGTCAACCTGTCAGGTGCGTTGCAGCTGGGTTGGTGTTGTGTTAAGGGTTTCGATTGATGTACCAGCTACTCAGGATATCGCGTTTTGGTTCGAAGAACAGATGTGTATAGGGTGGCGCAGCGCCCGAGTGTATAAATTGGAAAAGAAAAGGAGAACTCAGAGTTTTGGGCCACTTAGCTTTATTTATTCGAAGAACAGTGCGAGGTACAATGTGTGGCTAAGTAGCCTTGGCTGAATAGCCTTATTTTGCAATGTAAAAGGTAAAAACGACTAAGGGTAGAAGCGTCGCAGATGTGCGACGTTCCAGGGGTTGGATTATGCGACTCCTGTCTCTAGATCTTGAAGGCGATAGGCGCCACCTGGGATTACTTCTGTAATCACGTGCGGTCCTTCCCAGGGGGACTCGAGCTTGAGATGCCCCTGCTGCTTCAGTCGTAGGACCAGGTCACCTTCGACGAAGGATCTGGGGCGAAGCCTCCTACTGTGGTAGTTGCGCAGGTTCTGCTGGTAGATCGTGGATCTTTCCGCGGCGATTTCCCTTGCCTCGTCAAGGAGGTCGATGGAGTCTTGGAGTGTGAGGGATGACTCTTGTTCGCTGTAAGCGACCATGCGTGGCGCCTTGTACCGTACCTCGGCGGGTAGCACTGCCTCAGCTCCGTGCACCATAAAGAATGGCGTGTAGCCCGTGGCGCTATTTGGAGTTGTGCTTAGGCTCTAGAGTACGGATGGCAATTCGTCCGACCAGTAGCCCGCGGCTTGTTCGAGTGGCCGGAGGAGTCGCTTCTTGATGTCGCTGCAGACGAGCCCATTTGCTTTTTCCACCTGACCGTTGGTCTGTGGATGCGCTACTGAGGCGTAGTTGATGTTGATCCCGAGGTTCTCACAGAATTCTTGGAACTCCTTGGATGTGAAGTTCGTCCCGTTATTGGTGATGATGCTGTGCGGCACTCCGAAGCGGTAGACGATGGACTCGAAGAACTTGACTGCGTTGTGCCCTGATTGGTTGGTCATTGGCATGGCCTCAATCCACTTGGTGAATTTGTCGACTGCTACTAGGAGGTAGACGTAGCCTCCTCGTGAAGACCTTGGAAGTTTGCCAACCATGTCGAGCCCCCACTGTGCAAAGGGCCAGGCCAATGGGATTGGCCGTAGCTCTGCGCCTGGTGCGTGCGGCTTGTCCGCGAATCGCTGGCAAGCATTGTATTTTTGGACGATGTCCTTAGCGTCGTGCATGGCCGTAGGCCAATAGAACCCAGCTCGTAGAGCTTTAGCAACAAGGGCGTGACTGCCGGCGTGGTGCCCGCAGGTCCCTTCATATCGTTGGAGTACTCCTGTGATGCTGCGTTTATACAGTTCACCGTTGATAACAGCGAATGCCTTGGATCGTCGCGCGATGTGCCGTGCATCTGTCGGATCTTCTAGTAACCTCTTGCTGAGGAGGTACGTGATGTACGGCTGCGTCTAGGATTGCTCGATCATCATGACGCTCATTGGTCCCTCGAGTCCTGTGTCTAGCTCCAAGTCATCGAGTGCCATTGGCTCATTGGGTGGCGTAGCCCCCGAGTCCGTTGCTGCGCTTGTTTTCTTCTCTACAGCCTTTGGCTTGATGGAGCATTCGCAAATGCGCTCGAGAAATACCCCAGGTGGTATGGGGGCGCAGGTGGAGCCTATGTTGGCGAGTGCGTCCGCCTCTTCGTTGCTTTTGCGACCTACGTGCCGTAGCTCGCAACCATCAAAGTCTCCCTCGAGTGTGTCGTATAGGTCGTGGTACATGATCATGTTGTCGTTCAGTGTGTCACACTCATGCATTGTTTGGTTGACGACAAACTTGGAGTCGCCGTATATGACGAGCCTCTTGGCGCCGCAGGCTTTTGCCATCCTTATCCCGTGCAATAGGGCCTCGTATTCAGCCTCATTATTTGAGGCTGTGAACTGCATTTGTAGGATATACTTCAGCTTGTCCCCTTGAGGTGATGTCAGTATGACACCTGCGCCTGCTCCGTCTTTCCGCTTGGACCCGTCGAAGTGCATTGTCCAGAGGTAGGACATATCTGGCTTGTCCGGGAGCTGGTTCTCCATCCAGTGCACGAGGAAGTCCGGGAGAACTTGCGACTTGATGGCGTCGCGCTTTTCGTACGTGATGTCTCATGGAGACAATTCTATTCCCTAAAGCGCGACTCGTCCCGTGGCGTCGGGGTTATTGAGGATGTGCCCCAAGGGGGCGTCGTTGACCACTACGATTGGGTGTTCCTGGAAGTAGTGGCGCAGTCGCCGGGCGGTCATGAAGACGCCGTACGCCAGCTTCTGGTAGTGTGGGTACCGCTGTTTTGTTGGCGTAAGGACCTCGCTAAGGTAGTATACTGGGCATTGTACGCCGTGGACCTTGTTTTCCTCGGCTCGCTTGACGACGAGCACTGTGCTGACCACCTGGTTGGTAGCGGAGATATACAGCAATAGTGGCTCCCTTTCTCGTGAGGTCACCAGTACTGGCGAAGTGGATAGCAGACTCTTGAGGTCTTCAAATGCTTCTTGCACTTCAGTGGTCCACTCGAATTTTTCAGTTTTGCGGAGGTGCTGGTAGAAGGGTAGTGCCTTTTTGCCCATTCGACTGATGATTCGACCGAGGGCCGCGATTCGTCCAGCCAGCTGCTGGACGCCCCTTATGTTTTTCGGCTTCTCCATGGCCAGTATGGCTTTTATCTTCTTCGGGTTAGCCTCGATTCCCCTCGTGGAGATGAGATACCCTAGCATCTGCCCAGATGGTACGCCGAAGGCGCATTTGTTCGGATTGAGCTTGATCCGGTAGCGGTCGAGGTTGGTGAAGGTTTTGCGCAAATCATCGATTAGAGAGGCTTCCTCCTTGGTCTTGATTACTATGTCATCAACATAAACTTGAATGTTGCGACCCAGTTGTTCCTTGAGGCAAGCCTGCATGCACCACTGGTAGGTGGCTCCTGCGTTCTTTAGTCCGAAGGGCATTGTGTTGTAGCAGAACACACCAAAGCGTGTTGTAAACGTTGTTTTCTCTTGATCTTCCTCCTTCATTCGAATTTGATTATAGCCTGAGTAGGCATCGAGGAAGCAGAGGCGCTCGCATCCCGCGGTGGAATCGATGATCTGGTCGATCCGTGGCAATGGGAAGTGATCCTTTGGGCAGTGCTTGTTCAGAGAGGTGAAGTCCACGCACATCCGCAGGATATCCGTGTCCTTTTTCGGTACCAGCACCGTGTTGGCGAGCCAAGCGCTTTCCTTGATCTCGCGTATGAATTTGGCCTCGAGGAGTCTGTTGATCTCCATTCCAACTGCCTGCGCTCTTGGCTCAGACCATCGCCGAATTGTTTGCTTGACTGGCCTTGCGTCGGGGTTGATGTTGAGTGCGTGCTCGGCGAATTCCCTGGGAACTCCTAGCATGTCCGCAGGACACCAAGAGAAAATTTCCCAGTGCTCACGGAGGAATTCGACGAGCACGAGTTCCTATGCGGGACTCAAGTTGTTGGCGATGAGGGCCGTCTTGGCGGGATCTGATGGGTGGAGCTGCACTTTCTTCGTGTGCACGGATGAGTCGAAGGAGAGATCGGGTGAGCTTGGCCGGCTCAAGGGAGGCAGACTGTTGTATGTCGTCTCCTTTAGTCTCGCGAGTTCCTCCTGCATGCCGAAGGACTGGGAAATTCTGTTGAATTCCCTATCGCAACTGTCAGATCGCTCGAAGCTTCCGTTGATCGTGATGACACCATGGGGACCTGGCATTTTCATCTGCAGGTAGGCGTAGTGGGGCACTGCCATGAACCTAGCGAACGCGACGCCCCCGAGGATGCAGTGGTACTGTGAGGGCCAGTCAACGACCTCAAAGTCGATGCGCTCGCGCCGGAAGTTCTTGGGCGTGCCGAAGATGACGTCAAGGTTGATTTTGCCCAGGAGGTATACGCCTTTCCCTGGGACGACTCCATGGAACATTGTGTCCGAAGCCTCCAGGCAATGTAACATCCCAAAACTTCAATCCAAACTTATCAAGATCAAATCATCCAAAAATGGGGTTAACAAAAACTTTTCCAAATTTAAAATGAAAGCATTCATATATGTGTGCATTTAAAATAGGAGTTGTTTTGAATTGCCATGATTGTGTGATCCTTTGCTTCTAAAATGTTTCTTAGGTGATTTAAACATCATCTACATCATTCCCAAACTTTTCCTAAAGAAAATCAAATCAAAAAGATTTAAAATGGAAAAATGGTCATTTTGCCAAAATTAACTCCCATGTCTACTTTGGCTATTCCTAGTACTAAAAAATTAACAGAAACAATGCTTGATCTTTGCACCCCTTGCTAGTACACATAATGAGGTACCAAGGCCCACCTTTTGATCTTCTAAAAACCTTCTGTAAACTATTTTAAATAACAGTTCAAAATTGAATCTTTATCATATGGGAAGATCCCACTTTTTCAAAAACCACTCAAACAAGCTCAACTTTCAAAACCCAAGCATCTGCAGACTCACCAGCACTAACTTAGCGCACCCACCAAAAATCTTTTCAAAATTCAAAACTTGAGTTCTTGCGGCCATTTCATCGAACAGGTGGCAGACACAAATCAAACAAAAACCAAACACTATTATGAGCAGTGATTGAAGCCTAACTTGTTCCCTCTCTAGCTCACAACCATCTCAGTAGATCAGCTAGCAAGTTAAACCAAGCACTAGACTCACTGTAAGCTGGGCAATGACATCAATGGTGAACAGCCGAAGCTCACCATGCGACCCTAGTGGAGACAGCAAGCTAGGAGGAGATTTAGCCGTGCCAACCTTGTCTAGGAGGCAGCCCACCATCCATCGCCACTCCCTGTCCAGCGCCCTAACCTTGCCAACCCCTGGACCACACGCACGGACCGCGCCCAGCCCGCCAGCAACCATGCCGAGCATGCGCTAGAGCGCCGCCCTCGACCGACGCCCACAGACCGCACGCCGCCCTTGCCGCTTGTATACAAGATCGCCACCGACCCAGGAGACCGCCAGCCATCCCCGTTCGCCGCCCCATGACGCACAGCCACCGCTCGTCATCGAAGATGCCGCCTCTGCCACGCAGAGCATCGCGTGTTCCAGACCAAACCGCACCGCCCCACGTCTCGCCACCGTGTCGTTGAGCATCGCCAGGGAGTACCGCCTGAACCCCGGTGAGCCCCCAACGACCCCCACTGGCCGCGCTAGGGTTCTGTCTCACCGGCGTTGCCCAACATCGACGATGACCCTCAGCCGTTGGATTAGAACCAGATCGCACGGCCACCGTTCGCCCATACCGCTTCGCACCCCCTGTGCCACTGATGGGTGGGGTCCTCGCTTAAGTCAACCCGCGACGCTGCGCGGAGCGTAGTGGGCTGGCCCATTTCGTTCCCGCGCGCGTTGGAAATTGAAATTAGGATTTTTCTTTTTAGTTAGAATATAGTTTCTGTCCTATGTTTCAAAAATCAATTCTGTGAGTTTGACAAATCCAAATTGCATGAAACTAATTTTGTCTGAAAGGTATTGAAATGCTCTATCCAAGCCCGTTGGATTTAATTCAATTAGATTTATAGATCTCTCCTAATAAAAATGAGAAGACAGAAGCTTTTACAACTTGCAACATTTTTATAAAATCAACCAAGTCAGCTTTTGAGTTGATTCCAACTCTCAAAAATCACATTTCATCATATCTATCCAAATATGTAATAATATTAAGGTTTACATGCAGTGACTTTGGACTAGTACCAAAATAATGCTATATAGGCATTTCTAGTCACTTTAAATCATTAAATAATAAACTTAAACTAAAGTAATATTGATCCAACCTTTAAATCTCATTCCCACCTGTGGAATATGTGGTGAGGACATGTGTCCACATGATCTCATATTTTGGTGGTGAATATTAAATTTTAGTTAACATTTCAATGAGTAGAAATTACTTTTCTAAAATAAAAAGATTAAAATTATTGAATTAAAACTTGTCATGTTTGTGATGATAGTAGATCATCAATTGTGTGCTTTAGAATGCTACTTAGCCTAGTTAAGTATTGTTTGGTGATTGTGCACTCCCTATGTATTTCTAGATGATAGCACCGACCAAACTCTCGAGGAGGAGGAGTTCTACCAGGAAGAAGAAGAAGAAGACAACTTCAACCACCACACCAACCAAGGCAAGCTATTAGTGGCAAGCTAAACCTTGCAAACATGCTTTAGTAAGCTATTGTAGCAAGCTAGAAAAAACTAGATAGTTTAGTAAAGATGCCTTAAGCATACTTTGATCACACTCCTTTAACTCTTAGTACCTCAAGTCTTATTAACAAGTTTTACTCCCTTAGTTTACAGAAAGTTCTTTAATTAATTTTGAAGGTAGCATAAAGAGTATAAAACTTAACCTACTTAGAAACCTTTAGATGTCATTCTATGGCATGAGATTGATCCCACCTTTCCACCTTAGTGAACACGCTTAACCTAGTGTTTTAGCATAGATCAAAACTTGAGTCACTTTAGATGGGAACACTTGGTGAAAATGAGTTATGAAAACCTTGGAATGATGAGTCATTCTATTGAGATGTTTTGACATGTGTTGAGAAACACAATGGGTTTATGATGATGAAAAAGATAAGGCATGAGCCTTAACCCTTTTATAAAACGGATGGTTGGATTTGGATGCGATACCATTCCAAATTTACCGTACAACCACATTACCTGAATTGGGTAAGGCTTAGCTGGAAATTTATATGCATTAGTATTAGTTCCCTCACGGGAGAGGTTTGAGCTGAGGCTACCTCTCAATGATGTCCACCTATGCAGTGCCCAAGATGACTGATGGTCATGGTTGGGAGGCCATGCTCATAGGAGAGGTGCTTGTACTAGGGTGTGTAAAGGGAAGGTTATGTTTGATTATCTACATACTAAGTATGATGATTCAGGGTTATCCCTGACAGATGTATCAAATCTTGTGGTGAAAGTGTACCACCTCTGTAGAGTGTCAAACTATTCGAATAGCCGCGTCCGCGGTTATGGACAGTTGGAATGGCCTTACTATTTTCGTTGTCAGATGTTTTCCAAATAACTTGAAATGAATGATGATCTTTGACTTGACCACAACAGGGTTGTGTTGATGATAATAGCTTCCCAACTTAAGTGACTCTAGAATTTTATTTTATCTTTCTTCGCTTCTGAACTTAGCCTAGGCTTCAAACTTAACTTGATAGTTAACTTAGATTCAGTATTTTAATTTAGGATATTACTACTTGTTAGTAGTAGTTTGCGAGTACTTAAAGAGTACTCATGGCTTTTGTCCCTGGCTATTATCATGGCCAGACTATGAAGGAGATTATCAGGATGATGGTCAGCAGGACAACTATGATAACTAGGACTATCTGCCTTCGTCAGCATTGCCTGTGCCCCTGAAGATGGACCCCACTGCTACGCTATCTTTTATTTCCGCTGCTTGTTGTATTAAGACCTGGATCATGAGATCCATATTTGTGTAAGACCTTATGTATGGTTTGTAATGGATGATGTACTATGATATCCAATCCGTTATGTCTCGCAAAAATGGTAATCCTGGGATTGCGAGGTATGGCATAACGGGCACCTAGGATTAAAAATCTGGGTGTTGACAAGTTGGTATCAGAGCCATCCTGACCATAGGAGACCCTAGTTAGAATGGACGTCCAAACCAAAAACTTAGCTTCAAAACCAAAGTGAGTATTTATGAAAAACTATTTCCCCTCTTACCCTTGTGAACTCATTCTTTCTCAAAAATACATGTTCCTCAAAATTCTTACATTACTAGTTAAAATTTGACACACTTGATCACTTCACTAATTTCCTCATCCTAAATTCTTGTAGATGGAGACTCAGTTCAGCAAGTTTTACCAGTTGGGAAACGGAGGTCAGCTGATCTTCGAGAGGGATCTGGATTCACTGTCAGAGTTACTGGGACGCCCACATCCGGAGTTTCTTGGAGCTCAACTTCTAGGACCCCCAGGAGGAGACCTACAATGGCTAGTCATCGCAGACCTTCGAGGAAGCATTGAAGCACCAACTTCTGGAAGAATTCAGTTCTCTGTGAGAGAGAACAACTGGCTAGATGGATTAGCCAGGGCAATGCATGAAGCTCTCGCACGTCTATGTGCCCTCAGCGTCAACAAGATTCAAGGAACCCGTTTTGCCCACTATGCGAGATGTGACTTCATGGGAATGCCAATGGAGATGCCAAGTCACCCCGAGTTGAGGCGTCAAGTGGAGAACCTTGACTTCTTGCTTCATGACCGACATCAGGAACTGGACAATGCCTGAGAGTTAGCCAACCAGAACCGTGCCATTGCCAACCAGAAGGCCCAGACTTTCGCACTGCTTGTCCAATACCGCCAGTCTCTTCGTCGCCAGCGTGCCAAGAAGGATCGCACCATCGCCCGTCTTCGTAAGAAGGTGGCAGACCTCGAGAAGACCGTCAAGGAGCAGGAAGCTCAGCTTGTAGCAAAAGAAGAAGAAGATGAGGGTGAAGACATCCAAGGAGATATGGATTCTTACCTCAGCAACGATGATGACTTTCTGGAGGAGGATGCCGTGGACTTCTACACTGAAGATGAAGACTCCGACTTCATCGACGATGAGTAGATGCACTAGAGCACTGTCGTAGCATGAGATGTATCATCTCATTGTATCGTAGCTTGCAGAATGGTTCTTCAAACCATCTGTTTTCCCTTTTATTGCTGTGGCGTGTGTTGTATCGTGTGCTTGTTAGCATGAATGAAAAAGCAGTTAGTTGAGAAACCTGAGTCTAACTCAAAGTTTTATCTTTGAAAACCTCAAAACCATGAACCTTAGAATTTCCCTCTTACCCCTATATCTATCTAAATCTCCAGATGCCTCGTGGAAACCAAGGAGGAAGCAGCTCGTCGCAGGACCCAATGTTGCAGATCTTGCAGAATCTCATAGCAGATCGTGAAGGAAGCAGGGCCGAACGTCAAGCCAACTTAGCAACATTGCAGCAGATCGCCCAGATGGCTCTCAACAACCAAGGGCATGGAAATCAGGATCACCAAGGATCCAAACTCAAAAACTTTCAGAACACAAATCCCCCAATCTTCAACCAATCTGAGAACCCACTAGATGCTGATGACTGGTTGCAGACCATAGAAAACAACTTGGAGGTTGCAGGAGTGGATGCAAATGAGAAAGTTCTATTCGCCACCCACTATCTGGTAGGAGATGCAAGAGCTTGGTGGAATAGCATCCGCACTATGAACCAAGGTCAAGTGATGACCTGGGAAGCATTCAAGGTCAAGTTCAGCCGCACCCACGTGCCGCAAGGTCTTGTCAAAAGGATGAGAGATGAATTCCGTGAGTTGAAGCAAGGAAGAATGACGGTGGTAGAGTACCGTGACAAATTCCTGTCACTTGCCAGATATGCACCCGATGAGATCAACACGGAGGCCAAGAAGAAGGAGAGATTCTTGAACGGACTGCATGATGAGATGCAGACTATCCTCGTCAACATCCGTTTCGATGATCTCGAAGAGCTAGTCGACTCTGCCATTCAGATGGAAGGGAAGATTAACCAGGCAAACGACAACCGCAAGCGTCGTATGATGCAGCAGTCTGGATCCAACAGTCACCAGAAGTACCGTCCCAACCCTTCACCAGGATATGCACCAAGGAACAACCGACCCTCGAATTCTCGCCCAAGCTACCCCAACCGTAGCGAAGGCAATGTGAAATCCGGAGGAAACAATCACAACCCCGGTAATGCCAATCATTTCAACCGTGCACCTCCCAAGAGCAACAACAACAACAACAGCAACACGGCACCTAGAACTGGCAGCAATGCTATACCGGTCGCAGCCAAAGACAAGTCCCAAATCACCTGTTTCGAGTGTGGAGTGAAAGGTCACTACTCCAATGAGTGTCCCAAGAAGGCTGCCGCCAATGCCAATGTGAATGCCCCAGCTCAGCAGCAACGTCGTGTTCAGCCAGGAAGGAGGTTTGCCCCAGGGAACCCGCACAACCGCAACGGTCGTCTCTTCCACATGAACGCGGAAGAAGCCCAAGAAGCGCCAGATGTAGTGCTGGGTATGTTTTCTGTCAACTCGGTTTTAGCAAGAGTATTGTTTGATTCTGGAGCATCGCATTCATTTGTCACCGAAGAATTTGTATGCACTAGTAAGATACGCCCAACCAACTTGAAGCATGTCATGATAGTTCAAATCCCCGTCTCAACTACCAAAGCTAGAAAAATTTGCAAAGCTGTACCTATCAGAATACATGGGATAGATTTTTATGCCAACCTAATTGTACTTGGAACCAAAGGATTGGAAGTAGTACTAGGCATGGACTGGATGTCAAGGCATCAAGGACTGATAGACTGTGCTAAGAAAGCCATCACCATGACCAGTAGTTCTAGAGTAACAGTAGAACATATCTCTGAAACCTTGCCCCGTCAATTCAAGTGCAACAAGAGTGTAGCCCTGCCTACCATTGACCAAGTCAGAGTAGTCTGTGAATACCTCGACGTATTCCCATATGAATTGCCAGGTATGCCCCCGGATAGGGATATAGAGTTAATTACCGAACTAATCCCCGGAACCGGACCTAGAGCCTAGAGACCCTATACCATGAACCCCTTAGAGTTAGTAGAACTGAAGAAGCAGTTGGATGCCATGTTAGCAACCGGCTTGATTCAACCAAGTGCATCGCCATGGAGATCACCAGTGTTATTCGTTGACAAGAAAGATGGAGGCAACCGTCTGTGTACAGACTACAGAAAGTTGAATGATGTCACCATCAAGAACAAGTACCCCTTGCCAAAGATAGAGGATCTATTTGATCAGTTGACTGGAGCTCAGGTATTCTCAAAGATTGATCTTAGGACTAGTTATCACCAACTTAAGATTCGTGCAACGGATATTCCGAAGACCGCCTTTACTACTCGCTATGGTTTTATGAGTATACGGTTATGTCTTTTGGATTAACCAATGCCCCTGCTTATTTCATGAATCTCATGAATAAGATCTTTATGAATTTCCTAGATAAGTTTGTAGTTGTGTTTATCGACGACATCCTTATCTACTCCAAGTCCGAAGAAGAGCATGAGCAACATCTGAGAATCATCCTAGGAACCCTGAGAGAGCATCAGTTATATGCCAAGTTCAGCAAGTGTGAGTTTTGGCTGAAAGAAGTAGGATTCCTAGGTCATGTTGTGTCTGCCAGAGGAGTCTCTGTTGATCCTACCAAGATCAAAGATGTAGAAGAATGGGAAGCCCCAACCAATCAAACCCAAGTTCGTTCATTCCTTGGATTAGCGGGATATTATCGCAAGTTTGTAGAAGGATTCTCGAGCATAGCCCGACCAATGACCCAATTGTTGAAGAAGGACAAGAAGTTTGAATGGACGGACAAGTGTGAAGCCAGTTTCCGGGAGCTGAAGAAGAGATTGATATCAGCCCCAATTTTGATCATGCCAGACATCAAGAAGCCGTTTGATGTGTATTGTGACGCATCCAAGATTGGCCTAGGATGTGTATTGATGCAAGAAGGCAAAGTCATCGCGTATCTGTCTCGACAACTGAAGCAGCATGAGCAGAACTATCCGACCCATGATCTTGAGCTAGCAGTCGTGGTTCTGGCGTTGAAGACATGGCGTCACTATTTGATGGGTAATCACTGTGAGATTTACTCAGATCATAAAAGCTTGAAGTATATCTTCACCCAGAAGGAGCTAAATATGAGGCAAAGAAGATGGATAGAGTTAATCAAGGATTATGACCTTGACATTCACTATCACCCCGACAAAGCCAATGTGGTAGCGGATGCTCTTAGCAGATTGCCGTGTAGGCTTAACACCATGATCAAAGAGAAGCAACCAAGTTTGTATGAGGAGCTGGAGCAGTTCAGGACTGAAGTAGTTAGCAAAGGATTCCTAGCTAGCATTGAACTTCAACCCACTTTGTTTAGCCAGATCAAGGAAGCCCAGAAGGGAAATGAGAGTATCAACAAGATCAAACGTCTTATTGGTACAGGCAAAGTACCTGGATTCACCGAAGACGAAGAAGGAGTACTGTGGTACAAAGGACGTATCTGTGTTCCAGCAGATTCAGAACTGAAAGAAGTTATCATCAAGGAAGCTCATGATACCCTTTATTCTATCCACCCCGGAGGAACAAAGATGTATCAAGATTTGAAGGAGCAATTTTGGTGGCACAAGATGAAGCGAGAGATCGGAAGCTACATCGCCAAGTGTGACATTTGTCAAAGAGTCAAAGCAGAGCATCAGAGACCTGCAGGATTGTTGCAACCATTGCAGATTCCGGAATGGAAATGGGATTCCGTCGGGATGGACTTGATCACAGGTTTACCTACTTCTAGTAGGGGAAAGGACTCAATCTGGGTCTTAGTTGATAGACTATCCAAGGTAGCCCACTTAATACCAGTCAAGACAACCTACCAGAGTGCAAAACTAGCAGAGCTGTACATTGCTAGGATTGTTAGTCTGCATGGAACCCCCAAGACCATCGTATCAGATCGAGGGACTCAGTTTACTTCAAGATTTTGGCAGAAAGTTCAAGAAGGTTTAGGAACCAAGTTAAATTTCAGTACCGCCTATCACCCGCAAACAGATGGACAGACTAAGAGAGTTAACCAGATTCTTGAGGATATGCTTAGATCCTGTGTGTTGGAATATGGATCAAAATGGGAAGACTGCCTGCCCTTCGCAGAGTTCTCATATAACAACAGTTATCAGGCTAGTTTGCAGATGACACCATTTGAATTCCTATACGAAAGAAAGTGTCGTACCCCTTTGAATTGGTCGCAAGTAGGAGAGAGTCAGATCTTTGGACCCAACATTCTTCGAGAAGCAGAAGAGAAAGTTCACAAAGTTCGTGAGCACCTCAAGACCCGCCAATCCAGACAGAAGAGTTATGCTGACAAGAGAAGGAGAGACCTGACTTTCAATGTCGGAGATTTCGTATATCTCAAGGTTTCACCATTGAAAGGAACCCAACGCTTTAGTCTGAAGGGAAAGTTAGCTCCCAGATATATCGGACCTTTCAAGATTCTGAACCGCCGAGGAGAAGTATCGTATCAACTGGAACTGCCTGAAGAGATGTCAGCCATCCACAATGTGTTCCATATCTCGTTACTTCGCAAATGCTTGGAAGTGCCTAAGAAGACTGAAGTTTTCAAGAATATCGATCACAGAGCAGTGGAAATAAACAATGACCTGACCTATCGGGAAGTGCCCATTCGTATCTTAGAAGAAGCCTACAGAACCACCAGGACCAGGAGTATCAAGTTTCTCAAGATTCAGTGGAGCAACCATACCGAGGAAGAAGCCACTTGGGAGCGCGAGGATTACATTAGGACAGAATTCCCAGATCTTTTTAGTTCCTAGTTTTCTTGTAAATCTCGGGATGACATTTTATTTAAGGGGGGAAGGTTTGTAACATCCCAAAACTTCAAGCCAAGCTTATCAAGATCAAATCATAGAAAAATGGGGTTAACAAAAACTTTTCCAAATTTAAAATGAAAGCATTCATATATGTGTGCATTTAAAATAGGAGTTGTTTTGAATTGCCATGATTGTGTGATCCTTTGCTTCTAAAATGTTTCTTAGATGATTTAAACATTATCTACATCATTCCCAAACTTATCCTAAAGAAAATCAAATAAAAAAAGATTTAAAATGGAGAAATGGTCATTTTGCCAAAATTAACTCCCATGTCTACTTTGGCTATTCCTAGTACTAAAAAATTAACAGAAACAATGCTTGATCTTTGCACCCCTTGCTAGTACACATAATGAGGTACCAAGGCCCACCTTTTGATCTTCTAAAAACCTTCTGTAAACTATTTTAAATAACAGTTCAAAATTGAATCTTTATCATATGGGAAGATCCCACTTTTTCAAAAACCACTCAAACAAGCTCAACTTTCAAAACCCAAGCATCTGCAGACTCACCAGCACTAACTTAGCACACCCACCAAAAATCTTTTCAAAATTCAAAACTTGCGTTCTTGCGGCCATTTCATCGAACAGGTGGCAGACACAAATCAAACAAAAACCAAACACTATTATGAGCAGTGATTGAAGCCTAACTTTTTCCCTCTCTAGCTCACAACCATCTTAGTAGATCAGCTAGCAAGTTAAACCAAGCACTAGAATCACTGTAAGCTGGGCAATGACATCAATGGTGAACAGCCGAAGCTCACCATGCCACCCCAGTGGAGACAGCAAGCTAGGAGGAGATTTAGCCGTGCCAACCTTGTCTAGGAGGCAGCCCACCGTCCACCGCCACTCCCTGTCCAGCGCCCGAACCTTGCCAACCCCTGGACCACACGCACGGACCGCGCCCAGCCCGCCAGCAACCATGCCGAGCATGCCCTAGAGCGGCACCCTCGACCGATGCCCACAGACCGCGCGCCGCCCTCGCCGCTTGCATACAAGATTGCCACCGACCCAGGAGACCGCCAGACATCCCCGTTCGCCTCCCCATGACGCACAGCCACCGCTCGTCGTCG
Organism: Avena sativa; assembly: GCA_916181665.1. NCBI lineage: Eukaryota > Viridiplantae > Streptophyta > Magnoliopsida > Poales > Poaceae > Avena > Avena sativa. The sequence goes on from OV702290.1 coordinate 289,521,487, forward strand.
AAGACGCCGCCTCTGCCGCGCAGAGCATCGCGTGTTCCAGACCAAACCGCACCGCCCCACGTCTCGCCACCGTGTCGTTGAGCATCGCCAGGGAGCACCGCACTGCCCCTACCATCGCCCATGCCGATAGCCGTCTGTACCATCGACCACGACGAGCTCACCGTGCGCCCCGTCGGTCCCCTCTCGCCACTATAAATAGAGGCCACCCCCAGACGATTTGAGCACACCATCTCACTCACCGCCTCTCACACTCACTCCCCACCGCCAGCCAGAGCCGCTCGAGCACCAGAGCGCCGGAATTGCAGCCGGAGCCGCCGCCTCGGGAGGAGAAGGGCGCCATTGATCCAGGCCACCCCAGGAGAAGCTGCCGGTACCAGGAGGTTCTCCATCGTCGACTTCATCGTTCGCCCGCCTCGCCGACCCTCGCCTGAACCCCGATGAGCCCCCAACGACCCCCACTGGCCGCGCTAGGGTTCTGTCTCGCCGGTGTTGCCCAACGTCGACGATGACCCTCAGCCGTTGGATTAGAACCAGATCGCACGGCCACCGTTCGCCCATACCGCTTCGCACCCCCTTGTGCCACTGACGGGTGGGGTCCTCGCTTAAGTCAACCCGCAACGCCGCGCGGAGCGCAGTGGGCCGGCCCATTTCGTTCCCGCGCGAGTTGGAAATTCAAATTAGGATTTTTCTTTTTAGTTAGAATATAGTTTCTGTCCTATGTTTCAAAAATCAATTCTATGAATTTGACAAATCCAAATTGCATGAAACTAATTTTGTCTGAAAGGTATTGAAATGCTCTATCCAAGACCATTGGATTTAATTCAATTAGATTTATAGATCTCTCCTAATAAAAATGAGAAGACAGAAGCTTTTACAACTTGCAACATTTTTATAAAATCAACCAAGTTAGCTTTTGAGTTGATTCCAACTATCAAAAATCACATTTCATCATATCTATCCAAATACGTAATAATATTAAGGTACAGTGACTTTGGACTAGTACCAAAATAATGCTATATAGGCATTTCTAGTCACTTTAAATCATTAACTAATAAACTTAAACTAAAGTAATATTGATCCAATCTTTAAATCTCATTCCCACCTGTGGAATATGTGGTGAGGACATGTGTCCACATGATCTCATATTTTGGTGGTGAATATTAAATTTTAGTTAACATTTCAATGAGTAGAAATTACTTTTCTAAAATAAAAAGATTAAAACTATTGAATTAAAACTTGTAATGTTTGTGATGATAGTAGATCATCAATTGTGTGCTTTAGAATGCTACTTAGCCTAGTTAAGTATTGTTTGGTGATTGTGCACTCCCTATGTATTTCTAGACGATAGCACCGACCAAACTCTCGAGGAGGAGGAGTTCTACCAGGAAGAAGAAGAAGACAACTTCAACCACGGCACCAACCAAGGCAAGCTATTAGTGGCAACCTAAACCTTGCAAACATGCTTTAGTAAGCTATTGTAGCAAGATAGAATAAAACTAGATAGTTTAGTAAGGATGCCTTAAGCATACTTTGATCACACCCCTTTAACTCTTAGTACCTCAAGTCTTATTAACAAGTTTTACCCCCTTAGTTTACACAAAGTTCTTTAATTAATTTTGAAGGTAGCATAAAGAGTATAAAACTTAACCTACTTAGAAACCTTTAGATGTCATTCTATGGCATGAGATTGATCCCACCTTTCCACCTTAGTGAACACCCTTAACCTAGTGTTTTAGCATAGATCAAAACTTGAGTCACTTTAGATGGGAACACTTGGTGAAATGAGTTATGAAAACCTTGGAATGATGAGTCATTCTATTGAGATGTTTTGACATGTGTTGAGAAACACGATGGGTTTATGATGATGAAAAAGATAAGGCATGAGCCTTAACCCTTTTATAAAACTGATGGTTGGATTCGGATGCGATACCATTCCAAATTTACCGTACAACCACATTACCTGAATTGGGTAAGGCTTAGCTGGAAATTTATATGCATTAGTATTAGTTCCCTCACGGGAGAGGTTTGAGCTGAGGCTACCTCTCAATGATGTCCACCTATGCAGTGCCCAAGATGACTGATGGTCATGGTTGGGAGGCCATGCTCATAGGAGAGGTGCTTGTACTAGGGTGTGTAAAGGGAAGGTTATGTTTGATTATCTGCATACTAAGTATGATGATTCAGGGTTAGCCCTGACAGATGTATCAACTCTTGTGGTGAAAGTGTACCACCTCTGCAGAGTGTCAAACTATTCGAATAGCCGCGTCCGCGGTTATGGACAGTTGGAATGGCCATACTGTTTTCGTTGTCAGATGTTTTCCAAATAACTTGAAATGAATGATGATCTTTGACTTGACCACAACAGGATTGTGTTGATGATAATAGCTTCCCAACTTAAGTGACTCTGGAATTTTATTTTATCTTTCTTCGCTTCTGAACTTAGCTTAGGCTTCAAACTTAACTTGATAGTTAACTTAGATTCAGTATTCTAATTTAGGATATTACTACTTGTTAGTAGTAGTTTGCGAGTACTTAAAGAGTACTCATGGCTTTTGTCCCTGGCTATTATCATGGCCAGACTATGAAGGAGATTATCAGGATGATGGTCAGCAGGACGGCTATGATAACTAGGACTATCTGCCTTCGTCAGCATTGCCTGTGCCCCTGAAGATGGACCCCACTGCTACGCTATCTTTTATTTCCGCTGCTTGTTGTATTAAGACCTAGATCATGAGATCCATATTTGTGTAAGACCTTATGTATGGTTTGTAATGGATGATGTACTATGATATCCAATCTGTTATGTCTGGCAAAAATGGTAATCCTGGGATTGCGAGGTATGGCATAACGGGCACCTGGGATTAAAAATCCGGGTGTTGACAGGCAAGTTAGGGGGATCCTCATTGCTCGCAAGGTACTCGTGAATATAAGGTTGATGCTGCTTCCGCCATCCATGAAGACGCGGCTCATGTCGAAGCTTCCGATTTGCGCCCTGGGTATGAGGGGGCAATGGCCTGGACGGGGTACCTGAGGCGGGTGTCGCGTTTGTCGAAGGTGATGCAGGACTCGCTTCCACTGAGGTACTCAGTGGTGGATGGTGGCGACTGTGTGGCCAAGTTGACTTGGCGAGTGATGGCCTTCTGCACCCTATTGAAGGGGCGTCCCTTTTTGGATCATCATGGTGCCCATGGCTCGTGGGTACGGCTCGCCTCCATGGTGCTGGTCTGGTGCGGCTGCATTCGGGGGTGGCCCAGGTGGAGGTGGCGGAGCGCCATGTGCCACGACGCCTGGAGCGGCTCCGTAGCCTCTTTCGACTGCGTTGCGGTTCATCCGAACCAGTCCCTCATGTATCTTGAGGAACTCGCGACAATCCTTGAGGAGGTGGCTGGACTTCTTCTTGCCATCATGCTTGTCGATGTAGAAGTGCATCGTACATGGCCCGGACAGTTTATCCTCAATGGAGCTCGCGGGTGCCTCGTCGCGAGTGCGGCGTTTCCACACTTGTGTGCTTTTCCCGGAGTCGCGGTATCCGCCGCTACGGTATCCGCTGTTGTGGTTGTCGTCTCGTCTTTCGGCGTAGCCATCCGCGACCATGTTGACGTCGTCACGGTTATCGTAAATGCTTATGCAACGCTTGCCTCGGCGATCGCGTTTGCGCTCGAGCTCCGCCTCCTCGTCAGAGTGAACGCGATTCTTCACTAAGTCTTCTCCATCGGCCCACCGATTTGCGATCTCCATCAGGTGGTCGATGGTCTTGGGCTTTGAGCGGCCCAGCTCCTCTCTGAGTTCTAAGTGGCGAATGCCACCGTTGAATGCGTCAATCGCGCGATCCTCCGAGATGTTTTCTACGGAGTTCTTGATGATGGACCACCTTTGGATGTAGGAGTGCAGCGATTCCCTAGATCTTTGCTACCAGCATCTCAACTCTTCGATTTATGCGGGCCACTTGTATGTGCCCTTAAAGTTGCGCACGAAGCTTTAAACCAGCTCGTCCCAACTGCGAATGGATCCGCGTGGGAGGTTGTTGAGCCATGCTCGGGCGGCGCCCTGCAGCTGTAGCTGCAAGCATTGCATGGCCGTGCTTCGACTGCCTCCGTGGAGCCTAACGGAGGATATGTGGTTCTCCAGCCAGATCTTCGGGTCCTGTAGGCCGTAAAACTTCGGGTTTTTCGATGGGAGTTTAAACCCTTTAGGCATTCGCTTCTGCCTAATGGATCTGCTGAAGCATCTGGCGCCACAGAGCTCCACGTCCTCCTCTTCTGAGTCAGTTGACCGAGCACGTCGTGCTCTTGATTTGTCGATCTTGTGCTGCGTGATGTCATCACATGCGTCGTAGTCGTGGTCGTGTCGTCGTGAGCGGCAACGTCGAGACAAGTCGTGACTGTCATCGCTAGATGAGGGCGAGGAGTAACGCTTTGCTAGCGCTTTTCCCTTCTTTGGTTCCGATGTCGGCTCCTTGTCGAGGGCGGCCTTGATTAATCCCAAGCCCGCGATCGTAGATCGGTGCATGGCGGCTCGGGGGTCCCCGACTGGTGGTTGGTTGTTCAGGAGGTACATGGTGGCCACTGTCACCGCAGCCTGTGGCGTCTTGGGGACCACATTGCCCCTGGTGTCGACTGTCATAGAGCCAAAGTCGAGGACTTTTGCGGCCTCTATGCATTCCTTCTCGGTGAGATGTGCCATCCGAGACTGTCTCTTCTTGGTGAGGTGCTCGTTGCCCTTTGAGGAGGATCCTCCGTAGGAGGAGAGTCCAGCACGACGAAGGCTCGACTCGTCTGCCACCTTTTTGCGCGCCTCGAGTTGCGTGATTGTTTGTACTTGGTGCTTGAATTCTTCCTTCAGGAGCCAGTGATAGCCCATCAACAGCTCCTGCGGGGATCCAAAGGGTAGAGGGGTGCCTCGCAGGGCCTCGCGGCAGCGAGCCCATTCTTGCTCGTTGAGCTTGATTACGACACATTCGCCGGTTTGCTCATTTACTATGGTTGGAGGTTCGACTGCCCCTCCGTTGTCAACGGGGACGTGATTACCACCGTTACCACCGTTGCCGCCATTGCCACCGTTGCCGCCGTTAGGCGGGTCAGTTCCGTTGCCGCGATTGCCGCCATTGTCGCAGTTGGCAGAGGTGTCGCATGTGTTGATGATGGCGCACATGAAGTGATTGGGGAAGCTGCTGCTTCCACAACTCTCAGATCCGGAACCGTAGGTTCCATCTATAGAGGCTAGATCGCGTAGATCGGAGTCGCGACTGCTGTCGCTGACCGTGTTCTCGACTGTTGTCGGGGCGTTGAGCTTGCTGAGGGTGTCGATCGATGGAGGAAACCATGATGCTGGGGCAATCGCCGGTGCTGTCGGCTGATCAGGCATGCGAAGCATGCCCATCTGACCAACTTGGAAGCGGAAGCTCCCGATCGCCAGGCTGATTCCGTCGCCCACGGACTCGAAGGCCGGGCGAGTGGCCGGCGTGTGGACGGTGAAGTTGAACGCGCCGAAGAGCTGGCGAATCTCCGCTGTTGCGGGGTTGTAGATCGCGGTTGATGGGGCCGAAGAAGCCGCAACATCAGCACTCCCAGTTCCCATAGACGGCGCCAATTGACGAGGGTTTAACTCATCAATGCCCATTGTTATGGACTTGGGTTTTGGAGAAGGAGGGAGCGCTGGAGACATCTATCGGCTAGCAAACAAGCACACCGGGGACAAAGATTTACCCAGGTTCAGGCCTTGTAGAGGTCCCTACTCCTGCTTGTCTGCTCGTGGAATTATCGAAGGAATCGAAGGTTACAATGGTGCGCAGATGCAATCTGGAAAGGGTGGTAGAAACTAGGGTTGCATGTGTCCTCCTCGCCGCCCCCTCCCAGCCTTTATATAGATAGGCTAGGTCCCGGGTAGCAGGTCGAGTTGGTTACAATTTAGGGTTTTCCCCTTTGAACTTTCTATCTTTAGCTTCTTCTTGTTCTTCAAGCAATCGAGAGTCCGCAGGTTACTCGAATCCTTCGTTTGGGCCTTGGCGACACCGTGGGACTGTACGTATTTAAACCGTATATACCAAGCTCGAGTACCTGTAGGGTATACCCATGTCACTATGTGATTAAGCCGTCAGATATCGGCCCGCACAACACTGAGCAGCTGGCGATCTTTGTCGCCTTCTGCGAGTGCTATCTTGGCTGCAGGCCATACTTCCTATTGTGGTTGGAGCTTTTCCACGGCTGCATCAGACGGGAAGGGTCCAGTGGCCCGATCTTGGTGGCCGGAGGCGTCACCTTCCAACTGAAGCCGAAGGCCAACTTCATCAAGCTCATGCTGCCGAAGAAGGCCGCGAGCGAGTGGAAGAGGAGCTGGTTCTACGTGAAGGAGTCCACTCCCCCTAAAGAGGTAGCACTACCGGAGTTCAATCGCGGAGCGAAGCGAACCCTGCCGGCTAGCGATGGATAGGCTCCCCGACGACCAGAGGATGGATATCACGGAGATGATGGACCAGATCCAGAAGCTGAAGGACCAAGGTTTGTCCTCAGTCAACTTGTACAATTGCTGGCTCGGGCGGCGATTGGTCCCATTGGCGGCTCGACCGCACTAGATGTATGAGTACAGCGGGAAGAACGATCCTTCCTGGACCAGCAATGAATCATGGGATGCCAAAGATTACAAGGTCGCCCTGAAGAAGATCACTGACGCGGAATTCACAACCACGTCAGTCGGGCTCGCTCCGTACCTGCCTGTGAAGAATGAAGCCCCCACAGTAAGTTCTTCTCTCTGAATTTTATCTTCAGTCGCAGTTCTTGTGGTGCGATTGGCAACCGTATCATCTGAAAGTTGTTCGTGCCCATTCTCATCTGTTTCAGGTTTTGGAGGGCTGGCTCCCCCCACTCGACGAGGAGGTTCCCCACGAGTTCGAAGAGGGGGCCTCTAGAGAATCTTCTAAAGAGGAAGAGGAGGAGGTGGAGGCTCCTCCCCTAGCACCTGCGGTTCACAAGACTCGCATGCATAAGCAGCGCGAGCTCGAGGAGAGCCGTAGTCTGGAAGAACATGAAGAAGGCGATGAAATCTTGCAAGAGCACACTTCTCGGCGAACAACCACGCCAGCGAAACCCTCGCGCAAGCCAAAGTCACCAGCAAAGAAAGCAGCATCACCATCCAGGTCGGCGGTGGTGTTCGAGTCGGACGACGAGTCCGAGGATGACACGGCCGAGACCTCGTGCAGGATCCTAGAGGGCCCGGTTCCGATGATGGGATTGGAGGTTGAAGGCACCGAGGCAGCGATGGAGGTTCCTCTCACGTCGATCGCACCACCGGCTTCGACGGTGCCGGAGCAGGAGGCTGCCGAGGCCGTGGCTTGAAATTCGCCACAACCTTCAGGAGCGGCTACGTCTTTGGAGCCGGAGATTCAAGCGACCGCGGCTTCATCATCAAGGAAGCCCGCGGTGTCATGGGCTTCAGATGTCTTCGAGAGAGGTCTCATGCGTAAGCTGGGGCCGGAATTAGACAAGCTTCCGGTCGCCAAGTAAGCTTCGAATTTTTCCTTCCAAATCGTGTTCCGTTTTTGTGTTATCTCTATGCTGAGTTTGGAGGCTTGGCAGGTCTGGCATCAAGAAGATTGGTCCCCCTTCGGTGGCGAAGATTCCGCCAGTCGCCCCCACAGGAGAGGGCGATCTCCCCAAGAAGAGGAAGCCTGCTGAAGATGCCGCGCATGCGGAGGACGCGGAGAAGCGAAGGGGCGGTGTCGATGATGCTGTGGCGATGGATAGCACCAAGGAGGGTGATCTTGCTGCGGGCATCGAAGAGGTGGCAGTTACCTGATCAGAGCCAGCCACGGGCGCTCCAGCGACGACACCGTCGGCTCCGACGACCAGTGCCCCGGCTAGGGCTGCGGTGGTGGGCAGGTCACGGTGTTGGCGACGGTGGGGTGACCACTTGAGGCCGCCCTGCATGCCGAGGAGCGGGAATACATCCGCCCCCGCAGGTCGACTCCCGCGGCTTGCTGCTCGACGACCCTGGCGAGTAGGGCCTTGGCTTAGTAGATCTGGAGCGTGCCCTCTCCCTGGACGTTGAGGTTGGCGACTGCCGCGTCGGCCGCGACGACGTTGTCCATCGGGGTGGAGTAGAGTGGGATTCCGTTAGCGTCGCGGGCCTGTGGCGAAATTATGATTCGCGGCTGGTCCGGCAGGGGTGCGCGGCCGATGGGTGGTGGCGGGGCCCCAGCCGCCGGTGCGCCGGGTGGTGGTCGATTGCTGCCACCTGGTGGTGCGTTCTTGCAATATTCGCGCTCTGATGCACATGCGGGGTCACTCTCGTCATTGAAGTTTAGGACGCGGCCTTGGACGTTGGAGTTCAGGCGGGTCCTGATGCGGCGCTGGTGATAGAGCGACAACTCCTGCACCGTAGCCCACTCGAGGAGGAATTTATCGCTCTCGGCTATCTCCTTGCACGTCGCCTCCTCTAGTCGCTGGTCGGCTTCCTCCACCTCTGTGGCCATGGCGGTTGGCGGGATCAGTGTGGAGAATGGATCTGGTGGGGCGGCCATGCTGCCCTCCATGTAGATCGCATTGAAGCGATTCGATCTGGCACGGAAGTCCTCGGGGGACTCCGAGCTGGAATCGGAATCGAAGATTCCGAGGATGGAGGAGTCCTCGAAGTCCTCAGGGTTGGAGACCCGCGTGATGCAGTCCTCCCATGATGCCGCGGTGATAGATCCGTCAACCGAGGCAGGGGTCGTAGAGTCGGCATCATCGTTTAGGGACGCGTCGTCCGCGGCGGTGTTGGTCTCGGCCGTGTTGCTGGCGGCCGAGTTGTACTCGGTGACAAGGCTCCTGATGGAGCGAACCTGCTCCTCCGAGAGCAGATCATGGTGCAGTGGCGATCCGCCAACGATCACCGTCGCTGCTGGGTCGACCGCGTCGGTGAAGCTGACGAAGAGGTTGATGGAGCCGACCGGCATTATCGCGCTATGGGTGATCGGGCGCGATGCCGGAATGTAGCTGCTGGGCAGGATCTATAAGATCCCACCGATGGCGATCATGCGGCCGGTGGCGATCGACCAATCGATCGACGAGTAGGGTCTCGCCGCAGAACTCAGGCCAGTCCGACTGGGCCCCACGGTGGCGCCACTATCGTGGAAATGGCCACGGCAGTCGCTGCAGAAGGCAGCAATTGATTGTATCGGGGGCGAGAGCTGGCGGCCATCTACGGTGCGAGATGGGGACGGATGCACATGGATTTATCCAGGTTCGCCCCCCGGAGGGTAAAGACCTACTCCTACTAGATTGGATTAGTAGAGAGCGAGTTACAATGGCGGCAAGCTCGGCGTCTAAGCAGGGAGTCGCTTGAAGGGGTGTATGATGGAACGTAAGTTCTCAGGATACCCTAGGGAGGTTTATATATGAGGCACCTTGCTAGGGTTTACAATTTACAACCAAACAAGATATGGATTCGGAAGCTTTGACCTAATCCGACTGGGCTTTGAGTACGCTTCTGGGCCTCTAGTCTCCAGTCGCCGGGCCTTCTCCTTGGTCACATTCCAGTCGCCGTCCTGTAGGCCCACTCGCGAGGCCTTTGGCCCAATCGGAACGTCCTGCCGGGCATATACCCCATTCGGTGTATCCCCATCAATGGTTGTTCCCACTTGGACTATGGATATTACAGAGTCATACAAGAATGATTCCCATTGCACAAAATTATTACAGGTGCTAGCAATTGACAAGAACTGCCACCCTGAATTCACACTCACAGCTGGAGTCCTCAAATATAAAGGAAAAATCTATATTGGCTCTTCCTCTGACCTGAAGTCCATAATTTTCACTTCTTTCCACTCATCAATCTTTGGAGGTCACTCAGGAAATAGAGTAACTCTTCATAGAATAAAATAAGTGTTCAACTGGCCTAACCTAGAGCAGTTCATTGTGGACAAGGTGTTGTCGACGGATTGAAGACAAGTACGCCACGGGGGTATCCTCGAGGCGTGGGAAAAGTTGGGGTGTGAGACATATGGTTCTCCGGGATGGTGGGCACACAAGTTTACCCAAGTTCATATCTAACTGCGGTGGATGGATCCTACTCCTACTAGAATTGGCAAAGCTGAAAGTACAAATTACAAGAGAGGTTTTGCTTGTGCGAGTTGAGGTTGTAGTGCGTTGTGCCCGAAAGGATAATCCCTAGGATGGATTATATAGTAATCTGGTCCTAGGGTTCACCAGAGAGTCCTACCTGGCTACGATAGAGAGTTGATTACATAGTATATCTTGGACTACAAGTATTCCTACAGGCCTAAGTCGGTAATTCTTATGGGCCTTCGCGTAGCTGGATGGGTTTTCATCTTCTCTCTCTGACTGGGTCGCCCGTGAAGCATAGCTCTAACCCAAAGTGGGCCACCCTGGTCAGCGTGCCTCAGTGGGTATACCCGAAAAGTATATCCCCAATAGTAGCCCTCGGAAGCCTCCAAGATCCAAAGTCGGATGTCATCATCTAGCTTGATTCTTCTTCGGCCGTAGAATCTTGAAGGGTTCCTGAAAATTCAAAACAAAAATTAGGATCTGAGTCACAAGTGATTCAGACTTGTTGATATCTCATCATGGTTTCCCTACTTGATTTTAAACTGAACCAGAATTGGGTCAGTGACGTAGCCTGACAACTTTTCAGGTCTTGTCTTATCACTAACAAATATTCTATCAGTATGACCATTGGTGGGTCAGCATTGCACGGAACCTAGGTGCCATTTCAATGCAAGCTCAGAGATCGAGGCGATGCAGCCTTCGCGAGGAAGTTGTGCCTCCTGTTCCATGACACATGGCATTAAATCCGTGTGTTTAAACGCTAATCTGTGTGCAGATGGTTGTTTATAAGGGGCAAGCCTCCTCATTTTCTTCTTCTTCTGCACATGTTATTACTTCTCCTCGAGAAAACCCCAGCGCTCCTCGTCTTCTTCTCTCCTTCTCCAAATCAACAAGCGCCACCCATCCAAGGTCCACCAGCGACGAGATGGCTGACGCATTGATCTCAGGGGGTGTTGCATCATCAGCGACAGAGGATAAGAAGTACCGCGGGATTTGGATCTCGTTAGTATTGGACGATAAGAAACTCTAAGACACAGAGGAGGAAGGACTTCTCCATGCCGGCGAGTGGCAGAGCAACTACAACGAGCTTCTTCCCACCCCTCACAACAACGAGCGGGTTCATTTTGGGACCCATCTAGATCGCAGATTGAGCTTCCCACTATCGGAATTCTTCTCCAACTTAATATCCTATTACGGTGTCTAGCTCCATAATCTCCCCCCAAATTACAATCCAGATCTTAGGGCCCATGTCTCTCTTTGTGAGGGATATCTCGGAATTAAACCAAGTCTTCTTCTCTTCTGGTACTAGTTTGGTACTAGGAAAAATTCTATCATTTCTGGTGTTCCATACAATACCCGAACTCTTGGCCTAGTCCTTAGGAGAGACTGAGTCTACCCCAAGGTCATAGCTAGCGATTCAGTGAGGAGGTTGCTAGCCATTTTATTTTATTATAAGGATAAGTCGGCTCCCGGCAAGCCATAAAGCTTGCTGGATTTTGTTAACTGTGCCACCGCCCACCAAGAATCCTAGGACACGGAGGCGCGGACTCTAACTGAAGACTTGATCCACGCCAAGAGGTGGATTGAGTTTCTAATGAAGAACAAAGGTTGGAAAGGATCCGACTTAGTCCACTACTAGCTAATTCATCGGATTCAGCCTCTGCAATACCACGGGAACCAGCTGATGCACACGGTCACCTTCAAAAAGAAGGACAACCTAAAGGTGAGTTCAAATCCAAGCCCCTCCAAGGAATACGAGTCCCAAGTCAGATGTTTGATCAATGAGCGAGTTAACCGGAAGGTCCCGAAAATCTCAATGCACATGTATACAGTAGAGAGACCCTAACACTAGTGAGTTTTCTGACTTGTCTTATCTATTTTTACATGTTTTTATTATATCACAATGCTGAGATATTTCTGACTTTCAGCTTACTGACCTCCCTTAGTCGGAGCTTGCTCCAGTCGAGGGATATCCACTAGAAGTTCCGGTTCCTTTGGAAGAGGAAGAGCCTGAAGAAGTTCCAGAAGCACTTACCTAGAAGTGTAAAACTTTGGTTGTTTCGACTGGCCCGCAAATACTGCTAGTCGTAAAGAAGTAACTTCTTTCACTAGATCTTGTACCTTTGTTTGTATTCTTTCTGGGTCATAGGAATTCCAATATGTTACTATCTAGAGCTAAATAATTAGGAAAGGAAAGGGGAAGCCTGGGAAGACTCTGCGTCAATAGAAGTTGACTTTGGTTTCACCTTCTGTTTCTCCTCCAACTCCAATCCCACGTAATCGACAAAGCAGGAAGATATTCCATCTCAGCACACTAGGGATGCTCAGTCTCATCTTGAAGAGATAGTGAATTTTGGTTCACAAACCGATGTCACCATGAGTGACTCGGGAATTGATAAGGGGGAACCCATTATGGGTAATGATCCCTCAACTAGAATTTTTGCCAACAATCCCCTGAAGATTCCTAGTGCAGCCAATCTTGGCCTTACCAGGAAAAGTGCAAAAAAACTTCGGAAGTTTGCCTTGAATTTCCTAGAGCCCAAGAATATTTCAACTGAAAAAGAGGCTCAGGAAGCTGAAGATGTGAAGCTTACAGATCTTCTAGATCAAGTTTGTCTTTGTGATGAAAAGCCAAAGGCTAGTGCAGTTCTGGCTCCACCAATTATACCTTTAACTTTGGCCGAGAAGGTTTCTGCTAAGATCAATAGCAGCCTCAACAAGTTTCAACATGAGCATTTTGTAAGTCATTTTCCAACTCTTTATTGTATTTATATCATTTCCTCTATCCCCAAGCATGAAGTTGTGTAGAGATGGAATCTGAATTTATGCTTTTATAGGATGCCAAAGAACGAAGTAGTGTAGCTCCCAATGCTCGTGCTGAAAGTTAACTTCGTTAAAATAACAACCTGACTCTAGTTACCATTCTGACTTATAGAAAGTTAATGTTTACAACTAGGAATTATTGAACAACATCTACAACAAGCGGAGAGAGGTCAAGGCTCTCTAACTTGAAAATGCTCAACTAAATGTTGAGAAGGATAAAGCAGAAAGTAAGTCATTCCGGCTACCTCTTCTTAGAATTTTACGCAATGCAGAATTGCGATTTTGACTAACTGTGTCCTTTCCAATCCTGGTTTGCTGACTCAGTCTTGCAAACTCGTGGAGGAAGCTGCGAATTTCAAGGCCTTGGAGTCCAAGAATGCTGTATTATGAGAAGAGCTCAAAAAATCGAGGGCTAACCATGAACATAGTGTCAGCAATATCTTGGTATCCAGCAACATGGCCACTGAAGAGCGCAATTGAGCCATTGCTCACCAAGGCAAAGAAATCTCCGATCTGAATGCAGAATTGGATCTGTAGAAAGATACGACTCAAGCTCTTTGGGATGAGGTCTACAGTTTACGAGCTGAGAAAACCAAGATATATGATGCTATACATGGTAAATTTTTCTACCTAAGCCATATACTTTTCCTTCTTCATTGTTTTCTGACTGAATTTTGTTAGTATTACTAATGTTGTCTTTTCTCAGCCCCTCTCAACATTTTGGATTCATCCTTGTTCGAGTCCCGCAATGATCGATTCGTCGTAGTCGAAGATTTGATTCATGACTTCCGTATAACTCTTGAAGAGGTTGGCGAAGCCGTTAATATATCCGAACTACACGAGCTATCTGCTTTCGAGTTGCAGGATAGGTCAAAAGAGTTTCTAAAGCTAGTTGAGGACTGGAAGATGTCTTACACTTGGACTGCTGCTCAAAATTCCCTTACCATTGTGATGAGTCACCATGGTAGCATGGAGATCTCGTAGGTCACCAAGGGTATTTCAGACATTGATAAAGATGGCAAAGCTTAAGATATTGGAGCCATATGGGAGTCTTGTGCCGGATACGCCTGTCCCGTGGCCGAGATGTCCAGCTATGTGAAGCAGTGCTTCTACTCCATTGCGGTACCACCCAGCCCCCTAGCTGAGAATTCTTCCAATGATGATGAGAAGAATGAGTCTGACACCATTATCATGGATAAAGATCAGGGCAACATGGACACTGGTACCAGCAAGTCAGCAAATCCTCCATCTCCTCCACCTGCATCATAGGATTGAAACAAACTATGCATTATTCTGAAGCAAGTGTTGTAATGGTTAAACTATTTATTTGTTTGTGCTGGTCTATAAGAAGTTAAGCTTTACTCTAGAACTTTTGATTATTTTTATTGTGCCCAAAAAATTTCTTAAGCACTTTCTATTTGTACTTATCGTTTATTTGTCTTTCTGCCTTGCCACTTTCGTGTGCTAGCAAACTTTCAGCACATAAACACTACCAAGCAACCGAGCTCAATTGCTAAACTAGTTCAAATCGGAAATAGAGCCGACTTCCAGTACCGACAATTGACTACTATGAAAATACCTGCGTCTAAGCAATCAGATAAAAACCAAAGTATAAATAGAAAATGAGACTTATACCTAAAGGTAGAATTTTTTAGAGAATCGAAAATCTAACTAGAACAAATATGAGCATAAAGTACTTTCAAGTATTCTAGGATTTTCGACTTATGTCATGATCATTTGGAAATAAGATGGTACTTAAAACTTCTCAGAAAAAACATTAAGGACACCAATACTTAATTTCACTTTGAACATGTACCATTGATATAATTACAAAGAAAGGAAACTTAAAAATAAAAGGGACGTAGCTGAGGAATATTCCATGGAAGGTCTAGTTCATCCGGATTTGTACTGCCTCTAGCTCTCTTTCTTTTCCTAGTGGTAGGTCTTTCTTTGTCTAGCCTCATGTCTGTTAGATAGTATGAACCATTGTGCAATACTCTGCTAACCAAAAAGGGCCCTTCCCGGATTGCGGAAAGTTTGTGCTTTCTTTGCTACACTAGTCGGAGAACTAGATAGCCCTTTGTAAAAGACTGATTTTTGACTCTCTAACTATCATATATGTGTAACTTTTGCTGATTGGCTATAGATCTCTATTCATCAACGACGCGAACTTCCTCGAGCATATACATGTCATCTTGTCGAGACACTTCGACATCTTCAACATACGCAACAACTCAGGGAGAGAGATGGATAATATCACTTGGAAGAACTGCCTCGGTGCCATAGACCAAGAAGACATGTGTATATCCGGTTAACCTGTTAGGAATAGTTTGTAAGCTCCATATGACAGATGGCAACTCGTCCTGCCAAGCCCCCACAGCATGATGAAGTTGTGCTTCGTGCCTAGGTTAGAGGCCTTGTAGAATTAAACCATTTGCCCTTTCGACTTGTACATTGTCTTGTGGATGTACGACTAATGCAATATCAAGTCAGGTCCGTTGATTTTCAGAAAACTTAGAAAGTTCTCCCATTGTAAAGTGGCTCCCGTTGTCTGTAATAATACTATGCGGATAGCCGAATCGGATTATGATGTCCTCGACAAATGTTTTTGCTATAGCTCCATCACAACTTGTGACGGGTTTAGCATCAATCCATGTTGTAAATTTATCCACCATCACTAGTAGTTGAGTAAATCCACTTTGAGCCAGTTTGAATAGTCCTACCATATCAAGCCCCCTAACCACAATGGGCCATGTAATTGGAATTGTTCATAGATGATCAACCAAAACGTGGGCTTGCTTGGCATACTTTTGGAAGCCTTTGCACGTCGTGACCAGCTTCTCGGCATCTTCTTTAGCTTTAAGCCAGAAAAATCTGCGTCGAATTGCCACTAAGGATTTGGCTGCTGCGTGATGTCCGCATTCTCCTTCATGGATTTCCCTTAGGATTTCCACACATTCTTCTGGAGAACAACATCGCTGAAAACCCCCAGACACACTCCGCTTATAGAGCTCACCACTGATTATTGTCTAAGATTTTGCTGATGAGATGATCTGCCGGCTAAGAACTTCGTTTTTGGGTAATTTTCCATCTACCAAGAAATTGAGGTAGGGTTTTGTCCAGATGGGAATAACAACCAGAACTGCTATAAGCGGTGAGTCAGATTTCGTCAAATACTCCTCATCAACTCCTGTGATAGAGGGAACTTTTAGGTGCTCCAAAAAAGCACCATCCGAGACCTCTTTCCATGCATAGTTGATACGTCCAAAACGTATCTACTTTCCCGAATACTTTTGCTATTGTTTCTCCTCTAAACTTGTGTGATTTGGATACAACTAATACGGACTGACGTTGTTTTCAGCAGAATTTCCTTGGTGTCTACTTCTTGTGCAGAAAATCAATTATCAGGAAAAATACCGGAAAATATGCCAAAAATCCTATTTCACCAGAAGACTCCCGGAGCCAGAATACGAGACGGAGGGGGGCTGGGCCCAGGCCACACCACCTGGCGCCATGGGCTAGCCCGGGCCGCGCCAGGGGGTGGTCTGGCTGCCCTAGACTCCCCCTCGGTCTCCCTCTTCGCCTATAAGTTGCCTTCTGACCTAAAAACTCAAGGGGGTTCGACGTTTTTCCAGAAGGAGTTCTGCTCCGCCGCCACCACCAGATTCCATGAAACAGCACCAGAAACTCCGTTCTGGCACCCTGCCGGGACGGGGAATTGGAGGAGATCATCGCCATCGTCATCACCGTCGCTACTCCATCAACCATCCATGTTTCCCCCATCTATGATTGAGTAATCCCCTGCTGTAGGCCATGGGGATGGTAGGGATTGGATGAGATCGTTCATGTAATGGCATCAGATTGTTAGGGCATGGTGCCTAGTATCTTTTATTAGTGCTTTATGACTTTGTTGCGACTTGTTATGCTTAATGCTTGTCACTAGGGTCCGAGTGCCATGATTTCAGATCTGAACATGTTATTCATTCATTATGATAGTATTATTTATGGTCTTATCTACAAGTTGTATATACACGTTGTTGTCCGGAACCAATGGCCCCGAAGTGACAGAAATCGGGATAACTGGAGGGAATGGCTTTGATGTGAGGATCACATGTGTTCACAGAGTGTTAATGCTTTGCTCCGGTGCTCTATTAAAAGGAGCACCTTAATTTCCAGTAGTTCCCTCGAGGCCCCACTACAAACGGGCTGGCAGGACAAAAGATGTTGAGCAAGTTCTCATTGCGAGCACGTATGACTATATATGGAACACATGCCTAGGATTATCTAGTACTTGGATGCTTTATCTTATTTATCTCCAATTGCCCTATGTTCTGATTGCTATGTGAATTGTCTTGTCCATGCAACGCCCGTCCATCCATCCCTATTCCTACCGCACTTGAATCCTACTGTTTACTACTATTGTTACTGCTGTCTTTACTTTACTACTGTTGCTACTTTACTATTCTTACTATAAAACTGTTGCTACTGATAAACTGCTGTGAGCAAGATTGTTTCCAGGTGCAGCTGAATTGACAACTCAGTTGTTAAGGCTTATAAATATTCTTTGGCTCCCCTTGTGTCGAATCAATAAATTGGGTTTCACTTCCGTCGAAAATACTGCGATACACCCCCTATACTTGTGGGTCATCAAGACTATTTTCTGGCGCCGTTGCCGGGGAGCATAGCTTTATTTATCAAGTTCACTTGGATTCTCTATTGTTTGCTTCTATCCATCCATCATGGGTAAGTCTCGTGATGGCAAGGGTCCTATTTTACCATCCAATACAAGAAGAGGTACAGTTCTAAACACCTCTATTGCTCTTGATTCACCATCTGTTATGAGTAAGCTCGTTACACCACCACATACACATGCTACACACACTTCTACTACTGCTGAATCTGAAACTTCTGATGCTTATGATGCTGCTTCTAATATGCTTGATAAGAGTGACCTAGAGGCTACGGTTGCTAGAACTATAGCTGGAAATACTAAAACTCCTAATGAAGACACTACTACACCTATTAGTTCACCTGAGTCTAGTGAAAGTTATGATATTGAAGATGGTTATGTTGAGATGACCGATGAATTTATTAAAGAATGTAAAAACACCCATGATAGGAGCGCTGCTAAGAGTCTCCTTGAGAGGCGTACTATTAGACCCAAATTGTCTCCTATTGCTAAGTTTGCTGCTTCTCCCATAAACATTATAGATGAAGATTATGATTTCTCTCTCGATCTATCTTACATAGCTATTGTTGAGAAAGAACCTTTTTGTGGGACTAAGAATGAAAGTGCGGTAGCACATATGAATGAACTTTCTACCATGAGTGGCTTGTTTTCTGATGATATTAAGATGCGTACTTACTTTGTTGCTAAGATTTTCCCCTTTTCACTAAAAGGAGAAGCTAAACTTGGTTTAGTAATTTACCTCCTAGATCTATTGATAGACCTGATTGCTTGATTAGTACTTTCCTGCAAAAATATTTTCCTCCTAGTGCTAGACATGCTATTTTGCAGGAACTTTTTGATTTAAAACAGGGAGAAAAAGAGGTATTGCCCGAATCTTGGGCAAGGTTTTGTGCTTTGATTCATGCACAGGCTGGAAGTCCATTGCCTAAGAATGAGCTTCTTGATATATTTTATAATGGACTAACCAAGGAATCTAGGACATACCTAGATAGTTGTGCTGATTGTGTTTTCAGGAATAGGACTCCTAAGGAAGCTGAGGAATTAATGGCTAAAATAAGTAAGAACTATGAAGATTGGACTCCTCCTGAACAAGCTATACCTAAAGTAATTGTACCTAAACCTACTATTCCGGTGCCTATTCCAACGTCAAAGAAGAGGGGAGTTATTGAATTAAATGATGAAGCGATGAAGGAAGCTAAGAAATGTCTTAAGGAGAAGGGAATTAAAGTTGGAGACGTCAAGAATTTACCTCCTATAGAAGAATTATGTAAGCCTATTCCCTACTCATCCACTATCGAGGTACACTCTCTCCAACACTTTGATGAAGGTGATATCCCTTACTCTAAACCTCCTGATCAATGCTTATAAGAATTCGATATCTTTATTGTTAAGCAAGATAATTTTAATAAAAGGGTGCAAAATCATCTAATGGAAAACACTAAAGCTATTGTTGAGTTGAAAGATATTGTGGAAAGAACCTCTAATGATGTTAAAATGATTGTTAAACACTTTCAAATGGTTCAAACTCAAATAGATCAACTCGTTAAAGTGCAAAAAGACTTGCTAGTTAATGCTGCTAAAGAAAAACATGCTTATGAAATTAGAACTAGAAGTGGTGCTACTACCCATGATCCTCTATATCCTGAGGGGCATCCCAAAAGAATTGAGCAGGATTCTCAACAAGCTGAAAATAGTGGCTCTACTCGTAAGAAAAGGAAAAATAAACATAAAACTATTGTAGAACCCTCTAAACCTGCTATAGATCCTAATAATATATCTATTTCTGATGCTGAAACTGAAAGTGGTAATGAAGAAAATGATGTTCCTAATGAAGAAAAAGTTGAAGAAGAACCTAAGAAGCACACTAAGAATACTAAATACACTAAAGAAGATTTTGTTGCTAAGAAACATGGTAGTGAAAGAGAGCCTTGGGTCCAAAAACCTAGTCCTTTCCCTGATAAGAAACACAAGTCAAAGGAAGATGAACACTATAATAAGTTTTGTGAGTGGATGAAACCTTTATTCTTGCAAATTCCTTTGACTGATGCTATTAAATTGCCTCCTTACTCAAAGTATATGAAGGATATTGTCTCGAATAAAAGGAAGATCCCTAATGAAGAAATTTCTACTTTGCTTGCTAATTATCCCTTTAATGGTAAGGTTCCTAAGAAACTTGGAGACCCTGGGATTCCAACTATCCCTTGCTCAATTAAGAATAGTTATGTCAGAACTGCTTTATGTGATTTGGGAGCTGGAGTTAGTGTTATGCCTTTCTCACTCTATAAGAGGCTTCAACTAAAAAAATTAATACCAACTGATATATCTTTGCAAATGGCTGATAAATCTACCACTATTCCTGTTGGTATATGTGAGAATGTACCTGTTCAAGTGGATCATAATTGCTTGATATTAACTGATTTTGTTGTGCTTGAAATGCCTGAAGATGATAATATGTCTATTATTCTTGGGAGACCTTTTCTTAATACTTCAGGAGCTATTATTAATTCTAATCAAGGAAAGGTGACCTTTAATGTTAATGACAAGGAACATACTATCTATTTCCCCAAGAAGATTGAAAGGACTTATGGTTTGAATTCAATTGAACATGTTGAGGGCATTCAAGTTGGAGAAATATATTGTCCCATACCAAGAGAAAAATTTGAAACTATTATGATTGGGACCATTGCTATCAAGGTTAAGGTAACATAATCATTAGTGGAATACAAAGTTTTGTCTCATATGGAATTGTTTTGTTAACAAGACCTGATCAACCTTGTTAACAAAATGATTTCATTAAACAAAACAATGTTTTCACCGTGATTATCCCCGTTTACTTCTATTCTATCCATTTTAGCTTTTGTTTTCGTTTAGTTTTTCTTTTTGTTGTTAGTTGCTTGCATGTTAGAGTGTCTTAGAACTCCTGTAGTTCTAACCTTGTTTTGTTATTGCATCATTCCAAAAAAAATTGTCTGTCAGAAAATCATTCTTCTATACCTGAAAAATGCCCAAAAATAAAGTGTCTCAAAAAATTCCAGAAAATTCATATTAAATTTTTACATGAAAAAAGGGGCAGAGGAGTGCCTGAGAGGTACCAGGGGGACCCACCAGGCAGGCTCACCACCTGGTGGCGCGACCTGCCCTAGGTGGCGCCATGCCACGGTGTGGGCCACCCCTGGCCCTCCACTCACTCTCTCACCTGCCACTTTCTTCTCTCTCCCGAGTAAGCTCTAGTTCATTACTCAAAATCGCGTTCTTGCTGTGCTTGTTCTCGATTTTTTTGATCTCCTTACTCAGCCCATCTTTGTTGCTGAAATTTGGAGCACTTGTTCTCTAGTATGTGACTCCTCCCCTTGTCCATGTAGATTTGTGTTTAGTGGATTATATCTTGAGTATTTTGCTGCTATAGGTGACAGGTTATGAGAGCTTGTAAGCTTGTTTGATGCTTAGAGATATAGTTTTGATGCATGTTCAGGCCTCTTACAAGTCCCTATGAGTAGTACCCTTCATTATATTCACTTTGCAATCACTTGTTTAATAGGTGTTTAAATTTCAGAATACCAAGCATGAACAACCATACCTTTGGAGAGATATTTGAAAGGGATGCACCTAGGAGGTCGAGGCCATCATACAACGAAGATCTCATTGCAACTCGTATAGGTAATGAAAGGGATGATGGGATGCTCACCCATCCACTTTTCCTTGTTTTACTTTCTTACAAGCTGCAGGGATTCTTGATGATTTCTTGCTATTGATTGAGAGGGTTGGTTTGACCTCATATATGCAAGATGAGAGTGAGCAATATGCTATGCTCACCAAAACCTTTGTTGAGAGCTTCACGTTTACTAACATGTCCTATCAATCAACTGTCTCTTTCAAAATTTATAATCTGCCCTTTACCATGCCTTTGGAGAGATTTTGCAGTATTGTAGGTGTAAGCATGACAGGGACCGTGAAGAAAATGCAAGGGCGACCCGCTGATTTGCTGGAGCTTTACCGAGGAGTGACCAATGATGATGACCGCGTGGCGCAACGCCGAAAGATAAGAAACATCCAACTCCGTGCTCTTAGATACTTTGCATATTATCTTGCTACTAGCATACTTGGTAGGGAGAACACAAGTAATATCTCCAACTATCATTTAGCCTTCCTTGCTACTGCGCTTAACAATGATACTCGGTACAACCTTGGCTCGCTTATTGCTCGCCGCCTAGCTGCTAGGGGGCCTATCTATGGGGGAATCATTGCCTCACGTATGATCAATGCAATAGAGCTTTCAGTGGACCCCAATGATACTGTATTGGCACCACAAAGGCTTGATCTTGTTGCTATGAAAACCCATCATTTTGTAACTGCTGATTGTGATTTGGACAGTCTAGTATATAGGATGTTGTTTATTGACAGGGATGAGAGGGAGATCCCTTTGCCACAATCTTCTTTGTTTAGTGTTCATAGGAGACCGTGGTCGTGCTCTAAGGAGGAGGTGGATGAGCAGCTCCGCTTGCTGGGTTTCCACAAGCAGCACCAGGAGGATGTGCCCTCCTACGATTACTCCGCACACTACGGAGGGACGTACTCAAGCTTGCACCAGGACGAGGGTACCTCCTCGTCGTACCACGATGACACTTCATCCTGGCCAGCTTGGGATTGATACCCACTTAGGCCAAAAGCCTTAGCTTGGGGGGAGGTATGCCGACATCGCACTCATCTCCTTATCATGTTGCATCGGTACTTTGTATATTCATGTTTCGTTCTCTTTTTAGTTTTCGTTCTTTCTTTGATTTTGCTTTCTAAAACACAAAAAGACCAAAAATATTTTTGTTGTTTCTCTTTGGTTTGCTTCTTCTTCTTTTCGCCTTGGTTTGTTTTTCCCTTTTTTCTTTGTTTGAACTATTCGAAAAACCCAAAAAGATTTTGCTTTGCTTGTTTTTCCTTTTTGGTTCTTGTTTTAAAAATCGAAAACAACAAAAATATTTGTCGTTCTTCTTTGGTTTTGTGACTTTGCTACAGGGTTCAGCAGTCCTCGGTGGATATTGGTTTCATATTATTATTCAAGCCACACAAGTGAAGAGCAATAATGAGGATTAATGACAACTTGAGGCGTGGTAAGAGGCTGGTAACAAACTCTATTTGTTTTCATTTTTGTACATATACTCATCACTGTGGGCTTGCTTAGTCTGTTCGTGTAGGGTGTATGTTATCTTTGGATGCTTAGTAGTTCTTTCTTTCATATGATTAGTCCCAGCTTGCTAATAGTTTGTAGCATGTCATATGAATGTTTGCTTGCATTACTCTATTCATAACTTGGTATGACACCGTGGTATCCTCCTCTGAACTCACGCATGCACATGACTGTAATAATCAGTTAAGCCTCGATGAATTATTTTGCCTTGAGGATCTTGAATCACTTTCATGCCATGATTACTCCTGTTCTGTTGCAAGCATGATTATGACAGCTATTGCTCCCTCATTTGTCACTCCCTTACTATTGCTAGCCTTCACTTATACTGAGTATGTTTTACTCAAGTTTCCAATTCCCTAAACGAAATATTTCCAAAGTGTCCACCATACCTACCTATTAGCATAATTTACTACTTCCGTGCATATTCAATATGCCTTGTTTTCTTCCGAATAAAATATTTGCTTGTTATGAAAAAGTTAGTTAGTAAAGCTCTCACGAACTTGATGGCACACTTTATTTTCTGCACTTCATAAACCTGAACCATTGTGACTGTCCATGAAAGTTATATGCTTGCAAATTATACGCTAGGGATTAGCAAAATCGTGCCGTCACGAGGAACGCTTTCAACACCTTTAAATATATACCTAGTTGATACCATGCTCTTTTGTTTGCGGATGTCATCAGTGTGAAATAAAAGGGGAGCTTGTAAGTCCATGGAGTTATGTATGTGTGTTAGAGAAACGCCTGGGCCGCCGGTCTAATCCATGTCGTCATGGTGGAAACCTGCAGCATAACCATAATGATATCTAATGAAGCATTCTTCTTATAAGAAAAGGAGAGAGATAGCTATTGAGAAAAAAAGAGGTATATGAAAAGAGGAAAGAGAGAAAAAAGCACCACTTTCCCATGGTAAATAAGAAGATTGCTGAGATACTCATTGTCTGCTTGCCTTGTCATTTTGATATGGGGATTCTTCCGTATCATCGGGCAAGGGGTACCCCGTTGGCGGTTCTCTATGATACGCACATATTTACAATGACAAGAACTTATCGGTAACTAAAGTTGAGTAGCATGAGGAGCGGCCCTCGTACTCAAGGGACATGGGATTTCCAGTTTATAGTCTGTCAAGCATATAACTCAGATTGGGCCTCGCTGTCACCTTAACCACATTAAAGATGCTTACGATAGGGGCAATGAGAGCTCAAAGCTAATGAGTACCATATTTTCAGCATTTGGAAGCTTTTCAAATTATTCCAAACCTTTTCTTTTACTTGTTGAGTCTGCACATATTTTTTGAGCACCTTCTTGAGAGCATAGTTGTCATTCTTTGTGCTTGTCTCATTACTTGATTTTTTGTGTTATGAATTTGATGCTTGTATCTTTGACATCTTTACTTCTAGTCTTCACTTGAACTTCAGAGGTGCCTTGGCATTCATAATCGAAGGCAAGTGAGATAGCACTTTATCATACCTTGTTATGAGCATTGTAATGTTTCTTATGTTTATGCTTCATGCTGCTTATTATTTTTGAGTTGGAATCTCTTCATAGCTTGCAATTCCTATTAAGAAAACTTAGTTGCATACTCCTTATTATGAATTGTCTAAGTAGTTGATCACATGCTGAGAATATATACATCATATGAAGCAAATGTGTTCGTGAAAGTTGTTTTTTTGCACTTAGTTTTCAACTGAATTGCTTGAGGACAAGCAATAAGCTAAGCCTAGGGGGAGTTGATACGTCCAAAACGTATCTACTTTCCTGAACACTTTTGCTATTGTTTCTCCTCTAAACTTGTGTGATTTGGATACAACTAATACAGACTGACGCTGTTTTCAGCAGAATTGCCTTGGTGTCTACTTTTTGTGCAGAAAATCAACTATCAGGAAAAATCCCAAAAAATATGCCAAAAATTCTATTTCACCAGAAGACTCCCGGAGCCAGAATACGAGACGGAGGGGGGCTGGGCCCAGGCCACACCACCTGGCCGCATGGGCTAGCCCAGGCCGCGCCAGGCGGTGGTCTGGCCGCCTCAGACTCCCCCTCGGTCTCCCTCTTCGCCTATAAGTTGCCTTCTGACCTAAAAACTCAGGGGGGTTCGACGTTGTTCCAGAAGGATTTCCGCTCTGACGCCACCACTAGATTCCACGAAACAGCACCAGAAACTCCGTTCTGGCACCCTGCCGGGACGGGGAATTGGAGGAGATCATCGCCATCATCATCACTATCACTTCTCCATCAACCATCCATGTTTCCCCCATCTATGAGTGAGTAATCCCCCGATGTAGGCCATCGGGATGGTAGGGATTGGATGAGATCGTTCATGTAATGGCATCAGATTGTTAGGGCATGGTGCCTAGTATCTTTTATTAGTGCTTTATGACTTTGTTGCGACTTGTTATGCTTAATGCTTGTCACTAGGGCCCGAGTGCCATGATTTCAGATCTAAACATGTTATTGATTCATTATGATAGTATTGTTTATGGTCTTATCTGCAAGTTGTATACACACGTTGTTGTCCGGAACCAATGGCCCCGAAGTGACAGAAATCGAGATAACCTGAGGGAATGGCTTTGATGTGAGGATCACATGTGTTCACAGAGTGTTAATGCTTTGCTCCGGTGCTCTATTAAAAGGAGAATCTTAATTGCCAATAGTTCCCTTGAGGCCCCGCTGCAGACGGGATGGCAGGACAAAAGATGTTGTGCAAGTTCTCATTGCGAGCACGTATGACTATATATGGAACACATGCCTAGTATTATCTAGTACTTGGATGCTTTATCTTATTTATCTGCAATTGCCCTATGTTCTGATTGCTAATTGTCTTTTCCATGCAACGCCCGTCCATCCATCCCTATGCCTACCGCACTTGAATCCTACTGTTTACTGCTATTGTTACTGCTATCTTTACTTTACTGTTGTTGCTACTTTTCTATTCCTACTATAAAACTGTTGCTACTGATAAACTGCTATGAGCAAGATTGTTTCCAGGTGCAGCTGAATTGACAACTCAGTTGTTAAGGCTTATAAATATTCTTTGGCTCCCCTTGTGTCGAATCAATAAATTGGGTTTCACTTCCCTTGAAAATACTTTGATACACCCCCTATACTTGTGGGTCACCAAGAGTCTATTCTTGATAATGCATCTGCTTCCTCGTTTTTGTTTGGGGAATATGTTGAACTTCAAACCCTTCGAATTTTTTTTCTAGATCATCCACGACAACTCGATATTTTGCTGATGGCTGTGAAAATAACCATCTTTATCCACATTTAAACCTCATTTTTAGTCATACAGTTGACAAGAAACTCTCTAGCTGTGCCACTAATTGACTAACTATTGCAAAGATATGCAAACCATTGCTTTGAATAGTGTTGTGCAGGAAATCATGCTTTTAAGGCGAAATCTGGAGCCATAAATGAAGATTTTTAGGAAGTCTACATGACCAAGCAAACCTGGAGTCAATTCCAGGCGCTACAGGCCATAACAACCACTGGTACGGGAAAGGTCTGCATATACAGCCCGCTCGCACCGGGTGGTAGCGACACCGTCTCATTAAACCCTATGACTTTTGTGAAGGAACCTATATATTTCGATGTCCTAGCTGCCACAAAGAGAGCCACCATTTTCAGATTGCATCACAACACCACCAAAGGAAATCCACCTCCATAGTTCATCCTCTCCACCCTCCATCCTCTCCATAGCCATAGCCATTATCTTGTACTTGATATCTCCTTGTGATTTGTGACCATTGTAAGAATATTTGATTTCAATCTCAGTATTTTGCACAATGTTTTGTATCCTTGATCTTATTGTTATGAGTGAGTAGTCCTTACAGGCTTCAGTTGGGGTGAAACCTCGTAGTGATTATGTGCATCTAATCTATGGGAGCATTGTGTATTGTTTGAATAAGAGATTTGTATATTTGTTTATTTGTCTCTTGTCTCGATCTTTTGACTTATAGGTACCCCAAGACCCCCATGATCAATAAAGGCTTTAGATGAGATACTTGGTTAGCGGTTATCTCATAGGAAACCCAGTGATAGAAAGGAGAGTACGGTCTTCTCTTAGTGATCCATTCGGGAACAATAGCAACATCACTTCTTAAGGCTTTGATCTGTGTTTTCACTTAATAATTGTTTGTAGACCATTGCTTCGTGGTGCAAACAGTAACACCCTACTTTTAGTAAGACTGATTAGTTGTCCACATTGAAAAAATCAGGGGAACAAAAACATTTTCTTGTTTATTGATGAAGTGTTTTATTGCTTGTTTGCTGTGCTTATGTAACTGAATGTGTAGTAGATGATATAATCCTCTACCTTTCCCTTAGTTTACAAAAAATATTTGGCTTACTTGGCTTACTTTAAATATTCTCAAATGTTCTGGCATTCCAAAAGATGAGCCAAGATGATTTGCAAGAACCATTAATTTTCCTAGCTTAAATTAAAAAATTATGGAGAGCTATAAGATATAATCTCCTTATGTTTTCAAGACAGAACTTCCAACTACTCTTACCTCTATGATTTCCAAAACCTTTTATAAAGCTTTTAAATTCTATTCTTGGTAGAAGTACCAAGGAATCTTACCTTCTTCAAAACTAAAACCCTTCAAAATACCCATCCTTATGTCCAGCTAGGTTAGATGGTAACCCTAGAAGTAGTTGAGTTGCTTGATAAGATGAATTGCCTTGATCTATTGTTTGACTTGCTTAGGAAGTAGAGTGAGATACCGTAGGCGCTCATACTCTAGTGAAAACCCTAAGCAAGTTTCCCAATCTTGTTCTGATCTCAAATCACTAGAGTGACCATCTAATCTTCTAACCAGATCATATTAGAGTTAATCCCTTCTAATAGTTTCCAACTCAATGAAGGCAAACCCTAAGCATGGATCCATTATACTCAATCTAAACTTGAACCTCATCCACTTTATGATGAGTTTGGAAACTAGCATCCTCTCAAAACATCCCCTCTTGTATCCTAGTCAAAAAACCCAAATTTGCCAAAATATGACTAAGTCTGGAAATGTTATCAATATCACATCTTTGAGTCTCTCTTCCTCAACCCTTGTGCACTCATGGAAATGCACTTGAACCATATTATAGTAAGGACTTCCAAATACCACTTTTGCCCTTGGATAGATCCTCCTTTGACCCAATTGTTCTTGATGGTTTTGTAGGCAAGAAAATAATATTTTCTGCAAATCTTATCATGATGCCTACTTTGGTAGAACCTCACATATCCATGTTATCTTCTTTTGACAAAATCTTTGTAGGATTGTATTCTACTCATGAATGTCTATCCACCCATACTTCCCTTGTTCCAATTGAAGCTTTGTGCTTCTAAAACCCACATGGTTTTGGAGGCTGATACATTGCAAATGTATGAATAATTTTTGATGTTCCATGCTTGGTTTTATATACTTTCTTGTGTTTTTTCCACACTTTGGAGTAATTTTCATATGATTTCTTGGACTAACCTATTACCAAGAGCCACAGTGCCAGTTGCCTGTTTTCTGCTATTTTTGGTTCCAGAAAGTCAGAAAATGAATATTCTTGGAATTGGACGGGGTAAAAGCCAATATGCCTATTTTCCCCGAGACTCACGGAGCCAGAATACGAGACGGAGAGGGGCCACAGGGTGGCCACACCACCCCTAGGCGTGGGTCCCCCTTGGCCGCGCCAGGTCATGGTGTGGGCCCCCTGGCTGGCCACCGACCTTGCCTCTTTCGCCTATATATCTCCCCCGAGGCTAAAACCCTAGATAGTCAATCAGAAATCCACGAAAAGTTCCACAGCACCACCGCCACCGAAGGGGAGATTCAGGGGACAGAAAGTCTCTGTTCCAGCACCCTGCCGGGACGGGGAAGTACCCCCGGAGCCATCTCCATCGATCTCCACCACCATCTCCATCGTCGTTGCTGATTCCCATGATGAGGAGGGAGTAGTTCTCTCTCGAGGCTAAGGGTTCTACCGGTAGCTATGCGTTCATCTCTCTCTCTATGCATGATCTTATTGAGATCATGAGCTTATAATCAAGTAGATCTACCTTGCTACTCAAGTGCTTTAATATATCTCTGCTCTACCCATGTGTGTGAAAGTGACAGCGTGCACACCATGGTGGCACTTAGGCTAGAGATTACAAATACTTGTTATGAGTTATATTTGGAGTTGGATGTCTTTATGAAATTGTGGTGTTTGTTGGACTCATCTAGTACTCAAGGTGCCAGTGTGGGGTTTTCTAGATGGGAAAGATGAACTTTGAGGTGTGCTGTTATAGCCCTACCATCGATTAGAGTGTCCAACCAGAGAGTAGTTAAGAGTAGTATCATAAAGAGAAGATATTTATATGAGAGTGTTCACTAGCGAAAGTATGATCCCTAGGCCTTGTTTCTAAGCATTGAAACACCGTTTGCTACTAGATCTGTTACATGTTTGCTTCCTTCCATCTTTATTTCAGTTTTCCTTTAGTCTTTTCCCACATCAACCACACGCCATCAAGCTATTTTCTATCACCGTTACCACTTATAATTATCTATACCACTTGGATTTCACTATCTCTTCGCCGAACTAGTGCACCTATACACCTGACAAGTGTATTGGGTGTGTTGGGGACACAAGAGACTTCTTGTATCTTGATTGCAGGGTTGCTTGAGAGGGGATACCTTTGACCACTTCCTCCTTGAGTTCGATAAACCTTGGCTGATCCACTTAAGGGAAATCTTGCTGCTGTTCTACAAACCTCTGCACTTGGAGGCCCAACAACTGTCTACGAGAATAGAAGTGCGTAGACATCTAGCTATTTTTGGCGTCGTTGCCGGGGAGGTAAGGTAAAAGGTACTCACATCCTCCGGTGTGAGTGCTCGAAGTTATTTCCTTTAGATTCTGCAATTTTGTCTTTTTGTTTCTTGTTTTCACTAGTTAGGCTTAATGGAAAACAACAAAAAAATTAGAGAACTTTATAGTATTTATCTTGAGTTAGGACATGAAGTGTTTGAAGAGAAAATTTAAAAACCTATGGAACTTTATTTGCATGCTAATAGCAATGTTATTAGTATGAATTCTTTGAACACCATTATTGCTAATGCTATGGAAAAGTCTAAGCTTGGGGAAGCTAGTTTTTATGAGCATGATATTTTTAGTCCCCCAAGCACGGAGGAGAAAAGTTACTTTGATGATACTATGCCTCCAATATATGATGATTACAATGATGAATATGATATTTTTAGTCCACCTACTATTGAGGAGAAAATTAATTATGATTACAATATGCCTCCTATATTTGATGATTATGGTGATGAGAATAATAATGATAGCTATTTTGTTGAATTTGCTCCCACTATATACATGTGGCTCATGATAAGAATGTTTTATGTGATAGTTATATTGTTAATTTTATTCATGATGCTACTGAAAGTTATTATGAGAGAGGGAAACATGGTTTTATGCATCTCAATAATATTAAGTTTCCCCACTTTATGTTGAAAGTCTTGAAGTTGCACTTGTTTTGCTTTACTGTGCTTGTTGCTTTGTGCTTTCATGACTTATTTCTTTACAAGATTCCTATGCATAGGAAGTGGGTTAGACTTAAATATGCTTTGAATTTGCTTCTTGATGCTCTCTTTTACTTCAATTCATATTTCTTATGTGAGCATCTTCTCAAACTATCATGCCTAACTTAAAGTCGTTAAAGAAAAGTACTTATTGGGAGATAACCCAAAAGTTTTAGATGAGTTTTGGAAGTTATTACTTAAGTAATAACCGCTCCTTATCCTTTTTATTTGCTTTTTGTTCCAAGAGTAACCTCTCACGAGAGAGAAGTAATGATTGGGAAAGTTGCTGTCCCGAAACTGATTTTTGTGCTTCACCGTAAAAATTCGTGTAAAATCTCTATACGTCGTTTTGAGGCGTGAATGTTTGTGCTTCTGCCCCAGGTTATTATCTAACTTTCGTTATTTCAACACTTTTTTATTTGAGCAACATAAGGTCTTTGAAAAAATTCGTCTTTACCTGCTGATCTGTTGATAGATTTCTGCGATTTTCTGCATTTGCTTCTTGTTGGTTCCTTTTTGAGTTCTTTTGGGGAATTGATCTTTTTGAGGGAAGTGCTACAGTAGCTTGTGTTGTAATGGAAGTTCTATTGGTGTTGGAACTGAACCTAAAGACCTATTATATTGAGTACACTAATGTTGCTAATAAAGATTGTGTGAAGTTTTGTATGGAGGAAAATTTTCAGGTGTATGGAAGGAATGAGTAATGAGATGAAGGATGGACTAAAGCTCAAGCTTAGGGATGCCACGCGTGTCACCCCAAGAAATATCCAAGAAGTACAAGCGTCAAAGCTTGGAGATTCCCAAGGCATCCCCCTCTTCATCAATAAAAATCCCAGGTTTCTTCCAAACACTTCATTTTTATTGTTTCATGCACAGTTGTGTTGTTCTTGGAGCGTCTTATTTTTCGTTTTCATTTTGGTTTTTCGTTTTCTTGGTTTTCTTAGTTTTCTAAATAAATTGGTTGTACCCCCTCTTTCATACATTGGTTTTCAAATAGTTTGGTTTAGATTGGAAAAGAGTAGGAAAGTTCATGCTTAAGTGGTAAAGAGAGCTTGTTTTTTACTGTGGCCTATGCTTTGTCATGCCATGCTTGATTTTGTTTTGGCTTTATGCTTAGTATTCTTTGCTGTAGCATGACTTGTTATAAACAATTGAGATTGCTTAATGTGCCTTGGATGAATCATGCGTTGTTTTAGCATATTAAAGCATGGTATAGTGGTATTCTCCTTTGATGCTTTATTTGGGTTGACTTGGCGCATGGTCACACCATGTTATGACTATCTCAAGTCACCATAAGCCTTTATGATCCTTTAGTTTTCAACTTGTAGTATCACTTTATGCTTTGATCAATGATGTTTTGTTGCTGTGCATGATTATGGCCATTATTGCTCTTTTATTTTGTCGCTCCCAGTCTTTTGCTAGCCTCCGCAACCAAGTATGAGTTCCACTCATGCATCCAACTCCCTAAACAAAGTTATTCCAAAGAGTCCACCATACCTACCTACTAACTTAAGCTATTCCAAGTATATTCATGCTTTTGTTTACCTTCCAAATTAAACTTGTTATGAGAAAACTAGTGATTAAAGCTCTCACGAACTTGATGGCACACTTTACTTTTCTTGCCATTAATAAACTTGAACCATTGTGTCGTCTATGTTGTATATGCTTGCACTTATTTGTTGGGGATTAGCAGAACCATGCTGTCATGGGGAACACTTTCAACATTGCACTGGTACTTTGTACCTAGTTGATATCATGCTCTTTTGTCTATGGATGTCGTCGGTGTGAAATGAAAGGGGAGCTTGTAAGTCCATGGAGTTATGTATATGTGTTAGAGAAATGCCTGGGCCGCTGGTCTAATCCATGCTGACATGGTGGAAACCTGCAGCATAACCATAATGAGCTGTCTATGAAGCATTCTTCTTATAAAAAAAGAGTCCTACATTGAGAAAAAAGAGAAAAAGAAAAAAAAGAGATTATGGAAAGATGAAAGAGAGAGAAAAGCACCATATTCCCATGGTAAATAAGAAGATTGTTGAGATGCTCGTTGTCTACTTGCCTTGTCATTTTGATATGGGAATTCTTCCGTATCATCGGGCAAGGGGTACCCCGTTGGCGATTCTCTATGATACACATGTACTTACTATGACAAGAACTTACCGGTAACTAAACTTGAGTAGCATGAGGAGCGGCCCTCGTATTCAAGGGACATGTGATTTCCAACTTATACTTCGTCAAGCATATACACCAGAGTTTGTTCACTTTAACCTTAATCACTTCAAGATGCTTATGATAGGGGCAATGAGAGCTGAAAGCTATTAAGTACCATAATTTTTGGAAGCTCTTGATGAGACTTGAATCCCTACTTCCTTCTATGAAGGCCTTTCTTTTACTTTTTGTTGAGTCTCCACCTTTTACCTTTATGCACCTACTTTGAGAGCATAGTGGCCATTCTTAGTTCTATGTGCATTGTCCCAAGACTAGTTGATTGATGCATACCTTGATATTGCTTGTTTTAAACTATTTGTATCTAGTCACTCTTATGAACTTTGAAGGTGTCCTATGCATTTATATTTGCTACTCTATGAGGGACAAGCGGAATACTATTATGCTATGTTTTCTTTATGTGAAACAAACAAACGTCTTGCAAAGCATTGTTATGCATGAATCTTTTGTTTGTGCCTTTTCATGTTGCATCATAGTTTCTTTGTCTTATTTCTAGAACTTTGTCTTTCATGTTATGGTTGAAGTACTATGATCCCAGATTCGATTGTTTTACAAATACTTTGATCAAGTTTATGATGGTGCATGTCACCTCAAAAATTATTCCTTCTTTTTATCACTTACCTACTCGAGGATGAGCAGGAGTTAAGCTTGGGGATGTTGATACATTGCAAATGCATCTATAATTTTTGATGTTCCATGCTTGGTTTTATCTACTTTCTTGTGTTTTGTCCACACTTTGGAGTACTTTTCATATGATTTCTTGGACTAACCTATTAACAAGAGCCACAGTGCCAGTTGCCAATTTTCTGCTGTTTTTGGTTCCAGAAAGTCAGAAAATGAATATTCTCGTAATTGGACGGGAAAAAAGCCAATATGCCTATTTTCCCGGAGACTCACGGAGACAGAATACGAGACGGAGAGGGGCCACAAGGTGGCCACACCACCCCTAGGAACGGGTCCCCCTTGGCCGTGCCAGGGCATGGTGTGGGCCCCTTGGCCGGCCACCGACCTTGCCTCTTTCGCCTATATATCTCCCTCGAGGCAAAATCCCTAGATAGTCAATTCAAAATCCACAAAAAGTTCCGCAGCGCCGCCGCCACCGAAGGGGAGATTTGGGGGACAGAAAGTCTCTGTTCCGGCACCCTGCCGGGATGGGGAAGTGCCCCCGGAGCCATCTCCATCGATCTCCACCACCATCTCCATCGCCGTTGCTGATTCCTATGATGAGGAGGGAGTAGTTCTCTCTCGAGGCTAAGGGTTCTACCGGTAGCTATGTGTTCATCTCTCTCTCTATGCATGATCATATTGAGATCATGAGATTGTAATCAAGTAGATCTACCTTGCTACTCAAGTGCTTTAATAGATCTCTGCTCTCCCCATGTGTGTGAAAGTGACAGCGTGCACACCATGGTGGCACTTAGGCTAGAGATTACAAATACTTTTTATGAGTTATATTTGGAGTTGGATGTCTTTATGAAATTGTGGTGTTTGTTGGACTCATCTAGTACTCAAGGTGACAGTGTGAGGTTTCTAGATGGGAAAGATGAACTTTGAGGTGTGCTGTTATAGCCCTACCATCGATTAGAGTGTCCAACCGGAGAGTAGTTAAGAGTAGTATAATAAAGAGAAGATATTTATATGAGAGTGTTCACTAGCGAAAGTATGATCCCTAGGCCTTGTTTCTAAGCATTGAAACACCATTTGCTACTAGATCTGTTACATGTTTGCTTGCTTCCATCTTTATTTTAGTTTTCCTTTAGTATTTTCCCACATCAACCACACGCCATTAAGCTATTTTCTATCACCGTTACCGCTTATAATTATCTATACCACTTGTATTTCACTATCTCTACGCCGAACTAGTGCACCTATACACCATACAAGTGTATTGGGTGTGTTGGGGACACAAGAGACTTCTTGTATCTTGATTGCAGGGTTGCTTGAGAGGGGATACCTTTGACCACATCCTCCCTGAGTTCGATAAACCTTGGGTGATCCACTTAAGGGAAAACTTGCTGATGTTCTACAAACCTCTGCACTTGGAGGCCCAAGAACTGTCTACAAGAATAGAAGTGCGTAGACATCAGAGGCTAAATAATAATCTGCTTTGGTACCCTTATTTTTATTAAAGTTTGTCATCAATTCTTGGATCACCCAATCATGATCAAACCTAACCCTCTATATCATGTTGATATCCATCATTTGATCTATCCATCCATTATTTAATAAACAAATAAAGGGTTCCTAGTTATGCCTCTCTTATAAACTAGCTCGATGATTAACAAGTTGATCAAGGTTTCCTACTCATGGACATTGGACGTTGTTAATAATGAGGTCACAACATTGGTGGAATGTTGTGATGAACATTCATTCGAAGAATAGAAATACAATCGAAGTCATTGTGTTTAAATTGCTATGACAACATACGAAGTAACTTTTATCCTTAGACCATGAGATCATGTTAACTGCTAACACCGGAAGAGTACTTTGATAACATCAAACATCACACCATAACAACGTGACTATAAAGGTAGGTTTGGGTACTCCGAAAGTGTTATGTTGAGGATCATGGATCAAGAGTGGAATTTGTCCATCCCAATGACGGAGAGATATACTTTGGGCCCTCTCGGTGATATCACATTGATGTAGCTTGCACGCAAGTGATAAGATCACTATAATGTTATATCACGGGAACAAGAAAAGAGTACTTGTCGGCAATGAGATCAAACTAGGTATGGGGATACTGATGATTGAATCTCAGACATGTAATATATCGTGAGACAAAGGGATTTAGTTAAAAATGTTAAAGGTTCACAAGATCACTAGAGTCATCATTGAATGTGTAGGAGTCAGTATGGATCTCCAAGTCCTGCTACTGATTATTGATCGGAGAGGGGTATCGATCATGTATGAATTATTCGTGAACCATAGGGTGGCGCACTTAAGGGATACCGACGCCATTTGGAGCAAATATGTTTTAGATAATGATTTAAGAAAGCACTGGAATCATTTCGATGGAAACCAGAATTGTTTTGTGTGAAATTGCAGTTCTGCATGTGACATTGAAATGTTGCAGGGGGTTTATGTGAATTTTTGTTAATTAAAGCAATTAACAAAATTCTGAATAAAATAAATAAAAGAGTTTTATTAAATGAGAGCTTGCATTAAATTTGGTGGAAATTTAATGGAGGTGAGTGGAATTTTGAGTGGAGGCATGTTTATGTGAGTGGGAGCTCCACCCACATGAATGAGGAAGAGGTGGGGGCACCTCACTTGGCCATCAGCCATGGAGAGGGTCTGCCCTCTCTCCTCCTCTCATCTCACACCTTTTCGTGAAGGACCTCTCTCCCCTCTAGAATTATTCCCCCATGGTCTCAGATTATCGATATACATGTTCTCGATGGCTTTGTCTAAAAGGAGTTGCTCCTTCCGTTGCATCGCTGGATCAAGGACACGGCGGTTGTTGGAGGACCGGACGTTATGCAATCATGGATTCGCTGCTAAGTTGCAGTGCTAGACTTCCTACGATCTTGAGATTGGCAAGAGATCGACTACATCATCCACGAGTCCAACCTCGTTAAGCTTTGTCTCTATTCAAGGGTATGTTTTCTATGGATGTATATCCACCCATTGATTGTATCTAGGTAGATAGATCTTGGTGCTTAGTAGTTCACATCATAGTAAATTTTTTGTTTTCTATGCTACAAACCCAACAATGGTATCAAAGACTGATCTATACGTAGATGCTTTGCACGGGTAGTACACATATGAGTATGTGGGTGTTAATGATCATGTTATTTCGTCGTCTATGTATTTTGGATATTGATGGCATAGTGGGATGGAGCGGCCCAGACTAGCTTTACATGTCCTCGCACATGATAAATGTTCCATGCTTGACATGCAACTAGTTTTACATAAGTGGATAGCGGGTGTCTATATCTCCTACTATAGTCAATATCTGATTTACAACGAGTTGCTAATAATTCATCGTTGTGGTTCCATGTTCGTAGGTATGAACAATTCTATCTTCGAAAGCTCTAAGCCACATAAAACTTGCAATTGACAAATTAGAGGCATCTAGTTTAGGTTGTTGCTGGGAAAGTGTCATGATATTGTGATGTTATAATTTATAGTATGGATTAATACTCTTGGAAATTATAACATACCAAAGTGTAAGTTCCATAGAACTTTGCCTTACACATATAGGAATGATAAAGATCATAACACAATGCACATGATAGTGATCAAGTGCAAGAACCATATCATATCACTTTTTGCATATGATGTTTGTTTGCATCTTATATTGCTTGTTTGGCGTATTAGTAGCATTATGAGATGATCCCTCACATAAATATCAAGATAAGAATGTGTTCTTCCTTGAGTATGCACCGTTAAGAAAGTTCGTCGTTTCGAGACACCACGTGATGATCGGATGTGATAGACTCTATGTTCGCATACAATGGTTGTAAGATAGTTTTACACAAGCGAATACTAAGACTCTTACTTGGCGATCCTAG
Source organism: Avena sativa (assembly GCA_916181665.1). NCBI lineage: Eukaryota > Viridiplantae > Streptophyta > Magnoliopsida > Poales > Poaceae > Avena > Avena sativa. The sequence continues at coordinate 289,558,506 of OV702290.1, forward strand.
CATGTATAGACATGGCCTCGGAACACGAATCGAAAGGTTAAGAATGAGTCATATTGTTGATATGATGACCATCTAGGTGCTCGCCTTTGAAGCTACACCAACTGATGTGATGATCGGTCTTGGTGTAGCGGATTGGGTTCATGTAATCACCAAAAAGACACAAGGGATGTTGTTTTTGAGTGGGAGTCCAGTCGTAATTTGGATTAGTTGAACTCGATCTATCATAAAATTAGTCTAAATAAACTTTACAAATTCTGTTGTAGATGGCACCACCTGCTTTTAATTTCAACGTGTTCATGGAGAAAGAGCAACTTGCAATGAATAGTAGCAACTTTACCAACTAGGCCCTGAACTTGAGGATTCTCCTCACTTCTACACAGAATAAATATGTGCTGGAAGCGCCGGTAGGCCCCCCACCTCCTAATGATGCCCTTGACGAGGTAAAGAATGTTTACCTAACTTGTCAGGAGGACCACAGTATGGTTCATTGCGGCATACTATATGGGCTAGAGCCGAAACTCCGAAAGCGTTTCGAGAATGGCAATGCCTTTGATATCATGGGTGAATTGAAAATGATTTTCGAGACCCATGCTACTGTAGAGAGTTATGATGCTTTAGAAAATTTATTTAGCTACATGATGGAGGAGAACAATTCTGTTAGTGAGCATGTACTCAAAATGTCTAGGTACGCCGATAAGCTTGTGTCCTTGGGAATAATGATTCCCATTGACTTAGGCATACATCATGTTCTCAAATCTCTGCCACCAAGCTACAAGAGCTTCATGATGAACTATAACATGCAGGCATGAAGAAGACTCTCCCCGAGTTTCTGTCAATGCTTAAGACTACTGAAGTAGACATTAGGAAAGGACATCAAGTGTTGATGATCAGTAGGACCACTTGTTTCAAGAAAGACAAGAAGGGTAAACATAAGGGTAACTTCAAGAAGGGTGGAAAATCTATTGCTGCCCCTTAGAAGAAGACCTAGGCTAGCCCTAAGTCTGAGACTGAGTGCTACTATTGTAAGGGGACTGGCCACTAGAAGCGCAACTGCCCCAAGTATCTGGCAGATAAGAAGGTATACACGATGAACAAAGTTATATTTGATATACATGTTATTGATGTGTAGTTGACTAGTACTCGTAGTAGCACATGGGGCAGGTTGCTATATATGTAACTCGAATCAGGGGCTGCGGAACAAGCAACAACTAGCAAGGGATGAGGTCACGATGCGTGTCGTCAATGGATCAAAGGTTGATACCGGTTCGGTTGCTAATATATGTAACTCAAAATAGGGGTTGTGGAACAAGTGCCAACTAGCAAGGGATGATGTCATGATGCGTGTCGGCAATGGATCAAAGGTTGATGTGATCGCCATCGGAATGCTGCATGTCCATCTACCATCGGGACTAGTTATAAACCTAAATAATTGTTATTTGATGCCTGTGCTGAGCATGAACATTGTATCCAGATTGTCTTTATTGCAAAGCAGTTATTTGTTTAAATCTGAAAACAATGGTTGTTCGATTCATATGGATAATATCTTTTATGGTCATGCACCTATGATGAATGGTTTATTTCTGTTGAAACTCGATAGTAGTGATACACATATTCAGAATGTTGATGCCAAAAGGATTAAACTTGATAATGATATATATGCATATATGTGGGACTACCGTCTAGGTCATATTGGTGTAAAACGCATGAAGAAGCTCCATTCTGATGGACTTTTGGAATTACTTGATTTTGAATCATTTGATACATGTGAGCCATGTCTTATGGGCAAGATGACTAGAACCCCGTTTTCTGGTATAATGGAGCAGGCAATATATTTGTTGGAAATCATACATACTGATGTATGTGGTCCAATGAGTGTGTCGACACGAGGTGGATATTGTTATTTTGTTACTTTCATGGATGATTTGAGTAGATATGGATATATATATATATTTAATGAAACAAGAGTCTAAAACCTTTGAGAAGTTCAAGGAATTTTAGAGTGAAGTGGAAAATCATTGTAATAGATAGATTAAATTTGTGCAGTCTTACCATGGAGGTGAGTATCTAAGTTAAAAGTTTGGCACACACATGAGAGAGTGTGGAATAGTTTCACAACTCACGCCTGCCGGAACACCATAGCGTAATGGTGTATCGGAGCATCGTGATCATACCTTATTGGATATGGTTCGATCTATGATGTTTCTAACCGACTTGCCACTTCCATTTTGGGGTTATGCACTGGAAACTGCCGCATTCACTTTAAATCGGGCACCATCTAAATCCATTGAAAATACACCATATGGATTATGGTTTGGAAACAAACTTAAGATGTCATTTCTTAAACTTTTGGGATGTGATGTTTATGTGAAGAAACTTCAGCTTGATAAACTCGAACCCAAAGCGGAAAATGCGTCTTCATAGGATACCCTAAAGAGACAATTGGGTATTCCTTCTATCAAGATCCAAGGGTAAGGTTTTCTTTGCCAAAAATGGATCCTTTCTAGATAAAGAGTTTCTTGTGAAAGGTGTGAGTAGTCGGAATCTAGAACTCGAAGAAGTTATTGAACCTTCTCTTCATGAAACAGTGAGTGGCACAGGGCCGGAAACTGTTCTGGAGTTGACTTGACCGAATGAAGAAGGAACTAATGATAAAGATCATGAAACTCTAAAAGAGGACACTACCAAACCTCGCGGGTCAAGCAGGACACGTGCAGCTCCTGAACTATACGGAAATCCTGTCGTGAATTTCATGGTAGATGGAATTGATGACCCTGCAATGTATGAAGAAGCAATGATGATTCCAGATTCCAACAAATGTCTAGAATACATGCAATCCGAGATGGGATCCATGTATGAAAACTAGGTTTGTACCTTGGTTGACTTACCTCACGACCGACAGACCGTTGAGAATAAATGGATTTTCAAGAAGAAAACTGACGCTGATGGTAATGTGACCATCTATAAAGCTCGACTTGTCTCAAAGGTGATTTGACAAATTCAAGGAGTTGACAATGATGAGACCTTCTCTCCTGTAGCGATGCTAAAGCCAGTTAGGATTATGTTAGCAATTGCTGCATATTTCAATTATGAATTTTTGCTGATGGATGTAAAAACCGCGTTCCTCAATGGTAATATTGAAGAAGAGTTGTATATGATACAACCAAAGGGTTTTGTCCATCCTAAGGATGCTATTGGGGATATACTTTTCGGGTGTACCCACTGTGACTCGCTGACTAGAGTGGCCCACTTCGGGTGAGAGCTTTGCTTCACGGGCGGACCAGTCATGGAGAGAAGATGGAGGTCCATCCGACTTAGGCCTGTATAGTAACTTGTAGTGCAAGATGTACTTTGTAAACGACTCTGTATCGTAGCCGGATAGGTCTCTCGTGTACCCTAGGCTGGACGTCCATATAAGTTGTCCTAGGGACCAGCCTTTAGGGCACACACAACTTACTACCTCAACTCGCACATGCAAAACCTCTCTTGTAATATGTAATTCCGTCTCTGCCGTATTACTGGATTGCTAGCAGGACTAGGATTCGTCCACCGTTGGTCGATTCGAAGCTGGGTAAAGCTTGTGTTCTCACCATCGCGAAATACTATCACCTCACACGCCCTTTCTCCACACGCCTCGAGGACCCCCTTCTCGGCATACATGTCTTCAATCTAACGACAGTTGGCGCCCATCGTGGGGCAGGTGAGTTTCGGATCTATGTTCTTGGCAGAATCTGCACATATCAGAATCGGCAAGACAGTCACCGTTGGCCAGGTCCTCTACACCAGCAATGTCCCTCTTGTCCTACTCGATGAGACTTGGATTCCGGCTAGGGAACCTGTGACCACCTACACAATCATGTCTTTTGGCGAGATCGATGTCTATCTCAGTTTCACCGAACCTACCGAACCCACCCCATCAGTGATGATAGAGGTAGAAGAAACTTCTGGATCCACTTTTTCTGCGAAAGCGATAGAGTTCCAGGTCTCAAAAAACCCTAATCCCACCCATCCCACACCTGACGCGGAGATAGTGGATAAGATTGGATCTAAAGCAGATCTCGCCAAGGAGGTCGAATCTCAGGAAGATCAAAGCAGCAACAACTCTAGATCCAGCTTTGCGGATGCTGGAGCAAGAAAATCACTCCTGAGGCACATGTTGAGACGGATGATGCTACGCGGCAATGTCGACATGGAAGAGATCCTCGAGATCATCAAAAGTTTCGAGGAGGCCAACAAAGACAGTCACAACAAACTCTCAGGGCACACACATCACACTTTGTCAGATACGTTGGATCTGGATCCGGCTCTATCGATGCTAGAGATGACAATGACTTAGTGCTAGAAGCAATCGGAACGAACACCAACTTACCGGCATCCTCGGATGACTCCATGACATCGATAGAATTCCAAAAGTTCTTCGTGGAAATTGAAGAGGAGATCAACTCCAAGGCTGCGGAAGAAGGAGAATCTATGGATCACAACCCCTACAATAGTATGGATGAAGGATCCGGAGAAAAATCTCCCAAACCGCATGATGATATGGATCTTGGAGATAATCCCGATGTCTAGATGTCCGAAAGTACTGATAGAAGCTTGACTCTAGGAATCAGACCCAAAGCTGTCTTTGCTATTGGTGCTACCAAGAAGGCAAAGAAGAATAAGAAGACTCCGGCTAAAGATACTCCAGCTGACGAGGTGATCGCTGAAGAATACGAAGATGATTCAGATGGAGCCTTGATCCCTAACGAACCAAAAGGCACTCCGTTGGATGGACACGTGGTTACCCCTAGTTCCAGTAAAATTCTCGGAGATGCACTCACCACACCTATCCCGACAGCCGCAGATCTTACACCTGCGGAGTTGGAGGATAGGGCCCAAGCCCTATAAGCACATTGCCAAGTACTCCTGGATGAAGCCGCTCATATCCTCGAGGGGAAGCATCGCATTGCAACTGCGGTACAACCTAGTTCCCTGCAGCATCAAAATACCCGGAACGGCCCTGAGTTGGCCAATAAAAATCTGGAAGTTCACAAAACCCTTTTCGAAGGAGACATAGCTGTGGGGAACCTCGGATCAATAACAAGGGAAACCGGGTGTATGGCGTGCCGGTAGAAAATGCTACTACGACCCGAGATATCCTAGCAAACAATCCAAGCCCAGATCAGGTCCGGCTAAGTGTGAAGCTACTCACTAAGGGCCTAGAGCAACAGAAGCTCACCACGTCTGACAGCAGGAAATTGGTCTCTAAATCTGACCAATGCCGCATGGACACTGGTCGACAGCAAGATGTAAGACCCCCGACGGGAGCCAGAAGAACACCACCATTCCAACCCTCGGGAGGAAAACTATTCAAGAACCAGATCTTCTCGTCATCGGCACAAAACCGCATGAAGTTGGAGCAACGTCACTCTGGCCGAATAGAGAGACGCCATTGTAGCAATATCCCAACATCGGGAGCAGGACCATGCCCCTCCTAAACATACAAACCGTCCGGCTGAATCACATCACAATGACGGCAATAACGGATGAAGGAATGACAAACATCGCGCTAGATCAAGCTGGCATGGTGGCCGTCAGCATGAAGCTCCGGCTGGAGGAAGCAACCCACTGACACCACCCTCTCCACCAAGAAGCTCCCATAACGGCTCCCATGGAGGCCAAGGAGGGAACTATGGCGGAGGCGGTGGTGTAAGAAACCGAAATTCGACTATTCGACCCTGTAGCCACAACGAGCATCCGAGACAGCGGTCCCTGTCACCAAGTGATGACAGGAACCAAATCAACTCAAACATAGAGGGATAGTGCTACGAATCGGATAACATATACATGTGCCCAAAGTGCTTCGGGCCCCGAATTCGACAAACAGCTTTCCTGGAGGGATTTTCTATCTCAAGGCACATTCAACCCTACGACGATGTGGCTCGGCCAGACACTTGGCTCTAGGATATTTTCCAAGCCTGCTGCATCACCAAAGGAGAAAACATCCTGGTCACGACGCGGTATCTCCCGCTTATGCTGAGGAATACGACTCGATCATGGCTCAATGAACTCCCAAAAAACACCATCCATAACTGGTATGCCATGCAAAGTGCTTTCTTTTGGAATTTCGAGGGAACATATAGGAGGCCCTACATGGTTGGAGATCTATAGCGGTGCACCCAGAAACCTGGAAAAACTTGTTGGGACTACCTCAGATGATGGATATACATGAAGAATTCCTGTGAGGGAGTAAACGACCAGAACACGATCGAAGCTTTCATCGCGGGACTCCCAATCAAATTAGTGTGTCATCACCTGAAGTGCGACAAAGTTACTGACTTAGGGGAGAGGATAGAGACGATGAGCAAATATGCTGATGCTGATGATGGTTCAGAGGGACTGCTAAATGTACTAGCTGTGCCACAGTTGGCTAAACAACCAAATCAACAGACCTAGAAACGCAAGAACACCTAGAAGAAAAACCCAATCCAAAAAATGCAACGGTCAATGCAACTTTCGGATATGGAGGACGAGGAGGCCACGGAGGCGGCCGGGGACGAGGCCGTGGAACTTCCAGAGTCCAAGGTAGAGGAGACCAGCAACCTAGAAAAACCTACTCTTGGGCCAACATCGCCAATAATTCGTGTGTGCATCAGCCGGACAACAACGGGGGCATGTCCCACACTAATGTTGAGTGTCGTTTCAATGAAAACATGTAGAAAGACGAATCCGCTGGCTATAGGGCCAAGCGACAAAAAGGAAAGAAAAATTCCAACAAATACAATGAGTCCAAGGAAGAATCCAACATGGAGGAGGCACAAGCTTCAAATCCCAAGTCGGATGGGAAACAATCCTTTATGTATAAAAAGGAAACGTTCGTTTGATTCCTTGGATCCCAACCAGCTAAGGTCAAAAAGGCAGTGATGCATGACCTCAACGCAACTGTTCCTACTATCCCTTAGTTTCTAGACATGCCAGAAGTGACAATTACCGTTGATTAAAGCGATCAAATGCCTAAATCACACATGCGAGGAAAGTACGCTCTGGTTGTCAATCCACTTATTGACGGCTATGGGTTCTCTAAGACCCTCATGGATGGTGGCAGTAGCATCAATATCATCTATGTCGAAACACTGTGTCGTATGAGGATATCGAAAACACAGTTGAATCATAGCTCCATGACTTTTCATGGAGTTTTCCCTGGAGGACAAGCAAACTCTCTAGGATAAACTATTAGACGGGCACTTTCCTTCGAAGTGGTGCCGTTCTAGAGTGCATACCACGCTATCTTTGGGCGTTCAGCTTACTAGGATCTTATGGCTCGCCCTTGCTATATTTACAACATGATGAAAATTCTAGGTCCTAATGGCATCATCACGATCCGGGAGACCCAAAGAAGGAACGAGAATGCAAGGACAGAAACACTGCCTTTGCTAAATCCGTCTTACACACCAAAGAGTACCATTAGATCAAGAAGAACATCGACCCATCCGAGATGCCTGCGATGAAGGAGGTGACAAAGCCAACTCTGGTGTTCAAGGCACCATAAGAGACGAAGACGACGCCGTTGAAGGATGATGACCCCTCCAAGGTGACACAGATAAGCGTAAGTTTAGGCCACGCATAGGAAAGTGCGCTCGTCGAGTTCCTCAAAGCTAATAAAGATATCTTCACATGGCAACCATCTGACATCACCGGAGTACCTAGGGAACTTTTTGAGCACATCTTAAACATGTATCCTAACTCTAAACCCGTCAAACAGTCCTTGCAACAGTTCGGTGATGAAAAGCGCAAAGTAATAGCTAAAGAACTAGCCCGACTAGAGTTAGTCGGATTCATAGAAGAGGTCATCAACACTGAGTGGTCGACCAATCCTGTAATGGTCCCTAAAAAGGACACTACTGATTTAAGGATGTGTGTTGATTATACTGCCTTGAACAAGGCTTGTCCTAAAGATCTGTTTGCGCTGCCTAGAATCAATCAAGTTATTAAATCGCAGCAGGATCAGAATTCCTATGTTTTCTCGACGCATATTCTGGATATCACAAAATTCGGATGAAGGAGTCAGACAAACTAAAGACTTCATTCATCACCCCTTCGAAACCTTCTGCTACGTAACAATGCCATTTGGGATCAAAAAGCAGGAGCTACGTACCAGTGCACTATGCAGATTAGCATTCATGATAAAATCGGACGTAATGTACATGCATATGTGGATGACATAGCTATGATTTCCAAAAAGAAGGAAACACTAATTTCCGACTTGGAGGAAACATTCAACAATTTACAAAAATATAATATAATGGTTAACCCGAAGAAGTGTTTGTTTGGAATACCAGCCAGAAAATTGTTAGGTTTCATAGTATCTCAAAGAGGCATAGAGGTGAACCGAGACAAAATAAAGGCTATACTCAACATTTCCAGGCTAACTCGTCTGGAGGACGTACAACGGCTAACTGGCTATATTGCTGTGGTCAGTCAGTTTGTAAGATGACTCGATGAAAGAGCTGCACCATTATACAAGCTCTTGAAAAAGACCAAGAAGTTCATCTGGATGATGAAGCTGAAGCTGCACTTTAGGATCTAAAAGTTGTACTCTCATTCGCCCCAATTATGGCAGCATCGGAACCATAGGAACCGATGTTGCTCTATTAAGTTGTGACAAACAAAGTCATTAGTGTCGTCATGCTGGTGGAAAAGCTGGAGGAAAAACATGAATACCTGGTACAATGTCTGACTTATTATCTCAGCAAGGTCTTGACTGAATCAGTACAAAGGTACCCTCATTACCAAAAGTTAGCCTATGGTGTGTTATTCTCATCCAGAAAGCTACGGCATTATTTTCAAGAGCACAAGATTACTGTGGTGAGCGCAGCTCCCATGAGAGACATAATCAACAATAATTATGCCACATGGCGCGTCGCTAAGTGGGGAATTGAGCTAACATCTTTTGATATTGAGTATAAACCTTGCACAGCAATCAAATCCCAAATTCTTGCCGATGTTGTCGTTGATTGGATAGATACGGAAGAAAACACAGGTCTTCTAGAGTCAGAAGTTTGGACCCTACACTTTGATGGGTATAAAGTGCTCAGAGGTTGGCGTGGTGCTGAAGTCACCCCTAGGTGATAAATAGTTCTATGTGTTGCAGATTCACTTCACGATGACAAATAACATTGCAGAATATGAAGCCCTGCTGCATGGAATTTGATTTGCAAAAGACATCAGTATTCGTCGACTCATGTGTTACAGAGACTTGGATTTAGTTGCTCAGCAAGTATCCGATATATACAATGCAAATAAGCACATGGCAGCATATAGAGTTATCGTGGATGAACTATCTAAATCATTTGAAGGGTTTCAAGTTCAACATATTCCCGAACAGAAAACGACAAGGAAGATGCTATATCAAGAATAGGCTCTGTGCAGAAAAAAGTCCTGGATGGTGCTTTTCTAGAGCACTTAAGAGTTCCCTCTATCATAGGAGTTGATGAGGAGTATCCGACCAAATACGACTAACCGCTCATAGCAGTTCTTGCTGTAATTCCCAGCTAGACAAAACCCACCTTGATTTCTTGGTAGATAGAAAATTACCCGAAGACGAAGTTCTAAGCCGGCAGATTGTCTGACGAGCAAAATCCTACACTGTCGTGAGCGGTGAGATCTACAAGCGGAGTGTGTCTGGGATCTTTCAGCGCTGTGTTTCTCCAAAAGAAGGAGTGGAAATCCTAAGGGAAATCCATGAAGGCGAATGCGGACATCACACTGCAGCCAAATCTTTCGTGGCAAAAGCCATTAGAAATGTATTTTTCTAGCTTGCAGCTAAGGGAGATGCTGAACGGCTAGTCAAGACGTGCAAAGGTTGCCAAAAAATACGCTAAACAAGCCCATGTTCCAGCTAATCAGCTGTGAATAATTCTGATTACATAGCCCTTCGCAGTCTGGGGGCTTGACACAGTAGGACCATTTAAACAGGCTCCAAGTTGATACACTCATCTTCTTGTGATGGTGGATAAATTCATGAAATGGATTGAGGCAAAACCCATCACAAGTTGTGATGGAGCAACAACCAAAAAAATTCATCGAGGACGTTATAATCCGATTTGGACATCCGTACAGTATTATTACAGACAACGGGAATAATTTTTCCATGGGAGAACTCATCGAATTTTGCAATGAACAAGGGACCAGACTCAATCTTGTGCCAGTGGCACATCCACAAGCCAATGGAAAAGTCAAAAGGGAAAATGGTTTAATTCTTCAAGCCCTATGACCAAGACTCAAAGAACCACTTCATCGTGCTACGGGGGCTTGGGCGGACGAATTATCATCTGTTTTATGGAGTTTATGAACTACTCCTAATAGGTCAACTGGATATACACCTTTCTTCTTGGTCAACGATGCAGAAGAAATTTTTCCAAGTGATCTTACATACTGCTCCCCGAGTCGCTACATATGTCGAAGAGGATGCCAAAGTCGCTCGACAACACGACCTCGATATGCTCGAGGAAGTTCGTGTCATTACTGAACAGAGATCTATATCCTATCAGCAGAAGTTACACAAGTATCATAGTCAGAGAGTCAGAAACCGGCCTTTTAGGAAGGGCAGTATAGTTCTTCGGCTAGTGCAAAAAAGAGAGCACAAATTTGCCCCTATATGGAAAGGGCCCTTTATGGTTAGTTGAGTATTACACAAAGGTTTGTACTACCTAACTGACATGAGGCCAGAAAAAGAAAGACCTGCTACTAAGAAGACAAAGAGAGTTGGAGGTAGTACAAACCCGGATGAAATAGACCGTCCATGGAATATTCCTCAGCTACGTCTCTTCTATTCTTGAATTTATTTCTTTGTAATCATATCAATGTACATGTTCAAAGTGAAATAAAATATTGGTCTCCTCAATGTTTTTTCTGAGATGTTTTTTATGTGCCATCGTATTTCCGAATGATCATATCATAGTCAAAAAATCCAGAATACTTGAATGTAATTTATGCTCATGTTTGCTCTGGTTAGATTTCTGATTTTAAAAAATGCTACCTTCTGGTATAAGTCCAAATTCTCTAGTTTATACTTGGGTTTTTGTATGATTGCTGGACGCAGGTATTGTCCGAGTAGTGAATTGTTAATACTGGAAGCTGGCTTTGATTTCGGGTTTAAATTGGTTTAGAAATTGAGCTCTGTTTCTTGACAAATTTGCCGTGTTGAAGGTTTGCCGGCTCACAAAAGGGACGAGACAGAAAGCCAGATGAATGAAAAGTATAGGCACAATAGTGCTTAAGTATTTTTTTAAGCACAAAAATTAAAGCCAAAATTGCTAAAGAAGTAAAGCATGAGTTCTTACAAACTAGCACCACAAAATAATATTCTACATATTACATCTAATTGTTTTTTAGAATAACACATTTTTTTCTAGCAAACTCTATGACGTAGGTGAAGATGAAGGATCAACCGACTCACTGGAGACATCGCCTATATCACCCCTATTTCTTTCCAAGACAAGTATATTAGCCTCAGTCTATTCAACGGGCATGAAGAACAGATCATCATAGCTGGTCATCTCCACGCGACAAGCCTATCTGGCACAAGCATCCTAGATTTCTTTAATATTCCGTGGCTTGCCGTCTTCATCGATAGTTGAATAACCCTTGGTAACTTGCCATATTTCCATGCTTCCATGGTGGCTTATTACCATTGTTAGGCCATTCTGTGTCGATGTGCATGCATAGGAAATGTTCCAATCCTTATCAAGCTTGAGCATATCATTCACCTTGTCTCGTAACGCAAAAGCAAACATTGTGTCTAAGCCGGAGAGCTAGATGGATTCACTGATTTCCTCCAAAGATTGGCGGAAGTCATTGATCGGGTCTCCAATAGCAACAAGCCGGCTGGTACGAGACTCGGACGAAGAGGCATCAAGAATATTAAGAGGACCTAAAAATAAGAAATCAAGGTCAACAATACCAAGTAACCAAAGACGGAAAAACAACAAGTCAGAGATAGCAACCTTACCAAAGATAGTGTCATTTACTTTGGTATTTTCCTCCTAAAGACTTCAGAGTTCATTCCGAAGAGCTTTGGTGGTATCTCTTTCTCTGTACAACTCATCCTTCAATCCCGAGATTGCTTTGTCTTGTTTTGGTATGGTGCGGTCATGCTCTTCAGTAGCCATGTTGTTGGATTCAAGAACGTTGGTGATGCTGCGCTCATGGTCTACCTTGAGTTTGTCCAGCTCAGCACGCAAGTCAGCATTTTCAGCTTCCAAGACTTTGAAATCATCGGCTTGTTCCATCAGCTTACATGACTGCTTCACAAGATCTGGAGCAGCAAGAAATAAAGTCGAAAAAATATTCGGCCACAACTCAAAAAATAGATTATGAAAATGAAGTCATAAATGCTTACCTTCACCTTCATCTTTTGGGACTTTAATTTGCGTATTTTCAAGTCGGAGAGCTCTAATCTCTCTCCGCTTGTTGTAGATATTCTTCAATAATTCCTGGTTATAATCATTAACTTTTTGTAAGTCAGAATGGTAACCAGAGTCAGAAGTCTACTAAGACGTGGGCTAATATTTTAACTAAGTTAAATATCAGCATGAACATTGGTGGACTATACTAGTTCATTCTTTGGCGTCCTATAAAAGCATAAATCCAGATACCTAACCAACTTCATGCTTGGGGGCTAGAGGATATGATATGAAAGATAATAAAAAGAGTCGTAATACGACTTACATAATGTTTGTCGTGGTATTGCCGATGAGTACGCCATGGAGGGGTCCTTACAATGCGTGTTTAGATACGTGGGGTAAGGCGGAGAGTTGGCGGGTATGAGGTAACACAGCTTACCTAGGTTCAAGTCCCACAACGATGGCGGAACTCTACTGCTATAAATCACTATAATGGCAATACACCGAGTTACAGAGATAGGTTCGCTGTGCGAGGGGTTGCACGTTGTACGCAACAATCTATGAGGTTGTCTGATGTTGTTGTGCCCTAAACGCTCCCATAGGCCGGCTTATAAAGGCGCCAAGACCTAGGATTTACAGGGAAAAGTCCTTGCTGGACAAGGTAAAGAGTCCTACACCTACACGAACTAGTCTTCCATGTCTTGTACTCCAAGGCTCCGAGTATGTCGGTGACTCCTGCTTAGCCTTCCTTTATCCGGCATGGGCCTCCCTTCAGGATCCGTCTAACTGGGCCGCCCAGGAGGCCATAGGCCTTGCTACTACCTATGGGCCACCCGGGTTAGGCGGATTGGTGACATGCTATGAGGATAGCCATATAGCATATCCCCAACAATAGCCCCAGAGCACTTTGAAATCTTGCATCGTCTTGCTCGTTGATCTCTGAATGTCCCGTCTAAGTGATGTTGGCAATCCGTCAAGCAATATCTCAAAGGTCTCCCAAAGAACCCTGCAATCCTCTTCGGCTTCGCAATGTAGCCGGATATTCCTTGAGTTTTCATTTCCAGAGTCGGGTAGTGTCTGTCTTTGATGGAATCTTAGGATGTGACCCTTCACTGCAACTGTCAGGAGGATGACGTAGGGTACAGCCTACACTTCCCCGAAACTCATAAAAACAGAGAATTAATCATCATCTATTTTCACGTGCGCGAAATCCGAAACGGTGGAGCAGCAAAAGACGAAGGTCGTGGCGAAATTATCGCGCATGTTCACTTCCACGTCGGCAATGTTCCGTCCATCAGATCTTTTTGCACGAATCTTGATGCGAGGCCTATATAGTCTCATCGCAGTCAATAAATTTCTTTTTACCCGCATTCGCTTCCCATTCTTCGTCTTCCTCCAGCCGCACGACCATTCGAGCTCCTCCGCGAAAACCCTAACCGGAGCCTTTTCTTCCTCCACATTCTCCCTGTCGTAATGGCCTCTAGCAGCTCTGCTCCTTCCACGGCAGCGATTCCTGAGGCTACGATGGAGCCATCCTAGGGAGTGACCATTCTGACGCAGGTGGTGGTCGTTCTCGTCTCCGCTGTGACAGTATCCGCCGGCGATGACCAAGAATGAGCGGTGCCCGAAGCTGCTAAAGAGGAAAACGACTGCCATAAGGGGATGTGGAGAGGCTCTGATCTTTCCGCCGAAGATCTACAAGAGTTGATCGCCGAGGGGTATCTCCCTGTGGCGGAGAAGTTAGTCTGGCGGGTAGTGCCGGCTGGCGAGGTGGTCCCTTCTCCCCAACCCGGAGAGAAGGTGTACCTCAAGTCTCCGCTAGTACGCGGCGTAAGCCTGCCAGTCTCCGACTTCTTCTTGGGTGTCCTCCGGTACTTCTGGGTACTCCCCCACAACCTCTCTCCTAAAAGTATTCTAGTCCTTAGCAACTTTGTAGCTCTGTGCGAAGGATATCTAGGGATTAATCCTAGACCCATCAAGAGAGAGTCCGGAGAGTCCAAGGATGAATTGCGGACCTACGGAACCATTAGCTTTAAGATCTAGCCTAGCTAGCGCTTCTCCGACATCGTAGGGTACGAGTCTTGCAAGAACTGGCAGTGCACATATTTCTACAGGCTAGATGTCCCTTTGCCAGACCATCTTGAGACCTACCCCGACTTCGTCGATGGAGCTGCCACCGAAGTGCCCGCATGGCGGACCCCAGCCTCTCTTCCTTCCGATGACGAAGCCAGTCGCGCTGTAAGGTGGATCGAATGGCTCGTAGACAGAGGTCTGACAGGCTTGGACCTTGCCATGTGCTGGTACGTTAGGTGGATCCAGCCTCTGCAGCACCGCTCCCAGCTGATGTGCAAGTATAGCCAAGACAGGAGGGATCCCATGTGAATTTCGCGGGATAACTTCTCTACTAACTCCATCAAGCTCTGGCTAAAGGACATCGTCAAGGTGAGGGACAAGAAGAGGGGCTTCAAGATCACCTATGACATGTTCGACTACGGTACATGCCTAGAGGTAGCTTCTGTTTCCTTTGTTGCTCGTTACACACTCTAAGGTTTTTCCGACTTTGAAATTGTCCGTCTAACACTCCTCTGTATCTCAGCTAGCGACCTTGGTGGCGGATCAAATGGCCTCCGAGGTCTATGATACTAAGATGAAGGATATCCAGGTGGCGTCCGACGATGATGCCTCCAAGGATCAACCAGCTCTGGCAGCCCGAAAACAGAAGAGCTCCACCTCTAACGCTGCTGCCGAGGCCAAGAAGAAGAAATCAGAGAGTGGAGTCTCCAAACGTTCCACTGCCGCCTTAGAGGCAGAGAAGAAGAAGAAGTCCACGAACATTTCCCTCACCAAGGCTCCTACCTTGGATTAAGTATTTTCATTCTCCGACTTGTGCTTTTTAGCCAATACCTTTTTTCAACTCTTGTACTTATACTTTGTACGTTTCAGGATGAAAGCCGGTGTTAGTTTGAAGCGATCCTCCAAAGATGTTAGAGGGTCAAAAAACATCCGTGATATGCTGACCAGGGATTTTCCACCAAGTCCTCTCCCGCCACCCCTCCCCCTACTCCTGCGCCAAGCCTTCTACTGGCCCCACTGGGCCGTCATCCCTCACCATCCCTGAGACCTCCGCCATGGAGACAGATGTCAATCCAATCATTGATGTCTCGGGTTCGGTTGAGGATGTTGCTCCCAGCAGTCAGGCGACGCAGGAGAGCACCTCCTCTAAAGTGGCTAAAGCTCCGGCTAAGGATGCCACCGAGAAAGGGAAGGAAGTGGAAGAGGTGGACGTGGAAGAGTCGATCGAGGTAGGAGCCTCCGAGCCATCAACTGCTTTGAAGGTGCAGGAGGTAGCTAGGGTTTCCTCCATGCCTTCGGCTTCAACCTCTCCATTGGCTACGACTCCTCCGACGTTGAGCTTGGATGACCTTATCAAGCAGGCCGAGCAATCTATAAGAATGCCCGGACCTTCCATGACTCCTATGCTCATCTAGCCAACAATCTCAAGATCATTGCCATCATATGTTTTTTGAACTTCACTTACTTTACTTTGTGTAGTATATCCCACTGTAGCCCTGAGCTCTTAGGTGGATAAATCAATAGTTATTGGCCAGAGTTCTAGAGAACTAAGCGTAGAACTTGTCCGTGTAGCCCCCGAGCGTTTAGTTGAAACTGGATAGTTCCGACTAGATGCTCTAGCGAAACTAGTTTACTTCAAAATCATGTAATGTAGCCCTCGAGCGTTTAGTTGAAACTGAATAGTTCCAACTAGATGCTCTAGAGAAACTAATCATGTTGACATTTTGTGCGGAATGAGAATAAACGGAGGATAGCTACCAATGAGAGGTTTGCTGCTCTTCGGAAGGAGATGGACCTTGAACAGGGTAAAACCAAATTCCTGAAGGAATAGGTCAAAAATAGCCAGAGTCTGTTTCCTACAATAGCTCCTTGCTTTTCTCATTGAATCATTTCTTCCGTCTTCGGATAACACCTTCTGATTTCTGTCTTACAGAAGCTATTGCCAAGGCCAAGAGCATCGTCGAGCAATCCAAGCATATCCATGAGCTCGATGATGAGAACAAGATTCTGAAGAGAGACCTAGTCGATGCCATCAAGGGGCATGATGCAACGATGAAGGCTATGCAAGAGTCTGCTGACACCGAGATGCAGAGCCTGAAAGACAAACTTACACAACTCAAGGAACAGAACCAAGATGCTAAAGAGCAGAATGCTAGGAACCTTGAGGCGTTCAAGATAGTCCAGATGGAGCACGATGTCTTGGCAGAGACATGCCAGCAAGCGGAAACGAGCATCTTTGGTAACCTTTCTCCGTCTTGGTCATCTCTGTAAGTTGGACAACCATTTTATTTGCATGTACCCATGGTCCTTGTGTTTTGCACAAACCACAGCTCCCATTGGCTTAGCTAACTTGGGTGAGGGTGCTCCAGATCCCAAGGAACACATGATTCTTGCCGACAACTTTGTCAGCACCGGTATCGCCCAAGCCAAGGAGATAGCTCAACCTCTGGGCATAATTATCAAGGCGACAGACTCAGCAGCCAAGTTCGCGGTAATCCTGCGCCAAGCCCCCGAAAAAGTCAAGGACTGGAAAGCCTCTTGCGTCCGGGCTGGTGCAAGGATGACCCTGTCCTTGGTCAAGGCGCATTATGACAATGCCGACATCGACCTGACCTCTGGCATGCCCAAGGTAGACGAGGAAGGTCGGGAGATCGATAGCGATGCTATTTGGAACTCCCTCACCGGCTTCAACACGAGAGTTGCCAAGATGGTCAACTCGGATGTCTTCGTGCCTGCCAAGATCCTTGATGACGACATGGCTTCGTCCGAGTCTAGCCCTTCGCCTTCAGAGTTTGATGATCTCTCTCGGCCTGGCTCTCCTGATGATGCCACCACGAAGTCCCCTGCAGCAGAGCCATGGAAAACAATATTTGTATTAAGTGTCTCTCTCCAAAATGTATGCGGAAAAAACTTATGTTTTTCTAAGGCGGAAAAACTTGTATTCAAGCTTCCTGCAACTTATCGGTTTCCAGCATGTGCATATATTTTTTAAGCAAGTGATGGCTTATCCATTATTCTGGTTCATATGCTTGACCTTTTGTGAGACGGAAGACTCGCAGCACAGAACTATGCTCTCAGGTGATGATGCTTAATAGCACCGTCAAGAACCTAAGAACAAAATCGCCGGCTTTGAGTGCCGAAAATTCACTACTCCGGAATCCACATAGAAACTTTAGAAAACGTGTAGACCAGAAAACATAAGATAACGCCCGTAGGAGGAATTTTCACAAGAAAAATGCAACCTTGCGCATAAAGGGTTTATATGATCCAAAAATGAACAACTAAAGGAGGTAAAAGACTTAGAGAATATGAGTGAACCAAATGCTTTGTTTCATTGATCACATAAGAAACTTATTACATAATATAAATGTGCTAAGTATAAAAGGGACGTAGCTGTGCTATGTTCCATGGCCGATCTGTCTCCGGGTAATCATCATCGGAGTCACGTTGCTTGTGCTTGCGATTTTTTGGCCTATCTTTCAACTCGCGGATAACAACAAGCTAATAGGAACCATTGAGCAATGCTTTGCTTATGACGAACGGTCCTTCCCAAGGCGGGGATAATTTGTGTGATTTCTCTGCTTGAGTCTAAGCACCAGATCCCCTTCTTTAAACAAGCGATGCTTTACACGGCGACTATGGTAGCCGCGCAACTTCTGCTGGGAGACGATGGATCTCATGGTAGATCTATTGGGTGTTGTTCGTAAAATCCACAAGACAGATGGTAGTTCCTCTTCCCAGGCTCCAGCTGCTCTACGTAGCGGTGCTTCTAAGCATGGCTTGATTCCGTGCAGAATTAGTCCATTGGCCCTTTCGACTTGCCCATTTGACTATGGATGTGCCATAGATGCTAGGTCAAGGCGGATGCCTTTCTCATGACAGTACTCCTCAACTTCTCCGAGAGATAAGTTTCTGCCATTGTCGGTGATGATGCTATGTGGGAGACCAAATCTCACCACTAGATCCCGGACAAACTTTAGGGCTGTTGCCCCTTCAAGCTTTCTAATGGGTTTAGCTTCAATCCATTTTGTGAATTTGTCCACTACTACTAGCAAGTGTGTGAATCCACAAGGTGCTGTCTGCAAAGGTCCCACCATGTCTAGTCCCCAGACTACAAACGGCCAAGTTATTGGTATTGTTCGCAATTCTTCAGCTAGAACATTTGGTTGTCTTGCATAAAATTGAAACCCGAGGCATGTTTGTACCAACTTGTCAGCGTCTGCCTTGGCAGTTATCAAGTAGAATCCTTGTCGGAAGGCCTTGGCCACCAATGATCGGGGAGCAGCTGATGCCCGCAATCTCCGAGATGTATTTCTCTAAGGATTTCAATACCTTGCTGCTGGGAGACGCATCGTAGGAAGACTCCTGTGGTACTTCTTTTGTATAGCTGCCCGTTAATCATGACGTAGCCTTTTTCTCTGCATACTATTTGCTGGCTTTCGACTTTGTCGGCGGGCAAAGTTCCGTCTTGTAGATAATCCATGAACGGCTTTTTCCAAGCCAGAGAGGTCACTATTACTATGTTAACAAATGAGTCCACTCTATATGGGTTGTCGAGGTTCGCTCCCTTCACGGATGGAGTCTGTAAATGCTTGATACGTCCATTTTGCATCACTATTCTATGTATTAATTCACTATTATTCATTGATATATTTTGTACTGAGAGGTGATACTTATGTTATTTCATCTATTTTTGCATGGTTGATGACTTTTGGAGCATGGACCGCTACAGTCAGGATTCTGATGGGAAAGGTGCTATTTGGAGGCAAAATTCGTGAAGATCAGAAAATCCGGGAAAATATACAGAAAATCCTATTTTTCCAGAAGACTAAGGATGCCAGAAGATGGAGTGGAGGTGGTCCACAGGGGGCCCACACCACCCCATGGCGCGGGCAGGCCTAGGCCGCGCCTGGAGGTGGTGTGGCCACCCTGGCCCACTCCAGCCTCTCCCCTCTAGCGTATATCAACCTCCCGAAACCCTAAGACTCGGGGAGCAACCACAGAAAGATTTCGCTGCCTCTGCGGGGCAGAAAACACCGAGAGAGAAAGATCTCTCCGGCAGATAGATTTCTGCCGGGGGAATTCCTTCCCGGAGAGGGGAGATCATCGCCATCAACACCACCATCAAGCTGGACTTCATCGGGATCATCAGCACCCTCATCACCATCTCCATATTGCTGTAACAATTGCGTTGAATCTTGCATAGTTCATAGGGGAAACTTTCCCGGTGTTGATTACTCTTTGTAGTTGATGCTATTGAGTGAACCATTGAATTATTGTTTATGTTCAGATTGTTATACATCATTATTCCATCTCTGATCATGATCCATATGATGTCTTGTGAGTAGTTCGTTTGTTCTTGAGGACATGGGAGAAGTCTTGTTGTTAGTAGTGGACTTGCGTTGAGTAAGATTCAATAGATTGTTATTTAAGTTGTGGTGTACTTCTTCTAGTGGTGTCATGTGAACGTCGACTACATGACACTTCACCTATATGGTCCTAGGGGAATGCATTGTGTATTTGGCTACTAATCGTAGGGTTTGCTGGAGTGACAGAAACCTAAACCCCCGTTAGGAACCATTGCACAAGGGACGTAAGGGTCTTAGAGTTTAAAGCTTTTGTTAGGTTTCTACCTTAAATACTTTCTTGTACTTACGGATGTTTGCAAGGGGTTTAATCACAAGTATGTATTAGTCTTGGATGGGGCGGTACATTAGTACAGGTTCACCCACACAACACTTAGCAAGCTAGAGAAGATTAATCAGCTATATGAAGCGAAAGCACTTGACAGTCTTCCCATGTGTCCTCAAGAACATTTGGTCATCTTAAGTAATACAACCGGCTTGTCCTTTGCTGCATAAAGGATTGGGCCACTTGCTGCATTTATTCCTACTGTGTTTTATTTACTCGTACTTTGTTTACTTGCTTTATCGAAAACCCCTAAAAATCTGTTTGCTAAGTATTTGCAGAGAATTCTTGATCCATACCACTAGCCAGCACCTTCTGCTCCTCGTTGGGTTCGACACTCTTACTTACGGAAATACTGCAATACACCCCCTATACTTATGGGTCATCAAGACTATTTTCTGGCGCCGTTGCCGGGGAGTGAAGCGCTATTGGAGAGTGGAACTGGTAGAGGAAACTTCTACTGTGAGTATTGTTTACTACTGTTAGTTGCTTTATTTTCGTTATGGATAATTCGCTGAGTTTCTTATTTGGTAATGCTACTACCACTGCTAAGGTAGTAGATAAGCCACCACCTGTTGAGAATGATGTTTTCAAAATACCTACAAGAATTATTGATCGTGTTATGGATAACTACTATGTTGGGGATGGAACTGTCTATCCCGGTGATCATTTAATCTTTGTACACGAATTATGCAGGTTGTTCAAGTGTGCAGGTATTACTACAGATCAAGTTAAGAAGAAGTTATTCTCATTATCACTAAAAGGAAGAGCTGAGGAATGGTATAAGCTGCTGAAAAATGGTCAAGCTCTGGAATGGGAGGAAATAGTGCCTCTCTTTTATTCAAAGTTTTATCCTCCTAGTGAGATTCATAAAGATCGAAATCAAATATACAACTTTTGGCCTCTTGATGGAGAGAGTACAGCTTAAGCTTGGGGGAGATTGAAGTTACTAATGCTCAAATGTCCCATTCATGAGCTCCCCAACAATATTATTATCAATAACTTTTATGCAAGGCTCCCTTTACATGATAAAGATTTATTGGATGCTTCTTGCGCTGGATCATTCACTCGCATGGAAGAAGAAGCTAAATGGGACCTTCTAGACCGTATTCAAGACAATGCTAAAGCTTGGGAGAATGACAAAGGTAGAAAGTCAGGTATAAATTATGATTATGAATGCATTGAATCTTTTATGGGAACTGATGACTTTCAAAATATTAAAAATGCTTATGGTCTAGACTCACAAGCTATTGCTTCTTATTTTAAGGCTTTTGCTTCCTATATTGAAGTGCCTAAAAAAGTGAAATAAGTATCATGAACCTTATAAAGATGTTGCTAAGAGTGTTCCTACAAGAAATACTGAAGTTTATACTACTAATCATGTCTTACCTAAACCTTACATTGAGAAAATCCCTTTCCCATGTAAGATAAAGGAACATTTTATGATAGCTCGTATGGTTAATGAAAGTATAAGCAAAGCTGTTGAACCTAATAAACAAATGGTTGATGAACCTATAATAGCAAGTGTGAAAGACTTTGTTACTAAATATGAAGAAGAGGGACACACTATCCTTTGTAATGATACCTCTAATATTGTTTCACATAGTAGTGTTATGAGAGCTAGTATTCCTGTGTTTTTTGTTAGAATAAGTGATCATTGCTATGATAATCCTTGTGATAGATATATTGTTAAGTTTATGCATGATACTTAAAGCTAGTATGAGAGAGGGAAAAGTGTTCTTATGTATCTCAATAATATCAAGTTTCCTCGTTTTATAATGAAAGTTTTTATATTGCGCTTCTTTTGCCTTCTTATGCAAGTTGCCTTTGGTTTCAATAACTTGTTTGTTTACAAAATCCCCTTGCATAGGAAGTGGGTTGGACTTAAATGTGTGTGTTTTTGCTTCTTAATGCTCTCTTTCACTTCAATTCATATCCCTATGAGAGCTTCTTTAAAATTATCATGCCCATCTTAATGGCTATAAAGAAAGAGCTTTATGGGAGACAACCCAATTTGTTTTTTCTTTTAGTTTGTTTTTGTTTCTTTGAGTCTTGGAAGTTATTAATTCAGTAATAACCTCTCCTTATCCGTTTTGTTTGGTTTTTGTGTCAAGATCAACCTCTAATGAGAGAGAAGTAATATTTGGGGAAGTTGCTGTCCCGAAACAGATTTTTGTGCTTCACCGTAAATATTCGTGAGAGATCTCTGTATGTCAGATTGAGCTGTAATTTTTTGTGCTTCTGCCCCAGGTTGTTATTTAATTTTCGTTAGTTTTGCACTTTTTGATTTGAGCAACAGAAGATTTTCGAAAAAATTGATCTTTACCTGCAGGTCTGTTTTGACAGAATTTGCCACTTTTGCATTTGCTTCTTTATTCAATTTCCTTTTTGAATTCTTTTTGGGTTTTCAGAAGGAGTTGCTTGAGTAGCTTATGTTTTGATGGGTTTCAGTTGAAAGTGGACTCAAAAGGTTTTATCACTTCACCTATACTAATGTTGCTAATGAGAACTATGTGAAGTTTTGTGTGAAAGAAATTTCCAGGAAGTGGAGATAATGGTGTAATAAGAAAGAGAAGGGTTTTATGACTCAAGTAATAATTGTATCAAGATGAAGATATTGATGCATTTCAAGTTATAACTCCGGATAAATTCATTGAGGACCAAATTCAGAGACCTGCAGACTCCGTTTCCAACTAGGTAACAGTTCTGGTAAGAAAAGTTCCGCGAAAATACAATCCAACTATATTTTTGCAGTTTTCAGTCAATAAGGAGAGCTACGAAGCGAAAAAGGGACGGAAACGGAGCCAGGGGGCCCACACCACCCCATGGCGCGGGCCCACCCCTGGCCACGCCACCAGGTGGTGAGGCCACCTAGGACTCCGCCTCCGACTCGTTTTCTCCCAGTACCTTCCTTTTGATGTGAAACTTCGTAATATATAACCCCGCCCGGATCTTCCGAGGTTCATATATCGTGTTTTTGTCATGCTTTTGTTTCAATCTATTTCTGCCAGGTAGAATCCTAGATTTGGAGCCATAATGTCTTCCTCTGGATCATCCAAGGGAGATTCCTTAGAAGATATCATCAACCCATACATGAGAGAATTGAAGATTCATCCCAAGGAGTTGTTGCTCGAAGGTGGGGAAGTCCGGATTAAAGAGGTTCAAG
Source organism: Avena sativa (assembly GCA_916181665.1). Taxonomy (NCBI): domain Eukaryota; kingdom Viridiplantae; phylum Streptophyta; class Magnoliopsida; order Poales; family Poaceae; genus Avena; species Avena sativa. The sequence continues at coordinate 289,581,813 of OV702290.1, forward strand.
GCCCTAAAGGTGAAGGAAGTCTGGAGGACAGGATGGAATAATTGGAACAAGAAGTCTTTAGGTACAAGAAGATGGCGGAGCGCGAAGTGGATATCATCCATAAGATTTGTTCCGAACTCATCACCGAGCACCAGAAGGAGACTTCTGAACTCAAAAACGAAGTCCTCTCACTCCGCCAAACAACCAACGAACTGCAAGCACAGTTCTATGACGTTCAAAATCAATACTGTGAGTATGAGGCTAGATTTAAACGCATAAGTGTTGCTGCAAGTTTCAGGACGTTGGAAACCACAATGTCCTTTGTTGATGGGAAGCCTTTACCCTGGAAGATGGATGAAGATGAGAAGACACCACCACCGAAGGAGTAACTCGTCATCAGGTTTGGCATCCCCTTGGTTTATTCCAAGCTTGGGGGAGTGCCGCGGTATCACATCACTATCTTCTATCTTTTTACCTTATTAGTAGATTCATATCATGAATAGAGGAGTTATTATGTAGTATGGTTTGCATTATGGAAGTGTCCCCTCTCTTGTTAGATATGTATCCCTTGGTGTGAGTTTCCGTTATGGAATATTAATGAGAAGTTCTATCATTTACTCTTTTGCATAGCTTATATTAGTTTTCAATTCGTGGTTATTTGATTGATCTTGTTGTTAGTATGGGTATCACTTTGGGATCATTGAGTTAATTTAGTTGGTTTTGGCAAACCTGGCTCGGTCAGTAGCAACACCTTTTTGAGAGTTGAAAAGAAAAAGATAGAAGTACTCTAAATAAAAATAATTTCATCATCTTTCCTTCTTGATTTGCCCATAAGTCTAGTATTCTCTAGTTAAGACCTTTTGTGCTTCCAAGGAAGATTGCATGTTTGTCTTATCATTTGTATGCTTGGTTGTTTCCTTCAACTCTTATACCTACCTAGCCTTGCTAGCCAAAAACCTGTACTGAGAGGGAATTCTTCTCGTGCATCCACCTCCCTTAAACCAAAACCTTTGCCATTTGTGTCCACCATACCTACCTAGTAGCATTATTGCTATTCCAAGTAAATTCTTGTTTTATCTACCTCCCAAATTAAACTTGTTATGTGAAAATTAGTGATTAAAGCTCTCACGAACTTGATGGCACACTTTACTTTCTTGCATTTAATAAACTTGAACCATTGTGCTCACCTATGTTGCATATATGCTTGCGCTTTGTAAGTTGTGAATTAGCAGAACCATGCTGTCATGGGGAACGCTTTCAACATTGCACTGGTACTTTGTACCAAGTTGATATCATGTTCTTTTGTCTATGGATGTTGTCGGTGTGAAATGAAAGGGGAGCTTGTAAGTCCATGGAGTTATGCATATGTGTTAGAGAAACGCCTGGGCCGCTGGTCTAATCCATGCTGACATGGTGGAAACCTGCAGCGTAACCATAACGAGTATCTATGAAGCATTCTTCTTATAAAAAAAGACATAGAGATTGAGAAAAAGAGAAAAGAAAAAAAGAGATATTATGAAAAGAGGAAAGAGAGAAAAAAAGCACCATATTCCCATGGTAAATAAGAAGATTGTTGAGGTACTTGTTGTCTGCTTGCCTTGTCATTTTGATATGGGGATTCTTCCGTATCATCGGGCAAGGGGTACCTCGTTGGCGGTTCTCAATGATACACATATGCTTACGATGACAAGAACTTACCGGTGACTAAACTTGAATAGCATGAGGAGCGGCCCTCGTATTCAAGGGACATGAGATTCTCAATTTACAACTTGTCAATGCATATCCTCATTTTTGATCACTTTAACCTTAATCACCTAAAGATGCCTATGATAGGGGCAATGAGAGCTGAAAGCTAGTAAGTATCATAATTTTTGGGAGCTCTTTATGAGACTTGCAATCCCTGCTTCCCTCTACGAAGGGCCTTTCTTTTACTTTGTAGTTGAGTCAGTAAACCTATTCCCTTCTACCTCAGCAAGTATTTTGAGTTGATGTGTTTCATTCATTCATATGATGATTTATTCAATCATGTTTCTTATGTTCCTTGTTTTGCACATTTCTCTTATCTTGAGGTTTACTACTTTGAAAGCTATCATTGAAAAACCAGCTATTTGTGAACTCCAACAAGTTATCAACTATTCTTCGACCAAGAGCTAAGTTTGCCATTACCAATTATGATTCACTTTATGTATCTTTATTGTCTTTCCTTTACTCACTACAAGTTGAGTTATATATTAGTGAGTTGTCTTCTATTATGATCTATGTATTTGATGAATGTGATGCTTCTTGTCCGTATTCTTTTATCGACTCTTCACTCCATAAACTTGAGGCCATGTTTATTGAGCTCAGTTTCGCTTGGGGACAAGCGAAGTCTAAGCTTGGGGGGAGTTGATACGTCCATTTTGCATCACTATTCTATGTCTTAATTCACTATTATTCATTGATATATTTCGTATTGAGAGGTGATACTTATGTTATTTCATCTACTTTTGCATGGTTGATGACTTTTGGAGCATGGACCGCTGCAGTCAGGATTCTGATGGAAAAAGGTGCTGTTTGGAGGCAAATTCGCGAAGATCAGAAAATCTGGGAAAATATACAAAAAATCCTATTTTTCCAGAAGACTAAGGATGCCAGAAGATGGAGTGGAGGTGGGCCACAGGGGCCCACACCACCCCATGGCACGGGCAGGCCTAGGCCGCGCCTGGAGGTGGTGTGGCCACCCTGGCCCACTCCAGCCTCTCCCCTCTGGCGTATATCAACCTCCCGAAATCCTAAGACTCAGGGAGCGACCACAGACAGATTTTGCCGCCTCTGCGGGGCGGAAAACATCGAGAGAGAAAGATCTCTCCGGCAGACAAATTTCTGCCGGGGGAATTCCTTCCCGGAGAGGGGAGATCGTCGCCATCAACACCACCATCAAGATGGACTTCATCGGGATCATCATCATCATCACCACCATCATCACCATCAGCACCCTCATCACCATCTCCATATTGCTGTAACAATTGCGTTGAATCTAGCATAGTTCATAGGGGAAACTTTCCCGGTGTTGATTACTCTTTGTAGTTGATGCTATTGAGTGAACCATTGAATTATTGTTTATGTTCAGATTGTTATACATCATTATTCCATCTCTGATCATGATCCATATGATGTCTTGTGAGTAGTTCGTTTGTTCTTGAGGACATGGGAGAAGTCTTGTTGTTAGTAGTGGAGTTGCGTTGAGAAAGATTCAATAGATTGTTATTTAAGTTGTGGTGTACTTCTTCTAGTGGTGTCATGTGAACGTCGACTACATGACACTTCACCTATATGGGTCCAGGGGAATGCATTGTGTATTTGGCTACTAATCGTAGGGGTTGCCGGAGTGACAGAAACCTGAACCCCCGTTAGGAAACCATTGCACAAGGGACGTAAGGGTCTTAGAGTTTAAAGTTGTGGTTAGGTTTCTACCTTAAATACTTTCTTGCACTTACGGATGTTTGCAAGGGGTTTAATCACAAGTATGTATTAGTCTTGGATGGGGCGGTACATTAGCACAGGTTCACCCACACAACACTTAGCAAGCTAGAGAAGATTAATCAGCTATATGAAGCGAAAGCACTTGACAGTCTTCCCATGTGTCCTCGAGAACGTTTGGTCATCTTAAGTAATACAACCGGCTTGTCCTTTGCTGCATAAAGGATTGGGCCACTTGCTGCATTTATTCCTACTATGTTTTATTTACTCGTACTTTGTTTACTTGCTTTATCGAAAACCCCTAAAAATCTATTTGCTAAGTATTTGCAGAGAATTCCTGATCCATACCACTAGCCAGCACCTTCTGCTCCTCGTTGGGTTCGACACTCTTACTTATCGAAAATACTGCGATACACCCCCTATACTTGTGGGTCATCAATGCTCCAGGAAAACGCGTGGCGGAATTGGTCGACGAGCTGATCCAAGATTTGACAACAGATCTGCCGCCTCATTATCTTCCCTTTTGACATACTTGACTTCGTAGCCGTCGAAGCACTTGGCTATTTCGTCTACTTCGTCTCGATATACCGCCATCATAGGGTTCCACACATTCCAGGTGCCAGCTACTTGCTGGGAAACCAAGTCGGAATCTCCACATCTAACTATCCGCTTGATGCCAATATCTTTGGCTACGCGAAGTCCGTGAATGAGGTACTCATACTCCGCCATGTTATTGGTAGCGTTGTAGTGGATCTGCAAGACGTATTGCCACTTCTCTCATGTTGGTGATTGTAATAATACACCAGCCCCAGAGCCATTGATTAACTTGGATCCGTCAAAGTGCATGAGCCAATACTCTGGCTCTGGTACAGGAGTGTCTTCTGGCAGTTCTGTCCAATCCGCAAGAAAATCTGGCAATGCTTGTGATTTCATTGCGTTGTGTCGCTTGTAGGTGATGTCGAAGGCGGCAAGTTCAATGCCCCACTTTGCCACTCTCCCTGTAGCGTCGCTGTTGTTGATGATGTCGGACTGTGGAGCTTTGCTCACTACTGTGATGGGGTGCTCCTGGAAGTAATGCCTTAACTTACGGGAAGCAAGGAAAACTCCATAAGCTATCTTCTGGTAGTGCGGGTAATGCTGCTTGGATTCCGTCAAGACCTCGCTTACATAGTAAACGGGTCGCTAAACTCCATATCCGTGCTTTGGTTCCTTACACTCCACCATGATGATGATGCTGATTACTCGGTTGGTCGCTGCCATGTAAACTAACATAGGCTCCCTTGGCACCAGTGCTGCAAGTATAGGTGGGGAGGATAGTATTCTCTTCAACTCCTGAAGTGCTGCGTCAGCTTCGTCCGTCCATATGAATTTTTCCACCTTCTTGAGGAACTTGTAGAGCGGCATAGCCTTCTCACCATATTGGGCATTTGATGTCGATGATGGCCTTGATTTTCTCTGGGTTCACCTCGATTCCGTGATGCAAAACGATGAAGCCCAATAGTTTGCCGGATGGTACCCCGAAGACGCACTTCTTTGGGTTCAGCATCATGTTGTATTTCCGGAGATTCTCGAAGGTTTCCTGCAGGCCAGCGATAAGATCATTTGATTTCTTTGACATTACCGCGACCATGTAGGCGTGTACGTTGCGACCTATTTGCTCGTGTAAGAAACGTTGCATCGTCCGCTGGTACGTGGCACCAGTGTTTTTCAACCCAAAGGGCACCGTGACGTAGCAATATGTGCCATAGGGTGTGGTGAACGAAGTGGCCAATTGGTCCGACTTTCGCATCCGGATCTAGTGGTATCCTAAATAGGCATCGAGAAAACACAGAAGTTCCAAGCCGTCATCGAATCAATAACTTGGTCAATGTGAGGCAAAGCAAACGGATCCTTCGACACGCTTTGTTCAAGCCGGTGTAATTAACCCACATTCTTAATTCATTGATTCCCTTTTTGGGGACAAGTACAGGATTTGCCACCCAGCGGGTGTGAATAACTTCTCAGATAAACCTAGCTATTTCTTTGCCTATAGCTCTTCGTCTTTCATCACCAAAGCGTCGTAGAGGTTGTTTCACCGGTTTGGCATTAGGATCAATATTCAAGATGTGCTCGGCAAGTTCCCTAGGTACACCTTTCATGTCGGCAGGTTGCCAGGCAAAGACGTCCCTATTCTCACGGAGGAACTCGACGAGCGCGCTTTCCTATTTGGGATCCAGGTCCGTGCCAATGGCGGTGGTCTTGGAGAAATATACTTCATCAAAATGAATCACTCCTGCATCAACTCAGACAGCCAAATAGATACAAGAAAAAACTTGCTAAGGAGCTTGTTTCTTGCTGTCAGACATATGGCTCCCTTTTCTCAACAAATTCTAAGCATCATCTATCTTAATTACTCGAAAGAAGACAACCCTGTTGATAAAGTTTGGAACTCTCTTCTGGTCAACTTTCAGGATAGGGGGTTTAGACTTAAAATGCATGCAAAGTTTGAGAGACACCTGGAGAAAATGAGGATGATCTCCTATTCTTAAACTTATAACAAAAGTATCTATTAAAAAAATTATGGGTTCCTATGATAACCCGTAGGGTTGTTTATAGTTTTTTTTAGTTCAGTTATTGGCATCGCAGTCTAGTTGGTTAAACTGGGTTCCTATGGTAAGCGTAGGGATGTCTATAGCCTTTTCAGTTCAGTTATTGGCATCGTTGTCTGGTTGGTTAAACTAATACGGAGTATATATAATTTTGTGTTGGCTCTAGCAATTATGGTTACACGATTTGGTACCCTTTCTTTTGACACACTCTTATCACCCCGACAAACTCGGCTATGTTGTGTTCGAGGATTGCTTTCACATTTACATTTTAATGTATTAATTGCTTTCATATATTTGGTTAATCTTTCCCCGAATCATATTTCTTATGAAACCTGAATATTAGCTAAAGTGAGAACTAGAACTAATTTAGAAGTTCTGACACAAGCGTGGGGTATGCCATCGACTGGCCAGGTGGACCTGGCTTGCTTTCATTTTGTGACACGAACAACTCATAAACACATTATCATCTTCTTTCCCTCTAAATTTTGTAGCATTATACAAAATGTAAACCAGTGTGATATCAAACAATTTATAGATCAGGTCAAACCATGGTGGAAAGTGGAAGCTCATAAATGGAATTTGATTACAGGGTCTTGCTAAAACGGGATGAACATTAATGTATATTATTAAAGGTGATAAATCCCCTTATTGTCTTTTTATTTTCTAAATTTAATAAACAAAATCACAATATTCAATTTAATCATTTTCTAACCATTTCACGGGCTAGGTCATCGGGATATTCAACTCATAGGCTCCTAACTATAAACCTCTTTACTATCAACAAATCTTTTTGAATTTGTTCATATCACCATCAAATTACAATCTCATTTGAAATCTCCTACCAAAACTGAGCCTTTACGCTATGGCCATTCATTTGGTAAAATTAAAAAATGTACTATTTTTCGCTCATCTATGATTGTTAAATTGGCTCAAAATCAACGGGATCATGCGCCAAGGCGCACCACTAAATCTAGTTATTTATAAGAATGCCCAGACCTTCCACGATGCATATGCCAACTTGGCCAACAATTTGAGGGTTATTGCCATTGTAAGTCTTTGAACTTTACTTTTTACTTTGTAATATATTCCACTGTAGTACCGAGCTCTTAGGCAGAAAACTAGTAGTTATTGGCCTATGTGCTCAAAAGAACTAAGTGTAGAACTTGATAGTGTATCCCCCCGAGTCTCTAGTTAGAATGAATAATTCCGACTAGATACTCTAAGTGAGAACACACCTGAATGAAAATCTGGTACTATAGCCCCCGATCTTTTAGTTGAAACTGAGAAGTTTCGACTAGATGCTCTAGAGAAACTAAGCACTTTTATCTCTTTGCAGAATGAGAATGCCCAGAGGAAAGCTACCAATGAGAAATATGCCAACCTGTAAGATGCGCTAGACTTTGAAAAGGGTAAAACAGCCTTTCTGAAGGAACATATCACAAATACCAAGCATCATTTTTCCTCCAATAGCTCCCAATTTTTCGCTTGGAACCATTTCATCCGAATTCTCACAATTATGTCTTTGTTCCGTCTTACAGAGAGCATCATCGAGCAATCGAAGCATATCTAGGAGCTCGACGATGAGAACAAAATTTTGAAGAAAGATCTGGCTGATGCCGTCAAGGGCCATGAGGAGGCGATGAAGGTGATGCAAGAATCTTCTGACACCGAGATTCAGCGCCTGAAGAAGGAGATTGAACAACTCAAGGAGCAAAACCAAGCTGCCAAAGAGCAGAATACTCAGAGCCTTGAGGTGTACAATAAGCTTCAGTAGGAGCATGACATCTTGGTGGAGACATGCCATCAAGCTGAGACGAGCATCTTTGGTAACTTTCCTCCGTATTTTATCAATTCTATAAGTTGGTTAAAAGTATATACTCATGGCCCTTGTCTCTAACAAAAACACAGCTCCCATTGGTTTAACCAATATGGGCGAAGGTGCTCCAGATTCAAAGGAGTGCATGATTCTTGCCGACAACTTCATCAACACCGCCATCACCCAGGCCAGGGAGATAACGCGGCCGTTGGACATCACCATCAAGGCGGCAGACTCTGTGGCCAAGTACTCGGAAATCCTGCACCGAGCCCCCGAGAAAGTGAAGCTCTGGAAAGCATCCTGCGTTCGAGCTGGTGCAAGGATGGCCTTGTCCTTTCTCAAGGCACACTATGACGATGCCGACATGAGCCTGGTAACCTCCAGCATGCCGAAATTTGACGAGGAAGGGAATGAAATTGATAGCGATGCTATATGGAACTCCCTCGCCGGCTATGACACCAAGGTTGCCAATATGGTCAAGGCCGACATCTACGTGCCTGCCGAGGAGATGAACGACGAGCCAGCGTCTTAAGAGTCTAGCCCTCTATCCTCTGAATTTGATGATCTTGCCAGGGCTGGCTCTCCTCCTGCTGATGATGTAGCTTCGAAGTCCCCTGCAACAGAGCCATGAAAAACATTCTTTGTATTAAATGTGTCTCTGTAGTGTGTATGCGGAAAACTTTTGTAAAAGTAAGGCGGAAAACTTGGCTGCAAGCCTCCTGCTACTTATCTAGATCCAGAATGTATATATTTTTTAACCAAGTGCTAGCTTATCCATTATTCTAGTTCGTATGCTTGACCTTTCATGAGACGGAAGACTCGCAGCACAAAACCATGCTCTCAGGCGATGATGCGTAATAGCACCGTCAAGAACCTAAGAGCAAAATCATCGGCTTTGAGTACTAAGAAGTCACTACTCCAGAATCCAGATAAAAACATCAGAAAACATGTAGACCAGAAAACTTAAGCTAACGTCCGTAGGCGGAATTTTCACAAGTGAAATGAAAACTTGCGCATAAAGGGTTTATATGATCCAAAAATTAACACTAAAGGAGGTAAAAAACTAAGAAAATATGAGTGAACCAAATGCTTTATTCCATCGATCATATAAGGCACTTATTACATAATATAAAATATTGTAAGTGTAAAAAGGACATAGTTGTGATATGTTCCATGGCCGATCTATCACCGGGAAATCATCATCGAAGTCATGTTGCTTGCGCTTGCACATTTTTGGCCTATCTTTCAACTCGCGAATATCGACGATGTAGTAGGAACCATTGGGAAATGCATTTCTTATGACGAATGGTCCTTCCCAAGGCGGAGATAGTTTGTGTGAATTTGGTGCTTGAGTCGAATCACTAAATCCCCTATTTAAACAAGCGATGCCTAACGCCTCGACTATGGTAGCTGCGTAGCTTCTGCTAGTAGATGGCGGATCTCTGGCATGCCAACACATGTTCCTCTTTGAGAAGGTCCACAGATAAGCATCTGGATTCTTTAGCGTCATGTTCATCGTACGAGGCAACTCTTGGTGCATCATGGAGGATGTCGAATGGTAGGACAGCTTCTGCTCCATAAACTATGAAGAAAGGGGTCAAGTCGGTAGATCTATTGGGTGTTGTTCGTAAACTACACAAAATAGATGGCAGTTCCTCCGCCCAGGCTCCAGCTGCTCTATGTAGCGGTGCCTCTAAGCATGCCTTGATTCCTTGCAGAATTAGTCCATTGGCTCGCTCACCTTGCCCATTTTACTATGGATCTACCATAGATGCTAGGTCAATGTGGATGCTTTTTTCGTGACAATACTCCTCAACTTCTCTGAGAGACAAATTGCTACCATTATCGGTGATGATGCTATGTGGGAGACCAAATCTCACCACTAGATCCTGGACAAATTTCAAGGTTGTTGCCCAATCGAGCTTTCTAATGGGCTTGCCTTCAATCCATTTAGTGAACTTATCAACTACTACTAGCAGATGCGTAAATCCATAAGGTGTTGTTTGCAAAGGCCCAACCATGTCAAGCCCCCAGACTGCAAACAGCCAAGTAATTGGTATTGTTCGCAATTCTTTAGCTAGAACATGTGGTTACCGTGCATAAATTGACACCCAATACAGGTCTGCACCTGCTCGTTGGCATCTGCCTTAGTAGTCAACCAATAGAATCCTTGTCGGAAGGCTTTTGCCACCAGTGATCTGGGAGCGGCATGATGCCCGCAATCTCCGAGATGTATTTCTCTAAGTATATCCATACCTTGTTGCTAGGAGACGCACCGTAGGAAAACTCAAGTGGTAATTATTTTGTATAGCTAGCCATCAATTATGATGTAGCCTTTTGATCTACGTACTATTTGTAGGCTTTCGACTTCGTCGGCGGGAAGTGTTAACTTGAAGATAGGCCATGACCGGTTTCTTCCAAGGTAAAGAGGTCACTGTTACTGCATTAACAAATGAATCCACTCTATCCGGGTGGTCGGGGTCCTCTCCTTTCATGGATGGGGTATGAAAATGCTCTAGGAAAATGCCTGGCGGAATTTGTCGGAGAGCTGATCCAAGCTTATATAGCAGATATACCCGCCTCGTCCTTCCTTTTGACATACTTGACTTCATAGCCTTCGAAGCACTTGGCTATCTTGTCTACTTTGTCTCTATATGCTTCCATCATAGGGTTCTGCATGTTCCAAGTGCCACCCACCTGTTGGGCAACCAAGTCGAAATCTCCACAGCAAAATATGTGCTTGATGCCAATATCCTTGGCTACACGAAGTCCATGAATGAGGGCCTCATACTCGGCCTTGTTGTTGGTAGCCTTGAAGTGGATCTGCACGACGTACTGCAACTTCTCTCCCGTTGGTGATTGTAGTAATACACCAGCCCCCGATCCGTTGAGCAACTTGGATACATCAAAGTGCATGACCCAATACTCCGGTTCTGGCACATGAGTGTTCTCCGACAGTTCTGTCCATTCTATGATGAAATCTGGCAATGCTTGAGATTTGATAGTGTCGCGTCTCTTGTAGGTGATTTCAAAGGCAGCAAGTTTAATGCCTCACTTTACCACTCTTCCTGTAGCATTGCTGTTATTGATAATGTTGGACAGTGGAGCCTTGCTCACCACTGTGATAGGGTGCTCCTGGAAATAATGCCTTAGCTTCCGTGAAGCAAGGAAAACTCCATAAGCTAGCTTATGGCTATGTGGGTAACGCTGCTTTGATTCCTTCAAGACCTCGCTTACATAGTAAACTAGTCGCTAAACCCCATGCTCGTGCGTTGGCTCCTTGCGCTCCACCACGACGACGATGTTGATGACCCGATTGATTGTCGTCATGTATACTAACATAGGCTCCATTGACTCTAGTGCTGCAAGTATTGGTGCAGAGGAGAGTATTCTCTTCAACCCCTGAAGTGCTCCGCCTTCTTGAGCAACTTGTAGAGCGACATAGCCTTCTCTCCAAGTTGGCTGATGAACCGGCTTGCTGCTGCAACGCAGCCTGTGAGCCTTTGTATCCTTCAAGCACGTCAGGAGTTTGATGTCGAGGATAGCCTTGATTTTCTCCGGGTTGACCTCAATTCCGCGGTGCAAAACAATGAAGCCCAACAATTTGCCGGATGGCACCTCGAATACACACTTCTTAGGGTTAAGCATCATGTTGTACTTTCTAAGATTGTCAAAGGTTTCCTGCAAGTCGGCGATGAGATTGTTTGATTTCTTTGACATCACCGCGATGTTGTCCACGTAAGCGTGTACGTTATGACCTATTTGGTCATGTAGGCAATGCTACATCGTTCGCTGGTAGGTACCACCAACGTTTTTCAACCCAAAGGGCATCATGACATAGAAGTATGTGCCATAAGGTGTGATGAACGAAGTGGCCAATCGGTCCGACTTTTGCATCTTGATTTGGTGGTATCCTGAGTATGCATCAAGAAAACACAGAAGTTCCGAGCCAGCCGTCAAGTCAATGACTTGGTAAATGCGAGGCAAAGCAAATGGATCCTTGGACATGCTTTGTTCAAGCCGGTGTAATCAATGCACATTCTTAATTCTTTGGTTCCCTTTTTGGGGACAAGTATAGGATTTGCCACCCACTAGGTGTGAATAACTTCTCGAATAAAACTAGCCTTAAGTAACCTAGCTAGCTCTTTGACTATAGCCCTTTGTTTTTCATCACCGAAGCATCGTAGAGGTTGTTTCACTGGTTTTTCTTTAGGATCGATGTTTAGGCTATGCTCGGCAAGTTCCCTAGGTACACCTTTCATGTCGGCAGGCTGCCAGGTGAAGATGTCCCTATTCTCACGGAGGAAATTGACGAGTGCGTCTTACTATTTGGGATCCAGGTCCCTGCCAATGGAGGTGGTCTTGGAGTAATCTCCTTCAACAAGCTCCACCTACTTGGTCTTGATGGCGGCCTTGAATGCGGGTTCTGAGTCAGAAAACTGCTTCTTCAAAGTTGGCATCTTGGAGGCATCGACGTAGCGTTGGTTCTTCTAGAACTCTTCACCGTAGAGGACTGCTTCGGCGAAGGCACCTTCCCTCAGCTTGCACTCCCTTGCCTTTGTGAAGTTTCCAGCAACAGTGATGATGCCTTTTGGTTCAGGTATCTTGACCTTGTTGTAGACGAAGCATGGCCTGGCGAGGAAGGAGTGGAAGATGTCGCGTTCAAATATGACGGTAATTACAAGCTCTTGAAGGGCACCACTTCAATGGTCATGCACTCTTGGTGGTAATTATTAACATCACCAAAGGCAAACGGAAGGGTGATACAGCCAAGGGAATTAGCTTGCGGGCTAGGAGCGACGCCATGGAACATGGTGTTACTCTTTGTTAGCCGGTTCTCCATCAAGTTCATCTTGTGCAGTGTATCCAGGTACATGATGTTGATGCTGCTTCCACTATCCACGAGGCACTTGGTGAACTCACTGCTGTCAATCAAAGGGTTGATGACCATGGCATACTAGTTCCCTCTTGGGATGAGCTCTTGGTGATCTTCTCCGTCCCACATGATTAGAATCTCCAACCACCTGATGTATTGGGGAACTGGGGGAGGGTAGCCATCAATATCCTTAGTTAGGTTTTCTAGGCCCAAACGGTGGGAGTACCAAGGAAGGTGTGGTAGACCAGAGCCTTCTTTTCAAAGGGGTTCTTGCCCTTGCCATCACCCTTGTCAGCGGATTTAGGTTTTGCGTCTTCATCCATATCATCTGAATCCTTGGACTCTTCCTCCTTCTTATTCCGTTTGCCTTTTTCCGAGGGGTCTGTTCTTCCGACTTCATTTGTAGCCGGAATCAGTGTCTTCCTTGAGGTCATTGACAAACTTGCATTGGCGGTTGGTATGGGTGTCCTTGCCATTTGCATCGAGGTGGACGAAACACGACATATCACGGGGCGCTGTGGGTGTAGAGTCACTCCGCTGCTATCCACGGCTAGCCCCCGGCCACGACCACGTCAGCTATCTGCTTTTCGTTTGGAGGATTCTTTCGCTTATTGTTATTGTTCTTCTTGGCCTTGGTAGGGATGGCCATCGCCGACAATAACCCACGAGCATCATCATCATCGGAGGCGAATTCACTAGCCATGGCAATATCGAGTTGAGGTTGAGCTTGCCATTATCCTGATGGCGCTTCAGCGTATGTCGGAGCAATGTTCCCTTTTCTAGGTCGTCGATGAAGGCGGCCATAGTAGTTTGATTGTGTACTCCCGCGCATGAGTTTTTCATGTCGAGCCAACGATATAAGTAGGAATGAGAAGATTCATCCTTTTCTTGCACACACCATTGTAGGTCACCGACGGTACAGGGACGATTGTACATACCCTCGAAGTTCTTGTGAATGCTTCTTGCATGTCCAACCAATTGTAGATTGATTTCTCCGGCAAGTCGTCAATCCATTGTCGGGCGATGTCGATGAGCATAAGTGGGAGGTACTTGACAACGACATTGGGATCTACTCCCGTTCGAGTCCTCACGCCTCTCGCGGTTGCTTGTCGGACGTGGTGCTTCCTTGTGGGATCTACTCTTGTGCCCTTCATTGCTGTTGCGCTCTCCGTCATGACTAGGCTGCTCCCCTAGTCATGTATAAGGATACCAACCTAGGAGCGCCTGGGAGGTGGCATGCTTGTACGGTGGCGCGGCTATGGTTCCTCATGATGCTAGGACCGCGGGGATGGTGGCGAGCGACGAGGGTAAGCCTTATCTCCGTTTCTAGAGGATATACTAGAATGGCATCGGTCCTATTGCGCGCATCCCTCTGCCTTCGTTCCATGGAGCCCGTGTGGGATCCTTCATCATGAGGAGATCTTGGTTTTCAGTGGTTGTTCATGCTTGACTGGCAAAGCTCCAGATTGGATTCCAGCCTCTGTGAGGTTGCCTTCTCCTGCTGCAAGCAAGCCTTGGCGACAAGGTCATAGACCTGATCAATTTCCATAGGTGACCTATCATGTTCGAGTAGTGTCTTGGCGACGACCATATTGAGGGCGGGAGTTGGAATGACTTGCTTCCCAGCTGAATAAATGTAGGGGTAGCTTTTGTTAGATTGGATGGAGCCCACCCCAGTTTGCATCGGATGCCTAGATCTCCAACGATGTGAGCCGGGGCCTTCTTTGCCTTATGCTTTAGTAGCAACTTCTTGTATTCAGTCTCCATTGCTCTTGCTGCCTTGATCGATTACTATGTCTTGGCCAAATCCCGGTCCAACTGGGCATCTGCTCCGCAATGCACTTGGCCTCCGTGAGGATCTGCACACGTTTGCTGTCAAGCTCCCTGACACTCCGGATATGGGCGACGGTTATTGGCTCGACAAGAAGTGGGATGTACATCACCTTGTTGGCCGGAGTAACCAAGGGGTTGCCATCTTCTAACGTGAATAGCGGTGGCAGTAGGTTTGTTGTGTTCGTAGCACTGGGCCCAGTAGTGAGTTCCTACGGCTGCTATGGGGGAATGGCCGGAGGCAGCATAGCCTTAGCCGGACCTGGAGGATCGACAACTTTCTTGGCCTTTGCTACCACAGCTCTCGCCTCCACCGCTGCTGGTGGAACTTTTCCGGCCACCTAGTTTTGCTGGTCTTCTTCTATCACGTTCCTGGTGGCCACCAGTACCTGGCAAGAAGTGACAACCTTTTCGGCGCGCTCCTCCCTCTCGATCTCCTTCTCGATCTCCCTCTTAGCAGCATCGTATTCCTTCGAGTTGGCGTCAGAGCTACCGCCATCCTTGTTGATGTCGGCATAAAGTGCGTCAAGCACTAAGTCGGAGTTGGCTTCATTGTTTTCGATGGTGGAGCTAGAGGGGGACGGTGCTAGGCCATTGTTGTTGCCTCCTCCGGTTGCAGTAGCAATGTCGGACTTAGCTTCCTCATTGGCATCAGCGAAACTGTTAACAGTTGCGATCATCTCATTGAGGGTAAGAAAGCCGGCAGCCTATCGCCTCCTGAGCGTATGCCGGAGGAGTGTTCTGGGCGTGAGCCCTTCCACAAAGTGGTAGACATGTTCATCAGTGTAGTCACCATCTAGGGTTTCTAATATGGGGTAGCCCGATCTTCTCAGCAAGCTCTTGTCGATGATATGGTGGATGATAGATAACTAGTGCGTAGCTATGATCTCTCCCGCTCGATCCCTGATGCTAGTGCAACAGATCTCAAACCTTGTAGGATATTCACAACACCACACTCTTGCGCATGCAACCGTGACCACGGACAGTAGTATGCAATCTACTAATTCCCAATGAAACAACAGATCACACTCAATGATAGCTGTAGAATTCGAACATAGGGTAATTCCAGAGGTTCTATGAAAGAAACAACTCCAAAATATTTTAACGTGGTCTCAATATTTCTTTCTAGTTCAAACACTCGAAATCAGCACGATCCATGATTTATCCTCATCAGCCTACCTTTCTTCAAGAAAAGCCGTCCTCTGTGTTGGGTAAGCTGAAAGTGGAAGAAACAAAAAGAACAACATGTACGCAAAGTATATGTATATATAACATGTTGTATTATTGTTGTTCGCATAAACAATATGTCCAGTATACATCAAGAAACTTAAATTTCTGGTATAAGTGAAGTACAAAGAATCATGATCATGGTGAAAAACAAATAGATATATAGTCTTCTTGTTTACTATTAAATTCAGTTTACTCAAAGAAGATCTATGATCAAATTTGTGAACAAGATAAAACCAATTCAATATGTGTGAAAACCAATATGATTCATGCCATGCTTCAACTGTGCTACTCTGATTATTATGAACATGATCATGTTATCCAGTATGTAAAATGCAACTCAATTTGCAAATATAAGTGAAGTATAAAGCATTAACACAACTAGACAACGAATTTTGGGAGAAACACAACGAATATGAAAACTTGGGTTATATTCTAGCAAGATTACAATGATCCAACATAGGTAAAGTTACTTGTGTTGGCTGCATTATATCAACTAGATCTGACTTTAGGTTCATATTATCACAAATTTTAGCATATATCCCACAACACAAAGTCGTCGACACACAACATGTATGGCTGAAAACATCATGTTTCAGTTCAGCGATTCTATCACAAGTAATGCATATGTGATCCACAAGAAAATTTTCATCCATGCTATATTCACCAATCAGATTGAAAGTGCAACAAGGAGAATATGTGCTAGAATTCAGAAATGAAATTTCAGAAATCTTATCCATAGCACAACTCATACTTATAGGTTCATTTAGCATGATGGAATACACAATATTAGTAGGCGATATTCGAACAAGTATTTCTTTATGTGGAATCAGTACCACATGATCAAGATTTATATTGGGTAAACTGTCATATGATTTTGAAACATTAGTGCAATGCAAATCACAAGGAGGCTTCAGTAAAGGAAAAGACTCACAATATGT
This sequence comes from Avena sativa, assembly GCA_916181665.1. Taxonomy (NCBI): domain Eukaryota; kingdom Viridiplantae; phylum Streptophyta; class Magnoliopsida; order Poales; family Poaceae; genus Avena; species Avena sativa. Next base: position 289,598,529 of record OV702290.1, read on the forward strand.
CGCCATGTTGGCTGAAGCTCCAAGTCAGTACCAATGTCATCAACAATCTCCTCAGTTGTAGTACGTACTAACACATTCTCTACAAGTGACAATGCATAGTCCAGTGATACATGTTGTAAAATAGATGGCTCCGTTTCTTCAAAAGCAACCTGGATATCACAAGAAACAACACTAGGAGTATAGATGATTACATTAGTAGAAACCTCACTTGTCTCATCAACTCTCACTCTCGGTTCTTCTATGACGGGAGCAACATGTGGTTTTATGTTGGTGGTTATAGGTGCACATAGGTTTTGATGCCTAATCTGCTGAAATTGCTTAATACATGTACGTGATAACCAAGTGTGCTTATCATTCCAAATGATCAAAGGATCAGAACACTCACTACCAAACACAGCCCGAAATTGATTACACCACTTTGTTCCCAACATGATATGACAAGAGTTAAATGCTCTAGGAACGACAAAACAAGAAATCTCCCTGCTAGGACCATAAATGGTGAGTGAAACAGATGCGATCTGAGTAACTGGGAGTGCATGACCAGAAGTTGCTAACATAAATGGTTGTTTTAATGCATTTGTGTATAATTGTAGCTTTTCAACAACCTCAACACTAACCAAATTTATGTAAGAACATGTATCAATGGTAGTAGCAGCTTGTCTACCACTAATTTCTGCGATGAAGTGGAACAAACCCGACGTAGGTACCACTCCTGACTCCTCTTTTCAAAATGTGTTGCTGTAGTAGGATTGTAATGGAAACGGATAATTATATGCATCCTTTTTCTGCATCACATCAACAGTACTAGAAGACATGCTTAGTACATTAGTGCACAAAAGCAAAATCTGGTGGTGGAGCTCTCACAACTCACTCACAACTGACAAGAAAGGAGATCTTACCGTTCCAAAGTGAATAGAGATGCTTTACCAAACGGAATCAAAGACTTATGCACTGATGTGATGAAGTGAATATCAAAGGTATAGAGAACGATCGTATGGCACACAGGTTATTTATGGTGGAGCTATAGGTATGGTATCCTATCTACACCGTAAACAAGTCCTAGTGCTGATCGTATGACAAAGACCCACGAAAACACACACGGTGGAGATAAATGGGGCAATTGCAACTATGAAAAAGAGCTCAAAAATTGAGGTATGTCGAAGGAACGCTCGTGTTGCAATGTACAAGGAGAGACGCTAGCAGTATCTCAATGAAACGGGCACAAGATTGCTAAACTGAGCAGCCCGTAGAGCACTAAGGACGATAGTCTCGTAGGATAGTTTTAGATACAAAAAAAGAGGCTTACTAAGACTCACAAGGATAGGTATGCTATGTGGACTCAGTAAAAAAAATAAACAGAAAAGATAAAAAAAATTGAACTGAGAAATGGTCTCTACCACGGCAGAAAAAATGATAAAAATCCTGCCGCGGCAGGGAAAATTGGCTACGCGGCAGGGCAGACACAAACGGCCCTATGTCTGGTCAGATGCGTACGTTTTTTTTTCACGTGAGGAATCTCACGTAGTAGCAATTGTCAGTGGTTGAGCAATACGTAGCTATATGGATTTTTTTTTTTTGAAGGTGAGGAAAGCTCACGTAGGAGTACTCAAGTTCGATCCGATCTGGACTTTTTCTTTTTCTTCTTTCTTTCACGTGAAGGAAGCTCACGTACGATCGGTTTTTTTATCCTTGTTTCAAACAGATCTACAACTCCAGTCTAAAAGAAAACAGATCTAGTAGATCTAAAACTCAAGAACACGACGAACTGTCTCAAGAACACGAGAGATAGTCCAGAAACAGTCTAGGGAATCCGATGACGCAACAAAAATAGACAAAATTTAGACAAAAACTATGACTTAGATTTAGAAGAAAGGTTACACAAAAAGATTACGATCAACAACTAGAACTCACGAACAATATTATCTAGGCTATGGCAATGAACTATGAACCCTAATGTTTTTGTGTGGCTTTTTCTGTATAGGACAAAAACAACTAATCTATGGATGGATTTGTGGATGCTTACCGAGGCAACACTGGAAATCTAATACCAAAATGATATTGCTCACCGAGTAAACCCAGCGCTATGATACCAAGATGATATGGGGTGGCCTGATCTTCTTATCAAGCTCTTGTTGATGATATGGTGGATGATAGATAAATAGTGCGTAGCTATGATCTCCCCCGCTCGATCCCTGATGCCAGTGCAACATATCTCGAACCTTGTAGGATATTCACAATACCACACTCTTGAACACGCAGCCGTGACCATGAATGGTAATATGCAATCTACTAATTCCCAATGGAACAACAGATCACACTCAATTATAGTTGTAGAATTCGAACACAGGGTAATTTCAGAGGTTCTATGAAAGAAACAACTCCGAAATATTTTAACGTGGTCTCAATATTTCTTTCCAGTTCAAACACTCGAAATCAACACGATCCATGATTGTATCCTCATCAGTTTCCGTCACCCTTAACCATCTAGAGAGGTATTCACGAGGGGATTCTCCATCCCTATGAACACATCTGGCCAGATTGAAGATGGTGACGACGCTGACAAAGTGTGACCTCCGCTTCTCGAACGCTTGGGGAAGCCAAGCGGATCTGCGGGGTCCTTCCACCGTTATATCCTGCACAGGGGCGGTTTGGGTGGGCCTTGAATTTTCTCATCTGAGATGGAAAACTCTGAAGAGAGATCCGAACTAGATCCTTCCATGAACATATCATACCCGAAGGTGGTCCGTGCGGGCCTGGACGAGTTTCCGACTTCCTGGGAGCTAGGACCCGAGTCGGTTTCGCCGATGAAGATGTGGATGTCCCCAATTAGGTCGGGTGGGGTTCGTCTTCACCGGGATCAAGAACTCATCTGAAGGAATGATCGGAACATTGCCGGAGAAGAGAACACGCCCAATGGCCATGATGTCGTGGATTCCTATGAAGAGATTGGACCTTGCCCGATGTAGAACTTAAAGCGCCTCGCCCCACGGTGGCCACCAACTGTCGTGGTATTGCCGATTAGTATGCCATGAAGGGATCCTCACAGAGCGTGTGTAGAGAGGTGGGGGAAGACGGTGAGTTAACAGGTACGAGGTAACATAGCTTACCCATGTTCAATTCCCGCGACGGTGGCGGAACTCTAATCTAGCTATAAATCACTATAATGGCAATATGCCGAGTTACAGGGATTGGTTCGCTGTGCGAGGTGTTGTTTATTGTTGTATGTTGTGCCCTAAAGGATCCCACTGGTCTAGCTTATAAAGGCGCCAGAACCTAGGGTTACAAAGAAAATACCTTGTCGGACAGGTTACAAAGTACTACACTAATACTAAGTAGTCTTCATGTCTTGTACTCCAAGGCTCCGCGTAGGTCGGTTACTGCGACGTAGCCTTCCTTTATCTGGCATGGACCTCCCTTCTGGATCCATATAACTAGGCCGGCCAGTAGGCCATGGGCCATGCTACCAACCGTGGGCCACCTAGTTAGCCGGATTAGATATATGCAATGGTGATACCCATTTAGCATATCCCCAACAAGTCTTGTGCAATGTTCTTGTTCGATGAATTTTTTGTGCAATTATGTATCCCACTCCTTTTGAATTCTTGCTTAGGTAAGACATGTTTCATATTTATATAAGGGATGCATTTGCTTTTGTTAGGTTTCATAAGAGTTGAGTTAGAAATTTGATATACTCTGTTATAATATTTATCCAGCTTGAGAAGAATATTGTGATGCTCTATAATACATTGCCTTGATTTCTACACTTGACATGATTAAAATTATATTTATGAAGCCTCTAAATAATTTCTCGAGTGATGTTTAATTGTCTTAAGAGTCTAGCTTTATAGATACTCAATCCCATAGATTAATTGATAGACTTGATGGCACTCTTGAAAGGAGTTTCTTGATTGAAAAGAAGTCTAGTGGTAATTGTGAGAGATGCCAAAGATAAAATTTGTGGGTCAAAATAACATACCATTTAAATGTTATTTACATATTTTTGATGCACACCTTTGGTGCCAACAACTTCGTTGGCCTACGAATGATCAATGGTTCAACCCCTGATTTTGGCAATGACTTGATGACATGGGTAGAACCTGTTACCATAATGGGAAAAACTATTGGTACTCTTGAAGGATGTGCAAACAGTTGCTTAAAAGATCACTTGATGATCCTTGTTGAAAACTATCTTTGAAATAAATAAAGATTCACACAAAACAGTCTTTGGTATGGTCTCATTACTACTACATGATTTTTCTGGAAAGACAACAAATGGAATAGTAGTGTTTGATAGTCTTGATCTATTGATGTGGGTGTTTTAATGAGACGCTCTAATGGTATGCTTCTTATGAAAGACATGTGTGTAGGTTCTATGTATAATCATGGATAAAAGGATCCAAGAAGATTCAATATGGAGAAGTTACAGGCACCAGACTTAGCCATATGAGATTTCGAAAATTTATATTTTTCCATCATCTCATATTGATGATATGTGGTGTTGTAGCCCTCATCCATATGAATCCAAAGATCCAAAGAACACCTCAATCGATGTCCATATGGAGATATGGAGGCCAAAACACTATAGAATACAGAGGGTTTAACGACATACGGTACGAGTAGAGCCCACCCGTATTGTATGGTCGTACCACCCTCTGTCGGCTCCGTTTCATCAAATGAAACAACATTTGTGAAGGCCCAATAGGTATATTCGGCCTAGAGCTTCGATGGTTCACAAAACTGACCTCTAGAATGCCTATTTAAGGAGGGGAGCTCTAGCCGCCTACATCACAATCCATCCATGCCTTCGAGGCAGAGCCCTGTTGGTCCGCCACCTCCATAGCCGCCACACACAAGATCTCTACCACCATACCACTTAAGAGGAAGAGGAGGCTTGCATCTTGAAGGGCTACGCATCGATCTTCATCATCAGCCTCATCAACAACATCTCCAACTTTGATGCCATTTGTTTACTTTGTTGTAATCCAATTTCAATTGTGGATTTCCACTTGTATTTAATTGCACCTTCATATATCATCCATATGACCGCCATGATGTTGATACCCTTCATGTATGAGTAGTTGCCTTGTTCTTGGGGAGATATGGAGAAACCCTAGTATTATTATGCATCGAAATAAAGATGATCTATAACTTTGGTCCTTGATCCATTGATTTATGATATTGTGTTAGATCTCTCCCTCTCTCTCTCTCTTTAGATGGTATGTCAACTCGGCCACATATCATTTGCCTTCGGGACTAAAGAGAGGGAGATACCCTTTGGACGTGTATGGGAGTATGTCCAGTGCTACTTTTGTGACTACAAGCATTGCCTTATAACCTGCATGGTAAAAGGGAGAATTAAGAGACTCACCAAAGCTTATTACGATATCCATGGGGAAACCCTTAATTGTGGGCCTAGAGGAGTGATTGCTCACATGCATCACAGTGATTATTTAGAGATGGCCTCAATAACTGATTCAGAAAGCAACTCCTCACGAGTCTTGTAGTGAACATCTTGTTATTGAGCTCTCTCCACACATATCATGATGAAAGACATAGATTATCCTAATCATACATAATTCTCCCATGCCAGTGGTGAATCCTACACTCCTTGAGAATCCCTCAATCACATCACACAACACTTCATAAAAACTCTCTTGCTTTTGTTCACTTTTGCTATTTACTTTGCTCTTAGTTACTTTAAATCTCACTTGTTCATTGCCATTGTAGCAACTTATAGTGTAGACTATTTCCAAACATCATTTTGTGTGCAAACATGGCCTCGCGGATAATGTGGCTACAAGGTTATGTTTTTGCCATTTGCAAAGCTTCCACGGGGCGAACTTTCTAATAAATTGTTGTTGGTACAAGTACTGTAATAACCCTATTGTTTATCGCAGGAACCTAGACATCACCCAGAAAAGTGCAATGCATTTCAGGGTCTAGCCAGCCTAGTGTAATCCGCTATAAACAAGAGGCTTTACCTTAGCAATCAATTTAAGAAATATGTCAAGTTAGCAACTTATGGCAAGTTTTTCATTTGTTCAATACCTATGTATGGGCAGGGGCAGGTGTAGTGGGACGCTGCTTACTCAAGATGTTGAGCTTGCTGGGAAACCCCAAGAGGAAGGTATGATGAGTATAGCAACAAGTTTTCCCTAAGTTATAAAACTAAGGTTATCGAACCAGTAGGAGCAAGGAAACACCTCCAAGGTGTTGTTTCCAACTTGGAATCCTGCTCGACACAATCACAGAACTTTGCCCCCAACTCAGTGAGGTTGTCAATCTCACCGGTTTTGCTGAAAACAAAGGATTAAACATATTGTGTGGAAGATAGTAATTTCTTGCAGAAAGTAAACAGAAAACAGTAAATAGATTGTAGATTGATGGTAAAAGAAAGGACCGGGGTCCATAGTTCACTAGTGGTGATTCTCCTTAAGATAGATGACATGTTGGGTGAACAAATTACAGCGGGGCAATTGACAAACATCGAGAAACCATACATGCATATACTAATCATCTTGACACCTATGGGATTTGATTGGGCATTACAGAATTATACATAGACCGTAATCCACCTTAAGGTTATCATCCGAACCCCCTCCAGTATTAAGTTGCAAGCAACAGATAATTGCGTTAAGCATTGTGTGTAAAGTAAACAATACGATTGTTCTATGAACAAAGGATTGCTGTTTTCTCCCTAGTAGCAACAGCACATCTAGTACCTTAGAGATTTCTGTCACTTCCCCAGATTCCTAGAGGCATGAACCCACTATCGAGCATAAATACTCCCTCTTGTAGTTGCTAGCATCTACTCGGCCAAGATAGATACTAACAACGGAGAGCATGCAAGATCACAAATAACAAAGACATGATAGAATCAATAATCAATCTGAAATAGTATCTCAATATCCATCGGATCCCCGCAAACACAACATGTAAGATTACAAATAGATGATCTTGATCATGAACGGAGCTCACAAGATCTAAACATGGTAGCACAAAGGAGAAACCAACCATCTAGCTACTACATGGACCCGTAGTCCACGGATGAATTACTCACGCATCACACCGAAGGCAGTCATGGTGATGAAGAATGCCTCCAAGGCGAATTATCCCCTCTAGCAGGGTGCCGGGAAGAGCTTCAGATCCCTCCTGATCTAGGGATGGAGATGACGGTGGCTACAGACTCCTTCATGGAATTTTGATCGGGTACTTAGGGTTTCTATATCGGAAGCAATATATAGGCAAAAGGGCAGGCCGAGGGGGTGCCCTAGGCGGACGCACCACCCCCTGGTGCGGGCCAGGCATGGCCCCGCGGCCAGGTGGTGTGGTCGGCCCCTGGACCCTCTCTGTCTCGTATTCTAGCTCCGTGTACCCCTCGGTGAAATATTGACTTTGGCTTTTGTCCCGTCCAATTCCGAGAATATTCATTTTCTGACTTTCCTAGAACCAAAAACAGCAGAAAACAGGCAGCTGGCACTGTGGCATCTTGTTAATAGGTTAGTCCAAGAAAGTGTATAAAAATACTCCAAAGTGTGGACAAAACATAAGAAAGTAGATATAAAACAAGCATGGAACATAAAAAATTATAGATACGTTTGCAACGTATCAACATCCCCAAGCTTAACTCCTGCTCGTCCTCAAGTAGGTAAGTGATAAAAAGAAAGAATAATTTTTGAGGTGACATGCACCATCATAAACTTGATCAAAGTATTTGTAAACATTGATAGCTGGGATCATAGTACTCTAACATAGCATGAAAGATATAGTTCTAACAATAAGACATAACTACTATGTTGTAACATGAAAGGATACAAACAAAAGATTCATGAATAACAATGATTTGCAAGACGTTTGTTTGTTTCACATAAAGAAAGCATAATGAGAACGGCATTCAGCTTGTCCCTCATAGTGTAGCAAAACATAAATGCGTAGGACACCTTCAAAGTTCATAAGGGTGACTAGATACAAATAGTTTAAGAACAGGCAATGCCAAAGTTATGCATCAATCAACAAGTCTTGGGACAATGCACATTAAACTAAGAATGGACACTATGCTCTCTCAATAGGTGCATAAAGATAGAAGATGGAGACTCAACATAAAAGTAAAAGAAAGGCCTTCATAGAAGGAAGCAGGGATTCAAGTCTCATAAAGAGCTTCCAAAAATTATGGTACTTATTAGCTTTCATCTCTCATTGCCCCTATCATAAGAATATTTAGGTGATTAAGGTTAAAGTGACACAACTAAGAGGATATGCTTAACAAGTTATAATTTTAAATCTCATGCCCCTTGCTTACGAGTAGCGAACCTCATGCTACTCAACTTCAGTCACAAGTAAGCACTTTTCATTGTAAGCACATATGTATCATAGAGAACCGCCAACGGGGTACCCCTTGCCCCATGACATAGGAGCTATCCCATATCAAAATGACAAGGCAACAGACAATGAGCATATCAACGATCTTCTTATTTGCTATTTGCATAGGTTTTTATTGAGGATGCTTCATAGAATGCTCATTATGGTTATGCTGCAAGTTTCCACCATGATAAGGCATGGCTTAGGCTAGCGACCCAGGCGTTTCTCTAACACACATACAAACTCCATGATCTTACAAGTTCCCCTTTTATTTCACACCGCCGGGATCCATAAGAAAAAGAATCATGATATCAACGGAATAATAAGTGCAATGTTGAAAGTGTTCCCCATGATACATGGTTCTGTTAACTTCAACTTATAAAGAGCAAGCATATATGCAACAAATATGGACACAATGGTTCAAGATTATTAAGCGCAAGAAAGTAAAGTGTGCCATCAAGTTCGTGAGAGCTTTAATCACTAATTTTCACATAACAAGTTTAATTCAGAAGGTAAATAAAAACATTAATATACTTGGAATAGAAAATGCTAATAGGTAGGTATGGTGGAATCTTTTGAATAACTTGGTTTTATTTTGAGTTGGATGCATGAGTGGAACTCATACATGGTTATGGAGGCTAGCAAAAGACTGGGAGCGACCAACTAAGAGAGCAATAATGGCTATAATCATGCAAAGCGACAAAACATGATTAATCAAAGCATAAAGTGATATTACAAGTTGAAAACTAAAGGATCATAGAGGCTATGGTGACTTGGGATAGTCTTACATGGTGTGAGCATGCGCCAAGTCAAACCAAATAAAGCATCAAAGGAGAATACCACAATATTATGCTTTAATATGCTAAAACAACGCATGATTATTTCAAGGCACATTATGCAATACAATTGTTTATAACATGTCATGCTACAGCAAAAATCACTAAGCATAAAGCCAAAACAATACCAAGCATGACATGACAAAGCATAGGCCACAACCAAAAACAAGCTCCTTTTTACCACTTAAGCATGAACTTTTCCACTCTTTTCCAATCCAAACCAATCTTATTTTAAAACTAATGTATGAATGAGGGGATCCAAACAATTTATTCAAGAAAACTAAGCAAACAAAAACCAAAAACGAAAACAAAGACGCTCCAAGAACAACACAACTATGCATGAAACAATAAAAACGAAGTGTTTGGAAGAAAACTGAAATATTTATTGATGAAGAAGGGGATTCCTTGGGCATCCCCAAGCTTTGACGCTTGTACTTCTTGGATATTTCTTGGGGTGACACGGGGTGGCATCCCCAAGCTTGAGCTTTAGTCCATTCTCCATCTCATTACATCATTCTTTCCCTACACCTGAAATTTTTCCTTCATACAAAACTTCACACAATCTACATTAGCAACATTAGTGTACTCAAGATAATAAGTCTTTTGGTTCAGTTCCAACACAAGTAAAACTTCCATTAAAACACAAGCTACTGTAGAACTTCCGTCAAAAAGCTCAATTTCCCCAAAAACAACCCAAAAAAGAATCAACAAGAAGCAAATCCAAATAATGGCAGAAATCTGTCAAAACAGACTAGCATGTAGAAACCGATTTTTTCGATGACCTTATGTTGCTCAAATCGAAAAGTGTTGAACTAACGAAAGTTGGATAACAACCTGGGGCAGAAGTACAAACAATTACAGCTCAAACCGACGTATAGAGATTTTACACTAATGTTTACAGCAAAGCACAAAAATCTGTTTCTGGACAACAACTTTCCCAAGTCTTACTTCTCTCTCATTAGAGGTTACTCTTGGCACAAAAAGCAAATAAAAAGGATAAGGAGAGGTTATTACCGAAGCAATTACTTCCAAGACACAACTAAAACTTTTGGGTTATCTCCCAATAAGTACTTTTCTTTAACGCCTTTAAGTTAGGCATAAGAAGCAAGAAAAGAATCAAGTATTCTCAAATGAAGAAGCATTAAGAGCAAATTTTGTTTTAATAGGAAAGGCGAAAGGAATCTTCTCTCTCTTCTTAGGGAAATGTTCTATACCTTTCTTGAGTGGGAGTTGATATTTAATGGTGCCTTCTTTCATATCAATAATGGCACCAACAATTCTAAGAAAAGGTCTTCCCAAAGTAATAGGACAAGAAGCATTGCATTCAACATCCAAAACATAGAAATCAACAGGGACATAGGCATTGTTAACCATAATAAGAACATCATTAATACTCCCCATGAGTTTCTTTTTAGGATTATCATCAAGTGGGACATTTAAATAACAATCTTCCAATGGTGGCAAATCAAGCATTTCATAAATCTTTCTAGGCATAATAGAAACACTACTATCAAGATCACATAAAGCTTTGATTACAAAATCATTCACTTTCATATCAATGATTGGTTCCCAACCATATTCTAATTTCGTAGGAATAGAAGCTTTATGTTTCATCTTTTCTTCTTTAATTTTTATGAGAGCATCAGTAATGTGTTTTGTAAAGGCCATTCATAGCACTAGCATTAGGACTTTTAGCAAGCTTTTGTAGGAACATAATAACTTCAGAGATGTTGCAACCATCAAGATCAAAATAATAATTATCATCTAAAGTAGTAGAGCTATTGTTTCCCATATTTCGAAGAATTTCAACATTTTTATTAGAAAAAGTTCCATGGGGTTTACTAGCTTCAACATTAGTGGTAGTGATAGTAGAAATACTAATATTTCTAGCAATTTCATCTTCTCTTTCCCACTTAGCATGCAATTCAGCTAATAGTCTAACATTTTCATCAATTCTAACTTGTATGGCATTAGTAGCAGCAAAGGAATTTTCAATAGTTTCAGATTTAGCAACCATTTATTCAAAGAAGATTGTGCTTCAGACAATGATGCTATATTTCTTTCAGCATTGGAGATTTTCTCCTCAATAGTTTTACAGAAAGAAGTTTGTTTACTAATAAAATCTTTAAGCACGACTTCAAGTTCAGAGTGTGCAGTCCTATTATTGTTGTAGGAATTTCCATAAGCATTACCATTATTGGGAGGAAATGGCTTATAATTATTATTACCAAAATTATTCTTATAGGCATTGTTGCTAAAATTATTATTTCTTATAAAGTTCACATCAACTTGCTCTTATTGAGCAACAAAAGAGGCTAAGGGAAAATGATTTGGATCAATATGAGCTTTCCCATTAACAAGCATAGACATAATAACATCAATTTTATCACTCAAGGAGGAGGTTTTCTCAACAGAGTTTACCTTCTTACCTTGTGGAGCTCTCTCAGTGTTCCATTTAGAATAGTTAACCATCATATTATCCAGAAGCTTTGTTGCAGCACCCAAAGTAATGGTCGTAAAGGTACCTCCAATAGCAGAATCCAATAGATTTGTTGAAGAATAATTCAGTCCTACATAAAAGGTTTGGACAATCATCCAAGGAGTCAGTCCATGAGTGGGGCAATTGTTTACCAAAGATTTCATTCTTTCCCAAGGTTGAGCAACATGTTCATTATCAGATTGTTTAAATTTCATTATTTTCACTTCTCATAGATAGAATCTTAGAAGGAGGATAGTATTTTCCAATGAAAGCATCTTTGCATTTAGTCCAAGAATCAATACTATTTCTAGTTAGGGATTGCAAGCATTCTTTAGCTTTTCCTCCCAAAGAGAAAGGAAACAATTTAAGCTTAATAATATCTCCATCTATATACCTATGTTTTTGCATCTCACAAAGTTCAACAAAGTTATTTAGATGAGTAGCAGCATATTCAGTACCAATTCTAGAAAATTGTTCTCTCATAACAAGATTGAGTAAAGTAGGTTTAATTTCAAAGAAAGTAGCTTCAGGAATGGGTGGAGCAATAGGTGTGCACATGAAATCATTAATGTTAGTGCTAGTGAAGTCACACAACTTAGTGTTTTCAAGAGTAGTCATTTTTTGTGTGTTTTTAATATAGAAAGCAAACTAGTACAACTAATTTTTTGTGTGTTTTTGATAAAGAAACAAGCAAACAAAGTGGAAATAAATTAAGCAAAACAAATAAAACAAAGTAAAGAGATTGGTTATGAGGGACTCCCCTTGTGAAGATGTCCTTGACTCCCCGGCAACGGTTCTAGAAAAAGTCTTTGATGGCGCGTGGTTGACGTGGGAGCTTCTTCTTCTTCAATCCTCGACAACGGCGCTAGAAAAAGTCTTGCTTACTCAAGATATTTAGCTCGTTGGGGAACCCCAAGAGGAAGGTATGATGAGTATAGCAACAAGTTTTCCCTCAGTTATGAAACCAAGGTTATCGGACCAGTAGGAGCAAGGAAACACCTCCAAGGTGTTGTTTCCAACTTGGAATCCTGCACAACACAATCATAGAACTTTGCCCCCAACTCAGTGAGGTTGTCAATCTCACCGGTTTTGCTGATAACAAAGGATTAGCCATATTGTGTGGAAGATAGTAATTGCTTGCAGAAAATAAACAGAAAACAGTAAATAGATTGTAGATTGATGGTAAAAGAATGGACCGGGGTCCATAGTTCACTAGTGGTGATTCTCCTTAAGATAGATGACATGTTGGGTGAACAAATTACAGCGGGGCAATTGACAAACATCGAGAAAGCATACATGAATATACTAATCATCTTGACTCCTATGAGATTTGATTGGGCATTAAAAAATTATACATAGACCGTAATGCAACTGCATCTATGACTAATAATCCACCTTCAGGTTATCATCCGAACCCCCTCTAGTATTAAGTTGCAAGCAACAGATAATTGCATTAAGAATTGTATGTAAAGTAAACAATACGATTGTTCTATGAACAAAGGATTGTTGTTTTCTCCCTAGTAGCAACAACACATCTACTACCTTAGAGATTTCTATCACTTCCCCAGATTCCTAGAGGCATGAACCCACTATTGAGCATAAATACTCCCTCTTGGAGTTGCTAGCATCTACTCGGCCAAGATAGATACTAACAACGGAGAGCACGCAATATCACAAATAACAAAGACATGATAGAATCAATAATCAATCTGAAATAGCATCTCAATATCCATTGGATCCCCGCAAACACAACATGTAAGATTAGAAATAGATGATCTTGATCATGAATGGAGCTCACAAGATCTAAACATGGTAGCACAAAGGAGAAACCAACCATCTAGCTTCTACATGGACCCGTAGTCCAGGGATCAACTACTGACGCATCACACCGGAGGCAGGCATGGTGATGAAGAAGGCCTCTAGGGTGAATTCTCCCCTCCGGCAGGGTGCTGGGAAGAGCTTCAGATCCCTCCCGATCTAGGGATGGATATGACGGTGGCTACAGACTCTTTCGTGGAATTTTGATCAGATACTTAGGGTTTCTATATCAGAGGCAATATATAGGTGAAAGGGGAGGCCGAGGGGGTGCCCTAGGCGGACGCACTACCCCCTGGCGCCGGCCAGGCCTGTCCATGCGGCCAGGTGGTGTGGCCGGCCCCTGGACCCTCTCCATCTCGTATTCTGGCTCTGTGTCCCCCTCGGTGAAATATTGACTTTGGCTTTTGTCCCGTACAATTCCGAGAATATTCGTTTTCTGACTTTCCTGGAACCAAAAATAGCAGAAAACAGGCAGCTGGCACTGTGACATCTTGTTAATAGGTTAGTCCAAGAAAGTGTATAAAAATACTCCAAAGTGTGGACAAAACATAAGAAAGTAGATATAAAACAAGCATGGAACTTCCAAAATTATTGATACGTTTGCAACGTATCAGACACCACGAGAACTCCATGCTTGATATGCCATACACGGTCTTAACAAACAAGTTGTAAATTGTAGGAAGAAAGCCACCTACGTAACGTGACGTGGCATGACCACCTCGCAGTCCATGAAGCGACCGATGAAAAAGGAAAGGCGAAGAATTAAAAAAATAGGATGGCTGAAAAATTAATGTTGAGGTACGTTGAGTAAAAGAGATGTTTAATTATTACATAATGGTGGCAGATATGGTAGGCTATGTAACACACCTTTCTCAGTTACCATGTTCTGAACTTTCTTAGGTGCCTGGAATTAGGGGAAAACAAAAACTTTTAGGATTGTTGCTTGTGTTTGCTTTTGTGCCTTGTGTCATGCTAGCAAGTGGTTAGTTTTTGTTTTGGTTTGTTTTTGGCTTGTGTCACTAGTGGTGAGTTAGTGTGGAGGATGATTTCTAAACTCATAAATCCCTCCCTCATAGAAACTTGAATCACTTATAGGCCTCACATCAAAACCTAGAGAAAAGCCCACAAGTTTGGCTAAGTCAAAAATCTGTTAAAATGTTCGAACTTTGGAAGCTTGGTTTAAGCAAACCATGACCAACCAAAGACATGCAACTTACCCATGGGTACCTTGTTATGAGTACTACAAACTCAACACTTTCCCTGCTCAAGACTAAAGCCATAATGCCTTTTTCTAGAAGCTTCTCAGCCCTAGGCAGATTTAAAACCATGACATCCTTAATTTTTCCCAACTTTTGCAGTTTAGTTCAAAGCCTTAAGAGGGTGTTTTGCGTGCATGTTTAGCATGGGTGTGATCTACTAACATCCATATGCACCCCTAAACACTAGCCCTAGCCTGAGAGACCATGGATCGACCACCACCATCATGTTTTGGCGACAACTTGTTAAATCCGAGCTAGATCCCTAAACCACTCCCTCTCTCTACCATTGCGAGTTGTGATCGTGCTGGGCTGCTGTGCACGCTCTAGCTGCACTCTCTAACCATGTACCACCCCCAGCCCCATCCCTAAGATCTAAATCAACCAGAGAGGAAGAGACAAGCAACATCAAGCAAATCTTTCTTAATCAATGCAAGCACTCCCTCTGACCTGTCCCCTCCACCCTGGACCCCTCTCTATGTCGCTACCACCCCCCAGGTACCACCCCGACCACCCTCTCCCTCACTTGTGATCCCTGGATACCCCAACCCGCTGCGGCCATTTCAGCCAGAGTGTGCGCTCACCCGCACCCCACCTCCCTCTCCGATGAAATCGAACCCCGCACTCGTGAGAGCTACACCCATCCATCCTCCCTAGCCCCTAGCTCGCAGCCTCGTGTCGCCCACACGCCACCCCGATCCCTAGACGCGACAAAATGTTCTATTGAGCACCTGGTGTGCGGTCCCACGCGCTTTGCCGCTCGCCGCTTCCACATGTCCGTGGTCGGCCACCTATTTCCAGAAAGATTCAAAGCGACATAGTGACGTTCATGCACCGCTGTCACGAGCAAATGATGTGCTGCCCCACTCTCCCTGCACCCCACTCGAGCTCGGTAGACCGTGGGCATGCCCCCGTGCTTATACGAGCCCTAGCCACCCCACCTTTGTACCCCTCTCCCTCCACAAGATCACCCCACGAGTGGAGGGTCAGCCTCCCGCTCTCTACACACCAAGGCCGCAACTCTGTCGAGATCAAGAGGAGGTACCCCTCGCTGCCATCCCTCTCTTCCTTTCTCTCTCATATTGTCATGCATGCATATCACCCCCTCACCTAAACCACCCTTTGTTTCTTCTAGGAAACACCAGAAGTGATGACGCCATGAACGCTCGAGCCGCTCGCCGCGCCCGTCAAGCCTGATGCACTTGCTGGAGGAGAAGAAGCTACTGCCGGCCATTGTTGAGATCATTGTCAAATGCCCCTTCACCTTCGACCATCTCTGAGACGGCATCGACCCTAGATGAGCCTCACCACACCCCCTTTGCCGCCGTCATGGTTAGCTCGCGTCAGAGCTCTGTCCGCAAGGACGATGACTCAGAGTCGTAGATCCTAGCTAGATCTAACGGCCCAGGGTCCCCGATACCGCTTCGCCTTGCCACATTCGCTGATAGCCGGGACCCAGCCCAGGATTCAAATCCCTGGCCTCCCGTGCGCCATCGCTAAAGATCTGGGATGTCCTAGCACTATGCTGATCGGACCCCAGTAGAAATAGCCCGTTTAGATTTTTATTTCCCAGTTTAGTGTACTGTTTCGAATTAGTTTTGCTGCAGTTTGAAATTCACCAAATATTCTTTGGAGGTCCATTTGAGTTGATTCAAATTTTGGAAAACTCCAGTTAAAATTCCCTATCTAGTGGTACAAGCCCCATAGCCAGTTCGATTTTCTGAGATTTTGATCTCTAAAAAAGGAAAATTTACACTTAGAAATTCATAGGGAAATATCTGGGACTCCAAAATGAGTGAATTCAATCTGTATGCACTTCAAACTAATTTTCCCAGTCTAGAGAGTTGTATTGGCTAAGTTTGGACCAATAGATATTCTCGGAGGATTTTTCCAAGATCCTTGCAAATCCATTTTTAGAAAATTCTAGAACCTCCTATGGAAACTATTTTGAGATGAGACCAACTCTCAGAGTTGTGTCTCTGGGATATGTGTCATCTCCCATTATCTCATAATTTTTGGTGTTCTGATTATTTTTTGGGAATTATTTTTCTTATGCTAGTATAGTTCTCAATAGAAAAATCTTTATAAAGCAACCATGCCTACTAAAAATATGAATCCAAAACTCTGATGGATTTGTATTTCCAATACATATCTAGTGGTATAATTTTTGTGTACTTCTCTGGTACACAACTTGGTTGTGGCACTAATCCTTGTGTTTAAAGTGTGTTCTTTATTAAATTCACCAAATAAGTTTGCTGAAATCTTTTGGAGTGATTCCAGTGGATATGTCTTTGTAATTGCAATACCTATAACGGAGCGCCTCCCTCGAATGTTGGGCTTCCCTTACATATAGGATCATCTACCAGAAGTAGTGATTTGGGGGAGGTGCGTCTTGTCCTTGTAGGCAGCCGGATGATACTATGTGCCCCTCAATGAAAGCACCCACTCCGGAGGAGTGTAAAATGCGCTCTGGTTGGTCTTGGGTACTAGACTCCCGGGTTTGAGTGGAGCAACTCATAGGGTAGGGCCCATGTCAGGATTGGCTTTCCTAGAGTTCTATTCGATTATCTGAACCCCCCATACTGGAGTATGACGATCCGTGGTTGCTGACGGAGGATGTATCGAATCTTGTGGGTAAAGTGTACAACCTCTGCAGAGTGTAAATCTTTTCCAATAGCTGTGGACATAGTTATAGATGGTTGGAAAGGCTGCTATTTAGCAGTGTGGTTTTCGTTTATCAAGGGAGTTTCTCAAAGTAAATAGGTTTTCTGAACCCTGTGGTCTAGAGTGAACACTAAGGAAGGGAAGTGATCTCGGGATGATCACAGAAGAACGAGCTCGGTCAGTGGATGACTGAAAGATAAAATTGGGTGACCCTAACCCATTTGTTTTCAACTTCAAATGTTTTACACAAGCTTTAAAAATATTTTTCAACAAATATATAGAGAAACTATATCTATAGGAGAAACTATTTTAGAAAAGAACATCATATGGATCCCTCCCATTAATATAGCCGTATAGCATATCCTCTTGCTGTTGTTATCTTAAGGTGGTTTATGAGTACATTCAAAAGTACTCACTAATATTCTCCCTGGCTATTTACTTGGTCAGACTATGATCATGATGAAGGAGAGGATGAAGGTTTCGAGGACGACTACGCGAACTAGGGTGTACTCTGAGTCAAGCACTGTGGGGCTATGGCTTGAATTGGGTCTTCTACGTTTGGTTTCCGCTGCTATTCTAGATGTTGTGGCTGTAGTGGCATTTATGTAAGACTATTTATGTAAGACTTGTTATCGGTACTGTAATGGATGTGGCACTTTGGTACTAAGTCGGTTATGCTCCATGATGCATTGATCTTGGGATCGTGGTGGTTTGCATAAGGGTAGCTCGGACCTCTAGTCTAGGGTCCCGACAAGTGACATGCAGGAGATAAAGTGAAAATCAAAGGAAGGGGGCGTCACTCGTCGCGCTTTAGCCCCTTCAGAACTACAACCACCAGTGGGGACACATGTCTCTCTATAGTAAGTTGAGCCAGCTCACCGTCAAAAGGATCTACTAGCTCCGAAAACAGGAACTACGGGGCCATGAAGTGCACACAAGAGAGGAGGAGCTTTGCAGTGGCTTCGGCCACGTGCTCACCGTCTTCCTTTAGCATACCGACTAGCTTAATATGGAAGGTGAAGAGCTCCCTCACCAGGTGGTGGAAGAAGGGTGTGATAGAGGAGATGTCGGTGTCATTCACATGCGCCGATATCATATCCAGCATTTGCATCATGGTTAATGGTGCATTCACAATAGCGGCCAAGGAAAAGGCCTCGGCATTGCAGAGCGCCACGATCTTGTCCAGATCATCGGAGGTGGAGAACTGTGCTGATCCAGAATTGTCGTGGAGCCACTCAAGTTGACGGTCTCGCCTGGCTACACGTTTGTCTGCCAGTTTGGCTAATCCGAGCGCTTCATCCAGGCGATTCTGGAGAACCTCCTCATGTTGGGAAAACTACTAGTGAGATGCTGCAAGCTACTACTGTAGGGTGTCTTCCTATTCAGAAGCGGTGATCGTCGTGCTTCTTTCATGATGCTACACCTCCTGAAGTTGGGCCGCCATCTAATCCTCCAAGGCATGGACGACTTCCTCTTTTTCATGATTCTGGCCCCGTAGGGCTTCCATCATGGAAGAATGAGCCACCTCGCGCGTGTTCTTCTATTCGAGCGAGTGCACCAGGTCAAGCTTGAACGACCACAACTGCTTGGCTAGATGCTCCTGCAATGCCATGACCGACAGGGTTACCCTGCCTAGAGATATTTGTTGCCCTGTAGCACTATGGGGAGGACCCATTCAAGAAGTTTCTTCGCCCTGGATGTGGAACTGCCCTCCGCTTGGCACCATGCCAGGTTGCGAGAAACATCCCGATGGAAGTTCTCAAGTTCGTGAGGTTGCAGGGATCTCGGCAGTCCTCTTTTGCCTCTCTTCGATGCGAAGGGCACTAGAGGAAAATTGACGCTCCTGGGCCTCTAGGTTGGCAAGAGCGTCACGGGCATCCTTGAAGATGGATAGGTTAAGCAGAAGCCTGACCGGTGCATGAGAAAACCTGTGTGATATCAGGTCCAGTCATGGCGGGGCCATGCTATCCACAACTGCGACCTAGGGTGGGCCATCCTAGGGATGGCGTGCATAGAGGCCCAGCTGGGTTAGTGACCGGCAGGAGGTTTGGCCCAAGCCCTATCTCTGGTGGGTGGCCAGCGGGCTAGGCCCGAGCAGCCACTATCCTCGTTGTCCTCCAAGTCAGAGGAACCCCTAACTACATCCTCCCCTGAAGGCATCGTCATAGGCTATCCGAGACCTATGAACAAGAGACAAAAAATAAGTAGTAAGTAGACGCTTTTTGAGCCGAAGCTGCAACTCGTGGTAATCGACCTAGCCGTACCTAGTCCTGAGACATAGGCTGGCACTACCACACGTGGCAGAGTAGTCTGTGGGCTCGTTTGGATGACTGTAGAGGCTGTAACCCCCGTCCACTCCTGGGCCCGGGGGGTGTCACTCCTGGCAGCTTAATAGGATATCTAGACTGGCCCCACAGACCAACACTAGTCTTATCTGTGCACTTTGTCCTCACTCGTGCGCACCCGGTTACCCATTTCCTAGTCGGTCACGCATCCTAGAATTGCTCTAGGCCAAGCACGCTTAACCTTAGAGTTCTTTTCGAATGAGCTTCCGGAAAAGAAGTTGCAACTTGTTGATATGGGTATCCTATCAATCCTATTAAGCCATGTGTCTGGATCTCACATACACCCACCCTTTAGAAGATCGATGCCCTCATCGATCAAGCACACCCCAGGAACGTTCCCTCTTGGCACGCGTCTGTGCGTCCAGTGCCGGCAAATGTGCCATCCCATGTCCACTCCAGGCCACACGCGCCATGCTCCACATGTCCCGCCACTAACCCGCACACACCCGTTTAACCGCGAGGTCGGCTCTGATACCACTTTGTAACACCCTGTCCACTCCTGGGCCTGGGGGGTGTCACTCCTGGCAGCTTAATAGGATATCTAGACTGGCCCCACAGACCAACACTAGTCTTTTCTGCGCACTTTGTCCTCACTCGTGCGCACCTGGTTATCCATTTCCCGGTCGGTCACCCATCCTATAATTGCTCTAGGCCAAGCACGCTTAACATTAGAGTTCTTTTCGAATGAGCTTCTGGAAAAGAAGTTCCAACTTGTTGATATGGGTATCCTATCAATCCTATTAAGCCATGTGTCTGGATCTCACAGAGGCCTGCTGTGAGGTGGGGGCTATCGAACCGGAGAGCCCTCCTGTAGATAAACTCCCACTGGATCTTCCCAAGACTAGGCAGAGAAGGCACGTCTCTTCTTGGCACACGAGAGGGGAACGGAACCTGTCCCCAGCTCTTCATAACCCTGTTTGCCGGACACCGGAGCAGGTGGGGCACTGCAAAAAAGAGAAAGAAGATGAGAATTCGGAGGGCGGGAAACATGAACCGCCACCTGCGAGGAAGGTGGATGGGAAGTAAGATTACCCGTCGTGTTCACAGTGGAAAGAGCACCCTCTCCCAAGCAACAAGCCCCTGGAGGGTCGATGCTTAAGGACAGGGGGTGAAGGCGGGGATGAGTCCCCAAGATCACGTCTAGCGGACCCCCTACTGTTGGGGATATGCTAAATGGGTATCACCATTGCATGTCTCTAATCCGGCTAACCCGGGTGGCCCACAGTTTCTAGCAAGGCCTATGATCTGCTGAGCGACCTAGTTAGATGGATCCAGAAGGGAGGCCCATGCCGGGAGATGTAAGGCTATGGTGTAGTCACCGACCAACCCGGAGCCTTGGAGTGCAAGACACAAAGACTAGTTAATATTAGTGTAGTACTTTGTCACCTATCTGGCAAGGATCTTTCCCTGTAACCCAAGGTTCTGGTGCCTTTATAAACTAGAGCTGTCGGAGCTTTTAGGGCACAACTCATACAACCTCGCACAACGAACCGATCCCTGTAACTCGACGTATTTCCATTATAGTAATTTATAGCAGGAGTAGGATTCCGCCACTTTCGTGGGATCTAAACCTGGGTAAGCTGTGTTACCTCATACCCGCCAACTCACCGCCTTCCCCTACCTCTCTAAACATGCTCTGTGAGGACCCCTCTATGGCGTACTCATCGGGAATACGACAGTTGGCGCCCACCGTGGGGCAAGAGGCGCTTTGAGATCTACACCAGGCGAGGTCCAATCTCTTCGTGGGAATCGGTGGCACGGTAGCCATTGGGCGTGTTCTTTTCTCTAGCAATGTTCCGATCATCACTCTAGACGAGTTCTGGATCTCGGCAAAGCCAGACCCCATCCACTGCTCCATTGTTCCAATCAGGGACAAGCATCTCTTCATCGGTGAAACCGGCTCAGGATCAAGATCGCAGGAAGTCCAACACACGTCATGACTTGCACAGACCGCCTACGGGCAGGACATGTTCGCGGAAGGATTGAGCTCGGATCTCTCTTTGTAGTTTGCCGGCTTAGATTGGAACAAATCAAGGGCCACCCAAACCGCCCCCTATGAAGGATATAGTGGTGGAAGACCAACGCAGATCCGCATGGCTCCCCCAAGTGTTAGAGAAGTAAAGGTCACGCTTTGTCGGCGTCGTCAGCATCTTCGATCTAGCTCGCCGTATCTAAAGGTCAGGGGAATTCCCGCTTGAGTACCTCCCCAGATGGTTAAGGCTGAGGGCCTCTGTGGAAGTAGTCCGCACTAATGATGAAGTGGACCACTTCATAAAAGGGCTCATGCCACACACCCTTCTCCGGCATACGCTTAGGAGGCGGCAGGCCACCGGGTTGCTTACTCTCAACGAGATGATCACAATTGTTAGCAGTTTCGATGCTGCTAATGAGGAAGCCAAGGCCGACATCACAACCATAGCCGGATAGTCCAAGTTCATTGGCCACGTTGCCTCCGGCTCAGCCTCTACCACCGACAACACCGACGCTAATTCTGACTCAATGTTGGACGCAGTCTACGCCGACATCAGTATGGACTGCGGTACCACATCGGTCAACTCGGAGTAACTCGAAGCTGCCATGAAGCAGCTCGAGGAGGAATTTGAGAGCGAGGAGTGCGCTGCGCAAGATATCACTTCATGCCTGGTACTAGTGGGCATCGGGAATGTGATTGAAGAAGATCAGCAGAATTAGGGAGCCGAAAGAGCTCCGCTAGCAACGACCGATGCTAGGAATGCAGAGACCAATGGTAAAATTGTTGTCGATCTTCTGGATCCAGAAAAATCCATGCCCCCTCCGGCTATCCCCGCAGCAGCCGCAGGAACTCGCCTCTAGACCCACTACTACCAACCAAACAAATCTACCGCCTCCGCCATCCATGCCAGCGGCCGGCAATCCCTTCGGTACTCAAGCTGACAAGGTGATCTATGGTGAACTCCTCGTCGAACCGCTAAGTGTTGCCCATATTTGGAACATTACGCATCTTGATGAGAAGCGTCACGAAATCCTACTAGAGGCCAAATACATCGCGGAGCAAGGCGCAAAGCTTGACAAGGATATCGCCAAGGCGCACGACTTGATCAAAGCGACAAAACAATGGAAGGTGAGTACAAGCAATTGCTCAAGCAGCATAAGGCTAAGAAAGCTCCGGCTCATGTCGTCAGCATTCTCGGTGTTCGACACAACTTGGGGTGGGATCAGTCCAAACTGACAAAAGCTACCCCTACATCGATAAGGATGGGAAGCAAGTCATGTAAACCCCCGCCCTTAACATGGTCATTTCCAAAGCTCTACTCGAGCACGACAGATCACCTGCAGCACTGGATCAGGTCTTCCACCTTCTCACCAAGGCTATCAAGCAATAGTAAAAGTCTACCTTTCAGATGCTTGAGTCCAAGCTAGAGCTTTGCCTGTCTAGTTTGAACAACCAGTGCAGACCAAGATCTCCTCACGATGTCGGATCTCGCATAGGTTCCACAGAGCGAAGACAGATGGACGCGTGCAACAGGACTGATGCCATCCTAGTATCCTCCGACTACAGAGACAAGGCTCACCCCTGTCGCTCTCTACCACCTCCCCCGAAGTCCCGACATCATGATGACCCACATCCGCGCCACTGCACAAGCATGCCACCTCCTAGACACCCTCAAGGAGACACTGTTATACGCAACCAGGGAGCACAACCTCCACATGGCGGAGAGTGCAGCGATAATGATGGACAAAGGAGCAAATCATAGAAGGAAGCTCTGCGCCCAACAAGAAACCACAATAGGCATGACAATTTGCATGGAGGGAGTAGCAAGAAATATAACCCACTACCGCCACCGCCACCGTCGCCACCCGATAGCCACCATGGCGGAGGATCACGCAGATCTCACGGCTCGCTCCACAACTCTCCTCCCATGGTGGAAATCAACACAAGAAACAATCGAAGTCGTACGATGCAGGTTTGCGCCTTGATAAGATCCATGAAGCCCATCAAGAGCCATACATGGGTCCATATTTTTTTGGACCGATTATCCGAGCCACAACCTACCCTAGGGGCCTCCAGATTGATAAGACTATCAAGACCTATGATGGCACTACCAGGTTAGCCACGTGGTTGTAGGACTACCACGAAGCAATAGAAACTACATGGGGAAATCCCAATGTCGCCGTCAAGTACCTCCCGCTAATGCTCTCCAGCATCGCCTGACAATGGATCAACGACTTGCCCGAAAAATCAATCTACAATTGGTTGGACATGCATGAAGCATTCACCAAGAACTTTGGGGGTACGTACAAACATCCCTACACTATTGGTGACCTACAATGGTGTGTGCACGAGAAGGATCAGTCATCTCGTGCCTACTTATCCCGTTGGCTTGATATGAAAAATTCATGCACGGGAGTACATGAACAAACAGCTATGTCCGCCTTCATTGATGGTCTGGAAAAGGGACCACTGCTCCAACATACGCTGAAGCACACTCAAGAAAAGGGCAAGATTTATCTCATTTCAATGATTGCCAAGGCTAGCGAATTTTCCGCTACTGACGATGATGCTCGCGAGTCCTTACTTGAAGTGGTTATTCCCACCTAGGCCAAGAAGAGCAACAATAACAAGCGGAAGAATCTACCCGAAGACAAGCAAGAAGCCGCCATGGTTGCCATGCCTTTTGCCAGAAGAGGCAAAGGTGGAAACAATGGTCGTGGCAGGAGGGCTGGTCATGGGAAGTAGTGGAGTTAATCTACACCTGCAGCGCCCCTTGTTCCCCAAACGTACGAGGAGTAACGTGATATGTTGTGTTTTGTCCATCTTGACACAAACGGTAAAGCCATTCACACCAACCACCAGTGCGAGTTTGTCAACGACCTCAAAGAAGGCCCTGAGTCCGGCTACAAGCGAAGTTGGAAGAATAGACCCTGTGGAAAGGGCAAAGGGAAGAAGAATGAGGAAGAGTCCAAGGATTCGAATGATATGGATGAAGACATGGACCCCAAACCCGCCGATAAGGGCGATGGCAAGGTGTGAGATCCTGGAACATGGATTAATAGGATTTATAGGATACCCATATCAACAAGTTACAACTTCTTTTGCGGAAGCTCATCTGAAAAAGAACTTCGAGGTTAAGCGTGCTTGGCCTAGAGAAATTTGAGGATGGGCAATCAACCGGGAAGTGGGTAACAGGTGCGCATGAGTGAGGACAAAGTGCATAGAAAAGACCAGGGTTGGTCTATGTTGGTATATGTTGCGTATTGATACCACATTAGCATCTTACAATAAAAGTAATGAAGGCTTTGTTGATGTGGAGATTTTAGAATATGTGCTTTATTGGTTGTTTTGAATTGCTAGATCACATGACAAAAAATGAAGAAGATAAAGCACTAGATAGAATCTATGGATCATTAAATCATATATACTCTTATTGTTTTGATAACTTCCATAGTAATGCATTATTAACCACTTCTTTTGTGGAAGAGACTAACCTTTTGCAGGACTCACAGAAGAAATAAGAAAAGGATGTACATCGTAGTGAATGTGCTACTGCCGCTGGTATGGGTTTGTTTAACTTGGATGACCTATTAGATGGTTGTGCAAAATCATTTTGTAATTCATATCATGAAATTTGTGATAAATGTATGGCAGTTGGCCACCTTAGTTTTCAATGTTCCATTACTCTTGAAGAATCCCTATTATCTTACGCTAGAGTTGAAGTCTTAGAGTATTTGGTTTATAAAGGTGTCCATGATCTACTCTCAAAAGATTCAATCATGATAAAGAGTAGTGATAGTATGCTTCATATGGAACTTACCAACTTGTTACCAATGTTACAATCTTTTTCCCACGAACATCTTAGTGATAATCCACTTGTGGTCGAGAGTAAGGCACGGTCTAAAACCATAGTGCTTGAAGATAAACATTTGCAGGAACCACAAGATAAAGAGGAGGAACAACAAAAAGGTGAGGTTGACAAAGATTGGCCACTACAAATACTACATTTGTTTATGATTCCTCTCTCTCTAGTAATGATTCTTATAATGCTAAAACTGATAGTAATTTATCTTCTGAGGCCTTGTGCCTAGACACTCATGAGGAGAGCATTACTAATGATAAACTAGAGATACAACCTTGCTATGAATCTTTGATGAAAATATGCAGGGACCTGATTTACACCCTATTGCAAAGGAAGAATATTATGAAGTGTTCCTCTATAATGGTAACCAAGGAAAAGTTCAATAATTATATTTCACCCTCTAATACTCTCATTGTAGCTAAATAAGGAGGCATGCTCACCACACTTGGTGCATCCACGCTCGCTTGGAAGCGAGAACTTATTCATCTATATGATGTCGATGCACCGCAAGAGGGTAGGACTTTGACCATACTCTACTATGAGATGCTCCAACCCCTTGCTAAAGGTAAGTACCATTACACCTCGAATTGATATCCCTTGGGATCCAGGTGGATGATTTGATGGAGCATCTAAGCCTGGATTTATGGCTTTAAAGAAAGCACTTCCCGGGAGGCAACCCGAAGGTTTTTAGGTGTCTTTCTTAATTTTGTGTCTTGAATCTAGTTACATTCATGTTGCATTAGCACTTGTATATATTTGCATGATTTCCTAATAAGTTCCACCAAAACTACAAGGGAGAATAGGTTTACCAACTTCTTTAGCCTTTACCTTTCCTTCAACGGACTGTGAAGCTTCGGTATCTAGCTCTATCATGTTACAATGTGCAAACATGGTTAGAATATCTTCCTTTGTTGGTTCCCTGGTCTCATGTATACTTACTTTGTTAGTTTTTATTTCTTGTGCCTCTTCTTCTAGCACTTTGAGGAACATCCTTTCTTCTTTGCATTGATCTTCAAGCTCTTGAGCCATCATTTGTTTGGTTGCGGTCCTTGGAGAAGGAAGGGGTTCAACAAATGGGGTATCTCCCTTAATGGCTCTAAATGAGCTGCAATTACTGGATCAACATCTTCAACTGGCTTAGGTGAGGGAGTATATTGAAGACAATCTTTCTTAGGAGCTTCAATGTGTTTTGTAAAAGACTAAAGGATTTACAAAATAATATCATATCAAGTTGAAGTTCGTTAGCAGTTTCTCTTACCTTACTGGATTCCTTATAAGCATTGAGACAATCATATTCAATTTCTATACCTGCTTTGCTTCCTAAATCAAATCCCCAAATTTCTCTATTGGGGCGAATACACTCTAGAAGTTCCTAAGATTTAGTTATAGTTAGCTCCATAAAGGAACCTCCGGAATTTGTGTCTAGCTCATGTTTTATTTCTTGATTAAGTCCCCCATAGAAAATATGTAAAACATACCATTCAGGTAAATCATGGTGAGGACATTTATTAAGTAGGTACTTATACCTTTTGAAGGCCCTTAACAAGCCTTCACCTGGGCGGATTTTGAAGTTCGTGATCCTCCTTCTTACTTCAGCTATCCTTACCCTAGGAAAGAATCGAAATACAAATTCTCCTTTGAGTTTTTCCCAAGTATCAATTTTCTCTGCAAGGCAAATTGTATACCAAGCTAAAGTAGTGTTGGTTAGGGATTGGCTAAACAATTAAGTTTCAATTCATCATCATAATAGCCTCTAAATTTAAGTGTCCAACATAACTCGGTAAAATGCATTAAATGAGTGTAAGAATCCTCATCGAGACCATTTCTTGCAAAAGTTTTCTCTTTAATAATAGTGATAAAGCGAGGGTTAACCTTGTATTCTGGTTCGCTCCCTCTCGGGAATTCTTTGACAAGTCCTCTATTCAACTTCCTGAGGTGTTTAGCTGCATCGAGCTGATTCATTGGTCCGGCTATAGTCATGGTGCTTACCTGAAACTAGTGAACAACTTTAGTAAAACAATTAGTAGTATAATCAACTAAGAACAAAGACCAAAAGCTCTTAGCTCCCTGGCAACAGCGCCAGAAAGTAGCTTGATGACTACAGGTGCACAAATCGATTGTAGCTAGTTTCGAAATAAAAGTATCGAACCCATGGAGAGCTATTTGGTTAAGGTCTTTATGCCCCTCATCACTATCTACCAAAGGATACTTGTAAGCTGCCTTTGATTTCAAGTAAAATGGTGCTTGAAAGGTTTTTGGTTGAATGCAGAAAAGTAATTAAAACAAGTAAAAGACAGTGAGTAACAAAAGCGTTTGGAGAAGTGGTTGAACTCAATAAGGCTAAAGCATTATTGGGGATGTAGGATACACCTCTAGCATGATATTATTAATCATAATTAAGATAACCTATTTCTTGTGTCATGTTATGTGTGGAGAGAGCTCCATAATAAGATGTTCACTACAAGGCTCATAAGCTGTCACTTTGTTGAGCCAAGAATGAGGTCACCCTAAATAACCACCGCGATGTCTGAGAGCAGTCACCCATACAGACAACCGCAATTAAGGGTCTCCCCGTGGATATCGTAATTATCCTAGGGAATCTCTCTTTAATCCTCCTTTGACTGTGCAGGTTGCTAGCCAGTGCTTAGAGTCACAATAGCTCTAGGCATACTTCCAAACACATCACAACGATTTCACCCTCTTCTTTAGTCCCGAAGGGAAATGATATGTGGTCGACTACACATACCATCTAAAGAGAGAGACCAAACACACATCATACATACATCCATCATAGACCAATAAGTCAATGGACACAAGTATATATCATCTTTATTTCAATGCATAATAGTGCTAGGGTTTCTCCAACTCCCTAATAACGAGGGAAACTACTCACACATGGAAGCAAACAATGACATCATCATAATAAAATGGATGGATAAAAGTACGGGGATAAATCTAGTGCAAACCAAAATTGAATCGGGAATTACAACAAGATCTAATGAATGAAAGATGGGGGTAATAGTGGTGATGGTGATGCAGCGGTTTATGATGAAGGTGATGATGCGATGTCCTCCAATGATCCGTGAAGCAGCAGGGATTTGCCCTTCTCCAAGTTCCCCCTTCAGATCTCTTTCTGGTGCGATTTTTCGTGGCTCAAGGTTGATGTGAATGTTGGATCTGTGATCAGTTTCCGCCAGGAGAAAGTATTTGACGAGGCGGTTGATACGTACAAAATGTATCTACTTTCTCGAACACTTTTGCTATTGTTTCTCCTCTAAACTTGTGTGATTTGGATACAACTAACACGGACTGACGCTGTTTTCAACAGAATTACCTTGGTGTCTAGTTTTTGTGCAGAAAATCAACTATCAGGAAAAATCCCGGAAAATATGCTAAAATCCTATTTCACCATAAGATTCATGGAGCCAAAAGATGATACGGAGGAGGGCCATGAGGGGCCCACATCACCTGGCCGCACGGGCCAGCCCAGGCCGCGCCTGGGGTGGTGTGGCCGCCTCGGTCACCCCCTCGGCCTTCCTCTTCGCCTATAAGATGCCTCTTGACCTAAAACCAAAGGGGGTTCCGCTACGCTGCCACAACCAGATTCCGTAATTCGGAACCAGAAACTCTGGTCTGGCACCCTGCCGGGACGGGGAATTGGAGGAGATCATCGCCATCATCATCACCATCGTTTCTCCATCAACCATCCATGATTCCCCCTTCCATGAGTGAGTAATCCCTCACTTTAGGCTATGGGGATGGTAGGGATTGGATGAGATCGTTCATGTAATGGCATCAGATTGTTAGGGCATGGTGCCTAGTATCTATTATTAGTGCTTTTTGACTTTGTTGCAACTTGTTATGCTTAATTCTTGTCAGTAGGGCCCGAGTGCCATGATTTCAGATCTGAACATGTTATTGATTCATGATGATAGTATTGTTTATGATCTTACCTGCAAGTTGTATACACATATTGTTGTCCGGAACGAAAGGCCCTGAAGTGACAATAATCGGGATAACCGAAGGGAATGGCTTTGATGTGAGGATCACATGTGTTCATGAAGTGTTAATGCTTTGCTCTAGTGCTCTATTAAAAGGAGCACCTTAATTGCCAGTAGTTCCCTTGAGGCCCCACTGCAAACGGGCTGGCAGGACAAAAGATGTTGTGCAAGTTCTCATTGCGAGCACGTATCAGTATATATGGAACACATGCCTATGATTACTTAGTACTTGGATGCTTTACTTTATTTATCTGCAAATTCCCTATGTCTTGATTGCTATATGAATTGTCTTGTCCATGCAACGCCCGTCCATCCATCCCTATGCCTACGGCGCTTTAATCTTACTGTTTACTGCAATTGTTACTATTGTATTTACTTTTACTACTGCTATTGCTACTACAAAACTGTTGCTACTGATAAACTATTGTGAGCAAGATTGTTCCCAGGTGCAGCTGAACTGACAACTCAGTTGTTAAGGCTTATAAATATTCTTTGGCTACCCTTGTGTCAAATCAACAAATTTGGTTTCACTTCCCTCGAAAATACTGCAATACACCCCCTATACTTGTGGGTCATCAAGATTATTTTCTGGCACCGTTGCTGGGGAGCATAGCTCTATTTATCAGGTTCACTTGGAATCACTATTGTTCGCTAGGATAAGTCTCATGATGGAAAAGTTCCTATATTACCATCCACTAAAAGGAGAAGTATGGTTCTGAACACCTCTATTGCTCTTGATTCACCATCTGTGATGAGTAAGCTCCTTACACCACCACATACACATGCTACACATACTGCTACTACTGCTGAATCTGAAACTTTTGACACTTATGATGCTGCTTCTACTGTGCTTGATAAAAGTGGTTCAGTAGGTCCTTTCCTAGATGCTATGATTGCTAGAACTATAGCTGGAAACACTAAAACTCCTAATTAAGACACTACTACACTAGTCAGTTCACCTGAGTCTATAGAGAGCTATGATATTGAAGACAAATATATAGAAATGAATGATGAATTTATTAAAGAATGTCAAAATACTCATGGTAAAAGTGCTATTAAGAGTCTCCTTGAGATGCGTACTATAAAACCCAAATTATCCCCTAATGATAAGTTTGCTACATCTCCCATAAACATTAAAGATAAGGATTATGATTTCTCTCTTGATTTATCTTACGTAACTATTGTTGAGAAAGAACCTTTTGTGGGACTAAGAATGAAAGTGTTGTAGCACATATGACTGAGCTTTCTACCATGAGTGTCCTGTTTTCTGATGATATTAAGATGCGCACCTACTTTGTTGCTAAAATTTTCCCTTTTTCACTGAAAGGAGAAGCTAAGGCTTGGTTTAATAATTTACCTCCTAGACCTATTGATAGCCCTGATTGCTTGATTAGTACCTTCCTTGAGAAATATTTCCCTCCTAGTGCTAGACATGCCATTTTGCAGGAACTTTTTGATTTTAAACAGGGAGAAAAAGAGATATTGCCTAAATAATGGGCAAGGTTTTGTGCTTTGATTCATGCACAGGCTGGATGTCCATTACCTAAAAATGAGCTTCTTGATATATATTATAATGGACTAACTAAATAATCTAGGACATACCTGGATAGTTGTGCTAATTGTGTTTTCAGGAATAGAACTCCCAAGGAAGATGAGGAATTAATGGCTAAAATAAGCAAGAATTATGATGACTGGACTCCACCCGTGCCAACTACGCCTGAGACGACTACACCTAAGTTAACTGTGCCTAAGCCAACACCAACACCAAAGAAGAGAGGAGTGATTGAACTAAATGATGAAGTGATGAAGGAAGCTAAGAAATGTCTTAAGGAGAAGGGTATTAAAGCTGGAGACGTGAAGAATTTACCTCCTACAGAAGAATTATGTAAGCCAAATTTCCACTCATCCACTATTTAGGTACACTCTCTCCAACATTTTGATGAAGGTGATATTCCTTATTCTAAACCTCATGATCAATGCTTGGAAGAATTTGATATTTTTATTGTTAAGCAAGATAATTTTAATAAAAGGGTGCAAATTCATCTAATGGAAAACTCTAGAGCTATTATTGAGTTAAGGGATATTGTGGAAAGAACCTCTAATGATGTTAAAATGCTTGCTAAACATTTCCAAATGGTTCAAACACAAATTGACCAGCTTATTAAAGTACAAAAAGATTTTCTAGTTAATGCTTCTAAAGAAAAACTTGCTTATGAAATTAGAACTAGAAGTGGTGCTGCCACCCAGGATCCTCTATATCCTGAGGGGCATCCTAAAAGAATTGAGCAAGATTCTCAACAAATTGAAAATAGTGGTACTTATCCTAAAAAAGGAAAAAGAAAAATAAAACTATTGTAGAGTCTTCTGAACCTGCTAAAGATCCTAATAGTATATCTGTCTCTGATGCTGAAACTGAAAGTGGTAATGAGGAAAATGATGCTCTTGATAAATAAAAAGTTGAAGAAGAACCGGAAAGGCACACTAAGAATACTAAATACACTAAGAAAGATTTTGTTGCTAAGAAACATGGTAGTGAAAGAGAGCCCTAGGTCCAAAAACCTATGCCTTTCCCTGATAAGAAACACAAGTCAAAGGAAGACGAACACTATAATAAGTATTGCGAGTGGATGAAACCTTTATTTTTGCAAATTCCTTTAACTGATGCTATTAAATTACCTCCTTATTAAAAGTATTTGAAGGATATTGTCTCTAATAAAAGAAAGATCCCTAATGAAGAAATTTCTACTTTGCTTGCTAACTATTCCTTTAATGGTAAGGTTCCAAAGAAACTTGGAGACCCAGGGATTCCAACTATTCCTTGTTCTATTAAAAATAACTATGCTATAACTGCTTTGTGTGATTTAGGAGCAAGAGTTAGTGTTATGCCTTTTTCTCTCTACAAGAGACTTCAATTGGAGAAATTAATACCAACTGATATATCTTTGCAAATGGCTGATAAATCTACTACTATTCTTGTTGGTATATGAGAGGATGTTCCTGTTCAAGTGGCCCATAATTGCTTGATATTAACTGACTTTGTTGTGCTTGAAATGCCTGAAGATGACAATATGTCTATTATTCTTGGGAGACCTTTTCTTAATACTGCGGGAGCTGTTATCAATTGTAATAAAGGAAAGGTAACTTTTAATGTTAATGACAAGGAGCATACTGTCTATTTTCCCAAGAAGATTGATAGGAATTATGGCGTAATTTCAATTGAAAATATTGAGGTCATCCAAGTTGGAGAGATATATTGTCCCATACTGTCGTGGTGGTGTCACGGCAGATGCATGGATAGGCTAAAGGTGGGGACTAATATGCGCTAGGGGAATCCAAGGTGGGATAGTAGAGTGATTCCCTACACAGAAGTTTGTATTGCAATATCTCCAAGATTACAAGTGCTCCTTGAGCTGTGTTGGCGAGAGGAGGAAGATGGTGCTCTCTTACTCTAGCCTACTATCTTGCCCAAGAACCCTAGATCAACTAGTGCTCAACCAACTAGAATTCTGCCAACCCACCCTACCAGAACCCTAACCCCCCTTATATAGAGGTGGTTCGGTCCTGGCCTAGGGCACACGTGGAGGCATATTCCTAAGAATATGCCCCTCCCAAAGTAGTAACACGACAGGGGTGCTTTTCCCCCGCGTCACACTTGCTTTAGCGACGTAAGCCGACGTGAGCGTCGTCACCCTTGTCGGCCACGACCCGGTGGTCCTACACTCGCTTTATGCGCTCATCCAGTACGTACCAGACCTTCTTTTTTGACCAGAGAGATTCCTTCCTTCTCCTAGAAGCTAAGCGAGGATCCGGATCACAGTAGATCCGGCCACACATGTTCCTGCATATAAGTTAGACAAGCATTTCCGACTTACTCCTTAAGTCGGACGAGACAACGTTAGGCGACCCCCCTGGTCCGGGTTACTCTGTGACCGGCCTGCCTTGAGGTGACTCGGCCAGCATCCGCTTTGACCTTGCCGAACCTCGGCTAACTCAGCCCTTATACCCCGGAGTGAACCTACCTGGGGGTATCTCCCCAACATTAGTCCCCTAAGCTGGTGCGGTCTTGGCTGCCTCGGCCGCTAAGGCCACATCAGGTTCATTTATGTCCGTGCCCCAGACGTTCAATTCCGGGTTAGCTCCCTATCTCGGATTACATGGATTTACGTTCCCTTCGCACGTTCCAAGTTTTCACTTGCCGGCCGGGTCACCACTTTGGCTCGGATCCCATGTCATCATGGTTTGATCCGGGCCTCGTTTCCTTCTCTCATACGCCAACCCACGTGGAGGATAATCATTACCTTGTCTTATTTTAAGGGCCTGCATAGAAATCGCCGCAGTAATTGTCAGTTTTACTGTGCACAGGTTACGTCACGCCTGTCTCCTCGTTTACCGCAACTGCACGTCTCGTCATGGGATCTCATCTACTCAGTGGCCCCCTGTGTGGCTCCTCAGCGATTGGCTAATGCAAGCAATACACGGCCACATCGTGTGGCTTGTGCGCTCAACGTGATCCCATTCACCCATCTCTGGGGCAGTTACATAGGGGAGGGGCGCGTTCCTTAGCATTTTTCACCTTTGCGCCCCTCTGCCCGTTCCTCTTCTTCTCCTTCGTCTTCCTCACGACCGCGCCGCCGCCAGTGCTCATAGCAGCAGCGCCACCGCCGCACCTTCTCCGTGCCTCCGCACTGCAGCCCCCGCTGCGCAGCTTCTTAGCCACGGGTCCTCGTCAATCTAGACCACAGACCCCCGCCGCCGCTAGCTCCAGCGAGGACAGCGGATACAAGATGACTGAGGAGGAGCTGGTCGTCGCCGAGCAGGAGATGGAGGAGGACGCCAGTGTGGCGGACTGTGGCGCGTGGGCCGGTTCGTGGGTCTGCCAAGACGACATCGACTGGCTCTACCAGACCAGGCGTATTCCCGCCAGCGTCGCAGCTCGTCTCCCCTCCTCGGAATTGGCCCCCTCACCCAATCCGGGTGAGTTTGTTGTTTTCCTATCCCATTTCCAACGGGGATTTGGTCTTCCGATGAGCGATTTCTTCCGGGACTGGGTCCGAACCTATCACTTGCAACCACATCATCTCCCGGTGAACGCCATCACCTCTCTATCCGCCTTTGTCTCTATGATCGAAGGTTACACCGGACTATGGCCCACGAAGGAGCTGTGGATCCGGTTCTTCGGTCTCCGTCGCAACGTCGTCCCCAACATCCACGTCGAGTCGGAGGACAAGCAGCTCACTCAGTTCGGAGCTGCCTCGATCTTGCCCCGGAGATTTTCAATCTTTCCTCGGGTCACCGGGCTTGACTCCTGCAAAGGATGGGCCCGGACCTTCTTCTACGTCCGGAACGAGGGCACCGAAGACTTGATTCGGTTGATGCCCTACGCGCCGGGCCCCCCTGACACGGATTTCTGGGAGGAGGTCGCCAAGAAACCTACAGCTCTAGCCAACCAAGTCAACAAGAGGTTCGCGGAGCTGAAGAAGCTCGGATTGCGCAACGAGGATGCCATGATCACGTTCGTGCGCAACCGAATCTCTCCCCTCCAGAGGTGCACCCACAGGTTGTGCCACATGAGCTTCGGTCGCGACCCCAACCGAACCTCCTCCTTCGAATTGAGCAACAGTCAGATCTTCCGCCGGGTCAAGGCTCTGTTCACCACTCACAAGGATTTCTCCGCCGAATGGACATGGGGAATCGAGCATTACTGCCATGATAGGCTCCCTCCCACGGTAAGCTTCACGGGGTAAACTTATTTTGGATCAATTATGTGTCGGTTTTTTGTCATATTTTTGACTCTGCTCTTTGTGCTTTTTCTCAGCTGTTTCTCCAGGAAACTCTCGAGGATGGCACGGATCCGACCCTTAAGTGGGCGTCGGACCGAGAGATCCTGGATGAGGAGGAGCCGGACCAGGAGATGTTCCTCCCTATGACCGACGCCACCAAACGTCCCAGCGGTAAATTCTCTTCTCTTAGAGATTGGCCCGATGATGAGGATGACTCGGATATCGACGTGATTGAACCTGTTGAGGCTGTCCCTCTTTCTTTTGCCTTTCCGGCATCAGCTAACCCCGATGGGCATATCCACGAGGATCCTCCACTTGCCACGGGCGAGCCGGTTCTGGTGGCGTCGAAGAAGAAGCGCGGATCCGCGTCAAGTTCTTCTTCTGAGCCTTCTCAGCCCACCAAAAGGCAAAAGAAGGCCGGAGACAAGACTGCCTCCAAGCGGGCAGGCAAAGCCCCGGCACGGAGGGCCCGGAAACCCAAGGAGGCCAAGACCTCGGATGCGTAAGTCATTTTTCACTGCGCAACATACTTCTCCTTGCATCGGGGTAATTTCACTCCTGACATCATTTTCTTTTGCAGGCCTCCTGTGGAGGTCCCTCAGAGCAGATCGAGCATCTCTTCTCCTCTTCGGTCCGGTTCTTCCCCTCCTCATGACGACGAGTCACGCCCGCTAAGCCCTATTCCGGAGGGCTCTGCGGCTGCTCCGGGTTGCGCAGTACCTCATCAAGAGGAACGCGACCTCGGATCGGGAGGGGTCAGCTCGGCCGAGGCAATGGCGTCCGCCACTTCGGCATTGCCGCAACCAGCAACCACCAAGTCTACCGCAACCCTAGCACCAGCAGAAGCTCCAGTACCAGCTTCCGAACCAGCACCTGTCCCGGCAGCCAGGAAACCCACAGCAGCTCCAGTACCAAGTTCCTCTGCCTCTTCCGAGTCATCTCAGCCCCGGGGAGGAACCATTCCAGCAGCTTCCAAAGGGAAATCCGTCGTGGTTACTTCTTCCCAGCAAGCTAAAGGCAAGAAGGCTCCAGATGCTGCCAAGCCTACACCCGTCGAGGCCGGGCAGCGAACCTTGTCGTCAATGCTTCCGAAGAAATCACCAGTAGCAACGGATCCTCCTGCCAAGCCAACCGATACGCAGCAGATGGTTCTTCACACCAGCCCAGCTCTTGCCCTAATTGAGAGGAAGGAAGCTCATGCAAAGGGCTTGGTGGCACCCCACATGCCCACTGGCGAATGGTACCCTCCGAGCCTTATCGAGTTTTTCATGAACTAGAATAAGGCGGAGTTCGTCTACAACGACGATCTCCCGGAAAAGTTCGGCCCCGCAGAGTTTTCTGCCCAGATGAATATTGCCGCCAAGGCAATTAATCTCGCGGGGCGAATGATGGAGGTATGTCGTTTCCGCTTTACATGCTGTAGATAATAACCATTAGTCCCCGAGCCTCTGGTGGTGTATCTTGTTACTCGGTCGGGTGCTCCTTAGAAAACTAACATAGCTGCATGTAAACTTCAAATATGCACACACCTAGAGCCGGGTTGAGTTCCACTTGGCCCGGATATTGTACACTTCGAATATGCAACACACCTAGAGTTGGGTTAAGTTCCACTTGGCCCGGATCTTGTACACTTCAAATATTCATCAAGTTAATTTCACAGTTTTGTGCTCCTCTTAGGTAACTACCAATCGCCGCAGCGCCGAATTTCAATGCCTGCTTGATACCCACAAGATCCTGCATGCAAAACATGTTGCACTTGGCGTAGAGCATGAAAAGAGGGTAATTTTCTCGCTCAGCACTTCTCTGTTTTTCTTCACTTGTTCTTGCAGGACTAATCTCCTCATTCGGTTTTTGCAGCTGGGGTGGAGGCTGAGAACAAAATTATGCGTAAGAATTTGGAGGAAATCCGGGGTATGTCCTTCTTTGTTCGACCTTTCAGTGTTTTCTGTTTCTTCTTCTCCTTGGCTCGGCAAACATTCACTCCTCGGCTCTGCCGGGTCGACATATCATTTCAGCATCGCTTGAGGGTAGTGTGCCCGTGCCTGATATGATGCTGCATTTTCTCGAACAAGCAGGACAGCATCAAGCTGAGCTGAAGAAGAAGAATGATGAGCTTGCCCTCCTCCGGACCAAGGACGACGAGATAGCCAAGCTCAAAGCTGAGATGGAGAAGATGAAGGCCCAACACAAAACCGAGCTCCAAAAAGTTGGCCAGAACTTCACCGAAGAGCGTGAGCACCTTACTCTCCAAATCTCCAAGGACCAGGACCTGCTTAAAGAATCCGAGGTCCAGCTTGGGTCAGCGCTCGCTGAGATTGAACAACTTCGCCAGAGACGTGACAACTGCATCAAGGAATTGACCCGGATCCACCGCCATATCTCACGTAAGTTTCTTTCCCTTATCCGACATAGTTTTCCGGGTCAGCCCATATGTGTTTGCTTCAGCATCTTCCTTTTTCTTGTTTCCAGACCACTTTCCCGAGGGTACTCCCATCGCCAGTGCTGCTGTTGCCAAATTCTGCCGAGAAAGGGGTACTCCCGTCGCTCCTGATGGTGAGAGCATCCCCTTAGACATGGAGGACCTATTGGTCAGCGTGTCAGCTCGCGTGGAAACTATCAAGAACTATGGGAAAGATCTCCTCGACGTTGTGGTCCGGATCTACAACACCTTCTGGCCAAGCGAGAGCGCTCCAGAGAGGATCACACTCCTTGCCGAAAAGCTGTTGGAAGTTGAGACTCAGCTTGACCTCTGGAGGGAGTCCGCCGGGCGTGCCGCGGCAGATACCCTCCTTCATCATATTCTTACATGGTACGAGAAGATCGATCTGAGCCTCCTCACACGCTGGCGCACCGGATCCAAATGGACCGATGATCCGGAATGGGTAGCTCGGCGCCAGGCTTGCGCCTACAGCCTCGTCGAATATTCTCCAATCCATGACTGGGTTGAGGGGCCGAGCTTTCTGGAGACCGGTGGGGACGAGCATATGGAAAACGTGGAGGATGGGTCGGGTGAGGATGGAGAAGATGCTGCTTCAGATATTGAAGACAGTGATGATGACGCCGAACTTGCTCCTCCTGTCGCTCCTTAGTTGAAAAAACTTGAAAATTTATCAGATCGCCGGTATGCCGGGTGCAATTGTATGCTGGATATGTAATATTTTGCTACTATGTTTTTATGCCGGACTAACTTGGGCGTAGTACTCGAGTTTCATTTTCTTGTTCGTCCAATTCCTTGGCTCGGTCCGTGTCTACCTTGATTCGGTTTTACGACTTACAAATCCGAGCTTCAAAATTGTCTTAACAATACTTAGAAACTTTGAGGCTTGGCTCAAAATAATTCAGCATAATAACTTGAAAATAAAATTAGGGTTAGTCCGAAAAAACAAACGTTAACTCGAATAACTTCGTTTCCTTAGCCGTTTTTCATGTGCTACGCAATTCCAAACTTGTTCCCTTGCTTGCCATGAATCCAATTCTTGTTGGACAGCAGCAAGTCGAAGGGTTGGGTTTTTGGTGCTCACACATTACTAATCTGGGTTAAGTAAAATGACTCATTCCAGCTATCGCATAAGAAATTACGACAAACATTATTAAGGCAGTCCCCGAGTTACGGCTCGAGGCGCTGCTATTTCATTGATAAGCTCATTGCCGACATACATACCGACACATGAGATGACTCGGATACATACACTTCTTAGCTAAGTGTAGAAGGGACGAAGTAGTGCTACATTCCACGGTCGCTTGGATTCCTCTCCGGACCTGTCCACCTTGTTCTTTTCCTGTGGCTTTGCATCTATAAGATAGTAAGAATCATTGTGCAATTCTTTTCTCACAATGAACGGCCCTTCCAATGGGGGGGGATAATTTATGCATGCCAGTAGTACGTTGTACCAACCGGAGCACTAGATCGCCTTCCCGGAAGACTCGGGGGCACACTTTCCGGCTATGATAGCGTCGGAGATTTTGCTAATATATGGCGGATCTGGACAGTGCCAGTTCTCTCACTTCTTCCAGCAGATCAACATCATTTTGCCGGGCTTCTTGCACTTTGGCTTCTGTGTATTGGGTAACCCTAGGCAAATCATGCTCTATGTCGGCTGGTAATACAGCTTCTGCCCCATATACCAGAAAGAATGGCATATAGCCTGTTGATCGATTCGGAGTTGTTCTTAAACTCCACAGTACTGCTGGTAGTTCTTCTATCTAGCACCCCGCTGATCTTTGCAACAGCTCAATGAGCCGGGGTTTTATCGCGGATAATACTAATCTGTTGGATCTTTCCACTTGTCCGTTCGACGCGGGGTGGGCTACCGAGGCGACTTCGAGTCGGATCTTCTTATCTCGGCAGAAGCACGCAAATGCTCCTTCCGCAAAATTTGTTCCATTATCAGTTATAATACTATGTGGATAACCGTATCTCAAGATGATGTCTTTGAGAAATGTCACGGCCGTAGCTCCAACACATTTTCTTATAGGTTTCACTCCAATCCATTTTATAAACTTGTCCACCATGACCAAAATATGTGTCATGTTTCCTCTCGTAGGTTTGAACGGGCCAACCATATCCAAGCACCATACAGCAAATGGCCACGTAATTGGTATGGTCTTGAGTTCCGACATACGCATATGTGTCTTGGTGGCGTACCTCTGACAACCATTGCATTTTCTCACTAGATCTTCTGCTTGTTCCAAGGCGCTTGGCCAGTAAAATCCATGTCGGAACGCCTTTGCCACCAAGGCTCGGGATGAGGCATGATGCCCACATTCCCCTTAGTGTATATCTCGGAGGATGTCAAGCCCTTCTTCTGGGTCAAGGCATCGTTGGAGGACATTAGTTACGCTGCGTTTGTATAACTCAGAATTGATGATTGTGTATGCTTTTGCTCTCCTCTGAGTTTTCCTAGCTAACACCTCCTCAGCGGGTAGCATTCCCTCTTTCAGGAATTGGAATATAGGCAGTGCCCAAGCTGGTATGGCTCATGGGGGGAATATCTCCTCATCAATTTCCATCTGATCCACCGGCATAACTTCAGCCGGATCATGCTGAGCAGTCCCCGGGTCTAGTGAGGTAGTCCCCGGGTTTGCCGTGGCAGTCCGCGGGTTTGCTGACGCAGTCCCCGGGTCTCGCGTACCACCTCCCATGTAAATGTCCATGGGCTCAACTCCAGATTCCGTATTTTCCGGGACATAGATCGAGTCGGTTCCTAGGGACAGCCTAATAGATGGTTTTCTGAGGTGTTCCAATGCTCAACCCGGTGGAATTACCTGTCTGGTCGATCCGAGCTTCGACAACATGTCGGCAGCCTCGTCTTCCGCCCGGTTTACATGGTGAAATTCACACCCCTCGAAGTAACCAGATATCTTCTGGACGTGAAATTTGTATAGTGCCATGTTTGGATCCAGGGCATCCCACACTCCGGACACTTGCTGCACCACCAGGTCCGAGTCGCCGAAACATATTATCCGACGTATGCCAATCTCCTTTGCCACTTTGAGCCCATGTACAAGAGCCTCATACTCAGCGACATTGTTCGATGCCGCGAAATGGATCTGCAATACGTACTTTAGCTGATCCTTCTTTGGCGAGGTAAGCACAACCCCAACGCCTAATCCGGATTTGGTTTTCGACCCGTCAAAGTGCATCCTCCAGTAATTCGGATCTGGTGGCGGTGGTTCGTATTGTACCTCGCCCCAATCCACGAAAAAGTCCGCCATAGCCTGGGATTTGATCGCTTCTCTTCTGTCGTACTGGGGCGCATAAGGGGCTAGCTCAATTACCCATTTTGCGATTCTGCCGCTCGCATCCTTGTTACCCATTATCTCGGATATGGGAGCTTCACATATTACCTTGATGGGGTGCTCCTCAAAGTAATGCTTTAACTTCTTCGCCGCCATATAGACACCGTATGCCACCTTTTGAAAGTGCGGGTAGTTATGTTTTGAGGCAGACAATACCTCGCTCAGGTAATACACTGGCCTCTGCACTGACTTACCCTCTTCGTCGCGTTCCACTACGATTACTGCACTTACAACTCGGTTGGTTGTGGCTACGTAGAGCAACATTGGTTCCTTTGATAGTGGAGAGGCCAACACTGGAGCAGTGGCCAACATCTTTTTCAAGTGGGCAAAAGCTTCATCGGCCTGTGGCGTCCAAACGAATTTATCTGACTTTTTCATGAGTTGGTAGAGAGGCAGTGCCTTTTCTCCTAACCGACTCAACGACGCCAGGCATCCAGTGAACTTCTGGACATCGTTAAGACACTTTGGTACCTCCATTCGTTTGATGGCTCGGATCTTGGTTGGATTAACCTCGATACCTCGGCTGGAGACGAGAGATCCGAGTAACTTTCCAGCCGGGACACCGAAGGTACATTTTTCCGGGTTAAGCTTCATCCGGAACCTTCTCAAGTTCGCGAATGTTTGTCTTATGTCGTCAAGGAGCGTTGCGCTTTCCTTGGTCTTGATAACCACATCATCCACGTATACTTGTACGTTCTGACATTTTTGGGACGTTGCACCTGCATTACGTAAACCAAACGGCATAGTGCGATAGCAGTAAGCCCCGTACGGGGTAATAAACGCCGTTTTTATTTGATCATCCGGGTTCAGAGGTATCTGGTGGAAGCCAGAATATGCATCAATGAATGACAACAGTTTGCATCCCGCGGTTGAGTCTATGACCTGATCTATCCTCGGCAGTGGAAATGGGTCTTTTGGACACGCCTTGTTCAGGTTCCTGTAATCGATACACATACGCCAGACCACTGCCACGTTTGGATCGTCCTTCTTCTTTTCGACTAGCACCGGATTAGAGAGCCAATCTGGATATAGTACTTCCATGATGAATCCTGCTGCCAGTAACCGAGCTATCTCATCTCCAATGACTTTTCTCCTATCCTCGACGAAGCGGCGGAGAGGTTGCTTCACTGGCCTTGCTCCGGGTCTTACGTTCAAAGAGTGCTTGGCCAACTCCCTCGGAACACCTTGCAAGTCCTGTGTAGACTAAGCAAAAATATCCCGATTCTCACGGAGGAAGTTGACAAGCTCGCTTTCCTATTTGTCAGTTAGCCTGGCACCAATCGTTACGGTGCGCTCCGGAAACATGCTATCAACTGGAATCTTCTTGGTGTCCTTTGCGGCTTGAAATGAAACGCTGCCATGCGGGTTACTTAGCGCCGACATATATTGCTGCGCGGACTGAGCTAGTGCCGCCACCTCTTGGATTTTTCTTTTCTCTCGCGCAATCACAAGTGACTCGGCTAGGTTATACCCGGCTGAAGCACACTCCATGGAACGTCGGAAATCTCCAGCAATGGTAATCGCTCCATTTGTCCCGGGCAACTTCATCTTGAGATAACTGATGTGACAACTCGCCATGAATTTGTTCAATGCTAGCCTTCTGAGTAACGCATGATATGCACTTTCCAAGTTCACCACTACAAACTCCAGATTTTCAGTTTGGCAGTTATCCCTCGTTCCGAATAGCACGTCGACCCGGACTTTGCCTATGGGTTCACACGAAATGCCTGGTACAATGCCATGGAAAGTTGTTCTCGTAGCCTAGAGCATGTTCTCCGAGATGCCTAACTTGCGCATCGTATCCGCATACATGATGT
Organism: Avena sativa; assembly: GCA_916181665.1. Taxonomy (NCBI): domain Eukaryota; kingdom Viridiplantae; phylum Streptophyta; class Magnoliopsida; order Poales; family Poaceae; genus Avena; species Avena sativa. Next base: position 289,641,516 of record OV702290.1, read on the forward strand.
TAATGCTACTGCCATTATCAATCAAAACCTTGGAGAATCTCACGTTGATGTTTGGTCCAATGAATGTCGGATCTAGGACTAGCGCGTACGAACCTGGGCTCGGCATAAGTTTAGGATGATCTTTGATGTTCCAGGTTATTTCCTGGTCCGACCAAGGCATGTACCTCGTCACCGCTGGCATGACCGCATTGACCTCCATATGTCGGCGCTGCAAGCTTTTCCTATCAGTTTCCTCGGTCGTGAACACACAATAACTCTGGTGATGTTCCCCGTACTCATTCCTTCCCTCGTTTCCGGGGTACCTCTGATCCGGTTGTTGCTGATTTTCCACCTGATGCACTGCATCCCTTCTTTCATTGTTGTCATACCTCGGCGGAGGGGGAGGCAACATTAGCTGTTGCGTGTTTGCTCCGGAAAGCAATTGCTGTCGGGGTAACTCCTGCCGAGGTTGATCGTTCCGGGGTGCCTGAGCATTCCCCGAGCCACCTTGCTCTATCTTTCGCATCCACCCACATTGCCTCGTCGTGTGACCCGCCGGGCTATTCGGATTTGGCGTGTGAAACTTACACGGCTGGTCCAGCATCGACTCATAGGTATACCTCAGACGGTCTTTCTTTTCCTGCCACTGTTTCTTCTGCTCCGGAGTCCATGTTTTCTTGCCATCATTTCTTGGTATCCATTGCCCTCTAGTTCTCTGGCGTTGGTTACTTCCTCCTCCGGGTTGATCTTGTTTCACTGCTGCAACTTGTTGCGAGCCATAGCGATGGTCCGGTCTGTCATCTCTCCTTTTCCCTCTGTAATCATTCCTCCGGGACGACCCAGCTTCGTCCCTCTGATAGTACTCCTCGCTTGAGTCATTTGATGGGAGCCTAGGTTGAGTCGGATCGCCCAAAGCATACGAATCAGCAATCCGGATCATCTTTGCCAGCATAACTGGCATTTTCCTTTGCAGTTTCATCCATAGCTCGCTGCCGTATCTGCACCCTTGTGCAAACCACGCTATGGCCTGTGACTCTATGACACCCTCACACGAGTTTCATACGTTACACCACCGGGTTAAGAATTCACGATCCGTCTCGTTGGGTCTTTGCTTGCACATTGCCAGGGTCTGCGGTCTATTCGGCCTCTGGTACGTACTCGAGAAGTTGCTGATAAACATTTCTTCAAAATCTATCCAGCAGTTGATGCTTCCGGGCGGCAAGTTATTCATCCATACTCTGGACGGGCCTTCCAACATCTGGGGCACGTAACGCACAGCCCATCTCAAATTACCAGTTGCAATTTTCACCGCCGTAGCATAGTTTATCAACCAATCCTCTGGCTTGGTACTGTCATCATACGTCTTCGTGCCCCTGGGTAACTGGAAGTTGGGTACTGGTGGCTCCTTCATGATCCGGGGCCCAAAGCACGCTGGACCCGGAGGACCTTGACATTCGATCTGTTCCGACCTATACAGGCGATCCAGTTTTAACCTGGCGTCATCTGGCATCAAATCCCTGCTCCCCAACCTAGACCCTATCACATGATAGTCCGGTCTGGGGTACCCTGCGTTCACCATCTCCGAATCACCGTCATTGTATCGGTTTTTCTCTCGTTGCACACCTTTCTACTGCATACCTTGGCCGGCGCTTTGCTCTTGCCTCGGTATATTCCGCTGCTACGGTTGTCCTGCTCCTGCGGAGATGCGCTGTCCGGCATTGCCGTTGGCAGCGTCCCCTTGACCGGCATTGCCTTGGTCGCGGTTACCTCGGCCAGCTTCACCTCGGCTCACACTCCGTCGATCATCACCTTTCCGCATCTCGTTTTCTTTTCCCGCACGCGTTGGGTCATACGGGACGATATGTTTGTTCCGTCTGGCCGAGGTTACTACATCTTCTCTCCTTGGGCCATGAGGCGATGATGCGGCTCCAGGGGATTTCTCCGGGTTACCCACCACCGAATGGACGATCTTGGAAGCCCCAGCTCTCTCCGGGTTAGCTCTCAGCAGCTCCTCGTTCTGCCTGTTCGCGATCCGAACCAGCTCGTTAACCCTGTCTTGCTGTCTTTGACGGGCCTCACCCGTCAGACCCTCTAACTCGGACGCAGCGGCATCTGCTGCTCTGAGGTTCTTCGCCGGGGTACAATACCTCGGCAACCCCACAGACAGATAGTTTTCCGACCCTTCTACTCCATCATCACCTTCTCTGTTCATCTCACTTATGAGGTTTTTCCCTTTTACCCTGACTGCTGAGCCGCGGCTATTTTCTTTGCGCTCTCTAGTATCTTTTGCCGGGTTTCCTCTAGTTCGGCTTGTGCCTGAGCCAGATCTATCACCACTGCTACCGGGTTAGCCAAGCTATCCATAGCTTCCCTCAGCACGTTCTCAGGCCTCTCCAGTGGAGGTCCTCTACCTTTCCTCGGTGCCTTAGGTGTTACCTCCGGGTCTGGTGCCGGCTCCTTGCTTGCGCCTGCACCTGGCGCAGTCATCATCACCTCCGCATGGTCCGGGGAGCGAGCGATACGCGCCCCGCGAGCCACAGTGAGGGGTGGTTCCCCCGCATCGACGACGCGACACGGATGAACGCACGAGACGTCCACTGCAACGTAGACCTTGTGTGCGCCGAGCTTGACGAAGAGGCCGTTTCACGGAAGCGGGCGCGTGCCGAAGCAACCAGCGTTGTCGCTGACGAAATCCAGCGCTCCAAAGCACTGAACGAGCCCAGAGACGATGCGTTCGCCGGTGCCGATGAAGTTTCCCGTCCGGATCTTCACCCCTGCTAGCGCCGCTAGCCCCACGGTGGGCGCCAACTCTCGTGGTGGTGTCACGACAGATGCCATGGATAGGCTAAAGGTGGGGACTAATATGCGCTAGGGGAATCCAGGGAGGGATAGTAGAGTGATTCTCTACAGAGAAGTTTGTATTGCAATATCTCCAAGATTACAAGTGCTCCTTGAGCTGTGTTGGCGAGAGGAGGAAGAAGGTGCTCTCTTACTCTAGCCTACTATCTTGCCCAAGAACCCTAGATCAACTAGTGCTCAACCAACTAGAATTCTACCAACCCCCCCTACCAGAACCCTAACCCCCCTTATATAGAGGTGGTTCGGTCCTGGCCTAGGGCACACGTGGAGGCATATTCCTAAGAATATGCCCCCTCCCAAAGTAGTAACCCGACAGGGGTGCTTTTCCCCCGCGTCACACTTGCTTTAGCGACGTAAGCCGACGTGAGCGTCGTCACCCTTGTCGGCCACGACCCGGTGGTCCTGCACTCGCTTTATTCGCTCATCCAGTACGTACCGGACCTTCTTTTTTGACCAGAGAGATTCCTTCCTTCTCCTAGAAGCTAAGAGAGGATCCGTATCACAGTAGATCCGGCCACACATGTTCCTGCATATAAGTTAGACAAGCATTTCCGACTTACTCCTTAAGTCGGATGAGACAACGTTAGGAGACCCCCCTGGTCCGGGTTACTCTGTGATCCGGCCTGCCTTGAGGTGACTCGGCCAGCATCCGCTTTGACCTTGCCGAACCTCGGCTAACTCGGCCCTTATACCCCGGAGTGACCCTACCCATACCACGAGAAAAATATGAAACTATTATGATTGGGACCATTGCTATCAAGGTTGAGGTAACATAATAATTTAGTGAAATACAAAATTTTGTTTCATATAAAATTGTTTTGGTAACAAGACCTGATCAAACTTGTTAACAAAGGGATTTTAATGATCAGCCTTGTTTTGGTAAGAAGATCTGATCAACCTTGTTAACAAGACCTAATTTATCCATTTCAATTTTTGTTTTCACTTAGTCTACTTTTCTTTTGCTAGTTGCTTGCATATTAGAGTGTCTTAGAACTTTTGAAGTTTTAGTTTCATTTTGTTGTTTGCATCATTCTAAAAACATGTTTCTGCCAGAAATTATTCATCAATACCTGAAAATTGCTAAAAAATAAAGTGTCTCGAAAAATTCCAGAAAATTCATATTAAATTTTTACGTGAAAAAAGGGGCAGAGAGGTACCTGGAGTGACCCAGGGGGCCCACCAGGTAGGCACACCACCTGGTGGCGTGGCCACCCCAGGGGCGCACCTAGCCATGGTGTGGGCCACCCCTGGCCCTCCACTCACTCTCTACCTTGCCACTCCTTTCTCTCTCCCGAGAAAACACCAGTTCATTGCTCAAACTTGCGTTCTTGCTGTTCTTGCCCACGATTTTTCGATCTCCTTGCTCAACCTATCTTTGCTGCTGAAATTTGGAGCATTTGTTCTCCGGTATGTGACTCCTCCACTTGTCCAAGTAGATTTGTGTTTAATGGATTATATCTTGAGTATTTTGCTAGTTATATGAGCTTGTGACATTGTTCAATGCTTAGAGAAATTGTTTTGATGCATGTGGAGGCCTCTTACAAGTCCCTATGAGTAGTTCCATTCATTATGTATTCACTTTGCAATCACTTGTATGATGGATGCTTAAATTTCAGAATAGAGGAGATGAACAACCACACCTTTGGAGAAGTATTTGAGAGGGACACACCCAGGAGAGCAAGGCCTTCGAGATCAGCTTCTCAACTTAGGCCATCATATAATGAAGATCTTATTGCACCACGCTTTGGCAATGAAGGAGATGAGGGAGATGCTCACCCATCTACCTTCCCTTGTTTTACCTTATTGCAAGCTGCACGGATCCTCGATGATTTCTTAATATGGTTCAGAGGTGTGAGATCCAGGCACATGGCTTAATAGGATTGATAGGATACCCATATCAACAAGTTGCAACTTCTTTTCTGGAAGCTCATTCGAAAAGAACTCTAAGGTTAAGCGTGCTTCGCCTAGAGCAATTCTAGGATGGGTGACCGACCGGGAAGTGGGTAACCGGGTGCGCACGAGTGAGGACAAAGTGCGCAGAAAAGACTAGTGTTGGTCTGTGGGGCTAGCCTAGATATCCTATTAATATGCCGTGCTCACCAAAACTTTCGTTGAAAGTTTTGTTTTCACCAACACCCCTTATCGGTCAACTGTTTTATTCAAAATTTATAATATGCCTATTACCATGCCATTGGAAAGATTTTGCAGCATTATTGGCATAGGCATGACTGGGACAGTGAAGAAGATCCAAGGATGACCCGCTGATTTGCTGGAGCTATACCGAAGTGTGACAAATGATGATGACTGCATAGCTCAGCGTGGGAAGATAAGGAACATTCAACTTCCAGCTATTAGGTATTTTTCTTATTATTTTGCCACTAGCATTCTTGGTAGGGAGAACACTAGTAATATTTCTAACTATCATTTAGCTTTTCTTGATGCTGCACTTAATAATGATACCAAGTATAATCTAGGTTCTCTTATTGCCCGTCGCTTAGTTGCTAGAGGACCCATTTATGGGGGTATTATTCCTCACGCATGGTTGCTGCCTTAGAACTTTTTGTTGATCCTAACGACACTATGTTGACACCACAAAGGCTTGATCTTGCTGCTATGAAAACACATCATTTTGTTACTACTGACTCTAGTACCGAGAATTTAGTTTATAGGATGTTGTTTAATGACGGAGACGAGAGGGAAATTCCTTTGCCACAATCCACTTTGTTCAGTATTTGCAGGATGCCATGGTCGCGTTCCAAGGAGGAGGTGGACGAGCAGCTCCGCTTGCTTGGTTTCCACGGGCAACACTAGGGGGATGAGCCCTCTTACGACTACTCTGTGCACTACGCTAGGGAATCCTCGAATTCGTATCAGGACGAAGGCACTTCTTCGCCATATTACAGAGGCGCTCCATCTTGGCCAGCTTGGGATTGATACCCACTTAGGCCAAAAGCCTAAGCTTGGTGGAGGTACACCGACATCACACTCATCTACATATCATGTTCAGTTGGTACTTTGTATATCCATGTTTTGTTTTCTTTTTAGTCTTTGTTCTTGCTTTATTTCTACTTCCCAAAACACGAAAAGACCAAAAATATTTTTGTTATTTCTCTTTGCTTGCTTCTTTTTCTTTTTGCCTTGTTTTTCCTCTTTCTTTTAGCTTTGTCTTAATTATTCGAAAAACCCAAAAAGATTTCGCTTTGCTTGTTCTTCCTTTTCGTTCTTGCCTCTAAAAATCAAAAACATCAAAAATATTTTCTTTTCTTCTTTGGTTTTGTGAAGATCGTTGCAGAGTTCAGCAGTCCTCAGTGGAGTTTGGTTTCATGTTATTATTCAAGCCACACAAGTGAAGGGCAATAATGAAGATTAATGACAACTTGAGGTGTGGTAAGAGGCCGGTAACGAACTCTATTTGTTTTCATTTTTGTACATATACTCATCATTATGGGCATGCTTAGTCTGTTCATGTAAGGTGTATGCTATTTATGGATGCTTAGTAGTTCTTGCTTTGTTATGATTAGCTCCAGCTTGCTAAACGTTTGTAGCATGTCATGTGAATTTTTGCTTGCATTGTTCTATTCATAACTTGGTATGACACTGTGGTATCCTCCTCTGAATGTTTCACTTGAATTGACTTGGCACATGCTCACACATGAATAAGACTGAAACAATCAGTTAATCCTCGATGCATTATTTTGCCTCAGGGTTGTTGAATCACTTTCATGCCATAATTAGTCTTGTTTTGTTGCAAGCATGCTTATGATAGTTATTACTCTCCCGTTTATTGCTCCCTTTATATTGCTAGCCTTCGCTTGCAATAAGTATGAGCTCTACTCGTGTTTCCAACTCCCCAAAACCAATATTGCCAAAAGAGTTCACCATACCTACCTATTAGCATCATTTGCTATTTTGTGCATATTAATTATGCCTTGTTTTCTTCCGAATAAAATGGTTGCTTGTTATGAGAAAGTTATGGCACACTTTACTTTCTTGCACTTAATAATCTTGCACCATTGTGTCCATCTTTTTTGCGTATATGCTTGCGCTTTATAAGTTGAAGTTAGTAGAACCATGTATCATGGGGAACGCTTTCAACATTGCACTTATTATTCCGTTGATGTCATGATTCTTTTGCTTATCGATCCCGGCGGTGTGAAATAAAAGGGGAACTTGTAAGATCATGGAGTTTGTATGTGTGTTAGAGAAACGCCTGGGCCGCTAGCCTAAGAGATGCCTAATCATGGTCGAAACTTGCAGCATAACCATAATGAGCATTCTATGAAACATGCTCCATAAAAACCTATGCAAATAGCAAATAAAAAGATCGCTGAGATGCTCATTGTCTGTTGCCTTGTCATTTTGATATGGGATAGCTCCTGTGTCATGGGGCAAGGGGTACCCCGTTGGAGGTTCTCTATGATACATATGTACTTACAATGACAAGAGCTTACTTGTGACTAAAGTTGAGTAGCATGAGGTTCGGTACTCGTAAGCAAGGGACATGAGATTTCAACTTATAAGTCAAGCATATCCTCTTAGTTGTGTCACTTTAACCTTAATCATTTAAAGATGCTTATGATAGGGAAATGAGAGCTCAAAGCTAATGAGTACCATACTTTTAACATTTGGAAGACTTTCAAACTTTTCAAAACCTTTTCACTTCCTTTTTGAGTCACCACTTATTCTTTGAGCACTTTCTTGAGAGAATAGTTGTCATTCTTAGTGTAATGTGCTTGTCTCAAAATTTGGTTAATTGTGTCATGACTTTGATACTTGTATCTTTGATATCTTTACTTCTAGTCTTCGCTTGAACTTCGGAGGTGCCTTGGCATTAATGTTTGCTCTACAACCAAAGGCAAGCGAGATACCACTCTATCATACCTTTTTATGAGCATTGCAATGTCGCTTATGTTTATGTTTCATGCTACTTACTATTTTTGAGTTGGAATCTCTTCATAGTTTGCAATGACCATTAAGTTAACTTATTTGCATACTCTTTATTATGAATTGCTTAAGTAGTTGACCATATGCTGAGAATATAAACATCTTATGAAGCAAATGTGTTCGTGAAAGCTCTTTTATCGCACTCAGTTTTCAACTGAATTGCTTGAGGACAAGCAATAAGCTAAGCTTGGGGGGAATTGATACGTCCAAAACGTATCTATTTTACCGAACACTTTTGCTATTTTTTCTCCTCTAAACTTGTGTGATTTGGATACAACTAAAACGAACTGACACTGTTTTCAGCAGAATTACCTTGGTGTCTAGTTTTTGTGTAGAAAATCAACTATCAGGAAAAATCCTGGAAAATATGCCAAAAATCCTATTTCACCAGAAGATTATCAGAGCCAGAAGACAAGACGGAGGAGGGACACGAGGGGCCCACACCACCTGGCCGCGCGGGCCAGCCCAGGCCGTGCCTGGGGGTGGTGTGGCTGCCTCGGTCACCCCCTCGGCCTCCCTCTTTGCCTATAAGATGTGTCTTGACCTAAAAACCGAAGGGGGGTTCGACGTTTTTCCAGATAGAGTTCCGCTACGCCACCACCACCAGATTCCATGATTTGGAACCAGAAACTCCGTTCTGGCACCTAGCCAGGACGGGGAATTGGAGGAGATCATCGCCATCATCATCACCATCGCTTCTCCGTCAACCATCCATGATTCCCCCATCCATGAGTGAGTAATCCCCCGTTGTAGGCTATAGGGATGGTAGGGATTGGATGAGATCGTTCATGTAATGGCATCAGATTGTTAGGGCATGGTGCCTAGTATCTATTATTAGTGCTTTTTGACTTTGTTGCAACTTTTTATGCTTAATGCTTTTCACTAGGGCCCGAGTGCCATGATTTCAGATCTGAACATGTTATTGATTTATGATGATAGTATTGTTTATGATCTTACCTACAAGTTGTATGCACATATTGTTGTCCGGAACCAAAGGCCCCAAAGTGACAATAATCAGGATAACCGGATGGAATGGCTTGGATGTGAGGATCACATGTGTTCATTGAGTGTTAATGCTTTGCTCCGGTGCTCTATTCAAAGGAGCACCTTAATTGCCAGTAGTTCCCTTGAGGCCCCGCTGCAAACGGGCTGGCAGGACAAAAGATGTGCGAGTTCTCATTGGGAGCACGTATGACTATATATGGAACACATGCCTATGATTACTTAGTACTTGGATGCTTTACTTTATTAATCTGCAAATGCCCTATGTATTGATTGCTATATTAATTGCCTTGTCCATGCAACGCCCGTCCATCCATCCCTATGCCTACCACGCTTTAATCCTACTGTTTACTGCAATTGTTACTACTACCTTTACTTTTACTATTGCTATTACTTTGCTATTGCTACTACAAAACTATTGCTACTGATAAACTGTTGTGAGGAAGATTGTTTCGAGGTGCAGCTAAACTGACAACTCAGTTTTTAAGGCTTATAAATATTCTTTGGCTCCCCTTGTGTCGAATCAATAAATTAGGTTTCACTTCCCTCGAAAATACCGCGATACACCCCCTATACTTCTGGGTTATCAGCGGTCATGCTGCCACGCGGTACGGGTGGATGGTACGGGCGGGATCCGCATGTACCACCGGTCGTTAATACTGTGTAGCTTTCCTTCATGTTTGCTATTCTCCCAGGTGTGAAGATAAATCAATTAAATGACTTTTATCACTTAACAAATCATATTACAACATAAGATACTTAGTAATTCGGAATCCTGTTGAAACAAGGACAAAAGGTGCATGCAAACGCAGTAAAATACCAAAATCCCTATTCTAGTTATACAAAAACGAAAGGTAAATATGCTTCAAGTTTGGACTCATCATCCATCTTGACACAAACAGTAAAGCCACTCATACCAACCGCAGTGAAACTTTGTTGACAACCTCAAGGAAGACCCTGAGTTTGACTACAAGCAAAGTCGAAAGAATAGACCCCGCAAAAGGGCAAAGGGAATAAGAAGGAGGAAGATTCCAAGGGTTCAGATGATATGGATGAACACGTGGAATCCAAACCCACCGACAAGGGCGATGGCAAGGGTAAAAAACCCTTTGAGAAGAAGGCTCCAGTCAACCACACCTTCCTTGGTGCCCTACTGTTCGGGCACCATCCATGAAAGGAGCGGACCCCGACAATCCGGATAGAGTTGATTAATTTCTTAACTTCGTTATAGTGACCTCTCTAGCTTGGACGAAACAATTCATGGATTACCTCAAAGACCGAACGTTGCCCACTGATGAAGTCCAAAGCCAGCAGATAGTACACAGAGAAAAAGGCTATACTATAATAAATGGCCAGCTATACAGAAGAAGCACCCCAGGAATATTCCTATGGTGCATCAGCCAACAACAAGGTATTGAAATCCTTAGAGAGATTCATCTTGTAGATTGCGGGCATCATGCCTCTCCCCGATCGTTGGTCTCCAAAGCCTTTCTACAAGGATTCTATTGGACAACCAACAAGGCAGACACTGACAAGATGGTGTAGACTTGTGTTGGATGTCAGTTCTATGCAAGGCAACAACATGTTCTAGCTGAAGAATTGCAAACAATACCAATTACTTAGTTGTTTTCAGTCTGGGGGGCTTGACAAGGTTGGTCCCTTGAATACGACACATGGTGGGTTTACGCATCTACTAGTTGTAGTTGATAAATTCACTAAATTGATTGAAGCTAAACCCATTAGAAAGCTCGATGGGGCAACAACCCTGGAATTTGTCCGGGATCTAGTGGTGAGATTTGGTCTCCCGCATAGCATCATCACTGACAATGGCAGTTACTTATCACTTGGAGAAGTAGAGGCTTACTGCCACGATAAAGGCATATGCCTTGACCTAGCATTTGTGGCACACCCACAGTCTAATGGTCAAGTTGAAAGGGACAATGGACTAATTCCATAAGTAATCAAGCCACGCTTAGAGGAACCACTACAAAGAGAAGCTGGCGCCTAGGCGTAAGAGTTACCATCTGTCTTGTGGAGTTTACGAATAACCCCCAACAAATCCATTTGCATAACTCCTTTCTTCATGGTTTATGGAGCAGAAGCAGTCCTACCATCCAACATCCTGGATGATGCACCAAGAGTCGCTTCCTACGATGAAGATGATGCTGAAGAATCTAGACGCTTATATGTAGACTTGCTCGAGGAAGAACAGGTCTTGGCATGCCAGAGATCCGCCATCTACTAGCAGAAGTTGCATAGCTACCATAGTATCCGTGTTAGGCATCGCTCGGTTAAAGAGGGGGGGTCTTGTGCTTCGCCTCAAGAAGCAGAAGTCACACAAACTATCTCCGCCTTGGGAAGGACTGTTCTTCATAAGCAATGGTTCCTATTACCTCGTTAATATTTGCGAGTTGAAAGATAGGCCAGGTCACTTTGGCGCTGCATCATCAGCAAAGGGAGAAACAACCTTGGAGATATCATCATGGTCGGAAACAGTCCTGAAGGAAGAATCTGATGCCACTGGCTCGTCATCCATCTCATCGGCAAGCACAAAGACACCCTCTTTGACTAACTTGGCAACCTTGGTATCGTAGCCGGCGAGGGAATTCCAGATAGCAGTACTATCAACTTCATGGCCCTCTTCGTCGTTCTCCGGCATACCAGAGGTTATCAAATCCATGTCGGCGTCAGTGTAGTGTGCTTTCACCAAGGACAAGGCCATCCTGGTGCCATCCCAATGGAGGATACTTTGCAACTCCTTATTTTCTCGAGGGCTCGATAGAGGATTTCTAAGTACTTGGCGATAGAGTCTACTCCCTTTATGGTGATGTTTAGGGGTTCAGCTATCTCCTTGGCCTGGGTGATGGCAGTATTAATGAAGTTGTCGACAAGAATCATGCATTCCTTTGAATCTAGAGCACCTTCACCCATGTTGGTTAAACCAATGGGGGTTGTGTTTTCATAAGAGATAAAGATCATGAGTATTGCAACGATATAAAATATCCGACTTAATTTTTTTGATAAAGACGGAGGAAAGTTACCAAAGATGCTGGTTTCGACTTGTTGGCATGTCTGCGCCAAGATGTCATGCTCCTTCTGAAGTTGCTTGAACATTTCAAGGCCCCGAGTATTCTGCTCTATGTCAGCTTGGTTCTGTTCCTTGAGCTATTCAATCTCCTTCTTCAGGCGCTCTATCTCGGTGTTTGCAAATTCTTGTAGGGCATTCATTGCCTCTTCATGCATTTTGACAGCATCAGCCAGGTCTTTCTTTAGGATCTTCTTCTGACCCTCCAACTCTTGGATGTGCTTGGATTGATCAACAATGCTTTTAGCTTTGGCAACAACATATGTAAGTCAGAACATTGAAGCATTATGAGTATTCGGAAGAAATAGCTACAAATGATGGAAGAAGGAGATGTCGAAAGAGAACATATGATTGTTGTTTTTTATTTGTTCCTTCAGAAAGGATGTTTTACCCTTTCAATATCTAGATCATTCTGCAGCTTGGCAAACCTTTCATTGGCATCCTTCCTCCGGTTATTCTCATTCTGCATAAAAATCATGCTTAGTTTCTCTAGATCATCTAGACGGAACTTATTAGTTTCACCTAGAGGCTTAGGGGCTACAGTATCAGATTTTGACCTATGTATGCTTCTCTTAGAGTATCTAGGCGGAATTATTCATTCTACCTAGAAACTCTAGGGCTACACTATCAAGTTTTATAGTTAGTTCCTTTTAGATCACTCAGGACAATAACTTATGGTTTTTCGCCAGAGAGGTCAGGCGCTATGGTGGGATATATCATAAAGTGAAATGTAAAGATCGAAGACTTACGATAGCAATAATCTTGAGATTATTTGCTACAGTGGCATATGTGTTGTAGAAGGTCTTGGCATTGTTGTAAATAACAAAGGCTTGCTAGATAAGATCATCCAAACTCAGCGTCGGAGGAGTCTGAGGCATCGCAAGAGCACCAACCAAGGGAGCGGATGAAGCTCTAGCTATCCTTTATGTTATCATAGTAGTTAACGATGAAGAAATTCTTGACTTGGTTGTTTTTATTGCCGCAACATCTTCTCTCACCGCTAGTTGCTTCCCTTTTTCGGTGGCATCCTTAGCCGTAGCTTCAGCCATTGGAGAAGACGTGCTCTCCTTTGTTGCCTAGCTATGTGAACAATTTCCATGCCGGCAGAACCTGAGACATCTGGTGTAAGGACTGATGTTTGTCACCATGACGGAGGTCTTAGGTGCAACGAGGGCCGAGGTTCTGGTGGAGCGGAATGTAGGTTTGACGGCAGGAGTGGAGGGAGCGGCAATGGGGGAGTACTTGGTCAGCATCTCATGAATATTTTTAGAACCTCCAGAATCTTTGGAGGTGCGCTTCAGACTAATGCCTGATCTCTTCCTGAAACGTACCAAGTATAAGTACAAGAATGAGTAGGTACAAATCAAAGTCAAAGAAGGAAAGTACTTACACAACAGCGGGTGCCTTGGCCAAAGGGATACCGGTGGACTTTCTTTTCTCTGCCTCTAACACGACAGTGGGTTTCTTGGAGACTTCACTCTTTAATTTATTCTTCTTCTTGCCCTCGGCAGCAGTGTTAGAGGTGGAGCTCCTCCGCTTTCGCGTTACCAGAGCTTGATGATCACCAGCTGGAAGGAGCCGACTGAAGCCTAACCCTAGGCGGATCGACTCGCCCAATACGGCGACTAGCGCATACTGGACCCACACGACACGCCAACTGGAGGCCCAATACCACGAAAGTTATAAATCCCACCAAAACACTTGTAAACCCTAGCTGACTGCATATATAAAGCCAGCAGGGGCACCCCTTTGCGCCATCCTCTCTCACATCTCATGAGATCTAGTCTCTCCCTCCGTCGGCGACTCCCTTGTAAACCAATCTACAATCATATACTGGACTGACAGTATGATGTAGCGATCCTGCACCAAGGGGACGTGAACCTGGGTACATCGTGTGCCAATCTCGCTCCTGGATTCTCCTACGTCGTCTTATCCTTTCCTCTACGTAAGCTACCATGTAGCATCTATCGTGGCCAATACCACGACAGTTGGTGCCCACCTTGGTGCAAGCGATGGTTAGAGAAGATGATCCAGGTGGGATCCCTCACCGTCGACCTCGACCAGATTGCATCTGGACGATTAATCCACTTCACTGCGTCCATCTTCGTCGAGTCACGATGCCAGACTTGATCTTCATCGACACTGAGTCGTGTGACACCAGATCCGATTCAATTGATTGGCCATGAGGCAATTGTGGATGCACGTGATCCATGTATTAGTCTCCGTCTAAAATTCAACTAGCTGACTTCAAACTGGACACGTACTGCATCGAGTCCAGATCGATTTGGAGTGGCCATGCACCAAGCGACAAAAACTGGCAATCTTCCCATCCCATCATCGGTGACAAGTTTCCTCTTCTCTTTATTTATTAGTATGTATAAATTACTTTTGGGTTGTGATGGCATCGATCAATCGGCAAACAATACGCGTCTAGCAAAACATGCCTAAATCAGTCATAAAATATTTAGTATTTGTCTACTTTGTATCCTCCCGATTTGCTTGATCAGATTTTGCAATCGCTTAAATCAGGTAAGTCCATATAATTAGTATGGATACTAATCTCTTGCTTTATTTGTCCTATTTACGAGGAACAAATCGTCCATATAAGGCGGCATAGAAATTGAGGTTTGGCGATTTAAGCGCGCACACAAGCACCTCGGCGGCAACACTCTGACAAAGCAGACCCGACTGACTCCGCCCTGCGAAGGTCCGGTCGGACAAGCTGCCGTGACCTCGTTGAAGGATTGAAGAACTGCTCGACTTTTCATCGGCATGGCTGCCTAAAACTTTGCCGGCAACGATTCGGCTATAAACGATAATTTTCTCCCACTCAATCTTGATTTCAATATTTTGTTATACTATTTTTCCTATCATAATATGTTTATACAGAGATTTTTATACTTTTGACTCTTATGTATACATAGGTTACCTGGTTTACGACCATAATGACACACTCAACTGTTGCGGACTCGCCTCCCGCGAGCTCGCCAACGCGAACTCGTCACGCTCAGGGACTCGCCCCGCATCTCGCGGACTTGGGGACTCGCCTTGCCCCTCAAGGATTCACCGCCCTCGCAGATTCTCCACGCTCGGGGACTCGACTCGCCTTCGCGGTTTCGCCATGCTTGGGCACTCGCCCATCGCCTACTCGCCATTCTACCGGCTAAATGCCGCATGACTCCGCCAAAGCATGACCTTCATCCGCCGCGTCGACTCCGTGCCCGCCGCGTCGACTTTGCCCTAGCGCGACCTCCATCCACTGCGTTGACCCCGTGTCCGCCGCGCCGACTCCGCCCTAGAGCGACCTCTATCCACAGTGTCGACCCCGTGTCCGCTGCTCTACTCTGCCCTAGCGCGACCTCCGTCTGTCGCGTCCACCCCGTGTCCACCGTGTCAACTCCGCCCTAGTGCGACCTCCGTCCGCCGCGTCGACCCCATGTCCGCGTCGACTCCACCCTAGCACGACCTCCATCCGCCACGTTGACCCCCTGTCCGCCGCGTCGACACCGCCCTAGCACGACCTCCGTCCGCCGCGTTGACCCCGTGTCTGCCGTGTCGACTCCGCCCTAGCGCGACCTCCATCTGCCGCGTCGATCCCGTGTCTGCCGCGTCGACTCCGCCATAGCGCGACCTCCGTCCACCGTGTCAACTCTGCCAAAGTGCACCTATACTTCTGCTATGTCGAATGCGTACGCCGCGCCTTCGAAGGACCCCTCATCGTACGAGTCGCCAGAGAGGATCGCATGCCACGCTGCATGAACTCACCACTGGGCGTCTCTTCCCTCTAGAAAAAATCAATTTGCCTTTGTCAACCTTTGAAAGAGCGACTTGCAATGGTCAAGTAGTGCGGACAAGGACTCGCAAACCGAGCCTCGGATCGTCCACAAAAAAATGCTAACTAAGAGCCATCATTGGGGTCGCCTTGCTCGACTGGCCTTCCGGGCCAAGACAAATGGCAGTGCTACACAAACATCACCATGTCCTCCTCAACCTTAGACAGTACGACTCGCACGACCAAGTACTGCGGACGAGGACTCGCAAAACCGAGCCTTGGGTCATCCAAGAAGAATGCTAAGCCGAGAGCCATCTTTGGAATCGCCATGCGAATGGCCTCCCAGGCCAAGATGAGAGACTCGCTAACAAAAACAGCGCAATCAACGTCATTGTGGACTCGCAATCATCGCTGACTCGCCACACTCGGGGACTCTCCCCTCGCGGACTCGCAATCATCGCGGACTCGCCACACTCGGGGACTCTCCCCTCGTGGACTCGCCACACTCGGGGACTCCCCCTCGAGGAATCGCTCACCACGAACTCTCCCCACGCGGACTCGTCATGCTCGGCAACAACCTGATGCAACCCGTCCTATGGACGCTCCCACATCTACAACACCAAGTCCCTCAAGTGGAACAATGACTCATGATTGACCCAAGATCCTTCAAGCTAAGGCGAATTCGCTCCTTGTCTCATGTGAGTTCGATACATCCTTGGATGGCTTGCTACTTCATGCCAATACCTTATGCATCATCATGTACGAACCTGATACATTGCAAATGTATCTATAATTTTTGATGCTCCATGCTTGGTTTTATCTACTTTCTTGTGTTTTGTCCACACCTTGGAGTACTTTTCATATGATTTCTTGGACTAACCTATTAGCAAGAGCCACAGTGCCAGCTGCCTGTTTTCTGCTGTTTTTGGTTCCAGGAAAGTCAGAAAATGAATATTCTCGGAATTGGACGAGACAAAAGCCAAAGTGCCTATTTTTCCGGAAGACATCTGGAGCCAGAATACAAGTCGGAGAAGGGATGGGGGCCGGCCACACCACTTGGCCGCGCGGCCAAGCCAGGCCCGTGCCAGGGGTGGTCTGGACGACCCCAGCACCCCCTCGGCCTCTCCTTCCGCCTATATATTGCCCTCGGGACCAAAACCCTAAGGACCCGATCAAAAATCCACGAAAGAGTCTGTACCCGCCGTCATCTCCATCCCTAGATCGGGAGGGATCTAAAGCTCTTCCCGGCGCCCTGCCGGAGAGGGGAATTCACCCTGGAGGCCTTCTTCATCATCATCCAAGCCTCCGGTGTGATGCGTGAGTAGCTCATCTAAGGACTACAGGTCCATGTAGTAGCTAGATGGCTGGTTCTCCTCCTTTGTTCTATCATTTTTAGATCTTCTGAGCTCCATTCATGATCAAGATCATCTATTTGTAATTCTGCATGTTGTGTTTGCGGGGATCCGATGGATATTGAGATGCTATTTTAGATTGATTATTGATTCTATCATGTCTTTGTTATTTGTGATCTTGCATGCTTTCCGTTGTTAGTAGCTATCTTGGCCAAGTAGATGCTAGCAACTCCAAGAGTTAGTATTTATGCTCGATAGTGGGTTCATGCCTCTGGTAATCTGGGGAAGTGACAGAAATCTATAAGGTACTAGATGTGCTGTTGCTATTAGGGAGAAAACAACAATCCTTTGTTCATAGAACAATCATATTGTTTACTTTACACGCAATTCGTAATGCAATTATCCGTTACTTGCAACTTAATACTGGAGGGGGTTCGGATGATAACCAGAAGGTGGATTATTAGTCATAGATGCAGTTGGATGGCAGTCTATGTATAATGTTGTAATGCCCAATCGAATCTCAAAGGAGTCAAGATGAGTAGTATATGCTTGTATGCTTTCTCGATGTTTGTCAATTGCCTCGCTATAATTTGTTCACCCAACATGTCATCTATCTTAAGGAGAGCCACCTCTAGTGAACTATGGACCCCGGTCCTTTCTTTTACTATCAATCTACAATCAACTATTTACTGCTTTGTGTTTACTTTCTGCAAACTATTACTTTCTTCCACTCGATACGTTTAATCCTTTGTTTTCAGCAAAACCGGTGAGATTGACGACCTCATTGCAAGCTGGGGACAGAGTTCTGTGGTTGTGTTGTGCAGGTCTCCATGTTGCTGCTGGCACCGGTAATGCGCCCTACCAACGTTCAGCTAGCTACACCTTTGGGGTGTTTCCTTGCTCCTACTAGATTGATAACCTTGGTTTCATAACTAAGGCACTTACTGCTGTGCTCATCATACATTCCTCTTGGGGTTCCCCAACGAGCTCGTTAATACACGAGTCAGCAAGTATTTTTCTGGCGCCGTTGCGGGGGAGTCAAGGACATCTTCACAAGGGGAGTCCCTCATAACCAATCTCTTTACTTTGTTATTTTTGTTTGCTTAGTTTCTTTTTGCTTTGTTTGCTTATTTCTTTATCGAAAACACAAAAAATTAGATTTACTAGTTTGCTTTCTTTATTAAAAACACAAAAAAATTTAAGTCTCCTTTAGTTGTTACCTCTTCCTTAGCTCACCATGTTGATCCCTAAATTCACCTTGAAAGACCTTTCAATAGGTAGTGGTTCTATAATTGGAAAAGATAATATTGAAGAATTCTTTAATCATGTTAGTAAACATGAGGATATTGAGGATAGATCCCTTGCTGAACTTGCTCCAAACTATGAAATTGTTGCAGCTTCTTTAGTTCACATGTTGGAATCTAGGTTTGTTAACCTTAACCCCTTAATGCAAGTAATGTTTCTTAAACTTAAAGAAATTGATGACCCTGAGAAGAGAGATTTTATTCTTGAAACTTTGCTTAAGGAATTCTATGATGTTGCCAAGGAAGCTAGAAAAATCTTTGAACGTTTCAATATGCTAGGCTCATGTGTAGATGTTGTTGGTACACGAGAAAAGATGAACAAAACTGAACCTAACGGGGAGGAATCTAAGATACCAATACCCTTTAAACTGGTAGCAATACATGAAGCCATAGAAAAGAATCTTGATTGGATTGTTCCTGAAAACCCTTTTGATGAAAATAGTGAACCTAATAGCATTGAGAGAGGATCCTCTAGAACTTATATGGATGATATACCTTGCCTTGTTGAAGATATTTCTGGTATTGATCTTAATGCTTCTTCATTTGAGAACACTTGATTCTTTCTTGCTTCTTATGCCTAACTTAAAGGCGTTAAAGAAAAATACTTATTGGGAGATAACCCAAAAGTTTTAGATGAGTCTTGGAAGTTATTACTTCAGTAATAACTGCTCCTTATCCTTTTTATTTGCTTTTTGTGCCAAGAGTAACCTTTAATGAGAGAGAAGTAATGATTCGGAAAGTTGCTGTCTCGAAACAGATTTCTGTGCTTCACCGTAAATATTCGTGTAAAATCTCTGAACGTCCTTTTGAGGCGTGAGTTTTTGTGCTTATGCCCCAGGTTGTTATCTAACTTTTGTTAGTTCAACACTTTTTGATTTGAGCAACAGAAGGTTTTTGAACAAATTCGTCTTTACCTGCTAGTCTGTTTTGACAGATTTCTACCATTTTCTGCATTTGCTTCTTGTTGTTTCCGTTTTGAGTTATTTTGGGGAATTGAGCTTTTTGAGGGAAGTACTTCAGTAGCTAGTGTTCTAATGGAAGTTTATTTGGTATTAGAACTGAACCTGAAGACCTATTATCTTGAGTGCACTAATGTTGCTAATAAAGATTGTGTGAAGTTTTGTATGAAGGAAAAATTTCAGGTGTATGGAAGGAATGAGTAATGAGATGAAAGATGGACTAAAGCTCAATCTTGGGGATGCCACGCGTGTCACCCCAAGAAATATCCAAGAAGTACAAGCGTCAAAGCTTGGGGATGCGCAAGGCATCCCCCTCTTCATCAATAAAAATCCCAGGTTTCTTCCAAACGCTTCATTTTTATTGTTTCATGCATAGTTGTGCTGTTCTTGTAGCGTCTTATTTTTTGTTTTTTGTTTTTCATTTGCTTGGTTTTCTTAGTTTTCTGAATAAATTGGTTGGATCCCCTCTTTCATATATTGGTTTTCAAATAGTTTGGTTTGGTTTGTAAAAGAGTAGGAAAGTTCTTGCTTAAGTGGTAAAGAGAGCTTGTTTTTGACTGTGGCCTATGCTTTGTCATCCATGCTTGATATTGTTTTGGCTTTATGCTTAGTATTCTTTGCTGTAGAATGACTTGTTATAAACAATTGAGATTGCTTAATGTGCCTTGGATGAATCATGCGTTGTTTTAGCATATTAAAGCATAGTATTGTGGTATTCTCCTTTGATGCTTTATTTGGGTTGACTTGGCGCATGCTCACACCATGTTATGACTATCTCAAGTCACCATAAGCCTTTATGATCCTTTAGTTTTCAACTTGTAGTATCACTTTATGCTTTGAACAATGATGTTTTGTCTCTCTGCATGATTATGGCCATTATTGCTCTCTTAGTCTGTCGCTCCCAGTCTTTTGCTAGCCTCCACAACCAAGTATGAGTCCAACTCATGCATCTAACTCCCTAAACCAAGTTATTCCAAAGAGTCTACCATACCTACCTACTAGCTTATGCTATTCCAAGTATATTCATGTTTTTGTTTACCTTCCAAATTAAACTTGTTATGTGAAAACTAGTGATTAAAGCTCTCACGAACTTGATGGCACACTTTAATTTCTTGCATTTAATAAACTTGAACCATTGGGTCCTTCTTTGTTGCATATATGCTTGTGCTTTATAAGTTGAAATTAGCAGAACCATGTATCATGGGTAACGCTTTCAACATTGCACTTGTACTTTGTACCCCGTTGATATCATGTTCTTTTGCTTAAGGATCCCGACAGTGTGAAATAAAAGTGGAACTTGTAAGATCATGGAGTTTGTATGTGTGTTAGAGAAACGCCTAGGCCTCTAGCCTAAGTCATGCCTAATCATGGTGGAAACTTGCAGCATCACCATAATGAGCACTCTATGAAGCATCCTCAATAAAAACCTATGCAAATATCAAATAAAAAGATCGCTGAAATGCTCATTGTCTGCTTGCCTTGTCATTTTGATTATGGGATAGCTCCTGTATCATGTGCAAGGGGTACCATAATTTGTCAAGCATATCCTCTTAGTTGTGTCACTTTCAACTTAATCACCTTCAAGATGCTTATGATAGGGGCAATGAGAGCTGAAAGCTATAAGTACCATAATTTTTGGAAGCTCTTTATGAGACTTGAATCCCTACTTCCTTCTACGAAGGCCTTTCTTCCACCATTATATTGAGTCTCCACCTTCTATCTTTATGCACTTACTTTGAGAGCATAGTGGCCATTCTTAGTTCTATGTGCATTGTCCCAAGACTAGTTAATTGATGCATAACTTGATATTGCTAGTTTTAAACTATTTGTATCTAGTCACTCTTATGAACTTTGAAGGTGTCCTATGCATTTATATTTGCTAATCTATGAGGGACAAGCTGAATACTACTATGCTATGTTTTATTTATGTGAAACAAACAAACGTCTTGCAAAGCATTGTTATTCATGAATCTTTTGTTTGTGCCTTTTCATGTTGCAACATAGTTTCTTTGTCCTATTGCTAGAACTTTGTCTTTCATGTTATGATTGAAGTACTATGATTCCAGCTTTGAATGTTTTACAAATACTTTGATCAAGTTTATGATGGTGCATGTCACCTCAAAAATTATTCTTTCTTTTTATCACTTACCTACTCGAGGACGAGCAGGAGTTAAGCTTGGGGATGTTGAAACATTGCAAATGTATCTAGAATTTTTGATGCTCCATGCTTGGTTTTATCTACTTTCTTGTGTTTTGTCCACACTTTGGAGTACTTTTCATATGATTTCTTGGACTAACCTATTAAGAAGAGCCACAGTGCCAGCTGCCTGTTTTCTGCTGTTTTTGGTTCCAGGAAAGTCAGAAAATGAATATTCTTGGAATTAGACGGGACAAAAGCCAAAGGCTGGGGCCCGGGCACACCACCTGGCCGCGCGGCCAGGCCTGGCCCACGCCAGGGGGTGGTCTAGCCGACCCTAGCACCCCCTCGGCCTCTCCTTCCGCCTATATATTGCCCTCGGGACCAAAACCCTAAGGACCCGATCAAAAATCCACGAAAGAGTCTATAGCCACCGTCATCTCCATCCCTAGATCGGGAGGGATCTGAAGCTCTTCCCGACACCCTGCCGGAGTGAGGAATTCACCCTGGAGGCCTTCTTCATCATCATGCAAGCCTACGGTGTGATGCGTGAGTAGTTCATCTCTGGACTACGGGTCCTTGTAGTAGCGAGATGGCTGGTTCTCCTCCTTTGTGCTATCATGTTTAGATCTTGTGAGCTCCGTTCATGATCAAGATCATCTATTTGTAATTCTGCATGTTGTGTTTGCGGGGATCCGATGGATATTGAGATGCTATTTCAGATTGATTATTGATTCTATCATGTCTTTGTTATTTGTGATCTTGCATGTTTTCCGTTGTTAGTAGCTATCTTGGCCAAGTAGATGCTAGCAACTCCAAGAGTTAGTATTTATGCTCGATAGTGGGTTAATGCCTCTGGTAATCTGGGGAAGTGACAGAAATCTCTAAGGTACTAGATGTGCTATTGCTACTAGGGAGAAAACAACAATCCTTTGTTCATAGAACAATCGTATTGTTTACTTTACATGCAATTCATAATGCAAGAATCCGTTGCTTGCAACTTAATACTGGAGGGGGTTCGGATGATAACCTGAAGGTGGATTATTAGCCATAGATGCAGTTGGATGGCGGTCTATGTATAATGTTGTAATGCCCAATCGAATCTCAAAGGAGTCAAGATGAGTAGTGTATGCTTGTATGCTTTCTCGATGTTTGTCAATTGCCTCGCTATAATTTGTTCACCCAACATGTCATCTATCTTAAGGAGAGCCACCTCTAGTGAACTATGGACCCCGGTCCTTTCTTTTACTATCAATCTACAGTGAACTGTTTACTATTTTGTGTTTACTTTCTTCAAACTATTACTTTCTTCCACTCGATACGTTTAATCCTTTGTTTTCAGCAAAACCGGTGAGATTGACGACCTCATCGCAAGTTGGGGACAGAGTTCTATGGTTGTGTTGTGCAGGTCTCCACGTTGCTGCTGGCACCGGTAGTGCGCCCTGCCAAAGTTCAGCTAGCTACACCTTTGGGGTGTTTCCTTGCTCCTACTGGATTGATAACCTTGGTTTCATAACTGAGGGAAAACTTACTGATGTGCTCATCATACCTTCCTCTTGGGGTTCCCCAACGAGCTCGGTAATACACGAGTCAGCAGAACCCCATGAAGAAATGCCAAGAGAAGGAGCCAAACCAACGCGAGCCAGAGTCCTAGGCCAAATCGGCGCCAGGATTGGCGGACCGGACTTCTCGCCGGAACTTTCGGCGCACGCCCCGGCGGACCGGACCTAGGACCGGAATTTCCAGCGCACGTCAGAACCGACCGGTGCACGCCGAAACACTGTTCTGTACGCCATTCCGGTGGCCAACCAGAACGACCGACGCTGACCGGAAATTCCGGCACCCAGTCTGGCACGACCGGACTTATCGCTGAAATGCCTCTAGTCTCATGTCGACTAGGGTTTGATGCCCGAGAATATTCCCTATTTCGTCCAGTTTTACCCTTTTATGCCCAAACTACCCCTGTTTTAGTGGTTGGCCTATAAATAGACCCCACACCCCTTTGTAATACTTAGGCATGATATTTGGAATTAGGGAAACCCCTTGTGGATCTATATAGTTCTTGCCTCATGCTCCTTTAACAAAGGAGCACCAAATATGACAAACCTCGTTGGAGTTTGCATGGTGCCTCCGTGTTGTACAAGGCCTAGGCATCGGAGTCCCTTTGCCTAGACGTCAAGATATCATCGAGTCTCCCATCTCGCCATGCCGGTTCGAGAGAGAGATGCCCGACTGACGCTGATCCTAGGGATTGCGCCGGACAGGTAGCCGCCGGAGTGAGCAATTGGCTTGTATCGTGTCTTCGTGGTGTGTGTGTGTGTTCATCGTGTTCTTCGTGCGTGAGTTTGTAGTTTCGCTCTCTCCCTCATCCCCACACCTCCTCCGCCTCGATTTCAAGGGATTCGTGAAATATCAGGCCACCCTCGAGGTTAGCCCTCAACATATTGGTATCAAGAGCTTCATTGCTCATGAATTCCCCCACAAAATTTTCTTCTATCCACCAAAAATTTGAAAATCCCCAAAAAAGAGCCCCAAATTTTCCTTCGGATCGATCTCTGGATTTGGTGTGTTTTTCGTGGTTTTGTTCCACAGATCTGTTGCTTTGGGTACCGATCTACCTTCCTAGAACCTTTTCCCAGCCCAATTTGGACAAATTTCCGAAATTTTTGACTAATTTGACTTTTGGAGTTCCTCACGAACTGAAACCGGCACCAGGCTCGGCGGACCGGCCCAGCCGCCGGAAATTTTGGCGACCGTTCCGGCGAACCGGAATCTCGACCGGAATTTCCGGTACCAGGCTCGGCGCCGCCGGTTTGGCCGCCGAAATTTCTGTTTCGACCATTTTTGTCCATTTTTCCTCTCGCGTTGTTCATGTTTCGTGTGCGTGTCGCCCAACTAACTTCAAGATTTCGCAACAATATTCACATACCGCACTCATCGACACCGCGACACCGAACATCATCCCCAACACCGGTAACAAGTCATTATACTGAAGGTATAACTTGCTCCACCTTGTTAACCCTTCTTCCTTGTGTGTATCTATCCTATGAGAGCAACTCATCTTGTGTTTGTCTGAGCATTGTGCATTTGTCCTTGGAAAGTGAGAGTGTGAGAGCAAATACAAGAGTTAACATAGTAGTATAGAAAGGGAGAAAAAGAATCAAAAAAGAGAAAAGGAAAAAGCAAAAGAAAAATAGAAAGATACATAGTCTCCCAATACAAAGAGAGTCTCAAGCTTGTAAGCAAAGAGAGAAAAAGAGCACGACCGAGGCAAGTGCACAAATCCGTTGCTTATTTCTCTTTTGGTGAACGAGTTGTGGTCTCTCCTTGCGTTGGCACGACATCGAGCGTAGTCTTCGTTAGGACCTTTTGTGCTCATTTTCATAGTCGTGCTAACCACATCCGTCTCCACATGTGTGTATCCTAGTGTTTTGTAGATCGCCTCCTATTTGCTTTTGATCTTTTGGTTCTCTACCACGTTTGACAATAACCTTTTCTTTGGATCGTTTCATTTGGTTTTCCGCAACCCTAACCTTCCACCCACAGCTTTTGAGAGTTTTAGCTTTCCGTCTTTAGTGTGAGTTTTCTTTGCGTTTTCACGTTGCAAGCCAATAGTTCCCTCTTTTTGTTTCTAGTTCGGTGCAATACCCAAGGTGAGGTACAAGGCTAACACCACCATATTCCACTTCCATATACAATCCTTATGTGTTTTGCATAATGGATAGGCACGGTGAGTCGAGCCAACCACGTCCCCAAGAAGAATAACAAGGACCGTACATGACACGTGCAAGTCACTTCATCGTCCGAAAAGAGTTCAGTGAATGTTGCCAAGCCCTTGAGACGCGACAAGATGAACAATCTGGCGAGACACAAGCCGAGTTCAAGAACATCGACAGCCGCTTCGATGGCCTCGAACACAAATGCATGCAATGCATCACAACTTTGGCCATCAAAATGATGCGCTCCAATGCTCCGTCGCTGAAACAAATGACAATCTTCGATGCCTCATCGAAGGAATGGCAAGGCCATGTTTATGTGCATCAAGATCTTCAAGCTCGCCGCGTCGTCATGTTCCTCTCCAACAAGATCTTCATACAAGTTCTCCAAGACGCAATGATGCCCCCGTGGTTGAAGATGGAAGTTCTTCCAACTACGTACCTTTTCTACGACACGCCGCAACGTCAAGCTATGATGGTGATTTCTCTTAAAGGCCACAAGCAAGGCAAGAAGAACACCGTCGTCACGCAAGGGCATTGGTGATACAACAAGAGCAACCACAAAGAAGAACCGCAAGTGCAACCGCAAGTCCACCACCATCGCCCGTGACACGTACTTGACACAACAAGTGATGACTCCAATTTGGAAAATCAAGCTCGTCATCAACGTGAAGCTCTCCAAGAACCTCCTCCTCGTCATCATCGTCATGAACGTCCGCACTGACACCATGGTCATCACGAGGCGCCTCCTCCACAACGTCAAAACTTGGAGCACCAAGTGTTCCAAATTGAGCGACGCCCACCACGTCAAGACACTCAAGACCATGATCTTCGACGTGAGGCCCATGTGGCTAACCAACGTCACCAACCGAGGAACGAGCTCCCCTTCATCGTCAATTGCGTCAAGAGGCTCCACACATTCGCCACCATGAGGCCCAAGCGCCTCAACCACGTCACCAACCGCTCCAAGAGCAACATCAAGAGCAAGCTCCGCAACAAGATCAAGAGCAAGCTCCGCAACAAGATCACGAGAACCAAGTTCCACATCCTCAACCACAAGATCATCAACAAGGTCACCAAGCTCGTCGCAATGACCGCAACGATGAAGAAACTTTCGGCAAGCTCAAGTTCACAATGCCCAAGTTCACCGGATCCAATAACCCGAAGAATACCTCTCGTGGGCACTCAAAGTCGACAAGATCTTCCGTATGCACAATTGTAGCAACGAGATGATGGTCGCCATGGCTTCGCTTGAGTTTGATGATTATGCTAACCTTTGGTGGGGACAAGTTCAAGTTGCTCGTGATGCAAGACAAGAGCCACCAATCACAACTTGGCAAGACATGAAGGCTCATATGAGATCCTGCTTTGTCCCCACGCATTACACGTGTGACCTCTTCAACAACCTTCAAGCGCTTCGTCAAGGGACAAAGACCGTGGAAGAGTACTTCAAGGAATTGGAACTCAACTTGATTCGCGCCACCATTGACGAGCGTATGGAGAAAACTATGCCACGGTTCCTTATTGGGTTGAACCACCCAATCAAGCACATCGTCAAGTTCCAAACATACAACACCATGGTTGATCTTGTGCACATCGCAACAAAGGTCGAACGTCAAGTGCAAGAGGACATCAAGTACAACAAGCCCAAGAAGTACTTCACCTACAAGCAAGCTTCAACCGCTATACCAATAACTTTCAATGGAAGCTCCCCAAGTACCTCCAAGCCTTCCTTCAAGCCCACACTTCCTCAAGGAAAACTGCCCCCAAGTGGCAAACAAGCAAAGAGTGACACACCTTTCAACGGTGAGTGCTACAAGTGTGGAGGCAAAGGACACAAGTCGGCCGAATGTGGAAACAAGAAAGTATTGTTCATCCACGACATTGGCGAAGAAGAGTACTTGAGTGAAGATGAATTTGATGCCCGAGTAAAGGAAGAAATGGCAAGGCAACGAGTGGAAGATGACCAAGAACTCCTCATGTGTGAACATGACGCAAGTCCATCGCTTGTCGTTACAAGGATCTTGACCACTCAAGCACAAGAGCTTGAAGACCAACGCTCAAATATCTTCCAAACACGAGCCAGGATCAATGGCTAATCTATCAAAGTGATTGTTGATGGAGGGAGTTCCCACAACGTTGCTAGCACCGAGTTCTGTGAGAAGGTCAACCTCACCCTCCATCAGCACAAGAACCCCTACCATGTGCAATGGCTAAGTGACCAAGGGTCCGTGAAGATCAAGCACACCGTATCGGTCTCCTTCGCCATTGGTCCTTACAAAGACACGGTGGAGTGCGATGTGGTTCCCATGACAGTTTGCCGCATGCTACTTGGTTGACCATGGCAATTCGACAAGGCTACTCTACATGATGGTCGCACCAATGTATACACCTTCAAATGGCTAAATAAGACATGTGTTTTGCAACTGGTGACTCCTAGCCAAATAATTGCGGACAATGAAAAGCCTTTAGCGAGGGCGCAAGGCACAACACCTACTTGTGAGAAGAGCGGTGAGCGAGAGATCCAACTCATAGTGAGTGAGAGCCATAAGCCAAACCTGAGTGGAAAAACTAAGGGTGTTCTCCTTGCCACCAAAAGTGAGATGAGAGAAGTGCGGAAGAACCCATCCATCTTGCACTACATCCTCATTTGCAAGGGCCTAGCGCAAGGAACTAATGAAGTAACCAATGTTCCTCCATCTTTGATGATTGTCTTCCAAGAATTCAAGGATGTGTTTCCCGAAGAGCTTCCACATGGACTACCTCCCCTTCGTGGAATTGAGCATCGCATTGACCTCATCCCCGGCGCACCCCTTACAAACCATGCCGCCTATCGCACGAACCCAGAGGAGACAAAGGATATTGAACGTCAAATCAACCAACTCGTCTCCAAAGGTTTGATCCAAGTTAGCACTAGTCCAAGTGCCGTACCCGTGATACTTGTTACAAAAACAGATGATACGCTACGGTTATGCATGGACTGCCATCCAATCAATGCTATCACCGTGCGTTATCGACATCCCATACCACATCACGATGACATGCTTGATGAATTGTGTGGAGCCACTATTTTTTCGAAAATTGATCTTTGTAGTGGTTACCATCAAATACGCATGGCTGAGGGTGATGAGTGGAAAACCGCCTTCAAGACCAAACTTGGTCTCTATGAATGGTTGGTTATGCCCTTTGGTTTATCTAATGCATCATCTACCTTCACGCGCCTTATGAATCACATATTGCATTCTCTCATTGGAAAAAGTGTTTTTGTCTATTGCAATGATATACTTGTTTATAGCAAGTCACTTGAGGACCATATTACACATGTCAAGGAAGTTTTGCAAATCCTTCGACATGAAAAGCTTTATACTAATCTTCCCAAGTGTACTTTTGCTAAAGACAAGTTGATTTTTCTTGGATTTGTCGTTTCTTCGAAGGGAATTGAAGTTGATGTTTCCAGGGTAAAGGACATACGAGATTGGCCCATCCTAACAAATGTGAGTGAACTCCGAAGGTTTCATGGGTTGGCCGGTTACTATCGTCGCTTTGTGAAAGACTTTTCAACCATTGCTTGTCCTCTCAACGAGTTGACGAAAAAGAATGTCACCTTCGTGTGGGGCAAAGCACAACAAAAAGCTTTTGATGAACTTAAAAAGAGGCTCGCCGAAGCACCCCTTCTTGTGTTACCGGATTTCACTAAAACTTTTGAGATAGAGTGTGCTGCTAGTGGTATTGGCATTGGAGGAGTCCTTATGCAAAATAGATGTCGTATAGCCTACCATAGCGAGAAACTTGATGGTGCTCGCCTTAATTATCCAATTTATGACAAAGAGCTTTTTGCCTTAGTTCGTGTTCTTCAAGTTTGGCAACACTACCTATGGCCCAAGGAATTTATCATACATTCTGACCATGAGTCATTGAAATATCTCAAAGGCCAAGCCAACTTGAGTAAGAGACACGCTAAGTGGGTTGAGTTTATGGAGTCTTTTCTGTACATTGTCAAGTATAAGAAGGGAAAAGATAATGTAGTTGCGAACGCTTTGGCTCGCAAACACACAAGCCTTCTTACGAGCCTTGAAATCAACATGTTGGGTCTTGAGGAAATAAAATCTTTGTATGCTTCCGACCCATTCTTTGAACCAATTTTCGCAAAGTGCTCCATTAACAAAGGAGTTGATGATTTATATTTGCATAAGGGCTTTCTCTTTAAACAAAACAAGCTTTGCATTCTGAAATCGTCGCTCCAACTTTTGCTTCTCCAAGAATCTCATGGTGGAGGCCTCATGGGTCACTTTGGCCGTGACAAGACATTGGATATGCTATCCACTCACTACTTCTGACCCAAGATGAAGAGCGACGCCAAGGAACGCGACTCCAAGGTCAAGCCAAGAGGAGATAGTCCCTTCAAGGTCCTCAAGAGAATCAACAACAATGCCTACATCATCGACATACCGGCGTCCAAGTACCTCGCAAGAAATACATTCAACATCAAAAATCTCTCACCCTACCATGGAGATGTTCAAGTTGACAACCATGAAGAGTCGAGGACGAATCTTTCCCAAGGGGCGAGCTGATGCAGCCCGTCCTATGGACGCTCCCACATCTACACCACCAAGTCCCCCAAG
The DNA here is from genome assembly GCA_916181665.1 of Avena sativa. Classification (NCBI taxonomy): domain Eukaryota; kingdom Viridiplantae; phylum Streptophyta; class Magnoliopsida; order Poales; family Poaceae; genus Avena; species Avena sativa. The sequence continues at coordinate 289,671,247 of OV702290.1, forward strand.
TGGACCAATGACTTGTGCTCGAGCCAAGCCCCTTCAAGCTAAGGTGAATTCGCTCCTTGTCTCATGTGACTTCGATACATCCTTGGATGGCTTGCTACTTCATGTCAATACCTTATGCATCATGAGGTATGAACCCCATGAAGAAATGCCAAGAGAAGGAGCCAAGCCAACACGAGCCAGAGTCCCAGGCCAAACCAGCGCTAGGATCGGCGGACTGGACTTCTCGCCGGAACTTCTGGCGCATGCCCCGGCGGACCGGACCCAGGACCAGAATTCCAGCGCACGCCGGAACCGACTGGCGCACGCCGAAACACTATTTTGTACGCCATTCCGGTGGCCAACCGGAACGACCGGCACGGATCGGAAATTCCGGCACCCAGTCCGGCGCGACCAGACTTATCGCCGGAACACCTCCAGTCTCAAGTCGACTAGGGTTTGATGCCCGAGAATATTCCCTATTTCATCTAGTTTTACCCTTTTATGCCAAAACTACCCCTGTTTTAGTGGCTGGCCTATAAATAGCACCCACACCCCTTTGTAATACTTAGGCATGATATTTGGAATAAGTGGAAACCCCTTGTGGATCTATCTAGTTCTTGCCTCCTGCTCCTTTGACAAAGGAGCACCAAATATCACAAACCTCGTTGGAGTTTGCATCGTGCCTCCGTGTTGTACAAGGCCTAGGCATCAGAGTCCCTTTGCCTAGACGTCAAGATCTTACCGAGTCTCCCATCTCGCGGTGTCGGTTCGAGAGAGAGATCCCCGACCGACGCTGATCCTAGGGATTGTGCCGGACCGGTAGCCGCTGGATTGAGCAATTGGCTTGTATCGTGTCTTCGTGGTGTGTGTGTGTTCATCGTGTTCTTCGTGCATGAGTTTGCAGTTTCGCTCTCTCCCTCATCCCCACACCTCCTCCACCTCGATTTCAAGGGATTCGTGAAAGATCGGGCCACCCTCGAGGTTAGCCCTCAACAGAACCACTACTATTTTCAGAATATGCATCTCTAAGGAGCCTAAAGGCGCCTCTACAAGGCAACTCGAACCTCCAGGACTACTCCTAGGCATACTGCGTGTGCGCGTGGTTCCACAACCGTGGCTCTCCATCCTCGGGGACTCGCCACCGCGGACTCAACACGCTTGGGGACTCGCCATCGTGGACTCGCCCTCGTGTACTCAACACACTCGGGGACTCGCTACCGCGGACTTTCCCTCGCGTACTCAACCCGCTCGAGGACTCGCCATCATGGACTCGCCCTCGCATACTCAACATGCTCGAGGACTCGCCACCACGGACTCGCCCTCGCATACTCAACATGCTCGGGGACTCGCCCCTCGCGGACTCGTCTCGCGTATTCCCTGCACTGACTTGGCGACTTCACCATCAATGATTTGGTGGCCTCCAATGACTCATCATCGACTCCACCCTTGAATCACCTGCACCGATTCAGCGGCTTGAAGTCATCGTCGAGTCCCTGACACGCTCGGGGACTCCTGATGGGGGAATACTGATACATTGCAAATGTATCTATAATTTTTGATGTTCCATGCTTGCTTTTATCCACTTTCTTGTGTTTTGTCCACACTTTGGAGTACTTTTCATAAGATTTCTTAGACTAACCTATTAACAAGAGCCACAGTGCCAGCTGCCTGTTTTCTGCTATTTTTGTTTCCAGGAAAGTCAGAAAATGAATATTCTCGGAATTGGACGGGACAAAAGCCAAAGTGCCTATTTTTTGGAAGTCATCAGATGCCAGAATACGAGACGGAGAGGAGCCAGGGGCCACCACACCACCTGGCCGCGTGGGCCAGGCCTGGCCGCACCAGGGGGTGGTCTGGCTGACCACAACACCCCCTCGGCCTCTCTTTCCGTCTATAAGATGCCCTCGGGACGAAAACCCTAAGTACCCGATCAAAAATCCACGAAAGAGTCTGTAGCCACCGTCATCTCCATCCCTAGATTGGGAGGGATCTGAAGCTCTTCCCGGCACCCTGCCAGAGAGGGGAACTCACCCTGGAGGCCTTCTTCATCACCATGCAAGCCTCCGGTGTGATGCGTGCATCTCTGTACTATGGATCCATGTAGTAGCTAGATGGCTGGTTCTCCTCCTTTGTGCTTTCATGTCTAGATCTTGTGAGCTCTGTTCATGATCAAGATCATCTATTTGTAATTCTGCATGTTGTGTTTGCGAGGATCCGATGGATATTGAGATGCTATTTCAGAATGATTGTTGATTCTACCATGTCTTTGTTATTTGTGATCTGGCATGCTTTCCGTTGTTAGTAGCTATATTGGCCAAGTAGATGCTAGCAACTCCAAGAGTTAGTATTTATGCTCGATAGTGGGTTCATGCCTCTGGTAATCTAGGGAAGTGACAAAAATCTCTAAGGTACTAGATGTGCTGTTGCTACTAGGGAGAAAACAACAATCCATTGTTCATAGAACAATCGTATTGTTTACATTACACGCAATTCGTAAAGCAATAATCTGTTGCTTACAACTTAATACTGGAGGGGGTTCGGATGATAACCTGAAGGTGGATTATTAGTCATAGATGCAGTTGGATGGCGGTCTATGTATAATGTTGTAATGCCCAATCAAGTTCCAAAGGAGTCAAGATGATTAGTATATGCATGTATTGCTTTCTCGATGTTTGTCAATTTCCCCGCTGTAATTTGTTTACCCAGCATGTTATCTATCTTAAGGAGAGCCACCTCTAGTGAAATATGGATCCCGGTCCTTTTCTTTTATATACAATCTACAAACTGTTTACTGCTTTGTGTTTACTTTCTGCAAACCATTACTTCTTTCCATTCGATACGTTTAATCCTTTGTTTTTAGCAAAACTTGGTGAGATTGACAACCTCATCGCAAGTTGGGGACAAAGTTCTGTGGTTGTGTTATGCAGGTCTCCACGTTGCTACTAGCACCGGTAGTGCGCCCTGCCAAGGCTCAGCTAGCAACACCTTTGGGGTGTTTCCTTGCTCCTACTGGTTCGATTAAACCTTGGTTTCGTAACTGAGGGAAACTTGCTGCTGTGCTCATATACCTTCCTCTTGGGGTTCCCAACGATCTCTACATCAACACTGAGCCATCAAGCATTTTTCTGGCGCCCTTGCCGGGGTGTCAAGGACATCTTCACTAGGGGAGTCCCTCATAAGCAATCTCTTTACTTTGTTATTTTTGTTTTGCTTAGTTTCTTTTTGGTTTGTTTGCTTGTTTTGTTATCGAAAACACACAAAAAATTAGTTTTACAAGTTTGCTTTCTTTATTCAAAAACACACAAAAATTAGTTCCTATCATAAGTTGTCATTATGTCTAGCCTTTCTCCAGTCACTATGTCACCCTAGGAAATTATTTTCACTTTTAAACAAGGAATTGAGGAAAGTTTTAAAGAAGCTTGGTCTAGAATCTCTGATCTACATGAAAAAACTAAGCCTAAAATGACTCAAAGCTTGTTCCTTAGAGTTTTTACCTTGGGATTGCTCTTTGCTATAGATATGCCTTAGATGCTGTTGTGGGAGGAGATTTCCTCCAATGTAATGAGGATGATGCTATTAATTCTATAAAGAAATTGATCCTCACTTACAACTTGCCTAGCCAAAGTGATATTTCTTTCGCAAGAATATTTGCTAGATTGAACACTTTTGAGACTAGCACTACTAGCTTAAAAGATTGCTATAATACGCTTAGGGGGTATCATAATTATGTTCCAATGAATTCTGAACCTTCAAAGTGGCTCCCTACAGTAAAGATTGAGATACACACTGAAACTTTTCAAGCTTGCTGTGATATCATGTCTGAATTTTGTCTTATGCCCAAAGATATTTATGAATCTTTCAATACTTGGGGGCTTACTGAGGGAGGAAAAGAAATATCTCTTGCTAATAATTCTACCATATTACCTATTAGAATAGCTGGAGGAGTGTTTACAAAGATCCTTGGGAAGACGATTTCTACTGATTATCTTGTTAATGAATGTGCAGGAAAAGGATAAATTACACTTGGAAGGTCCCTATTAGAACTCCTTGGTGCAATAATATATGTGGGAAAAGGGACCATGCACCTGTCTTCCCCACCAAACAATCATATTTTCCCCAAGGTTAAGAATAAAAGTAAGGGAGGTAAGGGCAAGAAATTTGGTCTTAATGCTTCTTCATTTGAGAACACTTGATTCTTTTTCTTGCTTCTTATGCCTAACTTAAAGTCTTTAAAGAAAAGTACTTATTGAGAGATAACCCAAAAGTTTTAAATGAGTCTTGGAAGTTATTACTTCGGTAATAACCGCTCCTTATCCTTTTTATTTGCTTTTTGTGCCAAGAGTAACCTCTAATGAGAGAGAAGTAATGATTAGGAAAGTTGCTGTCCTGAAACAGATTTTTGTGCTTCACCGTAAAAATTCGTGTAAAATCTCTGAACGTATTTTTGAGGCGTGAATTTTTGTGGTTCTGTCCCAGGTTGTTATCTAACTTTCGTTAATTTAACACTTTTTGATTTGAGCAACAGAAGGTCTTCAAAACAATTCGTCTTACCTGCTGGTCTGTTTTGACAGATTTCTGCCATTTTCTGCATTTGCTTCTTGGTTGGTCCCTTTTTGAGTTGTTTTGGGGAATTGAGCTTTTTGAGGGAAGTGCTACAGTAGCTAGTGTTATAATGGAAGTTTATTTGGTGTTATAACTGAACCTTAAGACTTATTTATCTTGAGTGCACTAATGTTGCTAATAAAGTTTGTGTGAAGTTTTGTATGAAGGAAAAATTTCAGGTGTATAGAAGGAATGAGTAATGAGATGAAGGATGGACTAAAGCTCAATATTGGGGATGCCACGCGTGTCACCCCAATAAATATCCAAGATGTACAAGCGTCAAAGCTTTGGGATGCCCAAGGCATCCCGTTCTTCATCAATAAAAATCTCAGATTTCTTCCAACCGCTTCATTTTTATTGTTTCACTAGATCATGTAGGCGCGCACCCGTCCATTAGAAAATTCATAGTTATGAAATGGCAAAACTCTATTTGAATTAAAATTTACCTTAGAATTTGTATTGTATTTGTCTACCTAGGTTTTCCTGTGTCTATCTTTTTTCTCTCTCATTCAGGCTCCATAGAATTTTCTTAGGCATATAATTTTCTTACACAAGATTCGCTGTGTTTTGTATGTTGATAAGGGGCCGTGCTACTAAAATATTTCATGATTTTCTAAATTGGAAGGTGAACATGATTACATCAAATAAATTGAGGATAGATTTAAATAGCATGAAGGAAGTAATAGAAACATGTCTCTTTATAAGAGGAGCCACATTCATAGAATGTAAGCAGCTGAGCTAGAACAAGCAGAACCTGCAGAGAAATATATTTCTGATTTAGAAAAGATGAGAATTGTTATCTGAAGAAGATGTGTATTTTGTTTGGAAATAAAATCAACCTATCAAACCACCATTAGACCTAGAATCTACTATCGAGTGGGAGTAGCACAGGAGAAACTGAGGCAAGAGATTTTATAGGACATGTAGGCAATGTAGTAACGTACCATAATCATCTGTCACATAAATTTGTGCACCATGGCTTCCATTAGGGATTTGCAAGAACTGAAAAAATAACACGGTCTAAAGATCAATTAAGACTGGCGCATCAGGTCGCCATGAATGGGGAGGCAAGGGCAAGATCTGTACCGCATTCGCAGGAGAGATCGATGGCTGCTCCAGATTCTGGCCTGCGTTCGAACGGATCGCGAGGTGTGCACCTGGTCTCGGTCGGTCGAATCTCGATTGGAGTCTACTGCATGCCCGCTCTAGATTTCGGCCTGCGGTCCAATCGATCGAGAGGTGTGCATCTTGTCTGGGTGGTCAAATTTACATTGGAGTCTGCCGTCGCATCATGTGTCCTCTTCAAAAAAAAAATCTGATGGTTCCGTATGAGCAAGGAGACACAGTTTCCATTGGAGTCTGCTGCCGCACGTGTCATCTTCAAAAAAATCCGATGGTTCCCTACGAGGAGACCCGGTTGTCGAAAGGTGGAGTAGAGCGGGCTGAAATAGATAGACATTCTAGCCCAATTAAGCATAGAGTCTTTTTGATGTCCAGAGAGGCGTCCCTAAGGGATAATTCAGCCCATGCAGGAGCTGAGGATCATCCAACGGCCAGAATGGCGTGGGGGGCGCGATCGGATGGCCAAAACTGCTCAATTCGTGGGAGGCCTTTTTGACTCAGTTTTAATATCCCTAATGCACAGTTGTGTTGTTCTTGGAGCGTCTTCTTTTTCTTTTTCGTTTTAGTTTTTCATTTGCTTTGTTTGCTTAGTTTTCTGAATAAATTGGTTGAACCCCCTCTTTCATACATTGGTTTGCAAATAGTTTGGTTTGGTTTGGAAAAGAGTAGGAAAGTTCATTCTTATGTGGTAAAAAGAGTTTGTTTTTGACTGTGGCCTATGCTTTGTCATGCCTTGCTTGATATTTTTTGGCTTTATGCTTAGTATTCTTAGCTCTAGCATGACTTGTTATAAACAATTGAGATTGCTTAATGTGCCTTGGATGAATCATGCGTTGTTTTAGCATATTAAAGCATAGTATAGTGGTATTCTCCTTTGATGATTTATTTGGGTTGACTTGGCGCATGCTCACACCATGTTATGACTATCTCAAGTCACCATAGCCTTTATAATCCTTTAGTTTTCAACTTGTAGTATCACTTTATGCTTTGATCAATGATGTTTTGTCGCTCTGCATGATTATGGCCATTATTGCTCTCTTAGTTTGTCGCTCCTAGTCTTTTGCTAGCCTTCACAACCAAGTATGAGTTCCACTCATGCATCCAACTCCCTAAACCAAGTTATTCCAAAGAGTCCACCATGCCTACCTACTAGCTTATGCTATTCCAAGTATATTCATGTTTTAGTTTACCTTCCGAATTAAACTTGTTATGAGAAAACTAGTGATTAAAGCTCTCACGAACTTGATGGCACACTTTACTTTTCTTGCCCTTAATAAACTTGAACCATTGTGTCGTCTATGTTGTATATTCTTGCACTTATTTTGTTGGGGATTAGCAGAACCATGCTTTCATGGGGAACGATTTCAACATTGCACTTGGTACTTGTACCTAGTTGATATCATGCTCTTTTGTATATGGATGTCGTCGGTGTGAAACGAAAGGGGAGATTGTAACTCCATGGAGTTATGTATATGTGTTAGAGAAATTCCTGGGCCGCTGGTCTAATCCATGCTGACATGGTGGAAACCTGCAGCGTAACCATAATGAGCTGTCTATGGAGCATTCTTCTTATAAAAAAGAGTCCTATATTGAGAAAAAAGAGAAAAATAAAAAAAGAGATTATGAAAAGAGGATAGAGAGAAAAAAGCACCATATTCCCATGGTAAATAAGAAGATTGCTGAGATTCTCCTTGTCTGCTTGCCTTGTCATTTTGATATGGGGATTCTTCCGTATCATCGGGCAAGGGGTACCCCGTTGGCGGTTCTCTATGATACACATGTACTTACGATGACAAGAACTTACCGGTGACTAAACTTGAGTAGCATGAGGAGCGGCCCTCGTATACAAGGGACATGAGATTCCTGACTTATACTTCGTCAAGCATGTACACCATAGTTTGTTCACTTTAACCTTAATCACTTCAAGATGCTTATGATAGGGGCAATGAGAGCTGAAAGCTATAAGTACCATAATTTTTGGAAGCTCTTTATGAGACTTGAATCCCTGCTTCCTCCTATGAAGGCCTTTCTTCCACCATTACATATTGAGTCTCCACCTTCCATCTTTATGCACTTACTTTGAGAGCATAGTGGCCATTCTTAGTTCTATGTGCATTGTCCCAAGACTAGTTGATTGATGCATAACTTGATATTGCTTGTTTTAAACTATTTGTATCTAATCACTCTTATGAACTTTGAAGGTGTCCTATGCATTTATATTTGCTACTGTATGAGGGACAAGTTGCATACTATTATGCTATGTTTTCTTATGTGAAACAAACAAACGTCTTGCAAAGCATTATTATTCATGAATCTTTTGTTTGTGCCTTTTCATGTTGCATCATAGTTTCTTTGTCTTATTGCTAGAACTTTGTCTTTCATGTTATGATTGAAGTACTATGATCCCAGCTTCGAATGTTTTACAAATACTTTGATCAAGTCTTTCACTTACCTACTCGAGGACGAGCATGAGTTAAGCTTGGGGATGTTGATACATTGCAAATGTATCTATAATTTTTGATGTTCCATGCCTGGTTTTATCCACTTTCTTTTGTTTTGTCCACACTTTGGAGTACTTTTCATATGATTTCTTGGACTAACCTATTAACAAGAGCCATAGTGCCAGCTGCCTGTTTTCTGCTGTTTTTGGTTCTAGGAAAGTCAGAAAATGAATATTCTCGGAATTGGATGGGACAAAAGCCAATGTGCCTATTTTTCCAGAAGTCATCAGATGCCAGAATACGAGACGGAGAGGAGCCAGGGGGCCACCACACCACTTGGCCGCACGGGCCAGGCCTGGCCCCACCAGGGGGTGGTGTGGCCGACCCCAGCACCCCCTCGGCCTCTCCTTCCGCCTATAAGATGCCCTCGGGGCGAAAACCCTAAGTACCCGATCAAAAAATCCACGAAAGAGTCTGTAGCCGCCATCATCTCCATCCCTAGATCGGGAGGGATCTGAAGATCTTCCTAGCACCCTGCCGGAGAGGGGAATTCACCCTGGATGCCTTCTTCATCACCATGCAAGCCTCTGGTGTGATGCGTGAGTAGTTCTTCTCTGGACTACGGATCCATATAGTAGCTAGATGGCTGGTTCTCCTCCTTTGTGCTTTCATGTCTAGATCTTGTGAGCTCCGTTCATGATCAAGATCATCTATTTGTAATTCTACATGTTGTGTTTGCGGGGATCCGATGGATATTGAGATGCTATTTCAGATTGATTATTGATTCTATCATGTCTTTGTTATTTGTGATCTTGCATGTGTTTTGTTGTTAGTAGCTATCTTGGCGAAGTAGATGCTAGCAAATCCAAGAGTTATTATTTATGCTCGATAGTGGGTTCATGCCTCTGGTAATCTGGGAAGTGATAGAAATCTCTAAGGTACTAGATGTGCTATTGCTACTAGGGAGAAAACAACAATCCTTTGTTCATAGAACAATCGTATTGTTTACATTACACGCAATTCGTAAAGCAATAATCTGTTGCTTGCAACTTAATACTGGAGCGGGTTCGGATGATAACCTGAAGTTGGATGTATTAGTCATAGATGCAGTTGGATGGCGGTCTACGTATAATGTTGTAATGCCCAATCAAGTTCCAAAGGAGTCAAGATGATTAGTATATGCATGTATTGCTTTCTCGATGTTTGTCAATTGCCCCGCTGTAATTTGTTTACCCCGCATGTTATCTATCTTAAGGAGAGCCACCTCTAGTGAACTATGGATCCCGGTCCTTTTCTTTTATATACAATCTAGAAACTGTTTACTGCTTTGTGTTTACTTTCTGCAAACCATTACTTCTTTCCATTCGATACGTTTAATCCTTTGTTTTCAGCAAAACACAGTGAGATTGACATCCTCGTCGCAAGTTGGGCACAGAGTTTTGTGGTTGTGTTGTGCAGGTCTCCACGTTGCTACTAGCACCGGTAGTGCGCCCTGCCAAGGCTCAGCTAGCAACACCTTTGGGGTGTTTCCTTGCTCCTACTGGTTTGATTAAACCTTGGTTTCATAACTGAGGGAAACTTGTTGTTGTGCTCATCATACCTTCCTCTTGGGGTTCCCAACGAGCTCTACATCAACACTGAGCCATCAAATACCAATCGGGGTATGCCCACGAAGCGGAGTTGCTAGCTGGAACGAGCCGAGGGTGAAGCCTAACCTGAGACATCTGGTGTAGGATTGATGTTTGTATCCATGATGGAGGTCTTAGGTGCAACGAGGGCCGAGGTTCTGGTGGATCCTGATGTAGGTTTGGCGGCAGGACTGGAGGGAGCGGCAACGGGGAGAACTTGGTTAGCATCTCATGAATATTTTTAGAACTTCCAGAATCTTTGGAGGTGTGCTTCAGACTAATGCCTGATCTCTTCCTGAAACGTACAAAGTATAAGTACAGGAATGAGTAGGTACAAATCAAAGTCAAAGAAGGAAAGTACTTACACAACAGCAGGTGCCTTTGCCAAAGGGATACCGGTGGACTTTCTTTTCTCTGCCTCTAAGACGACAGTGGGTTTCTTGGAGACTCCACTCTTCAATTTATTCTTCTTCTTTCCCTCGGCAGCAGTGTTAGAGGTGGAGCTCCTCCGCTTTCACGTTACTAGAGCTTGATGATCACCAGCTAGAACGAGCCGACTGAAGCCTAACCCTAGGCGGATCGACTCGCCTAATACGGCGACTAGCGCATACTGGACCCAAACGACACGCCGACTGGAGGCCCAATACCACGACAATTATAAATCCTACCAAAACACTTGTAAACCCTAGCTGGATGCATATATAAAGCCACCAGGGGCACCCCTTTGCGCCATCTTCTCTCACATGTCATGAGATCTAGTCTCTCCCTCCGCCGGTGACTCCCTTGTAAACCAATCTACAATCATATACTGGATTGACAACAGGATGTAGCGATCCTCCAAAGAGGGGACGTGAACCTGGGTACATCGTGTGCCAATCTCGCTCCCGGACTCTCCTACGTCACCTTGTCCTTTCCTCTACGTAAGCTACCCTGTAGCATCTACCGTGGCCAATACCACGACACTTGGAGGCTTCATCATCGAACAAAGTTGCACATCCTTCAGCTTTGGATCATAAACTTGAGAGGCCATGTCTTCCTCGGCCAAAGCTCACCAGCTGATGGGATAAAAACATGTTAGATGATTGATGCATCCAAGACGGAGAATTTAGAGCATATACAAAGACAATGACGGGTTCATAATTACCTTTGGGAATTCAATGGATTCAAACATGTCGTAGGTGATGGCGAAGCCACGCTTCATATCTTTCACCTTGACGATGTCCTTAAGCCAGTGCTTGATGGAGTCACTAGAGAAGTTGTCGTCAAAAATCTGAATTGGGTCTTTCCTCTCCTTGGTGTACTCGTGCATCAGCTTGGCGTGATGCTGTAGAGGCTGGATGGGCATTACAAACCATCACATGGTTAGGTCTAGGCCGGTCAAACCACCGCGAGGTGCGGCGGTGCGGTGACCCTTCTCGCCCAGCATTTGGGGAAAGAATCCCGGCCGCCCTATATAAGGAGACCTTCTCCTACCTTCGAAGGGGGATCCCAGCAATCTATAACCCTAGACATTGGCTCACCATTGTACCCTCGTGAAGCACTGTGCGCAATACAACCAAGAAGAAGTAGGGTTTTACCTCCTCACGATGGTCCCGAACCTAGGTAAAAAGCCTTGTGTCAACCTCTATGTCGTTTTCGTGCGTCGACGCCTTCGCCATCACCGAGAAGCTTGGAATGCGTGATTTTCCCCCCTCTCGAACTTAGGGCTTGTTGAAACCCTTGTTCCCACGCGGGACTCTTTCTCTGACACCAATCTCGAAATGCTTTCGGAGTTCCGGCTCTATCCCATATAGTATGCCGCAATGAACCATATTTTGGTCCTCCTGGCGACTTAAGTAAACATTATTTACATTGTCAGGGGCATCATTAGGCCTAGCGATGCTTCTAGCTCATATTGCTTTTGTGCAGTAGTGAGGAGAATCCTCAAGTTTAGGGCGTAGTTGGTAAAGTTGCTACCATTCGTTGCAAGTTTCTCATTCTCCATGAACACATTGAAATTAAAAGTAGGTGGTGCCATATACAACAGAATTTGCAAAGTTTATAGACTAAGTTTATAATAGATTGAGTTCAACTAATCCAAATTAGAAATGAACTCCCACTCAAAAACAACATCCCTCGTCTCTTTTTGGTGATTACATGAACTATATCCACTACACCAACACCAATCATCACATGAGTTGGCGTAGCTTCAAAGGCGAGCATCTAGATGGTCATCATATCAACCATATGACTCATGCTTTACCTTTCGGTTCGTGTTCTGAGGCCATGTTTGTACATGATAGGATCACTAAGTAACAACCCTAGTATTCACATATGTAAAACTGTCTTACACCCGTTGTATGCGAACGCAGGGTTTATCCCAGCCGATCATCACATGGTGTCTCGAAACGACGAACTTTCTTAACAGTGCATACTTAAGGAAGAACACATTCTTATCTTGATATTTAAAAGAGGGATCATCTTATAATGCTACTAAAGCGCCAAACAAGCAATATAAGAGGGAAACAAAGATCATATGCAAAAAGTGATATGATATGGTTCTTGCACTTGATCACTATCTTGTGCATTGTGGTATGATCTTCATCAATCCTATATGTGCGAGGCCAAGGTCTATGGAACTTACACTTTGGTATATTATAATTTCCAAGAGTATCAATCCATACTATAAATTATACCATCACCATATCATGACACTTGCCCAACGACAACTAAACTAGACGCCTCTAATTTATTAATTGCAAGTTTTACATGGCTTATGGCTTTTGAAGATAGGACCAGTTTTACCTATGAACATGGAACCACAACAATGATAATAAAATTATTAGAAACTCATTGTAAATCAGATATTGAGTATAGTAGGAGAGATAGACACCCGCTAGCCACTTATGCAAAACTAGTTGCATGTCAAATGTGGAACAAGTCTCATGTGGGAGGACATGTAACGTTAGTCCAGGCCACTTCATCCCACTATGCCACCGATATCCAAAATACATAAAAGATGGAATAACATGATCATCAGCGCCCACATAATCATATGTGTTCTACCTGTGCAAAGTATCTACACATAGATCATGCTTTGATACCACTATTGGGTTCATAGCATAGAAAACGAAAAATTTCCTACGATTTGAACAACTAAGCACGAAGATCTATCTACCTAGATACAATCAACGGGTGGATATACATCCATAGAGAACTTACCCTCGAAGAGCGACAAAGTGTTACGAGATTGAACTCGTGGATGATGTAGTTGTTCGCTTGCCGATCTCAAGATCGTGAGGAAGTCCAGCACCGCAACTTAATAGCGCATCCGTGATCGCGCACACGTCCGGTCCTCCAACAACCTCTATGTCCTCGCTCTAGTGAAGAAGCGGAAGCAGCAAATCCTTCTAGACAAAGCCACCGAGAACATGTACTTCGCTAATCCGAAGCCATGGGGAAATAAACTAGAGGGGAGAGAGATCCTTCACGAGGAGGTGTGATGTGAGAGGAGGAGGAGGCCTTTTATAGGGGCGAGGGGTGCAGCCCCTCCCATGGCCGGTGGCAAAGGTGGTACCCCCACCTCTCCCTTCGTTCATGTGGGTGGAGCATCCACTCACATAAACACCCCTCCACTCACACTTCCACTCACATGCAATAAATTTCCACCCAATTTAATGCATCCCTCATTTAATAAAAATAATTTATTTACTTTATTAAGAATTTTGTTAATTAATTTAATTAACAAACATTCACATAAAAACCCTTCAACATTTCGATATCACATGCAGAACCAGTTTCAGCAATTTCACCCGAAACAATTCTAGTGTCTATCGAAATAATTCTAGCACTTTCATAATCTTTCTCTAAAACATATTTGCTCCAAATGGTGTTGGTATCCCTTAAGTGTGTCACCCTACGATTTGCAAATAATGCAGACATGATCAATACCCCTCTCTGATCAATAATCAGCAGCGGGGCCTAGAGATCCATACTGATTCCCACACATTTAACAATGACTTCAGTGATTCTGAGAAACTTTAACGCTTGTAACTAAATCCCTTTGTCTCGTGATATATTACATGTACGAGATTCGATCATTGGTATCCCCATACTTAGTTTAATCTCGTTACTGACAAGTACTCTTTTCTTGTTCCCGTGATATAACATTCTAGTGATCTTATCATAACGGTCTCGAGCTATATCAATGTGATATCACTGAGAGGGACCAGAGTATATCTCTCTATCATAGGGATGGGAAAATCCCACTCTTGATCCATGAGCCTCTACATAACACTTTCGGAGTATCTGAACCCACCTTTATTTTCACCCTATTACGGTGTGACATTTGATGTTATCAAGTTACTCTTCCAGTGTTAGTGATTGGCATGATATCATGGTCTAAGGACTAAAGTTACTTCATATGATGTTATAGCAATGTAAACATAATGACTTTGATCGGATTACTATACTTCAGATGAATGTTCGTCACATCATTCCACCAATCATGTAACCTCCTCATTAACAGCATCCAATGTCCATGATCAGGAAACCTTGATCATCTTGTTAATCAACGTGCTAGTTTATATGAGAGGCATAACTAGGAACTCTGTATTTGTTTATTAAACATACATGTATTAACGTTTCTAGTTAATACAATTATAGCATGCAAAATAAACATATATCATATACTTGGAATAAGATAATAACAACTTTATTATTGCCTCTCGGGAATATTCCCTGCAGTTCTCAAGACCATCAAAAGCTTTGAGGAATCTAATGAAGAAAGCCTCACCCACCTTAGAGCTCATGGATCACACTTCACCGGATACGTTGGCTCTAGATCAGGATCTGCCAATGCTGGAGACAACAACGACTCGGTGTTAGACGCAATCGGAACGAATACCAATGCACCGACTTCCTCAGGGGAGTCCATGATGATGGCAGATCTCCGAGTGTATCAAGCAGAATTAGAAGAGGAGTTCACCTCCAAGGCTGCAGAATAAGGAGAAGGTTTCGATCTAAGTCCCTACAACAATATGGATAAGATATATGACGAAAACTCTCCCGATTCGCAAGATGATATGGATGTCGGAGAGAATCCCGATGTCCAGATGTGCGAAAGTACTAACAGAATCTTGACACCAGGAATCAGACCAAAACCATCTTTACCACGGGTACCCATAAGGCCAACAAGGCAAAGAAGAAGAAAAACAAGACTTCAGCCAAAGACCTTTCAACTGAGGAGGAAATCGCTAAAGTATACGAGGAGGATTCAGACAGCACTCTGATCCCCCAGGAACCGAAAAACTCTCCGATGCACGGACACGTGGTCACCCCAGGTGCCTTTGAAATCCTCAGAGAAGCACTTACAATGCCGATCCCAACCTCCTCGGAACATACACCGGAGGAGTTGTAGAAAAGGGCCTTAGCCCTAGAAGCACAACGCCAAATACTCTTGGATGAGGCCAGCCATCTCACTAAGGAGAAGAAGCGCATCGCAGGTGTAGGACAGTACAACTCCCTGCAACATCAAAAGACCCAGAACAACCCTAAGCTAGCAAATAAAAATCCGGAAGTTCATAAAACCCTTTTTGAGGGGAACAACATAGACATTGTCACGGGACAACCTCGGATCAACAGCAAAGGAAACCAGGTGTATAACACGCTGGTAGAAAACACTGCTGTGACCTGAGAGATCCTAGCATCCAACTCCAAAGCAGGTCCAGATGAGTGTATCACCACTCATCAAGGGGCCTAGAGCAACAAAAAGCCGCCACGTCTTTTAGCAGAATGATGGTCTCGAAAATCAACCAATGCCGCACAGACACGGCTTGACAACACGACATAAGACCCCATTGGGAACTGGATTGGCGTCACCATTCTGACCCTCGAGATGACACTTACTCAAGAACGTGCTCTTCAGGACAACAACATAGAACCACACGCGATTGGAGCAACGTCGCCCCAGCTATAGAGCAAGATGTTGTGGCAGCACTGGTTCCACAACAACCTCCCTAGCGGCAGTCAAATCACCACAAGGAAGAAGATGAAACACGACGTTGGGAACGGGATCGGCAAAGGATGCCACCTCCCAGACACACAAGACGTCTGACTGAGCCTCACCATAATGGTGACAACTATGGACGAAAAAACAATGAAAACCATGCTGGATCAAGGCGACACGATGGTCGTCGCCACGAAGACCTTTCCTAGATCCTGCATAATGAGGCCCCAGACGGAGGCTGACGATCAGCCGGAAATAGCCCACCGGCACCACCCTCTCCACCAAGCAGCGCCCATAATGACTCCCGCGGGAGCCAAGGAGGACGTCGAGACAGAGGTGGTGGCAGGGGAAGCAGAGACTTGGATCCTAGGAACCACAGCCACAAGGAACATCTGAGAAGGCGCTCCCTATCACCAAGTGATGCCAGGCACCGGATAAACTCAAACATAGATGCGCGGCGCTACGAGCCGGACAACATATACATAGGTCCAAAATGCTTTGGGCCCCGGATCTGACAAACAAGTTTTCTAGAGGGATTTGGTATTTCAAGGAACATTCACCCTACAATGGTGTGGCTCGGGCAGACACCTGGCTCCAGGATTTCTTCTAGGCCTACTGCATCGCCAAAGGAGGAAACAATTTGGTCATAGTTCGGTACCTCCCACTTATGTTGTGGAAAACATATCGATCATGGGCCATTGAACTCCTAGAGAACACAATTCACAACTGGTATGATATGCAAAGTGTATTCTTTCGGAATTTCAAAGGCACATACAGGAGGCCCTGCACGGTCGGAGATCTGCATGTTGCACCTGGAAAGCGGAGAAACTTTCCGGGACTACCTCAGATGATGGTTCGTCATGAAAAACTCATGTGAGGGAGTAAACAACTTACACCGCGATTGAATATTTCATCACGGGACTCCCAATCGGAATACTGCGTCACTATAAAGTGTGGCAAAGTCACTGACTTGGTTGAGATGTTAGAAACGGAAGCAAATATGCAGATGCTGACAATGATTCAGAGGGACTGCTGAATGCCATGGACATACCACAGTCAGCTAAGTAGCTGAAGCAGAAGCAGCCTAGAAGTGCACGAATACCTCGAAGGAAAAACCCAATCTGGAAACTACAACTATGAACACAAGTTTCGGATTTGCAGGACAAGGAGGGTATGGAGGCGGCCGAGGACGAGGCGTGGAACTTCCCGGGTCCAAGGTAGAGGAGAACAGCAACCTGGTAAAACCTACTACTGGGCCGAGATTGCCAATAACTCGTGTCCATTATTTGGATGCCAACGAGGGATCATCCCACACAAATGTTGAGTGTCGTTTTAACGATGACCTCAAGAAAGACGAATCCGCTGGCTACAGGGCCAAGCGACGAAAAGGAAAGAAAAATTCTGACAAAGAAAAGGAGTCCAAGGAAGATTCTGACATGGAGGAGGTAGACGCCTCAAATCCCATGTCGGATGTTAAGAAGGCTTACCCAACAAAAAAAGACACCTATGTATGCTTTCTTGGATCCCAACCTTCCAAGGTCAAGAAGGCAGTAATGCACAAACTCAACACAACTATTATGGCCATCCCCCAATATCTGGACTGGTCAGAAGTAATAACCAGCTTTGACCGACGCGATCATCCGCCTAAACCCCATACCAAGGAAAATACACTATGGTTTTCAATCCATTGATCGAAGGATATGAGTCCTCAAAGACTCTCATGGACGGTGGCAGTAGCATAAACGTCCTCTACGTCGAAACACTGCACCGCATGGGGATATCAGAAACACAGCTGGATTACAGCAGTGTGATATTCCATGGAATCGTCCCTGGAAGGCAAGCGAACTCTCTAGGTTAAATTGCTCTGGATGTTACTTTTGGAAAGCCATATAATTATCGGATTGACCCACTGTCTTTTGAAATTGTGCCATTCAAGAGTGCATACCACGCTACCTTCAGGCTTCTGGCCTACTAGCAATTTATGGCTCTCCCCTGCTATATCTAGAATATGATGAAACTTCCAGGTCCCAATGGCGTCATCACAATCTGGGGAAACCTGAAGAAAGCACGAGAATGCAAGGACAGAGTTACCGCCTTCACTGAAGTCGTACTACACGCCGAGGAGTACCAGGAGATCAAGAAGAACACTGATCCGTATGAGCTTCTCGCAACAAAGAAGGAGGTACTGAAGCCGACTCTAGAGCTCAAGGCATCAGAAGAGATGAAGACAACAACACTGGTTTGGACTATGCATAGGAAAGCGTGCTCGTCGAGTTCATCAAAGCTAATAAAGACATCTTCACATGTGAACCTTCTGACATAACCGCAGTACCTAGGGAATTTGCCGAGCACTCTTTGAATGTGTATCCTGATGCTAAACCCGTAAAATAGTCCACACTGAGTAGTCAGCGAATCCTATAATGGTCCCTAAAAAGGACACCACTGATTTAAGAATGTGTGTCGATTATACTGCCTTGAACAAGGCTTGCCCCAATGATCCGTTTGCTCTGCCTAGAATCGATCAAGTTATCAACTCGATAGTAGGCTCGGAACTCCTATGCTTTCTCGATGCATATTCCGATTATCACCAAATATGGATGAAGGAGTGAGACAAATTAAAGACTTCATTCATCACCCCTTCGGAACCTTCTGCTACGTAATGATGCCTTTCAGGCTCAAAAACACAGGAGCTACATACCAGCACACTATGCAGCATTGCCTCCACGATCAAATCGGGCGCAATGTAAATGCATAAGTGGTTGATATAGCTGTGATGTCCAAAAAGAAGGAAACTCTAATTTCCGACTTGGAGGAAATGTTCCCAAATCTACGAAAATACAACATAATGTTTAACCCAAAGAAGTGTTTATTCAGAATTCCAGCCAGAAAATTGTTAGGTTTCATCGTGTCTCGGAGAGGCGTAGAGGTGAACCATGACAATATAAAGGCTATATTCAACATTACCAGGCCAACTCGCCTGAAGGACGTACGACGGATCACTGGCTGTATCGCTGTAGTCAGTCGGTTTGTAAGCTGGCTCGAAGAAATAGCCGCACCATTATACAAGCTCTTGAAGAATACCAAGAAATTCATCTGGACCGATGAAGTTGAAGCTACACTTCAGGACCTAAAAGCAGTACTCTCATCTTCCCCTATCCTTGCAACATCGGAACCTCTAGAACCCATGTTTCTCTACATCGTACGACAAACAGAGTCGTCAGCATTGTAATAGTGGTGGAACGGCAGGAGGAAAAACATGAATAGTTGGTGCAGCGTCCAACTTACTACCTCAGCGAGGTCCTGAAAGAACCAAAACAGCGGTATCCTTACTAACAAAAGTTAGCCTATGGTGTGTTCTTTGCATCCAGAAAGCTATGACACTATTTTCAAGAGCACAAGGTTACTGTGGTGAGAACAGCTCCCATGAGAGACATAATCAACAACTCGATGCCACCAAACACGTTGCTAAGTGGGTAATTGAGCTAGCAGCTTTTGACATTGAGTATAAATCTTGCACAATGATTAAGTCCCAAATACTTGCCAATTTTGTCGCTGATTGGACGAAGATGGCAGAGAATATGAATATTGGACCTTGCACTTTGAAGGGTCGAAAGCGGTTGGCGTGGTACTCAAATCACCCCAAGGATACAAACTATTCTGTATGTCAAAAATTCACTTAACGGTGACTAATAATATTGTTGAATATGAAGCCCTACTACATGGAATACGAATTGCAAAATACATTGGCATTCACCGAATCATGTGCACAGAGACTCAGATTTAGTTGCTCAGCAAGTATGATCACTGCAGGACAAATAAGCACATTGAAGAATATCGAGCTGTCGTGGATGAACTAGAAAAATCATTAGAAGGGTTTGAAGTTCAACACATTCCCCAAACATAAAACGAGGAAGCAGATGCACTATCAAGAATAGGGACTGCACGGAAAAAGGTCCCAGACGACGCTTTTTTGGAGCACCTTAAAGTTCCCTCTATCACAAGAATTGAGGAGGAGTATCCTACCAAATCCGACTCACCGCTTATAGAAGTTCTGGCTGTAATTCCTAGCTGGACAAAACCCTACCTAGAATTCTTGTAGAAGGAAAATTACCCGAAGACAAAGTCCCGAGATGACATATCATCCGACGAGTGAAATCCTACACAATAATCAGTGGTGACCTCTACAAATGGAGTGTCTCCGAGGTTTTTCAGTGTTTTGATTCTCTAGAAGAAGGAGTGGAGATCCTAAGGGAAATCCACGAAGGCGAATGCGGACATCACACCACAGCCAAATCTTTAGTGACAAAAGCTTTTTGATGCAGATTTTTCTAGATTACAACTAAGGCAAATGATGAGAGTCTGGTCAAGACGTGCAAAGGCTGCCAAAAGTATGCCAAACAATCCCATGTTCCGGCTGACCTACTGTAAACAATTCCAATTACATGGCCCTTTGCAGTCTGGAGAATTGACATGGTAGGACCATTCAAACGGGCTCCAAGTGGATTTACTCACCTACTAGTGATGGTGGATAAATTTACAAAATGGATTGAGGCTAAACCCGTCAAAAGTTGTGATGGAGCTACAGCCAAAAGATTCGTTGAGGACATCATAATCGTATTCGAATATCCACACACTATTATTACAAACAATAGGAGAAACTTTTCAATGGGAGAACTTGCCGAGTTTTGTGAAGATCAAGGGATCCAACTTGATATTGCATCAGTCATGCATCCACAAGCCAATGGACAAGTCGAAAGGGCTAATGGTTTAATTCTTCAAGGCCTCCATCCTAGGCTTGAAGCACCACTTCATCATGCTGCATGGGCTTGGGCAGATGAATTGCTGTCGGTTGTATGGAGTTTGCCAACTACTCCTAATAGGTCAACCGGATATCCACCTTTCTTCTTGGTCTATGGTGTAGAGGCAGTTCTTTTGAGTGATCTTATCCATCTTTCTCCCTGAGTTGCTGCGTATGTCGAAGAATATGCTGAAGTTTCTTGACAAGATGACCTTGATGTGCTTGAGGAAGTTCACGTCGTTGCTGAATAGAGATCTACAGCTTATCAACAAAAGTTACACAAGTATCATAGTCAGAGAGTAAAAAATCATTCTTTTACAAAGGGTGATCTAGTTCACCAACTAGTGCAACAAAGAAAGCACAAACTTACCCTAATCCGGGAAGGGCCCATTATGGTTAGTAGAGTATTGCATAATGGTTCATACCTAATGGACATGAGGCCAGACAAAGAAAGACCTACTATTAGGAAAAGAAAGAGAGCTGGAGGCAGTACCGATTCGGATGAGTTAGATCATCCATGGAATATTGCTATTCTACGTCCCTTTTATTCTTAATTTTTCTTTCTTTCTAATTATATCAATGTACATTTTCAAAGTGAAATAAAGTATTGGTTCCCTCAATGTTTTTTGAGAAGTTTTAAAGTACCATAATATTTCTGAACGATCATGTCATAGTCAGAAATCCTAGAATACTTTAATGTACTTTATGCTCGTGTTTTTTCTGGTTAGATTTCCGATTCTAAAAATAAAGCTATCTATGGGTGTAAGTCTCATTTTCTATTTGTACTTTGGTTTTTGTCTGATTGCATAGATGCGGGTATTTTCCGAGTAGTGAATTGTTGGTACTAGAGGTCGGCTTTGTTTCCTGGTTTAAACCGGTTTAGTAATTGAGCTCCATTGCTCAGCAAAGATTCTGTGCTAAAGGTTTGCCGTCTCACGAAAGGGATGAGGCAGAAAGCTAGATAAACGACAAGTATGAACGAAACGTGCTTAAGTAATTTTCAAGCACAAAACAAAATAAAAGTGCTAAGAGTAAAGCATCAGTTCTTACATAATAGCACCGTAAAATAAATAGTTTAACTATTACATCAACCTGGTTTCAGAATAATGCAGAGTTTTTCTTGTAAATTTTATGTTGTAGGTGAAGGATTCACTAGCTCGCTGGTGCTACCACCCAAGTCACCCTAATCTTTCTCCAAAATGAGGACGTCGTACTAAGTCTCTTCATCGTCGTCGGAAGTTTCATCCTCTTCGGCTGGGGGCCTTGGAGGCACTTCAACGGATTGGAAAAATGGCTTCTCGTAGTTGGTCATATAGGCCACGTGACAAGCGTATCTGGCACAAGAATTCCATATCTCGCCAACATTCTGAGGCTTGCCATCTTCATCAATAGTTGAATAACCCTTGGTAACTTGCCAAATTTCCATGTTGCCATGGTGGCTCATTACCATGGTAAGGGAATTCTGCGCCATTGTATGGGTGTAAGAAATCTTCAAATCCTCGACCAACTAGGGGATATCCTTCACCTTATCATGCACCTCAAAGGCAGACAATTTGTCTAAGTCAGATAGATCAATGGTCTCAACAATCTCTTCAAGATATTGGTAGAAATCTTGAATTATATCTGACTGCGACAAGACGGCTGGTGCATGATTCCGACGAAGACGAATCCAGGAGGTTGAGAGGCCCTGTAGAAAGGAGAGGTATTAACAAAATCTGACACAAATGGTCGGAAAAACCAAACGGGAGAAGGAATGGCTATGAACATACCAAAGATAGCTTCATCTACTTTGATCTTTTCCTCTCACATACTCCAAATTTCATCCCATAGGACTTGAGTGGTATCCTTCTACCTATCCATCTCTTATTTTAAATCTGAGATTGCTTTACCTTGGTGATGCAATGGTTTGGTCGTGTTCGTCGGTGGTCATGTTGCTAGATTCGAGGATATTGTTGACACTACGTTCATGGTCCTACCTCAATTTTTCAAGTTGCTCGCGAAAGACGATATTCTTGGACTCTAAGGCTTTGAAGTCTACATCTTGATCCACAAATTTGCATGATTTAGTCAGCAAGCCTAGAGTAAGAAAGACAAAGTTAGAAGAATTCAAAATTAGGCTTAACATAAATTCCGAGAAGAGGTAGCTATAAAACTTACTTTTAGCTTCATCCTTCTCAACCTTAAGCTGAGCATTTTCAAGCCAGAGAGCCTTGACCTAGCTCCGCTTGTTATAGATGTTCTTCAATAATTCCTGGCTGTAAACATTAACTTGCTATAAGTTAGAATAGTAACCAGAGTCATAAGGCTACTAAGACTCGACCGCTATTTTAACTAAGTTAAATTTCAGCACGAGCCATGGGGGCTACACTACTTCGTTCTTTGGCATCCTATAAAAGCATAAACTCAGATTTCTAGTTCTATCCAACTTCATGCTTGGAGGCTAGAGGATATGATATAAATATAGTAAAAAGAGTTGAAAAGTGACTTACAAAATTCTCATGTTGCAACTTGTTGATGCTACTGTTGATCTCAGTAGAAACCTTCTTGGCCAAAGTTAAAGGAATAATTGGTAGAGGAGGAACTACTCCAACCTTTAACTTATCATCGTGAAGACAAACTTGATTCGACAGATCGGCAAGTTTTACAACTTCAGCTTCTTGAGCCTCTTCCTCAGAAGTGATAGTCCTGGTCTCCAGGCAGTTTAGGGCAAGCTTCCAAAGTTCCTCTGCACTTTTTTTGGTGAGGCCACTAGGGATCTTTAGGGGATCATCGGCAAAAGCTTCAGCTGAGGGATCATTACCCTTACAAGGTTCACCCTTATCAGTTCTCGAGTCACTCATGGTGACATCGGTTTGTGAACCTAAGTTGAATGTATCTTCAGATTGAGCCTCAACATCCCCAACATGCAGAGACGGAATGTCCTCTGGCACTGACGATGATTTTGGGTTGGGAGTTAGAGGCATAGCAGCAGATGAATCCAAAGTTAACTTCTGCTGGTGCAGATCCTTCCCTGGCTTTCTTTTTCCTTTTATCAATGGTTTAGCTCTAGCCCAAGCTTTTTGGCTTGCCGGGAGCCGGCTTATCCTTATGCTAAAAGAATGTAGTTGGCCATCTCTTCACTAACTCGCTAGCTATGACATTGGGATAGACTCAGTCTCTCCTAAGAACTAGGATAAGAGTTCCGGTATTGTATGGAACATCGACAGTGAAAGAATCTTTCTGGGTACCGAGTAGTACCGAAACAAAATAAGACTTGGTTTGATTCTGAGAAATCCCTCACAAAGAGAGACATGGGAATTAAGCTCTAGAATGTAATTTGGGGGGAGATTGTGGAGCTAGACGTCGCACTAGGAAATTACCTCAGAGAAGAACTCTGATGGGGGAACCTCAATCCATCATCCAAGTGTGTCCCAATGTGAACCCGTTCGTCGTTGCAAGGGGCGAGGAGAAGTTCGCTGAAGCCACTCCTCCACTCGCCATCATGGAGAAGACCTTCCTCCTCAGTAGCTTGAAGCATTTCATCCTCAAGTACGCACGGGATCCATACCCCGTGACACTTCGTATCTTCTGCCACCGATGAAGCCGTGACGCCGGAGCTCGATGCATTAGCCTCATGATTTGGCTGACCATGGATCGACGGCGCTGGGGGATTTGGGGGCGGAGAGGAACATGACGGGCATAGGGTTTTCATGCGGAGAAGGGAGAATGAGGGCACAAATGGACGAAAAGGAAGGGGTTTATTCTTTATAAACGCCTCTATGCCAAGATTAGTGTGTAAACACACAAAATCATGCCATGCATTGCGGAACAAGAAAGGCAACTTCCTCGTGAAGGGTCCGCCGCCTCGGTTTCTATGCTCACATTGAAACGGTGCCTAGGTTCCACAGGTTGAGGACTCACCAACCGTCACACTGACAGAATATTTCCTAGTGACAAGACAAGACCTGAAAAGTTGTCAGGCTACCTCACCGACCAAATTCTGGCTCAGATTAAAATCGAGCAGGGAAACAATGATGAGATATTAATCGGTCCAGTTTATTTTGAGACTTGGATCCCACTATTTGTTTTGCAGTTTTAGGAACCCTTCAAGATTCTACAGCCGAAGGAGATTCAAGCTAGGCAGTGAAATCCGACTTTGGATCTTGGAGGCTTTCGGGGGCTACTATTGGGGATATACTTTTTGGGTATACCCATTGTGACTTGCTAACCAGGGTGGGCCACTTCGGGTTAGAGCTATGCTTCATGGGCAGCCCAGGCAGGGAGAGAAGCTAGATGCCAATGTGGCTACAGGAAGGCCCAGTAGAGTTACCGACTTATGCCTATGGGAATACTTGTAGTCCAAGATGTACTATGTAACCGACTATGTATCGTAGCCGGATAGGACTCTCCTGTAAACCCTAGGACCGGATGACTATATAATCCGTCCTCGGGACCAGCCTTTAGGGCATCAACAATCAACCTCAACTCCCACAGGCGAAACCTCTCTCTTGTAATTTGTACTTCTTGATCTGCCGATATTACTGGATTGCTAGAAGGAGTAGGGTGCATCCACTGCAGGGGGATTTGAACCAAGGTAAGCTTGTGTGCTCACTGTCCCAGACAACCGCACATTGCACACCCCACATCTTTCCACACCCCGAGGACCCCCCTCATGGCGTACTTGTCCTCAATCCGATGACAACCAGCGCTAGCTATGTACCTTCCAACCGATGATGCAGGATATACACGCCTGCTCGACAAGCCCTAAGTCGGGCCACATTTTAGGTCGACTCCAAAAATTGTGCTCTGGAGAGGGATGTTGTTTTGAGCCATCTCCCGGACATACGGAGGCGGCCCCTTATTTCAACCATGTTTGATATTATGATTTATTGAAGAAGGTTCGATTTTCGAGTCATTGCTCACATTATTACAGGCAGTTGCTTACTTTGACCCCCTTTGATTTGGTATTATTAAAGGCGGGTAAATTATTGGCAGCGGTTTTTCCATAAAATCCACCGACGAAAGTGATCTTAGAAAGTTGTTCGCTCTTTGGGAAAAAACACACTCCGGCAAAGTGCTAGAAAGCCCGATTCTGTAGTAGTGTCTGGCCTCTCCCCAGGGCTTTTGTCAGCGTAGTAGGACTAGGGATCCCAACCATCACGCTTCGGTGCATGGGAAAAAGATCACCACATGACAACCTGGAGCCACAAATATGTTGGAAAGAAGCAGGGCACGGCTAGAGGCCGCTCCCGCTTGCTCCCCCATAGCACCACACATACTCTGAGATAAGACTCCTCCTGGGCTAGGCGCGGCTCGATACCACGAGTCAACGGAAGCGACATTAGCCACAGCCCGAGGAGCTGCATGGCAGACATGTGTCATTCCAAAGCCTGTGCCCATAGGGAGCATTGATGGTGTTGCAAAGGGCGTAGGACCACAAAACTGACACAGCAACACACGTGTCGTGATATCCCATCGCCATCGAGCACCGCATCGCACCACATGTGGCCACGCAGTGGCCAACAACACTGACCATAACCAGGAGTGGTCAGCAGCACCACCCGCCTGCCACCATGCCGTGTGGCACGACTATCGGAGACTAGCATCCGATGAAGGAACAAGGGGTCCAACGAGCCCTGAGTTCATGAGGGGGATGAACATGCATTCAAGTCCTATGGGCAACGACGGTGACGACGGAGCTTGCACATGACAGAGAGTGACACATGTTTTTTACCCAGTTTTAGGACTATCGTGATGAGGTAAAGTACCTACTCCTGCTTTCTTGTATTGCTCGTGGTGTCTCGTGAGGGTAGAATGGAGTATGAATGTCTAGGGTTTTAGATCCCAAGGATCGATCCCCTTCTAAGGTTGGGGTACTTCTCATTTTATAGGGGTGTCAGGCCACTTCCCCCAATCTTTGGGCGGGAAGGGTCTCCACACTGCCACCTGAAGGATGCTCAGTCTACCAGCCTACTTTGTGTGGTCTCGGTCTAGCACTGCTTGCTGCCACTGGCCCTTCATAAATCTTAAGTTGTTGGCACTGCCTTCCGCTCCCTTCCTTGCAACATTGTGGCAAAGTGTAGCTCTGGCGTTGTTGAAGTCATCCACGCTGCTTTACACCAAAGAGGCTAGATCGGCTCCTCTTTACCGAGGCGGTCCGCATGGTCCTGGCGCCACCCGCCAGGTTTTGTAGTCTCTGCTCATTTTGATACAAAGTTATGGTCATGTCCTTCAGGGCTCGGTCAAAGGGATTCGAGGCTTCCGCGGAGCCTGGAAGGGGTGTGGTCATGCCCCTCGCGAGGCTACCTCTCGAAGGAGTATCAAGCGAGACTGGTGTCATACCAAGCGGGGGACTTGAACTGCCGACGGCCCTAGCATGTTGCTCAAGAGGTCATGCGCCGCAGCGTCGTGAGCTGTAAAAGTGGTGGGACCAGCAGCCATCGGGTCGTGGTACCATGGTTACCAGGACCCCGATAGTAGCCCCGTGCATTTTCCATGCACGTGTCCATGGGTAGACACGAAGGGGCAAGTTCCCAAATGGTTGGTGGGTCCGGCCGCCACCCGAGTCAAAACTGAGTTACACTCGTGCCTATCCGACTGTCCACATGGAACAACTGTGCACTTTGAACCGAAGGATCCGAGGGCCTCTGCACATCCCACGACGTCTTGGGAGTTTCTCTCCCATGACTTGATGGTGCATGGGGCGTACCAGCGGTTAACACTGCGCGACCAGGTTGATGATGTGACATGTCACCTTGTTAAATAGGGGCACAGGTGCGGCACCTTCCCCCTTACACCATTTCCTCCACTTCTTTTCCCTTCTCCCCTACCTCCTGAGTCGGAGACTCGACCTCCCCATGGCGCCGGTGCGGCCCTCCGCCGCCGAGAAGGGCAAGTGCGTGATGGCAAAAGGAGAAGTGGCCCCGTTGGTGAAGCACGGCCACGAAGGGCGCGGAGGATGCAGTGCTGGCAGGGTTGGTGCCTCGACTTCCACGGTCATAGTCGTGACCGAGGGATGAGCTCCCGTGAAGCATGGCCATTGTCGCCCTCGTGGAAACGTCCGAAGAGGCAGCGCAGAGCCCGCATTACTCCCCCTCTTCGTCCTCCAACAGTTGTGATCAGGGTTGAGGACGAGCCCGAGAGGGTTATCGACTTTGTCCTCAACCTCTGGGATGAGGACTGGGCCACGAGGGTGAGGCTTCCTGAGATATTTTCCCTCCAAATCATGAGCGACATGCTGGGAGGCATGCGGTTGAAGCATTCCAGCGGCAGCGATTCCTAGAGCATGAACATCGATGCCCCCATGCCCTGGGTAATGTACCTCACCGTTGGCTGGGAGTGCTTCATCGGCGACCATCACATCACGCATGGCTCTGTGTTGCGATTTCTCTACCACGAAGGGGAGGGCTTCTTTGTGTAGGTGTTTGACCCTTTGATGTGTCATGGCGACTATCCCCGTCAGCTCCGGGGGTCTAGGCGGCCCTCCTGACACGGGTGTAGTTGCACTATTGGAGGCGCTATGAGTATTTTGTGGGTGTTGTCATACTGTAATGTCCTTAGCCTTTTGTTGTGTAGGCGTGTCTACATTAAACATCTTTTGGTGACCCTCCGCGTTGCTTTTAATTCCTTTTGAGTGTCCTATCGAGACATACGGTTGGGGGTGTTCTACGCCATCGTCTACTCTAGGTGGCCGACGCGTCTCACGAGGCTACTTCTTGCACCGTGTCATAGAGGGTGTGCCAAGGAGGGGCAAAACTGGTGACTCTGAGGCTTTCCCGTGCAGCGTGTATCCCTGAAGGGGCCGCGCCTCTGTGGTCTGGCGTGAAGAAGGTCCCTCTAGATGGTGCGGAGCCATTCCTCTATCTTGCGTACGTGTAGCGAAGGTATTCCTGCAGGGATTCCTCCGTCACGAGGGCCCTTTGTGGGGCATGTGTATTTTCTATTGGCCCTCTGAGGAAGGGTAGATTCGATTAGCTTCTTTTGGGTGAGGCACTAGGCTTCATGTGGATCTTGGCCGTTTAGAGGGGAGTGGCTTCGTGAGCTATCCCATAGGTCTCCTCGAGGAGAAGACCATAGGGAGAACGGCTCCTCGAGGAGGTTACCGTAGGTATAGCTAGAATTTTAGCCCCTAGAGGGGACTACCCTCATGAGCCGCTCCATAGGTATCTCGAGGAGACGACCGTAGGGCAAATTCTTGTCTTGTTAGTCCCTCGAGGAGGAGACTATAGGACTAGCATGAAATGGTGGCTGCTGGAGGGGGTACCCTCACAAGCTGCACCATAAGCCTCTCGAGGAGAAGACCGTAGGGCAAATGCTTATCTTGTTAGTCCCTCGAGGAGGATACGATAGGTCTAGATGAAATGGTGGCCGCTGGAGGGGGTACCCTCACGAGGAGCCCCATAAGCCTCTCGAGTAGAATATTGTAGGGAAAATGCTTATCATGTTAGTCCCTCGAGGAGGAGACCATAGGTCTAGCATGCAATGGTGGCCACTGGAGGAGGGGTACCCTCACGAGCCACCCATAGGCCTCTCAAGGAGAAGATCATAGGGAAAATGCTTATCCTGTTAATCCCTCAAGGAGGAGACTGTAGGTCTAGCATGAAATGGTGGCTATTGGAGGGGGTACCCTCACGAGCCGCCCCATAAGCCTCTCGAGGAGAAGACCATAGGGAAAATTCTTATCCTGTTAGTCCCTCGATGAGGATACTATAGGAGGGGGGGTACCCTCACGAGCCGCCCCATAAGCCTCTCAAGGAGAAGACCGTAGGGCAAATGCTTACCCTGTTAGTCCCTCTAGGAGGAGACTGTAGGTCTAGCCTGAAATGGACTGCACCACTTAGTATTCGTGTATATGTTGTGCGAGGGTTACAAGCACCAGGGACTATGGACGAGATGACCTATCGCTGGAGCTAGTCCGCAAGTTCAGAGATCGACATTTAGGCCTTCGCATTGAAGGGGAGTGGCCCAGCGGTGGCACCGTTCCTAGCCCCCCACTCTCGCGACATATGCAGGAGAACTTTCGAAATGCATGGTTAAAACATTTTCTAGACCATAAAGAAGCGAATAGCAGGGTTAGCACATGGTGCAAGATCCAAAAAAACAACCAGTGAGGTCCAATCTTATTACAATGTCGCCGTGATCTGCACAGGGTCTTACAGGAGATAAGGCTGTAAAAGATGAGAATTGGAAGTCACCTTCAAAAAGCAGGGAGGCCATCCATGCCACTTGGAGAGGCTTGTCCACCTTCCCGGTGCCTAGTTTTGTCCCTAGGCTTGGGGTCGTCAGGCGCTGCTGGGGAAGTGGGCGATGTTGCTCGCGCACGTGGTGCAATCCGCGGGAAGTCGTTTGTCCCCCAACCCCCGTCACCCTAGTGGGTTTCCCCGGTGCTAGAAAGGATGAGCTAGAGTGGGCTTGGATTCGTTCCATGGTTGTGGATGCCGCGGACAACCTGATCCTCATTGAGGGGGTACAAGGAAGCTGTCACCCTCTTCGCCTTAGCGTTCTCCTGAGCCATCATCTGCTTTTTCCTCACAGTACCTCTGACATAGTCAAGGGCATCCACGTCCTCAGGATAAGCAGTGGTTGCAGTCTTGTAGGCATGCTCGACGGATCGCATGGCCTCCTTCTCATTGAAACGGATGGTGATGACCTCCCGACATTTTTATGACATTGTAGGCATGATGGGTGGCTTCCATGAACTTGGCCAGCGTGTGATAGCCCAAGATGACATTGTAGGGGAGGACAATGTGTGCCATGTCGAAGTCAATGAGCTCGGTCCTGTAGTTGTTGTGGGATTCAAATGTGATAGTGAGGCGTACCTTCCCGATGGGAATGGTTCTTCCATTGGTCACCCCGGATAATGGCATAGTCGGCATCAACCGGTCGTATGGCACTTGCATCTTGGCGAGCATTTTGGTGGAGATGACGTTAAGGCCGGCACCACCATCGATGAGCATATTGGCAATGACAATGTTGTTGATGGTGGGGGTGCAGATCATGGGTAGGGTTCCTATGGACTGGTGGAGGTGGGGTGGTCGTTAGCGTTGAAGGTGACTGCATACTGAGACCATTTAAGCTTTATACATGGAGCCCCGGGGTGTGTAGCGGCAACCTCACGAGTGAGCTGCTTGAAATGCTTGTTGGAGGCTAGGACCTGGGAGCCACTGAGGATGCAGGCGATGGCACCTATCGGCTACTGGTATACCCCAGTGTTCTCCTCGCCATGTCCCTTCTCCAAGGTGTGATGATTCTGCTGCGCGGTGTTGGCCTGGTGACCTTGCTGGTGTGCGTTGTTTCCCCCGTGGTTGTTGTTCTAGCGCCACCCGGTTTAGTGGCCTCAACGGCCATTGTTCTGCTCACCACCTTGCCTCCCCTTCCTCTGGCTGCTATGCTGGTCACGTAGCATCTTGAGCTTGTCGCAGTCATCTGTGGGATGCCTGTGATTTTTGTGGAAGACGTAGTACGAGCGGTCCTCACGCTCCCCCTCCCCTTCAACCTTAGGAGGGCTCTTATGTTCAGGTTCTACGGCGAGGACTGTCGTAGGCTTCTGCTTGGCATCCGTGCTCTTGCTCTTGGAAGAACTCGCGGACTTGGGGGTGGCCTCCTATTCGGCAAGGCCGAACATGCAGCCAACATCGGCTTTGGCACACTTCTCCACCATGATGAAGATTTATGTCACTGTGTTGAGGTTCTCCCCATGGATGCCAATCTTCTCCCTCGTCCTGGCCTACATGACACCCTCAGAGAAGACAGTGATGACGTTGGAGTTAGAGATCTTGGGAATCTTGTTGTGGACCTGGGTGAACCGCTCTAGGAACTTGAAGAGGATCTCGCCGGGCTGCTGGTGCACTTGGCGGAGGTTGTAGTACGTGAGGGGGCGCTCGTAAGTTCCCTTGAAATTGGCAATGAAGAGCGCGTAGAGGTTAGGCCACGAGCCGATGGATTCCTTTGGGAGGTTCATCAGCCAGGTGCGAGCCGCGTCCCTCAAACCCATGGGGAACTAGTTGGTCATGATGTGATCATCACCTCCCGCGGCCTCAATGCCAGTGGTGTAGAGATGTAGGAACTCGCTGGGGTTGGCGGTCCTATCGTAGCATGGCAGCATTTCCGGCTGGAACTTATGGGGCCAAACCACGCGGCGAAGATCCTTGGTGAACATGAGGCAGTCGTTGCTCTGCGCCTCCTTGCCGTTGGCGAGAGCGGCGTGGTTCTGCTGACCTGCCATGGTGATTTCTTCATGACACGGTCTTCTCGCCCCTAGTGGGGTACGACAACCTCATGAGTGGCCTCTGGAGCGACGATGATTTGGGCCCCTTTAAGCAGCCCGTTCGGCGCGGCGATGTCAAGGAGCTCGGCCATGCGCTCATGCCATTTATCTTGCCCAGATTCGGCTGGTGGGTGCTGCAATAGCTCCTGCACCATGCGCTTTGCGGCCTCCAGCGTAGGCGGGTTAGTCTTGTCGCGGGAGTACGCGGTGCGGGACAGTGACTTGTTGCCGCTCATGGAGAGTTGCCGCTCCCACAATGGGTGGAAGGAGGAGCCATGCTCGTCTTCCATCCACGGGGTTTGCTCCATGGTGGTGCATCAGGGAGAAGGCTCTATCTGAGCTTTTCTCGCCACACGGCGGAGGGCTCGCTCAGCCCAAGTCTCGTTGCGAGCTGACATGTCGACGAGGTTGAAGAGGACCTTGGAAGCACGCCTCATACTCCTACCTAGCACAAAAAAGTCGGAGACTAGCGTCCCGTGAAGTAACAAGGGGTCCAACGAGCCGTGAGTTTGCGAGGGGGATGAACACTCGTTCGGTCCTATTGGTGACGACGGCGACAACGGAGTTTGCACACGACAGAGAGTGACACATGTTTTTTTACCCAGGTTCAGGACCCTCGTGAGGAGGTAAAGTCCCTACTCCTTCTTTGTTGTATTGCTCACGGTGTCTCGCGAGGGTACAATGGAGTATGAATGTATAGGTTTTTAGATCGTAAGGATTTATCCCCTTCTAAGGTTGGGGTATCTCTCCTTTTATAGGGGTGTTGGGCCTCTTCCCCCAATCTTTGGGCGGGAATGGTCTTGTAGCATCCCATCTGTCTAAAATCTATAATGCTACATTGTTTAATAAGAAAATGCTACTTCCGACATGCTTATCATTGCACCATCATTATATCATGCTCATGTCACCATGCCACATTGCATTTGAGCATCATAAAAACACTTTCATTTGGTTTTTCTCCTCATATCGCAGTTGCCTTATTAATTGTATTTGCTTCTTGATATCTTGTAGTTGGTTCTTGATACTTGTATTTATAGTGAACAAATTGAGTTGGGGGAATACCGTTTAAATTCCATTCGATCACTACCATGCTACTATATCTTGCCATATCAATCTTATCTATTCCTACCACATTATGGACATATGGGTTCTTCTTTGTGTATTTGAATCCATCCCCATATGCTAATGTGTGGATCCATCCATTCATATATGGCTCAATTGCTAATTCTAGTGCTTGCACTCTCTCTAGCCATCTCATGCATGTGTGTCATCTTTTGTTCTAATTTCTATGGCACATGTGATATAATTATCCATCTTTACTTGTTTATCTCTAATTTTTGCCTTGCCTTTTTCCCTTATCCATGTGAAGATGCCCCAGATGGGATCCTATACCTGTCTATCAACACGACCAGTACGCTAGTGGCTTTCAACGTTGTATCCTATATGTTTGATCTAGAATTCAAATTCCCACTCCATCGCATATACATCTGCTGGTTTTGCTTTTCTTTTTTTCAGAGCATGCGATTGTAGGTGCGTAAAAAAGGATCTTGGTTCAATCTGTATCAACATTGACACCATAGCCTAGTGGCTAGTCCCTTTTGAATCGGCCAACCAGATGTTGAGATCAATTCCCACCGGATGCAGTTAATTTAACTGTTTTTATTCCCTGGAATTATGCCTGTACAAACTCTAACAAACTGGAGACAGTTACAGTATCTGTTGTTCTTCAAATAAAAGCCCAGCAAAACCAACGGACCAGGTTCATAATGAGTCGAGCATCCATCATAATAACAATTGATCAGTAGCCTAGTGGCAGCGTCCCCTTGCAACATTCCAAGTATCAAGTCCTCCTAGGCGGCCCCCTTTTTCTTTCTTCTCTGAATTTTTTGGTCGACTGGAGTACTGGTTCGGAGAACTACAGTAAAGTGACGAAATTCAAACATTCAGAAAGTTTAGTTAAAGGATAGGATTAAATACACGGGGTACCTGACAGCAGCAAACTTTTTCTAAACCCCTTGCCTAATTTAAAACTATTATGCCTTCTAAATTAAGGTTCAAATCCAAACACATTTTATCAAAATTTATAGAATTATTCAGATAATTCAAATATAATTTTTTTTGTATTTAAACTTGTATTATTCTAAATACTCAAACATATTCCATTTGACTATGTTAATATTATAGATCTTTAAATACTAATAACTTTAATTTCGTAATTCTAAATTCGACAAATAATATGTCTAAATCGATCAGCGCGATGAGCCTGTTCTGATTATGATTTCCATGATATGAATTGAAACATGATTCATATAAATATTAAATAAATAGAACTGTTTATGGGAGTAAAATATGCCTAAATAAATTAATAAAGTGTTTTATTATTGTTCCCACACCTCACCCATGCCATGCTATGTTATACTATCCAATTATGCATCATTCCATCATGGCATACCTTATTTGCTTGTTTCATATGATTTCTATGATTGTGCAATGTATTTATTTTGGCCCTTGTGTGTTTGGTTTTTATCCGGATAGACACTGAGCAAGGAAAATACCGGGAGCCTCAGGAGTATTACCTGGATCCTTCCTATTCTGCAACTGAACTGCTAGGCAAGCAATTCCCCATGCTTGCATACATATAGTACATATGCTTCTATCTTACTGTTGCATCATTGAGTCGCGATTGAATTTAATTGAAATCCCAAGTACTACATGGCCTTTACTTTTAAACCCCATCAAAGCTTGTACCTCAATCCCATGAGCCATTACTACAGGAGTTGTTTGAGCCATGCGAGACGTAGAATTGCAGGTGTAGGGTTCATGCGAGTCATTGGATAACGAGATACCTAAACAACTTAATCTGAGTAGTAATGGGATAACTAATGAAAGAGGCATCGGTGGGCATTATCTATTATTTGGTTCTTTAAGCTCACTTGTGTCCCGTAGGATCCCGAGTACTTGATTCCTGTTCCTTGACTATTCGCACTATCAACATACGGGAGACTCTATGGATCCCTCTTTTCCTGAGCTTGATTCGCACTTTATTTCTTGGGGCCACAAACTAGTTTGGGGATTTATTACCAGCTTGTACTTATGTCATGCTTTACTGCTTTATTTACGATTGTCCATGGAGCACCTGTACTGTTTAGGAATTGTGGAATGTTTTTGCGGTATCGACAAGCCCAGTCACACTTTTGGGTTCCTAGACATTTACATCTATTGGCACAAACCTTGGGTCCTTCTCGGAGCCGGCCAACTTCGTTGTGGGTAGCTTAATAGGGTGGACACCTGAAATATTTTATGAATCCCGTGAATGCATTGCCGTGAGGCCTCGTTGCGTTTTATTTGGTTCTTCCCGAGGTTGATCATGTGTGTGTTGCTATTTGTGCACCCCTGCAGGATAAATCTTTCTAAAAGCCGTGTCCGCAATTATTGACGACTTGGAGCACAGTTTCTTGATCATAGACAAGTATAACTAAAGTACCACCTTTAATTTGACTAAGACATGACTAGTAAATAGTGAAACGCTCATGGAATGGTTAATAAAATTGCCAATAGATGGGATGTTCTTCAGCCTTCTTGTTGGTAAGCGAGAAGGAGGGCGAGCGATGTGTATTTATGTTGCTTACATAAATGTTGATATTAATTAATGAGCGTTCGTCCATCTCTAGTTGGCGAATGTGTAGCATGTCTCTATAGAATTTTTAGTTATTATCTTTTGCTGCAATTGCGTCAACCCCAGGTTGATCCCTTTAGATGCATTAAGACTTGCTGAGTACCCCTAGGGTCTCACACGATAAGTATTTGGTTCAGGTGGACATGTATAGTCTCAGGAAGGTTACTGGGTTGAGGAGACGGATGATGGTGGCAACGACCATCAGGTGTAGAGATTCTAGGGATGGAGATACGCGAGAGCTGTGGCCGGTATGTTCTTAATCTGTGGCATCTTATGTCGATTTGCTCCTTATCCGTACTCGGATCTTGTAGGCCACTTCCGCTTGATACTCTGTTGTGTGATGTATGAGGAGGTATCCTAAAATATTAACTCTATCTAGGATATTTGGATCTTTCCGCATGGCTTTGCAATGTTTCTATTTCTTTTTTTGATGGTGTGGCTCTGATGACTATTGTATATCGCTGACATACATACTCATTTGTGTATGTTTTTGGTTGCTTTACCTATCGACTAGGCCGCTCGCTCTTGTCCCGATGTTCTTAAAAGTGGATAGGGTGGTCGGTCAGTATTGTGCCCTACTCAGCTTCGACGGGCCTACATGTGGGTGGCCTTGGGCCTCCACGATAGAACCCCTTATCCACTTTTGGGTTCATCCAGGATCGTGCTTAGGGCATAGGGTCGAGGTATTACAATTGGTATCAGAGCCATTCCGCCCTTTAGGGTCTCAGCCAAGATGGTCGTTGTTAGTCTAGAAAATATTTTGGTAGCTATGTATACTAGGGAAAAACTAAACGTGAGAGTAGGACTGCTTCCATTTTCTTCTTACCCACCCACCCACCCTTTTCTGGTAAGGGAGTGTAACGTTTGTCAATCCTCTTCTAAAAATTCAAACTAGGATTCACGTGTTTGGGGTTTCTGTAGTACCATAGGATGTGTGTGTAATTCTTTGTCTATCTTTTGCATCCAACCTTGTTATGGAAATCTGCCTTTGGTTATCAACTGTTGGTACATTCCATACTGACAGGCTTTGTGTAAATCGACACGATCTATCCGATTCTTTTTAAACGATGCGATCTGTCTTACTCTTTGTAATCGACGCATTACAGTTAGGGGTGTTTGTTCTATATCTGTTATCTCTTTCAGTTGTCCATAAGAAGGATAAGAGTTGGGTTGCATGTTTTTCCTATTCTTGTGCGAAGTAATGCTTTGAGTGTAGGATGGAGTCATGACCATACCACTACTTTTATCATTCGCTTTTGTACATTGAATGGGTGAAACTGCTAAGCTCTAACTGTTAAGAGGTTTTGCGCATCTAGTTGGTATTTTAATGCCGAAATTTGCGGAAAAAAAATTCTTTGATAGATCTGTGTTCCACACTCCTTTTCAGTCATGTGCGATATGCTAACTATCTTCTAGGTGCTATGAACTTTGTTTGATATTTTAATATCATCTTAGTAAATTGTATCGTTTAATCCTGGTTAATTCTGTTTTAGTGCTATTTTGTATTATTAATAATTCTCCATTATGGTACTAACGCAAGTTTTTCCATCAATAACAGGATGCCTTGCCGCAATGATGATGTCCCGGGTTTGCCAGAGCTGGGTGTTCCGCTTGTCAGTTTGGCAAATACCCTGGGAACTATGCAGCAAAACCAACAGAGGTTCGAGGAGAGAGTCAGGAGGAATGAGTTCGCACCACCTCCCTAGTGTGGCAACATGAAGGACTTTCTGAAGTTCGTCCCACGGCACTTCGAGGTGGCCGCCGAGCCACTGGATGCCGACGATTGGCTCCAGGAGACCATGAGGCTACTAGATACCGCAGATGTTGCTGAGCATGACAGGGTAAAGTTCGCCACTCACCTTTTGGATGGGGAAGCCGCTCTTTGGTGGGAGATCTATCTGAGAGCAAGTCCTCCGGGATTTCAGCCAACATGGGGGCAATTCACTGATGCTTTCAAAGAGCAGTACCTGCCCAAAATTGTCACGGAATGCATGAAGGAGGTGTTCCTGAATCTCAAGCAAGGAAGCGACAATGTCAATACTTACATCAAGAACTTTGCAAACTTATCTCATTATGGTGGGGATGAGGTTTTTGATGATATGAGAAGACAGAAGAGGTTCCATCAAGGGCTAAATGCTTGAATCAAATAAGCTCTCACCCATACCACTCCAAGCTCGTTTCTCAAGCTTCAGCAAGTAGCTCTTCAAGAGGAGGCAAGTAAACAGGCATATGATGATTCCAAGAAGCACAGCCGTGATACTGGTGGTTCTTCAGCAATGGCCGCTCCTTCTAAGCACCGTGTGTGGGTCCCTAGTACCACACCGCCGCTCCCTGCTCTACCAAGAAGGTCAAACTTTCTCGCCAAGGCCACCATTCTCTTACAACGTTGCTCCAAGGGGCTACAACAACAACTACCCTAGGGCGCCGTATGGTGGAGCTCCTAGATACTCTACTCCTTGTCCAAGTAGTTCTTTTTTCTCGTGTGGGAACACTGGACACCAGCAGTGGAACTGTCATATGAACAACAAGGATCTTCCTCCACCACCTCCAAGACCTGTTTCGACAATTTCTCCTCGCGCACCTGCACCACGGGCTCTCAACATCAACACCAAGCCCGGGTCCACTATTGCTCGCGCCAACAACATCAACATTTTTCAAGTGAAGCATGCTCCTGGAGTTGTGATGGGTATGCTCCCCGTTAACTCAGTCCTTGCACGAGTTTTATTCGATTCTGGTGCATTGCATTCTTTTATCTCTACAAGTTTTCCTGATGAGAATGGGTTATCTATGGATTCTTTTCCTAACAATCAGATGGTTCTCTCTCTTGGGGCAAGAATGTTATGTTCCAAGATCAGTCATGGCAATCAAATTCAAATTGGTGGTTCTTCATTCCTGGCTTCCTTGATTATTCTTAGCAAATCAGATATTGATGTCATATTGGGCATGGATTGGTTGAAAGCCAATGAAGCTATGATTGATTGTGCTAAACACTCGGTTTCTTTGAAAATTCCTGAAGGCCATATAGTCTATTCTCCAAGGAAAACTCCTTCTATTCAGCTCTACTCTTTGGGTGTCCAAAACATTGATGTTATGGAAGCCTTGCAAAATGTTCTTATGGTTTCTAAGTTTCTAGATGTTTTTCCAGAAGAGTTACAAGGTATGCCTACTGACTAAGAGGTTGAGTTCATGATTGATCTTGAACCTAGAACCGCTCCTATATCCAAGCGGCCTTATAAGATGGGTCCTGCAGAGTTGGCCGAACTCAAACGGCAGCTTGATGAACAAGAAAAGTTGGGTTTCATTCAGCATAACACTTCCTCTTGGGCAGCCCAACAATATTTGTGAAGAAGCGAGACCGGACTGATCGACTTTGTGTTGACTACCACGCTCTCAATGCAAAAACCATCAAAAATAAATATCCCCATCCACGGATCAATGATCTCTTCGATCAGCTTGCAGGAGCAGTGGTATTCTCCAAGATTGACTTGAGAAGTGTATATCATCAAATCAAGATTCGCAAGGAAGATGTTCCTAAAACAGCTTTCACCACTCGCTATGGCCTGTACGAGTACATGGTCATGTCCTTCGGCCTCACCAATGCTCTCGCTACATTCTCAAGGCTTATGAACTCGGTTTTCATGGAGTACCTTGATAAGTTAGTGGTGGTCTATCTTGATGACATCCTGGTCTACTCCAAGTCAAAATAAGAGCATGCGAAACATCTCTGTTGTGTTCTTACCAAGCTTCATGAGAACCACCTCTATGAAAAGTTCTCCAAGTGCAAATTCTGGCTGCCTGAAGTCACCTATCTGGGTCACATCATTTCTTTTAAGGGCATTGTTGTTAACCCAGAGACTATTCGGACAATTGTGGAGTGGCTCCCTCCAAAAAAGGTCAAAGAAGTCCGGAGTTTTCTTGGATTGGCTAGTTATTGTTGTCGCTTTGTTCAGAACTTCTCAAAACTTGCTAAGCCTCTAACCGATCTCCTCAAGAAAGGCAAGAAATTTATTTGGTCACCGGCGTGTCAATAAATCTTTGAAACACTCAAAGAGAAGATCACTTCCACACATGTCTTGATTCCTCCTGATACATCAAAACTATTTCAGATCTTCTGTGATACCTCTCTCCAAGGACTTGGTGCGGTCCTTTTTCAAGACAAGCAAGTCGTTTCTTATGCTTCCCGTCAATTGAAAACTCATGAGATGAACTATGCAACACATGATCTTGAATTTGCAACGGTTGTCTTCGCTTTGAAAGTATGGAGGCACTACTTGCTTGAAAACCGTTGTGAGATCTTCTCTGACCACAAAAGTATGAAATATATCTTCACTCAGCCAGACCTCAACCTTCGCCAGAGGAGATGGATTGAAACCATCAAAGACTTTGATCTTTCTCAGTCAACTACACTCCGGAATAAATTCCTTTTCACTTCATCATCAGGAATAGTAGAGAGTTTGAATAGAGAGCACATATCTTCAATCATTTGGATATGCCCCTAAGATGTTTTACTTCCATCTTCTCTAAAAGTTTGTTTCATAGCCTCTTTGGGAATACTAGTAGGGATTTGATATTCCACTTACGGTTCGGGAGGTTTATCAACCTTGTTCTTAACAATGTTAACATATTAATGTAAAGAAAGTTTCATACTTTCATGACCAAGGAAGGCCATGGTAAAATAATATAGCAAAATTAAAGACAACTTTCAAGTTTTCTTACCAAACAAACGTACCAATAGTGCAACGCTCCCCGGTAACGGTGCTACAAAAGTATCTTGATGACTCCCAAGTGCAGGAGATCAATTGTAGTACCTTTCAATAAGCAAAGGTTGTCGAACCCACGAGGAGCTAAAGGTATTCGTTAGCAAGTTTGACAAGTAAAGCAATAAAAGATGTAGTGGTTTTGTGTTTTGGGTTTAAAGTTTGCAGTAATATAAATTGATGAAATTAAATTGTAGTAAATAGATGCTCTTAATAAGAGAAAGCCCAATCCTCTATGCAGCAAGAGGACAAGATCAAATGTGTGATCTTATATCTGACAAGCTGATGCAGCCTGACCTACGAACATCCCTACATCCTCACCGCCAAGTCCCCCAAGTGGTCCCATGACATGCGCTCGAGCCAAGTTACTCCATGAGAAGGTTAACTCTCTCCTATCTTTATGTGACTTTGGTACACCTCTGAATGGTTCCTACCTCATGACAATACTCTATGCATCCTCAGGTACGAAACATCGACCGTCACCAAGCGAGCCCGGAAGATGAACGTGCCAAGTCACCTCCAGCACAGGAGTTAGCACCCTCGACCACCCGGAGAGTCCAGATCAATCGGAGTGTCT
Source organism: Avena sativa (assembly GCA_916181665.1). Taxonomy (NCBI): domain Eukaryota; kingdom Viridiplantae; phylum Streptophyta; class Magnoliopsida; order Poales; family Poaceae; genus Avena; species Avena sativa. The sequence continues at coordinate 289,712,058 of OV702290.1, forward strand.
AGCCGCCAAGCCCTGGAGTCTCCAGCCACCCTCATCTCGAAGCTTGGCGGTTCCAGTCAGATGGCCAGATCGGACTCCACCCGGAGTGTCTGGCCAAACTAGACTGTCCGCCCGCCAGCACCCGGAGTGTCCGGCCCAACCAGATTGTCTGTCTTCCAATCCCTGAAGTGTCTGGCCTAAGTGATGGGCCTACACGCTGCTAGCTGGGCCTTCGGCCCATGTACTCTCCAACTCATCCATAACTTCCCCTTTTATGCCCAAACTACACATGTTTAGTTGTTGGCCTATATATAGACCATCTCCTCCTTATTGTAATCCTAGACTTGGATAATTGAATTAGAAGATACCCCTTTGAGGATCTATCTAGTTCTAGTCTCATGCTCCTTGACAAGGAGCATCAATTATCCCCCAACCTCTTAAGATTTGCATAGTGCATTCAAGTTCTACAAGGCCTTGGAGTCGGTGTTCCTTCTCCAAGTTGTCAAGATTTCGCCAAGCCTCCCTCTCGTCATGCCAGTTAGAGAGAGAGAGTATTCTTGCAAGCCACTGATCCAAGGGATTATGTCGGACCGGTTGCCACCGGCATGAGCTATAGGATTGTATTGTGTATTGATGCAGCCCGTCCTACGGACGATCCTACATCTACACCATCAAGTCCCTGATGCGCTCGACGATCGACGTAGAGCTCGTTGGGAACCCCAAGAGGAAGGTATGATGAGCACAGCAGCAAGTTTCCCTTAGTTATGAAACCAAGGTTTAATCGAACCAGTAGGAGCAAGGAAACACCCCAAAGGTGTTACTAGCTGAGCTTTGGCAGGGCGCACTACCGGTGCTAGTAGCAACATGGAGACCTGCACAACACAACCACAGAACTTTGTCCCCAACTTGCGATGAGGTTGTCAATCTCACCGTCTTTTGCGGAAAACAAAGGATTAAACGTATCAAATGGAAAGAAGTAGTAGTTTGCAGAAAGTAAACACAAAGCAGTAAAAGATTGTAGATTGTATGTAAAGAAGAAGGACCGGGATCCATAGTTCACTAGAGGTGGCTCTCCTTAGATAGATAACATGCTGGGTGGACAAATTACAGCGGGGCAATTGACAAACACCGAGAAAGCAATACATGCATATACTAATAATCTTGACTCCTTTGAGACTTGATTGAGAAATACAACATAATACATAGACCGCCATCCAACTGCATCTATGACTAATAATCCACCTTCAGGTTATCATCCGAACCCCCTCCAGTATTAAGTTGCAAGCAACAGATTATTGCTTTACGAACTGCGTGTAAGGTAAACAATACAATTGTTCTATGAACAAAGGATCGTTGTTTTCTCCCTAGTAGCAACATCACATCTAGTACCTTAGAGATTTCTGTCACTTCCCCAGATTACCAGAGGCATGAACCCACTATCGAGCATAAATACTAACTCTTGGAGTTGCTAGCATCTACTTGGCCAAGATAGCTACTAACAACGGAAAGCATGCAAGATCTCAAATAACAAAGACATGATAGAATCAATAATCAATCTGAAATAGCATCTCAATATCCATCGGATCCCCGCAAACAAAACATGTATGAATTACAAATAGATGATCTTGATCATGAACGGAGCTCACAAGATCTAAACATGAAAGCACAAAGGAGGAGAACCAGCCATCTAGCTACTACATGGATCCGTAGTCCAAGGATGAACTAATCACGCATCACACCGAAGGCTTGCATGGTGATGAAGAAGTCCTCCAGGGTGAATTCCCCTCTCCGGCAGGGTGCCGGGAAGAGCTTCAGATCCCTCCCGATCTAGGGATGGAGATGACGGCGGCTACAGACTCTTTCATGGATTTTTGATCGAGTACTTAGGGTTTTTGTCTCGAGGGAAACTTATAGGCGGAAGGAGAGGCCGAGGGGGTGCTGGGGTCGGCCAGACCACCCCCTGGCACGGGCCAAGCCTGGCCGCGTGGCCAGGTGGTGTGGCCGATCCCTGGCCCCTCTCCGTCTCGTATTCTGGCACTTGATCCCTTCCGGAAAAATAGGAACTTGGGATTTTGTCCCGTCCAATTCCGAGAATATTCATTTTCTGACTTTTCTAGAACCAAAAACAACAGAAAACAAGCAGCTGGTGTTGTGGCTCTTGTTAATAGGTTAGTCCAAGAAATCATAATAAAAGTACTCCAAAGTTGGAACAAAACACAAGAAAGTGGATAAAACTAAGCATGGAACATCAAAAATTATAGATACATTTGCAATGTATCAGTCCCCCAAGTGGACCCATGACTCATGCCCGACCCAAACTCCTGAAAGCTAAGGTGAACTCGCTCCTCTCCTCGTGCCAATTTGATACCTCCTTGGTTGGTGTTCTACTTCATGGAACTACTCTATGCATCATCAGGTACGACGCCCCAACACATCACCAAGCACCCAACAATGGAGAAAGGAGCAGATCGCGAAGCAGAAGCCGCTGGAGCTGCCCAGACCGGAGTCTCCGGTCTACGCACACCGGAGTCTACAGTCCACCAAAGTCTCTGGCCTTAAGACCCCAGAGACTTCGGCCCACCTCTAGTCTAACCCCTGAACCAGGCCTCGGGACAGCCAGGTGGCCCCTCCGGAGACTCCACCGGAGACCCCTCCAGAATCTCCGGCCCAGACCGGAGTCTCTGGTCTGCACACCGGAGTCTCCGGACCGACCGACGCTAGGGATGTAAAAGGCCTTTGGGCCTTCGACACATGTAACCCTTAATCCATCTAGAACTTGTCTTTTATTCCTAAAGTACCCCTGACTGAGTGGCTGGCCTATATATAGCCCCCACCTCTATTGTAAACCCTAGGCACGATATTTGGAATTAGTGGATACCCCTTGTGGATCTATCCAGTTCTTGCCTCATGCTCCTTTGACAAAGGAGCACCAAATATGCCAAACCTCGTTGGAGTTTGGATCGTGCCTCCGCATTGTACAAGGCCTAGGCATCAGAGTCCCTTTTCCTAGACGTCAAGATCTCACCGAGTCTCCCATCTCATCGTGCCGGTTCGAGAGAGAGTCCTCCGCCCGTCGCCGATCCTAGGGATTGCACCGGACCGGTCACCGCCGGCGTGAGCTATTTGTGTGAATTGTGGTTTTGCGTGTGTGTGTTCATCGCGTTCTTCGTGTGTTAGTTCGTCGTGTTCATCCTCCCCTCCGTCCCCCGCACTCCATCCTCGATTTGAGTGGGATTCGTGAAAGATTAGGACACCCTAGAGGTTTGCCCTCAACATAGTGGTATCAAGAGCTTCGTTGCTCACGAATTTCCCCACAAAATTTTCTTATCCACCAAAAATTCGAAAATCCCCAAAAAACAGCCCAATTTTTCCTTTGGATCGATCTCTTGATTTGGAGTGTTATTTGTGGTTTGGATCCGACCAAACCTTGTCTTAGGAGTTGGTCCAGCTTTATCAGGCATTTTCCTAGCCTAATTTGGCCAATTTTTCGCAGTTGAGGACCCATGGCGTGGATTTCCGCACAAGAACATGCACCGTTCACTATTTGACTCCGTACCGGAGTCTCCGGCTTGCACACCGGAGTCTCTGGCCTACCCACACCGAAGTCTCAGGCCTAGACCGGAGTTTCCGGCCTGAAACCCCGGAGTCTCCGGCCCTGACGCCTGATTTTGTCAGTTTTGCCTCTAATCTTGCATTGGCTAATTTCCTCTTGTTTGTTTGTGCCCGTGTGCGTGTCGTCAACTAACAGCAAGCTTCCGCATCAACAAACCCCACGGTAATCGACACCACGGCCCACGAACATCATCCTGCACCACCGATGCCAAGTTCATCATCACCAACGAAGGTATAACTTGCGCCACCTTGTTAACCCCTATCTTCCTTTGTGTGTATCTATCCCATGAGAGTGGATCATCTTATGTTTTCTTGAGCATTGTGCATTTGTCCTTGCATAGTGAGAGTACAAGAGCAATATCAAGTGTGACTAGGTAGCATCAAGGGACAGCAAAAAAAAGATACAAAGCAAAAGAAAAAAAAGAAAATAGTCTCCCATAGCAAAAGAGAGTCTCAAAGCTTGTAAGCAAGAGAGAAAGAAGAGTGTTGGGGATATAGTTTCCGGGTATCCTCACAGTTCCTCACTGACCAGGGTGGCCCACTTCGGGTTAGAGCTTTGCTTCACTGGCGGCCCAGTCAGGGAGAAAGACGGAGTCCAATCCGGCTATGGGAAGGCCCAGAAGACTTACCGACTTAGGCCCATAATGTTACTTGTAGTTCAAGATGTACTCTGTAACCGACTCTTAGACGTAGCCGGATAGATCTCTCCTGTAAACCCTAGGCTGGATATCTATATAAGCCGTCCTAGGGAGAGCCTTTAGGGCACACCCCCAATACTTTTGACCCTTAACTCGCACAGGCGAAACCCTTGTAACCCATATTCCGGCTCTGCCGTATTACTGGATTGCTAGCAGGAGTAGGATCCATCCAAAGCCGGTGGATTTGAACCTGGGTAAACTTGTGTGCTCACCGTCTCGGAACACCGTACGTCTCACACCCCTCTCTTCTGCACGCCTCGAGGACCCCCTCATGGCATACTTGTCATCAATCCGACGACAGTTGGCGCCCACCGTGGGGCAAGTGAGCTTCGGATCTGCGTTCCGAGCGGAATCTGCAAGAATCGGAATCGGCGAGACTATCACTATCGGTCGAATCCTCTATGCCAGCGATGTCCCTCTCACCGTTCTCGACGAGACTTGGATTCCAGCAAGGGAGGTCGTGACTGCCTACACAATCATGTCTTTTGGTGAGATCGATGTTTACATCGGTTTCGCTGAACCTGCCCAACCCACACCAGCGGTGATGATAGAGACAGAAGAATTTTCTGGGTCCCCTTTGTCCGCGAAGGGGGCAGAGTTCCGGATCTCAGAAAACCATAATCCCACCCAGCCCGCACCAGCTGCGGAGATAGTGGAGAAACCCGAGCCTGAAGAAGACCTAGCGGACCAAGTTGAATCTGGAGTGGATCTCCCAGGAGGAGCCGGATCCCAGATCGACCCACCCGTGGAATTCGAAATCTAGGAGGAGCATATCAACGACACTGATTCCGGCTCTGATGATGCCGGGATAGACAGGCCGTTCCTAAGGTACACACTAAAACGTATGATACTGCAAGGCGAAAGCGCAGATGCAATCCTCGAGACCATCAAAAGTTTCGATATGGCTAATCGCGAAAGCCGCAGGTACCTCAGGAGGCACATGTCGCACTTCGTCGGATACGTGAGATCCGGATCCGGCTCTGCCGATGCTGGAGAAAACACCGACTCGGTGCTGGAGACAATTGGAACAAACGCTGACGTACCCGCATCCTCGGATGAATCGATGACATCAGCAGATTTCTGAAAGTTCTCCGCGGAATATGAATAGGAGTACAACTCCAAAGCTGCAGAAGAAGGAGAAGCCATGGATGAAGGATCCGGCGAACACTCTCCCAAAACGTAGGATGACATGGACGTCGGAGATAATCCCGAGGTCCAGATGTCCGCAAGTACCGATCAAAGCTTGCCTCCGGGAAACAGACCCAAGGCCGTCTTTGCTACCGGCGCTGCCAAGAAGGCAAAGAAGAAGAACAAGAAAAATAAGACCCCGGCAAAAGACCCTCTGATAGAGGAGGTGATTGCCGAGGAATACGAGGAAGACTCAGATGGAGCACTTTTCCCAGACGAGCTAAAAAAAGAAGCATCGGTGGATGGACACGTGATCACTAAAGGTGCGCATAAACTCATCGATGCCGCATTAACCACACCTATCCCTACAGCTGCAGAACTTACTGCAGATGAGCTGGACGAAAGGGCGCAAGCCCTAAAAGCGCGTCGTCAACAACTCCTCGATGAAGCCAAAAACATCGAGGTGGAGAAGAAACACATGTCAAACAAGGGATACATGTCTCGTCTACATCAGAAGACACGGAAGCGTCACATAGATGACAACCAATTCCCACGTGTCCGTGTCGTCCTTTTTGGAGATGAGATGGGGAAGCCACGGAAAGATAGCAAAGGAGATTGGGTATACCCAACACCAGTACAAAATACCATGGCAGCCTGAGAAATTCTATCGGCTAATCCAGGACCAGAGGAGATCCATTTGGCTATCAAGCTACTCAACAATGGACTGGAGCAGCAAAAGGTAGCCCTGTCCGGAAGTCAAAAACTGGTTTCGGATTCTGACCAGTGTCGCACAGATCCGGCATGGGCTGGCGTAAGATCCCATTACGTTCAGGCGCAGTACCACCACCCTGAACATAGGGAAGACAATTATTCAAGAACCAGATCTTCAGGACAGCATCAGAAAACTTCACGTAACTGGAGCAACGTCGCCCCAGCGGCCGAAAAAGACGCCATCGCTGCCCTGAATCCGATGAACCCTCCCCGACGAGATCTAAGGATCAAAGGGGAGAAGATAAGGAGAAACGTCGGGAGGAGGATCGTCAGAGAATGCCACCTCCTAGACATGAAAACCGTCCGGCTGAGCCTCACCATGGTGGGAACGACGGACGAAGAAACGACGGAAACCATGCTGGTACAAGCCGGCAGGGGCTCGTCGCAGTCAAGATCCTCCCCAGAACCGGAATAATGATGTTCCGGACGGAGTCCGGCGATCAGCCAGAAACTATCCAGCTGCCCCACCCCCTCCATCTCACAGTCATCACAACGACCCCCATGGAGGGCAAGGAGGACGACATGGTGGAGGAGGTGGTGGTAGAAGCCGAAGTCCGGCTCCACGGCACCGCAGCCACAGCCGGCATTCGGGACGATCTCTATCCCGGAATGACACAAGGAACAGGAGCAACTCCAACATAGAGGCTCGGCGCTATGAATATGATGACGTGTACGTGGGCCCAAAGTGCTTCAGACCACGCATCAGAGCTACAAAATTCACGGAAGGATTTGCTATCTCAAGACATATCCAAGCCTATGACGGCATTGCTCGGCCAGACACCTGGTTACAGGATTTCTTCCAAGCTTGCTGCATTGCGAAAGGCGGAAACAGCCTGGTCGCAACCCGATATCTCCCACTTATGTTGCGGAAGACGACACGATCATGGCTCAATGAACTTCCGGCAAACACCATCCATAACTGGTATGATTTGCAAAGCGCGTTCTTTCGGAATTTCGAAGGCACATATCAGAGGCCCTGTACGATTGGAGACCTATAGCGTTGCACCCAGAAAGCCGGAGAAACTTGCCGGGATTACCTCGGATGATGGATCAACACCAAGAACTCCTGCGAAGGAGTAAATGATCAAACTACGATTGAAGCTTTCATTGCAGGTCTCCCTATTGGTTTACTGCGCCATTGCTTGAAGTGTGACAAGGTCACCGATATGGAAGAGATGATAGAAACCGCGAGCAAGTATGCAGATGCTGACGATGATGCAGAAGGACTACTCAATGCCCTAGCTGTGCCTCAGTCGGCAAAACAACCAAAGAAACAAGCTCGGAAGCGCAAAAATACCTCGGAAGAAAAACCCAACACGGAAACGGCGGTAGTTACTACTGTTTCCGGGTCTGGAGGACAAGGAGGACGTGGCGGAGGCCGCGGGCATGGCCGTGGGACATCAAGGGTCCAAGGTAGAGGAGAACAACAACCAGGCAAAACCTACTCTTGGGTCGACATTGCCAATAACCCATGTGTGCATCACCTAGACGCCAATGGGAGCTCGTCCCACACCAACGCTGAATGTCGTTTCAATGACGACATTAAAAGAGATGACACCGCAGGCTACAAAGCTAAGCGGAAGAAGGGAAAGAAAAATCCCGAAAAAGACAAAGAGACCAAGGAAGATTCCGACATGGAGGAAGCTGATGCTTCAAATCCCAAGTCGGAAGGGAAGAAGACTTTTCCCACCAAGGACACTTACGTCACCTTCCTCGGATCTCAACCAGCAAAGGTCAAGAAAGCAGTTCTACATGAACTCAATGCAACCGTTCCGGCTGTTCCCCAGTATCTGGACTGGTCGGAAGTGGCAATCATGTTTGACCGCGATGATCATCCGCCTAAGTTACACAGGCGAGGAAAATACGCCTTAATCGTCAACCCACTTATTGACGGTTATGGTTTCTCCAAGACCCTCATGGATGGTGGTAGCAGCATCAATATTCTCTATGTCGAAATGCTACGCCGGATGAAGATCTCGAAGACCCAGCTGAACCATAGCTCTGTGATTTTTCACGGAGTTGTCCCAGGAAGACAAGCTAATTCCCTGGGAGAGATCACTTTGGATGTTACCTTTGGAACTCCAAAGAATTATCGGACGGAGGCACTTTCCTTCGAAGTGGTCCCGTTCAAGACCGCATACCACGCTATATTCGGACGTTCGGCTTACTAGGCTTTTATGGCTCGTCCATGTTACATTTACAATATGATGAAAATTCCAGGTCCCAACGGCGTGATCACCATCAGGGGAGACCCGAAGAAAGCGCGGGAGTGCAAGGATGGAAATGTCGCCTTTGCCGAAGCTGTGTTGCACGCCCAGGAGTACCACGAGATCAATAAGAGCATAGATCCGTCCGAGATGCCCACAACAAAGGAGGTTACCAAGCCAAATCCAGAGTTCAAGGCATCAGAAGAGACGAAGAAAGCACCATTGAAGGATGATGACCCCTCCAAGGTGACCCAGATAGGCGTAGGCCTAGATAGCGCATAGGAAAGCACGCTCGTCAAGTTCCTCCAAGCAAATCAAGATATCTTCGCATGGCAGCCATCTGACATGACCGGAGTACCTAGGGAACTTGCCGAGAACTCTCTAAATGTAAACCCGAACGCTAAACCCATTAAACAGTCCTTACGACAGTTTGGCGACGAAAAGCATAAGGCAATAGCTAAGGAACTAGCACAGCTCGAGTTAGCCGGATTCATAGAAGATGTCGTCCACACTGAGTGGTCGGCCAATCCTGTAATGGTCCATAAAAAGGACACCACTGATTTAAGGATGTGTGTTGATTATACTGCCTTGAACAAGGCTTGTCCAAAAGATCCGTTCGCTCTGCCTAGAATTGATCAAGTTATCAATTCTACGGCAGGCTCGGAACTCCTCTGTTTTCTCGACGCATATTCCGGTTATCACCAAATCCGGATGAAGGAATCTGACAAAATCAAAACTTCATTCATAACCCCCTTCGGAACCTTCTATTTTGTTACGATGCCCTTTGGGCTGAAGAACGCAGGAGCTACGTCCCAGCGCACGATGCAGCGTTGCCTCCACGACCAACTCGGACGCAATGTACATGCATACGTGGATGATATCGCGGTGATGTCCAAAAAGAAGGAAACACTCATTTCCGACTTGGAGGAAACGTTCGCCAATCTACCAAAATACAACATCATGCTTAACCCGAAGAAATGCTTCTTTGGAATACCAGCCGGAAAATTGTTAGGTTTCATCGTGTCTCAAAGAGGCATAGAGGTGAACGGCGACAAAATCAAGACTATACTCAATATTTCCAGGCCAACTCGCCTGAAGGACGTACAAAGATTAAATGGTTGCATTGCTGCGGTCAGTCGATTTGTAAGCCGGCTTGGTGAAAGAGCCGCACCATTATACAAACTCCTGAAGAAGACCAAAGATTTTTTCTGGACTGACGAAGCTAAAGCTGCACTACAAGACCTGAAGAAACTACTCTCATCTACTCCTATCCTTGCAGCGCCGGAACCTCGGGAACTGATGTTGCTTTATATTGCTGCGACAAATAAGGTCGTTAGTATCATCATGGTGGTGGAGAGACCAGAGGAAAATCAGGAAAACCTGGTACAACGTCTGACTTACTTTGTCAGCGAGGTCTTGACAGAATCAAAACAGCGATATCCGCACTATCAAAAGTTGGCTTACGGTGTTTTCCTAGCATCTCGTAAGTTACGACACTATTTTCAGAAGCATCCAATTACCGTGGTGAGCAAAGCTCCCATGAGAGACATAATCAACAACAACGACGCCACAGGACGCGTCGCCAAATGGGGCATAAAGCTTTCAACTTTCGATATTGAGTACAAACCTCAGACAACAATCAAATCCCAGATCCTTGCTGACTTTGTCGCTGATTGGACATAGACGAAGGAGAATATGATCCTCCCTGAGTCAGAATATTGGACCCTCTTTTTCGACGGGTCTAAGGCTCGAGGGGGCTCGGGGGCTGGCCTGGTGCTCAAATCACCCCAAGGAGATAAACTTTTATACGTGTTGCAGATCCATTTCACAACGACAAACAATATTGCCGAGTATGAAGCACTGCTGCATGGAATCCGGATTGCCAAGGATATTGGCATCCGACATTTGATGTGTTACGGAGATTCGGATCTTGTTGCTCAGCAAGTCTCGAATATTTGTAATGCAAATAAGCACATGGCAGCATATAAAGCTGTCGTGGATGATCTATCTAAATCGTTCGAAGGGTTTGAAGTTCAACACATCCCTCGAGCAGAAAATGAGGAAGCAGATGCACTGTCTCGAATAGGCTCGACGCCGAAAGAGGTCCCGGATGGCGCATTTTTAGAGCACCTCAAAGTTCCCTCGATAAAGGGAGTAGATGAGGAATATCTGACCAAATCCGACTCACCTTTGATAGTAGTTCTGGCTGTAATTCCCAGCTAGACTCAACCCTACCTCGATTATTTGGTAGATGGCAAATTACCCGAAGACGAGGTGCTGAGCCGGCAGATTATCTGACGGGCAAAAGCCTATACTATTGTTAAGGGTGAGCTCCATAAACAGAGTGTTTCTGGGGGTTTTCAGCGCTGTGTATCTCCAGAAGAAGGAGTGGAAATCTTAAGGGAAATCCATGAAGGCGAGTGTGGTCACCACGCTGCAGCCAAATCTTTAGTGGCAAAAGCTTTTCGACATGGATTTTTCTGGCTTACAGCTCAGGCAGATGCCGAACGATTAGTCAAGACATGCAAAGGCTGCCAAAAGTACGCCAAGCAAGCTCATGTTCCGGCTGATCAGCTGCGAACAATACCTATAACATGGCCTTTTGTGGTCTGGGGGCTTGATATGGTAGGACCTTTTAAACGAGCTCCAAGTGGATTTACTCACCTCTTAGTGATGGTGGATAAATTCACCAAGTGGATCGAGGCTAAACCTGTCACTAGTTGTGATGGAGCAACAGCCAAAAGATTTGCCGAGGATGTTTTAATCCAGTATGGTTATCCGCATAGCATTATCACGGACAACGGGAGTAACTTTTCTATGGGAGAACGGGCCGAATTCTGCGATGAGCAAAATATCCGGCTTGACATTGCGTCAGTCGCACATCCACAGGATAACGGACAAGTCGAAAGAGCAAATGGTTTAATTCTATAAGGCCTGAAACCAAGACTCGAAGCAACACTACGACGTGCTGCGGGGGCTTGGGCAGAGGAACTACCCTCTGTAATTTGGAGTTTACGAACAACTCCGAACAGGTCAATAGGATACACACCTTTCTTCTTGGTCTATGGCGCAGAAGCAGTTCTTCCTAGTGATTTAATTCATACTTCTCCTAGAGTAGCCACGTATATCGAAGAGGATGCCGAGATTTCTCGACAAAATTATCTCGACTTAGTCGAAGAAGTTCGCGTCGTTGCTGAAATGAGATCTATAGCCTATCAGCGGAAGTTACGCAAGTATCATAGCCAGAGAGTCCGAAATAGATCTTTCAATAAAGGTGATTTGGTTCTCCGGCTTGTGCAACAAAGAAAGAAAAAGCTTTCCCCAGTATGGGAAGGGCCCTTTTATTGCACAATGGATCGTACTACTTAACTGACATGAGGCCAGTAAAAGAAAGACCTGCTACTAAGACGAGAAAGAGAGCTGGAGGCAGTACAAATCCGGATGAGTTAGACAGACCGTTGAATATTGCTCAGCTACGTCCCTTTTATTCTTAGTTTATCCTTCTTTGTAATTATACATATGTACATGTTCTGTGCAAAATAAAAGTGTTGCTTACCTCAAGTTTTTTCTGAGAAGTTCTTAAGACCATCTTATTTCCGAATGATCATGTCATAGTCGAAAATCCTAGAATACTTGAAAGTACTTTATGCTCATGTTCGTTCTGGTCTAGATTTCCGATTCTAAAACTGCTACCTTCAGGTATAACTCTAAAGTTTCTAGTCTTTACTTTGGTTATTTGTCTGATTGCCGGATGCAGGCATTTTCCGAGTAGTGAATTTTTGGTACTGGAAGCCGGCTTTGTTTCCGAGTTTAAACGGGTTTAGCAATTGAGCTCCGTTGCTCGGCAAAGTTTTCGGCGGAAGGTTTAGCCAGCTCACGAAAGGGACGAGGAGGAAATCCAGATAAACGATAAGTAGAGACGAAAAAATACAAGTGCTTGTGTAAACATTTCAGGCACGCAAAAATCTCAAAGCCGAAAAATGCTGAATAGATCAAAAGCTTAGCACTTGCAAGATAAATAGTACATAATATTTACAATCGCATCAGGGTTTTTTTCCGGAATAATACATAAATTTCTGGCCTATGATGCAGGAGAAGATGAAAAATCTGCCGGCTCGCTGGTCACTCTGTCTTGATATCGTTCCGAGATGTCCGCATCCGAGTTGGTGCGTTCATCGTCGGAAACTTCTTCGGTTTCTTCTGCAGGAGGAGGCGGAGTATCCACGCGGATGAAGAAGGGGATCTCGTAGCTGGTCAGATCAGCTACGTGGCACCCGTATCCGGCCCAGGAGTGCATGATAGCTTGAAGGTCTTGCTCCTGGCCGTCTTTGTCCACCTTGTAGTATCCTATGGTCACTTGCCATATCTCCATGTTTCCATGGTGGCTCATGACCATAGTGAGAGCGTTCTGCGCAGCAGTCCGCGCGTAGGACATGTTCCATTCCTGAACAAGCTGCGACATCTCCTTGGCCCTGTCCCGCACCTCAAAATCCGACATGCTTGGCATGTCCAGAATCCCGAGAGACTCGCCAATGTCCTCAAGGGACTGGCGGTAGTCATGAAGAAGATCACCGACTTGGGTAAGCCGGTGAGTGCGGGGCTCGGACGAGGAAGAGTTCGTCAACTTCAAAGGACCTATACACAAAACAAGTTAAGAAAAAACCGACATTGATAGAAGTCGAAGAAAAAGATAAGTCAGAGAGGTGGAACATGCAAAAATGACATCGTCAATCTTGGTCTTCTCCTCCCGGAGACTCTGGAGTTCAGCCCGGAGCACCTGGGATATGTCCTTCTCTCTGCCAAGCTCATTCTTGAGGTCCGAGATTATTTTATCCTGAGCAGCAATCTTGCGATCATGCTCATCAGTGGCCATGGAGGAGGATTCAAGGACTTGAGCTATGCTCTTTTCATGATCTGCCTTAAGCTTATCCAGCTCTTGGCGAAGTCCCTTGTTCTCCACCACCAGGGTCTTGAGGGTCTCGGCCTCTTCAATCATAGCAATGGATTGTTTCACCAGCGCTGTAAGTCAAAAAAGAACAACAGTTCAGAAAATTTTAACATTAAAAAAAAAGCAAAGACAAGGTTTGAATCTCGGAATGTTTACCTTCAGCTTCATCCTTGGCTACTTTGAGCTCATCATTTTTAAGCCGGAGAGCTTTGATCTCTCTCCGCTTATCATAGACATTGGTCAGTAATTCCTGGTTATAGGAACATACTTTCTATAAGTCAGAATACCCAAAGTCAGAAAGCTACATAAGACTCGGACGAATATTTTTGCTAAATATCAGCACGAGCCTTGGGGGTACACTAGTTCGTTCTTTGGCATCCTAATGAAGCATAAACTCGGATTCTATATCCTACTTCATGCTTGGGGGCTAGAGGATATGATATAACATAATGGAAAAAACAAGAGTTGGAATTCTGACTTACATATTGCTCGCGGGTGAGTTTATCTAAACCCACGTTCACTTCAGCGGCCACCTTCTCGGCAAGAGTAAGAGGGATCACTAGGGCTGTTGGAAGCTCGCCAGTCCTAATCCTCTCGTCGCGAAGGCGGACTTGAGTGAGAAGGTCAGATAACTTGACGTCCTCTGCTTCTTGCGCTTCCTCCTCGGGGGATAAATGGCTTTTATCCAGGACTTGCCTGGCTAGCCGCTGGATCTCCTCTGCAGATTTCCGGGTCAGGACAAACTTGGCAAGACCCGGATTCCTGAGGAGGTTTTCGGTGAAGACTTCAGCCGAGGGATCATTACCCGAAGAGGGTTCACCCTTATCTTGAGCTGACGCACCCACGGTGACGTCAGTTTGCGACCCAAGGATCACAGGCTCCGTTTGAGGAGCCGGATCTTCTGCAGCATCCGAGGAGATAATCGGAGTTGTAGAAGGTTGAGGGGCCGGAGTCGGAGGAGCCACGGTAGGGGAAGCTATGGTAAGCTTTGTCTGACGTAAGGGTTTCGAAGAAATCCCTTTCTCCTTGCCCTTGATGATTGATTTTGCTCTGAGAAGGTAGCAAAGTCGGAAACGTTACATCTCGGAAAGAAATTTGAGTAAAGTACAAATTCGGAAAAGTTGTGACTGGAAGTTACCTCTTCACGACAGGCACCTCCTTTGTGCCAACCGCTAATGTCGGATCTTTGTGCTTCTTGAATGCAAGATCCGGCAGTGGAACTACTTCTAGCTCTTGAGAGAACTCCGGAGGGTATCCTTCGAGCGGAGCAAGTTCCGACTCGGGGATGTCAGCAAGTTGAAAACAAGAAAACATATCAGTATTGCAGTATAACTCGAAGATTGAAACACATAAAAGATGTGATGATGGAAGCTTACCGGCACCACGGGGTTTTCCGCCGTGTGCATGTCCAGAGAAACCTCCGGAATCCGCCTTTCGATCCGCTCCTTGATCAGCCATTTGATTTGGCTTATGTAGCCTTGAGTGGTGTAGGCTTTGGGGCTGATGCGGAGAGAGTCGGTTGGAGAAGACGTGATGGAGTGCATCACTCTATCCTCGTGGTACTGAAGTGGCTGGATCCGTCGTGAGACCCAGCACTGGACCAAGTCGGATCCCTTCAGACCATTGTGCTTAATAAGATATTCGATCTGCCTCTTAGCAAGGATCAAATTGTCAGTGAGAGCCGGAGCAGCCTCGTCACAGGAAGGCTGGGCCGTGGCGGCTCCGTCGACAAAAGCCGGCAAAGTAGTAGCTTTGCCGGGAGCCGGAATATCCCTATGGTAGAAAAAAGTGGCTGGCTATTGTTTGACCGAGTCACTGGCAGAAATGTTGGGATATGCCCGGTCACGTCTAAGAGAAAAGCTAATAGTGTCGGTGATGTAAGGAACACCGGTAGTGATGGAATTCCTCCGGACATGGAAATAAAACCGGAAGAGAAGCAAACTCGGCCTAATGCCGAGAAATCCCTCGGAAAGCACAGCATACACACTCATTTCTAGAAGTGAGTTGGGAGGAAGATTGTGGAGTTGAACTCCATAATGATCTATCACCTCGGAGAAGAACTCCGAGGGAGGAAAAGACAGACCTCGATCAAGATGGGTACTGAAGTGGACCTGCTCGTCGTCGCGTGGGTTGGGGACAGTTTCACCGGAGCCGCTCCACCCGTCGCCGACGGCGAGAAGCCTCTCCTTCTCCATGTTCTTGAGGCCTGCTTCGTCAAGGGTGTAGGGGATCCAGATTCCCTGGTAGCTCTCCTTTTCTGCTGCTGCTTCCGCCTTCGCCGCCACCGCTGCTGCCGCCAAACCGGAGGAAGAAGATGATGAAGCCATTTTCTCCGGTGAGAGGGTGACCTTAAAGGGGCGGCGCTGGGAGATCTGTGGGGGGAGACGAGGAGGCTCTGTGCGCACATGAAGATTGGGAGGAAAGGAAACGGCAAAGGACTAGTGGAAAGGAGAAAAAGAAATCCGAACCCCTTATATCCACCTACCCGCGCCAAGATTTGTGCAAACGCTACAGTGCAACCGCCACGCATCGTGGAAAGAACTGGGAAGGACCCGCACGATGATTGCGTCGCCTCGATCTCCACGCACGCATTGAAATGGCAACTCGGTTCCGCGGACCGTGGACCCACCAACGGTTGTGCTGACGGTACGCCTGTCAGATGACGTGACTTGACCATGCTTGTGTCCGGTGGCGTTAGAGACCAAGTTCCGGCTTAGTTTAAAAACGAGCTGGAAAATCCGAGTAACCAATTGAAAGGTCCGACTTATTTTTAAGACCCGGATCGTATTTTTTGTTGTGAAGTTTCAGCAACCCTTCAAGATTCTGCAAGCCGAAGATCAAGCTAGACGATGATAAATCCGACTTTGGATCTTGGAGGCCTCCAGGGGCTGCTGTTGGGGATATACTTTCCGGGTATCCTCATAGTTTCTCACTGACCAGGGTGGCCCACTTCGGGTTAGAGCTTTGCTTCACGGGGGACCCAGTCGGGGAGAAAGACGGAGTCCAATCCGGCTACGGGAAGGCCCAGAACACTTACAGACTTAGGCCCATAATGTTACTTGTAGTTCAAGATGTACTCTGTAACCGACTCTTAGACATAGCCGGATAGATCTCTCCTGTAAACCCTAGGCCGGATATCTATATAAGCCGTCCTAGGGAGAGCCTTTAGGGCACACCCCCAATACTTTAGACCCTCAACTCGCATAGGCGAAACCCTTGTAACCCATATCTCGGCTCTGCCGTATTACTGGATTGCTAGCAGGAGTAGGATCCGTCCAAAGCCGGCGGATTCGGACCTGTTTAAACTTGTGTGCTCACCGTCCCGGAACACCGTACGTCTCACACCCCTCTCTTCCGCACGCCTCGAGGACCCCCTCATGGCGTACTTGTCATCAATCCGACGACAAAGAGCGCTCAAGGCAAGTGCACAAATCCGTTGCTCATTTTTCTTCTTTGCAAACGAGCCATGGTCTCTCCTTGCATTGGCATGACAATGAGCTTAGTCTTTGTTAGGACATTTTGTTTGCTCATTTTCATAGTCGTATCAATCCAACAATCTCCATGTGTGTGTATATAGTCGTAGGTTCCCGTCACCCCTTTGAGTTGTTCACCTTCGCCTTTGACTTGAGTTTTGTTGGATTTTACCCACTTTTGACTATCCCTTTTCTTTTGGTTGGTTCTTTGGCATTCCACAATCCTAACCTACCACGAACAAGCTTTTGAGAGTTAGTTCTTTCTTTTATGTGAGTTTTCTTTGTAATTCCACTTTGCACGCTTATAACTCTTACTTGTGGTTTCTAGTTTGGTGCAATCCCCAAGGTGAGGTACAAGGCTAACACCACCATATTCCACTTCCATATACAATACTTGTGTGTTTTGCATGATGGATAGGCACGGTGAGTCGAGCCAACCACCTCCCCAAGAAGAAGATCAAGGACCGTACATGATGTGCGCAAGTCACTTCATCGTTCGAAAAGAGTTCTATGAACGTTGCCAAGCCCTTGAGACGCGACAAGATGAACAATTTGGCGAGACGCAAGCTGAGTTCAAGAACATCGACAACAGCTTCGACGGCCTCAAACGACAAATGCATGCAATGCATCACAACTTCGGCCACCAAAATGAAGCGCTTCAACGCCCCGTCACCGAAACAAATGACAATCTTCGACGCCTCATCGACGGAATGGCAAGACCGCATTCATGTGCTTCAAGCTCTTCTTGTCGTCATGTTCCTCCTCAACAAGACCTTCATCCAAGTGCTCCAAGATGCAATGATGCCCACGTGGTTGAAGATGGAAGTTCTTCGAACTATGTACCTTCCCCATGGCACGCCGCAACATCAAGCTATGATGGTGATTTCTCTTCAAGACCACGAGCAAGGCAAGAAGCACAACGTCATCACGCAAAGGCATTGGTGATCCACCAAGAGCAACCACAAGAAGAACCGCAAGTCTACCACCATCGCTCGTGACACATACTTGACACAAAAAGTGATGACTCCAATTTGGAGAACCAAGCTCATCATCGACATGAAGCTCTCCAAGATCCTCCTCCTCGTCATAATCGTCATGAATGTCCGCACCGACACCATGGTCATCACAAGGCGCCTCCTCCACCACACCAAAACATGGAGAATCAAGTGGTACATGTTGAGCGACACCCACCACGTCAAGAGGCTCACGACCATGATCTTCGCCATGAGGCCCATGTGCCTAATCAACATCACCAACCGAGGAATGAGCCTCCTCTTCGTCATCAACCGCATCATGAGGCTCCACATCCTCAACAACCTCATGGGGCCCAAGTGCCTCAACATCGTCAACAACCGCGCCAAGAGCAAGAGCAAGCGCCTCAACAACAATATCAAGAGCAAGCTCTGCAACAAGGTCACGAGAACCAAATTCCATCGCATCAACCACAAGATCATCAACAAGGTCACCAAGCGCGTCGCAATGTCCACCATGATGAAGAAACTTTCGGCAAGATCAAGTTTACAATTCCCAAGTTTACCAGATCCAATGACCTCGAAGAATACCATAGTATCTCGATCATAGACAACCATAGTATCCGCACAAGCACCCATACCACGTGCAACGGCTAAGTGAGAAAGGGTCCGTGAAGATCAAGCATACCGTATCGGTTTCCTTCGCCATTGGTCCGTACAAAAACACGCTGGAGTGCGATGTGGTTCCTATGAGAGTTTGCCATATGCTTCTTGGTCGACCATGGAAATTTGACAAGGCTACTCTACATGATGTCACACCAATGTGTACACCTTCAAATGGCTCAACAAAACATGGGTTTTGCAACCAATGACTCCTAGCCAAATAATTGCAGACAATGCAAAGGCTTTAGCGAGGGCGCAAAGAACAACACCTACTTGTGAGAAGAGTGGTGAGAGAGAGAACCACCTCATAGTGAGTGAGAGCCACAAGCCAAACTCGAGTGGAAAAACTAAGAGTGTTCTCCTTCCCACCAAAAGTGAGATGAGAGATGTTCGGAACAACCATCCATCTTGCACTATGTCCTCCTTTGCAAGGGACTAGCGCATGGAACTAATGAATTAACCAATGTTCCTCCATCTTTGATGATTGTTTTGCAGGAATTCAAGGATGTGTTTCCCGAAGACCTCCCACATGGTCTACCTCCTCTTTGCGGCATCGAACATCGCAATGACCTCATCCCCGGCGCACCCCTTCCAAACTGTGCCGCCTACCGCACGAACCCGAAGGAGACAAAGGAGATCGAACATCAAATCAACCAACTCATCTCCAAAGGTTTGATCCAAGTTAGCACTAGTCCAAGTGTCGTACCCGTGATACTTGTTCCAAAAACGGATGATACGTTACGGTTATGCATGGACTGCCATCCAATCAATGCTATCACCGTGCATTGTCGACATCCCATACCACGTCTCGATGACATGCTGGATGAGTTATGTGGAGCCACTATTTTTTCTAAAATTGATCTTTCTAGTGGTTACCATCAAATACGCATGGCTGAAGGTGATGAGTGGAAAACCACCTTCAAGACCAAACTTGGTCTCTATGAATGGTTGGTTATGCCCTTGGGTTTATCTAATGCCCCATCTAACTTTATGCGCCTTATGAATCATATCTTGCGTTCTCTCATTGGAAAAAGTGTTGTTGTCTATTTTGATGATATACTTGTTTATAGCAAGTCACTTGAGGACCATATTACACATGTCAAGGAAGTTTTGCAAATCCTTCGACATGAAAAGCTTTATGCTAATCTTCCCAAGTGCACTTTTGCTAAAGACAAGTTGATTTTTCTTGGATTTGTCGTTTCTTCGAAGGGCATTGAAGTTGATGTGTCCAAGGTAAAGGACATACGAGATTGGCCCATCCCAACAAATGTGAGTGAACTCCGAAGTTTTCATGGGTTGGCCAGTTTCTATCGTCGCTTTGTGAAAGACTTCAATCGTCGCTTTGTAAAAGAATGTCACCTTCGTGTGGGGCAAAGCACAACAAAAAGCTTTTGATGAACTTAAAAGAGGCTCACCGAACAACCTCTCCTTGCGTTACCGGATTTCACAAAACCTTTTGAGATAGAGTGTGATGGTAGTGGTATTGGCATTGGGGGAGTCCTTATGCAAAATGGACGTCCTATAGCCTACCATAGCGAGAAACTTGATGGTGCTTGCCTTAATTATCCGATTTATGACAAAGAGCTTTTTGCCTTAGTTCGTGTCCTTCTAGTTTGGAAACACTACCTATGGCCCAAGGAATTTATCATACATTCCGACCATGAGTCGTTGAAATATCTCCAAGGCCAAGCCAACTTGAGTAAGAGACACGCTAAGTGGGTTGAGTTTATGGAGTCTTTTCCGTACATTGTCAAGTATAAGAAGGGCAAAGATAACGTAGTTGCGGACGCTTTGTCTCGCAAGCACACAAGCCTTCTTATGAGACTTGAAATCAACGTGTTGGGTCTTCAGGAAATAAAATCTTTGTATGCTTCTGACCCGTTCTTTGAACCAATTTTTGTAAAGTGCTCCATTGACAAAGGAGTTGATGATTTCTATTTGCATAAGGGTGTTCTCTTTAAACAAAACAAGCTTTGCATTCCGAAGTCATGCCTCCAACTCTTGCTTGTCCAAGAATCTCATGGTGGAGGCCTTATGGGTCACTTTGGCCGTGACAAGACATTGGACATGCTCTCCACTCACTACTTTTTGCCCAAGATGAAGCGCGATGTGGAGGGCTACGTTCAATGATGCACGACATGTGTTCAAGCTAAGTCGCAAGCTAACCCTTATGGTCTTTATATGCCATTGCCTATTCCTCATACACCTTGGTCCGACATTACCATGGATTTTATGTTAGGATTGCCTAGATCTAAGAATGGTCATGATTCTATGTTTGTTGTCGTGGATCGCTTTTCCAAAATGGCACACTTCATACTGTGCCATAATACTGGTGATGCTTCACATGTTGCAAATCTGTTTTTCAAGGAAATCGTCCATCTTCACGGTGTGCCAAGAACAATCGTCTTTGACCGTGATGTCAAATTCATGAGATACTTATGGAAGACTGATGCAGCCCGTCATGCGGATGCTACTACATCTACAATGCCAAGTCCCCAAGATCGTCCCCAAGTCAACCAAGCAGATGGACCAGGAGCAGCCAGCTCCAGAACCGGAGTGTCCGCCATCATCGCCCGGAGACTCCGTCGTCCTTGCCCCGGAGACTCCGCCCGATACCAGCCGGAATGTCCGGTGCAACCGGAGTGCCCGGCCCGACCACGCCGGAATGTCCGACCTACCCCAGCCCCATCCTGGCGCGGACAATCAGTATGCTACATCGGACTCTACCCGGACACTACACGGAGTGTCTGGCCCCCTTGGACTGTCTGGCCCACCCGACCCGGATTATCCGGCCTAAGTGATGGGCCTGCGAGCCAACATCTGGGCCCTTGGCCCGTGTACCCCTCTATTCCGCACCAAACCCTAGTTTTATGCCCAAACTACCCCTGAACTTGTGGCTGGCCTATAAATAGAACCCCCACCCCTCATTGTATCCCATAGGCATAGATGATAAACTAAAGACAACCCCCTTTGTGGAATCTCTAGTTTTGCCTCATCCCCTTCTACCAAAGGGGATCGACTATTGTCACCACCTTGTTGGAGTTTTCATCGCGCCTCCCTTGTTGTACAAGGCCTTAGCATCGGTATCCCTTTGCCAAGACGTCAAGACCCTCTCCAAGGTGTTCTTCCCTCTCCGCGTGGGATCGAGGGAGCACGTTGACAGATATTTCCTTGCGAGGATTCTAACGCAGCGGTGGCCACCGGCAGGATCAATCGGCCTTGTATCGTGTGAGTTTTGCGTGTGTTCATCATGTTCTTCGCGAGGTGTGCGTCCGCTTCCGCTGCCTTCTCCCTTTCCCCTCGCTTTCCCATCGATTTGACCACGAGATCCATGAAGATCAGGCCACCCACGGGGTTACCCCATAACATCTGGTATCAGCAGCTTTTGGTTTCCACGGATTCCTCATCGATTTGGTCTTTTTCCCTATAAATTCAAAAATTCCACCAAAAACAGCCCCAATTCGTGTTTTGGATCGATCTGTGATTTGAGTGCATTTTGGTAGGTTTTGATCCGTGGATTACTTGCTAAACTTGTTGGTCTACCTTCTCATGCATTTCCATAGCCTAATTCTTTGATTTCCCCCATCAATTTGAGGTTTTGGTTCGAGTTTTCCGCCAAAACTCATCCCGTTCGTGTTATGAAAGTTCTGGATCGATCGGACCGGACTGTCCGGCCTAAACGGACCGGACTATCCGCCCCACCAGAGTTTCCAGCCTAAAAAACCGGAATATCCGCCCCAGACGGACTGTCTGGCCTGCGCGCCCCGGAATGTCCGCTCCCTTCTGACAGAAAAATCCGCTTCACGGTTTTGAGCATAAATTTCGCATACGTACTCGGATTTTGGTGTTCTTGAGCTCATTTTGAAGAGGCGAAAGTGCTATACATCATCATATCTGTAGTTCATGATATCTACTCCATAGAAATTCCGTGAGCAAGGCAGAATCCACCAATAAAGGGTGAAGATTGGCGAGGAAAGGTATAAAAGTTCCGCGGCTTCTCCCCACTTGCTTTCCTTTGTGAGCTACACTATGTTTGCATTCAATAAACACCTATTGAGACTAGTTCCTCCTATGATTGCTTGGGCTATGCACATTTGATACCTTATAGAATTTCGAGCAAAAGTTGTGAGCGCGCTATCTCATATTGTTATCTTATATAGTTGTTAGCACAAGGAAGAGGCAAGTGAAAAAGAAAGAGAAAAGAAAAGAAAAGAGAAAAAATAGAAAAAAGAAAAAGAAAGAAAGAAACAAGTGCCTCATAGAATAGGAAGCGCAAGCTCGATGAACATCAAATAGGTGGTACTTATTGTGCATATCTTGTAGTCCACCAATTTATTGCAATCGAACTAGCGTCTCTATTTACACTTGTGCGACACGAGCTTATAGTCTTCTCTAGGTAATCATTTGGTTCTTAGCTCACTTTCTCCGTCGCGCAAGTCCCATTTATCCCACCGTGTGTGTTTCCTTGTACATATTTCCTTCTTGTGGATTGACTTGTTTTGCTTTGTGATCATCGTGGTTCTTTACTTGCCATTACAACATCTTGATTTCGGATTGGTTCTTGACATGCCACCTTCCCTACCCATCCACCATAAGCTTTGTGTTTGTTTTTTAGTGGTTAGTTGGTTTTGGTGTTCCACGTGAACTTAACTTTGCTTGGTTTTGATTGCTCTGAAGTGTGACCACTTGCACGATACTATCGTCCAAGGTAAAGTAAAGTTTAACATTGCATCCCTAACCCCCTACCACTTCTATATACCACTTGGTCTTGTGAATCATGTCTAGGAACTTCAGAACCGAGGATGATATCCATGAAGAATCCACGATGAGCCACCATGCTGACGCCTCCACAAGCATGGATGACATGATGGAGAACTACACCGACAATGGCTCCACATGCTGGGGTGATATGGAGTTCTACAATAACAATAACTCCCCAAGCATGGACGACTTCAAGGACGACAATGACAAGCTCCTCAAGTCGCGTCGACCAAGACGGAGCCTCCACCTCGAGAGCACCAAGGTCCACCATCAAATGGACAACTTCAAGCGTGACATGGACAACGACTTCTCCAAAACCATGAGCATGATGGCCAAGACTAATGATGCTTTGTGCTCATTACAACGCTTGACGAAGAAGAGTGCCAAGGACAAGGATCATCGTCGCGAGCGTCATGTAGATGACCAAGGGTGGAACCTACATCAACCTTTGGTAAGGCACGCCAATGACCTCCGTTGACACCATCATAAGGTACCTTCAACTACTCGTGGCACCACCAAAATGGCACCAAGAGCAAGCTCTCCTCCACGCCATCAAGCTTCAACGCCCAAACTTGACGTCCTAGATGACGAATGCAACTTCATGGATGAGAAACACGAAGACCTCTACTTCGCCAAGTTTGACGAGTACGTCAAGAGGATGTCTACATAAGCCAAGGAGGCCATGGAAAAGGATGAGCAAGCTCCAAGACAAGGGCCTACCCCACAAGATGGCGGCGACAAGGTCAATAATGGTGAGCATGGGATTTTCCTCCACCAAAGGAGGCGCATGGAGTTGAGAGAACCGAGCCTATCCCTATATGATTGAGTGATGATGTGGTACTAATCCCATGTGAGTATGAGAGCCACTTAGCCCACTTGAGTGAAAGCAAGAGTGAGATGAGTGACTCCACCATACATGAGATTGAGTGCGTCCACTTGGAGGGCATGAGTGATACACCGAGTGAGTTGAGAGTGGTAGTTGATAGGTCATGTGAGACCACTTTGATTTCTAACGACTTACCTTCTACCTCTAGTGTGTTATCCCATGATGTGCTAGGTTCCATGGATAAAGAAGCGTCAATCTTGGACATGATGATGCCTCCGACCGAGAAGATGTACATGGTGGATGAAGCTAAGGCCATCCCCATACAAGAAGAAGAAGAAGTCGCCCACATGGAGGCCAATGCTACCACAACACCCACTTCATATGAGAGGTATGAACAAGGTAAAAATAAGTGTGTTGATGATGCCATAATCCCACTAGTGGACATGATGACTTGTGATGATTGGCATGCTATGGATGATGTTTGTGATATCACATATGACTCATTGGTATTTCCATGTGATACTTTGCCTTTACATAATGTGGAGCATGTGAAATTATTTGATTGTGATGATGTTGCCATAGACATGCCATGCTCTAAACATTACATTGATGATATCATTGCTTGCACTTTGTTGAACAATTGTTATTTCCAATGTTTTGCTTGCAATGATGTTACCAATGGTACCCCTCGAACCATGCTTTGTCATGAATATTTTACAATCTTTCCCGTTGCTTGCAATAAGTTGAATAATTTCTCTTTCACTTGTTTTGCTTGCAACAATAATTCTAATATAGTTTACATTGAGATGGCCCCCATAGCTTTCTCAAATTTTGGAAATTTTGGTAAATGCCATGATAAACATGTTCACTACTTGCATATTTACCATGCATCTATTTCATACTTGATTGACACTCATGGTGATGTGCACAACAAGATATGCGTCATGATGGATGATATGTTTCTCTACCATGCACACACATTCTTCCTTTTGTGTATGACGTGTGTAGGTACTCGCACAAGAATGTCAACCTCAGTTGAGCACGAGTTGACAAAAAGAGCTCTAGAGAGCATCCCCCAAGTGAGTTCAAGATCGAACCCAGCTCTGATACCTTTTGCATGTTTTGCATCTTTCATGTTGAAAACTTGCTCTTTCCTATGGTTTGCTTGAAAGCATGTTAATGGTATTCTTTCACCTTGTGACAATCATGTTTCGTTGCTATTGTATATTGATGCTTTGTGTGTTGCCACAAAAAATTGCTGAACAATTTCTCTTTCCAATGTTTTGTGTGCAACCATAATGCCATTATGAGCATGTATTGTCATGAGAGCTTCCAAGTCTCTCGTATTGTTGCTGCAACAAACATAAGGACCATTTGCTCTTTCATATGGTTTGTTTGCGAACATGTTGTTTCTGCTTCCGCTTGTGATACTCATGCCCCCATGATTTTGGCTTTTGATGATATGTGTATGGCATCCAACATATTGAACAATTGTTCTTTCCAATGATGTTGATTTGGATATTCTTCCGCATGTGTTTTTGCCGAATTCTCCTATTCTTGCATCAAAGATGTTGACCAATATTTTAGTCAGTTGCTTTGAGTGCCACACTAGGATGTTTTATGGAGTTTTTGAGTTCCCACATTTGGATGATGTTCAGTCAATTTCCATGCACTTTGACCTTGCATATGCATCTCGTTTGCTATACTTGAGTTGTGCTAATAGTTTTGTGAACAAGAATGAACATGCCACCAATGACATGCTCCTCTATCACACACGAACATATGTTGCTTGGTCTTTGTTGTGTGAAGGTACAATTCCATACGCGTCAACTCTATGGACAAAGAGTTGACAAGACGAATCAAAGAGAGTTACCTAGGGCTACCCTTCAATGAGCTATCTCTACATTATAAGGTGACTTCCTTCTACTTGAGGACTCATGCTATAATATTCATGAATTGGCTACTCTTTGAGTGTTGCTTTGCTTTTGTTGTGAGGTTTCTAGGCTTCATGAAAGGTGAAGGAACATTGAAGAGTTGCCATATCAAGCTTCTCAAGGACGACTATATGTTGAACCCCAGGATCAAGAAGGTCTCTCGACATCATCTTCTTAGAGATGAGCATGAAGAGTCGAGGACGACTCTTTTTGAAGGGGGGGGAGCTGATGCAACCCGTCCTGCGGACGCTACTACATCTATAACTCCAAGTCCCCAAGATCGTCCCCAAGTCAACCAAGAAGATGGACCAGGAGCAGCCAGGTCCAGAACCGGAGTGTCCGCCATCATCCCCCGGAGACTCCACCATCATCGCCCCGGAGAGTCCGCCCGATGCCAGCTGGAATGTCCGGTACAACCGGAGTGTCCGGCCCGACCAGCCTACCCCATCCTGGCTCGGACAGTCAGTATGCTACATCAGACTCTACCCGGACACTACCCGTAGTGTCGGGCCACCCCGGACTATCCGACCCACCCGACCCGGACTATCCGGCCTAAGTCATGGATCTGCGAGCCAACATTTGGGTCCTTGGTCCATGTACCCCTCTATTCCGCACCAAACCCTAGTTTTATGCCCAAACTACCCCTGAACTTGAGGCTGGCCTATAAATAGAGCCCCCACCCCTCATTGTATCCCTTAGGCATAGATGATAGACTAAAGACAACCCCCTTTGCGGAATCTCTAGTTTTGCCTCATCCCTTCTACCAAAGGGGATCGACTATCGTCACCACCTTGTTGGAGTTTGCATCGCGCCTCCCTTGTTGTACAAGGCCTTGGCATTGGTGTCCCTTTGCCAAGACGTTAAGACCCTCTCCAAGGTGTTCTTCCCTCTTCGCGTGGGATCGAGGGAGCACGTTGACCATGCTATAACATTACGTTGATGATATCATTGCTTGAACTTTGTTGAACAATTGTTATTTCCAATGTTTTGCTTGCAATGATCTTACCAATGGTACACCTCGAACCATGCTTTGTCATGAATGTTTTGCAATCTCTCCCGTTGCTTGCAATAAGTTGAATAATTGCTCTTTCACTTGTTTTGCTTGCAACAATAATTCTAATATAGTTTATATTAAGATGGCCCCCATAGCTTTCTCAAATTTTGGAGATATTGGTAAATTCCATGAGAAGCATGTTCACTACTTGCATACTCACCATGCATCTATTTCATACTTGATTGACACTCATGGTGATGTGCACAAGAAGAGATACGTCATGATGGATGATATGTTTCTCTACGATGCACACACATTATTCCTTTTGTGTATGATGTGTGTAGGTACCCGCACAAGAATGTCAACCTCGGTTGAGCACGAGTTGACAAAAAGAGCTCTAGAGAGCATCCCCCAAGTGAGTTCAAGATCAAACCCAGCTCTGATACCTTTTGCATGCTTTGCATCTTTCATGTTGAAAACTTGTTCTTTCCTATGGTTTGCTTGCAAGCATGTTAATGGTATTCTTTCACCTTGTGACAATCATGTTTCGTTGCTATTGTGTATTGATGCTTTGTGTGTTGCCACAAAAATGTTGAAAAATTTCTCTTTCCGCTGTTTTGTGTGCAACCATAATGCCATTATGAGCATGTATTATCATGAGAGCTTCCAAGTCTCTCGTATTGTTGTTGCAACAAACATAAGGACCACTTTATCTTTCATATGGTTTGTTTGCAAACATGTTGTTTTTGCTTCCGCTTGCGATACTCATACCCCAATGATTTTGGCTTTTGATGATATGTGTATGGCATCCAACATATTGAACAATTGTTCTTTTCAATGGTTGGTTGGCACACATAATCACTACAAGAGAACTTCCCATTAGGCAACATATATCTTGCAACGAAATGACTATGTGTTCAAAATTTTACTTGTAGATATACATATAACTGTTGCGAGTATCGGGTTCATCCTTTATGATACGACATTATATATCCCACTGAACATACATACTATGTCGCATTAAATAGATTCGCAAAAGAATATCACATTAGGTACAAAATTACATCAACCAAAAACTGATGAGAAGAATCAGCGCTAGACCATATCAATCTTCCCGGGAACTATTTTCCAAACAAATCTTCCCGGGAACTGAAAACATATTGGCATGCCGGCTGACTCAAATTTCGATCCGGAAGTGCGCTTATATAATGAAAAATATATTGATCTGTAAGTAGGCCCATGAATGAGCCACATTCTTATCTACTCCCATCGACCCGTCTTCACATGACCCCGTGCGCGTCGCCAACAACGCCGCATCCTTCTCCCCTTGTCATTTGTTCTTCCTCCCCACCGTCCCGATCTCCCATTGCCGGTGGCCTCCATTACTTTAGATCGCAAATCGAGCCTCCCCGAAATCTCCTCAGCCCAGCCCATCAATAGTCTTGCGCAGCTGCTGTCTGAAACACTGCTGATACCTTAACCTAGGCCGGTGATCATCCGTCAACGTAGGAGCTTCCATGGCCGACGAGACCTCTCTGGTCACCTTGAACTTTCTCGAGTTGTCCACCACAGGAACCAGGTACCTGACATCCGAGCCGATCAAGAAGTGTGAAGCGGGGGTCGCATCAGCCCCGATCAAGAAGATCTGATCCCTGTCTCGGTTGATTATTCCCCATGCCAAGGCCGTTCTTTCTCTCTCTTAGATCTGCGCATGTGAAAGTGGTCCATGTCCGTGGGTGGCTACTCTGTTGGCATGTTTCAGTGAGCTTTTATTTATCCTCTCTAACTCGTGCTGTTACTTTTATATATCCAGATCGAACCTTTTTTCCCTCCTTTAGAATAGCAGAATAGTGGAAACACACAAGATGGATCCTGGATGATGCGTTAAGGACAAGCCTGCAATCATGTCTGTTGAGCAGCCTTCTGTGCTCATATTATACCTCACTCGCTATTTTTTCTTTATTTTTGTATCTTGTCTATTGTCAATGGAAAGAACCCTGGTTGTTGTTTGCCACCACGTGGTTTGGAGGCTGGTAATCAATTGTGTGGCAATAGTTGCTCGATAAGGATCCGCAAGTTGCAATAATCGTCTACTTTTACTGCAGGTGTCTGATGTCGCTAATAAGAACATGGGCAGTTTCGAGGGGTGATCTCTCTGGATTGATCTCCTGTTGGCCGTGGTTTGTCCCTGTCCTGTTTTCTAATTTCATACCTTATGATTAGGCTAGTAGCAGGCTGCCTCTAGCTAGTATGCTAGTATGACAAGCTGTATTTTACATGTGCTTTCTATATGGTTCATTTGTTTATATGGTGCTGACCTATAACCGGGATGGAGTAGTTTGTATTGCCTATACGGGGAAAACTTAATTTGCTCCCATATGTTTCGTGTATATGTGGGGTTGTTGCTTGATGAATTGCTTGCCGATGTGGATTGAGAAACTGAATTTGTAGGTCTATAGTTGAGAAGAGCGGCAGAGCTACAAATTCAGTTTCTTTATAGACAAAGACCTGCTATCTAATATTATATCATCAGCTTATTTATCCTGACGCACTTGTTCTATGCATCTAATCTTATGCTAGGTGGATAAAAAACATGTTAGCTATAATTTATGATATTTATCAGTGAATACTTGTTTGTTGTGGTAATTCTTCCTAGTTAATGAAGAACTTCTTTTACCTTGTTATTTTAATCAGCACTAAAATCCGGTTACCTGTGAGCTGGGGCAGTCAATAATGAACACATTATAAGAGTGCAGTAAATATATGATGCAGGTTAGCTTTTTGTCATGAATTGTCTACCTAGAATGCATCTAATAATGGACATGTATTTTTTTGTACTTGTAGTTCTTCGTTCCTTGCTTTGGTCTATATCTTCAAGATGTATGAATGGAAATGAGACATGTATGCTTCAAACGAACATTTCTCCACATGAACTTCTAATAAATGTTTCATTCCTGAAGTTAATATCGTTGGATCAGAGTATTGATCAGTTTGTCTCCATTTCCTTGGTTCTCCATTTTTTGTGCAAGTACTAGCTATAGTACACTTCACTGTACCATTCCATCCTATTGCCTCTTTAATACTAAAATATTTATTTTTGTTTTTTGCAGGCCCATTAGATTAGCAAGGACTTCTATATTTGGATATCATCTCTGAACATGTCTGAAGGCAGAATATTAGTAGAACTATATATAGGAGTAGTAAATGGTCATATTTTGAATCAAGATTGTAAACTGGATGCTTCTTGGATGATTTCCATGTATTTCGGATAGTGATTGAAATAATATATACAGTGGATTGCTTATTCATCCAATGCATTTCTATATTATGTGATTTTTGTGAGTCCTGGTATGACTCTAAATTGTATTCTCTCACCGAGGAAAAAACAAAGAACCACTCAAACAATGCAATCCGCAAAATAATATTTATTTTAGATAAACACCATATATATTTTGAAAAAAAAGTTTTGATCCTCTTATGTATCTACCAACGCATATAACTATTACTTGAATTCTGTTGTTATTTTGTAACGCTTTATCAGTTGGTTACCAACAGAGCTATATGCGTTGCATTGTACTCTTGCAACGCCCAAAAACACAACGCATCTCGATCTGTTGGTAAAGGCGCTAGCAACGCCTATATAGACATTTAGATACAGATCAATGTGTTGTTGTAGGAGGGTTCCTCTTGTAGTGAATGATGTTTCTTTGGATATTCTTCCGCATGTGTTTTGCCGAATTCTCCTATTCTTGCATCAAAGATGTTGACCAATATTTTAGTAAGTTGCTTTGAGTGCCACACTAAAATGTTTTATGGAGTTTTTTGAGTTCCCACATTTGGATGATGTTCAGTCAATTTCCATGCACTTTGACCTTGCATATGCATCCCGTTTGCTATACTTGAGTTATCCTAATAGTTTTGTGAACAATAATGAACATGCCACGAATGACATGCTCCTCTATCACACACGAACATATGTTGCTTGGTCTTTGTTGTGTGAAGGTACAATTCCATACACGTCAACTCTATGGACAAAGAGATGACAAGACGAATCAAAGAGAGTTACCTACGGCTACCCTTCAATGAGCTATCTCTACATTATAAGGTGACTTCCTTCTACTTGAGGACTCATGCTATAATCTTCATGAATAGGCTACTCTTTGAGTGTTGCTTCTCTTTTGTTGTGAGATTTCTAGGCTTCATGAACGGTGAAGGAACATTGAAGAGTTGCCATATCAAGCTTCTCAAGGACGACTATATGGTGAACCCCGGGATCAAGAAGGTCTCTCGACATCATCTTCTTAGTGATGAGCATGAAGAGTCGAGGATGACTCTTTTTAAAGGGGGGGGGGAGCTGATGCAACCCGTCCTGCGGACGCTACTACATCTACAACTCTAAGTCCCCAATATCATCCCCAACTCAACCAACAAGATGGACCAGGAGCAGCCATCTCCAAAACCAGAGTGTCCGCCATCATCCCCCGAAGACTCCACCATCATCGCCCCGGAGAGTCCGCCCGATGCCAGCCAGAATGTCCGGTACAACCGGAGTGTCCGGCCCGACCACGCCGGAGTGTCCGGCCTACCCTAGCCACATCTTGGCGCGGACAATCAGTATGCTACAACAGAGTCTACCTGGACACTACCCGGAGTGTCTGGCCACCCCGGACTGTCCGACCCACCCGACCCAGACTGTCCGGCCTAAGTGATGGGCCTGTGAGCCAACATTTGGGCCCTTGACCCATGTACCCCTCTATTTCGCACCAAACCCTAGTTTTATGCCCAAACTATCCCTAAACTTATGGCTGGCCTATAAATAGAGCCCCCACCCCTCAATGTATCCCTTAGGCATAGCTGATAGACTAAAGACAACCCCCTTTGTGGAATCTCTAGTTTTGCCTCATCCCCTTCTACCAAGGGGATCGACTATCGTCACCACCTTGTTGGAGTTTGCATTGCGCCTCCCTCATTGTACAAGGACTTGGCATTGGTGTCCCTTTGCCAAGACGTCAAGACCCTCTCCAAGGTGTTCTTCCCTCTCCGCGTGGGATCGAGGGAGCACGTTGACCATGCTCTAAACATTATGTTGATGATATCATTGCTTGAACTTTGTTGAACAATTGTTATTTCCAATGTTTTGCTTGCAATGATGTTACCAATGGTACCCCTCAAACCAAGCTTTGTCATGAATGTTTTACAATCTCTCCCGTTGCTTGCAATAAGTTGAATAATTTCTCTTTCACTTGTTTTGGTTGCAACAATAATTCTAATATAGTTTATATTAAGATGGCCCCATAGCTTTCTCAAATTTTGGAGATTTTGGTAAATGCCATGATAAGCATGTTCACTACTTGCATACTCACCATGCATCTATTTCATACTTGATTGACACTCATGGTGATATGCACAAGAAGAGATACGTCATGACGGATGATATGTTTCTCTACCATGCACACACATTCTTCCTTTTGTGTATGATGTGTGTAGGTACCCGCACAAGAATTTCAACCTCGGTTGAGCACGAGTTGACAAAACGAGCTCTAGAGAGCATCCCCCAAGTGAGTTCAAGATCGAACCCAGCTCTGATACCTTTTGCATGCTTTGCATCTTTCATGTTGAAAACTTGCTCTTTCCTATGGTTTGCTTGCAAGCATGTTAATGGTATTCTTTCACCTTGTGACAATCATGTTTCGTTGCTATTGTATATTGATGCTATGTGTGTTGCCACAAAAATGTTGAACAATTTCTCTTTCCGATGTTTTGTGTGTAACCATAATGCCATTATGAGCATGTATTGTCATGAGAGCTTCCAAGTCTCTCGTATTGTTGTTGCAATAAACATAAGGACCACTTGCTCTTTCATATGGTTTGTTTGCAAACATGTTGTTTTTGCTTCCGCTTGCGATACTCACACCCCCATGATTTTGGCTTTTGATGATATGTGTATGGCATCCAACAAATTGAACAATTTTTCTTTCCAATGGTTGGTTTGCACACATAATGATGTTGCTTTGGATATTCTTCTGCATGTGTTTTTGCCGAATTCTCCTATTCCCGCATCAAAGATGTTGACCAATATTTTAGTCAGTTGCTTTGAGTGCCACACTAAAATGTTTTATGGAGTTTTTGAGTTTCCACATTTGGATGATGTTCAGTCAATTTCCATGCACTTTGACCTTGCATATGCATCCCGTTTGCTATACTTGAGTTGTGCTAATAGTTTTGTGAACAAGAATGAACATGCCACGAATGACATGCTCCTCTATCACACACGAACATATGTTGCTTGGTCTTTGTTGTGTAAAGGTACAATTCCATACGCGTCAACTCTATGGACAAAGAGTTGACAAGACGAATCGAAGAGAGTTACCTAGGGCTACCCTTCAATGAGCTATCTCTACATTATAAGGTGACTTCCTTCAACTTGAGGACTCATGTTATAATTTTCATGAATTGGCTACTCTTTGAGTGTTAATTCGCTTTTGTTGTGAGGTTTCTAGGCTTCATGAACGGTGAAGGAACATTGAAGAGTTGCCTTATCAAGCTTCACAAGGACGACTATATGGTGAACCCTGGGATCAAGAAGGTCTCTCGACATCATCTTCTTAGTGATGAGCATGAAGAGTCGAGGACGACTCTTTTTGAAAGGGGGGAGCTGATGCAACCCGTCCTGCGGACGCTACTACATCTACAACTCCAAGTCCCCAAGATTGTCCCCAAGTCAACGAAGAAGATGGACCAGGAGCAGCCAGCTCCAGAACCGGAGTGTCCGCCATCATCCCCCGGAGACTCCGCCATCATCGCCCCGGAGAGTCCGCCCGATGCCTGCCAGAATGTCCGGTACGACCGGAGTGTCCAGCCCGACCAAGCCAGAGTGTCTGGCCTACCCCAGCCCCATCCTAGCATAGACAATCAGTATGCTACATCGGACTCTACCCAGACACTACCCGGAGTGTCCGGCCACCCCGGACTGTCCGGCCCACCCGACCCGGACTGTCCGACCTAAGTGATGGTCCTGCGAGCCAACATTTGGGCCATTGGCCCATGTACCCCTCTATTCGGCACCAAACCCTAGTTTTATGCCCAAACTACCCCTGAACTTCTGGCTAGCCTATAAATAGAGCCCCCACTCCTCATTGTATCCCTTAGGCATAGATGATAGACTAGAGACAACCCCCTTTGTGGAATCTCTTGTTTTACCTCATCCCCTTCTACCAAAGGGGATCGACTATCGTCACCACCTTGTTGGAGTTTGCATCATGCTCCCTCGTTGTACAAGGCCTTGGCATTGGTGTCCCTTTGCCAAGACGTCAAGACCCTCTCCAAGGTGTTCTTCCCTCTCCGCGTGGGATCGAGGGAGCACGTTGACCATGCTCTAAACATTATGTTGATGATATCATTGCTTGAACTTTGTTGAACAATTGTTATTTCCAATGTTTTGCTTGCAATGATGTTACCAATGGTACCCCTCAAACCATGCTTTGTCATGAATGTTTTACAATCTCTCCTGTTGCTTGCAATAAGTTGAATAATTGCACTTTCACTTGTTTTGCTAGCAACAATAATTCTAATATAGTTTATATTGAGATGCCCCCCATAGCTTTCTCAAATTTTGGAGATTCTGGTAAATGCCATGATAAGCATGTCCACTACTTGTATACTCACCATGAATCTATTTCATACTTGATTGACACTCATGGTGATGTGCACAAGAAGAGATACGTCATGATGGATGATATGTTTCTCTACCATGCACACACATTTTCCTTTTGTGTACGATGTGTGTAGGTACCGCACAAGAATGTCAACCTCGTTTGAGCACGAGTTGACAAAAAGAGCACTAGAGAGCATCCCCCAAGTGAGTTCAAGATCGAACCTAGCTCTGATACCTTTTGCATGCTTTGAATCTTTCATGTTGAAAACTTGCTCTTTCCTATGGTTTGCTTGCAAGCATGTTATTGGTATTCTTTTACCTTGTGACAATCATGTTTCGTTGCCATTGTATATTGATGCTTTGTGTGTTGCCACAAAAATGTTGAACAATTTCTCTTTCCAATGTTTTGTGTGCAACCATAATGCCATTATGAGCATGTATTGTCATGAGAGCTTCCAAGTCTCTCGTATTGTTGTTGCAACAAACATAAGGACCACTTGCTCTTTCATATGGTTTGTTTACAAACATGTTGTTTTGCTTCCGCTTGCGATACTCATACCCCTGTGATTTTGGCTTTTGATGATATGTGTATGGCATCCAACATATTGAACAATTGTTCTTTCCAATGGTTGGTTTGCACACATAATGATTATGCTTTGGATATTCTTCCGCATGTGTTTTTGCCGAATTCTCCTATTATTGCATCAAAGATGTTGACAAAAATTTTAGTCAGTTGCTTTGGGTGCCACACTAAGATGTTATATGGAGTTTTTGAGTTCCCACATTTGGATGATGTTCAGTCAATTTCCATGCACTTTGACCTTGCATATGCATCCCGTTTGCTATACTTGAGTTGTGCTAATAGTTTTGTGAACAAGAATGAACATGCCACAAATGACATGCTCCTCTATCACACACGAACATATGTTGCTTGGTATTTGTTGTGTAAAGGTACAATTCCATACTCGTCAACTCTATGGACAAAGAGTTGACAAGACGAATCAAAGAGAGTTACCTAGGGCTACCCTTCAATGAGCTATCTCTACATTATAAGGTGACTTCCTTCTACTTGAGGACACATGCTATAATCTTCATGAATTGGCTACTCTTTGAGTGTTGCATCACTTTTGTTGTGAGGTTTCTAGGCTTCATGAAAGGTGAAGGAACATTGAAGACTTGCCATATCAAGCTCTCGAGGACGATTATATGGTGAACCCCGGGACCAGGAAGGTCTCTCGACATCATCTTCTTAGTGATGAGCATGAAGAGTCGAGGACGACTCTTTTTGAAGGGGGGAGCTGATGCATCCCGTCGTATGGACGCTACTACATCTACAACTCCAAGTCCCCAAGTCAACCAAGAAGATGGACTAGGAGCAGCCAGCTCCAGAACCGGAGTGTCTGCCATCATCGCCCGGAGACTCCGCCATCATCGCCCCGGAGAGTCTGCCCGATGCCAGCCGGAATGTCCGGTACAACCGTAGTGCCCGGCCCGACCATGCCAGAGTGTCCGGCCTACCCCAGCCCCATCCTGGCGTGGACAATCAATATGCTACATTGGACTCTACCGGAACACTACCCGGAGTGTCTGGCCAACCCGGACTATCCGGCCCACCCGAACCGGACTATCCGGCCTAAGTGATGGGCCTGCAAGCCAACATTTCGGCCCATGGCCCATGTACCCCTCTATTCCGCACCAAACCTTAGTTTTATGCCCAAACTACACCTGAACTTGTGGCTGGCCTATAAATAGAGCCCCCACTCCTCATTGTATTCCTTAGGCATAGATGATAGACTAAAGACAACCCCCTTTGTGGAATCTCTAGTTTTGCCTCATCCCCTTCTACCAAAGGGGATTGACTATCGTCACCACCTTGTTGGATTTTGCATCGCGCCTCCCTCATGGTACAAGGCCTTGGCATTGGTGTCCCTTTGCCAAGACGTCAAGATTCCCTCCAAGGTGTTCTTCCCTCTTTGCGTGGGATCGAGGGAGCACGTTGACTGATCTTTCCTTGTGAGGATTCTATCGGACCGGTGGCCACCGGCGGGGAGAAATCAGCCTTGTATCGTGTGAGTTTTGCGTGTGTTCATCGTGTTCTTTGCGAGGTGTGCGTCCGCTTCCGCTACCTTCTTCCTTTCCCCTCACTTTCCCGTCGATTTGACCACGAGATCTGTGAAGATCGGGCCTCCCACGGGGTTACCCCATAACAAAGACCCTCATGGCCAAGCTCGGCGTCAAGCTCCTCTTTTCATCCGTGTCGCATCCTCAAACTGATGGCCAAACCAAAGTTGTCAACCGAACCCTCGGAACTCTCCTACATGTGTTGATCAAGAAGAAGTTGAAGGATTGGGAGGAATGAATTCCACACGCCGAATTCGCCTACAACCGTGCCAAGCACTCGACAACCAAGATGAGTCCCTTCATGATCGTCTATGGTTTCGAGCCCCTCACTGCGCCCGACATCCTACCATGAGCGCACCAACATGGATGTTGTGAAGCGCGCACAAGCTATGCAGAAGCTTCATGAAGAAACAAGAGCTACTATCGAGCAACAAGTCCTTCGCCAAGCTTCAAGGTTAAGGAAGGACAAGAAGGAGATGATCTTTGAAGAAGGTGACCTTGTATGGCTACACTTGAGAAAAGACCGCTTTCCCAAGGAACAAGATTCCAAGCTCAAACCAAGAGGAGATGGCCCCTTCAAGGTCCTCAAGAGAATCAACAACAACGCCTACATCATCGACATTCCAGTCTCCAAGTACCTTGCAAGCAACACATTCAATGTCAAGGACCTCTCACCCTACCATGGAGATGTTCAAGATGATACCCATGAAGAGTCGAGGATGACTCTTTCCCAAGGGGGGAGCTGATGCAGCCCGTCCTACGGACGATACTATATCTACACCATCAAGTCCCCCAACTGGACCCATTACTCGTGCCCGAGCCAAACTCCTACAAGCTAAGGTGAACTCGCTCCTTTTCTCGTGCCAATTTGATACCTCCTTGGATGGTGTGCTACTTCATGCAACTAGTCTATGCATCATCAGGTACGAAGCCCGAACACATCACCAAGCACCCAAGGATGGAGAACAAGGAGAAGATCGTGAAGCAGTAGCCGCTGGAGTTGCCCAGACCGGAGTCTCCGGTCTACGCACACCGGAGTCTCCGGTCCACCAAAGTCTCTGGCCTGAAGACCCCAGAGACTCCGTCCCACCTCTGGACTGACCCCCAAACCAGGCGCCAAGACAGCCAGGTGGCCCCTTCGGAGACCCCACCGGAGGACCCCTCCAGAATCTCTGGCCAAGACCGGAGTCTTCGGATTCTACCGACCGATGCTAGGCATGTAAATTGCCTTTGGGCCTTTGGCCCATGTAATCCTTAATCCATCTAGAACTTGTCTTTTATTCCTAAAGTACCCCTGACTAAGTGGATGGCCTATTTATAGTCCCCCACCTCTATTGTAAACCCTAGGCATGACATTTGGAATTATTGGATACCCCTTGTGGATCTATCTAGTTCTTGCCTGATGCTCCTTTGACAAAGGAGCACCAAATATCCCAAACCTCGTTGGAGTTTGCATCGTGCCTCCGTGTTGTACAAGACCTTGGCATCGGTGTCCCTTTGCCAAGACGTCAAGATCTCACCGAGTCTTCCATATCACTGTGTCGGTTCGAGAGAGAGTCCTCCGCCCGTCGCCGATCCTAGGGATTGCGCCGGACTAGTCACCGCCGGCGTGAGCTATTGGTGTGTGTCGTGGTTTTGCGTGTATGTGTTCATCGCTTTCTTCATGCGTGAGTTCATCGTGTTCATCCTCCCCTCCTTCCCCCGCACTCCATCCTTGATTTGAGTGGGATTCGTGAAATATCAGCCCACCCTAGAGGTTTGCCCTCAACATGTATCGCGTGTGCGTGTGTTCATCATGTTATTTGTGTGTGTGTTTGTGGATTTCCTCCTCTCCATCTCCCCCACTCACCATCCCCTCAATTTCCATAGAGATTAGTGAAAGATCGGGCAACCCTAAGGGGTCACCCCTCGTATATTGGTAGCAAGAGCTTCGTTGATCATGAATTTCACCACAAATTTTTCTTCTAACCACCATAAATTCGAAAATCCCCAAAAAAGAGCCCCAAATTTGTGGACAGATATCTCAATTTGGAGTGTTATTTGTGGTTTTAATCCGACCAAATCTTGTCTACGGTGTTGGTGCCGCTTTTGCCTGTGTTTTCTAGCCCAATT
Organism: Avena sativa; assembly: GCA_916181665.1. Lineage (NCBI taxonomy): Eukaryota > Viridiplantae > Streptophyta > Magnoliopsida > Poales > Poaceae > Avena > Avena sativa. The sequence goes on from OV702290.1 coordinate 289,750,910, forward strand.
TTGGCCATTTTTCGCGAATTTGACACCCCAAGACGTGGATTTACGCTCAAGGACACAAAGTAGGTTTGAGGAGTTTCCCAACTCTAGAGTGTCCGGTGCATGCACCCCGGAGTGTCTGGCCCACCTGGACTGTCCTGCCTACAAAGACCAGAGTGTCTGGCCCACCCGGACTATTCGGTCTACTCACACCGGAGTGTCCGGCTCAGTCGCATGTTTTTGCCCAGTTTTGCCTCCTTTCCATCTTGGCTAATTTCCCTTTGTTGTTTGTGTTTCATGTGGATGTCAGCAACTAAGATCAAGCTTCCGCAACATCGCCCGCGCTCGTCGACACCATAGAAATCGAACATTCTCCCGCACCACCGACCACAAGTACATCTTCATCAACTAAGGTATAACTTGTGTCACCTTGTTAACCCCATGTCTTCCTTTGTGTGTACCTATCCCACCGAGAGTGGTTCGTCTTGCGTTTGCTTGAGCAATGTGCACTTGTACTTGTATAGTGAGAGTGTAAGAGAAAAAGCAAGAGTGTCTTGCTAGAATCAAGGGAGAGAAAAAATAAAAAAAAAGAAACAAAAGAAAAAAAGAAAAAGAAAAATAGTAGCCCATGGCATATGAAAGTCTCAAGCGTGTAAGCAAGAGAAATAAGAGTGCCCAAGAAAAGTGCACAAATCTGTTGCTCATTTTCCTCTTTGAAAATGGGCCACCATTTCTCCTTACATTGGTGATGTCTCCAAGTGCACAGATCGTTTGCAGCTAGTTTCAAAGTTCAGATATCGATCCCATAGGGAGCCCAAAGGTAAGTGTTTATTGGTGAAGTCTCTATCACACCCGAAGTTGTCACAGGTCTTCGAGTGAATTTACTGCAAGCATTGAAATAAGAACGGGGTTTTGATTAAATGCGATAGATTTAAATAGAACTAACATGTAAACTTCAGAAATAAAATGCATAAAAGTAAAGAATGACTTTGTTTGTTTGTTGGTTTCTGCAGATGGTGAAAGAAGGTGCGGGGAAATTCAGTTCATGGTGATAGTGAATGTGCCAGGTGGACGAGTGTGAATGTAACAATTATAATCTTATAGATATATGTGTAGGCGAGCAACCCATAATTAGCCAAAACTCCTCTTGGTAGATTTCATCCAAACTTCAATAATCCTACTAGCCTGCTACCAAAACCATGGTCAGACACTAGACGATTAAGACCCTTCTGGTCGCTTAGCGATTAAGCTCCTTGGATCAGACTAATGCAATAAGCACAGTGGTTACTCGTTATCCTCGAGTCAACTAGCTTTCCAATGATATCCCTGTGTCACCCAGGGGTCGCCGGTGCACTAGCGAGCAAGATCTTATCTATGTAGAACAAGGTGTCTGGGCCCTTAATTGGACAACAAGCATTAAGAATCCCACAGATAGTCAAGCACACATAATATAGTAATTAGAATCAATCACAACACTAATGGAAAATATATAAAGGAACATCACATCTCACCAATCCCCTACATCTCCCACGCCCAAGGGAATTACTCACACATGAGAGAAGAACGGATCATCAATATAATCAAATAAAGGGAATTCTTCTTGGTATTACTGTGGAGATCCACAATTAGAATAGAAAAATATCCAACACAATTCAAGATGGGAAGAAACAATCTCAAACCCTAGTATTGCAAGGTGGAGATCCCTCTCTCTCTCAAGTACAAGTAGTGGCTATGGAGGTGTATTGGCTAGGAGGTCGAAGATTGTGGAGCGAGATGAAGAACGTCTTCTCCTTCTTCTCCGGATCCCTTCTTTCTCCCTTCTGGATGGTGTGGTGGCTGTTGCGTTGTGTTTTCGTCCCTCGTCCCTTCATGGAAGTTGTCCCTTTTGACAAGACAGAGGCGGCGACAGCTATACGGCAGAAACTATATGGTCATTCCCGCCGTATAGTTGGTCGTTAAACCGTCTGTGAGCTCCCCTCACGTGCTTCCAAAGTGGGATTTGCTTGTTTTCTCCAGAATATTGTATTTCTCTAGTTAAATGCTTCTGTTGACGTCCAAAACCTGAAACACGCATTAAAATCCATATTTTCTTTGCTACTTAAGTATTAGCGTTAGGTAAAGCTAGAAAACAATCAAATCCGGGAGAAAACCATCAATAAAAGCCATCAAAAATGTGTCGAATTTCACAGCTATCAATTGGCATGACAACTGAGCATAGTTTTCATTAGGAAATTTTGTGCTCATTTTCATAGTCATGCTAATACCAATAATCTCCATGTGTGTGTATAGTCATAGTTTCGCGTCACCCTTTTTAGTTGACCTTTTCCTTTGACTTGAGTTTTGTTGGATTTTACCCACTTTTAACTATCCTTTTCATTTGGTTGTTTCCTTGGCAAGCGACGAGACCTTGAAAGTTTTCAAGTGTCAGTAGCGGGATGTTTTGTCAATCGGGGAAGGTTTTTGGTGACAAGACCTGGAGATATCAGAAGTGGTAATGCTGACATGAGTAACGAGAAATCCTCTGAAAAACACGACCACCGGCCATGGGAAGGCTTTCTGTGTTCAGTCAATCTACACAGAGTGAATCGGTCCCTAGCGAACCCTCAAAAGGGCTGCCATCCGATGGGTACACGAAAGTGATGAAGTTGCTTTGACTACTGAAACCATGCTCGGAGCAAATTCAATTGGATGTGGATGAGCTAATTGTGGAGCGAACTAGATGACCGGGCCGAGGGCTGCCCCCTCATTATAATCTTCCACCATAAGATTTTGAGAGTTTTAGTTCCTTTTTAGTGTGAAATTTCTTTGCGATTTCACTTTGCAAGTTTATAGTTCTCACATCTGGCTACTAGTTTGATACAATCAGGTGAGGTAAAAGGTTAACCCCCACCACATATTACCTTCCATATACAATCCTTGTTTGTATTGCATCACGGATAGGCATGGTGAGGCGAGCCAACCACCTACCCAAGAAGAAGAAAAAGTACCATACATGATGCAAGCAAAGCACTTCATCATTCGACAAGAATTACGTGAACGTTACACCGCCCTTGAGACAAGGCAAGACAAACAATTCAGAGAGAATCAAGCCAATTTCAAGAGAATCAGAAACTGCTTTGATGGCCTAGAAAGGAAAATGCATGCGATGCAACACAACTTCGGGCACCAAAATGAAGCTTTTGAACGTGTCGTCGTCGCGACAAACGACACACTTCAACGCTTCATCGATGGAGTGGCAAGCAACACAAGGACGCGTTCATGTGCACCAAGCTCTTCAAGGCACCATTCGAGTGCATAAAGCTCGTCATGCCATCATTCTTCTCATCGACAAGATCTTCGTGCAAGTTCTCCAAGACACCATGAAGCCAGCGTGCTTGAACCCATGAGCTCTTCGCAATATGTAACTTCTCCACGGCATGCTGCAACATCAAGCTATGATGGTGATTTCTCCTCAAGACCACAAGTAAGGCGAGATGAATATCGTCATCACGCAAGAGCACTAGTGATTCAGCAACAACAACCACGTGAAGAACCGCAAGTGGAACCTCAAGATCATCGTCAACACCCACAAGACATTCACTCGACAAGTGATGACTCTAACTTGGAAGAGCAAGCTTGTCACCGATGTGAATCTCTTGAAGACCCTCCTCGCCATCATCACCATCATGAACAACAACGCCAACACCATGGTCACCATGATGAACCTCCTCCACCACATCAATACATGGAGCATCAAATTGTACATGTTGAGCGATGCTAGCCACATCAAGAGACTCAAGACAATGATCCACATCTAGAGGCCCAAGTGCCCAACCCGCGTCACCAACCGACGAATGAGACTCCTCCTCATCAACAACCGCGTCAAGAGGCTCTACATCCTCAACACCCTCGTGAGGACCAAGTGCCTCAACCTTGTCAACAACCGCGACATGAGCCTCCTCAACCGAGCCAAGAGCAATCTCCCCAAGAACGTCACGAGGACTAAGTTCCACCTCCCCAAAATGCGGCTGAACAATCACAAGTGCACCAATAATATCACCAAGCTCGTCACAATGATTGCATGGAATATGAAGACCATCAACATCATGGCAATCGTTGCTATCGTCGCTGCAATGAGGAAGAAAATTTTGGCAATCTCAAGTTCACCATGCCCAAGTTCACCGGTTCCAATGATCCCGAAGAATACCTCTCATGGGCACTCAAAATTGACAAAATCTTCTGCATGCACAACTATAGTGATGAGAAGATGGTAGCCATGACAAAATCTTCTGCATGCACAATTATGCCAAACTTTGGTGGGAGCAAGTCCAAGTCACTTGTGATGCAATAGGATAGCCTCCAATCAACACTTGGCAAGATATGAAGGCTCACATGAGATCACGTTTTGTTCCGTCGCACTACACGTGCGACCTCTTCAACAAGCTTCACATGCTAAACCAAGGAACAAAGACTATGGAAGAGTACTTCAAGCAAATGGAGCTAAACATGATATGTGCCAACACTGAAGAGAGCGAGGAGAAAACAATGGAATGCTTCCTCGTTAGCTTGAACCATCCAATCAAGCGCATCGTCGAGTTCCAAAAGTACAACAACATGGTTGAACTTGTTCATAATGCAACAAAGGCCGAGTGTCAAGTGCAAGAGGACATCAAATACAATAAGCCCAAGACGTACTTCACCTACAAGCAAGCCCCAACCTCTACACCAACAAACATCAAAGGAAGCTCCTCAAGTACTTCCAAGCCTCCTTTCAAGCCCACACTTCCTCAAGGAAAACCGCCCACAAGTGGCAAGCAAACTTTTGATGACCCGCCATTCAACGAAGAATGCTACAAGTGTGGAGGAAAAGGTCACAAGTCAACCAAATGGGGAAATACCAAAGTCTTGTTCATTCATGACAATGGTGACGAGGAATACTTGAATGAAGATGAATTTGATGCAAGAGTCAAAGAAGCAATTTGATATGGGGTGGCCCGATCTTCTCAGCAAGCTCTTATCGATGATATGGTGGATGATAGATAATAGTGCGTAGCTATGATCTCTCCCGCTCGATCCCTGATGCCAGCGCAACAGATCTCGAACCTTGTAGGATATTCACAACACCACACTCTTGCGCACGCAGCCGTCGACCACGAACGGTAGTATGCAATCTACTAATTCCCAATGGAACAACAGATCACACTCAATTGCAATTGGTAGAATTTGATCCCAGGGTAATTCTAGAGGTTCTATAAAAGAAACAACTCCAAAATAATTTTAACATGGTCTAAACCTAGATAGTAATGCACCCCATCTATTTAAGAGTCTGGGGGCAGCGGCCTAAGGGTGGATCTGAGTTGGTCCCACCCAACTAATGGTAGAAACTGACCCAAAGTGGGTTCGGTTCAGGTTTCTGCCGTGGCAAGATTCGGGCCCGTTTCTCTTCCGCGGCAGCCTGCCGTGGCAAAAAAGGACTCCATTTCTGTGCCGCGGCAGCCTGCCGTGGCAGAGAAAAGTGGTGTTTCTCTGCCGTGGCAGAGATTGTCCACCAAGTGTTGATCTTCAAGCTTGTGTGCTCCTTGCGCTTCCTCCCTCTCCTCCCTCGCGCATTCTTTATTCATCAACACGCCTTGTTCCATTAGCTCCTCGCTCCGTGCTACATCTTATTCTCCTAAGTACCTGATCATGCAATAATTCAAAGACTTAGGTAGTGTAAAATTCTCATTAATTAAAATACCAGGTTCATTAAGAAACAAGTTCACCTGTTGTTCTAGTAGCTTAGCACGAGCTCTTGTGATTGCTCCAATCCTTATCTCATTGGATTGATCTTTCTTTGCAATTGGAACATCATCATTAGCAATTGGGGTAGGTATCATTGTAGGGATGTCCTCATCATCTCCCCCCTTCAAAAGGCGTCGACCTCGACGCTCCAAGGTCTTCTCCCACATATGGTGACAAATCAGCAATGTTGAAACTGCTGCCAACTCCACCAAACTCCTCAATTTTGGCTAGAACCTTGTAAGGACCACATATGGTATGTCAACCTAGTAGGCATTGTCATTAATTTTGGCTAGAACCTTGTAAGGACCAGCACCACGTGGCTTGAACTTGGACTTGCGAAGTAATGGAAATTTGTCCTTGCACAAATGCACCCAAACCATATCTCCAGGCTTGAACAACACTTCCTTCCTTGCTTGATTCCTTGCAGCAGCAATGTTCTTGCCTTTCTTCTCAATAGCCTCTCGAGTCTTCTCATGTATTTTCTTCACATAATCTGCATGTTTTGATGCCTCCATATCAACTCTCTCATGTAATGGCAGAGGCAATATATCAATTGGCGTTAATCGCTTGAAGCCATACACCACCTCAAAAGGACAAAGCTGAGTAGTTGAATGTATAGCCCTGTTGTATGCAAACTCAACATGTGGCAAACACTCTTCCCACTCCCGCAGATTGTTCTTTATCATAGTCCTTAGCAGCTATGACAATGTTCGAGTCACCACCTCCGTTTGACCATCTGTTTGTGGATGACATGTAGTACTGAACAACAACTTCGTTCCTAGCTTCCCCATAAGGTCTTCCAAAAGTAGCTCATGAACTTCACATCATGATCAAAAACAATCGTCTTAGGTACTCCATGTAATCTCACGATGTCCCAAAAAAACAGGTTAGCAACATGCGATGCATCGTCGCTTTTGTGGCAGGCAATAAAATGAACCATCTTAGAGAACCTATCCACTACCACAAACATAGAATCATGACCTCTCTTAGTTTTAGGTAGACCTAGCACAAAATCCATACTAATGTCTTCCCATGTAGTAGTAGGTGCAGAGCAAGGTGTATACAAACCGTGAGGCTTCAGCTTAGATTTCGACTTGTGGCATGTAATACATCGGCTCACAAATCTGTACACATCACGCCTCATCTTGGGCCAATAAAAGTGATCAGCAAGCATAATCAACGTCTTGTCACGCCCAAAGTGACCCATCAAACCACCAACATGTGATTCATGCACTAACAAAAAACGCAACGACGATTCTGGAATACATAGTTTGTTAGCTCGAAACAAATATCCATCATGTATATGATACTTATCCCATGCGTTTCTAAGAGCACAAAAACGATATGGTTCAGCAAAATCATGGTTAGTTGCATAAAGTGCACAAATAGCTTCTAATCCAGGAATTTTAACATCAAGATTGTTTAATAGCATATTCTTCCTAGATAGAGCATCAGCAACAACATTCTCTTTTCCCTTCTTATAATTAATGATGTAAGGAAAAGACTCAATGAACGCAACCATTTAGCTAATCGTCTATGCAAGTTTGATTGAGATTTCAAGTATTTCAATGCTTCATGATCAGAATGTATGATGAATTCCTTTGGCCACAAATAATGTGGCCAAACCTCAAGTACTCTAATAAGTGCATACAATCCTTTATCATAGATATAATAATTCAAACGAGCACTAGTCAATTTCTCAGAAAAATAAGCTATAGGACGACCCTCTTGCATCAAAACGCCACCTATGCCTATACCACTAGCATCACATTGAACTTCAAATTGCTTAGGAAAATCAGGTAAAGCAAGTAATGGTGCAGAAGTAAGCAAACGTTTCAATGTATCAAATGCAATGTCTTGGGCTGCGCCCCATACAAAAGGAACACATTTCTTTGTCAAATCATTCAAAGGTGTAGCAATGGTGCTAAAATCTTTCACAAAGCGCCTATAGAAACCAGCTACGCCGTGGAAACTACGCACTTGACTTACATTCATGGGAGTAGGCTAATTCTGAATTGATTCAATTTTAGATTGATCTACCTCTACCCCATGCTTAGATACAACAAATCCAAGGAATATGACCTTATCTTTTGCAAATGTGCACTTCTCAAGATTAGCATACAATTTATTATCACGCAACACTTGCAAAACTTGTCGAATATGAGTGCAATGTTCAGTTTCAGTGTGGCTATATATAAGTATATCATCAAAGTAGACAACCACAAAACGAACAATAAAATGTCTCAAAACATGATTCATTAATCGCATAAATGTACTAGGTGCATTAGTAAGACCAAACGTCATGACTAACCACTCATACAAGACGAATTTTGTTGTGAAAGCAGTTTTCCACTCATCCCCTTCTTTCATCCTAATTTGATGATAAACACTATGCAAGTCTATCTTAGAGAAAACAGCAACACCACTCAATTCATCTAGCGTATCCTCTAAGCGTGGAATAGGATGACGATATCGAATAGTGATGTTATTAATCGCTCTACAATCTACACACATGCGCCATGTACCATCTTTCTTAGGAACCAAAATAATAGGAACAACACAAGGGCTAAGAGAAACACAAACGTACCCTTTATCCAGCAACGCTTGTACTTGCTTCTGAATTTCCTTAGTTTCTTCGGGATTAGTCCTATAGGGTGCACGGTTGGGAAGTGTGGTGCCAGGAATCAGGTCCACTTGATGTTCTATACCACGCAATGAAGGTAAACCTGCGGGTACATCTTCTGGAAACACATCCCCAAAATCCTGCAAAACAGAAGAGACACCAAGAGAAACAGGGGTCATGTCGTTAGAAACCAATAACTCGCCCTTATACATGAGCAAAAGTGGCATGGATGTAGGATCCTCACGAAATTCTCTCATATATTCCTTGGTGGCTAATATCAATAGATTAGGCACTCTCACACTTTTCGTTATATCACTCAATTTAGGCTCGATTACATCAGGAACAGTTGTCACACAATCTCGCCAAACTATAGGATCTTCCTTCAAATTCACCTCTATCTTCTGGCGAGAATCATTCACAATGTCTTGTGGTGTCATTGGCTGCATAGTAATCTTCTTTTCTTTGAATTCCAAGTGATGTGTATTGGCTCGGCCATTGTGTTGCACATGGCGATCATAAAGCCAAGGCCGACCCAATAGAAGATGACAAACAGTCATAGGAACCACATCAAAATCAATAGAATCATTGTATCTCCCTATTTGAAAATTCACATGTACCATATGATTTACCTTCATCTCACCATTGTTGCTCAACCATTGTATGTAGTATGGCTTCGGATGAGGCAAATATGTCAAATTCATCTTGGCACATAATTCCTTACATGGAAGATTTCTGCAGCTACCTCCATCAATAATTACCTTGCAAGCTTTGTTAGGTCCAACTAGAGCTTTTGTTTGGAACAAGTTGCAACGCTAAGACTCATCAATCGGTTGCACACTAAGTATACGTGAAGATACGACAATAGTTGTTGCACGCTCAGGATAAGCATCGGCACCATCCTCATTATCCTCGTCATCAGCTTCATCTCCACTCTCTACTTCACCTTGTTCGTTGACAACCATAACCTTGCTGTTTGGACAATCCTTCTTGTAGTGCCCTCTACCTCCACAAGTATGGCACACCACTTCACGAGTACACGCAGTAGACATATTGGAACCCGAGCTAGCAGCAGGAGCAGAGGGGTTATGAGCATTGGAACCAAACGAAGAAGTACTTGTTGGCTTGGCCGATGGTGGAGGTGGACTAGCAACAGGATGCGCTACACTAGGAAGTGTAGATATGGCCGAAAAACGGCTGGAGGATGGAAAATGAGCATGTGACTTCGCCTCTTCAGCCAACTAGGATTCAGCCTCTCTAGCATGGTGCAGTAGCTCGTTCATTGTCTCATACTTGTGATAACGCACAATGCTCTTGATTTGAAGCTTCAAATTTTTGAGGAAACGATGCATTGTCATCTCTCGTGATTCACGAACATTAGCACGCTGCATAAGTATCTCCATCTCCATGTAGTACTCATCAACTATCATTGTTCCTTGCCTCAACTGTGTAAGCTTGTCAAACATTGTTCGCAAGTAATTGGAGGGGACAAAATGATCCGTCATAATGACCTTCATCTCAAGCCAATTCATCACAGGAAGTTGATTGTCATCCCTTCTATTCTGCACAATAGCATCCCACCAACGCAAAGCATAATCATCAAACTTAGATGCTGCAAGCTTGACCTTCTTGTCTTCTGGATAATCAAACAAATGCTAGAGCTTCTCAATCTTTAGTTCCCAAGTAATATAATCCTTAGGATCAAGAGAGCCACTAAAAGAGGGAATTGAGAACTTGGGCTTGCCCAAACTATCATCAGCTGGATTGTAAACATGTTGGGCACGTCCAATAGAAGCATACCCATGGCCACGAAGAGGGGCAGCTGCAAGTGCAGGGGGATTGGCACGTACCCTGCCACGATGTGGGGCAGCATCAGCCGCACTACCCTCATCAAGGTCCTCAAACGCATCATCATGTTGATGTGCGTGTCCTAGCTGGAGTGTCGCTTGAATAGCCTCAATTGAATGCTGCAAGGTGGCAAAGTTGACATTCATTGCCGTCAGCTGCGTCTAAATATTATTGATTGCTCCAGTATTATTCTCCACAGCATCTTGTATGTCAGTGATATTCCTATCAACATACTCACACCAAGTAACAAGCTCCTCAAGCTGTTTTTTCTGTGACTCAACTTCATTAGTAGGTTAGTGCAAAAATCAAAATCAGTATGGTGGAAACTCTCCCAACTCACTCATAGCTGACAAGAAAGGAGATCTTACCGTTCCAAAGTGAATAGAGATGCTCTATCAAACGAAATCAAAGATTGATGCACTGATGTGATGAAGTGAATATCAAAGGTATAGAGAATGATCACAGGGCACACAGGTTATTTATGGTGGAGCTATAGGTATGGTATCCTATCTACACCGCAAACAAGTCCTAGTGCTGATCGTACAAAAACCCAAGAAACACACACGTGGAGAAAAACGTGGCAATGCAACTATGAAGGGTGTTGCACTACTCTTGAGAGACACTAGCAAAGCTCAAAGTAAACAGGCACAAGATTGCTCAATCTCTTGCTCAAATTCTCTTTTTTTCACTAATTTTCTTTTTCTTTTGTATAGCTCTTTTTTCCTTTTCTTTTGCTATATTGCTTTTTTTTCTCTTTTTTTATATTTAGATCACACACGGCCAAATTACAAAGAACATCACCAAAATCCTAAGAGCAGCCTATAGGAGCGGAAACTAGTCTCAATGGGCAAGTTCCTACACCTATGTAATAGAATGGTTGTGTCTAAGGTTGAAGGAAAAGTGCAAATTCACACTTTGTAACAAATCTTGCCGTGGCAGAAAAACAGGGAAAAATCGTGTCGTGGCAGAAAATCCTGTCGCGGCATAAAAACACGTCAAAAACGTGCCACAACAGCGAATCAGAATCGTGGCAGAATAGGACTCGCGGCAGGAAAAGAGGCTATTTTCGTGCCACGACAGAGTCGATAGGATTTTTTTTAATTCCGACTCAGCCAAGAGTGGGAGACTAGGACTCTTAGATTAGATCGGATCTGACCTTGTGGGTGCGGAAAAAGATGGTGGAAACAACTAGAAGAACCAGAAAACAGATCTACGAAGAACATATCTAGATCTAAATTAAAGGATGAACACGAGCAACAACTATTACTCTTCTACGATGTAAAATAGTCTATGGCAACTCTTTTTGTGGGCCTTTTTCTGTATAGGACTAAAAACACTCTCTAATCTATGGATGGATTGTGGAATGCTTACCGAGGCAACGAGGAAATCTGATACCAAGATGATATTGCTCACCGAGTAAACCCAGCGCTCTGAGACCAAGATGATATGGGGTGGCCCTATCTTCTCATCAAGCTCTTGTCGATAATATGGTGGATGATAGATAACTAGTGCATAGCTATGATCTCTCCCGCTCGATCCCTGATGCCAGTGCACCAGATCTCGAACCTTGTAGGATATTAACAACAACACACTCTTGCGCACGCAGCCGTCGACCACGAATGGTTGTATGCAATCTACTAATTCCCAATGGAACAACAGATCACACTCAATTGCAATTGGTAGAATTTGATCATAGGGTAATTCCAGAGGTTCTATAAAAGAAACAACTCAAAGATAATTTTAACATGGTCTAAACCTAGATAGTAGTACGCCCCCATCTATTTAAGAGTCTAGGGGCGGCGGCCTAAGGGTGGATCCGAGTTGGGCCCACCCAACTAAGGGTACAAACTGACCCAAAGTGGGTTCGGTCTAGGTTTCTGTCGTGGCAGAATTCGGGCCCGTTTCTCTGCCGTGGCAGCCTGCCGTGGCAGAAAAGGATTATGTTTCTGTGCCATGGCAGCCTGCAATGGCAGAGAAAAGTGGCGTTTCTATGCCGCGGCAGAGATTGTCCACCAAGTGTTGATCTTCAAGCTTGTGTGCTCCTTGCGCTTCCTCTCTCTCCTCCATCGCGCATTCTTCATTGATCAGCACGCCTTGTTCCATTAGCCCCTCGCTCCGTGCTATGCCTTCTTCTCCTAAGTACCTGATCATGCAATAATTCAAAGACTTAGGTAGTATAAAATTCTCATTAATTAAAACACCAGGTTCATTAAGAAAAACAAATTCACTTGTTGTTCTAGTAGCTTAGCACGAGCTCTTGTGATTAGTCCAATCCTTATCTCATTGGATTGATCTTTCTTTGCAATTGGAACATCATCATTAGGAATTGGGGTAGGTATGATTCTAGGGATGTCCTCATCACAATCATAAGGCAACATGTTGGAGATGATCAAGATGTCCTCATGTGTGAACATGACACGAGTCCTTCGCTTGTCATCACAAGAGTCTTGACTACCTGTGGGTGGCTTGATCTTCACGGATCTCGTGGTCAAATCGATGGAAAAAACAAGGGGAAAGGGAGAAGGTAGCGGAAGCGGACACATACCTCGTGAAGAACACGATGAACACACGAAAAACTCACACGATACAAGGCCGATTGCTCCCTCGGTGGCCAGTGGTCCGATAGAATCCTCGGAAGGAAAGATTGGTCAACATGCTCCCTCGATCCCACATGGAGAGGGAAGAACACCTTGGAGAGGGTCTTGACATCTTGCAAAGGGACACCGATGCCAAGGCCTTGTACAATGAGGGAGGCGCGACGCCAACTCCAACGAGGTGGTGATGATAGTCGATCCCCTTTTACCAAGGGGATGAGGCAAAACTAGAGATTCCACAAAGGGGTTGTATTTAGTTTATCATCTATGCCTCCGTCTTGTCGGGCGTGAGTCCTCGGGCATCCTCCCTTGCCTCTGTTGATGCGGCCCGTCCTACGGATGCTCCTACATCTACACCACCGAGTCCTCCAAGTGGACCGATGACCCGTGCCCGAGCCAAACTCCTTCAAGATAAGGGGAATTCGCTCCTCCCATCATGTGACTTTGACATACACCTGGATGGCTTGGTACTTCATACCACTACTCTGTGCATCATCAGGTACGAGCCCCCGCCGCGTCGATCCACGAGCCTTGAAGCTGACTGAGTCGGAGTGTCTGCCCAGAACCAGCCGGAGTGTCCGGCCCAGCCGGAGTGTCCGGCCCAGCCGGAGTGTCCGGCCCAGCCGGAGTGTCCGGCCAGCCCCAGCCCCAACCTGGCATGGACATTCAGAAGGCCAGTTCGGACACCACCCGGACACTACTCGGAGTGTCCGGCCACGCCGGACTATCCTTATTGCCACAACCTTGCTAGCACCGAGTTGTGCGAGAAGCTCAACCTCACCCTCCATCCGCATAAGCACCCCTACCACGTGCAATGGCTAAGTGACCAAGGGTCTGTGAAGATCAAGCATACCGTATCGGTCTCCTTCGCCATTGGTCCTTACAAAGATACGGTGGAGTGTGATGTTGTTCCTATGATAGTTTGCCACATGCTTCTTGGTCGACCATGGCAATTTAAGGCTGCTCAACATGATGGTCGCACCAATGTATACACCTTCAAATGGCTCAACAAAACATGTCTTTTGCAACCGATGACTCCTAGCCAAATAATTGCGGACAATGCAAAGGCTTTAGCGAGGGCGCAAAGCACAACACCTACTTGTGGGAAGAGCGGTGAGAGAGAGAACCACCTCACAGTGAGTGAGAGCCACAAGCCAAACTCGAGTGGAAAAACTAAGAGTGTTCTCCTTGCCACCAAAAGTGAGATGAGAGATGTTCGGAACAACCCATCCATCTTGCACTATGTCCTCCTTTGCAAGGGACTAGCGCAAGGAACTAATGAATTAACCAATGTTCCTCCATCTTTGATAGTTTGCCACATGCTTCTTGGTCGACCATGGCAATTTGACAAGGCTGCTCAACATGATGGTTGCACCAATGTATACACCTTCAAATGGCTCAACAAAACATGTCTTTTGCAACCGATGACTCCTAGCCAAATAATTGCGGACAATGCAAAGGCTTTAGAGAGGGCGCAAAGCACAACACCTACTTGTGGGAAGATCGGTGAGAGAGAGAACCAACTCATAGTGAGTGAGAGCCACAAGCCAAACTCGAGTGGAAAACTTAAGAGTGTTCTCCTTGCCACCAAAAGTGAGATGAGAGATGTTCGGAACAACCCATCCATCTTGCACTATGTCCTCCTTTTTAAGGGACTAGCGCAAGGAACTAATGAATTAACCAATGTTCCTCCATCTTTGATGAATGTTTTGCAGGAATTCAAGGATGTGTTCCCCGAAGAGCTTCCACATGGACTACCTCCTCTTCGCGGCATCGAACATTGCATTGACCTCATCCCCGATGCACCACTTCCCTACCGTGCTGCTTACCGCACGAACCCGGAGGAGACAAAGGAGATTGAATGTCAAATCAACCAACTCGTCTCCAAAGGTTTGATCCAAGTTAGCACTAGTCCAAGTGCCGTACCCATGATACTTGTTACAAAAACGGATGATACGCTACGGTTATGCATGGACTGCCGTCCAATCAATGTTATCACCGTGCATTATTGACATCCCATACCACGTCTCGATGACATGCTTGATGAGTTGTGTGGAGCCACTATTTTTTCGAAAATTGATCTTCATAGTGGTTACCATCAAATACGCATGGCTGAAGGTGATGAGTGGAAAACCGCCTTCCAGACCAAACTTGGTATCTATGAATGGTTGGTGATGCCCTTTGGTTTATCTAATGCCCCATCCACCTTCATGCTCCTCATGAATCATATTTTGTGTTATCTCATTGGAAAAAGTGTTGTTGTCTATTTCGATGATATTCTTGTTTATAGCAAATCACTTGAGCACCATATAACACATGTCAAGGAAGTTTTGCAAATCCTTTGACATGAAAAGCTTTATGCTAATCCTCCCAAGTGCACTTTTGCTAAAGACAAGTTGATTTTTCTTGGATTTGTTGTTTCTTCGAAGGGAATTGAAGTTGATGTTTCCAAGGTAAAGGACATACGAGATTGGCCCATCCCAACAAATGTGAGTGAACTCCGAAGTTTTCATGGGTTGGCCGGTTTCTATCATTGCTTTGTGAAAGACTTTTCCACTATTGCTTGTCCTCTCAACGAGTTGACGAAAAAGAATGTCACCTTCGTGTGGGGCAAAGCACAACAAAAAGCTTTTGATGGACTTAAAAAGAGGCTCACCGAAGCACATCTCCTTGTGTTACTGGATTTCACAAAAAAAATTTAAGATAGAGTGTGATGCTAGTGGTATTGGAATTGGAGGAGTCCTTATGCAAAAGGGATGTCCTATAGCCTACCATAGCGAGAAACTCGATGGTGCTCGCCTTAATTATCCGATTTATGACAAAGAGCTTTTTTCCTTAGTTCGTGTCCTTCAAGTTTGGCAACACTACCTATGGCCCAAGGAATTTATCATACATTCCAATCATGAATCGCTGAAATATCTCAAAGGCCAAGCCAACTTGAGTAAGAGACATGCTAAGTGGGTTGAGTTCATGGAGTCTTTCCTGTACATTGTCAAGTATAAGAAGGGAAAAGATAATGTAGTTGCGGACGCATTGTCTCTCAAGCACACAAGCCTTCTTACGAGACTTGAAATCAACGTGCTGGGTCTGGAGGAAATAAAATCTTTGTATGCTTCCGGCCCGTTCTTTGAACCAATTTTCGCAAAGTGCTCCAATGACAAAGGAGTTGATGATTTGTATTTGCATAAGGGCTTTCTATTTAAACAAAACAAGCTATGCATTTCGAAGTCGTCGATTCAACTTTTGCTTCTCCAAGAATCTCATGGTGGATGCCTCATGGGTCACTTTAGCCGTAACAAGACATTGGACATGCTCTCCACTAACAACTTTTGTCCCAAGATGAAGCGCGACGTGGAGCGCTACGTTCAATGATGCACTACATGTGTTCAAGCTAAGTCGCAAGCTAATCCCTATGGTCTTTATATGCCATTGCCTATTCCTCATACACCTTGGTCCGACATTAGCATGGATTTCGTGTTAGGATTGCCTAGATCTAAGCATGGTCATGTTTCTATATTTGTTGTTGTGGATCGCTTTTCCAAAATGGCACACTTCATACAATGCCATAAGACCGACGATGCTTCACATGTTGCAAATCCGTTTTTCAGGGAAATCGTCCGTCTACACGTTGTGCCACGAACAATCATCTCCGACCGCGACGTCAAATTCATGAGCTACTTATGGAAGACCCTCATGGCCAAGCTCGGCGTCAAGCTCCTCTTTTCATCCGCGTCGCATCCTCAAACCGATGGACAAACCGAGGTTGTCAACCGAAGCCTCGGAACTCTTCTACATGTGTTGATCAAGAAAACTTGAAGGATTGGGAGGAATGCATTCCCCACGCAGAGTTCGCCTACAACCGAGCAAAGCACTCAACAACCAAGATGAGTACATTCATGATCGTCTATGGTTTCGAGCCCCTCACCGCGCTCAACATCCTACCACTACCTCTCCATGAGTGCACGAACATGGACGTTGAGAAGCACGCACAAGCTATGAAGACGCTTCATGAAGAAACAAGAGCTACTATCGAACAACAAGTCCTTCGCCAAGCTTCAAGGTTAAACAAGGACAAGAAGGAGATGATCTTTGAAGAAGGTGACCTTGTATGGATATACCTAAGCAAAGACCGCTTCCCCAAGGAACGTGACTCCAAGCTCAAGCCAAGAGGAGATGGTCCCTTCAAGGTCCTCAAAAGAATCAACAACAATTCCTACATCATCGATATACCGACCTCCAAGTACCTTGCAAGCAATACATTCAATGTCAAGGATCTCTCACCCTACCATGGAGATGTTCAAGATGACAACCATGAAAGTCGAGGACGACTCTTTCCCAAGGGGGGTGAGCTGATGTGGCCCGTCCTACGGACGCTCCTACATCTACACCACCGAGACCCCCAAGTAGACCGATGACCCCTGCCCGAGCCAAACTCCTTCAAGATAAGGTGAATTCGCTCCTATCAGCATGTGACTTTGACATACACCTGGATGGCTTGCTACTTCATACCACTACTCTGTGCATCATTAGGTACGAGCCCCTGCCGCGTCGATCCACGAGCCCTGAAGTTGCACCTGCCCTAAAGCTGACTGAGCCGGAGTGTCCGCCCGGAACCAGCCGGAGTGTCCGGCGCGACTCGGCCGGAGTGTCCGGCCTGCCACAGCCCCAACCTGGCGTGGACATTCAGAAGGCCAGTTCGGACACCACCCAGACACTACCTGGAGTGTCCGGCCACCCCGGACTGTCCGGCCTTAAGATGGACCTGCGAGCCTGGCTGGGCCTTGTGGCCCATGTAACCCTCTACTTCACCCAAAACTCTACTTTAATGCCTGAATTATCCCTGAACTTGTAGATGTCCTATATATAGTCCCCCACCTCCATTGTAGACCCTAGGCATGATATTTAGAATTAGTGGAAACCCCTTGTGGATCTATCTAATTCTTGCCTGATGCTCCTTTGACAAAGGAGCACCAAATACCCCAAACCTCGTTGGAGTTTGCATCGTGCCTCCGTGTTGTACAAGGCCTTGGCATCGGTGTCCCTTTGCCAAGACGTCAAGATCTCACCGAGTCTTCCATCTCGCCGTGCCGGTTTGAGAGAGAGACCTCCGCCCGACGCCTATCCTAGTGATTGCGCCGGACCGGTCACCGCCGGTGTGAGCTATTAGTGTTTATCGTGGTTTTGCGTGTGTGTGTGTTAATTGCGTTCTTCGTGCGTGCATTCATCGTGTTCATCCTTCCCTCCTTCCCCCGCACTCCATCCTCGATTTGAGTGGGATTCGTGAAAGATCGGGCCACCCTAGAGGTTTGCCCTCAACATCTGTGCTTGTCGGTGTGAACCTATCATGATAATGGGACGGAGTATGAAGTAGTATACTATTCAAGAGCGTAGGAATTGGGCTCGCATAGAGGAACAGATTCACCTTTGGAGTCCATGACGACTTGGCATAAGGTGGATACCTTGATGTGGTAACGACCGTAGGCCGGGCTACATCATCTCCCCCTTGAAAAAGAGTTGTCCTCGACTCTACACGCTCATCACAAAATAGAAGATGTCGAGAGACCTTCTTTATCTTGGGGTTCACCATATAGTCGTCCTCGGGAAGATTGAATTGACAACTCCTTAATGTTCCTTCACCTTCCATGAAGCCTTAGGATGTAGAGATGGCTCATTGAGGGGTAGCCATAGGTAACTCTCTATGGTTTGTCTTGTCAACTCTTTGTCCATAGAGGTTGACATGTATACACTTGTACCTTCACACAACAAAGACCAAGCAACATATGTTTGTGTGAGATAGAGGAGCATGTCATTTGTGGCATGTCCTAACTTTGGTCACAACACTATTAGCTCAACTCAAGTATAGCAAACGGGATGCATATGCAAGGTCAAAGTGCATGGAAATTGTTTGAACATCAACCAAATGTGGGAACTCAAAAACTCCATAGAACGTCTTAGTGTGGCACTCAAAGCAATTGACTAAGATATTGATCAACATATTTGATGCAAGGATAGGAGAATTCGGCAAAAACACATGAGGAAGAATATCCAAAATAACATCATTATGTGTGCAAACCAAACATTGGAAAGGAAATTGTTTAGTATGTTGGATGCCACACACAAATAATCAAAAGCCAAAATCATGGAGGCATGAGTATTGCAAGCGGAAGTAAAAACAACATGTTTGCAAACAAACCATATGAAAGAGAAAGTGGTCCTTATGTTTATTGCAACAATTATACGAGGTACTTGGAAGCTCTCATGACAATACATGCTCATAATGGCATTATGGTTGCACATAAAACATCGGAAAGAGAAATTGTTCAAATTTTTTGTTGCAACACACAAAGCATCAAAATCCAATAGCAAAGAAACATGATTGTCACAAGGTGAAAGAATACCATCAACATGCTTGAAAGTTAACCATAGGAAAGTGCAATTTGTCAACATGAAAGATGCAAAGCATGCAAAAGGTATCAGAGCTGGGTTCGATCTTGAATTCACTTGTGGGATGATACATTGCAAATGTATCTATAATTTTTGATGTTCCATGCTTGGTTTTATATACTTTCTTATGTTTTGTCCACACTTTGGAGTTCTTTTCATATGATTTCTTGGACTAACCTATCAACAAGAGCCACAGTGCCAGCTGCCTATTTTCTGCTGTTTTTGGTTTAAATATTCTCGGAATTGGACAGGACAAAAGCCAAAGTTATTATTTTACCGGGGGACACCTGGAGCCAGAATACGAGACGAATAAGGGCCAGAGGGCGGCCACACCACCTAGCCACGCGGCCAGGCTTGGCCCGCGCCAGGAGGTGGTGTGGCCAGCCCAGGCACCCCCTCAGCCTCTCCTTCCGCCTATATATTGCCTCTCATACGAAAACCCTAAGTACCCAATCAAAATTCCATGAAAGAGTATGTAGCCGCCGTCATCTCCATCCCTAGATTGGGAGGGATCTGAAGCTCTTCCCGGCACCCTGCCGGAGAGGGGAATTCACCCTGGAGGCCTTTTTCATCATCATGCAAGCCTCCGGTGTGATTCGTGAGTAGTTCATCTCTGGACTACGGGTCCATGTAGTTGCTAGATGGCTGGTTCTCCTCCTTTGTGCTATCATGTTTAGATCTTGTGAGCTCCGTTCATGATCAACATCATCTATTTGTAATTCTGCATGTTGTGTTTGCGGGGATCCGATGGATATTGAGATGCTATTTCAGATTGATTATTGATTCTATCATATCTTTGTTATTTGTGATCTTGCATGCTTTCCGTTGTTAGTAGCTATCTTGGCCAAGTAGATGCTAGCAACTCCAAGAGTTAGTATTTATGCTCGATAGTGGGTTCATGCCTCTAGGAATCTGGGTAAGTGACATAAATCTCTAAGGTACTAGATGTGTTGTTGCTACTAGGGAGAAAACAACAATCCTTTGTTCATAGAACAATCGTATTGTTTACTTTACACGTAATTCATAAAGCAATAATCTGTTGCTTGCAACTTAATACTGGAGGGGGTTCGGATGATAACCAAAAGGTGGATTATTAGTCATAGATGCAGTTGGATGGCGGTCTATGTATAATATTGTAATGCCCAATCGAATCTCAAAGGAGTCAAGATGAGTAGTATATGCTTGTATGCTTTCTCGATGTTTGTCAATTGCCCCACTATAATTTGTTCACCCAGCATGTTATCTATCTTAAGGAGAGCCACCTCTAGTGAACTATGGACCCCGGTCCTTTCTTTTACATTCAATCTAAAAACTATTTACTACTTTGTGTTTACTTTTTGCAAACTATTACTTCCTTCCATTCGATACGTTTAATCCTTTGTTTTCAGAAAAACCGGTGAGATTGACAACCTCATCGTAAGTTGGGGCCAAAGTTCTATGGTTGTGTTGCGCAGGTCTCCACGTTGCTGCTGGCACCTGTAGTGCGCCCTGCCAACGTTTAGCTAGCTACACCTTTGGGGTGTTTCCTTGCTCCTAATGGATTGATAACCTTGGTTTCGTACTGAGGGAGAACTTGCTGCTGTGCTCATCATACCTTCCTCTTGGGGTTCCCCAACGAGCTCGATATATTTTGGGCCATCAAGCTCTTTTTCTAGCGCCGTTGTCGAGGAGTCAAGGACATCTTCACAAGGGGAGTCCCTCATAACCAATCTCTTTACTTTGTTATTTTTGTTTTGCTTAGTTTACTTTTTGCTTTGTTTGCTTGTTTCTTTATCAAAAACACAAAAAAATTAGTTCCTACTATAGTTGTTATTTTCAT
Organism: Avena sativa; assembly: GCA_916181665.1. Classification (NCBI taxonomy): domain Eukaryota; kingdom Viridiplantae; phylum Streptophyta; class Magnoliopsida; order Poales; family Poaceae; genus Avena; species Avena sativa. The sequence goes on from OV702290.1 coordinate 289,771,971, forward strand.
TGGTCTGTTATTGTCTTGCTTTATCATGTTTTCTATCAATGGTTGGTTTCTTTGAAACTGAATCTTATTGGCAAGGTGGGTTCACAGAAGAACAAAAATATTATTATAAGGAACACCGCTTGTCACAAAAAAGGGAAACACTTATGGGAACAAATTGATAAATTGTATACCATTGCTATAAACGTGTGCTCTACTTATAATGTTACTTATTGCTTCGATAAATCTTGTTGCTGTAGGAGGTATAAACACCTCCCTTTTCAATGTGAGTATAATGATAATGTTACCATATCTTCTTATGTTAAAGGGAATTATGACTTTTATGATGTGGAACAAATTGAAGAATTTATTCTTGGAAGGGTGCATTTGAACTTGCTAGTTTGCTTGAAAATACTGATGATTCACCTTATAAATATGAGGTTTATGATATACTTAAATTTTTCTTTGATAATTACAAGGTAGAAAATGGCTATATTCTTGAATATATTAATAGATGCACTCCACCAGTGGAAGAGACTAATGCCTTGCAGGTGCCTATGGAAGAAGAAATTGCTGAAACTGGAAGCTCATTGGATGAAAAAGAGCAGGAGAGTGATAATAAAGAGGAGGAAGAATGGATCTACCCATCCCTACCTTCTAATGAGAGTAACTCTTTACCCCTTACATTATTTGATAATCCCCCATGCTTACCAAAGGAGGACGAATGTCATGTTCCTGAGGATTCTTTCAAAAATATTTATAATAAAGCTCTAGTGTTTGTAGATCATGACAAGCATGCTTTATGTGATAGTTATATTGTTGAGTTTATTCATGAGGCTACTGAAAATTATTATGAGATAGGACAATATGGTTGTAGAAGTTTTCATGGTACTGACACACCTTTCTATGTGCTGAAAGTTTTGAAGTTGCTCTTGTTTTATCTACCCATTCTTGTTACTATGTGCTTCTTTGATTTATTTTCTTACAAGATTTCTATGCATAGGAAGTGGGTTAGACTTAAATGTGTTTTCAATTTGCTTCTTGATGCTCTCTTTTACTTCAATTCATGTTTCTTATGTGAGCATCTTCTCAAACTATCAAGCCTAACTTAAAGGCGTTAAAGAAAAGTACTTATTGGGAGATAACCCAAAAGTTTTAGATGAGTCTTGGAAGTTATTACTTCAGTAATAAATGCTCCTTATCATTTTTATTTTCTTTTTGTGCCAAGAGTGACCTCTAATGAGAGAGAAGTAATGATTGGGAAAGTTGCTGTCTCGAAACAGATTTCTGTGCTTCACCGTAAAAATTCGTGTAAAATCTCTGTACATCCTTTTGAGGCGTGAATTTTTGTGCTTCTGCCCCAGGTTGTTATCTAACTTTCGTTATTTCAACACTTTTTTGATTTGAGCAACAGAAGGTCTTCGAAAAAATTCATCTTTACCTGCTGGTCTGTTTTGACAGATTTCTGCCATTTTCTGCATTTGCTTCTTGTTGGTTCCTTTTTTAGTTCTTTTGGGGAATTGAGATTTTTGAGGGAAGTGCAACAATAGCTTGTGTTTTAATGGAAGTTTTATTGGTGTTAGAACTGAACCCAAAGACTTATTATCTTGAGTGCACTAATGTTGCTAATAAAGATTGTGTGAAGTTTTGTATGAAGGAAAAAATTTAGGTGTATGGAAGGAATGAGTAATGAGATGAAGAATGGACTAAAGCTCAAGCTTGGGATGCCACGCGTGTCACCCCAAGAAATATCCAAGAAGTACAAGGATCAAATCTTGGGGATGCCCAAGGCATCCCCCTCTTCATCAATAAAAATCACAGGTTTCTTCCAAACGCTTCATTTTTATTGTTTCATGCACAGTTGTGTTGTTCTTGGAGCGTCTTCTTTTTCGTTTTCGTTTTGGTTTTTCGTTTGCTTAGTTTGCTTAATAAATTGGTTGGACCCCCTCTTTCATACATTATTTTTCAAATAGTTTGGTTTGGTTTGGAAAAGAGTAGGAAAGTTCATGCTTAAGTGTTAAAGAGAGCTTGTTTTTGACTGTGGCCTATGCTTTGTCATGCCATGATCGATATTGTTTTGGCTTTATGATTAGTATTCTTTTCTGTAGCATGACTTGTTATAAACAATTGAGATTGCTTAATGTGCCTTGGATGAATCATGCGTTGTTTTAGCATATTAAAGCATAGTATCATGGTATTCTCCTTTGATGCTTTATTTGGGTTGACTTGGTGCATGCTCACACCATGTTATGACTATCTCAAGTCACCATAATCCTTTATGATCCTTTAGTTTTCAACTTTTAGTATCACTTTATGCTTTAATCAATGATGTTTTGTCGCTCTGCATGATTATGGCCATTATTGGTCTCTTAGTTTGTCGCTCTCAGTCTTTGGCTAGCCTCCACAACCAAGTATGAGTTCCACTCATGCATCCAAGTCCTTAAACCAAGTTATTCCAAAGAGTCCACCATACCTACCTATTAGCATATGCTATTCCAAGTATATTCATGCTTTTGTTTATCTTCCAAATAAAACTTGTTATGAGAAAACTACTGATTAAAGCTCTCACGAACTTGATGGCACACTTTACTTTTTGCATTTAATAAACTTGAACCATTGGGTCCTTCTTTGTTGCGTATATGCTTGCGCTTTATAAGTTGAAATTAGCAGAACCATGTATCATGGGGAACGCTTTCAACATTGCACTTGTACTTTGTATCCTGTTGATATCATGTTCTTTTGCTTATGGATCCCGGCCGTGTGAAATAAAAGTGGAACTTGTAAAATCATGGAGTTTGTATGTGTGTTAGAGAAACGCCTGGGCCGCTAGCCTAAGCCATGCCTAATCATGGTGGAAACTTGCAGCATCACCATAATGAGCACTCTATGAAGCATCCTCAATAAAAACCTATGCAAATAGCAAATAAAAAGATCGCTGAGATGCTCATTGGCTGCTTGCCTTGTCATTTTGATTATGGGCTAGCTCTTGTATCATGTGCAAGGGGTACCCCATTGGTGGTTATTTATGATACATATGTACTTACAATGACAAGAGCTTACTCGTGACTAAAGTTGAGTAGCATGAGGTTCGGTCTTCGTAAGTAAGGGCCATGAGATTTCGGTTTATAACTTGTCAAGCATATCCTCTTAGTTGTGTCACTTTAACCTTAATCACCTTCAAGATGCTTATGATAGGGGCAATGAGAGCTGAAAGCTATAAGTACCATAATTTTTGGAATCTCTTTATGAGACTTGAATCCCTACTTCCTTCTATGAAGGCCTTTCTTCCACCATTATATTGAGTCTCCGCCTTCTATCTTTATGCACCTACTTTGAGAGCATAGTGGCCATTCTTAGTTCTATGTGCATTGTCCCAAGACTAGTTGATTGATGCATACCTTGATATTGCTTGTTTTAAACTATTTGTATCTAGTCACTCTTATGAACTTTGAAGGTGTCCTATGCATTTATATTTGCTACTCTATGAGGGACAAGCTGAATGCTACTATGCTATGTTTTCTTTATGTGAAACAAACAAACGTCTTGCAAAGCATTGTTATTCATGAATCTTTTGTTTGTGCCTTTTCATGTTGCAACATAGTTTCTTTGTTTTATTGCTAGAACTTTGTCTTTCATGCTATGATTGAAGTACTATGATCCCAGCTTTGAATGTTTTACAAATACTTTGATCAAGTTTATGATGGTGCATGTCACCTCAAAAATTATTCTTTCTTTTTATCACTTACCTACTCGAGGACGAGCAGGAGTTAAGCTTGGGGATGTTGATACATTGCAAATGTATCTATAATTTTTGATGTTCCATGCTTGGTTTTATATACTTTCTGATGTTTTGTCCACACTTTGGAGTACTTTTCATATGATTTCTTGGACTAACCTATTAACAAGAGCCACAGTGCCAGCTGCCTATTTTCTGCTGTTTTTGGTTACAGGAAAGTTAGAAAACGAATATTCTCGGAGTTGGACGGGACAAAATCCAAAGTTATTATTTTACCGGGGGACACCTGGAGCCAAAATACGAGGCGGAGAAGGGCCAGAGGGCGGACACACCACCTGGCCATGCAGCCAGGCTTGGCCCGCGCCAGGGGGTGGTGTGGCCAGCTCAGGCACCCTCTCAGCCTCTCCTTCCGCCTATATATTGCCTCTGATACGGAAACCCTAAGTACCCGATCAAAAATCCACGAAAGAGTCTGTAGCTGCCGTCATCTCCATCCCTAGACCGGGAGGGATCTGAAGCTCTTCCCGGCACCCTGCCGGAGAGGGGAATTCACCTTGGAGGCCTTCTTCATCATCATGCAAGCCTCCGGTGTGATGCATGAGTAGTTCATCTCTGGATTACAGGTCCATGTAGTAGCTAGATGTCTGATTCTCCTCCTTTGTGCTATCATGTTTAGATCTTGTGAGCTCCGTTCATGATCAAGATCATCTATTTGTAATTCTACATGTTGTGTTTGCGGGGATCCGATGGATATTGAGATGCTATTTTAGATTGATTATTGATTCTATCATGTCTTTGTTATTTGTGATCTTGCATGCTTTCTGTTGTTAGTAGCTATCTTGGCCAAGTAGATGTTAGCAACTCCAAGAGTTAGTATTTATGCTCAATAGTGGGTTCATGCCCAATCGTATTGTTTACTTTAGAACAATCGAATCCTTTGTTCATAGAACAATCGTATTGTTTACTTTAGACGCAATTCGTGAAGCAATAATCTGTTGCTTGCAACTTAATACTAGATTGGTTCGGATGATAACCTGAAGGTGGATTATTAGTCATAGATGAAGTTGGATGGCGGTCTATGTATAATGTTGTAATGCCCAATCGAATCTCAAAGGAGGCAAGATGAGTAGTATATGCTTGTATGCTTTCTTGATGTTTGTCAATTGCCCCGCTGTAATTTTTTCACCCAGCATGTTATCTATCTTAAGGAGAGCCACCTCTAGTGAACTATGGAGCCCCGTCCTTTCTTTTACATTCAATCTACAAACTGTTTACTGCTTTGTGTTTACTTTCTGCAAACTATTACTTCCTTCCATTCGATACGTTTAATCCTTTGTTTTCATCAAAACCAGTGAGATTGACAACCTCATCGTAAGTTGGGGGCAAAGTTCTGTGGCTGTGTTGTGCAGGTCTCCACGTTGCTGCTGGCACCGGTAGTGTGCCCTCCCAACGTTCAGCGAGCTACACCTTTGGGGTGTTTCCTTGCTCCTACTGGATTGATAACCTTGGTTTCATACTAAGGGAAAACTTGCTGTTGTGGTCATCATACCTTCCTCTTGGGGTTCCCCAACGAGCTCGATATATTTTGGGCCATCACGGGTACCTACACACATCAAACACAAAAGGAAGAACGCGTGTGCATGGTAGAGAAACACATCATCCATCATGACATATCTCTTCTTGTGCACATCACCATTAATGTCAATCAAGTGTAAACTAGATACATGGTGACTATGCAAGTGGGGAACATGCTTATCATGGCATTAACCAAAATCTCTAAAATTTGAGAAAGCTATCAGGGCCATCTCAATAGAAACCCTATGAGAATTATTGTTGCAAGCAAAGCAAGTGAAAGATTAATTATTAATCTTATTGCAAGGAATGGGAGAAATTGAATAACTACCATGACAAGGCATGTCTGAAGCAATAGCATGGTTGTCGGAAATTGTTCTTCAAGTTTGTCGCAACACGATGATCATTCTTAACATCATTGCAAGCAAAACATTGGAAATAGCAATTGTTCAACACATTTCAAGCAACAATGGGAAAATGAAATGTTTGTAGCATGGCATGTCTATGGCAACATCATCACAATCAAGTAATTTCACATGATCAACATTATGCAAATGCAAAGTATCACATTGAAACATGGTTGAATCATATGTGATATCACAAACATCATCCATAGCATGCCAAACATCACAAGTCATCATGTCCACTAGTGGGATCATGGCATCATCAAGACCCTTATTTGTACCTTGTTCATACCTCTCATATGATGTGGGTGTTGTGGTAGTAGTGGCCTCCATGTGGGCGACTTCGTCTTCTTGATGTAGCCATGGCGTAGCATCATCTTCATGCACCATGTACATCTTCTCCATTTGAGGCATAATAAGTTCGAGGCTTGTCTCTTCTTGATCCATGGAACCTAGCATATCATGAGAAAACACACTAGAGGTAGAGGGTAAGTTGTTAGAAATCAAAGTAGCCTCACATGACCTATCAATTACCACTCTCAACTCACTCGGTTTATCACTCATGCCCTCAAAGTGAAAGCACTCAATCTCACGTATGGTGGAGTCACTCATCTCACTCGTTCTCTCACTCAAGTGGGCTACGTGGCTCTCATACTCACATGGGATTGGTACCACATCATCACTCAAGCATGTAGGGATATGCGCGGTGTGCTCAAATCCATACGCCTCCTTTGGTGAAGGGAAAATCCCATGCTCACCATTCTCGACCTTGTCATCGCCATCTTGCACCTTGGCTTGTGTAGTCCTCTTGACGTACTCGTCCAACTTGGCGAAGTAGAGGTCTTCTTCCTCCTCATCCATGAAGTTGCATGCGTCATCTAGGACGTCAAGTCTTGGCGTTGAAGCTTGATGGCATGGAGGGGAGCTTTCTCTTGGTGCTATTTTGGTGGCGGCACGAGTAGTAGAAGGTGCCTTTTGATGGTGTCGACGGAGGTCATTGGCATGCCTTGCTGAAGGTTCATGTAGATGGAGCCCTTGGTCATCCACATGACGCTCACAATGATGCTCCTTTTCCTTGGTACTTTTCTTGTGATGGTGGTGCCTTCTTGAGCTTGGTTGATCATTATTTATGGTTCTCAACATGTATTCTTCGTCTTCATGGCAAAGATCCTCTTGTATCCTCTTGTATCCTCTTGATGGTGCTGAATGATGTCTTGTATCCTCTTGATGTTGGCGATGATCTCGAGAGGATGTTTGTCGATGAAGATTCTTGCTTTGCGGCACCTTGTGTGGAAGATGATGTTTGGGCGCGACTTGTCTTCGAGTAGGTGGCACTGGACGCCTTGGAGGTATATGCACTTGACACCTTGGAGATGGTGGTGCTTGGCGCCTTGGAGAGAGTGGCGCTTGACGGCTTGGAGGTGATGGCACTCGTCGCCTTGGAGATGGTGGCGCTTGACGGCTTGGTGGTGGTTGATACGTTGCAAAGGTATCTATAATTTTTGATGTTCCATGTTTGTATTATATCTACTTTCTTCTGTTTTTTCCACACTTTGGAGTATTTTTATACACTTTCTTGGACTAACCTATTAACAAGATGCCACAGTGCCAGCTGCCTGTTTTCTGCTGTTTTTGGTTCCAGGAAAGTCAGAAAATGAATATTCTCGGAATTGGACGAGACAAAAGCCAAAGTCAATATTTCACTGAGGGGGACACGGAGCCAGAAGACGAGACAGAGAGGGGCCAGAGGCCGGCCGCACCACCTGGTCGCATGGCCAGGCCTGGCGCACACCAGGGGGTGGTGTGGCCGCCTAGGGCACCCCCTCGGCCTCCCCTTTCGCCTATATAATGCCTATAATATAGAAACCCTAAGGACCCGATCAAAATTCCATGAACGAGTCTGTAGCCGCCATCATCTCCATCCCTAGATCGGAAGGGATATGAAGCTCTTCCCGGCACCCTATCGGAGGGGAGAATTCACCCTGGAGGCCTTCTTCATCACAATGACTGCCTCCGGTGTGATGCGTGAGTAGTTCATCCCTGGACTACGGGTCCATGTAGTAGCTAAATGGTTGGTTCTTCTCCTTTGTGCTACCATGTCTAGATCTTCTGAGCTCCGTTCATGATCAAGATCATCTATTTGTAATCTTACATGTTCTGTTGGCGGGGATCCCATAGATATTGAGATGCTATTTCAGATTGATTATTGATTCTATCATGTCTTTGTTATTTGTGATCTTGCATGCTCTCCATTGTTAGTAGCTATCTTGGCCGAGTAGATGCTAGCAACTCCAAGAGGGAGTATTTATGCTCGATAGTGGGTTCATGCCTCTAGGAATCCGGGGAAGTGACAGTAATCTTTAAGGTACTAGATGTGATGTTGCTACTAGGGAGAAAACAACAATCCTTTGTTCATAGAACAATCATATTGTTTACTTTACACACAATGCTTAATGCAATTATCTGTTGCTTCCAACTTCATACTGGAGGGGGTTCGGATGATAACCTGAAGGTGGATTATTAGTCATAGATGCAGTTGGATTATGGTCTATGTATAATGTTGTAATGCCCAATCAAATCTCATAGGAGTCAAGATGATTAGTATATGCATGTATGCTTTATCGATGTTTGTCAATTTCCCTGCTGTAATTTGTTCACCCAACATGTCATATATCTTAAGGAGAATCACCACTAGTGAACTATGGACCCCGGTCCTTTCTTTTACCATCAATCTATAATCTATTTACTGTTTTATGTTTACTTTCTACAAGCAATATCTTCCTCAAAATATGTTTAATCCTTTGTTTTCAGCAAAATCGGTGAGATTGACAGCCTCACTGAGTTGGGGGCAAAGTTCTGTGATTGTGTTGTGTAGGATTCCAAGTTGGAAACAACACCTTGGAGGTGTTTCCTTGCTCCTACTGGTTCGATAACCTTGGTTTCATAACTGAGGGAAAACTTGTTGCTATACTCATCATACCTTCCTCTTGGGGTTCCCCAACGAGCTCAACATCTTGAGTAAGCAAGACTTTTTCTGGCGCCTTTGCCGAGGATTAAAGAAGAAGAAGCTCCCAGGTTAACCACGCACCATCAAAGACTTTTTCTGGCGCCGTTGCCACAGAGTCAAGGACATCTTCACAAGGAGAGTCTCTCATAATCAATCTCTTTACTTTGTTTTATTCGTTTTTCTTAGTTTATGTCTGCTTTGTTTGCTTGTTTCTTTATCAAAAACACACAAAAAATAGTTATACTAGTTTGCTTTCTATATTAAAAACACAAAAAAATGACTACTCTTGAAAATACTATGTTGTGTGACTTCACTAGCACCAACAACAATGATTTCATGTGCACACCTATTGCTCCACCTGTTCCTGAAGCTACTTTCTTTGAAATTAAACCTGCTTTACTCAATCTTGTTATGAGAGAACAATTTTCTGGAATTGGTACTGAAGATGTTGCTGCTCATCTAAATAACTTTGTTGTACTTTGTGAGATGCAAAAACATAGGGATATAGATGGAGATATTATTAAGCTTAAATTGTTTCCTTTCTCTTTGAGAGGAAAAGCTAAAGAATGGTTGCAGTCCCTAACTAGAAATAGTATTGATTCTTGGACTAAATGCAAAGATGCTTTAATTGGAAAATACTATCCTCCTGCTAAGATTATATCTATGAGAAGTGAAATAATGAAATTTAAACAATCTTATAATGAACATGTTGCTCAATCTTGGGAAAGAATGAAATCTTTCGTAAAGAATTGCCCCACTCATGGACTAGCTGCTTGGATGATTATCCAAACCTTTTATGCATGACTGAATTATTCTTCAAGAAATCTATTGGATTCTGCTGCTGGAGGTACCTTTATGACCATTACTTTGGGTGCTGCAACAAAGCTTCTGGATAATATGATGCTTAACTATTCTAAATGGCACACTGAGAGAGCTCCACAAGGTAAGAAGGTAAATTCTGTTGAGGAAACTTCCTCCTTGAGTGATAAAATTGATGTTATTATGTCTATGCTTTTTAATGGGAAAGATCATATTGATCCAAATCATGATCCCTTAGCTTCTTTGTTTGCTCAAGAAGAGCAAGTTGATGTGAAATTTATAAGAAATAATAATTTTAGCAACAATGCCTACATGAATAATTTTGGTAATAATAATTATAAGCCATATCCTCACAATAATGGTAATGCTTATGGAAATTCCTACAACAATAATAGGAGTGCACCCTCTGAACTTGAGTCATGCTTAAAGATTTTATTAGTACACAAACTGCTTTCAATAAAACTATTGAGGAGAAACTCTCTAATGCTAAAAGAAATATAGCATCATTGTCTGAAGCACAATCTTCTTTGAATAAAATGGTTGCTAAATCTGAAACTATTGAAAATCCCTTTGCTGCTACTGTGACACCCCCGGGATTAAGGCTAGACAAATCCCAGACCTCTGTCTGAGATCAGCCTAACCTAAATCTCTGAAGCGTACAGAGAGAGAATCGGTACCATTACAGTGACCCTACGACACAAAAATTATTACAGCAAGCTCATAACTGAGCAAAGAACCAAAATATTACAAGGAGAGGTCACTGACCACAAGCATCAAACAACAGAAGGCAAATTATGCTATTAAGTATAGCAAACTTAACAAATGGCCTAAGAGGCCTGAAGCATAATGAGGACGTCCCAATCCATAGATTCCAGGATGCCGACCGGGAACCCCAAACTACTCATCGATGTCGATGTTGTAACGAACTCATCTTCTATGATAACACTTACCTGCTGCAAAAGTATCAACAAAGCAAGGCTGAGTACAGGGTGTATTCCGCAAGACTTATGGATGGTGGGGTTATTTTGCATAAAGCTAACTTTCTTTGTAAAAGAGAGAGGAGTAGCTCGACTAAGAGAACCTTTTAAAAGGGGATAAGAAAATGATATCACTAGCTTTGATCTACTTTTGATATCCACCAAATCTTTATCAGCTGAACCTACCAACTAGATCACCCCCTCGATCCCTGAGGAAGCATCCTTAAACACACCTCACTTCTCTTGTCAAGTTTTACGATTAGGTTATAGTTCTCTATGATCTCTGAATCCGTTCCCAAGTCGTCCATAACCGTGGACACGGCTTTTCGAAAAGATTAATAACCCTGTAGGGGTGCACAACTTTACCCACACGTACCAATCGATTCTTAGTGCCAGTTAACATTAGCCCTCTTCCTTGGAAGGCTGGCAGAGAGTGGTTGACCACAACCTTTACCTTGCTTTCACCGAGACCAAGATTCACGCCCTAAGGAGATGTTGCCATAACGGGTCAAGTCCCGAAGCCGGTCCCTAGAGATGTGTGCGGGGAACAAGATTACGGAGGTTGTTCCTCTCCTGTTTCTAGCCACGCTTACCTACCTGTATGAATGCACCTCCTCCACCGCCTTCGAGAACAACCAGAATGCATATGTCGAATGGAATGCCTGAACTATGTGACTCATGGAATCTACTAGGCAAGTTAGTTGGTCGAGGGGGTTTCCAGGCCCCCGTGTGGTTGTACGCTCGTCTTGGTTCAAGAGGCAAGAACTCAGATCCTAGTGGTGGCAAGTATGGGACTTCAAAAACCACAACCCGGCGTGGCCTCCCATACAAGCCTTAGCATGTTTAACTTTCATCTCTGATCATACCACATCATCCTGTCTAACTAGGTTCATTCGCAACTTTGATTCATCAACCGGATGGATTAGCGGTAACAACTAAGCTTGGCTAAGCACAACATGTATAATTACCTCTAGCAAAGCTCATAATGCCAAGCCCTAGTTATGCTAGGAGTAGTGGATCAGGGAACATAGGCTACAAAGGGGAACATGCATCAGATAGGATTACTCTATCTATCGATAAAAGACATTGGAATCGTATGCACATGGCAAGAATGAAATACTTTGAAAGATAGGATTATATCATGTGTGGGGTTTTGCTTTTCTTTGCCTATTGATACCCCAATTGTGGACCTTCAGGGTTCATCAGATGGACTTGTTCGTCGATAGCCTTCGATGGTGTTGATCTCGGTCTTCAATGTTGAACTCGATATTGTATTCTACCGGAAAGAACCAAACACCAGAAAGAAAGGTAAACAACAATCAACACATGGCATCGATGCAATGCTTAGGCAAGAATGACGATATGACAAGTTAAATTGTATTGAAATGTCCCTATAGCATGCTTGGCAATTTAAAGGGGATCCGAAGGGTCCAAACCCTAATTCGGAGAAACACAGAATGCATATGAGAGGGTTTATTTTGTTCTTCTAATTAAACTTGTCATTTAAGTTGCTTAACAATGCATGATTATGAGTCTATTGTGTAGATCTCATTTTTTGAACATTCTGATATATTATACATATTTTTCTGATTTAAAATGAATTATTTATGATTTTTCCAATTTTAATCCATTTTAAATCATTTTAAATCAATTAAACATTTTTGGAATTATTAAAATTATTTTCCAGCTGGCCCCACATGTCAGACTTTTATTAATTTCAGAAATCATTTCCAAAAAGAATAAAAACCTAACACACAGGACCCACCTGTAAGGTATTTTCATTTATTGAAATAATTACAGAAATGATTTAATAAAATAAACAGAGTAATTGCCTCACATTGACGTCGTGATGATGTCAGCAATGGGGAACCACTAGGTCGGGCTCGAGTTCAGGGTAGGAGGGCGAGAGGGGGCATGGGGCTGGTCTTGCTCGACTCGTGCAGGTGCGTCGAGCCATTTGGTGGCGGCGCCTCGGTATGGTCACCGGAGCAGGAAGGCAACGGCGGGTTGTGGCGGCGATGGACGGCGCATGTTGTGGGGTCGACCTAGGAAGGGATAGGGGATTGGAGGGCACTAGGATGCTCAGCAGATCACTATGATTCTCGTAGATGGGTCAGTTCAAGCAGAGGAGGTCAAAGGCGACGGTGATGTCACAGCAGAGCTTCATCAGCCGCGGGGAAGACGGCGTCGATTGGCCCGGTTCTGAGCTCCCGTGGATGCGTCCTTCATCTAGAAGATAGAGTATAGGGAGGGGGTGTTGATGGTGGCTTCGGTGGAACCTGGGGCGGTCAGAGACGGCGGGGACGGCAGCGACCGAGGGTTAGGGTTCGTCGGCTAGGGCGGTAGAGGATAAGGGAGAGGGGAGAGAGACGTGCGGGGGTTCCCTGGCGGCGCCGGCGGGGTTCTTATAGGCGGCTCCGACACGCATCTCAGTGCACGCCGGCGGCTAGCGCTTGATAGCGAGCTTCTTGCGGCATCTAGAGGTGGAAGACGACTCCAACTGTCGAAGGGGTACGCGGGCCGCGAGTTGGGCCAGGTGGGCCAGTGCTACTAGGTTGCTTGCTGCTGCTCGTGGCCTAGGGTGGGTAGCAGAGAGAGAAGAGGAGAGATGGGTTTCGACCCAGGTAGATCTAGGATTATATTTCCTTTTCTGTTTTCTTCTGTCTCTTTGTAAATTCAAACTCTTTTTTATTTCGAACATTTCAAAAGTACCAAAGGATTTTGTAAGACTATTCAAATATTATGAGGCCCTTTTAATCCATTTGGGCTCCACATTTTGGTAGTTTTCAAAATATAAAAGCCACCGTTTTGAATGAGTTTCAAAGAAAGAGGGGAAAATATTAGGGTTTAGAGTTTCTTATTTATCTTGATGCAATGTTTGTCAAGCCATGATATGCATGCTATGCTCATGATGCACAAAGAAAACCCTAATTATTATTAGTAAAACTAGGGGTGTTACAGTTCTATCCCCCTTAACAGAATCTCGTCCCAAGATTCCTAGGTAGGAAGATAGAAGGAACAGGGTTATACTAGACTTTGACGATCTTCACGAAGAGGTTGATCCATGCTACCATAATTGAATAAATGAAGCGCTTCATTTCTTCGAGGTAGTTGTCCACACTAAAGAGGAGAGGGAAAGACACAGAACCACAACAGAGTATTTCATGGTTAACTCATGGATAGATGTTTCTCAACATCTCTGGGGTCAACGAGCATGAAACACGTCAAGGTAACAGATGAAACAAAAAGAGTTGGTTTCAAGTTGTTAGACAACTGGTCTTCATAAGGATTGAGACCATGGAGCTTCAGGAGGGTGTAAGCTTCTAAAAAGGAGAGTTTACAAAGGAAAGAACGCAACCATAGACTTCGGGAGATAAACCTCTACTAATGGCTTAAGTAGAGCTTCTTGGGATACAAAGATACGAATAACCAAGCTCTTGATCTACTTTTGATACAAAAAGATCACTTCTTCATTCAATAGAAGGTCAAGACAGAAAGGTTGTTTTGGTGGAAAGGACTCATAAGAGTCACAAGGAACATGTAACAAGAGGAACTGATGTTTACCAAAATCATAGTCACTCTTCTAACATGATCGAGAAATCGAAGGAAACTCTTTATTCATCAAGTTTTATCAAAATCTTTGCCATAGACCATGATATCACTTCACACCACTAGACGAATAGATAAGAAGATTCCTGATGACACGAGGAAAAATAAACTTCATTCTGAGACTTTAGTTTCTTAGCACAACAAGATGCTTGCCAACATAAAAGGGTCTGGAGGATCGACCGAGAGACATTTATCAACTCTACTTTAAATGTTCTCCTTGATGTTCAAGAGAGCGGACATCAAGTAATGGTCAGACTTCGGATACAAAGGAAACCATAAGCACAACTCCTATAACAAACAATAGAAGATGCCTCATGAGGAGTGGTTGCTATTGCTGATGTCAACCACTACACCAATATTGCCAAATTTTCAAAGTGACCTATGTCAAAACCTTGATGAACACTAACCATCATTGTTGCTTGAGATTCAGCTTTGGTTAAGTTAATAGATACTTCAGACTCAGCATGTCTGAACAGAAAGGTTGCAACATTTACCGTAGAGGTAAAGTTACTAGATTCTCAAGACATGGATTACATTTTCACGCTCCAAAAGATGAGCTAGGTTGCAAAACCCATGCATCAGCAAGTTATCAAAAGATAATTGCTCCTACATGAATTGATTGCAACGAAACACAAATGCATCCTTATTGTTGAGAAACATTTAGGAGGATACTGAAGTGTTTTTAAGAACTTCTCTTCCATAACAAATCATTAGTGGCTTAGTGTGCTTAAAGAATATTCTCGAGATCGGTGGGTATCATCCTACCATATCAAGAATACTTCGCACATGCTTGATTGACTTGAAATGATTCCTGAGGAAACAAAGATAACTCTACTCGAGTTCACGGAAACAACTTTCAACTATTGCACGTGAACTAGAGAAGGTCACTTCTAACATCCAGAACACATACTTCAAGATCACACGAAGACGGTTCTCAAAAGTTCCAAACATTAATGCCAATTGTTCCATATGAATCTAGTCTGGCTTGGGGAGGATAAGGATGTCATCGATGGGCTCAACAACAAACTTATCAGGATACTCCGAGAAGATAGACTCACATGTGGTATGAACAAAACAACAATATTGGTCAGACCAAAGGACATGAAGATGTACCCAGGTGAAACATCACAAGTAAATACAACATCAGGATAGTCCCTAGGACTAAGTTTGATTTGACGTTAACCCAAATCAAATCAAAGGCGGGGGAAGATAACATTTCCATGAAAGAAACACTATCTTTCTTCAGCATGAACGAAAATTAGACATCCCTTTATGATGAACTAAGTCAGATAGAACTTTTGTCTTACAACTCTCCAGGTTGTTGTTTAAGCTCAACCAACTAGTTTAGGGTATCCAGTACGGATCCTTGGAGAAGGGTTCAGTTCAGAGAACTTGCTTGCTCAAAAACTTGACAAACACGGTCATGTGGCGACATGGCGATACTTCTAGTAGACATTTAGAATATCACAAACCACCGACATGTCACTTAGTTCGAGAGGAAACTTGCTTTGTAAGGCAAGAAGACATAATCTCAGAACTTCGGCACAAGCCTAACTCTTTGACTGAAGAGAGAGTGTAGAAGAATAGCGGACTTGGTGGCACAATCATCCTTTTCTTAGTGATATATTAACCATCACGCTAAGAATGACACAAATGCCCTTGTTGAGATCTAAAGCAACAATGACTACTAAGAATCTTAGATGGCCACATTATTACGCACACACATCATTCACGAGCACTAAGGCTCAGAGGAAGGGTGGGTAAGTATGTGTAGAAGTATCACTTCATTAAGAGAATCATGAACTCAGCACGACCTCTTAGTATATAAGGGTGTGATACTTTAAGGTAGAACATATCAAAAGTTAATCATTGCCTCTTAATCTGCGGATTACAACACTTTGACCTGGTCCTAGATATGATGAGGTACTGGAGTTTGTTTCTCCTGACATCCCGAGATGGTTTGTCTGACAGACCACAAGAGTATCTTGCATCGAAAGACCTCGATGCGCATTTACTACTTGGCTACCTACTGGTAGACAAAGGTCGGAAACAACAAGGAAAAAGGAACATGCTCAGGATGTAATCCCGAGATGTGGATGCATAAGTCAACAATCTTACGAGGACCGATGCAGAAAAGGAAGGTGTGGCACAGATACGAGTATAGAAGTGAGAATCACGAGGAGTACTCTTGTCGTGATCTATTTGGTTCCATTAAAGAACATCTGCCATAACATGTGGTAGGGGAAGTCCTTTGTTTGTCGTAATTTATTCACAACAATAACCACAAGCTTAAAGGTTGTACTAGAAGGTACTAGCCATCCTGAGGTAATGTTAAATCATTAACAACGGGGATCAACAAAATGGATCTTGGGTTAAAGGTCAGCTTCATGTACAAGATTCACATCACCAGAATCTTGCACAATCAGGGATCTTTGGTTCAAGTCCAAGGGTTAAAACCCGAGAAAGAAGTAACTACTACTACTTGAGTGATACAGTGTACACTACAAGATAGTAATCACGAGGTAGCTTCCAAGAGAAGAAACAACTTCTGAAGTACCCAAACAAACAAAAAGGAGGCATACGAGGCGAAAGAAAAACCTTGAGGCCTAGAAGAGAACACTACGGAACCATCAACACAATGTTGTGGGCCCATAAGATAGAGAGATCATGATGGAAAGGAATATCTCAATTGAATAAGAGCAAAGGGAAACAAGTAACACACACAATTGACTCTGGGGAACTCAACACTAGGTCAACTGGTTAAGAAACGGCATGCCAAAAGGCACCTAATCTTTGAAAGATGAGACGAGATAGAAAAACTTTTCAAAGTCAACACAAGGTAAGATGACCCAGAGGTAGAGCAAAACTGGTAAGGAGAAAAACAAGCATACTAGAGTTTTCGCAAATAATTTTCATCTTTCAAATAGTTTTCATAAGCACTATACTCAACATTGACCAGTAGAAAGGTTTTCCTACAGTCGGTACTACTCTGATACCAAATCCTGTGACACCCCCGGGATTAAGGCTAGACAAATCTTAGACCTCTGTCTGAGATCAGCCTAACCTAAATCTTAGAAGCGTACAGAGAGAGAATCGGTAACATTACAGTGACCCTACGACACAAAAATTATTATAGCAAGCTCATAACTGAGCAAAGAACCAAAATATTACAAGCAGAGGTCACTGACCACAAACATCAAACAACAGAAGGCAAATTATGCTATTAAGTATAGCAAACTTAACAAATGGCCTAAGAGGCCTGAAGCATAACGATGACGTCCCAATCCATAGATTCCAGGCTACCGACCGGGAACCCCAAACTACTCGTCGATGTCGATGCCGTAATGAAATCATCTTCTATGATAACACTTACCTGCTGCAAAAGTATCAACAAAGGAAGGCTGAGTACAGGGTGCACTCCGCAAGACTTATGGCTGGTGGGGTTATTTTGCATAAAGCTAACTTTCTTTGTAAAAGAGAGGAGTAGCTCGACTAAGAGAACCTTTTAAAAGGGGATAAGAAAACGATATCACTAGCTTTGATCTTCTTTTGATATCCACCGAATCTTTATCAGCTGAACCTTTTTTTGAGGTGAAACAGTAGGGAAAAAATCCCCACTTCAATTTTTTTTATTATATATGTGTATGTTAGAATGAGAAAATGATCTAAGGTAGATCATAAACAGTTACATCTAAATTCGAAACAATCTATTCTATCCCTGATCTAATTGCTGACTGAGCCAGGCTTTGAATTTCTCCTTGTATTTTCCTTTGATTTTGAATTGTATCCATCTTATTTCCTGGTAGAAAATTGCTTTCCATCTATCAAAAGTGGGTCTTTTGTCATTAAAAATCTTCTCATTTCTGCAAATCCAGATACCCCAGGAAGTCATGATAATGATTTCCATTGCAAATGGTAGATGTAACTTTTCTTTGATGTTTGAAATAGCTTCTAATCCTGTTAGATTTGCAGTTCTGTTTTTGGAAATATGGTCCCAACATTTTTTTGCAAATGGACAATCCTAGAAAAGATGATTTGCTGATTCTTCTGTGATGCAGTTTGATGTAACACAATTGTAATCAGGAAGGTTGAAATTCTTTCTCATCAGTAGGTTTCTTGTATTCAATCTGTCTAGTAACAAAAGCCAGAAAAAGGACTTGTGTTTATTTTGACAGGAGGTTGCCCAAACCCAGGAAAAGTGAGGTGGTGATGGTGAGTATCCAATCATGGCTGAGTAGGCCTTTTTAACTTCAAATTTATCTGATCCCCAAATATAGTTCCAATTATCATGGGTGTCCTCCTGAGTGTCATACCTGAATTCCTGGCATCTTTCTTCCAGGACTAAAAACTCAGAGAAAGCTTGATGAGAGAGAGGTAGGTGGAAGTTATCTTCAAGGAATTCAGCATGAAGGAAATCATGAACACAGATGATTGTGGACTTAGCATAGGAGAGAAGTTGAGGGAATTTGTTCATCAAGCACTCCTCTTGCCAAAGGTCAGTCCAGAAATAAGCAGATTTGCCTGATTTTAGATTGCATTTAGCCATGCCTTTATAGTTATCAATTAATTTGATATGTGACTTCCACCAGAAAGATCCCTCCATGCTTCTTCTAGGTAATTTTCCATTTTTGTAATAAGTCTCCCATATGAGATGAACCCAAGGTATGTCTTGGTGGTTGTAGAATTTGTCCAAATTTTTTAGAAGGAGGGCATTATTTTGAATCTATAGGTTCAGTACCCCTAAACTCCCTTGGTTTTTAGGACGGCAGATTTTGTCCCATGATACAAGTGCTTGTCCTTTTGCTTGCACATCATCAGTCTTCTTTATCCACAGACAATATCTCATATATTTAATAATTTGATCCTTGATGGCTATTGGCACCTCCAAACAGCTCATATAAAATAGAGGAAGTGAGGAGAGAACAGATTTGACCAGCTACAGTTTTCCTCCATAATTCAAGCAATCAGCAATTCCACATAATCTTCTTTCCACTCTCTGAACAATGGGAAGAAAATGCTCCATAGATGGCTTTGTAATGCTTAATGGAAGCCCAAGGTAGGTAAAAGGGAGGCATCTAGTTTGACAGTTGATTGTCATAGCAAAATGCATAAGTCTATCATTACATGTGTTTATTGGCATCATGCTAGATTTCAGGTAATTGACTTTGAGTCCAGTGGAAATTGCAAATGTTTGAAGAAGTGCTTTCAAGCATAATAATTGAGATGCATCAGCTTTAAGAATCACCAATGTGTCATCAGCATATTGAATAACTGGGAAGTCACTGTTGGGTGGTCTCACAATAGGTGGAGTAAGAAGATTCATATGCATGGCCTTGTTTAGGACAGATTGTAGGACGTCAGCAGTAAGGACAAATAGTAATGGTGAAATTTGGTCTCCTTGTTTAACACCTCTCCTGCAGTAGAACTTTTTACCAGGCACACCATTGAGAAGAATTTCAGAAGTTCCAGATTCAAAGATCATTTTAATCCACCTAATCCATTTTCTCCCAAATCCTCTAGCTTTAAGGATATTGATGATGGCAGAGCGGTCAACTGTATCAAAAGCCTTCTCAAAATCAAGTTTGAGAATTAAAATTTCCTCCTTTGACTTGTGGCATTGGAATAAGTATTCAAATGCCCAACCAATGCAATCTTGAATAGATCTGTTGTTGAGAATGTTGGGTCCGCAGCATAGAAAATAAAAAATTCCTACGATGAGAACTATAGGCCAAGATCTATCTACTAGATATAGAGCAACGGGTGGACATACATCCATGGAGAACTTACCCTCGAAGACAACAAGCTTTGTTAACGAGTAGGAACTCGTGGTTGATGTATTCGTACACTTGACGATCTCAGGATCGTGAGGAAGTCCGAGCGCCGCAACTCAGCAGCGCCTCCGCACTCGTACACACGTTCAAGCCACCGGACAACCTCCACCTCCTCGCTCCAGCGATCCAGCGGAAGCAGCAACTCCTTCCAGACGAAATGCCACCGGGAACATGTATATCGCTAATCCGAGACCATGGGGGTATAATTCTAGAGGGGGGGAGAGATCCTTCACAAGGAGGTGTGAGGATGAAGGAGGGAATGGGTGGCCTTTTATAGGAGGAGGGGGGGTTCCCCCTCTCTCCATGGCCGGCGCATGGGGGGGTGACTCCTCACCTCCACCATTCATGTGGTGGTAACCCCTCCACATTAAAATGCCTCTTCACATTCCCTTTTAAAGTCTCCACTTTAAATGCATTAAATTTCTCCAAATTTAATGCTCTCTCATTTAATAAAACTCTTTTTAACAAACATTCACATATAGCCCCTTGCAATATTTCAATATCACATGCAGAACCACCTTCTGCAATTTCACCCGAAAGAATTTCCGGTTTCTATTGAAACAATTCCTGCGCTTTGCAATTCTTTCGTCTGAAACATATGTGCTCCAAAATGGTGTCCGGTAACTCTTAAGTGTGCCACCCTACGGTTTGCGAATAATGCAGACATGATCGAGACCCTTCTCCTATCAATAATCAGCAGCGGGACCTGGAGATCCGTACTGACTCCTACACATTCAACGATGACTCCTGTGATCGTGAGAACCTTTAACGCTTGTAACTAAATCCCTTTGTCTCTCGATATATTACATGTCCGAGATTCGATCACCGGTATCTCCATACCTAGTTTGATCTCGTTACCGACATGCACTCTTTTCTCGTTCCCGTGATATAACATTCTAGTGATCACATCACTTGCTTGCAAGCTATCCTAATGTGATATCACCGAGAGGGCCCAGAGTATATCTATCTGTCATCTGGATTGACAAATTCCACTCTTGATCCATGAGCCTCAACATAACCCCTTCGTAGTACTGAACCCATCTTTATAGTCACCCTGTTACGGTGTGACGTTTGATGTTATCAAGATACTCTTCAGGTGTTAGCAATTAACATGATCTCATGGTCTAAGGATAAAGATTACTACGTATGATGTTATAGCAATATAAACATAATGACTTGATCGTAATGATATACTTCGGATGAATGTTCATCACATCATTTCACAAATGCTGTGACCTTGTTATTAACAACATCCAATGTCCATGATAAGGAAACCTTGATCATCTTGTTAATCAACAAGCTAGTCTATAAGAGAGGCATAACTAGGAACCCTTTTTGTTTATTAAACACACATGTATTGATGTTTCCTATCAATACAATTATAGCATGCAAAATAAGCGTCTATCATATACAAGGAATACATAATAACAACTTTATTATTGCCTCTCAGGGCATATTTCCTTCAGTCTCCCACTTGCACTAGAGACAATAATCTAGTTTATATAGTGATAAATCTAGCACCCATGGAGTTCTGGTGTTGATCATGTTTTGCCCTAGGGAGTACTTTAGTCAACGGATCTGCTACATTCAGGTCCGTGTGTACTTTACAAATCTTTATATCTCCATCCTTGACATGCTCGCGGATGGAGTGAAACCGGCGCTTAATATGCTTGGAATTCTTGTGAGACCTTGGTTCCTTGGCGTTGGCTATGGCTCCATTATTGTCACAATAGATCACCATTGGGTCCAACGCAGTAGGAACCACACCTAGTTCCGTTATGAAATCCTTCATCCAAACCGCTTCCTGCGATGCTTCTGAAGCAGCAACATATTCCGCCTTCGTCATTTATCCAGCCACCACAGGTTGTTTGGAGCTCCTCCAACTAACTGCTGCTCCGTTCAAGAGAAATACATATCTGGATTGAGACTTAGAGTCATTCGGATCAGTGTCGAAGCTAGCATCGACATAACACTTAGTGACTAGCTCTTCTTCACCTCCGTATACAAGAAACATATCCTTAGTTCTTCTCAAGTACTTAAGGATATTCGTGACCGCTATCCGGTGTTCCGAACCTGGATCAGATTGGTACCTACTAGTCAAACTAATAGCATGTGCTAGATCCGGTCTTGTACATAGCATGGCATACATTATAGAGCCTATGGCTGAGGCATAGGGGATCTTATCCATTATCTCTCTTTCTTCCGCCGTAGCCGGACTTTGAGTCTTACTCAATGTCTTGCCTTGCAACATAGGTAAGTACCCCTTCTTACTTCCGTCCATATTAAACTTCTTTAATATCTTATCAAGTTATGTACTCTGCGATAGCCCAATTAGGCGTCTTGATCTATCTCTATAGATTTTAATGCCTAATATATATGAAGCTTCACCAAGGTCCTTCATCGAAAATTTGCTGTTTAGATAACTTCTAACACTGTTTAAAAGATCTATATAATTTCCAATCAATAATATGTCATCCACATATAATATCAGAAATGCCACATTGCTCCCACTCACTTTCTTGTAAATACAAGCCTCTCCATAAGTTTGGACAAATCCAAAATCTTTGATCACCTCATCAAAGCGGAGATTCCATCTCCGGGATGCTTGCTTCAGTCCATAGATGGATCACTGAAGTTTGCACACCTTATTAGCATCCTTAGGATCGACAAAACCCTTAGGTTGTATCATATACAACTCTTCTTCAATATTACCATTGAGGAACGCTGTTTTGACATCCATCTGCCATATTTCATAATCGAAATATGCAGCAATTGCTAACATAATCCTAACCGACTTAAGCATCGCTACGGGAGAGAATGTCTCATCATAGTTAATTCCTTGAATTTGTCGAAACCCCTTTGCGACAAGTCGAGCCTTATAGATGGTTACATTACCATCAGCATCAGTTTTTCTTTTGAAAATCCATTTATTCTCAACGGCCTTTCGATCGTGAGGTAAGTCCACCAAGGTCCAAACCTGGTTTTCGTACATCGATTCTATCTTGGATTTCATGGCTTCTAGCCATTTGTTGGAATCAGGGCTCATCATCGCTTCTTCATACGTCGCAGGGTCATCTATTTCATCAATCATGAAATTCATAACAGGATTGTCGTACAGTTCAGGAGCTGCACGTGTCCTGCTTGACCTGCGACGTTCGGTAGTGTCCTCTTTCGGAGTTTCATGATCAATATCATTAGCTCTCTCTTCATTAGGTGAAGTCAACTCCGAAACAACTTCTGGAGCTGCGCTACTCGCCATTTCATGAAGAGAAGGTTCAATAACCTCTTTGAGTTCTACCTTCCGACTACTCACACCTTTCGCGAGAAACTCCTTCTCAAGAAAGGATCCATTCTTGGCAACAAAGACCTTGCCCTCGGATCTGTGATAGAAGGTATACCTAATCGTTTCCTTAGGGTATCCTATGAAGACGCATTTTTCTGCTTTGGGTTCGAGTTTATCTGGTTGAAGTTTCTTCACATAAACATCGCATCCCCAAACTTTAAGAAATGATAGCTTAGGTTTGTTTCCAAACCATAATTCATACGGTGTCTTTTCAACGAATTTAGATGGCACCCTATTTAAAGTGAATGCAGCAGTTTCCAGTGCATAACCCCAAAATGACAGTGGCAAGTCAGTCAGAGACATCATAGATCGAACCATATCCAATAAAGTATGATTACGACGTTCTAACACACCATTACGTTGTGGTGTTCCGGCAGGCGTGAGTTGTGAAACTATTCCACAGTCTTTCATATGTGTGCTAAACTCGTAACTAAGATACTCTCCTCCACGGTCGGACCGCAGAAATTTGATTTTTCTGTTACGATGATTTTCCACTTCATTCTGAAATTCTTTGAACTTTTCAAAAGTTTCAGACTTGTGTTTCATCAAATAGATATACCCATATCTACTCAAATCATCCGTGAAAGTAACAAAATAACGATATCCACCTCGCGCCGACACACTCATTGGTCCACACACATCAGTATGTATGATTTCCAATAAATCTATCGCCCGTTCAATTGAACCGGAAAACGCCGTTCTACTCATCTTGCCCATAAGGCATGGCTCACATGTATCAAATGATTCAAAATCAAGTGATTCCAAAAGTCCATCAGAATGGAGTTTCTTCATGCGTTTAACGCCAATATGACCAAGACGGCAGTGCCACATATATGTAGATATATCATTATCAAGTTTAATCCTTTTAGCATCAACATTATGAATATGTGTAATACTACTATCGAGATCCAACAGAAATAAACCATTCAACACAGGTGCATGACCATAAAAGATATTATTCATATAAATCGAACAACCATTGTTTTCAGACTTAAACGAATAACCACTTTGCATCAAACACGATCCGGATACAATGTTCATGCTCAGTGCAGGCACCAAATAACAATTATTCAGGTTTATAACTAATCCCGACGGCATATGGAGAGGCAGCGTTCCAACGGCGATCACATCAACTCTTGATCCATTGCCGACCCGCATCGTGACCTCATCCCTTGCTAGTTATCACTTGTTCCGCAGCCCCTGAACCGAGTTACATATATTAGCAACCGATCCCGTATCAAATACCCAGGTGCTACTGCGAGTACTAGTCAAGTACACATCAATAACATGTATATCACATATACCTTTGCTTGCCTTGCCGGCCTTCTTGTCCGCCAAATACTTGGGGCAGTTGCGCTTCCAATAGCCAGTCCCCTTGCAATAGTAGCACTCAGTGTCAGACTTAGGGCCAGCTCGGGTTTTTTTTCAGGCGCGGCAACAGATTTGCCGCCCTTCTTTCCCTTCTGCTTGCCTTTCTTGTCCTTCTTGAAACCGGTGGTCTTATTGATCATCAACACTTGATGTTCTTTCCTAATCTCCACTTCTGCAGTCTTAAGCATTGACAGAAGCTCGGGAAGAGACTTCTTCATGCCCTGCATATTATAGTTCATCACGAAGCTCTTGTAGCTAGGTGGCAGAGATTGGAGAACACGATGTATGCCTAAGTCAATGGGAATCGTTATTCCCAAGGACACAAGCTTATCGGCGTACCCAGACATTTTGAGTACGTGCTCACTAACGGAGCTGTTTTCCTCCATCATGCAGCTAAAGAACTTTTCTGTAGCATTATAACTCTCTATGACAGCATGGGTATCGAAAATCATTTTCAATTCTCCCATGGTATCAAAGGCATTGCCATTTTCGAAACGCTTTGGAAGTTCTGGCTCTAGCCCATACAGTATGCCGCAATGAACTAAGTTGTCGTCCTCCTGACGAGTCACGTAGACATTCTTTTCCTTGTCAGGGGCATCAGGAGCTGGTGGGGGGGCCTAGCGGTGCATCTAGCACATATTGATTTTGTGCAGCAGTGAGGAAAATCCTCAAATTCATAGCCCAGTTGGTGAAGTTGCTACCATTCACAGCAAGTTTCTCTTTCTCCATGAACACATTGAAATTAAAAGCAGGTGGTGCCATCTACAACAAAATTTGTAAAGTATATTTAGACTAAGTTTATGATAGATTGAGTTCAACTAATCCAAATTACTAATGAACTCCCACTCAAAAACGACATCCCTCGTGTCCTTTTGGTGATTACATGAACCAAATCCACTACACCAAGTCCGATCATCACGTGAGTCGGTGTAGCTTCAAAGGCGAGCATCTATATGGGCATCATATCAACTATATGACTCATGCTTAACCTTTCGGTCCGTGTTTCGAGGCCATGTCTGTACATGCTAGGCTCGTCAAGTAAGAACCTTAGTATTTGCGTGTGTAAAACTGTCTTACACCCGTTGTATGAAAGCATAGAGTCGAGAACACCTGATCATCACGTGATGCCTCAAAACACGATCCACAAAATGGTGCATACTTAAGGAAGAACACATTTTATCTTGATATCTAAATAGGGATCATCTTATAATGCTACCTAAAGCGCCAAACTAGCAATATAAGATGCTAATGTGTGAAGTGAGGTGATATGGTCCATGCATTT
Source organism: Avena sativa (assembly GCA_916181665.1). NCBI lineage: Eukaryota > Viridiplantae > Streptophyta > Magnoliopsida > Poales > Poaceae > Avena > Avena sativa. Next base: position 289,797,898 of record OV702290.1, read on the forward strand.
GACCTCTATCATTTGCATCGTGGTATGATCTCTATCATTCCTTTGTGTGTAAGGCCAAGGTCTATGGAACTTACACGTTAAGTGAGTTGTAAGAGTATCTATCATACATCTACTTACAACAATACCATATCAAAACACTAGCCCAGCAATGATCTAAACTAGACGCCTCTAATTTATCAATTGCAAGTTTTATGTGGCTTAGGGCTTTCGGAGATAGAACCGGTCTAACCTACGAACATGAACCACAACGAGGATAACCAAGTTATTAGCAACTCGTTGTAAATCAGATATTGACTATAGTAGGAGAGACAGACAACCGCCAGCCACTTATGCAAAACTAGTTGCATGTCAGTCGTGGAACCGGTCTCATGTACGATGACATGTAAGGTTGGTCCGGGCCGCTTCATCCCACTATGCCACCAACATCCTAAGTACATAGAAGATGCAATAACATGATCATCATCACCCACATATAAACATATGTGTACTACCCGTGCAAAGCACCTACGCATAGATCAAGCTCTGATACCACTGTTGGGTCTGCAGCATAGAAAATAAAAAATTTCCTACGATGAGATCTATCTACTAGATACAGAGCAACGGGTGGACATACATCCATGGAGAACTTACGCTCGAAGACAACGAGCTTTGTTAATGAGTAGGAACTCGTGGTTGATGTAGTCGTACACTTGCCGATCTCAAGATCGTGAGGAAGTCCGAGCGCCGCAACTCAGCAGCGCATCCGCACTGGCACACACGTTCAAGCCACCGGACAACCTCCACCTCCTCGTTCCAGCGATCCAGCGGAAGCAGCAACTCCTAGATGAAATGCCACCGGGAACATGTATATCGCTAATCCGAGACCATGGGGGAATAATTCTAGAGGGGGAGAGAGATCCTTCACAAGGAGGTGTGAGGATGAAGGAGGGAATGGGTGGCCTTTTATAGGAGGAGGGGGGTGCCCCCTCTCTCCATGGTCGGCGCATGGGGGGTGACCCCTCACCTCCCCCATTCATGTGGTGGTAACCCCTCCACATTAAAATGCCTCTTCACATTCCCTTTTAAAGTCTCCACTTTAAATGCATTAAATTTCTCCAAATTTAATGCTCTCTCATTTAATAAAACTCTTTATATTAAATTTATTCAGAATTTTGTTAATTACTTTAATTAACAAACATTCACATATAGCCCCTTGCAATATTTCAATATCACATGCAGAACCACCTTCTGCAATTTCACCCGAAAGAATTTCCGGTTTCTATTGAAACAATTCCTGCGCTTTGCAATTCTTTCGTCTGAAACATATGTGCTCCAAAATGGTGTCTGGTAACTCTTAAGTGTGCCACCCTACGGTTCGCGAATAATGCAGACATGATCGAGACCCTTCTCCAATCAATAATCAGCAGCGGGACATGGAGATCTGTACTGACTCCTACACATTCAACGATGACTCCTGTGATCGTGAGAACCTTTAACGCTTGTAACTAAATCCCTTTGTCTCTTGATATATTACATGTCCGAGATTCGATCATCGGTATCTCCATACCTAGTTTGATCTCGTTACCGACATGCACTCTTTTCTCGTTCCCGTGATATAACATTCTAGTGATCACATCACTTGCTTGCAAGCTATCCTAATGTGATATCACCGAGAGGGCCCAGAGTATATCTATCCATCATCTGGATTGACAAATTCCACTCTTGATCCATGAGCCTCAACATAACACCTTCGTAGTACTGAACCCATCTTTATAGTCACCCTGTTACGGTGTGACGTTTGATGTTATCAAGATACTCTTCCAGTGTTAGCAATTAACATGATCTCATGGTCTAAGGATAGAGATTACTTCGTATGATGTTATAGCAATATAAACATAATGACTTGATCGTAATGCTATACTTCGGATGAATGTTCATCACATCATTTCACAAATGCTGTGACCTTGGTATTAACAACATCCAATGTCCATGATCAGGAAACCTTGATCATCTTGTTAATCAACAAGCTAGTCTATAAGAGAGGCATAACTAGGAACCCTTTTTATTTATTAAACACACATGTATTTATTTTTCCTATCAATACAATTATAGCATGCAAAATAAACATCTATCATATACAAGGAATACATAATAACAACTTTATTATTGCCTCTCAGGGCATATTTCCTTCAGAGAAAACCATATTGGTTTTTATGTACCAATTTCAGAATGATAGATTGCAGTCTATTTGCAAGAAGTTTGGTAATTATTTTGAATATACAGTTCAATAGAGAGATTGGTCTAAAATCAGCTGATGTATATGGGCAAGTGACTTTGGGTATGAGTGTAATGTAAGAAGAGTTGATGCTCTCAAGGGACACTTTCTCATTGAAGAAATCATGAACCAGTAATTTGATATCATATCCAATGATAGACCAGCAACTTTTGATAAATTCATTATTAAAACTATCAGGTCCAGGTGACTTGTCATTTGGTAGATCAGTGATAACCTCCTCAATTTCCTTGTCAAGAAATGGTTTTCAAGTGAATCCTTCATCTTATCAGTCATTCCATTTCCACAGAAGTCTGCAAGATTATAGTGCATCTCAGTTTTGACTGATGTACCCATTCTTGCCCTGAAGTCATTCCAAAAGATATCAGCCTTGTCATAGTGATTTGTAAATTCCTGTCCAGATTCATTCTTGATCATTGATATATAGTTATGTCTGTAACTGATGGTAGTTTGGAATGGAAAAACTTAGTGTTTTCATCTCCAAGTTTTACCCATTTAATTTTCCCTCTTTGTTTCCAATAGGTGTTTTGGTTCTGAAGAAGAGAGATAATATGGGATTTTAGGATATCCCTGAGGTGCCACTCATTAATGGTTAATGTTCTAGATTCTTCAAGTAGGTCCAGGAGATGAATGGTGTCATTCACCTTACCAATCTGATCTTTAAAGCAAGGTAACTGTTTTGCCCAAATCTTGATGCCTCTCCTCACATTTTTTAACTTGGCACAAATTCTTTTTGCCATGTCCTGATAATTCACAGAGGAGCCAGTAATTTTGTACAATGGTTAATGTTATTCCAAGCATTTTGTACAATCATCTTAAAATCAGAATGATGAAGCCAGTAATTTTCAAATCTAAAGATCTGAGCCTTGGGGATGTTAGTTCCAATGGCTATGACACAGGGGAGATGATCAGAAGTAGGTTTGGATAGTGGAGTAACCATAGTGTATGGGTATTTGGTTGTCCAAGAACTAGATGTAAAAAACCAGTCCAGTCTTTCCAGGAGTGGATCTTTTTGCATGTTACTCCAGGTGAATTTTCTACCCTTTAGTGGCAACTCAATAAGACCCAGGTTGTAGATAGCATCATTGAAGAGCATAGTTTCATTAACATCTCCCCCACTTCTATTTCTATCAGTGAGACTTCTGATAAGGTTAAAATCACCTAACACTAGCCAATCCATACTATTAGGCATAGTGATGTTTGAAAACCATTCTAAGAAATCCATCTTCCTATCATTTTGACATGGACCATAGATATTAGTGAGAGTCCAGGTATCATTTGATAAATGAGAGGTGAAGGTAACAGAAGTTGAGAAATCATTTTGGAAAGCCCTGGTACCATTGAATAAAGTACTATTCCAGATGGTAATAATTCCTCCAGAAGCACCAATTGATGGTAAGAAATCAAAACTGTCAAACTTGTTTGGACAGATTTTTTTAAAATAATGGATATCAAAGTTTTCTCTCTTGGTTTCTTGGAGACAGATAATGTCACATTCAGATTCCATGATCTTGCTTTTTAGTGCTAACCTTTTTTCTTAGAGTTAATTCCCCTGAGGTTCCAGTTCAGAATCTTCCAGTTTCTGTTGTTACTCATTTATAAACCAATTGGTTGAGCATTGGGGTGACACAAATTTTGAAGTCACACAAATAAGACTGAACATATCATAGGATACTAAATTCATAAACATGTCCAACATCAAATAGGTCTGCAACAACTCATAACAGATATGAAAGGTAACTGGTCCAATCACAAAAGGAAAGCTTTTTGTAAACATTAACCACATTATTTAGGTGGTTTCTTCTTAGACTGATGTCCACAAGAATCCGCAGCACCTCCCTTCTTCTTGCTTGTAAGGTATGGTTCTGGACTAGTCTTCTTAGGTCCAGGCTTTCCAGGTGGCTTGATGATCAAGTCATTGATCCTGCCCTTCTTCAGCAACCTTTTCTCCAGTTCCCCCTCCTTAACCTTGCAAAATGATTCAGCAAGATTCTTAACAACCTTATTAGTGAGACAAGGTGGAGCAGCATTGCAAGAGAGGTAATTATGATCAGAGCAATTCATATGGCTTTTAAAACCCCCATTAAGTTCCACAATTCTGGGGCTCCTTCTCACCTCAGATTCCACCAGTGGTTCTTTACCCCTCCTCCTCTTTACAGGAGCATTTGGTACCATCATGCTTGATGGGGAATCATTTAGGCAATGAGGTGGAATCTGTCCAACACATTCATCAGGTATAATGAAGGTGAAAGTAGTTTGTTCAGTAATTGGCTCTTTAATAATCTCCCAAAGGGGAGATGTGAGAAAATGTCTAGTCCAACTGAATTTCTCAGGTGTGATGAGCATTAGAGTGATAAAATTAATCCAACTTACATGAATGTCACATTGCAGTTTGCCTTTGTCAGGTGAGGGATTCATGTGTGGAGCAAAGAATCTGTCCCATAGATCAAGACCTTGCTTTGAGAAAGAATTCCTAGTAGAAAGCATCTTAGATGAGTTGACAAAAGGAATAATGGCCATTCCAACTTGAAGGTGTGCCTCATTTGGAGAGAGGAGGTTAGTGTCCTCCATCATCCAGTCATCTTTCATGTTACCCTCATCAGCTTGGTTGGTGTCCTCCTCCTGATCTTGGTAATTCTGCAGAATGTGAAGCAGTCCTTCTCCCATGCCCACATCTTGATCAGCATTAGCAATATTTTGCTCCACCTCAATATCCTCTGCTCCATGGACAGATGCCTTGTCACTGTCAGATGAAACATTTGCAACAGGTATAGATCCAGTAACAACACTGTTAGCCTCCTGAGGTGGCAAATCCTGGTTGTCAATGGGCATGTCAACACCTACCAACACCTATCAGCTGAACCTACCAACTAGGATCACCCCCTCGATCCCTGAGGAAGCATCCTTAAAAACACCTCACTTCTCCGTTCCCAAGTCATCCATAACCGTGGACACGGCTTTTTGAAAAGATTAATAGCCCTGCAGGGGTGCAAGACTTTACCCACACGTACGAATCGATTCTTAGTGCCAGTTAACATTAGCCCTCTTCCTTGGAAGGCCAGTAGAGAGTGGTTCACCATGACCTTTACCTTGCTTTCGCCGAGACCATGAGTCACGCCCTAAGGAGATGCCACCGTAACGGGTTAAGTCCCGAAGCCGGTCCCTAGAGATGTGTGCAGGGAACAAGATTACGGAGGCCGTGCCTCTCCTGTTCCCGGCCACGCTTACCTACCTGTATGAATGCACCTCCTCCACCGCCTTCGAGAACAACCAGAATGCATATGTCGAATAGAACTCCCGAACTATGTGACTCATGGAATCTACTAGGCAAGTTAGTTGGTCGAGGGGGTTTCCAGGCCCCTGTGTGGCTGTACGCTCGTCTTGGTTCAAGAGGCAAGAACTCAGATCCTAATGGTGGCAAGTATGGGCCTGCAAAAACCACAACCCGACGTGGCCTCCCATACAAGCCTTATCATGTTTAACTTTCATCTCTGATCATACCACGTCATCATGTCCAACTAGTTCGCATCTCTAATTGATCCACCTGATAGATCAGCGGTATCAGCTAAGCTTGGCTAAGAACAACATGTATAACTAGCTCTAGCGAAGATCATAAGGCCAAACCCTAGTTATTCTAGGAGCAGTGGATCAGGGAATATAGGCTACAAAGGGGAACTTGCATCAGATAGGATTACTCTATCTATAGATAAAAGACTTTAATCGTATGCACATGGCAAGAATGAAATACTTTGAAAGATAGGATTATATCATGTGTGGGGGTTTGCTTGCCTTTGCCTATTGATACCCAACTGTGGACCTTCAGGGTTCATCATATGGACTTGTTCATCGATAGCCTTCGATGGTGTTGATCTCGGTCTTCAATTTTGGACTCGATATTGTATTCTACCAGAAAGAAAGGTAAACAACAATCAAGACATGGCATCGATGCAATGCTCAATCAAGGATGATGATATGGCAAGTTAAATTGTTTTGAAATGTAACCCTATATCATGCTTGGCAATTTAAAGGGGATCCGAAGGGTCCAAACCCTAATTCGGAGAAACCCCGAATGCTTATGAGAGGGGTTATTTTGTTCTTCTAATTAAAATTCTCATTGAAGTTGCTTAACAATGCATGATTATGAGTCTATTGTGTAGATCTCATTTTTCTGAACATTTTGATATATTACACATATTTTTCTGATTTAAAATGAATTATTTATGATTTTTCCCAATTTTAATCCATTTTAAATCATTTTGAAACAATTAAACATTTTTGGAATTATTAAAATTATTTTCCAGCTGGCCCCACATGTCAGACTTTTATTAATTTCAGAAATCATTTCCAAAAAGAATAAAAACCTGACATACAGGACCCACCTGTAAGGTATTTTCATTTATTGAAATAATTACAGAAATGATTTAATAAAATAAACAGAGTAATTGCCTCACGCTGACGTCGTGATGATGTCAGCAATGGGGAACCTCCAGGTCGGGCTCGAGTTCAGGGTAGGAGGGCGAGAGGGGGCACGAGGCTGGTCTTGCTCGACTTGCGCAGGCGTGCCGAGCCATTTGGTGGCGGCGCCGCTTCGGTATGGTCACCGGAGCAGGCAGGCGACGGCGGGTTGCGGCGGCGATGGACGGCGCATGTCGCGGGGTCGACCTAGGAAGAGATAGGTGATTGGAGGGCACTAGGATGCTCAGCAGCTCACCGCGATTCTCGTTAACGGTTCAGTTCGAGCAGAGGAGGTCGGAGGCAACGACGATGTCACATCAGAGCTTCGTCGGCCGCAAGGAAGACGGCGTCGATTGGCCCGATTCCGAGCTCCCGCGGATGCGTCCTTCGACTAGAAGATAGAGTACGGGGAGGGGGTGCTGATGGTGGCCTCGGTGGAACCTGGGGCGGCCACAGACGGCGGGGATGGCGGCGACCGAGGGTTAGGATTCTTCGGCTAGGGCGATAGAGGATAAGGGAGAGGGGAGAGAGAGAGACATGCGAGGGTTCCGTGGCGGCTCCGGCGGGGTTCTTATAGGCAGCGCCGACACGCATCTCAGCGCACGCCGGCGGTGAGCACTCGACAGCGAGCTGCCTGTATCATCTAGAGGTGGAAGACGACTCCACCTGTCAAAGGGCCGGTGCTGCTGGGTTGCTTGCTGCTGCTCGTGGCTGAGGGTGGGCGGCAGAGAGAGAAGAGGAGAGATGGGCTTCGGCCCAGGTAGATCTAGGATTCTATTTTTTCTGTAAAACATTTTTCCATTTCCTTTTCTATTTTCTTTTGTCTCTTTGTAAATTCAAACTCTTTTCTATTTTGAACATTTCAAAAGTACCAGAGGATTTTGTAAGACTATTCAAATATTGTGAGGCCCTTTTAATTCATTTGGGCTCCACATTTTGGTAGTTTTCAAAATATAAAAGCGACTTTTTTGAATAAGTTTCAAAGAAAGAGGGGAAAACATTAGGGTTTAGGGTTTCTTATTTCTCTTGATGCAATGTTTGTCAAGCCATGATATGCATGTTATGCTCATGATGCACAAAACAAACCCTAATTATTATTAGTAGAACTAGGGGTGTTACAGCTACTAATGCCATACAAGTTAGAATTGATGAAAATGTTAGACTATTAGCTGAATTGCATGCTAAGTGGGAAAGAGAAGATGAAATTGCTAGAAATATTAGTATTTCTACTATCACTACCACTAATGTTGAAGCTAGTAAACCCCATGGAACCTTTTCTAATAAAATGCTGAAATTCTTTGGAATATGGGAAACAATAGCTCTACTACTTTAGATGATAATTATGATTTTAATCTTGATGGTTGCAACATCTTTGAAGTTATTATGTTCCTACAAAAGCTTGCTAAAAGTCCTAATGCTAGTGCTATGAATATGTCCTTTACAAAGCACATTACTGATGCTCTCATAAAAATTAAAGAAAAGATGAAACATAAAGCTTCTATTCCTATGAAATTAGAAGATGGTTGGGAACCCATCATTAATATGAAAGTGAATGATTTCGATCTCAAAGCTTTATGAGATATTGATAGTAGTGTTTCTATTATGCCTAGAAAGATTTATGAAATGGTTGATTTGCCACCATTGGAAGATTGTTATTTAAATGTCCCACTTGATGATAATGCTAAAAAGAAACTCATGGGGAGTATTAATGATGTTCTTATTATGGTTAACAATGCCTATGTCCCTGTTGATTTCTATGTTTTGGATGTTGAATGAAATGCTTCTTGTCCTATTACTTTGGGAAGACCTTTTCTTAGAACTGTTGGTGCCATTATTGATATGAAAGAGGCACCATTAAATATAAACTCCCACTCAAGAAAGGTATAGAACCCTTCCCTAATAAGAGAGAGAAGATTCCTTATCCTTTTTGGAAGTTATTGCTTCAGTAATAAATTCTCCTTATCCTTTTTATTTGCTTTTTGTGCCAAGAGTAACTTCTAATGAGAGAGAAGTAAGACTTGGCAAAGTTGCTGTCCCGAAACAGATTTTTGTGCTTCGCTGTAAAAATTCGTGTAAAATCTCTGTACGTCGGTTTGAGATGTAATTGTTTGTGCTTCTGCCCCAGGTTGTTATCCAACTTTCGTTAGTTTAACACTTTTCGATTTGAGCAACATAAGGTCTTTGAAAAAATCGGTTTCTACCTGCTGGTCTGTTTTGACAGATTTCTGTCATTATTTGCATTTGCTTCTTGTTGATTCCTTTTTGGGGAAATTTAGATTTTTGAGGGAAGTGCTACAGTAGCTTGTGTTTTAATGGAAGTTTTACTTGTGTTGGAACTGAACCAAAAGACTTATTATATTGAGTACACTAATGTTGCTAATGAAGATTGTGTGAAGTTTTGTATGAAGGAAAAATTTCAGGTGTAGGGAAATAATGATGTAATGAGATGAAGAATGGACTAAAAGTTCGAGCTTGGGGATGCCACCCCGTGTCACCCCAAGAAATATTCAAGAAGTACAAGCGTCAAAGCTTGGGGATGCCCAAGGCATCCCCTTCTTCATCAATAAAAATCTCAGGTTTCTTCCAAACACTTCATTTTTATTGTTTCATGCACAGTTGTGTTCTTCTTGGAGCATTTTTGTTTTCTCGGTTTTCTTAGTTTGCTTGAATAAATTTGTTGGACCCCCTCATTCATGCATTAGTTTTCAAATAAGATTGGTTTCGATTGGAAAAGAGTGAAAAATTTCATGCTTAAGTGGTAAAAAGGAGCTTGTTTTTGGGTGTGGCCTATGCTTTGTCATGTCATGCTTGATATTGTTTTGGCTTTATGCTTAGTGATTTTTTCTGTAACATGACATGTTATAAACAATTGAGATTGATTAATTTGCCTTGAAAGAATCATGCGTTGTTTTAGCATATTAAAGCATAGTATTGTGGTATTCTCCTTAGGTGCTTTATTCGGGTTGACTTGGCGCATGCTCACACCATGTAAGACTATCCCAAGTCACCATAGCCTCTAAGATCCTTTAGTTTTCAACTTGTAATATCACCTTATGCTTTAATTAATGATGTTTTGTCGCTTTGCATGATTATGACCATTATTGCTCTCTTAGTTGGTCGCTCCCAGTCTTTTGCTAGCCTCCATAACCAAGTATGAGTTACACTCATGCATCCAACTCCAAATAAAACCAAGTTATTCAAAAGAGTCCACCATACCTACCTATTAGCATGTGATATTCCAAGTATATTCATGTTTTTATCTACCTTCCGAATTAAACTTGTTATGTGAAAATTAGTTATTAAAGCTCTCACGAACTTGATGGCACACTTTACTTTCTTTCACTTAATAATCTTAAACCATTGTGTCCATCTCTGTTGAGTATATGCTTGCGCCTTATAAGTTGAAGTTAGCAGAACCATGTATCATGGGAAACACTTTCAACATTGCACTTATTATTCCGTTGATATCATGATTCTTTTTCTTATGGATCCCTGCTTCCTTCTATGAAGGCCTTCCTTTTACTTTTATGTTGAGTCTCCATCTTTTATCTTTATGCACCTATTGAGAGATCATAGTGGCCATTCTTAGTTTAATGTGCATTCTCCCAGGACTTGTTGATTGATGCATAACTTTGATAGTGCTTGTTCTTAAACTATTTGTATCTAGTCACCCTTATGAACTTTGAAGGTGTCCTATGCATTTATGTTTTGCTACACCATGAGGGACAAGCTGAATGCCATTCTCATTATTCTTTCTTTATGTGAAACAAACAAACATCTTGCAAAGCATTGTTATTCATGAATCTTTTGTTTGTATCCTTTCATGTTACAACATATTTGCTATGTCTTATTGTTAGAACTATATCTTTCATGCTATGTTAGAGTACTATGATCCCAGCTATTAATGTTTACAAATACTTTGATCAAGTTTATGATGGTGCATGTCACCTCAAAAATTATTCTTTCTTTTTATCACTTACCTACTCGAGGACGAGCAGGAGTTAAGCTTAGGGATGTTGATACGTTGCAAACGTATCTATAATTTTTGATGTTCCATGCTTGTTTTATATCTACTTTTTTATGTTTTGTACACACTTTGGAGTATTGTTTTACACTTTCTTGGACTAACATATTAACAAGATACCACAGTGCCAGCTGCCTGTTTTCTGCTGTTTTTGGTTCCAGGAAAGTCATAAAATGAATATTCTCGGAATTGGACGGGACAAAAGACAAAGTCAATATTTCACCGAGGGGGACATGGAGCCAGAAGACGAGACGGAGAGGGGCCAGAGGCCGGCCACACCACCTGGTCGTGCCGCCGGTCCTGGACCGTGCCAGGGGGTGGTATGGCCGCCTATGGCACCCCCTCGTCCTCCCCTTTCGCCTATATATTGCCTTCAATAAAGAAAACCTAAGGACCCGATCAAAATTCCACGAAAGATTCTGTAGCCACTGTCATCTCCATCCGTAGATAGGGAGGGATCTGAAGCTCTTCCCGGCACCCTGCCAGAGGGGAGAATTCACCCTGGAGGCTTTCTTCATCACCATGACTGCCTCCGGTGTGATACGTGAGTAGTTCATCCCCGGACTACGGGTCCATGTAGTAGCTAGATGGTTGGTTCTTCTCCTTTGTGCTACCATGTCTAGATCTTGTGAGCTCCGTTCATGATCAAGATCATCTATTTGTAATCTTACATGTTGTGTTTGCGGGGATCCAATGGATATTGAGATGATAATTTAGATTGATTATGGATTCTATCATGTCTTTGTTTTTCTGATCTTGCATGCTCTTCGTTGTTAGTAGCTATCTTGGTTGAGTAGATGCTAGCAACTCCAAGAGGGAGTATTTATGCTCGATAGTAGGTTCATGCCTCTAGGAATCTAGGGAAGTGAAAGAAATCTCTAAGGTACTAGATGTGCTGTTGCTACTAGGGAGAAAACAGCAATCCTTTGTTCATAGAACAATCGTATTGTTTACTTTACACACGATGCTTAATGCAATTATCTGTTTCTTGCAACTTAATACTGGAGGGGGTTCGGATGATAACCTGAAGGTGGATTATTAGTCATAGATGCAGTTGGATTACGGTCTATGTATAATGTTGTAATGCCCAAACAAATCTCATAGGAGTCAAGATGATTGGTATATGCATGTATGCTTTCTCGATGTTTGTCAATTGCCCCGCTGTAATTTGTTCACCCAACATGTCATCTATCTTAAGGAGAATCACCACTAGTGAACTATGGACCCCGGTCCTTTCTTTTACCATCAATCTACAATCTATTTACTGTTTTCTTTTTACTTTGTGCAAGAAATTACTATGTTCCACACAATACATTTAATCCTTTGTTTTCAGCAAAACCGGTGAGATTGACAACCTCGCTGAGTTGGGGGCAAAGTTCTGTGATTGTGTTGTGTAGGATTCCAAGATGGAATCTACACCTTGGAGGTGTTTCCTTGCTCCTACTGGTTCGATAACCTTGGTTTCATAACTAAGGGAAAACTTGTTGCTATACTCATCATACCTTCCTCTTGGGGTTCCCCAACGAGCTCAACATCTTGAGTAAGTAGTGGTCGCGCTGGACGCCTTGGAGGTGGATCATCGAAGTAGGTGGTGCCCTTTGGTGTGGCACGCTTGGACTTGAAGGTTTTTTTTGTTGAGGTGAAACAGTAGGGAGAATCCCCACTACAATTTTTTAATTATAAGGTATGATTATGTTACAAAGCTAAATAAAGATATTATTGATATAAGGTAAAACCATTCTAAGATGGGTAAAATCTACCCTATGCCTGATCTAATTGCTGGTTCAGCCAGGCTATGAATTTCTCCTTGTATTTTCCTTTGACTCTGAACTGTAACCATCTCATTTCTTGATAGAATATTGCTTTCCATCTTTCAAGTGTGGGTCTTTTGTCATTAAAAATCTTCTCATTTCTGCATATCCATATACCCCAGGTAGTCATGATAATGATTTCCATTGCAAATGGTAGGTGTATCTTTTCTTTGATGTCTGAAATAGCTTCCAATCCTGTTAGGTTTGCAGTTCTGTTTCTGTAAATATGGTCCCAGCAATTGTTTGCAAATGAACATTCCTAGAATAGATGATTTACTGATTCTTCCAAGTAACAGTTAGAAGTTACACAGTTGTAGTCAGGCAGGATGAACTGGTTTCTTTTTAGAAGATTCCTTGTATTCAATCTGTCTAGAAGCAAAAGCCAGAAGAAGAACTTGTGTTTATTTTGGCAAGAGGATTTCCATACCCATGAGAAGTGTGGTGGTGATGGTAAATATCCAATCATGGCTGAGTAGGCCTTTTTTACTTCAAATTTATCTGACCCCCAAATATAGCTCCAATTATCATGGGTATCCCCATGAGTGGTATGCATGATTTCCTGGCACCTTTCTTCCATGATTATAAACTCAGAGTATGATTGTTGAGAGAGTGGTAGGTGAAAATTATCCTCTAAGAAATCAGCATGTAAGAAGTCATGTACACTGATATTTGAAATCTTAGCATAGGACAGAAGGTGAGGGAATTTATTCATCAGGCACTCATCTTGCCAAAGGTCTGACCAGAAATAAGCAGACTTTCCTGAATTCAGATTGCACTTAGCCATGCCTTTAAAATTATCAATTAATTTGATATAAGATTTCCACCAGAATGATCATTCCATGCTTCTTCCAGGTAGTTTTCCATTTTTGTAGTAAGTTTCCCATATGAGATGAACGCAAGGGATGTCATGGTGATTGTAGAATTTGTCCAAGTTTTTTAGAAGGAGGGCAGTATTTTGAATTTGTAGGTTTAGCACCCCTAGACCCCCTGATTTTTAGGACGGCAGATTTTATCCCAAGACACCAGAGCTTGTCCTTTTGCTTGAACATCTTCAGTCTTCTTTCTCCATAGACAATGTCTCATGTATTTTATAATTTGATCCTTGATGGCAATTGGTACCTCCAAACAACTCATGAAAAATAGAGGGAGTGAGGACAGAACAGATTTTACCAGTTGCAATTTTCCTCCATAGTTCAAGAAATCAGCTATACCACATAATCTTCTTTCATCTCTTTGAACAATGGGCAAAAAGTGCTCCATAGATGGTTTTGAAATGCTTAGTGGTAAACCAAGGTAGGTGAAAGGGAGGCTACCAGTTTGACAATTGATTGTCATAGAAAAATGCATTAGCCTATCATTACATAAGTTTATTGGCATCATGCTAGATTTCAAATAGTTGACTTTGAGCCCAATGGAATTTGCAAATGTTTGAAGAAGTGCTTTCAAGCACAATAATTGAGTAGCATCTGCCTCAAGTACCACAATGTATCATCAGCATATTGAATAACAGGGAAATCACTATTGGGTGGTCCATCTATAGGTGGTGTTAGAAGGTTCATATGCATGGCCTTATTCAAGACAGATTATAGAAGGTCAGCAGCAAGAACAAATAGTAGTGGTGAAAGAGGGTCTCCTTGTCTCACACCTCTCCTGCAATAGAACTTTTTCCCAGGCACTCCATTTAGTAGGATTTCAGAGGTTCTAGATTCAAAGATCATTTCTATCCATTTGATCCATTTCCTTCCAAATCCTCTAGCTTTAAGGATATTTATGATGACAGAGTGATCAATTGTATCAAATGCCTTCTCAAAATCAAGTTTTAGAATTAGAATTTCCTCCTTTGACTTGTGGCATTGGAATAGGTATTCAAATGCCCATCCAAGCCAATCCTGAATAGATCTATTATTGAGAAAACCATATTGATTTTTGTGTACCAATTCTAGAATAACAGATTGTAGTGTATTTGCCAGAAGTTTGGTAATGATTTTGAACACACAGTTCAATAAGGAAATTGGTCTGAAATCAGCAGAGGTAGAAGGGCATGTGACTTTAGGAATGAGAGTAATGTAGGATGAGTTGATGCTCTCAAGAGAGACTTTCTCATTGAAGAAATCATGAATCAGTAATTTGATATCATTTCCAATGATTGACCAGCAGCTTTTGATAAATTCATTATTAAAACCATCAGGCCCAGGTGACTTGTCATTTGGCAAATCAGAGATAACCTCCTCAATTTCCTTGTAAAGAAAAGGTCTTTCAAGTGAATTCTTCATCTCATCAGTCATTCCATTTCCATAGAAATCTGCTAGGTTGTAATGCATCTCAGTTTTGATTGATGTACCCATTCTTGCTCTGAAGTCATTCCAAAGAATATCAGCCTTGTCATAGTGATTGAAAAATTCCTGGCCATTTTCATTCTTGATCATTGATATAATTGTGCCTATAACTGATGGTAGCTTTGGAGTGAAAAAACTTTGTGTTTTCATCCCCTAGTTTCACCCATTTAATTTTTCCTCTTTGTTTCCAATAGGTGTTTTGATTCTGGAGAAGAGAGATAATATGGGATTTCAGGATATCTCTGAGGTGCCATTCATTGATGGTTAAGGTTCTAGATTCTTCAAGTAGATCCAGAAGGTCAATTGTGTCATTCACCTTAGCAATTTGGTCCCGTAAGCATGGTAACTGCTTGGCCCATATCTTGATGCCTCGCCTCACATTTTTCAATTTGGCACATATTCTTTTTGGCAAGTCCTGATAATTCACTGGTGTATTCTAGGCGTTTTGCACAATCATCTTAAAATCAGAATGATGAAGCCAGTAGTTTTTAAATCTAAAAATTTGTGCCTTGGAATGTTAGTTCCAATAGAGATGACACAAGGTAGATGATCAGAAGTAGGCTTGGATAAGGGGGTAACCAAAGTATAAGGATATTTGGTTGTCCATGAGCTAGAAGTAAAGAACCAATCAAGTCTTTCTAGAAGTGGATCTTTTTGCATGTTACTCCAAGTGAATTTCCTTCCTTTCAGTGGTAGCTCAATAAGTCCCAGGTTGCTGATAGCATCATTAAAAAGCATAGTTTCATTAACATCCCCCCACTTTTATTTCTATCAGTAAGTCTTCTGATAAGATTAAAATCCCCTAAGACAAGCCAGTCTACATTGTCAGGCATAGAGATGATGGAAAACCAGTCCAAAAAATCAATTTTCCTATCAGCTTGACATGGACCATAAATATCTGTAAGAGTCTAGGAGTCATTGGATAATTGTGAGGTGAAAGTGACAGAAGTGGAGAATCCATTTTGGAAAGCTCTGATGCCATTAAATAATGAACTGCACCAGATGATGATGATCCCTCCAGAAGCACCAATTGAAGGTAGGAAGTCAAAGCTATCAAACTTATTTGGATAGAATTTCTTTAAATAATTGGTATCAAAGATTTCTCTCTTGGTTTCTTGTAGAAAAATGATATCACATTCAGATTCAATGATTTTTCTTTTTAATGCCAACCATTTCTTGTCAAAGTTAATTCCTCTGAGATTCCAGTTCAGAATCTTCCAATTTCTGTTGTTACTCATTGATAAACAGGTTGAGTGAGTATTGGGGTGACACAAGGTTTGTAGTCACACAAACAATATTGTAAATATCATAGGGTACTGAATTCATAAACATGCATAACAGCATAAAGGTCTTAAACAACTCATAACAGACTCCAAGGGTAAATGATCCAGTCACAAAAGGATAGTATTTTGCAGACATTAACAACATTATTTAGGTGCTTTCTTCTTAGACTGCTGTCCACAAGATTCAGCAGCTCCACCTTTCTTCTTGCTTGGAAGGTTTGAGTCAGAGCCAGTCTTCTTTGGTCCAGGTTTTCCAGGTGGCTTGATGATCATATCATTGAGCCTGCTCTTCTTTAGCAGCCTTTTCTCAAGCTCCCCCTCCTTAACCTTGCAAAATGAATCAGCAAGGTTCTTAACAACTTTATTACTAAGACAGGGTGGTGCAGCATTGCAAGAGATACAATTAGGATCAGAACAATTCACATGGCTTTTAAATCCCCCATTAAGTTCCACAATTCTGGGGCTCCTTCTCACCTCAGAGTCCACCAATGGTTCTTTACCCCTCCTCTTTTTTGCAGGAGCATTTGGCACCATCATGTTTGATGGGGATTCATTCAGGCAGTGAGGTGGCATCTGTCCAACACATTCATCACGGATAGTGAAAGTGAAAGTATTTTCTTCTGCAATTGGCTCCTTAATAATATCCCAAAGGGGAGAATTAACAAAGTGTCTTGCCCAACTGAATTTTTCAGGACTGATGAGCATCAGGGTGATAAAGTTAAACCAACTTATAGGGATATCGCATTGTAGTTTGCCTTTGTCAGGTGAGGGATTGATGTGTGGAGCAAAGAATCTGTCCCATAGTTCCAGGCCTTGCTTGGAGAAGGATTGCCTACCAGATAACACTTCAGAGGAATTGACAAATGGAATGATGGCCATCCCAACTTGCAGATGTGCC
The DNA here is from genome assembly GCA_916181665.1 of Avena sativa. Lineage (NCBI taxonomy): Eukaryota > Viridiplantae > Streptophyta > Magnoliopsida > Poales > Poaceae > Avena > Avena sativa. Next base: position 289,814,977 of record OV702290.1, read on the forward strand.
TCATTGGGGGAGAGAAGGTTTGTGTCCTCAATCATCCAGTCATCCTGTTGATTTCCTTCATTAGCATGGTGGTTGTCCTCCTCATCATCCTGGTAATTCTGCAGAATATTAAGCAGTCCTTCTCCCATGCCCACATCATGGTTAGCATCAGCAATTACTTGCTACACTTCAATATCATCAGCTCCATGGACAGATGCCTTGTCATTGTCAGATGAAACATTGGCAACAGGAATGGAACTAGTAACAGCACTGTCAGCCTCCTGAGGTGGCAAATCCAGGTTATCAATAGGCATGTCAACACCCTCAGCAAACACAGGTCCTTGGACAGCATTCCAATTACCCTAGCCAACATTATTTTGTTGAGGAGCAGGCTCAACCCATTGGTCCCATCCACCAATGTCTCCTTCAGGTTGTGGAGGAGGTGGTGGTGGAGGGGGGCCAAAATGGGTCCCACCACAGGCAAGGGATGAGGGTCAGCATCATCATCAGGTAGTGGGTCCTCATCAGGTGGGCCCCCTCCTAGGAGATTGCTGTTTAAAATTTCAACAGAGAAAGTCCATGATTCTGTTTCCACAAGGTCCCCAATGGTCAATCTAACACTTTTAGGAACATCTAAAAGATCAGTGACTCTGAGTTTAGCAATGATCCTGCCCTTGTGCTCAGGGTCCCTTTCCCAAAGTAGCACCTTACCAATATCAGAGAAGACAGCATTCAGGTCCTTAGTATGCCAATGATAAAGTGGAGGACCCAGGAGCATAACCCAGCATTCATTGTTAAAATGAGTCCTACACCAGTTAATTCCCTCATTGTGTCTAGCAAATAAGATTGCAACATCCTGGAAGGGGATTGGACCCGCAGCAATTAACCGGTCTCGGTCACTAACATTGGTAAATTGAACATATGTAGAGCCAAATGGACAATCTTGAATATCACGGAAATCAACACGATCTTCATTGAAAAAGAAATCTTGCAACACATCTCTGATATTATAAAAAGGAACTGGACCAGGGGGAAGGGGATGAATGTGCGCAATAGCATACTGTTCATGAGCCCTTGGTCGACGAGGAACCACCACCCTCTTGACCCAATTCCAGCCAGCCACCTGCAGAATCTCGAAGCCATGGGGTAGGAAAGGTTGTGGGTCAAGTGGAATGTTTTCCATTGCATTGGAGGTTGTCGCCAGCGACGAGCAGAGCAAGGAAGTTGGGGTTTCTGCAGGCGTGGGAGTTGAGGAGGCAGGGGGTTCGGGCAAATTCTTTTTTTTTGGGCAAGAGCAAAATCTTTAAGAAAATCAAACACCCTAGGCCGCGATACTTGTGGCGTGACATGGGCCTTGAACCAATGCAGGTAAGATTTGTCGGGCCAGGGACAAGAAGGGAAAGTTGGGAATTTTATATATGGTAAAAGACCAGGCAAATTAATTGAGGTTGATTTGTTGTCTGTAGGAGATTTCGCAACCTCAATAACTTGACCATTAATCACAATTTCCACAAATGATGTACCGGTACAACTCGTTTAATGTCACCATTTATTTGACCGTTATTGCATGGGACCGTTGATGTCGGCGAGCCAATACGATCAAAGACTGAAATATTATTTTTCTTTTTGTATGAAACAAAAATCCAATCCTTGTCCAATTCTTTGTAATATTCTTTCTCTTCGAATTTCCAATTTGGACCTCCATCACCCCAAAGGTTGATCTTCAAGATAAATAATTCATCTGAGAAAGAACCAGAATTATATATTTCAAAACCCATTGCTCGTGATGCAACAGAGAACCTAAATGTTCTATCTTGGAGGATCTTGACTTGAAATTTTGATGCTTGTCCCCCAAAACAAGCTTGTAGCACAATGCCAATAATATGAACATCAATCTTAAAATTTGCATGACCAAATGAGCCAACCAGGAAGAAAGGCCTTCTGCGAAATCCTCCAGTGAAATTGATGTGATGGCCAAATTTTTTGAACATATTTGTCTCAAAACTCTTCCCTTTAAAAAAATCCAATGAGGTGCATTTGTGGAGCTTGTCCGATGATGCAAGAGGCACGTCAACAATTTGTGCACCCACCACCACCCTTTTGATAACAAGATCCAAAGTCACACCAGAGAAGATCTTTTCATTTTGAAGAAGGAATCTAGCATAAATTACCACCTTGTCATGATTTAGCAACACAACCCTCTTAGCAAGAGAATAAAGGATCAAAAAACCAGGAGCTTTGTCCAAATCATCACATGGCAAGGAAGAGCTAGTAACGTGCCACAGAAGTTTCAAATCTTCAACCTTGTTTTCAATAACATGAGAATTCCCAAGAAAACCAGAAGATGGTGCCAAAATATCATTGATTCTTGCAAGATGAGAGGGGAACCTCACCGCAGAACCAATCATGAGTACCTCCCCATTTTACATGCTTCTACCCTCAAGTGGAGAACCGTTGGCATTGAGAATGACCAGCCAGCGATTAGCCGATAGAACCAGAGATCCAACAAGGAACTTACCATCGGTGGAACTCCCGGAATAGGTAATTTTCCAATCACCACCAGATGAATCTAGTGAAGAAGAGCCCATGATTTGGTGTGCGATGATGCTGAAGTGGCACCGACGAGATCCGGTGGGAGGGTCCTCAGAGAGGCATGCCTCGGAATTCGTGCGGGCAGGGTCCGACCGATCTGGTTTCTTGATGATGCGCCTCCTCTAGCTTGGCGTAGTAGTTCTCCATCTCCAAGCGGTGGAGGTATTCTTCATGGCTCATGGAAGATCCCTCGAAGTGGGTGAAGCTCGCTATCTCCTCCATCCTTGGTGAGGCGTAGTCATTGTAGCACCCAAAGTCGTCCATGCTTGGGGAGTCATTGTTGATGTAGTACTTCATATCACCCAAGCATTTGGAGCCATTGTCGGTGTAGTCCTCCATGCATGAGGAGCCATTGTCGATGTAGAGCTCCAATTCCTCCATGCTTGAGGAGCCATAGTTGATGATGTGCTCCATGTCTTCCATGCATGTGGAGCCGTCATAGGTACAATGCTCCGGGTCCTCAAAGCATGTGGAGCCATTGTCGGTGTAGTGCTCCGTCATGTCCTCTATACTTGTGGAGTCATAGTCATGGTGGCTCATCATGGATTCTTCATAGAAATCATCCTCAGTTCCAGAGTCCCTAGACATGATTCACAAGACCAAGTGGTGTATATGGAAGTGGTAGGGGGTTAGGGATGCAACATCAAACCTTACTTTACCTTGGAAGATAGTATCGTGCAAGTGGCAACACTTGAGAGCAATCAAAACCAAGTAAAGTGAAGTTCACGTGGAACACCAAAACCAACTAACCACTAAAAAGCACACACACACAAAGCTTATGGTGGATGGGTATGGAAGGTGGCGTGTACAAGAACAATCCGAAATCAAGATGTTGTAATGGAAAGTAAAGAACCACGATGATCATAAAGAAAACAAGTCAATCCACAAGATAAGAATTATGTACAAGGAAACACACACGATGGGATAAATGGGACTTGTGCGACGGAGAAAGTGAGCTAAGAACCAAATGATTACCTAGCAAAGACTATAAGCTCGTGTCGCACAAGTACAAGAAGAGACGCTAGTTCGATTGCAATAAATATTGGTGGGCTACAAGATATGCACAGTAAGTACCACCTATTTGATGTTCATCGAGCTTGCGCTTCCTATTCTATGAGGCACTTATTTCTTTCTTTTCTTTTTCTTTTTTCTTTTTCTCTCTCTATATATTTTTTCTTTTTGTATCTTTCTTTTTCTTTTTCACTTCCTCTGATACCAGATGTTGAGGGGTAACCCCGTGGGTGGCCCGATCTTCAGGGATATCATGGTCAAATCGATGGAAAAGCGAGGGGAAAGGGAGAAGGTGGCGGAAGCGGACGCACACCTCACGAAGAACACGACGAACATACGCAAAACTAACACGATACAAGGCCGATTTCTCTCGCCGGTGGCCACCGGTCCGATAGAATCCTCGCAAGGAAAGATCAGTCAACGTGCTCCCTCGATCCCACGTGGAGAGGGAAGAACACCTTGGAGAGGGTCTTGATGTCTTGGCAAAGGGACACCGCTGCCAAGGCCTTGTACAACGAGGGAGGTGCGATGCAAACTCCAACGAGGTGGTGACGATAGTGGATCCCTTTTACCAAGGGGATGAGGCAAAACTAGAGATTCCACAAAGCGGGTTGTGTTTAGCCTATCATCGATGCCTCCATCTTGTCGGGCGTGAGTCCTCGTGCATCCTCCCTTGCCTCCATCATAGATCCAACATCTTCCAAACACGTGTCGGCATCAATGGGAAATCCATTAAAGTTATCATCGATGGAGAGAGATGTCACAACCTTGCAAGCACCGAGTTATGCAATAAGATCAACCTCACCCTCCATCCACACAAGCACCCCTACCATGTCCATTTGCTAAGTGACCAAGGGTCCGTGAATATCAAGAACACCGTCTCGGTAACATTCTCAACTAGACCATATAAAGACACGGTGGAGTGTGATGTAGTTCCCATGACAGTATGCCATATGTTGCTTGGTAGATCGTGGCAATATAACAAAGGTGCTCTACATGATGGTCGCACGAATGTGTATACCTTCAAATGGCCTGACAATACATGTGTTTTGCAACTGATGACTCCTAGCCAAATAATTGCGGACAATGCAAAGGCTTTAGCGAGGGTGCAAACCACAAAACCACATTGTGAGAAGAGTGGTGACTGAGAGAACCACCATATAGCGAGTGAGAGCCACAAGCCAAACTCGAGTGGAAAAGATAAGAGTTTTCTTCTTGCCACCAAAAGTGAGATGAGAGACATGAGCAATAACCCATCTATCTTACACTATGTCCTTATTTGCAAGGGACTAGCACAAGGAACTAATGACTTAACAAATGTTCCTCTCTTTGATGGCTATTTTGCAAGAATTCAAGGATGTGTTTCCCAAAGAGCTCCCACACAGACTACCTCCTCTCCATGGAATTGAGAATTGCATTGACCTCATACCCGGCACACCTCTACCAAATTGTGTCGCGTATCGCATGAACCTGTAGGAGACAAAGGAGATTGAACACCAAATCAACCAACTCATCTCCAAAGGTTTGATATAAGTAAGCACAAACCCAAGTGCGGTACCCGTGATTCTTTTTCCAAATACGGATGAGACATTGTGGTTATGCATTGACTGTCGTCCAATCAATTTTATAACAGTGCGTTATTGACATCCTATACCACGTATTGCCGACATGCTTGATGAGTTGAGTGGAGCTACTATTTTCTCAAAAATCGATCTTTGTAGTGGCTACCATCAAATACGCATGGCAGAAAGTGATGAGTGAAAAAACGCCTTCAAGACCAAACTTGGTCTCTATGAATGGTTGGTCATGACCTTTGGCCTATCTAATTCCCCATCCACTTCATGCGCCTTATAAATCATATTTTGATATCTCTCATTGGAAAAGTGTAGTAGTCTATTTTGACGAGCATGTTATCCATGTTAAGGAGGTTTTGCAAATCCTTCAAAATGAAAAGCTATATGTTAATCTTCCAAAGTGCACTTTTTCTCAAGACAAGTTGATTTTTCGTTGCTTTGTTGTCTCTTCAAATGGTATTGAAGTGGATGTTTCCAAGATCAAAGACAAACGAGATTGGCCCATTCCCACAAATGTGAGTGAACTTCGAAGTTTTCATGTTTTGGGTAGTTTCTATCATCAATTTGTGAAAGATTTCTCTACCATTTCTTGTCCTCTTAAAGAGTTGACCAAAAAGAATGTCACCTTCATTTGGGGCAAAGCACAACAAAAGTTCTTTGATGAGCTAAAAAAGAGGGTCATTGAAGCACCTCTCCTTTCTTTACTGGATTTCACAAATACTTTTGATATAGAGTGTGACGCTAGTGGTATTGGCATCAGAGGAGTCCTCATGCAAAATGGACGTCCTATTGCATACCATAGTGAGAAACTATATGGTGCACGCCTTAACTATCCGATATACGACAAAGAGGTTTTTGCCTTATTTTGTGTCCTTCAAGTTACGCAACATTACCTTTGGCCTAAGGAATTTATCATACATTCCAACCATGAGTCGTTGAAATATCTCAAAGGCCAAGCCAACTTGAGTAAAAGGCACACTAATTGGGTTGAGTTCATGGAGTCTTTTCCTTACATTGTCAACTATAAGAAGGGAAAATATAATGTAGTTGTGGATGCTTTGTCTCACAAGAACACAAGACTTCTTACATGCCTCGAAGTGAACGTGTTGTGTCTTGATGATATCAAAACTTTTTATGCTTCCAACCCATTTTTTGGACCAATATTTGCAAAGTGCTCTGCACGAGGGTTTTCTATTTAAACAAAACAAGCTTTACATTCCGAAGTCATCTCTCCAAATTTTCTTCTCCAAGAGTCTCATGGTGGAGGCCTTATGGGTAAATTTGGTCGTGAAAAGACATATGACATGCTATCCACACACTACTATTGTCCCAAGATGAAGCGAGACATGGAGCGCCACGTCCAATGATGCATTACATGTGTCCAAGCCAAGTCTAAGTCTAACCCATTTGGTCTTTATATGCCATTGCCTATTCCTCATGCACCTTGGTCGACTGTTATCATAGACTTTCTGTTAGGATTGCCTTGGTCTTAGCATGGTCATGATTCCATATTTTTCGTAGTGCATCACTTTTCGAAGATGGTAGACTTCATTCCATGCCATAAGACCGATGATGCTTCACATATTGCAAATCTGTTTTTAATGGAATAAGTTTGAATTCATGGGGTACCAAGAACCATAGTCTTCGAATGCGACGTCAAATTCATGAGCTACTTGTGGAATACAATAATGGCCAAGCTCAGTGTCAAGTTACTCTTCTCGTACGCATCGCATCCTCAAACCGATGGTCAAACTGAGGATGTCAATTGAAGCCTTAGAACTGTTCTTCACATGTTAATCAAGAAAAATCTTAAGGATTGGGAGGAATGCATTCCACACGCCAAGTTTACCTACAATCGAGCCAAGCACTCCACAACAATGAAGAGCCCATTCATGACCGTCTATGGATTCAAGCCCCTCACAATTCTCGACATCCTACCACTTCCTCTCCACGGGCACACCAACATGGACGTCAACAAGCGCGTCCAAGCTATGAAGAAACTACTCGAACACACAAGATCTACTATTGAGCAACAAGTCCTTCACCAAGCATCAGGGCTAAAAAAGAAAAAGAAAGAGATGATATTGGAAGAAGGAGATCTTGTGTGGATACACCTAAGTAAAGACCGCTTCCCCAAAGATCGAGACTCCAAGCTTAAGCCTAGGGGAGATGGTCCTTCAAAGTCCTCAAGAGGATTAACAACAATGCCTACTTCATCGACATACCGACATCAAAGTATCTAGTGAGAAAGACGTTCAACATGAAGGACATATAACCATTCCATGGAGATGATCATGATGATAAGGATGAAGAGTCGAGGACGACTCTTTCCCAAGGAGGGAGCTGATGCATCCCGTCCTACGGACGTCCCTACATCCTCAACACCAAGTCCCCCAAGTGGTCCCATGACGCGCGTCCGAGCCAAGTTACTCCATGACAAGGTTAACTCGCTCCTATCTTTGTGTGACTTTGATACACTTATGAATGGCTTGCTACCTCATGCCAATATGCTATGCATCCTCAGGTATGAAGCCTCGGCATGTCGCCAAACGAGCCCGGAAGATGAACCTGCCAAGTTGCCTCCAGCACCGGAGTCTCCTCCCTCGACCACTCGGAGTGTCCGTCCGCTAAGCCCCGGAGTGTCCGACCACCCTCATCTCAAAGCTTGGCGCTTCCAGTCAGATGGCCAAATCGGACTCCACCCGGAGTGTTCGTCCAGACCAGACTGTTCGCTCGCCAGCAGTAGGAGTGTCCGGCCCAACCGGATTGTCCAGCTTCCAATCACCAGAGTGTCCTGCCTAAGTGATGGGCCTGCGCGCTGCCGGCTGGGCCTTCATCCCATGTACTCTCCAACAAGTCCAAAATTTCCCCTTTTATGCCCAAACTACCCCTGTTTAGTTGTTGGCCTATATATAGACCACCTCCTCCTTATTGTAACCCTAGACTTGGATGACTGAATTAGAAGAAACCCCTTTGAGGATATATCTAGTTCTAGTCTTATGCTCCTTGAAAAAAGGAGCACTAATTATCCCCCAACCTCTTAAGCTTTGCATAGTGCCTTCAAGTTGTACAAGGCCTTGGAGTCGGTGTTCCTTCTCCAAGTTGTCAAGGTCTCGCCAAGCCTCCCACTCGTCGTGCCAGTTAGAGAGAGAGTGTTCTTGCCCGCCAGTGCTCCTAGGGATTGTATCGGACCGGTTGCTGCCAGCGTGAGCTATAGGCTTATATCATGTACCACGTGTGTGTGTGTTCATCGTGTTCTTTGTGTGTGTGTTCATGAATTTCCTCCTGTCCATATCCCCCACTTGCCTTCACCTTGATTTTCATGGATATTTGTGACAGATCGGGCAACCCTAAGAGGTCACCCCTAACACAAGCATTCCCGAGGGTGGCAAGGATTTACTTAGCATATAGATTTCTACACAATATGATGTATTTTTTTACTAAACAGCATCAGTGCAGGAATTTGCTACACCATATGTTCTATCAACTTTCTAGCATCATAATGGGTTCAACTTGGTACTTTATTAAAAACTATAGTGAATAAAATTAAAACACACTCATTTTACTACAACAAGGGTGCGCAAAAATAAATAACCGACTTGCCTCCTGAAAAGCGCTTTTTTTAAAGCCATATAGCTAGGATTACTTATTTCAATTTATGTGGAGATCATGTGGTAGCTTGTACCTTGGTACTATTTGCTTCTTCCTTGGAAAGTGTTCCATACATTTTAGCAGGGTCCCATGGTGTGTTCATACAGATCAAAATAATAGTCAAGTTAAAACATGGTAAAAAGCAACACAAGATATGGAAAAAAAATAACAACAAAGTCTCACCTTCTTCCTACGCATTCGCATTTTATATATGACTAAATCACAGCAAGTAGATGCTTGCCATTGCATATCATCTATACGTGAACACAACATATAATTACTAGAAGCATAAATAGGGCACTTATCACCTCTTCTTTCGTAGTAGGTGCACTCACTAGAAGCAATTTCAATAATCGAACTATTTGAAGAATGCAACTTGAAAAAATTTGGCAGATAAGGAGGATCATAAAATGTATCATGGAATTCATTAGCATGCTTTCCTCTTTCAAAATTGTTGGTAGTACTATTTTCAATATCAAGATTGTGGTTGCAACAAGAATTTTTAACTATAGGTGACATGGGTATGATTACTCGGATGCTCATTATTTGCTACCCTATATTTGGTAAAAGGCCTACGACCCATAAAGATTCCGGATAATGGCCCAAGGAAGCAACCGACAGCGACTTTTTATTGTATTAGGAAAGAAACCACGAACCGACATTATGTTGGTATTGTAATCACACGTGTATGAAACCTATCCACATACAACTTTGAGACCCGACCTATTATATATAGGCGGGAGAAGCCCAAGCGAGGTACCAAAATCTAGAGGACAACTTGTAATAGAGTGTTTTTCCTAATATTCAGGCGACTTTTGTCTTCATTGTTCTCTTGACATCCGACGAAATCCCCAGCGTTTTCTTTTCCGTGAAACCCCAAGTCCATAACCATGGGCATTGCCGAGGTTACCCCTCTTCAATTGGCGCCGCCTGTGGGAAACTTGAACACTGGAAGCACGGATTCGGCAGAACGCTCTCCACCAAGCATCAACTCGACGAAAGCAAATCCACGCCCGCCCACCCTTAAAGCTATGTCAACAGAAGTACAGGAACCTTCCACTGGATCCTCAATGGAAGTCGAAGCACAGATCGAAGAAGGCAACGAAGGCGGGCAAATCGAGACGAATCTGGGGGATCTTGATGGTCTCTATGACAATATCTCCACCATTCACACCACCATGTGAAGTAAGCCTAGCCAATTCAGAACCCGAAGAAAGTAGCAAAAGCATCGACTTTGGAATTCGGATGGTGGAAATTGTCCAGAGCAAAATCTGATGGACTTCACTATCTCCTACTTCAGCACCAAGTATGCGTGATCATCAGACTTGCCACGACCCAGCAAGACTCCAACGGTAACCCAATTCTTAACCCCGATGATATTCTTTCAAGCCATAGTGCAGGAAGCAATGACAACGAAGGAAGCCGAGGAAACAGGGCAGATCCAATAGTCGACCAGGAAAATCGGGAAGAAGAGCAACCATGTGAAGATGAGAGGCGAACCCTTAGCCTACCAGCCAGTGCATGGGAGAAAGTGAGAGCAGCAATCTCGGGTGCGATCCCAATGACAACATATGCCACCCATGAAGATCTATTAGCATACCAGTATCTGTTGCACTGCAAAAATGGAAAAATCCTCAGGATGCAAAGGCAGCTCGATGAAAGGAAGAGGTTAGCCGTCGAATCTAGCTTACGAAGGGCACAACTAAGCCCCACCCGAGGATCAAGAAGCATCACAGGAGGAGCATCGCCAAGAAGAGATACGTCTAGATTGCGAAGTATACCCGAAGAAGAGAGAAGCGGATTAATTTGAGACATTGATCTCTCGTTTATGTCGATAGATCAAGATGGAAATATCAAAGCAAAGATAGCACAGGCAGCTATTGTGGCTGCACAAACATACCGAATCACGACACAACCTGCACCCGATGATCCTCGTGTTGCCCTCCACCGATCCGCCCTGATGAACCTCGGCTTGGTGGGAGAAACTCTTGCGCAAGCAGATAAAGAAACCACGAGGCAACGTGACAGGTCCCCACAACGTCACAACAACCCTCGGCAAGAAGGTAACACCTGAAAATCATGGTCGCCACATCGGGTCCACTTCCGAACAAGAACCGTGTAACGACGCAAGAAACGACATCACCCAGCAAAGGATTGATCGATCACGAGAAGAGCGCAGCACCCGATGGTACCGTGACGGCAAAAGCGAGGATGAACAAGAATTATGCGGAGCCAGCTGCTTTACCCGACGGGTTCGCAAAACTCCGGTGCTGAAAGATTTTAAGATACCCCAAGATCGACAAAAATACGACAACCTCCACGAACCTGAAGCTTGGCTGACAGATTATCTAGCGACTGTCAGATTACAAGGAGGATCCAAAGCCAGGCAATGCAAAGCCTACAGCTCCACCTAACCGGTGCGGCACGCTCCTGGCTGAAGCAACTACTAGAAGATTCCATCAGCAGTTGGAATGATCTTGAAGACAAATTCATCAAAAACATTCAATCCACATTCAAGCGACCCATGTCTTTAGAGCAACTGCGTGCCTGCAAGCAAAAGCTAGGGCCTTCATCCAACGATGGAACATTACCAAAAATTCAGCTGAAGCAATATCCGACGAAAGAGCAATCGACGCCTTCAATGATGGTCTCCGTCGATAGGAGTTCATTGAAGAACTAGGACGAACAGAGACAAAACAATTTCACAGTTGATGGAAATAGCTAATTGTTGGGTTGTTGGAGAGGATGCAGTACACAACAAAAGGGCTCGTTCACCCGACGACAGAGACTGGCGTAACAGCGACCGGAGACGACGAACCAATGATGGATACCATACACCTAGTTACGTTATAGTGAGCTTTTCTGGAACGGACAACCGACGAAATGACAACTACAACAGCGGATATCATGGCAGTAGGGACAACATCGGTGAAAGCCAGCCAAGCCAATGATACTAGCCGACGAACTGAGACCCACCAATGTCAGCCGGAAAAATGTTGGAAGGAACCTGCAATATGCACTACTACATAGACTCAAGATGGAAAAGGCGATCAAATCACCTCCTAAAGGACTACCGGACATTCCTAAAGATGCAAGAACTATGCAACGCAAAGGCAGCCGAAGCAACAAACAGAAACTATGCCCCTACACCTGGCACTCTGGTCATTGGCGCTCCACCTCCACCACAGGGACCTCCACCAGTGGGATAGCCGCAAAATACAACATACCAAGACAAAGAATATCCCAGATCAAAAGGAGCGATGTCAATAATCCAGAAGGCGCCACCCTCTAATAGAACACAAAAATTGATCACCAGGCAAGTAAATTTGGCGGTAACAAAGCCACCTCCTACACCGGAGTATCTCCATTGGTCATAACAAGAAATTAATTTCAGCAGAGCTGACCATCCATTATGGGTCCTTCATCCAGGCCAGTCAGCGCTAATAGTGGAAGCGCAAATCAGCGGGTTCGACATGAGCAAGGTTTTCTTGGATGCAGGAAGCAGCATCAACCTGATTTACGCCAAAACTCTGCGGGCCATGAACTGGTCCATGATGAACCTAACCCCAACCGACACAACCTTCCACGGGATAGTTCCTGGAAAAGCTGAAATTCCATTGGGCAAAGTCCAACTCGACATCATTTTCG